>CM060834.1:60307500-61680000 GCA_030762175.1 Metallyticus violacea
TTTTCCTTTCTGAAAGTGCCGGAGAAAAACCTCCAAGATGTGGCCGTGAAAAGATGACTCAACGATTTGGTAGAAGAAGAATTACTCAGAAGATTCAACAATAACTAATAAAATATAATTTGCTAATCCATACATAATATGTGCAAAGGTATTTTAAATTCAAAATGTATAGCTGTAAAAATCAGGATATTAATTGTAGCATACAGTAAAAGAAGAGGTACATTAGCAACAATAAATTAAATTTTACAACACAATTTAAATTTTCAAAAACAAATCTTAAAATACGAAAACTTACATAAATATTAAAAGAATTGCCTCATTTAATTAGCAGGGCGTGTAAATTCTTGGGACAATAAATTACAAACACCAAAATTTATCTTTAATTTGATAAAACATTATAAAAAAGTATCTGGAGCAACCTGGCAATTTAACACTAACTTTGGCATTAAAAAAATCTTTACAGTTAGAAAAAACATTTACAGTTAAAACAAAACATCTTTTGCTCATACAAACGACTTGGGTTACTGGGTACACACAGTGAACAAGCTCTTAACAAAAGTTTTAGTTAAAAAGTCGAAAAATGCGCAATCCCCGGAGTTTTGGTGCGTCTTAACCGAAGAAAACAAAGAAAGGGTGTACTATGCAACACAGCTGGCATCCTTAATTCTGTTACTAAACAATGCGCTGCAGCCATTAGGCGAACTCTCTAAAGTTCAGACTATTCTTACGTAATAGCTCAAGGAAGGGGTAAGAAAGAGAACTCTAACTCTAAATATTGATCGTGTACAAGAGAATAAGCGTAAAAACGGCACATTTCGAATCCCGCCAGGACCGTCCTTCCTGATTGAGATTTTTCCAGGTTTTCTCAGTCCTCATATATGGCAAATGCCGGGGAGGTACCCTAAACTTAGGCCTGAAACGTTTCCTTCCTTAATAAAAAATCCTTTCCCAATATACCATTTCATCTCATGTATCATCAGTTTCCACTGCCTAAGTAGTAAAAACGGGCGTTAAACACTACTCAAAAATAAAAAATATGCCCAAGTAATACATTGGGAGCGAGTTAGTTCAAGTAGCGATTGCGATTTCAAAAAAGTTGTGGGCCATGTATATGGGTTTGATGTGTAAATAACAATTATATAACATTTACGTGCCATAGTCATTTACACGGCTTTGTACATGTTCACGTACAAATAATGGGTTTTTGATTGAGTAGGAAGTTAAGAAAGGCTACTTCCTGAAAGGCTGCTTCAGCCCTCAACCTCAAAAATCCGTTTCTGACGCTGTTTTAAGCCTCCCGGGTCTAAAGGTGTAGTCCAGGAGTGTCTAACAGTAAACAACTGTGATGCACATCAGAAATGAAGTGAAGTTCCTCGTAAAAAGTATAAACTGAATGTTGTTCAGGATATTGTGTCCTTCCATTTGCTGCAGCATCGCTTTAAACTGACGAAAATATCGAGAGACCGAAGGTAAGGTATGCATCACGCTGTGTCTTTAGGTTGCATTTTTGTGACATGTGTCATCTGCTGCCACCGTGTCTTCAAACATGTTCATTGTGAATTTCGCTTTCTTTCTTTCCTTTTGCTAATTTTTCTTTTATATTTGTAATAAGTAATAATTATACTCACGATATTTGCACGCGAGTCCGTTAATGAGAACAAACTGTCTCGCTACGTAATCGGTCACGGAACAGACGAAATAGTTGTCTGCCTGCCCTAGTTGACTCATCAAGGTTGTGCAGGTCATGCAGAACTCTACAGTATGCATTAATTATAAAGACATGGACAAAGTTGCGCACAAAGTAGTAACTGCCTTGAACTTTCCATTTCAAGAATTTGCAGTTGTGTTCAGGTGTCTTAAGCAGATGCAGTAAGCCGTGTAGTAAGTAATCAATGTTTCATAAATTTAATTTAATATTAAAATCGCCAACTATATAACATTAGTGGTGTTAAAATAATAAAATAAGCAAATAATACAAAAAATTAAGCAAAAGCGAATTCAGAAATATGATAAAGAAGGGATTACAAAGCAATTTCCTTAAATGACTTGTAGCCTATACCATTTTAGTTGTGCTGAAGTGAGATATTTGGATAACAGGTTTATAAATCATGTAACTTGTATAAACTTTTTTTTTTTTTTTTTTTGAGTAGTGTTTAACGCCCGTTTTCATAACTTGTATAAACTAAACTAAAATTGTATAAATAAACTATTTCTATAAATTCATGTATTCAAAGTAAAATAAATGACCTACTTGTAATAGATTACGTAAACAATAGGAATGATCTGAAAAATACATAAGAAATATCATAAATTGAAGTCGTTTTTGAAAATTTAAACCTAGGTTATGCATTTGTTCAAACTACTACATAAGTATTTAAAAGTATACTGTATATGCAACAATATATACGGGAATAAGTCATAAGTCGTGGCAACTATTTTTCCTTCCTCGATCGTGGCGATCGAGGTCGTTAAGCCGCGGACTCGTGAGCGGAAGGTCTGGAGTTCCAATCCCGCCAGGACCGTCCTCCTTGACTGAGGTTTTTTCTAGGTTTTCCTCAGTCCTCATAAATGGCAAATGCCGGGGAGGTACTCTAAACTTAGGTCTGGAACGTTTCCTTCCTAAAATAGAAACATCCTTTCCCAATTTATCATTTCATCTCATATATCATCAGTGTCCACCACCTGTGGTGCCTCAGCAGTAAAAACGGCCGTTAAACACTACTCAAAAAATGCCCCCTCGAGAAAAAGGGAAAACACGAAAACTGTAATATTTTAGATTGAAAGTATATGACATTTACTGCCGAATGGTGCCACTAATGGAAGAAGCAAAACATAGACAACAGGACTACCTGGGTTTATTATGGCATGGGCGAAAGTTACACACAACTACTGACACGGGGTTGCAACCCGTCAAGGACGAGTCTCTCAGGTAATCCACGGATTTAGCAACCTTCGAAGTTGTCTCCAAATGGATCGATGGGTCTTGCCAGTAATTAGGAAGGCGCTGAATACCATCTGCTGCATGTGAGTTGCTAAATGAGCCACCTCGCGTCGAAATGCAGTCAAAGTCCTCGTTTTGTTAGCAAAACATTTCCCATGCAATGGCTGCTTCACTTTTTCGTGATGAGGCCATAATCACAGGAACTGAGACCGGGTGAATATGGCGGATGTGGAAAAACTTCCCACTGTAGAAGGAACTTGATACTGTCGACTTTGTGAACTGTCGTGTTGTTCAGAAGTTCTGGCCGTTTGGTGCGCACGGCAAGGCGCAATTGTGATACCGAAGAGACCTTTAATACTAGCACTCAGAGTGTTTCCATCATGCAACTGCACACCTTTACTGTCATACGCTAGAATGGCTGTGACTTTTGTTGGTGAAGGAATTGGCGAAACTTGTGTTTGCATACTGATATTTTTATGTATGTGCATACTCAGATACAATTATTTTCGGCGGTGATTAAATAAATATGGATAGACTGTGATATTCTCTCTCTGGCTATCTCGAGCGGGGATATCTAATTGTCATTTAATGTCATTGTGTCACGATGCAGGAAAAATCTGTAAATATATGGGAAGTAAAGAACACTCGGCAGAAAAGATGTACTCATAGACTTGGAATCCTCTCTAAAGCTGCGAAGGGTAGATGCAGAAAGTTGTGTTAAAATACGCTTACTCTTTTATTGTAACAACAATCACCACAATAATACAAAAATATGAAGCCATATAGCAACATGGAATGAACAATAAACAGAAGAAGGCACCAAGAAAAGAAAAACTGCAGCGGAAAAGGGGAAGTTCCGTGGAAATGCGGGCGATAAAAAGCAACACCCCAGTATAAAAAGCATAGGAAAAAAACTGTACCCTTCAGCAATTTCGTTCTGACTGCTGCTGTAAAAATCTCTTGAGTTTTTAGCACACTAGTATTTTCCCTCAGGCTATCTGCATCTTCTAGATTTTCATGTTACTTTTTTAGCTTTTTGTCGACAGTATTTCCGTTCTTTAATCTTCGTTTGAAGCAGAGGATTTTTACGTTAAAACGAATTTGTTGCGAAAGTTGATGTTATAATCAAAAGGCAAACATTATGAACCACATTTTCTAACTTTACTTACCAAAACACGTTTCCATTGTCCCACAATCACTTTTTAATATTTTTTTCCACATTAATTTCTAAACTGTCTTTATTTTATTATGTTTGGCAACCTAAACAACCAGTTTACTCATAGGACTGAATTAAACATTTTAAATTCACTGCTGATATTTTAATTCATTTCTCGAAATACGTTTTAAATAAAAGAGAATTTGAAAAGAATGGGATAATCTATTTAAAGCTAAAATGAAATGAAATAAAGAACAATAATTAGACATAATTAGGCATAGCACACTTTTTATACTGTCGAATTAAGAAACGAACAACACAGCACCCATCCGGGAACAACCGGGCTACGACTGTGACAGTCGGCAAGATCAACAAGTAAGCAAGCATGCTAGAGCTACCCCCTCCATGGCGCGGCAAACGAGTAGGGGCTCGCTCATAGGAAAAATCCCGCCCTGCGGGGAAAGCATCACTGATCGCACTGTATTTTAAATAATCTCTACCTATACACTCAGTGACAATTCAGCCGAAATCCCTAAAATAAGTTATTATTATTATTATTATTATTATTATTATTATTATTATTATTATTACTATTATTATTGCTACTACCACTACTACTACCACTATTACCACTACCCCTTCCACTACTACTACTACTACTACTACTACTACTACTACTACTACTACTACTACTACTACTACTACTACTACTATAACAACAAAAAAATAATGTGCATCCCATTAAACCATCTGCCAGCTGCTCAATATCGCCGGGATTTGTTCGGCTAAGAACCGGCTAGTATTACGCATATATAATAAGGTTGACACATGAAAAGAGCAGGGAAACTCTCCAAGCTTTCTTCACATACTGTGATGTTCTATGTGTTTCCGCTGCTCACATTACACACGTTCAATCGCTAGTCGATTTCGGATTACACATTTTGTAGTATTCCCTGTTAATGGCCATCTAGGCTGCGATGATGTATTCTCTGAACTATACAGTCTTGTTATTTGAAGGGAAACATTTCTAGAAGCTGTAGGAGATTTTTACATAAAACGGAAAATTTCTCTTGAACTACTAAAAGCATTCTTGTGTTTCATGATTATAAAAAATGTTAATAAACATGAAAGCGCGTTTTTATTCTCTTTATTAATAATAACTATTTGTCTTTATTGTTCAAGAACCGGAGTACGCAACAATTAAAGTGCAAATACTAATTTCAAAAATAATAAAATAAAAAGTTATTTTTGCTCCTTTTCTTATAATTAATGTCAATTCTACTCACTCCAAACAGTGGAGTGATCATAGAGAGTCATAGATTTGAGTATTGTATGTTATTAATTTTGAAATTAGTAAATTGTATGATTGTGGAGATTATCGAATTATCAGAAAATGCTCTTAATGTGCCTACTCCCACAAAATGAGAAAGTAGTGAAGAAAAAAATGAACAAAACCAAAAGTGAAATAGTCTGACATATTAATACTGTAGCTAAAAGAGTTATTAGAACTTCCTATACTAGTAAAACACACATGACTACACTCGTATATAAATTTATAGAGGTAAAGTAATGTTCTAAAGTTCTTTAATTTACTACTCTGCCTACGAAAACTTATTCTAAATATAAAAACGAGTGAATAAATGATATATGGTGGGAAATTGTTCTAAAAATCGGGGAAATCTTTAGGTGTTTTAAGGAAAAGGAGCTATATCAGTGTTGAGATAGCATGCGAACAGCACTGTCATGGTCACCAACACGCATAAATCAACGATGAGGGAGTTCATGTTTAGGTGGGGACGAACAACAATGTTCTAATGCGTCTTGTTGAAATTCTGGATAGCATTAGGTTGTGGAAACAACCACAGCTGTAACATATCCAGATAAGAACGACCCTTTAAAAGTTTTTATCCTGCATTGTTGCCATTTTGCAACTGCTCTCGTGCTGGCACCTGGTGTGCAACGATGAAATCATGCAGAGTTTCCGGTTCTTTTCATTATCAATCATTATTATATATGTAATACTTTCTAATACTTTCGAAAATAGTCTTTTGATGCCCGCTTATATATGGTATCATAAAACTTGTTTGGCAGATTAAATACATTAGATTTTCAAACATTTCCTTTAACTTCAATGCATGGCTGTTTATCGTATCAAACAAATGTAGTAGATTTGCAAAATGGAAAAGTACAGAAATATTAGGCAGTTAATTAAACGTTTGAATTGACTTACCAAAAATATAGCAATAACCTGACTAACCAATGAGTGAGGGTGTACTTGGATGAAACATTCTGCCCTTGTGATGGTATCCATATTAACGCATTTGGAGGACTCATAGTAACTGTAAAACATCTTTTTAGTAGCAAAATCGCGATATTGGTAACATAGCATGACAAAAAGTTTGGTAGTATCTATTTTATAATTAAAATAATAAATTAATAACTTTATTTGTTAATATATTTTATTTAGCAAATTGAAGACCGTAAGGTTCTCTTTTTCACGTCGCCAGGGACAATTGCACTGCATTAATGACGTTAACAGTCTAAAACTTATCAAATGCTGTATTCTCAAATAAATAACTTTGACAATCTTCTAACTTTACTTTGTTCTTGATATGAGACGGCAAAGTTTTAGACCACTAGCCAAAAATCTGAATGATGAAGAAAAGTGAGGACATAACAAGAATGGAATTGTTATTATATGGAGTATTTATTGAGAAATAAGGAGTGAAAATGGATTGAAATGTATTGCGGATTTGAAGCGCATAGAATTCGACGCAGAGGACAGAGGAAGTGCATTCAGTCGAAGCCAAGATTATAATTCGAAAGTGATATGACGTGATTTACGAGACAAGCGGTGCATTGCCAGCACTTAGTCTGTGTCCATGCTTGGTAGTGTTGTCAGTTAACAAAACGTCACAGTAATCGAAACACACGACACACCAATTGATACAAGTGTTTTTGATCAATTTGAACGAGAGAAAATGATTAAACCGCCTCAAGGAATGAAATATGAGAATATTATTTACAAATCACTTTCGTTTGAATTAGCCAATTAAGATTACTGCCAAAATATACATCCAGATTTTTAACAAAAAATGTATTGACTTTTTTATTTCATTAAGTTTCGCGACAAAGTTTATTTAATAATCGGCGATACCTCATTATGATTGCTGCGATTTTGGCAGATTTATATGATCGATTTGTTTGAGTTGGTAGATGTTTCTGTCGCGAGTGTTTATACAGTTCTAGGTTGTCAGCTTATAAATAGTATCTGTAATACTTAAAGTGGTTAGTGACAAAGTTTTAATTAGAGAATAATTCTGGCCCAAATACTCTACTTACTACTGACCTCCAAAGCAAAAAAGCGATCTCCCATTGCAACACTCTGTTGTCGGCCGGAGAGATAGGAGTGATAACGCTGGTCTCAGATAAATGCAATGACCTAAGTTTTGAAATTCATTTACAAGAAAAATTTTATTGGTAGCCTATCTCAACACATTGCGCAGCGGTCTCAACGAGTCTGTCTCATTCAGACAATGAAACGGAGAGGTATCTGGGTTAATTGCTGTTCATAGATCTGCACGTAATGCTTACTATATGTTGACCATTGCAACTGTTGCTGTAACGCGACGTGTTTGCTTACCTCCTTCTTCCAAGCGAGCATGTAATGATTCCCAAACTTTTCAACTCGCACAGAGTAGCGATCACGAAGAAAAGATCGTACTACATTTATACAGAAAATTGTAGAGTAGAAAGGCAGTACCTAACTAAGCATTTTGAGGATAGGAACAAGGGGTCACAGATGCAGCATACGAGGGCTACCTTTTAAGTTTTTACAAAAACTAGGAAAGAAAAACAAAATATTTGGTACAAACCAATCTATAGCTTTTCAAAATATTCGCCTTATAGATTTATACACTTTTGCATGCGTTAAAACAAACTCTGGAAATATTTTTCCCACTCTGAAGTTGGTATCTCAAAAACATGGTTTTTTTTAAGGCTTCAATAGCTTCTTGAGGTGATGAAAATCGCCGTCCAGGCTTTTTTTGTTTGACATTCAAGTAAAAAAGAAGCCTTTAGGCGATAAATCAGGCCAATAGGGGCAATGAGACATTAATTCGATATTCTTCTCCTTCAAATAATCAATTGTTTGACGTGCTCTGTGAGAGCTGGCATTGTCATGATGAAGAATGATGCTTACGGTTGTTTTTCCTGATTTTGTCTATGATTTCTGGGAAACAAATTCTTGCACACCATTCAGCATTAACTGTTCTTCGATCCTGGAATATCCATACACTTTCACTGTAAACAATCTACTCGGTCAATGTCTAAGCTGTAACTGTTTTCATGATAATAAATGTCAATTGTTTCGAAAATAATTATGATGTATCTCAATATCGCCACCTAGTGGTCGTTTGTAAGAGTTTAAAAGGTAACCCTCGTAGTAACAGGGACGCTGCATGATTATAATTGAAATCTGACGTTATGAAACATCTTCATTTGTCAGTCAAAATGAAATGTAACTGACAGAAATGTGTACGTTTTGTTTCACCTAATAGGTACTAGTACACACCAATCTATCTGTCACTAAATGTGTTTAGATGATTTCGAGCTGCAAGTGAAAAATGTGCAGGGGCTCCGCCATGTTAGAACCACAAGTTTCGCCTATTTTCAAGATGGGCACTCGGTATTACCGTACACCCAGTAGGCTTCAAAACACAAATGCTGCATTGAACATCAGACACACCTAGCGATTGTGACTAGTACTGTACAAGGGTGCGTTTTGTTTACATCTGGCACGCCACAAACAAGTTTCACAATGGCGGATTTAATGTTGACGCTTGTAACGAAGTAAAAAGCTTCTGCGACCCCCTGGTTCCTGTCCTCAAAATACTCAGTAGACTTTCCACTCTAAGTTTTCCGCACCCAATATATTATCTGAATGGAAAGCTCTAGAAAAGGCAATGAGTTAGGACAGTCAGTTCTTTCACGTTCATTGGGAGCATCAGGAACTCCGGTTATGTTCTTAGAAATACGCATTACCTTGCTACGCCTTCCACTTCACATGACAGGGCTAGGGAAGCTACTTCATATGCTGGTAAAGCAATGTCGCATTCCTGTGATAACCCTGGAGCATGTCGACGCGCATGAAATGCTGTAATTGTCGTCTCGTGAGCCAGTACAGGACATCCCTGAAACTCAGATCAATATACAGCCCATGGGGGAGAGCAGTTGTACTGTGGTGATACCGGCGGTTTGGAAGCAAAGTGGTCTAAGTCCGCTGTAGCTAATCAAGGTTCGTTTTACCGTGAGAAAACACCCCGCTCCCTTTAGATAAGTGGGGAACCATCGCTTCGCCGCGTTTGAGTCGCTCTCTTCGAAAAACCCCATTTCACTCCAAACAACATTTTTTACAGTAAGAAAAACAGGGCTTTAAAGAGATTTTGTCGCTATGTTCAACTATTAAAGCTTAATAGCATTATATCAAAAACAAACTTAAATAAATTACCTAAGCATGCTTGACTTTTAAATGGTGAAACATCGATCGATTTTACTTTCTGTTTCATTTTTAAATGCTGGCGTTTTCTCTTTCAAAACCTGCACGAATCAAGGGGTTTTTATCCTTTTATTTGCTACAAAATATACTATTAAATAGATTTCAGGGCATTACTAAATAACTAATTGTATTAATAATAAATTCTGCTATTAAAGGACAAAATAGTATAATAACATTATTATCCAACAATTTTTAAAATTATTTTAAGTCATTATTATCAGATGTCTCTCTGTTCCTTCTGCGAACTATGCTATAGAAACATTCCTTCCTTCTCTTTCTTGCTAGTTCTGCTAAACATCAGTTTTTTTTTACCTCTTCCCACAACACGCTTTAAGAAGCGTGAACTTTAAACGGATAATTATAAATAATCAACAATAAATTGATGTGAAATTATTTTAACCAATAAGCACATTATCCAATAAAATTAAGTATTCAGTATTATTATGTTTAGAAAGCATGTTATAGCGTCTTTCCTATATCGAGTTTAGGTCTTTATTTTCTTACAGCTATAGTTTAATCAAATGTATATTAATATATCAAAACATTAATCAAAACTGCACATTATCAAATGTTTCTGTTTTTCTGAATTCATGCATAGTATAAGATATCGAACATTTAAAAAGTATGCCTATCTGACACTATTAAGATAATTCCAACAAGTGCGAGAAATAGCTTAGTTATAATTGAATAGTTCAAAGTTATCAATTTTGAATATTTAATTTTGATGCATGAATTTTAAAGCGATACATCTTATTTGTGTTCCTCCCGCATCTGTTGTTCTGAAAAGTTACTATAAATGCAATTACATCTTTTTCAGCATTCACGTAACACTTGAGATTGCGTGTTTAAAAATAGTTTATATATTTATATAATGACATGAAGCATAGGTGGTACAGATGGAATACCTCAGCTAAAAAAATTCAAGAAAAGAAAACGTTTGTTGATGTAATTGTAAATACGAGGAGATAATGATAAATTATTTACCTAATTTGGAATCACATTGTATCCTTAAAAAGTAATATTACGGTCATACATAAAGTCATTCTAAGTTTATTTTGTAGGTAAATTATTGCTATTTTTTTATTTGGACTGCTAACCACTGTTCAAAAGACGCCGACGTTGTTACGTTTTCTTCTTTGTTTTTTATTTTAAATTTATTTCTTTATTTTTTATTTAATTCAAGACATTTGCAACGCTACTTTATTGCCAGTAGTCTGTCATAGTTATTCCGTCTTTGCCGTACTAAAATTTTAACTAAAACTCTGTTTATACAGTAAAATGAAGATTATTTTCATTTTTCGGATTGTGCTTTTATTTCTGTATCATAATTATGAGCCCAAGTTCTGTCTGTAGTTAATTACCAAGAGGAATTCTTTATCAATACTGGTTGAAAATTGCGGCTCTTGAGTCGTTTTGAATAAGCATTTAGGAATTTAGGGATACATACCCAAATATTTGTTGATTTGTTTTATTTACGGACACTCTTTAACATCTCAGGTCATCAGCATCCAATTGAAATCAGGGCGTGAAACGGCCGATAATTTTTGCACAGAGGTCTCTTGTTTCAGACTTGAGGTTCTTTTAAATGCCGTAAATCCACGACACTGGACCCATGGGTTTACTTCCCTTCCGAAGAAAGCCATACTTAAAACTTTTACGCCCCCCCCCAAAAAAAATCGATCCTGGCCGGGATTGAATACGCGATCTTGGGTTTAGGAGGCAAGTTTGGTTACCACTACACCACCAGGACCGTCTTAGGAAAGTCGGGCCATTAGGAGTGGAGATATACTTGAAAACCGAATTTAATGAGTGGAGATTAAAGCAATGTTTACAATCGCTCTAGCGGCCGCAATTTAATTTTTTTAAAGAAAACTCGGCATATGCCATTGACATAAAATAATAAAAATAGTTTCTGGAAATCGGATTATTAGGAGAGTGTTAATTGAAACACAAAATTTAAAAAGCTCTCTAGAGGCACCAATATTTGTTTTTTCACAACAAAACTCTTCATATATCATTTAAATAAAATAGGAAAAATAGTTTCTGAAAATTAGGGAAATCGCACTATTAGATTAGGGATACATCTGAAAACCGAAATTTAAAAAGTGCTCTAGCCTTTTATTTTCTCTCTCTCGTTTCAAAATAAAAGGACAAATTAACTTCAGCATATAAACTGTATTTATAAGGATGCATAGGTTTTATATTTAACAAAAGCATCGTCATGAACATAGCAAATGTGAAACATTAATCTAATATGTGTTTGAGAATTATATTTGTATGTAAGAGCGCTCTGTAAAATAACATTCAGAAAATGTCTGCGTTACATGTTTTTGCTGTAATAATATTTCAATTAAATTTTAAAGCCATTGAAAATCGATGAAACTTTCTATTGTTTATTGTTGATTGTGTATATTTATCTAGTACATTGTAATTATTTTTAAATAGTAACATGTTTTTGTTTCTATTGAAACATATGAATGTCTTCTTCTTAAATACACAATGTAACTTAAACTTTCCATTATTTCTCTATTTTAGTGAATGTAAAGATATCAAGGGCTCAGTTCATAAACATGGTTACATTTAAAAATGTTTAAAAATACGGACAAAATGTAATTTTGTCTATCAGTGATCATATATTTAATTTATTAATAGTATACCAATAATTTTATGGTTTAATTTCAATAATAATAATAATAATAATAATAATAATAATAATAATAATAATAATAATTTTAAAATGTGATTTCTCTTTTATGATACTTATAGATTGCAAGAATTCTAATTTTGTTCCCTTAATACCACATAGTGAATACCGTAACTTATTTCATTTCATTAATTAATAAGGTCATAATTTGTATTTCATATTCTTTTTTAAAGTTGTTCAAGTTACTGAGAATGTGTTTAGTTTATACAGCTCCTGCGTGACGGACTTTCGTTGTGCACGATGTCAGTATTTATGGAAATGATCATGCAAACAGGTCTCACAATACGGTGTTCATTTTGAATTTACTTCCTCCTCTCTTAAATATTGCCACAGTCATTTTTATGATAGTATATTATGAGGAATGTATCTGTCATATCCACATATTATTATTGGATAACTCTTTGAAAAACAACTTTTATCAAAATTAAAAACCTTATCTTAGGTGATTTTTCTTTTTAAAACAATGTACAATGTTCAAGGTGAAGCGCGTGAAAAAGACCCACTAAATAACACGGTTCTTTTTAGTCAAAAAAGAAATGTCTTCAGACAAAAGTTGCTTGGCTTGAAGGAGGACATAACGTGTATCGCTAATTTTTTCATGGGCTGAGGTATTGAAGAAATATGAAAGTGAACTGTATTTTAAATGAATTGATAGCTTCAATTATTTACCTTTTTACAACATGTTTGAAGATGAACACAAAAAAGTGTTTTGAGGTCATTCAAGACAGTTGAATGTCAATGACTAAGAGAAATAGTTTAACTTCAAGGAACTGGTTGCCCTGCCGCACCGTCTGCAACCAACATATGTAGTCAAACATTTAATTTATTAATAAAAATATCTCGAGACACTGTATAATAAAATACTCTAAAGACGCAAGACAATAACGAAAATGTGGAGAATGTGGTACTTGCAGAACATTTCATGATGGATCTCAATGTATCTCGCGTTGACGTGTGTGCTGAGAAATGTTAGTTGCCTTTTTTCAATGGTTGCTTGCGTCATTGTTATCTTTCAGTGTTTGAAATGTTTTTATGAATAAACTGAATTTTGGCTAACATTCAATTTGGTTGTATTAGGTCTTCATACTGAAATTACTTGTACATCTGAAAAATAGTAGAAAACATGGTTTTAAGTTGCAAACTGAATGGTTCATAGAACTTATTATTACTCCAAAATATATTAATTTTCTCTTTTACGAAACTTTTGTGATTTATCTATGTAGTTCTTTAGATGACGGTATTTGGTAGCCCTGTAAGTGACACAGTATTCGTTCTGGCT
The DNA here is from genome assembly GCA_030762175.1 of Metallyticus violacea. NCBI lineage: Eukaryota > Metazoa > Arthropoda > Insecta > Mantodea > Metallyticidae > Metallyticus > Metallyticus violacea. Next base: position 60,321,138 of record CM060834.1, read on the forward strand.
TGCTGTTACTTTCATCAAGTGAAAATGCTCGCTAGAAGCTTTCAATTCTCTCACAGGTCGCTTAGCAAATTAGAAAAGAGATACGTTGTACTTTCTCCAGTTTTTTATAATCCCTTGGGCTCTCTCAATTATGTTACGCTTTTAGATAAACTACATTACCATTGATGTGCTCTAAAACTTAAAAACAAAACTAAACTAAAATTTAAAAAAAAAAACTAAAATGTTAAAGTTAAAAGTCAACAATGTTTCATCCAAAATTTGCTCGAGTTTGACACTAAATTCGATATAATTTGTAAACTGGAATTATTATTATGCTCAAATAACCCAAATTGCAATTGAAAACCGTTAATCATAGATATCCTGAGGAAAAATATTTCCATATTTACACTAATGAACCTAACATAAAAAGCTAAATAAATTTCCTACAAGAGTTCATTGTCAATTATTTTTATTTATATATTTGTGATGTAAGATGAACAAATTGAGGTATTGAGATTCTAAGGCTGCAATACCACCCATAAGCTCCCTAGACACTTTTTTGATTGAAATTAAGATTAAAAGCATGTAATAGAACATCTTGGAACGAAGAATACGCTAGTAATCCTGCACATTGCTGCAACAATAAGATGTAGACCTTATAGCCTATTCAGACTTCAAAGAGGCATGTCATCGGCAACGGTACCTTGGTGTCCTTTTATCAGTAGCATTATAATTGAGAAATATTTTAGGAAGTTTATGATTCTCCATATGTTGTATATGCTTGTACCAGTTCGATTTTGTTGTTGTACGCGTTCCCAGAGGTTGTCGGGTATGTGAGGCCGACAACTAAGAAGAAGGTGCATGGGCGGGGGAACATTAATGGGGAAACTAGTACATGCATTATAGTATTGAGTCGGTTAAATATTCAGAAGCTGGGACCTTTATTGAGGAAAAGCAAATCTGCGCATGCGCAGCAGGGTAACGCTTCGTGTTTCGCAACGGTTTCTAGTTGAGTCGAGAGTTGGAACTTGAGAATGGACGTTACTCCAGCTGCTCCCGGGATATAGCAACAATTGTCTCGGGATGATCATCTTGCGATAATGTCTTACACACAGATGTTAATAAAATACCCTAATTGAATTTGATAATATTTGTGTTAATAGTCGGTCTATTATTTTCTTGTTTTTATTTTATTTGAATAAAGATGGGGATGATGATATTAGATAAGTATCATGAAACACGCCTATATCCGGCCTTATGATGATCAATGTATAAAATTATAATTATTTATAGTGTCTCTATAAGGGGATCGTTACATACATGACAGTAAAACAGCTGACACATGGACAAAATGGGTTCTACGAGATAAATAATACAAATTATTATACTACGGTAAACTTGTGCATGAACAATCTTAATTTTTTGGAAAGAACTTAATAAAAGAAAATACTCAAAAGTATACCTGATTGATCTCAGATGAACACAGTGGCTTATTTTCTTCTGACTAGGACATGTTTTCTTAAATGCTACATCGCTTTGGATTTTTTGTAACAAACTGAACGAGATGATCGTACATTTAGGGTCGTTATGGAAGCTAGAAATATTATAGGCCATATCATATTTCCACATAAAATATATAATCTTTTTTAGTATTTCTGAGATGGTCTGAGATCTAATATCATGTACCTGCCATTTGAAAAATAAAATCAAGACATTTTCTAAAATAAAGTTCAATTAAGGGGGGTGAGTGAATTTTATGGAAATGCTCAATAGAGAAGATAGAATAAATTGAGTTTAATTAGAAACCTAGTTATAAATAGATAGTTTTACAATTTAAAATGTGTTAAATGTGTTTTACGTCACGAAGAGATTGGGAATAGATTTGTTTTTGATTATTAGTTGAAAATAAACTATATTTGAAGATGGTTATTTATTTTATTTGAAGATTTTTTTGAATTACCATCATGAAATATAATCTTTAGGTCACTCATTATACATACTGGTTAATTTTATTATTAATATATGCAATGAGAGTGAAATATATGTCTACTGGATATTCTAGTAGTAGACTACGATGAACCGTAGACAGGTTATATAGTGAGAAGTAAAGCATTTGTTAAAATGAAAGTTTGATGTAAATACAATAATTGTTTGTTCAATAACTTGTAATAGGTAACACCTAGAAATTGACCAAAGCCTGAATTAGGTAGTGGCCATTTTGTAATTTTTAGGACATCGTCAAATACAAATACAAACTGCAGTTATATAGATCGTTTGGCCTGAGCAGAATCGATTTCTTCAGCCTAAATTGACATTTTAGGCGTTTCTTTAAACTTGTACTGATCTTTCTAGTTTTTCCTCAGTAGCTACTCGTATTGTACTTATCGGTGGCGAACTCAGAAACTAAGTGCTTACGTCATCTCTGTACATTTGCTGCGGAAAGATTAGTCGGAGCAAATACTTAATCATGGCTATTTCCTTTGAAAATAACGAACTACATTGGCAAAGCACGTAGTAATAAAAAAGAAATCAAAGAATCTTTATTAAAAGTATGGCAACAAGAAGGGATGAAATAAAAGACGGTAGAAAGTGTGTGAAATCTTTCCATCCATAAAGCAAAGATTTATCTTCAAACATGATCAATCCAGTAAGGGATTAATACATTTTGTAACAGTACACAGTCCATATTGCTCATGTTTGTAAAAAATAAATCCAATACACATAAGGTTTGTAAACTGAACGGAACATGTTTCATTCGAATGGCAGTCAATTGTGCCTGAGGAAGATGGTTACTGCAGGGAAAGAGAATAAGAGAGAAAATTCAACTACCAGAAATCGTGTACTCCCCTAGAAGACAGCAGAGAATCAAAGAAAGGCAAGAAAGAAATATACAGTTAGAATCATTTCAAACACTAGAAAATGAAGACGACAAGGCCCATATTGAATCAGAAGAAGGAAGCAGAATTAAGAGAAGAAGATAATAATGGTGCTATTCGAGCGGGAAGAAAGTAGCTGAGAGAAGATGAAATAAACCGAGAAGATAGAAGAACCAAAAGGAACATATAGAAAAAGTAGAAGAGGAAAAAAAGAAGAAGCAAATAAGTAAGAACACCAACGTCCAATCCATAATCTATGATGAAGAAAGTACGGATTAAATTTGAAGTGTAGAAGAAGATGGGGGAAAGAAGAAGAGAAGGAAACTGCACTGTCAACACACCATGGTCCATTACAGCTGCGACTTGAGACCGACAGCAAACTCATTCATGTCCAGGTCCTGTTGCTGGGATTCCGATGAGGAGCATCATCAGAAATGAAGATTTTGGATTGTAATTTGTTTTAAAAATTGTAAATTAATTAGTTGTAAATGTAAAAAAATTAAATTGATTGAAATATAAGTTAAATGTAATAATGTACTACTACCAGTTACCATTAGCAGTTGTGGGTTTAATTATAAGTTGCCGTTAAAAATAGCCATGGTGCTGATTTCTAGTACCGTTTTAGTTTTATTTAGCTATAGTATTACTACTGCAGTTTTAAAATGTGTAGAATTTAAATTGTATTGATAAATGTAAAAGAGAAATAAATAAAAATTAACCTGGAATATTATGTCATTTATTTAGAATTATTGCGATTTACACAAGACTTTAAAGTGGCGCAGACCCTCGCCTCAGAATCTGAACGTATAAAAAAATGGCCTTAGGCTTCGACGATCCTTCTTGGAATGACATGCCTTCTGTCTCGGAATGAAAGAATTATGCGGGCCTGCAGGCTCGGTGCCAGAACTTGAATTATGCGGCCTGCCGGCTCGGAGTCAGAACTTAACACATCCTGAAGGCACAAAATTGCTTCTTGATATTCTTTTTAAAAATCAACAGTTAGGACGCTTTAGAACCCGCCAAACTTTGCCGATCGAAGCTTCTAGAACTTTGAATCAAATCCAGCCTTCTAACTGGCTACTCTGACATTTTATACAGTTTGTCTGGTTTATTTTTTAATCAGATTTTAAGTAATGCCTTTGCCTTTTCGAGGGCTTTAAACCTGTGAATGTTTGGGTTCCTTCAACCGTCAACATAGTTACTTCTCCCACGCATGCGTAACTTTTACAAAACGACAAGTCTCTTTAACAGAATGTACAGTGGCATGGCTTCCTTCTTGGTGCCAAGAAAAACTTTGGCTTTATCCGATTTATTTTGTTAAAGGCTTTACAGAGGTTTAACGGTATCAGGAACACGCTGTATTACACAAGTTCTGCCTAGGTACAAATACACAGAAATACACACCAGTGCACTTTTCCTGATTATTCACATATTATACACAAATATGCACATGTTCGCACTGGCGAAAATTCAACAAAAGCTTGCTATAATGAAATTGATACACGTAATAAATGCTATACAAACAATGGGGTTAGTTATAAAAATATGATACCAAAGAATCTAATGATTGAGATTATGGTGGGGGTGAAGTAGACAATGCCGCTTCAAAACACACACACACACACACACACACACACATACACATTTTATAAGGTCCGGCAGAATCGCCTTCGCAGCCTTTATCATAGCATCTGATGATAGAAAATGTCCTCCAAAAATGTTCCCCAACTTGGGAAAAAGAAAAATGTCACACGGGGCCGCAGCTACACTATAGGGAGGGAAGGGACAAAATTCACTTTGATTTTTGTGAGATGTTCATCAATATCATTTACGATGTGCGATCGTGCATTAATGTGATGCGGCAACAAATTTCAAATTGACTTAACAGAGTTTTCAGGACATTTCTGTAGTATTGTCCAGTTGCAGTTGTGTGTGCGAGAATGACATGCTGGTAAATCATTACTTGAATATCGAAAAATGAGATGACCATAACTTTCCCAGCAGAAGCAAACACTGTGTGTTAGTGATGATGCAGGGTTCCACACAGAACTTTGCTGTTTGCTCTCAGGATCGAAATAATGTAGCCAAATTTCATCAACAGTGACTTTGAAAGAAACTCTGCGTTTTCCAGTAACTTCATCTCCAATTTCTGGTCGCTAACGTCCCAGTATTCATACAACCCACTGTGCACAATGACGTCTTATGTGCAACTTTTCGGTTACCAATATGTGGGTAACACAAGTGAAATTTTCAGAATTTCAGAAAGTGTTATTCAATGATCCTCTCTCACAATGATACGCCATGGGAGGCCGAGGTCGTTAAGACGCGGACTCGTGAGCGGGAGATCTGGGGTTCGAATCCCGTCAGGCCCGTCCTCTCTGACTGGGGTTTTTCCAGGTTTTCCTCAGTCCTCATAAATGGCAAATGCCGGGGAGGTACCCTAAACTTAGGCCTTGAACTCTTCCTTCCTTAAAAAAAAAAAAAAGAATCCTTTCCCAATATATCATCTCATCTCATGTATCACCAGTGTTCACCTGTGGTGCATCAGTAGTAAAAACGGGCGTTAGACACCATTCAAAAAAAAACTCTCACAATGGCAGCATCGGTGATAATGTTTTCTTGCTTAAAAGCAAGACGTACAGTAAGCATTAAGCTTTGCAAAATATTGTAAAGGTACATTTTAGCACCAGAAATAATACTTGCTTTCATAATAATAATAATAATAATAATAATAATAATAATATAAAACAGGTTTGGCAACTTGGAGTGAAAAAAAGAAGAAATTTCTCACCAGTCAGCTGAACGTATCTAATGTAAGCTAGCGCGCGCAGGCTGGGCGGGAAATGAATAGCATCTCCCCCCATGGTGATGACAAAGAGATCGGTTGGCGGTGTGGGGGAGGCGACTGTGCATGACGGTGAATAAACTTGGATGTTAAGCGAAAATTGTCCAGCGTCAGAGATGCTCTTCTTGATAGAGAGAGAGAACTTGCTCTCTCTCGTACAAATGTGATCCGACATGTGGTGCAGGGAGCGCTGCACTTATATCCGGTTTTAATTCTGTGACTCATCTGTCATTCCTTCACAGGCTTTGTTTCTCTTGATATATTCCTTTAAAGTACTTCACTAGGCATTTCAAAGTATTCTCAATTACAATCCAAATAACTCTTCTTGTGACTGCACAAAGAGACAATCCATGACAAAAATCTCTGTTAGTAAAGAGTCGTTGAATTAAACGTGCATTTGCATATTTTTACATTAACTTGCCAATAAGAAAGGTTTGCTACTTAGCTACTGGGTTTAAAAGTAGTCAATTGCATTGCTTAGACAGCGGTTCCAATGACGCATGGTTGCTTTGGTTATTTGTTTGGTTAGTTTGTTTGTTGATTGTGCTAGGGTGGGTTGAGGGATCCATCGGTCGGTTGGTTAGTTTGTTTGGTTAAATTATTTGATTGGATTATTTGTTGGTTGGTTGGATGTTTTGTTTGGTTTGGTTAGTTGGTTGGTGGATGATATAGTTTTCGTTTGGCTGTTTGTGCTTGGTTTTCATTCAATTAGTTGTTTGATTGGTTTGGTTGATTTCACTTTCGTTTGGTTAATTGGTTGATACACTCGCTCCTTAACACTACTACTGTTATGTACCTTTACAGTCACATTATCTCGCTATAAAATGTTGTTACCTTAATGTGTAATGTACACATTATCACTTTCATTATCACTTCCGGTTTTCGCCTGTGAGAGGTACGCAAATTGAGACGTGTATTCCCCAAAATGAAGATGACACGACGACCAATATGCCGCTCTGTAATTCTGCTTTCGTCTCAACAAATCTTCAGCTGAGGTCTTTGTAAGTTATACGAGTCCTGTGCAGAGCTTTTCTTCCCTATAGCACAGCTCAAAGACGGTTTACAGTGTTTAAAGAGGGAAGGCAATGAATTTCAAAGAAAGTTGGACTTTGGACTAGTTTGTGCTCTAACGGAAGAAAACAATAACAAAGTTACAGTCACTACAGCTACAGAGGATTGTCGAATAACGTTAAGAACACTTTCAGAAAAGCTGCACATGATGCGCTTTGTACCCAGTAGGTACCCAAGACTGCTGATTCCCTAACAAAAAGACGTTCGCATGCAGTTGAAGGAAGACGCGGAGTGTGTTTTGAAATATAATCACTACTGATGATTGTCTACATCATTTCGATACTGAGAGCAAACAACAAAGCTCTGTGTGAAGGTCTCCATTGGCTGCTTCTACTGCCAAAGCTATCGTCATCTCATTTCCGTGCAACAAGCTGGATGCTGCACCACGAAAATGCACGACCGCACATTGTAAATGTTGTTACTGAATATCTGACAAAACTCAATGTGAATTGTGGTCCAGATTTAGTCCCGTGTGACTTTTTTCTTTTCGCAAATTGAAGAAATATCTTCGTTTTCATCATCAGAAGCAGTGAAGGGTGCGGAGGCGATTCTGAAAGACCTGTCAAAAATTACTTTCCAGCATGTCTTTGAAGACTGGCAGGAACGCTGAGACAAGTGTATTGTATTCAACGGGAACTACATTGAGAAAGATCGTAAATTATGAGAATGAGTAAAAGTATGTTATTAAAATAATTATGACCATTCTTTATTGCACAGTTCTCTTATCAAAAACTGCCAACGGGTAATGTCTGATGGCATAAAACCTGACCGTATGGTTCTTGATTATCCTCTGCATTGTTCCTTCACCTTGAAATTACCTCATATTTGAGCTGCTGAAAACAAAGCACCCATTATAGGCGTCGTTTACCCTCCATATTGGAAGAGTTCTTCAACCAGCGAGGGCATCAGAATTAACGTGAATGTGTTTTTGTAAATGTAGGGGTAAGTTAAATATATTTTATATTAACATTTTATATAACAAAGCGGCATTTATAATAACGTAAATTATTTCTAAAGTGAAATACATATAGCATTTAATAATAGTTTTATTACATTTTCCCTGAATATTAGGGTATATTACCCCTAGGCAATGCTGGTATTCCTGCGTTTTGAGATCATATGCTAGCCAGAGAGAGATGATCCTCCTCAAGAGTAGGCCTCCTTTCTTAAAATTTGTAACAAGTAAGTCATTTTAATTCTAGGAGAAACCTGCTCTTCTCTGGACCCAAGGTTAACAGTTTCATAGCCTAGGAGGGGCTTTAGATAGTAGTTTCCATATTTTAGATTTATGGCACGTTAAAGAGCTACATACCGTATGAAAAGGGTCCCTGGAAAAAAATGACTGGCCATTTCACGTCCAAGTAATATCTTAATATAACATTAGATAGTACTTGAGACAATGGGATGATCTGACCACCTAACCTTCTGACATCTATAGGTGCTAAGTACTAAATGGTTTATATCGTCCGTCAAGACGGAAATAACCTAGGGACTATCGTCGGTGTAGTTTTTTTTTTTCTTTTTCTTTGTTTATTTAGATATTTCTTGCTATTTCATGAAGTGCCTACCTCTAAGTGTTTTACTTTGTAGAAAATCTTTGTATGCCTATTAGCTTTAAGATATAGATTAAACAATGCACTATTTTAGGGAGATACTGGCGCATTTATTCATGGTTATAAACCCCAAAATATGCATATTTTTTGTTAAAGAGCTCAAAATCTTCAAATTCTCTTATATTTACATAAGTAGAGATTGCTGCATTCTTTTTATGTGTGATTTAATTAATAAATGTCTTTGCAGAGATGTCAATCAACTCGACGTTCCTTCCTTACTCTCCAAATATGAAACTTGATTAAATATTTTAATGTAGCCTATTTAATTTAAAAGATATAGGGGTCACCACAGTTCTGCTATATACAGGGTTTTCATTTCAAAATTTGTCAGTATGAATAACTAAATAACTGTTTAAAATAAAATTTAATTTTAAAATACCTTTTAAACTTAAATTTTAAAGAGGATTCACTTGTTATCACATCTTTGGTTTTCAATTGTTACCTGGCTACGTGCATTATCTTTATTGCTATTTACATAAAAAATAAACGAAAAAAATTATTATATTACAGTAATACTAAATTAAGTGTTCAAAATATAATCCATTGTTGGTTAAACAGTAATACAGCCTATTTCAAAACTCTTCATTAATGCATTTACTCTCTAAAACAATTTATTACCAAAAACACATTTATTAATATTTAAAATGTTCAATAGTTTTTGCAGTTTTATTCTGTTCAAATTCAGACAACAATAACAAAAATGCAGTCGTTAGGCAGAAATAGAAAAAAGAAAACATGTGATAAAAGTTGAACCTTCTATAAATTTAAGTATCATAAAGTAAGTGTGTTTTTTGAAATATTAAACGGGAATGGTTGGAGTGAGGGAATGAAATGCAAAATGTTATCAGCATTGCTTGTAAACATCCCCAATATCTAGATTAACCAGTTTTATTTACATTAAATTTATTTTAAATGAGTATTTTTGAAATGAAAGTCGTATGTAACAGTATTAGTTTTCCATAGAGAAATTTAAGGAAATGGCTCTTCGAGACAACGACATGAAAAATGCTCAAGGGAATAGAATTGTTGGCTTTTGGGCCACCGATCAAGTGAAAATCCGGTGATTTAGGAGAGTACTTGGCAGTCTGACAACTTGCCCAATTCTTTACTTTTCGACAGACTCTTCAACCAGCTGTGTATACATTTCAATGAGTGAATTATGTACCACCAGTAACCAGTTGCGTGTAGATTTCATTGAGTAAATTATGTACCAGCAGTAATGGACCAGTTTCGAAGTTCACTGAATCTGAAACAGATTTAATAAGCTACTGCTTTCAGCAGCAGAGAACTCAGTTTCTTCACGTCTTATCAAATGATTCTTACCAACCATGAAGAAAACTACATAAAATATTGGCTTTTAATTTGTTAAAAGGAATAGTTTAGAAGTGTTCTTTTCGGTCACGTTTTGAACGAAAATGTTTATTTTAAATGTTAGATTGCACTAATTTTTTTCTTAAGCTGCTTCCCACTGTCTTCTACTTTGACACAAGTGTTTAGTTATTTAGTACATATTATTTTATCTAAAATAACAATTTATACTACACAAAATATTTGCGTTCAATTTATAAAGTTGTTGATCTTTTTATTTATTTGTTTATTTATTTTCCTATGCTGCTATAGTCTATGAACACTGCTAATATCCACTCTGTAGTTTTGGAATAAAATAATACTATCAAAACAATTAAAATCTTCCGGGCTATTTTACCGTGGTCCATGGTTTAATATGCTACTATAGCTTTCACCAACTACTGCGTTTGGTATCATCAGTGGATGATGAACAACACCTGACTGATTCATCTCTCTCTGATTTTAGAAGGTTGATTAATATTTCGTGTGTGGCCGAAGCGGAGTGGGGGGTAGTTGTTTGTTTTTAACAACTGATTTTCGTGTGCTATTTAGGAGATATCCGCCATCTTTGTTAAAGTTGTTTGGATGCTGTTGTATTTCCAACGCTTCCCTCCTGGCTAGATTGAAAAGGCCTTGTATTTTTGCAATCACTTTTGTTTTATTAAAGCGCATGCCTGATATTGATTTATGACGTGTTCTGCTACCGGATATCATGCAGGTTGATTAAAGCAAAGGTGGCTCCTCCAATCGTTTTTATCGATCTTCCGGTCATGCTTATGTAAACTTTGTTACACTCACATAGTATTTTATAGATTCCCGTAGTGTCAAGAGGAGGCCTAAGGTCTTTTGCATTATCAATCATTTGTCCTAATTTAACAGCTATATGAAGATAGATTGCATGCCCTTTTGTTAATATACGCGCGATACACATAGTAAGGTCTTCTATGCATGTTAGAAAAGCCTTGGATATTTTGTTTGAGTAGGTGTTAGATGCTGTCGTTCGGAAATTAACATATCTTCCATTAGTAAAAACTTTTTGTGAAAAAATAAATGGAGAAATAACGTTTTGAGAGAACATTAGTTGGGGAAAAAGAATTGGAAAAAAAAAAAAAAAAACGTGTTGGAAAATTTAGGACTTGAGAAAAATGAAATTAGAAAAATGGATCTCAGTGCAGTTTAAATACTATAGAAAGTTTAAATAAATTCAAAATATGTATAAAGCATAATTGCAACCTTTTATAATAGGCCTATACTATATATCATTACTTATTATTGACCGTCACGGGTGGCTGAGGTCGTTAAGGCACGGACTCGTGAGTAGAAGGTCTGGGTTCGAATCCCGCCAGGACCATCCTCCCTGACAGGTTTTTTCCAGGTTTTCCTCAGTCCTCATAAATAGCAAATGCCGGGGAGGTATCCTAAACTTGGGCCTGGAACGATTCCTTCCTTTAAAAAAAATCTTTCCCAATATATCATTTCTTTTCATGTATCATCAGTGTCCATCGCATGTGGTGCCTCAGTAGCAAAAACGGGCGTTAAACACCATTCATTCATATTGCTTATTATCCTTCAGTATTCTTTGTACCCCTCACAAAATAAATTGTATTCAAAATGAATACAATAAGTTCATATTGGAAAATGCAAAAATTGACCTAAAGCATTTTCTGTCCATTGTCTTGTAACTCTAATATCGCAGGTCTTTGCATATTGATTATGAAAGTCTATATATGCGCATATATTATATATGTGCATGAGTTATAAATAATATAAGAAAGGGTACAGAGAAAGAAGGGGTCTCATCGACATTAAAAAAATTAACAAAACTACATGACTTTGCACTTTAATTATAAAAATGTGTGTAGTATTTATTGATTTTCCGATTAAAAATAGTAACGCAGCAATAAATATCAATACATTTCATAACTACAAATATTTGTGGGAAAGTAGAGGCTCGTTTCATTATTTTATTACTGCACGTACTTAACTGAAAGTTAAACAAATTTATGTAACAATATTGATTTTAATATTATTACTTTGTTCACTTTAAAAGGATAATAATTTTAAATTGCTTTTATCAAGCTATTGACTTACACATGATAGTAATGGGAATTTTTTTTTTTCAAATTAGCTCATGAAAGAACATTTTCTGTTAATTTGTGTGGAAGGTTTGAGAAGTTATGCTTTCCCTTATCTCCATAGTACTTCTCAGCATATATTTGACAGGGGTTCAAGATAGAAACGATTAGATTATATTAGGCCAAAAATGTGTGGAGTTTGTTGTGCTTTTAAGGAAAAAGAGATAGTATAATGGACATTATTTTCATATGGATATTCTGAAGGTCAAATTGACCATAAGAAAGTTTGTAAGGAATCTATTTGTTGCTTCTTGACTATACTGAACTCCACTGCAAGTGTTCTGAAAGTTCAGTAATGTAAAATTTTCTCAAAATCTTGTATCTTGTTTCTTCGGGTTGTTTATAAAGGCATAGTCGCGGACATTACAGCCATATCCCTTTTCGTGTGATTGTAGTTTTAGTTTTTATTCGTTGCAGACATGCGATTTACGTTTCCTTGTTTTCACTCCTGCAATGTCTTTAACCATTCTGTGAGAGAACACTAAACAAGTTAGACAAAGTCTCGCCTATTCACTTGTTTTCTTAAGTTATATTGACTAAAAATAAAGACAACAATGAACAGTTACATGAGTCTGTGAAATGGGTGTGAGAAGAATGCAGTGAGCCCCTGCTTTAACTGGAAAACTCAATGGACACTATGTTTCCCTGTATGGTTTATTTACTCAGCCATTTTCTGTGAAACGAGGCTCTTCTTTCACAACATGAATAGACCATCTTAAAATGCCACTAACAGATGGCGATCAAATTGCCATTTTGCTAAAAATGTCATGAGCACTTTCTTTCTCTGAGCCCTTAAAATGTATTATCACTGGTGTAGAAGAGCTTCAAAACCAAAACTGTATAGGATAAACAAAAGAATGCATCAACCCTGAGTTAGCCGTAGAATTCTTACGCAGTACATGCGAATATCATTATCATTTTAATTTTTAAACAAGGTGCCTTGTATGAATAACTCTATGCTAAGGTTTTTCACATTTAATGTACAATCGAATATCTAAACATATTTATTAAATCTAGAAATATAATTTGTCACAGATTCAAGCAAAAAACTAATTATGAAATATAGTTTGTTTACATATTTTGGGCATTATTTCCATTGCCTATGGACATCAAAGCAAGCACTTTAGAGATAATAGCGGCATATACGTAAATTTATAAAAACACACTAAAAGTCATTTTATAGAAATTCGTTTGTTTAAACACACTGCCACGGGTGTCCGAGGTCGTTAAGGCGCGGACTCGTGAGCGGAAGGTCTGGGGTTCGAATCCCACCAGGACCGTCCTCCCTGACTGAGGTTTTTTCCAGGTTTTCCTCAGTCCTCATAACTGGCAAATGCCGGGGGGAGGTACCCAAAAATTAGGTCTGGAACGTTTACTTCCTTAAAAAAACCTTTCCCAGTTTATCATTTCATTTCATGCATAATCAGTGTGCACCGCCTGTGGTGCCTCAGTAGTAACAACGGGTGTTACACACCATTCAAAGTTTAAATATACGATTTTTTCACTGCTCATGACTCTGAAAGCAAACAGACATACTCTGACGCCATGCTGCCTCTAGTAGTCGTTGCAGTAATACACCAAACAGAAATTTTATCCATTCATTCTGCTTCGCTCTGCAGCCTTTAAAGCTTTATTCGTTTTTTAGTCAATTCTTTTTGTTGAAATTGTTTTACATTTTATTCTATTTACATAATGTGTAAACAGCACTTCTTAAGACTCTTGATGTTAGCTGATGACCAACATTGGTCAGTGTGGCTATTCTCTCGCATAACACCCCTGATTAAAACGAACTTCCTAACTTATTTCGAGCTGGAAATATCTTTGTGCATATGATCTTTTAAATTATTGCCAGGTATTTTGTATTCCATTGTTCCGGCATTTACCGACATATGTTCTTCCTGACAGATTTCACTGCACATGCTGTTCGTAGATTCTTCTCATATACTTTTGGCATATGCAACAATAAAGCGTTAATTTTCTCAGTACTGCAAAGCATAACGAATCATAAAATAACATACATTTACAAACATATTTCAATCATAATATGACGTTGTTACCCCGGATGATTTGTTACGCTTCATGATGAATTTAGGTTAAAACTATATTTTCCCTCACAAACACATTCAAATTTCGTGAACATATTAACAGCGGCATTGTAAACGTCACATACATCTGTTTACTGAAAAGTGGTTGCAAAAACAAAATGTTTCTGCTGGTTCGACTACAAACATGCCATTCAGTTTTAATGAGTTCTATCAGCACTTGTTGAATTTCTTGCAATGTACCTTAGGAGCGCTCGCGTTATTCCCCCAAGACACACTTACTTACAAACTAAATGTTTGTTTCTAATCAGTTCTAGACATGATAACTTCTGGCGTTCGTGTGCACCCTACCTACACCCATATTTGTTTTTATATCTTCGTATTGTCGCGCTTTTCCTTGCATTATTTATATTTGAAATATTGTGCATTGACTAAATGTTTTTTTCATGTGTTTCATTTGAAGATAATGGTCTAGAATTAAACTGCGGTTCAGAAAAAGAAGAAACCATTGAAGAGATAACTGGATATGAAAATGAAATTTTTATAGAATCAAGTGATGAAAAAGTGGTGACAACTGATCTCGTTGCTGCCATTTCTGTAACTTTGAGCCGCTGGTCCTCCATAATTTCTCCTTCCACAAAAGCGATGTTTTCAGTAGTGAGCACCTCTCAGGACCGACCTGCACGATTTTCGTCTTCAATACTTTCTTGACCCATTCGAAAAAGTGTAGGGGAAAATGAATATAAATGGAGTAGGGAACCTCTTCCTCGAACTTGAACAGCTGCAAGACATATCATAAAGATATCAACTGTGTTGTTTGTAAAAATTAACATGTCTTGAACATAAAAGGAATTGTGTTAACAGTGTGCTATTTGAAGCAGTTGGTTTATTTTTTATTTATTTGTTTATTTTTTGTAATTTTGCGATTCTGACTGAACAATTATGAAGATATTGTGCTTTTTCAACTAACATTTTTGTGCTTTGCTGGGTAAAGCAGTGAAATTTTATGGTGAAAAATATCTTTAGAGGGCGATTATAATATTGTTAAAGTGTTCACAAAAAACAGAGAGGTGTGATAAAATTGGTAATATGCATTTCGAAATTATTTTGTCTACTGGAATTTTCATTATCTTTTCTATTAATTATTTCAGTCGAATATTGTGTTATTGCTTAAATATATAAAGAAAAATAGTTCAGCACCAATAGTAGAAATTTTTAACAGAGAATGAGCATGCGAACCTCATATGCCGAATCCGGGCCCTGTTTCACGAAACAGTTAGTCTTCTAGCTTACTATTACTATCCGTAAATCCACCAATTCTAATAAAACTTGTATCACTCTTAAATGTATATTATTAGTCACTTATCAAAATTACTAGAGTGGCGACTGCATTCGAGCGAGAAGGATGCTTCAGGGATATTTATTCTCCGTGAACTGTTTGTTGATGCGATTTTGTTTACGCGACATGTATTTCAAATCGTATATTCAAACCAAGAAATAGCATTATGTCTATCACATCGAAAATAATCTCCAGTATTCAAAGCAAAGTAACAGTGCTACATTTAATTAATGAGTATAAAGAAATATTATTTGGAAAATACTCCGACAAAAATGCGTGGAAAAACAGACGGCGAAATGTAGAACATGTGGAAAATCATAACGCAAACTGTGAAAGCTTTGGGGTTAATTACATTGGAGAACGATTACGCATTTGTGAGGGACACATTTTGGCCAAACATCAAGAAAGCTACAATGATAGGTGCTTCTATTTTACATTCATATTCGCCATTTATATTATTATCTATAAATAATGGTATAAGTAGTTCAGTTTCTATGGTATTTTTTCAGATGAAACTAATTCAAGAAGTAAGGAAATGGATGGTGGATTTGAGATCACATACTGCATGAATAACCCTTAATGAGCTTTATAATTAAAATGCGTTGAGCTTAATTGATAGAATCAATACATAACCTAAACTATGTACACTGTATGCAAATTCAACATTCGTGATTCATGGGTAGAATTCTACTAGTTAACAATACGCAATATTACAAGACCAAATGTTTCGTAAAACAAAACACTGATAAAACAAATAATAATATCAGTATGTCACACCAGTAACTAGTAATTTACGCTCGTACACTTGTAAAATAAACAAGTAATATACTAGAATGGAGACTAGTTTTACTAGATCACGTGCTTCGTGAAACAGGACACTTAAAGTGAACTGTAAAATGACTGAATGTATTTTCAACACAATAAATAGGCCACTGTAGAGTAGGAGGAAGAGAGTTGCAAGCTCCGCTGCCATTTCCAAAATAAGAGGTTTTAATTTTCTGTATGCTCAGCAAACGATATAATAAACGAAGTTTGGAGTATTCTCAGGCGAGTGTGAAACAATTTACGCAAAAGAATAAATCATCCCCGTTAACTTCTGGTTCTGGCGTTACACGCAATTCCTGCATAATGTAATTTAACCTCACGATATGAGATGTGCAACAGGGCCATGAATTAAAACTCTCAGCGTGGGAGAAAGAACAAGAAATTTATGGTGGTTATTTTTGCACTTTTGCAGAAGTTAACAGGGGCTGCAGAACTTGTACAAGCGTTCATTTTTGAGTTTCTATGTTTTCTGTTATTCGGCTATATAGAAATATGGTCAAGTTTTGTGGCAACTGAACTTTTAAGAGGAAAAATTCAAAAGATATAGAAATTAATTTTATAAAATATAGCATTTTTGTTGACTTCAAAGTAAACAGTATAAAGCCAAATTAACCAAATTAGCCAATAAAGTCACTTCATGACTTTTACGGAAATTGGATACTTGCGTTCTTCTTGGATTCCATTTTTATGCTTCTATCTATTTTAAGGGTAAAACACCAAGAATCATTAAAAATCTATTTTTAAAGAGATTGGAATTCACTGCTTCCTTCAGTATATTTTTATAGCATACTTTGCCTGTAAGGGTATTAAAGATTGTATTGCAAATGACATTGTTCCTTCTTATAAAGTTTGAAATAACCATAATTAGTTGCTTTTAAATTTATACTAACCAAAACGCACAATAGTCATATTGTTATGATTATTAAATTATATAAAATTGCCTTTATAATACGCAAAAATATATTATAATTTCAGTCATATACTTAAGGGTAAGGATTTACGCAATAGATATTTGTGATGCACATGTTAAAAATTGCATCCTTAGAATGTTTGAGTAACAAAGCCGAGTTGAACAAATCTACGAACAAAATAAAATCATTTTAACCAGTGTATCATAAACTACCGAGGGTGCCAAAAAAACGTATACACACTTTCCCAGTACATATCTATTTAATATATTTCAAAGTTGGACCGAAAAACAACAGTAATATGTAGTTTGATGTTCTGTAAAGAGATGTGACTCACATACATTATGATAGCGTTGTACGTGACAGATAAATGAACAATGAACAAACGAAGCCAAGATTATCGTAAATCAACAACGAACAAATGAAGCCAATATTATCGTATGATGTTCTGTAAACAGATGTGACTCACATTAGGTTATGTTAGCGTTGCTACAAGCCAAGATTATCGCTTGAATAGCGGAAAGCAATTTTGAAGGGGTACTGGAAAACCGAGAATGTTGTTGAAGTTCAAAGGCAATAGAGAAATATGTACAGAACAGAACCGCAAACGCGACTAACAATTGACGCTTTCGAGACAAATTTGAGACTCATGGTACTTTATGCGATGTTCAAAAGGGCAGATCTGGGAGACTTCACACAGCAACAAGCCCCGCGTGTTCGGCTATGGTTTTGGAACTTTTTGAGCACTCAGCGCAGAAATCTATAAATCTAGGACGAAGAGATCCGATTGAGTTTCCCCCGCGTCTCCGGATCTAACTCCATTGGACTTCTACCTATGGGGAATTCTTAAGGATGTTCTATACCGTAGAAAACCAGCTACACTGACAGCACTTCGGGGAAAAATTGAAACGGCATGTGCTGCAATCGCAGAGGACACTTTCGCAAACGTTGCTCAATCAGCAGTTCAACGTACTCAGAAATGTATCGACGCCGATGGTGGACATTTTGAGCAACTGTTGTGACTGTAAAAGTCTAAGATGATTAGTGCGCATCCTTTTCTGTTTGTGTGAATTCAGTTTTGTTACGTTAACGCAGTTTTTTCTTTTCTTGACTTGGGTATACATTTTTTGGCACTCTCTGTATTTTTAGAGAACACTTAATATTTATAAATTAATATTTTTTATTTAAATTTATTTCCATCATTCCGAAACCATTCTTGTTTCAAATAAATAGTTCGTGGTTTTCTCACTAGAAGGAGCATGGAAGAAACGTTACATAAGTCTCTGATAGTTATCATGTCGCAACGTTTATAATTAGTAATTTTTAAACGTGTTTTGATGAGGTAAAATTACAAATTGAGTTATTATTCTTATTCTTATTATAATTGCACTTTGTTTATATAGTATACCAAATTGCTAATTTTCTCGCACTGAAGGAAGCTTAGTATGCATTTGGTTGTGCAAAATGATGGGACCAATCGTTATTGATTTCCTTCGGGCCTGAAATGATTCCAAGATTGCCTACATGCTTACTTATACAAATAAATCTTAGAAACAAATTTATGTAATATTACCAATTGTACTATGGCCTGGTTTAAACCGTAATGGTGAATATAAGAATTAAAAAAATATATGTAATACTTTTTAAAATATGTAATTTATAGATCACATTCCATTTTAAACTAAAGTTGATAACATTGGAGTGTTATAAAAAGTTTATAGCATTAAAAGCTACTGCACTCGAATGATTTTTCCACTCAGCAGTTTCTTCGTGTACACCAACAGCTACTGCAGTTTGCAGACATAGTGGCGTGACTTTCTTGTTCCTTAGGTGATAGAGGAGTCACCGTGTTTATGGGCTCGCGCGCACGTGTAAACGATTTAGTTACTCAACTTCTTAGGGTGGTTTCTGTAAAGTATAATATTGAATTTTTAATAATAGATCAGTATAAATTACATGAACTCATGTCATTTCTTCTACGTATTTTTTCGAATTTTTACCACAAGAGTGCAAACTATTGCTCATCTTCGTTGTGCAACTGGTTGAAATTGTAACTTGAGTCATGCTCTCGTTCGTGCAAAAGAGTTATGACAGTGACGAAACTGTTGCATTAGTAAGGACACTTGTATGCTATGGTATCAAGTCCTACAAATTAATGCCTTGTGTCAGAAGATCAACTTTTAATAAGAGTTGTCTAAAAATATGTACATACAATACGGGAATGTATGGGTTATGACTTAACAAGCCTATTGTATACTGTATAAAATAAATAAATAAAAATCAAGAACACTGGAAGTGAATTTTCAAAGTTACACATTTTTTATGGATTTTTCTGAAACTTTTATTGTGACTTGATTGCTGTTAAATTAATTTGTATACAAAATTTTATTTAAATTAGATAAATACTTTGCGAAGTATAAATTATTTCATAAATTTTATTACTAAATATGTCACATAATCTAAATGTCCCATGAGGCTCATGAGTTGGGAAAATTGTTTGACATTTTTGCAATTGGAGCTTTTAGCCACTTACAAAAATTATATAGAAAGATATTTTAAATAAAATTGATAAGTAAATTGTGATAATTTTAACATATAAAATTTTAATCTTTAAAAATAATAATTTGTGCATAGAATTTTGTTTTTAAAATTATTATTGTCGTTAATGTGTAATTTGTCGTATATAATATTACAATGGTTACCTCTGCACATTCGGGAAAATTTTAATTTAATTTAAACAAAAACTGTTAGGCCTGGGATATTTTGAAAGTGTGAAAATGAAGTTTTAAGAAAAACGTTGTTTTATGAAAAAGTATGCTGGGAAATCGTGTGATTTCAGCTTCAAGAAAATGTTTACCGAAAGAAAAAAAAATTGGCAAAAACTTGCTCCCGTTATCCCTTAAAATTCACAAAGACTATTAAAACTGATTAAAATATTGTTTTGTTACCTTGGGTAGCATACGCGTCTATACATAAAAATTAAATGCTGCAGTGCGATACAGAGAGAGATATATCTTCCAGATGTGTGAAAAAAGAGTAGAACATAATTATAAACTGTTGTCTATGACGTCATAATTCACATAACAATGATCGTTGAAACATCTAATTTACTTTTGAACAAATCTGTATATCTGTATATATATATATAATTTTTTTATACGGCGAAGGAAAGATTGCGTGAAAAAGGAATGAAAAGTCAATTTACTTTCTTCTGAAATGCCTGAATAAAAGCAATTGGCCACAAATTTATCTATAATAAACTGTAAGGTGCAGGCTTGTTCTTTGGCAGTAAGAAAGTTTTTCATGTGGTTTTCGGAAGATCATTAAATCATGCGTAGTTTTATTTCTGTGTTGATTCCTTCTGAGTGCTGCAGTTGTTATAAATATCAGAATATCGAAATGCGCATCAACTTTCACATTTTTATTTTTAGAATAATGCTTTTCACTAAACACCCCTAGCATTCATAATCATGCTGAAACATAGTTAAGAAGATAGATTGTGCATTTCTGTAGCTAGGAATATCTTAATTATTATATTACAAATTTCCAATGCAACACGCCGGGTCTTTCATGGTTATGTTGCCCGTTTCACGCCAGCTGGCCGGTCGGAAGTCGGAGCGGTAACTCCCGGCGAAGCGGTTGTAATATCCGCACAACTGATGGAAGTTATCGTAATTAATACTACAATTAAAATTAAAATAACATTATCTTATGGCAGAATATATTGAAAATGTTGTCTTGTTATACCATATGTGTTTTGCATTGTTTTAGAAAATTGTCATTTATGGTATAGTTCATCTTAAGGAATTCAGTCGGTTTAAGATTGAAAATATATCAGGTCACTGTAGTTCACGAATTGTAGGCAGGCAATACTGATATTCAAGTAAATTGTGTTGCGGAACGTTAATTGTACGTGTTTAACATTCTTTCTTAGTTATTGTGTTTTCCTACCTTATATACGAAACTCTCTAGCATGACCAGACAATCGGTATTTGGTACCACGCTTCATCAATAAAGAATACTAAGCGGTTATCAATTACTCTTTTTATTAATATTCCATATTGTCCAATTATAGAAATTTACCCCAATATCAAGATTACCTGCCTGCAATTCATGGACAACAGTGACCTTGTATATTTTCAGGATTAAATTGATTCAATTTCGGATGATGAATTCATGTGGGTGAATGACAATTTTCTCATGATGCAAAACATTAGTGAGTGTAGCAAGGCAACATTTCCAACGACTTCGGTCATAAGTTAATACGTGTTTCTTTTTCATTTAAATTGTAGTTGTTCTTGGGAGAACTTCAAATCAATTGCGCGAATATTACATTCACTTCACCGGGAGTTACCAATCTGACTGCCGACCCACCATCTGCCGTGAAACGGGCGACAAAACCGTGAAAGCTCCGGTACTAATATAACTGCTTAGAAACCATCATCAGGGTTTGTGTATAACTTTTCTGTGCACAAAGAGCAGGTATTAAGTACGATACGACATCTCAGCCTTTTTGATGACTTTCTTGCTTAGATTGTGTACATGCAGTTAAAGTAATCAAAGGAATTCAATACAGATTTACTGTTGAAGCTTCTGGTTGGGCATTTCAATTATCCGGAGAGTGACAGCCGGTTTCAATCATTCTCATCTTAGTAGCATACAATCCCCAAATAGACATGAACTTGCGCTCTATACAAATGCAAATAGTGATAATGAATATATTGAAAAAAGCACAATGTGTCAATGATTATAAATTTCCAAGTTTTTTTTTTTTTTTTAAATTCTGATATGTCCTTCACTAGTATGCCTTTTCAAACACCAACAATAATCAGCCATCATTTACCATTCCAATTGCCTTGATAACAAGTTCCCATTGTTTTAATGTCTTTAGGAAACCGCTCACTTTATTCTTCACTTATTGCACCAATATTCGCAGGGAAGTAATCAATATGTACTTTAACACTCATTCTACACCCTAGATTTCTAAAATGTAACATTTTCTCCACAATTTCTTTATAGTTCTCAGATTTCTTATTACCAAGAAAGTTATTTGTTTGTCAACCATGCTAACTTCTCTAACTCGGACATCGACTGAGGAAAGGTCTCTTCCTCCATAAGCTCACGAATCTGGAGTTCATCGAAGATACCTGCTGCTATCTTAGCTTCAGTTTTCCACGGAAGCTTTGTAGCAAGAAAGTTGAAACAATCACTACCCTTATTCAGAACAGTAACAAATTGCTTCATCAGGCCTAACTTAATAGGAAGTTGTGAAGGAAGGACATTAAGAGGAGAAACCAACGGTTTATATTTCACATTTTTTTCTCCAGGAGCTAAACTGCTCCTTTGTGGCCGATTTTTTCTGGCCCAATACTCTGATTTGGCCCAACCGTTCCATTTACACAGCGAACCATTTGTTATCTAGTTTAAATGTCTTAGAATGTTTATTTTATGTATCTGATCAATTAATAACAATAAAAACTTACTTTCTATAACACCGATTTCTGAAAAACTATAGCCCGATGAAATAAAACTAAGACTGATTTGAGAGATTCCATGTAGTAAGGAACCAGAAAATATGAGCAGTTTTGATGCAGCAAAAATTGTGTACACCAGTGTAATCTGCTACGGAAACGGACAAATGTTAAATAATGCAGTAGGTGAATGCGCAACCTTCAGTGATTTCAATGCAACATAATGAACGTCTAGTATATTTTACTACAAGCATCACTCAGAACTTCTTGCCCTTCTCTCTAGGATGCACTACAATGAAGAAATTGCAGAACCCTCCCATAGGCGCAAAGCTTTTGAAGGATGGAGTGTTCATATGACACTGCCGACATCCAGGGTTCATTCACAACGAAACCCTCTTGGGTGACAAAAAAATTGACCCCTCCCTCCGTCCCACCTCCTCTCATCACGGTGTTAATGGGAGTACATTCCAACAGCTGGCTACACATCACATCAGAAATATTAAACCGTCCTCACTGAGGTTTCACGCTGCGGTTTGGCTGGCCACCACCGCATCCACCATACGCCCGCCCATTTGGATGATTGTTTGCGCGCTGCACAACGCCCCAGCTGCGATTCTCCTTTCACACTCTCTTCTTTCCCGTTTAGCGTTTTTGTCCCGTCCCTCAGTGGCGTTGCGCTCGAGATCGAGCCCAGGGGAATGCGCTGAGGCGCCTCCTTTATCTAGGTGCACATTCATTTCCCTGCCAAAACATCTTCTAAATCAACGGGGATCGAGATAAAAGTCGATACAAACACACTCGCTACGCCACGACGAGAAATTAAATGTCACACCGAACGGTGAAATGTGTTTGGAAATTGTAACTTCAATGTACTCAGCCCGTTAATAATAATAATAATAATAATAATAATAATAATAATAATGTTTTTTGGCAATTATAATTAGTTGACTATGGATATGTCTGCTGCGAAAATGTTGAAACTTATATGTTCTTATTTTTTATGAAGATGAATATGATAGCTAAAGATTTGAATAGAAAAATATATGATTGAAAACAAGTGTCAAAACTGCAGATAGTCCAGTGAGATCCTGCATAAGCACTTTATCATCGATCTAAGAAGGTATATTGCATCCGAAGAATTTGCAACATCACTACATTACAAATATATACTTCAATATGTGTATTAGTATCATTATTTTATTAATGCAAGTTAATTTTTACCATAAAGCTTTTTGTAGGAATAGGTAAAATTATATATTTATTCTCATTGTTATAGTTCCTACTCTAACATGACCATATTACATATATGTATGTCATACAAAATTCCAGATCGCCTCCCTGGTTTTGTGGTCAGCGTGCCTGTCTACAAATCCGGTGGTCCCGAGTTCGAATCCTGTAAAGTCAGCTGCCTGAGTAATGCTTTGCTCTGAAAAGGTGAATGCAGGTAAAGTTACGCGTTATAGGCTTTGGGTTTATACACGCGTTTATTTTATCAAACATTCATTCGTCATCTCATAGACCTTCGTTGTTATGAGAGGTTAAACCGAAACAAACAAAAAATAATACAAACAACAAGGAAACGGAATTCAACAGAAAAGCAGCGACCAGTCTGCGGTATACGTCATGCAACGTGGCCTACCGGTGCGGGGCTCGTTTTAAACGAAGACAGGCTCACTCACAGTACAAGATTTTGAGCGAGTAAAAGAGAAAGTGGTACCTAAGGATAGAACCTGGATGTTTATTCATTTACTTCAGAAATGGTAGCTCCAAATGGGATACTCATAGCTGAATTAGTAAACGTTGGCAGGAAAGGTATGGTAGTTAAACGTATATTGAATAAGAGAGAGCCAAGGGAAGAAGCAGACACGGTTAAAGACTGTTCATAAATACAAGAAAAAGCTAAAGGGGAAAGAAGTTGGTTATTTTAAATAAACCAAATAGTCCAAAAGATTGGAATAGGGGAGCTAGATAGCCGCAGATAATTAATAGACAAGGAATATGGAATAAAGTAATTGTATTGAAAAGCAGAATATGTGGACTATGGAGAGAAAAAGTATAGTTAAGGAAATGGGATAATTTATAGAAGGAAAATTGGATATTAAACATTTTAGAACTGGTAGCAAGAAGCTCTTGGAGAAATTTGATAACTATGTACGGAACGTAAGGGAGAAATGGTGGAGGTAAGTAAGAATATAACGATGGAGATAATGAAGGAAATAAGAAAGTATAGAGCGGGAAATAGAATCTATTATACACAGTAACATGGGAGTTAATTGTATAGAATCCCAAAATAACAAGCATTTTGAGAACAGTGTATAAATTGTAAAGTTTAATGCAATGGAAATATGTGGAAATAAAACGTTTATTGTTATTACTATTTACTGCAAGATAACGTTTCTTAATACGGAATACGCTGTATAATATATGTATACATAATAAATTCAATTGCATGTTATGCCCGTTAAAAGACAGGTGTTCCTGGCATAAAAAGTATATTGTTTACGAAGGCTGTATATGTTTTAAAGTATATTCGTGTTTAAGCATTTTTATATCCTGGCACTGAACGATTGAGCTTTCTTATTTATAGAGTAGAGGATAACTCAATAGAAAATAACGAATATGCATTGACCTTTAATAAAGAGATAGAATGGATAGAAAAAATATTAGATTAGAGTATATAAAAGAGAAAACGAGCTTACTTACATAAAGAAACAAAAACACGAAAAATCGACAATTTTAAAAGTATATAACGTAAAAACAGTAAAGCGATTATTTAGCTTCACATGTTATGTAGTGATGATGCATTTACATAAAGTTTTATTTAATAATATGGAGTAATCACTTCTCTCTTCTCGTGTGGCACTATAGCCCCAGGGTGAGCTCTGCTTCCTCTATCTCCGTCTTACGACTTCATTGATAGAGGGCAGTATGCCGGCACCCCGCAGGTCGATTATCACGAGCCTTTCGGGAATCATCACCTCAATTGCGTTATTTTATATTGTTTAATCCTATTATCAATACATTTTGTAACACAAAGCGATCAAGCGAATGAGGAAAATAAAGAAATGAAGATTACGGTATTACGCTAGACTATGTTATTGGTTTGTATTCTGTAGAATAAATGTAAAATTGCACTATTCATGGTTTTGTCGTCCGTTTCATGGCAGCTAGCAAGTTGGCAGTTAGAGTAACAACTCTCGGCGAGGCGGATGTAATATCTGCGCAATAGATTAATGTTCTCGCAATTACAACTAAATTACCATGAATATTTCACTTATGTGATGTCATCTTTAAATCGACCAATGAAACAAAAAAAAAATTGAATTTTGACCAATCACAGCCGGAAATCGCAGTGAAATTATCTAAAAAAAAAAATTATATTGTTTTATCACGCGATGTGCAATTTGCCTTGCGGTCAATGTAGCCAATCTATACCTCCATCATATAATTTCTCAGCACGCATCACTGATCACTTTTCTGTGTTTTCGGTAATGTTGTAAATTTTACTAAGTCAATGTGTATTCACCCAAGTAATTGTTTTGCGTATTCAGCCAAATAGTCTGAAATCGTTTTATAAATTATGTAACATCGTCTACCTAAGTAACCACAACTCTTAATACACACGTTGTTCAGAATGGTAAAATGTTATCTCTGTTTTGTTTTTCTCTGTTGGTTTTAGTAAATTTAACGTTAGCGGCTGTGATAGTAGACTTTCGTCTATTTCATTCTCACTGTGTCTGAATAGGTAGACATTCATAAGTAAGTAACATTCATAAAGTATAACATTTTATATAACTGTTAATATTATTAATATTTATATATACATAAGTATATATAATATACATTACTTTTATTCTTAATCTATTCATGAAATAGTCTGAAACTCGTATTTGGCTCTTCTCTATTGGCATTACTGACAATCGATATTCGTCTGTTGCTATATGGCTTGAAAAGGTTAAGTATTCATAATCTTGTAACCCAGGTTTACGGGAATTATATTTAGATTCTTATTTTACTCTTGAAATAGTCCTAATAAATATCTACTCACTACGTTCGTGAATTTATCGGCAATCTCAGACCCTCTTGTGATATTATTTGTGATGTACAAACCTTATGTCTATTTTTCGCCTGATATTTTCTTTCAGTTTTTCTAATGTGCGGGGGTTTGTTTCATACATTTTATTTTTCAACTTTCCTCATAAATACAAAAATCACCTTATGTATCGTGCGGCCATAACCCGTTACTATTTACCTATCTTCAAAATTTTCCTGATGAAATTCAATGATGAGCTGTATGCCTTGTGGCTAAGTCTTGCTGGAAGAACCCAGACCGACATTCATTATTAGTTAATTGTTCAAAAAATGATGCGAGAATGTCATTCATGTATCTTTCTGCATCTATTGGCTTCTCAAAAATGATAGGCTCCTTTATTCTATAGGAATTTATCACGCACTATACACAGATTTTCTCTTCATCATGGTGGTTTTGTGTATAAAATGGAATTTTTCTGTACTTCAGTATCTGTTATTTAGCTTCACGTAAATGCAGCCATGCTTCATCAATAAAGAACATTAAACTTTGATCAACTTCTCTATCATTTCGTTATTTATAGAAATTTACCCGAACATCACACTCATTTACCTGCAATTCGTGAATAACAGTGATTTTTAGGCTTCCAAGTATAAAGTGGCTCAATTTCGGAAAATGAATTGATGCAGGTGAATGACATTTTTCTACAATGATGCCAGAAATGTACAAATATAGAAGGACAGACAACATTTCCAACATCTTCTGTCGTGCAACGTAATGTAAAACGTCGATGGATATATCTGTTTGAATCTACTGCATATCAGACCCAAAGGTTAGTTGATATTTGCAATCAACTTCATGATAATTCCCTGAATTATCAGCTCTTAAAATACAAATTACTCTTTTTTTGCACAATTCTGAAAATATGAAGAAAGAGGGGCCACCTCATGGTAAAACACATCGATAGTTCTTCGATGAGAGTTTCTTCTGATATTTCTAAAGCTTTCACGAACGGCGTTCATGTTATCAACTTTTGAAATTTCTGGGCTTTTATGTCAGCCAAAGCTTTTGGCAACAACTGCGGTTAGTATCCTGAGTGATGAGCTGTTTACTCATATAAAGTCGCAGGTTAACTATGATGTTTAAGGTTCAGAAATCGTCAACGGATATTATTGGGTAGTGGACACTTAAGATGATTTTTACACTTGAGTAGCGGTTTCCAAATGTTGCTAAAGTGAAATCCATTATCTGTTTATGTTGTGGGGTGATTTTATCTACCGAGTTTGCATTCTGATCAAATTGAAATATTCCTGGGTTTTAGCGAGTACTTCCGTTTTGTTAATATGAATGTCATGGCATTTTGTGAGAGAATGTTCTTCAACGGCAGAGCCTTATGGGTGATCTAAACGGATCTGTCGTTTTTAATTGAACGGCTAATTATATCTATAATTCTAGGGGTCTACGTCGCTACACCTGCGACCGTTATAATAATAACAATTCATCATTCAGCGTTCCCCTGAAAATGCTGACCTTAGTTGTCAGTAAAAAACTTTGGTTTTGAAGCAAATCTCAGACAATTGCACAAACCAGAAGTTTTAAAATTTGATAATAAAATAGTTTTGGACAAAAGGTGATGATCTACTTTGGCGGAATTTCGAAGGCACTGTTAACTTTGAACCAATCTTAAATGGTCGCGTAGTGGACGCTGAGTTGTACTGTGAGCATTACTCGAGTTTTTTACGAAGTTTTAAAGTGATGCTACTGGCTTTACTTTCTGCAGTAACAGAATGCTCCTTCCTATCGATCAAGGTTGGTCCGAAATTACAGGATTTAGAAGGAATATAATTGCCGCTTCATCTGCCTTCTTTCTACAATTTTTCCAATTCATAGCAACATTTCTTCAAGGAAGGTTCTTTGATAATCTTGAAGTTGTAACAAGCACTGGTGCAGGTTTTAAGTCTACGAGGGTGACTACGTGAAACGTCCAATAAATTTTGCTCAGATGTCTTTTCTTTCAGGCTTGAGGTTCTTTTACACGCCGTAAATATACGACATAGGACCCACGGTTTTACTTACTTCAGAAGGAAGTCATACTTAGGATTTCTACGTCCGAAAAAAGTAATCGATCCTGTCCGGGATTGAACCTGCGACCTTCGACCTACGAGGTAAGTATGGTTACCACTACACCACCTGGACCGACTAAAAGGAATGTGACATGTGATAGACCGATCCCTTACGGGTAAAACGGTACCAAATAGCGACGCTCCTCACTCCCACGTTTCAGAGTGTGAGGGTAAACAACCCCTCCTGTGCACAGGCAGCCTGTCGTTTGCGATGGAACTAGAGATATGGCATTTTTGGGCTATGATTCTTTATGATTTCAATGAGTCCTAAGCCTTGAGCGATCTTACTCCATCCAAGTCAATAGTTTTCCGCTGGTTTACGGAATTTAAAAGAGGCCAAACTTTATTGTAAGATAAGAAATGAAGTGGGCATCCGATAATAGCAGTGTCTGAGGTAAACTTTGTCGCTGTGGAAAAAAACGGCATGCAAAAATAATCGCGTACCATTTAAGGACATCGAGGCAGTGTTCCAAATAGGATCCCCAGAAGTATAAAAAATCCAGCACGTTCATTTTTGTGAAGAGGTTTCCTCCCATTTGGCACCCCACAATTTGATAGAGACACAAATGCGCACCCGCGTCGAATAGTTTGAAGAAATGCTACAGAGATTCGAGAGAGGGAGCTCAAGGCTTGTTTATGATGCCATCACAGTTGATGAAATTGGATTTACCAATTTGAACCGTACACCAAATGACAGTGATGCACCAACGAAAGTGAAGAAAGGCCGAAGTGCTGGAAATTATGTGGCCACAATATCTCTAGAGGAGCAAAGCTCAGTGGTACAGCACAGTCTGCCTACCGAAAGATTTCGACAAGCTCCGAGAACGCCGTCCAAGAACAGGACTAAGGGGAACCTGCTGCATCACTACAGCGCCTTCGCTCACACGACTAACATTACATGTAGTTTCTGAGATCAGAGTCATGATTCATCCTCCCTACAGTCCTGACCTGGCTCCATGCAATTATTTTTCTCTTCCCAGTGGTAGAAATCGCATGCGAGGAAAGCGATTTTCCAGTCCTTAAGACGCTGTGGCTGCGCATATGAAAACGAACTCTTTGATGAGTGGTCTCTAAGGATGAAAAAGTGTTTAAGAATGTGGTGGAGAGTACTTTGAAAATTTGCAGCAGTTGGAGTGAATCTATCCACTTCTAATTTGCCTCGTCTGAAAACTTTCGTGATGATTCTCCCCCAATCCAAGAATTGATCATCAACTAATTCAGATGGTGACAGAGAAATGGATGAAAGTTGTTGAAAAAATGGCATTTATTTTGAAAAATAATTTTTTGTTGTTTGTTGTTCTGGAAAATAAGTAAAAGTAATAAGGAAAAATATTCCTACCAACCTAATAATGATAGCAGTAAAATAGTTAATTATAACATGTTTTTTGGAAATACTCCTCGTTTATTATAAGTTGAGAAATTCGTTTATGACACCTGTTTTGTGGATGATACAAAGAATGCAGCAAGCATTTCATTGAAACTCCAATGTTGTGCAATTTCAACAACGGCAAAGTAAAAAATCAAGCAGAACTGTATCTGGGAGCATTGATGCAATATTTACGATGTTTGAGCTAAGATTTATAGGTAGAACTTGTTTCCGATAAATGTTTGCAAGTTCTCGCGACTCCGCCACTGCTTGCTCTCATGTTTACTCTTCTCTCCACAGCTATATTTTAGTAATGTTTGAGCTGTCAACTTAAAACACCAGTTCACATACAAATGTATGTGTGTGCGAGGGGTGGAAATCCCGCTCAAGAAAGTGGTTTGCTGCTAAATAGAAAACACGTTGCAGGAGGCGGTGCAATTGAAAAACTGAGGAAATCTTTTTAAAGCCTTGAATAGAACTTGTGTGTGCCACCTTGTCAAAACGATATTATTATGATTTTCCCTCCTACTTGTCAAAGGAAAGTAAATGTGTCTCCTTTGAATCCTCCGTGTCCCATGACGAGGTTTCTGCAGCAAATCTAAAGAAAGGAAGAAGAAATAAAAACAAATTGCTGCTCCTAAAGCGGGACTGCTGCTTCTTCTTTCTTTTCATGAAGTGTTCTGACATCTCATTGGTTTCATTTGCTGAACATACCGGAAGGTCCCCTCAGGTGTCCCACATAACTCTTGACAGCTCCGTTTTCTTTACATGCGATTAACTTCGTTTCTTTCTGCCTGTCTTTCCCTCTCTCTTTTTCCGTCTTAATTTTCTCAGCCTGATTTTTTTTTTTTTTTGCTCATTCTTTCTTTCCTATTCATTTCCTTTTTTCTTCCATTCCGCTTGGGTTCTCTTGCGTTATTATTTTAATTTTCTTACATTTCCATTAGATATTCCTTTCTTCTGTAGAAATGATGTGAGAAGAACGGTAATTTATTTTTTTTTATTAATTGGAGTTATCTGTCCTGCTTGAAATTTAGAAGATACGTGGATGATTTGTTAGTTATCAAATAATTGCTTCTAATTTTCTTATTTTACAATGACTTACCAGTTGAATATACAAATAGGTTTAATATTTGCAAAAATATTGTTGTTAAATAACATAACATAAATAGCAATAACTATTTTATTATTTACCAAAGTAACATTGTTTGGAAAGTTTACCCAGTTGGTGAATAGACAGAAATATGGAGGAAGTACCTCTAAAGGAACAATATTCTTTAAGACTTGTCAAATATTTCAAATAGTATATTACTGTAATAAGAGACACAAATAACCTTAAAAAGCATACAATGGGTTAGGGGAAAAAAACTAAAATATATTAAGCGAATCTACAAAATTTTAAAGGTAGATTTATTAGTAGATACACTAAATTTAAGATCTATTAATAAGAATATTAGTAGGCACTTTACTCATATGCTGTAGAAATATGAACCATGGCAAATACAGATGAAGAAATGATGAATCAATTTGAAAGGAAACTTTTAAAAAGAATTAACAGAGAAAAAAATGTGTAAGTTCCTGCGAAATTAAGCAATGTATGAGTTTTATAAAGGTTGGGATATGTAAAAATAACGTATCAAAATGGGTAATAATGTTAAAATAAATGCTTTACTTTAGAAGGAAAAACTGAAAACAAAGATGGGGTGGACTTGATAAGAGGCAATTGTCTAGAGCCAAGTAAGAACAAAAAGAAGAAGAAGAACAAATAAAAGATGAAAGTGTTTGGTATTATGTTAAATACACAAAAACCTAACATACTTATAACTATTACTAACTTAACCTAACAAGCTCAAATTATCAGAATTTCTTAGAATGGTTTTTCAGCATTGCTATTTTGGACATATCTTTAATTTCCTTAATGTAATTCAATTGCGTGAAATTATAAAGTACACATAAAACATGCAGTAATATTTGTAGTGAGTTCCTGTAATATTTTTATCAAAAACATGAACAATTATGTATACATTTTGACAGTATACAAGTTTTCATTTCAGTTAAAACAAAAAGAAGAGCATTTTGAAACCCAACATTTTGATGGGATTTTTTTAAGAAAATATCTCTATATTATATAACATATATAACATAATATAACATAATGTTATATAACATTATATAACATTTCCATACAGCATTGAGTTCCATTTAATTTTAAACAGAATTAAATTATTTTGCAAAGTATATGTTGCTGTTCTGAATAAATTCGCAAAAACAAAAGAGTGTGATATTTGTGCTTTTAAAGCTACTCACTCTCTTTCAGTTTAAATAAATTATGTAGGGTATTATCAAAAATGCTGTTGATGACTTTACAACTAGCACAGCAATAATGGCATAGTTGGTTTGATAAAAATGTATTTCAGGATGTAGGATTTGAACGCCCTGCCAAAACAATTCCTCTATTTAATTTTAATTGAAGAGGTGTGAGCTCAAAATAAACATTATTTTACTTAATATTTTGTTAGAAACGAGTCTGTTACCGTTGATACATTGAGTACTTGGTTGTAAACTAGTGGCTGTAGTCGTTTTCTGGCTGAAATAAGTGGCCTAGCAGATATATATATATATATATATATATATATATATATATATACACACACACACATTTTTTCTTACCCTCAAAGGGCAAACGTCGAGTAATTTCAGGCATCACTAAGATCTTTGGACTTTCATAAATTAATTTATCGTCTCAAAGACTTATACACCGCCACGGGTGGCCGAGGTCATTAAGGCGCGGACACATGAGCGGGAGGTCTGGGGTTCGAATCCCGCCAGGACCGTCCTCCCTGCTGAGGTTTTTTCCAGGTTTTCTTCAGTCCTCATAAATGGCAAATGCCGGGAATGTACCCTAAACTTAGGTCTGGAACGTTTTCTTCTTTAAAAATCCTCCTCCAATATATCATTTCATCTCATGCATCATCAGTGTCCATCGCCTGTGATGCCTCTGTAGTAAAAACGGGCGTTAAACCCCATTCAAAAAAAAAAAAAAAAAAAGACATGGTATTTGGGTATGAGGGTTGAAGCTTTAAAATTTATAAATTAATAAGCTGTTGTAATGATGATAGTGAGTTCATAGTTTATACTAATTTTTATTTAATTTTATTGTATTAAATCGGGTGCACTGTCCTAAGTAATTCTCCACTTCATGGCCTGTTTCTTACATAAATTACATTATAAAGTGGAGTGCTATATTAACTTTTATCTCGTTAATGTATAAAATATTAAATATTCATGTCTTACAGTTTAGAAATCCGCATGACCAGTGGGAATCATTGCTGACTATAGCGGCAGCATGAAGCCGGGGTGCACAATTTTCCTACTGCTACTGCCACTGCTGAAAAGAGCACCCAAGCTTCCAGAATATTAACTAGAATTAACACTCATATGTGAAGGCAGAATGTACGTATATAACACAGAGAGAGAGAGAACGTAATAAAACACCGTAGTAACGCATCTATTAAAAAAATGTATTCTCCTGGTTTTCGTACAACAAACTAATCGGTAATCCTATGATTAAAGTGTGGAATCTGCAGGCTGTACAGAAAGCATCGTATACTTCGTGTGTTTTCAACTCACCATTTGATACAAATTCATGCTTGGAGTTGGTCTATCCAGCTTTGTAAATTCCATTCCCTTCCAATCATCTCAGAAAAACGAAGAACGTAAGCTGTGTGTAGTGTTCATTTTTTTACACATTGAACCAAAAAGAAATAAAGTAACTGCTTCACGAATTTACGCGAAACTGCACCAGCGTTCAATTCAGCTTATTACTAAACAAATTAAAATTAAATGGATGGTCGTACTACTGAATGAAAACTGTTCATATTTTGTGATTCCTTATCACATAGAATCTCTCAAACCAATCTTAGTTTTGTTTCACCGCGCTACAGATTTTCAGAAATAATAGTTTTTATTATTTATTCATTGAGTAAATACATAAAATAAATATTCTGAGAGATTTAAACAAATTAATAGATAGTTCACTTTGTGAATGAAACAGCAGGGCTAAATCAGAGCATTGGACGAGAAAAAAATCGGTCAGAAAGAAGGAATTTAGTTCCTGGAGAAAAAATGTGAAGTATGAACCATTGGTTTTTTTTTCTAAGTCCTTCTTCCATCACTCCATAGTAAGTTAGGCCTGAAGAAGCAATTTGTTACTGCTGTGAATAAGGATAGTGATTGTTTCAACTTTCTTGCTACAAAGTGACTACAGAAAACTGAAGCTAAGATAGCAGCAGGTATTTTGTGATGGACCCCAGTTTCGTGAGTTTATATGCAGGATGAAACCTTTCCTCAGTCCATATCCAAGTTAGAGAAGTCAGCATGGTTGGCATACAAAAGAAAGTAACAGAAAAGTTTCTTGGCAACAAGAAATCTTAGAATTATAAAGAAATTGTGGAGGAAATGTTAAAACATTTTAGAAATCTAGGGTGTAGAATGAATGTTAAAGTGCGTTTTCTCAACAGCCATATTGTGCGTGCGAATCTTGGTACAATGAGTGAAGAACAAGGGGAGCGGTTTCTAAAGATATAAAACAATGGAAATCACAATTAAGATCATTGGGATGTGTAAATGATGGCTGATTACTGCTGGTGTGTGAAAAGGGACAGTAGTGAAGGACATATCGGAATTCCGAAAAAAAAAAAAAAAAAATTAAGCTTTCTGCTCCGTAATAATGAAAAAAGCTTGGAAAAAATTATAATCATTAACACATAGCGCTCTTTTTTCAATATATTCGTTAATGTTTACGTTAAAATGAAACCTATAGAAACAGTTTTGTCTGAGCTATATGTCTTAAAACTTAATAATATTTCATCAAAAATATTAGTACATTGTTACATTTGATGTGATTGTGTTTAAAAACCTAAAACTAAAAACATATTTGAATTCAGAGCATTCATATTACATATATCCAGAAAAGCAAACTTTATTTACTTATTTATATTTTTTTATCAGTGCATCGCTACGAGAGTTTGCAGCGCGCCTGCAATCCAAGTCCCTTATAGATAATAACCGAAAATGCAAACACAGGATGCAAGATAAAAATCCTCTGAGACATTAGTTCCCCCCTCTCTTTCTCTCTTTCTTTAACACATAAAACCACATTAAGCAGCAGCTATAAAAAATTAAACATTAAAGTTTTCGGAGGTGTCCCAAAATATCAATCTAACCTTATTCAATCTCTCGAACAAAAGACAGGCGACAGCCGTGACCCGCAAGAGCCATCGTGCTCCGAAAGATAAAACATATTAAATATGTATATATTTAGCAATAATGAAGTATTAGTATTCATTATTTTACTTTAACCGCGATGCGTTTAATATGCATAGTTTGTAATGTGAGATTATAACAAATAGTTATTACCCATATAAAGGGAATTAATTCATTTTTTCCTCACTAGTATTGAAATGTTTCTTTGTTTCGTAGTCATTAGCAACATAAACAGTGGGCTTATTCGTAGCGGTAAATTATAAAAGTTCTTCACGGGTTAAATTTCTATTCATTTCTTAAAGTATACGTAAATTAATAAGAATTAAAGGAAATAAATGACACAAAGTATTTATACAATGTTGTCACCTCATCTCTTACATCATATAAAATCACCTCAAGAGTAAATATATAATTTTATTCGGAAATGTTCATCTCCATCGCTCATCTTCGAAAACGCTCTATTTGTTTATTCTATATCTGTATACAAATCAACATTATTGTCATCAATAGCATTGGACTGCCATTTAAGCAATCATAAATGTGTGTATTTCATTTAATTAAATGTAAATATAAATGTAAATATATGTCATGAAAGTAAACATACTTTAGGTATGCCCTCGTTGAAGTTATCGGACGCTAATCTTTCCACTCCTGAATTCAATTGTAATTATCTTTTTATAATATAAATAGCTTAATATATATATAATATATATAAATGAAAAATAAAAATAAAGTAACACTATTAACAATGTAACAAATTAACAGTAATAATAAAAGTAGATAAGGATAAAACACTGAGAAAAAGTCACGCTTGAAATATAGCAATTTCAAGTGTTTTATCCTTATCTACTTTTATTATTACTGTTAATTTATATATATATATATATATATATATATATATATATATATAAATTAACACTAAAATAAAAGTAGATAAAGATAAAACACAGAGAAAGAGTCACACTAGAAACTGCTATACTTCGAACTACTGCGAGTTCTTCAATGGCAAGAAGCTAGAAATATATATATATATCCTATGTTCAGAGTTCAGTGTTTTAATTTTATTTCTCCGATCTTTTTATCTTCCCAAACTTTTTCTCCTACATTAGGCCTCTAATTATCGTGCATCCTGGGCCCTATTCAACAAAAGTATGGTCTAATGCATACAGGTGTATTAGTACAAGTAATTGTAAAGTATTTGTAACTTTCTGTTCCACGAAAGAAGTGCAACACTTTGTAAAGTATTAGTAAAAAAGTTAAAAATGACGTCATATAAGAGCAAGATGAAGAAACAGCTGTTTGCCATACGTCGCCATACCTGCAATTAGGTTATGTTCACTCCTTAATGATTTTTAATGTACAGAGGGGATTATTATCGTTCCTGCTAAATGGGTCTTGTATTTTTCTCAAATATAATGATAATTTAAATACTTTAGTATGCATTTATCATATTAAAGCGTAATAATCCGCTTTGAGCCGACAAACCCATGCAGCTACATCAATTTCAATCGTCGAGAGATGGCAGAAGAATCGAGTTTCCCGGTTGCTCTTGGCCATTTGTTTTGTTAGTTCAGTTGATCGTTTATATTTATTCATTTGTTTATATTGCTTAATAATCACGTTCTCATTATAATAAAAACTGGGAAAATTGAGTAAAATGAGATTATTTTAAAATAGAATGAAGAATTAAAAGAAATTATAAATATAAATACATTAACTAAGATGCTGGACTGAAATATGCATTTAAAACAGGAAACCCCAATACGTCATAAGATGTACTTTAATTACACTTAACCTAACTTTATCATTGTTCACAAATACATATTTATTCTTTCTTTATACACATTCCTACTCATCATCATCACTTTCGCTAATACTTAGCACATTTTGGCCAACTGGATGAACTGTGCTAGTATTTCAAGGTACCAATATTGCTATACTTGCAGAGAAATTTATTCAAATTACCAATATCCGATTAAGACTAATACTTATGTGCAACAGAACAAGGAAAAAACACTTGTACACTTGTAAGTATGAAGTTGTAGAGTACAAGTTTAGCAGAAACCTTTGTGGAATTTTTAATAACTACAAGTTACAAGTTCATACAGTTGTAATGTAATAGACCATATTTTTGTGGAACAGGCCCAGATCTGCATTTCTTCCATATGTTTAACGTTCATTTTCTGTTTAATATTGCATCCATTCTCAAATGCTTCGAGGATCGCCTTAAGAAATCAGTTTTCGTTGATATTAAAATTTACGTGTGTAATGATATTTTAATTGTGCGCGATATCGTAGACGTTGGATGCCTAATTTGCAAATATACAGATGTGTCATCCTAGAGGTGGTTCACAACTACCACCACAATATCCACGGCTAGCTCACTGTTTGGCATTATAGCTGCTTTTTTGATACTTCTGGTGTGAAAGAAGCGTGAGTTTAAGTATAACAAAATCACAATGGATAGTATTCTATGGAGTTTATTTATATCTTGTCATTAACATGCAACAATACACTTTTTGATAAAATGAGCTCTGAGAATATTATTAGATGTAGATTTTTTTTTTTTTTGAGTAGTGTTTAATGCCCGTTTTTTATTATTAAGGCATTACAGGCGGTGGACACTGATGATATATGAGATGAAATTATATATTAAGAAAGGATAGTTTTAAAGGAAGGAAGCGCCCCAGGCCTAAGTTTAGGGTACCTCCCCGGCATTTGCCAGTTATGAGGAGTAGGGAAAACTGGAAAAAACCCCAGTCAGGGAGGACGGTCCTGGTGGGATTCGAACCCCAGACGTCCCGCTCATGAGTCCGCGTCTTAACGACCTCAGTCACCCGTGGCGGTACTAGATATAGACTGAATAGGAGACAGACAGACAGACTTGACGGAATTTATATTTCTCTCCCAACAGATGTGCTTTAGTGGCAATGTTCCTTTCGTGGTTGGTAATACCGAACAATGATTGATTTAATTTGATACTCCGCATAAATTCTCTTTATCACTAATATATTTAACACGCCTTATATGGACTTTGTCCAGTTATAACTCACATAATATATTCCTATACGGATACTAATTCTTATTATTCACCGCAAATAATAATTTGTATCTTCTTCCTACGAAATAATAATCGCCCCTTATCTTTACGTAATGTTAAATGCAGCTTCTCTTTACGGAGTACTAACCATGATTTCTTCTAATGGAACACAAAGTACAGCATCTTCCTTTGGGATACAAAGCATAACTAACAAAACAGATTGAAATATAAACCGTCACTTATTACAATGGATTCATTACAATGCATTATTTTCAACATGCGTATACTAAACGAATGAGAGTAGTTAATTTCTATTAAATCTCAATAAAGCTGTCTGTCTCGTGTTTCATTCTTGGTACACATTATTAATGGTGTTACGCTTGCCATTGAATGATTCTCTTAATATTACAATTTTCTTTATCTGTAGTTAATCTTTTCATATTCTTGGCTCTGTGTGTGGTCCTTTGAACCTTTATATTTATGTTATTAAGTATTGTCATAAATACCAACAAACAAACATTGAGACATACATTGTAATATCCCTTATCTGATACATGAAATCTACACAAATGAGCTTACTAGATTTATACGATTTAAAACATAGTCCCAACGAATATTTTTTATTTTATTTGAAAATTAAAGTCCTTACCTATATAAACACATGTGCAAATGAATTATTAAATGTATATGATTAAAAACATATTATCCATGAATGTTTGGAGCTTTAAATAAAATATAGCCTTTATCTTATGTAATAACGTACGCAAATGAATTTCTTAAATTAACATAACTTATTAGCTGTTACCATTAGATGTTTGTGGCTTTATAGTGAGCAATATATCCTTTACCTTATTTTGAAAAACTCGCCCAAATGATATTATTAAATTTTTATGATGAAAAACATATTATCCATGAATATTTTGAGTTTGAAATCAAATATTATAGCCTTTATCTTACTAATAATATACGTAAATTGATTTCTTAAATTAACTTAGCTAAATAGCTGTTACTATTAAATGTTTATGGCTTTATTTTGAGCATTATAGCCTTTACGTAATGTACAAACATATGAAGTAATATACAAACATATGAAAATGAACTTAATAAATTAATATAATTAAACAACTGCAATCAATGAGTGTTTAGGGCCTTAAATAGGATATTTTCCGCTTCACTTGTTTTCAAAAATAAATATGTGCATAGGTATCATTTCTAAAAGAAAATCAATATCATTTGACCTCACATTAGCTAAATTTTGTAATAATTTTTTCATACATTATTTTTATTACCTTTCAATGTGTAAATTGTAGGCAGGATAATCGTATAATTTATATGAATAAACTTGAATATTACACGCATTAGGCAATCACATATTATTCCTGGCGACTAAAGAAAAGACTCCCCTCCCAATAAAAACCCTAGCAGGTAGAGAGATAGAACAAAATTTGAGTTTTTTTTTCTAATATTTTCCTAATTTACAGTCTAGTTAAATAAAAGAATGTAAAAGGAAGGAATAGAAGCGTAATTAGTTGCCTATGTAACACAAACGATAAGCACACATTTAACAAGAAAATTAATTAATTAAAGCAAATATTAAAATAATGTTTTACTAACTGACACTCGATTCCTTCCAGAACAACAGAATGCATATCTTTGGTCATGCTTGTTATTTATTTTATGTATGTACAATATTAATGCAGAATTACAACTAAAATTGAGATGTATGTAATAATATAACAGAAGAGAAGGAAATGTTTAAGGCAATGCACAAAACTGTTAATTTAGAACAGCCATAATGTTTAGGATGAACTTCAGAACATCAACTCTCAACTTGCCTCAAGAAATTAACGGTTTAATACGACATTAAACTGCTACATCCTTTTGTATTTAAAAAAGCGAATATATTTAACTAAAGGCATAAAACCGGTCTTAAATTTAACCATATGTCTAAATGCAATATAGAACACAAAGAAAAAACAAACAAACAATCGAAAATGCTATCTCTGGGGCAGACGCATGCTCTTCCTTGTAGATTGATGGTTAAATGGGCCCGAATTTTCATATTTTCGGCCTTGTTCTCTAGGTTGTGCTGTATGGTATATGCTTAAGAACCTAATTTAATAACGCCACTTAAGGTGTGATAAATATGACCCACTTTCTACTTACCATCTACAGCAAAAGCAATTATTTTCCTGCGTCAGGCTTCCCCTGGCAACAACCACTACGTAGAACAGCGTTCGCTCTACAATTAGGGAGCCTTGATTAAATATTCACATGAAGTTTTTCCATAGTTTTCCTTCATCACTTAAAGGTTAAGTCTGTGTGCAAATAAACTCTAGAATATTTTGTATTTCTTAGTTCAATTTTATTTCCTTCTAACTTAAAGAATTTCGGCTGTTATCATTGCGACAAAGATCCCCAAATAAATAAATATAAAAGGAAGTGTCATTGATGATTTGCTTACGCTTTCATTATTATAAACGTTAGTTAAAATTAGTTCCAGATAGTATAACAAAATAATTAACAAATATGACATGCATAAGCAAAAGTCTTTGTACAGGGTGTCCGATAAGTCATTCTCTT
This sequence comes from Metallyticus violacea, assembly GCA_030762175.1. NCBI lineage: Eukaryota > Metazoa > Arthropoda > Insecta > Mantodea > Metallyticidae > Metallyticus > Metallyticus violacea. The sequence goes on from CM060834.1 coordinate 60,361,996, forward strand.
TGTACTTTCTTTACTTGCTGACAGATATTCCACTATTACACAGCCCATTTTTTGCTTTTTTTCTTTGCAGTTCAATGTGACCCTTGTGTAAAGCATGGAAGAGAGAGCCAAAATTAGAATTTGTTTAAGATTTGGACATCTAAGGTACGAGTATAAAGGTGGTGACGGTTTGAACCTGGAAGTTATGCGAACTTAGGTGCAACAATAATTTAGCAGTGTCATCATAAATTACTAACAGCGAACATTGTCATTCATGCAAATAGTAGATCACGAAGTCGTCAACTTGAAGGGCATCATCGTTATTCAGTTGTTAAAGAAATCTATAGTCAAGAGTCTGATGTAAGTGACCTCTTACGTTATACAGTTGCAATCATTTTGAAAGCCGTGGAAGTCATATTACGTCCAGATGTTTCCTGATAAAAGAATGGAATTTACTAACAGTATCGGATGACTGCTTTGTAGTCATCATCTCCCGAAGTTGCCTCCATTGGTTGCGTAGGCACAAACGGCTAGCCCTTGAGCAAGACTAAAACATGCAAAATGTTCTCCTCATCTCCTCCCAATCCAATCTAATGCACTTATACTTTGTGCAGTATAACTTTTAGAATATGCAAATATATATTCTTATTTTCTTGTAAAACTTTTCCTGTGCGTATTTTAAAAATAGAAAATAATGCTTACTTGAATTTTGAAAATGTCAAAATCGTGTTGTTTTTATGCATTACAAAGCACATTTAATTCCTTATCGCGTAAAAGGTGAAAATACAAGAACGTCTTAATGTACGATTTTAAGATGCCCATATGAGATTAAAAAACTTTTTAATTTCACAAGCCCATGAATAAATGCAAAGTGGGACACACTTAACGGCCACGGATTTTCTTTTTCTTTAATTTTTTTTTTTTTCTGGTGAAAGGAGGGACGGGTGAATTTAGTGTTCGTTTTATTACCTTTGTACGACTCCTTCTGGGAACATTTGTATGAAATTTCTTGGAAACGTGCCGAACTAATGGCGCTGTTAACATACTTCTCTTGGCTCCGACATTCCCTTCAGCCTGAGTTTCTGCAAGAAGGTTGCAAGTTATTGTGACGAAGCTAGGAGCGTACAATTATCATGTGAGCATTTTCTATCTTGAAATACATTGCTTTCAAAGGGTTTAGCATATTAGAGAGTGAAAGAGATACAATATTTTATCCCACTGAACTTTATAAGGCAATCCTCATTAATAAGAGTCAAAAAGTTTTAATTTTTTTTCACATAGAGCGCGATTATTAGGTCTCATTTCTTGAAATTTTAAAACAGGCGTTCTATAGTTCTAGGCTTTTGAATAATATTCGTAGTTACTCTATATGACTTTATTCAAAATTAGTTCGTAAATTTGTTAGAATAATTTCAAGAGCCCCTGCTTTTCATTGTTATTTTAGTACTCCATCAAAGTTACTAAGTTCTTGCAGACCAAGCATTCCGGAAGAGTTTCAGCAAACACCTAGTAAGGTTGATAGCATCGCTTCAACAGAGAGAGAGAGAGAGAGAGAGAGAGAGAGAGAGAGAGAGAGTAATCAGAGTCTTACAGAAAAAAAGTTCTACATTTATGGATGACAACATTGCTATGTCAGAGAAATCCGGGACTGGCGAGAGAGACTGAAGCGATGCATTATTATAATTACAAAGAAGACACACGCACATATATACTGCGCCAACCATTAATTAACAAGAAACAGCTCTAATGACTTTTCAAAATATCTCCATATTAGGCTACGATGCATAACAATCAGTGCGTCTGACTCTCCCGAGCAATAAATCAGGTATCAGCCGGTAAAATATTCCATACAACGTCGGAAGCAATTATACATTTACCTTGTTCAATTCGCTAGTATTCACGCGAGATATGTTGTCACTCACTCGTCTAAGATCATTAAGTGAAATTATGCTTAGTTCATGTTCATCCAGGAACCAATTTATTGTTTGAAAAGCATCCTATTCTCGCAAAGCTGGATATGTATATGGTTTCAGTTTTAGTAACTTTATTGCATTTCCTGCAGAAGATGCCATGGTTCTCGCATTTGTCTGTTGTGCAAGTTTAGCTACTGAACCTGTTTTGTTCCACATTGTACCTGTGAGTTCAAATCTATTCAATGATCTTTATATAGTACTTCTTGAAAGGGGCATTGCATTGGAATTTTTTTCAATAAAATCTCTTTGAGCACAGCGAGCGGAAGTGTTTTCAAAGAAAACTAAGTTCTTTCACAGTCAAATGCCGCACACTTCACTACCACAACAACTCTACTACGACTAGTAACTATTGTGTATACATCTCATGCGGGGTGAGTCATGTATTCTTGAGCTATCCTAAGACTATGAATGACTTCAATGTCAAGGAAAGTAGGAAAATACTTGTAGTGGCAGTCCTCCAGCATATTTTAATGACACTGTAGTATTTAGGATTAGAATCTACTTTTATATGTTCGAATATTTACAAGTACGTAAAAACTGCGTCACCAAATTGAATCCATTAAGGGGGCCAGGACGTGAAAAGTATCAAAATTTTTCATTTTATTAATAAGATAAGCCACTTATGCTCCGGACTTTTATCTTTGTAGAGATTAGCCAAACCAAGACTTGTGTTTTTTCGCCACCAGGCTTGAATTTAGAGAAACCAGTCAATAATTGAGTATATTTTTAGCTACTTTCCCTTCAGTTTGCACCTTGCGTTTTTGGGATGAGGGGAATCGGTATGCTTCCACTCCATGCTCGTGGTCTGATCTCTGGATCTTACTGACAGATCCAAGATTTATTCATGGTTACCTCTTCATCCTGTTCCTACATTGACAACATCTGTCTCTGGATCATACTGACAGATTCAAGATTTACCCATGGTTACCTGTTCATCCTGTTCCAACAGCGTCAACATCTGTCTCTGGATCTGGTCTTACTGACAGATCCAAGATTTATCCATGGTTACCTCTTCATCCTGTTCCACGACAACATCTGTCTCTGGATCATACTGACAGATCCATGATTCATCCATAGTTACCTCTGCACCCTGTTCTAACAGCGTCAACATCTGTCTTGGGAGCATACTGACAGATTCAAGATTTACCCATGGTTACCTCTTCATCCTGTTCCAACATCGTCAACATCTGTCTCTGGGTCTTACTGACAGATTCAAGATTTACTCATGGTTACCTCTTCATCCTGTTCCAACAGCGTCAACACCTGTCTCAGGATCATACTGACAGATCCAAGATTTATCCATGGTTACCTCTTCATCCTGTTCCAACATCGACAATATCTGTCTCTGGATCAGACTGACAGATGCAAGATTTATCCATGATTACCCCTTCCTCATGTTCCAACAGCGTCAACATCTGTCTCTGGATCAGACTGACAGATCCAAGATTTATCCATGATTACCTCTCCATCCTGTTCCAACATCGACAACATCTGTCTCTGGATCATAAAGATTCATCCACGGTTATCTCTTCATCCTATTCCAACAGCGTCAACTCTGTCTTGTTTTTGGAAAGTGGTTAGCAAACGTGGAACCCAGTCTTTAGACATCGTAGATATTGGAGTTCGTCATGAATAATTTTCCACGCACTATGAAGCCGGAAATAAGGCTGACTTTATTAATTTAATTAAAAGGCTGCAGAGTCATATTTATAAAGGCATTATATTTGATAAGGACAATTATTATGTATATGTATAAGAAAATCATTTTGAGATAGGTATAACAGGAATCGAAATAATTTGTAACTTGTATGTCATTTAACTGGTAATGGTATTTCACAAAAGGGTTTTGTATACATTTTGTGTAGAACATGTGAGAAAGACGAATATGTATACCTGACTCCACTCACTGGCCGCTCCTTAGACAAGGCTGAAGAAAGGGTAAACTATCTTTTGTTAGGTCACGAACCTTCTACCCGGGAAATACTTAGGAGTTGACAATAAGAGAAACATGTGGCCGTAACGGGACAGTATTTAACAAAGTCAGACTTAAAAATATTTTAAGAGAAAATGAAAATGTCAGAACGGAGACGAAAATGTTTTATTACAGGAAAGCCGAAAACACACGTGCTTAATCTCTAGGAACATTTAGGAATCTACAAACTAAGCAAGGCAAAAGATTTTCAATAGAAATCAGAATGTAAGGAAAGGGTCGAAATTTATGACAGCTGTTCTGGGAAAATTCAAGTTCGTGGGAAGACGTTAGATCAGGGGGGAAAGAATAATTCTAGCCAATGATGAACATTTAACACAGAAATAGATAAAATACGAGGGAATTTAATTTAGCGAAAGGCGTGGCGATGTAGTAGAAAAACTAGAGTACAGAAGTCAGAGGGGCACTCGAAATTCACGCATTCGGTAAAGACGCATTCAGAGGGACACTCGCAGAAGATAGACAGTCAGCAGACATTCACGCACTCGAAATTCACGCATTCGGTAAAGACGCATTCAGAGGGACACTCGCAGAAGATAGACAGTCAGCAGACATTCACGCACTCGAAATTCACGCATTCGGTAAAGACGCATTCAGAGGGGCACTCGGGAATTCACGATTCGGTAGAGACACATTCATGCATTCAGAGGGACACTCGCAGAAGATAGACACTCACACATTCATAAATTCACATTCAGACATTCAGTAGATATACATTCACAGATTTACGCTCACACATTCATAGATTGAGAGGGACATTCAGACATCCAGATATTCACTCAGGAACCCAGTCTAAGTGAGTAGCGAAGTCAGCGGCGAACGGTCAGGAAGTACTTTACATGTGAATAAAATATTTTAAACAAGTCAACCTTCTGTATTTTTGGGCAACACATTTCTCGTTCCCGTGGATCTATACTGATCCCGAAACACTCCGGTGGACCCTGAGATAAAATTCAACAAATTTGGAGCAAACGACGTCATCAGTGAGCAGCCCGGCCGAGACTTCGAAACCACGATCAACCCAGCCATCAACTACATCCCCCGAGCACCCAATCACTGCTCCAACTACCATAACTGAGATCAGTTTCATTCATAACCATATGGATGATTGTTCGCCTGTCTTCCAGGATTAAACACTCCATTTTCTTTAATGTGGCAGCATCATCCGCCAATGATGGTGTCCCAGGTCTTGATTCGTCTGTGAGGGACATCTACCCACTTTGGAAATTCCTTTTATCAAACCGCAATAGTGTCTTAAGATGGCCATCGTTTCCATAAACTGTCATCATTTCATTATGAATTTGCTAGGCCTTTATCAAGCTGCGAGTTTCAATCTTCTCCATCTTACACTTTAGTCACTTCTGGCATATACTGTAAAAAAAAAAATAATGGACGCAATGAGCTGAGTTTCTAAACATCATGCGCTTAGGGACCAATGATGACACTGATAAAACTTCATCAAATTATCACAAGTAATATCACGAGAAGGTTTAAGATTACCAATAAATTCATGAACGTAGTGAGCCTGAAAAGCTCAGACCCTCGAGTGATATTTATTAGAGTTATTTCATGTATAAAATATAATTGCTCTAAACTTGCCTTACAATTGTAATATTTGTATATTTGTACTTAACCTTTTCAAGCAATCTTGCGACAGAAGAATGCCAACAGAAAAGAGCAAAAAAAAAAAAAAAAAAAAAAAAAAGACTATTTCGTGAATAGAATAAGAAAAAAGCTATATATCTTTGAAATTCGCGCACAGAATATTAACGCTTGTATAAAATGTTATACGTATGAATATTTATTCTATTCAGAAACCGTGAGACTGAAATGGACAAAAGTCAACTATTACAACCGCTACCGTTCGATTTTCAAAAAGATAACATATAGTAACTTTTTTCTTTGTGTTCTATGTTTTGGAATTTCTAATAATAAGATCAATTTGCACTTTTGACGCATTACCAAAACGCTTTTAAGAACCCTCCACTTTGCATCATGATTGACGATTGTCATTGCTTTTGTTGCTATCAATAGCTCCCCACCGCCTCTAGCAAAAGTGGTCAGTGATGCTGTACAGGAATTATATTGCGGAGGTGTAGAGTTGGCTACACTGACTACAAGACAAATGCATGTCGCGAAGGAGTTTGATAATTTTTTTCATAGTTTCACTCCATAATCTGGCTGTGATTGGTCAAAATTCAAAATGTTGTTTTGTTTCATTGGTCGATTTTAAGATGACGTCACATGAGTGAAATAATCAAAGTAACATCCGAGTGATTATTAAAACTTTACAATACCCCCTCGCATTCCTTTAGAGGTATTGTATTGTGGGGCACTTATCACCCAGGGTTCTAGTTTTACCACACGCTATATAGGGGTTTATTTTGTTCGAAATTATTCTTTCACATTAACCGTTTGCATGACACAAGAAAGTTAGAAATGAACAATCCTGACCGTGACAGGAATTATTCAAATTTGTTTTTTTTTTTAATTTAAAGTTAAAGTTGTGAAATTGCAAGGGTTAAATATCTGAATGTATTTAGGTTATTTCAGATAATCAGATTAGAAAGAAATGGGCGGAAAAGAGGAAATGACCTAAGTGTTGAATGTTATAAAAACGAAGTTTTAACAGTAGTTATAAACTTAAAAGTTCAAAGTTTTAAAAATAATTTTTAATTTCTTATTGTGCAAAAATTGTGTGAGGGGAAAATCAGTAACTATTTGGATTACTTGGTCGTTTGCACTAGGACCCCAATAGGAGCAATTCTGGAATGAGAAAGGGAAACAACGGGTGGTCAGGCAAACAACGTCCCCAGATGGAAAGTCCACGACGCCGGCCGAGACCGCCCTGTAAGGAACTGGATCTCCGCAAAGGATCGCTTCTATTACGGACGCCGGGACAAAAACCTTTCGAAAGCGCAACCCACCATCAAATCGCCAAGACACATTCCACCTTGTAACAAAACTAACGGAATGAAAAGAGGTGAAATGGGAATGAGGAAAATCTTGGAAAGGAAAGACCCATCCCTGCATTTCCTGAGCTACAAGGGGAAACCATAAAAAATCCAAGTTCAAGCCATCCCTTAAAGATTTGTACCCGGGACCTCAAGCGTACCCACCTAAGCCACCCGGTTCAGTAACTTAGTGGAAATTTTGAACCATAAGTTTTATAGATGTGACAGAATTGCTACTGTTATTTGCCATGGTTTATGAATTAACAAAGCACTTCGCTCTTGCACAATTTAAAAGCATTGCTTTTGTAAGAAAACGGTCCTTTTCTTCGTGTTCTTGGGTCTTTTCAATTTACATGTTTAACACCGAAAACTTGCCTATTGTATCGGGTTAAATTTTCCGCCGTATTCCGGCCATGCTCCTAAAATTATCCGCAGTGCGGTTCAGGCTTTAGATCTAACCCCCCCCCCTTTTTTTTCATCATTCGTTTCTCATTTGCTTCGAATCCCAAGAGGTTTGTTGGATCGTTATTTAAAATCTCTCTCGCTGTGCCGCGAAATATCCTGCGTTGGAAAGCAAACAACTAACCCTGAACTTCTCTCCCCGTTTAAAATTACAAACTTGGCGAAGTAATAAAGCAAATTAAACACAAACATTCTTTAATACTCCTCAGTATATATGGTTCATCTTTTCTTGAGAAGTGAAACCCCATACAGGGTGAGGCCAAATCACGGGGCGGACAATAGTACCAACCTTACATCACATTAACATAGTGCAGCATCGTAACTAATATAGTCTTGAACATAATTAGGTGCATATTTATTTGTTGTTTTATGATCCTTTCTTACTAAGAATGTAATATAATTTAATTTCAGCATTTAGTTTTGAAATATTAGACACAAGGTTCTCTATTTTAAACCCGATCATGGTGGAAAATTTTTCCTGACATAAAAATTTCGAGGGCACATCCTCTCCAGGAAGGACTTAAATCTGGGTTTTCAGCACTTTAAAAAACTCGATACCGGAAAAAGAGCTTCCTGGACAAAATCACCAGACATTTCACGTTCAAGTAATACCTTAGATCACACAAGATAGTAACTGGGCAATGAGCTGTTCACTTTTCCCTGTGACATCTATAGGTGCTAATTGTAAGTAAATTCGCGTGATTCAAATGATCTGTCGCAATCCGGAACAGGCCATGTGAGTCGATGAGATGAAGACTATTTTAAATTACTTCCTTTTTAAGTTAATTTATGTTTATGTTTTTATATTGCCTTTAATGTCCAAATCTTTTACCGTGCCATGCTATAAATTATTTAAATTACTCTTGATTTATTATATTTTATATAGGTAATTATTCTTTCTAGTAAACATAATTTCCTCTAGGTAGTGATAGTATCGCTTATATAGTATGTGGTAATTACAAAGAAATTTGTTTGTAATGTTAGAAAATCTATAAGTATATGATATTTTCGAATTCAATGTGCGAGAAGGATTAAACTATTAGGTATATAAATGATTATCTATCTGATTATTTATTAAGCAGTGTTATTTTTTTTTTTTTGTAGTTATTTGTCTCCAGTTGACAGACCTGTAAAAACCAAGTCTACTTTTGTAAGAGATGAAACTCCTTAAAAGGAAAATGAGGAAGAAAAAAAGTAATTGAAGTTCTATTATAATTACTAATCATTATACTTAAACAATGTGTTTTTCAATTATTTTATGTTTAAATAATGTGATTGCTGAATTCCATTTGTTACTCAATATTAATGTCAACAGCAAAATAAAACACAATGTCAATAATGAACTGTGCTTGTGCAACTACACAGAAGGCCGCTATTACCCCTTACTCTAAAAGTCCACATTTTCGCTCGTTAATATTGTATATCGTTTGACTGCCCCCCCCCCTTCTCCTAAAGTATCGCCAGGCCTAGGCTACACCAATCGCCTCTCTTAATAACAGGCGCTGATGGCTGTATTGAATTGTCAGCCGCAGTTTGCTGTTACCAGAGCAAACATTTTTGTCTTTGCTTTATTATTACTCAGTACAGTGTATTAGTTAGGTGAATTTTACTGCAGTGAATTTTATTGAAATTTACCACACTAGAACGGAGAAAAAATAAAGTATACAGGAATATAGCTCATTCTGTTAACGAATTAAATAAAATATCAAGTTTGAAAGGAATCCGGAAGCAGAGATTTTGCAGTTAATGGAAATTTGTAGATATGTGTGACTGCAGCATTTCAAATAATTCCTGTAAAACACATTAGTATTCATTAGAAGCGCAAGTCATTTATCTCCAAGTTATGCGAGTTTAAATGTGACTGGATTTGTTCGTGAATGGAAACGGTAATTGTCGCGAACTTGGCTATGAGCAACTTCCGTTCGGCTTCTGGGGCAGCCAAAAATAACTCTACGAGTTTCTGCCTATCACAGCAAATACTATGGTTATAATATTAGTACAACAGTACATTTGGAAACTTTTATCTATTTTCTTTCATCCTTTGTTCTTTTACTCTTCTCTGAGGTTCATGTCAAGCAACATAAAGATGCAAGTAATCGACATTAAACATCAATGATAATAAAAAAATACAAGATAACTTATTCGTATATAATATAAGAAATTATATGTTATAAAATATCCTCTCTCTCAAGTAGTCCTATAGAAGTATTTAAAATACAAATATTAACGTCTTTTTTTTTTTTTTGGTAATTTTTATCTTTTATAATATTTTAAGCTCTGGCAAAGGAATGAAGCAATTTTGATAATTTTCAAAGAGTTATTAAAAATGGAATAATAATAATAATAATAATAATAATAATAATAATAATAATAATAATAATAATACCTAACTCAAAACGAGGAACGTAAAAACAAAACATAACATAACGTTTATCTTACTTTAATTTATGAAAGTAAAATTTGGTAAATGTGTCCAATGATTATAACAAATACTAAGTAAATATCGGTGCTAATTACAGCTATGCTGCTGAAGGTTTCTAAGTTGATTTTAACTATATATCACCTCCATTTCTGGGCTGTATTCAAAGACCACATTTGTGCCTAATTCTAAGTATTATTTGTATCATAGGTATTTGTATCCAATCTGTTGAAGCATAAAATACAAGGGTAGCTCGTTAAATAAGTTACATATTGATGTGGGATACTACATGATTCACCGGTGGCAATTTACACGACAATCGATGTTTGCAATAGCGAAACAGAGTTGCAAGATGGCGGCGCCTCTTAGCGAATTTACGACTCTTGAACAGTGCTCCGTTGTGCGATTTTTGTAAATCAAAGAATATTCATAAAAAATTACCACCTACGGCGAGAAGTGTTTGCCACGTCAAATTGTGAACAATTGAGTGCAGAGGTTCCCTGAAGGGCGGACACGTATCGAAGACAAACACCGCTTCGGTTGGCCAACGGAGATTGCCAGAGAGACGAAGTTGCAACAATTTGAAGACTAACCTGGGCAACAGAAGGTAACCTATAGACACTGTAGTCACTGTTATTGGTTGTAACCTACCTCCTAATGCATGACACTTTAGGTTTTCGCAATCTGTACACTACGGGGACGCGCATGCTGACCCCACAACACAAAATACAAGCATCTCAATCGCTACCACGAGTCTCGGGTTAACCATTACCAGCCCGAGACAAAGCGTGCTCTTCGTCGTCTGCAAAAAAATAAGATCAAAATGGCACCATCCGCCGGAAAAGCGATGCTCACGGTCTTCTGCGATCATAAAGGTATACCGCTCTGCGCGTTCCATCCTCAAGGACAAACCATAAATGTCGGCTCCTACTGTAACATCCTCAGGAAACCTCCTAAGGGCATTTAACGGGAACGACCAGGACACCTTACCAAAGGCGTGTAGCTCTTGCATGACAACGCACGCCCTTTTACTGCCAACTAGACGAATGAGAAGCTGCGAAATTTCACGTGGGCTTTGCTCGAGCATCCCCGTGTAGCTCCCAACTTCCTCCAAGTGACTTCCGTTTGTTCAACTCTCTTAAACACCATCTTTCGGATGGGCAATTTCCCGACGAAGAAGCTGTAGAAAGGGAAGTTGACTCCGAAAGCAGCCCAAAGAATTTTATGCTGCTGGATTTCAGAGTCTTGTGAAACAATGAGACATATGCCTCAATGTACAGGGAGATTATGTTGAAATAAAAAAATTTCAAATCAGTGCTCATATTTGTTTAATATTCATTTGTAACTTACTTATCGACCTACTCTGTACAAAATTAGAAACCCCCAATAACCATTTACGTTGTCTGTGGGTTAATGTGGATCAGTTAGTTACTTGGCAAGTACACAGATGGAAGTGCAGACAAAGTGGAGATCAGTTGTACAGTGTTCCAATATGTTAAGATGCTCCGTTAAACACCTGTAGCCTAAAAGCAGGAAAAGACAAATAAATACTGTTAACAAGATTTTGTAGCGATTCTGCGAACACGAAATGTGATGTTTGCATAAAGGAAACCATAGTCTTTGCTTTGAACGTTATTGGCTTGCCTGTAATCTTGTTAACTAAATATTTACTTTGTCTTCACGCTTCAATGGGTTCGTTGTATGGAATATGACTGTCCAGGCATAGGGCGTAGGAAAGAACGTTGGCGTCCTATTCCTTCAACAGCATAATGAACTTCTCCAATCCTCATGTAAACCTCTTGTCTGCAAGAAAACTACCTTATAGGGAACGTCGATTTTATCTTTTTCTCTAAAATCCATTTTCCAAAATATTATCATGACACTCAGTGTTTCAGAGAATAGAGAATTTAAAAATAAAAAAGTAATAATAATGAGTAATAATTTCCCTGTTCTATTCCTTTCGACCGCCAGGTAAGGGAAAGAAAGCAGGGGGTGATACTTCCATATAGTATAATGGTAACTGCACCCCCTCTTCTCCTTTCAACCCTGGTGGAAAATGCAGTGACTGGAGAGTACATAAATATACTTGATGTGAAAGAGGTAGTGAATTGTTAATTCATTATGTATTGGTATTTTTAGTAACCTCAAAAATAAGTTTAGAACAAAACGGTGCAAAAGAAAATAAAAATATCAAAATTGTGATTTAAAATAAGCACTTTTAAAGAATGTAGGAGTATACAGGTCAAGGAACATAATGTGGTACAGAAATGGATGGGCTCTCAAAACCTTTTGGGAAAGTGAGATTTTGAATTGTTAAGAGATAAAACAAAATTTAATAGAAGGAAAGTAATAAATCTAGTACCAAATAACAGAACAGAATAAACAGAACGTCAATTTAGATATTGAGAGAAAGGTTTAAAAACAATGTTTGTTGCCCTTTAGGCTAACAGCCCACCCACAGTTCTCCCACTTCGAAATGTCAAATGACACCCCTACTTATGATAGCTAGTTAAATTTAAAACGGGCTTCAATTGTTTTCACATGTTTTGTTTTAAATCGTTGTCTGGCAATCTGGGTTTTTTTCATTGAACAGCATAAAACTACAAAAAAGATATTGTACTCTAATATAGTATTTCTGTTTTGATATTATATTGTTACCAAATGGCATCTATCCTACAAGAAAGAACAGAATGTACGTGGATCAATCTGGACTTTTCAAACTTTGATATTTTTCTCAGTGAAGGCTGCACCTCTTCACTGAGCATTAACTGCAGTCCACATTGGTTTTAAATTTCCCAATTAAATAGATGTGTTTTTTTTTTTGTTTGTTTAAATTAATATATGTTATATGACTGGAAGTTTTCAAATGAAAGGTTTGTATATTTCATTGAGTGACCCTTCATTTTACGTTCTAATTACTTGAGACTTTAATAAAAATTTTATTTCCATTTTTATCTAGTGTATAGAAATAAAATGTCATGTTTTCTGTCACCAGTCTCTTTGATTGGCCCATACATTTTCCTTATTAGTTTCTTTCAAATACCAATAACTTTTGTACACCAGCCTCTCTTAATAACCACGTTTCACAAAAGTAGGTTACCACAGTTCTTGTTGGAGCCTTTATAGCATTCCTAGATATTAAATTAAATTTAAGTAGATTCATGAGAGCAATATATGCCCCATTTCTATATTGCTTTTAATTTCATCATTGGAAATATAATTCACTATTGAATTAAAGTATTTACAAACGTTTATTTGTTCAATATAGTCAGCATTTATAAGCAGATGAGCTACATTACTTTTATTTGATGACAGTACGCACTGGAAAGTAGTTGCATTCTGAACGCTTGACACAATTTAGTCCCATCCTGTACATAGCATCCGTATTGCTAAAATGAAACAGTAATTTCACATGAATCCCATTTTCTTTCTACGTTCTCTTTCTCCGAATAAAAAGGGAATCAAAGCCAGCCGCCACCTTGAGTAATCAAAGCCCTTGAAAGAGCACAAAGGTTGAGGTTGTTCAAAAATTCCCTTTTTCGTTATTGTCTCTTTTTGAGGCTGGAAATCACTTAACAGTAAGGATGTAATCACGGGAGCGTAATCGTTCTGGAAAGAGAGAGAAGGTGGCGGTGAATGGGATGAGGATGGCGCGCTCTGCAACTGACAAGCACGCCACCAGAATTGCAGGAGGCCGTGAAAAGAGGAGGCCTTTCAAAAGGAGCGCACACAAGGTACGTATGTTTCGTGTTTCAAATGCAGCCAAAGCGCCTAGGTGTGGGTAGGGAGATTTTTTCTTTTCTCTTCTTTGATTCTGTTTCCATTCAGGTTGGAATTGCAAACCTCACGCAAGGGGCGAGTGGACGTTTTCTCCCTAAGAGATGCCGGGGTTTTAGGTACAACGTTTTCCTTCTCGTGCGGCTCCATTGCGACGGAATTTATCGACCTGTTGTGGAACCGCAAGAGTTTCATTTGTCAGTGCAAATACCAAAGCTAGAACAGTGGGTAAAGATTCGAACAGCCGAACCTAATCCCGTTTTACTTAAATACCCTGCACTAAAAGCTATCACGAAATAAACATCGTTTTAAGCACTGCCTTGATGAGGGAAACAGCTATAGTTTTGCATTATTTGTCTGCTTTTAGATTAGATTGTTTTTACAATATTGACTACAGAATTTAGTTGTTTTGTTTGTATATATTTATTCATTTACAGAAACATACTCTGAGTCCGGAAATTACAAATTTTGTTCTGTTTTTTATCTATTTATCCGCCTCGAAAATATAAATATACAATTACCCCCTACTCTCTCTCTCTCTCTCTCTGCCCTTCTCATTTCTCTTAAATGTGATATATGGTTCCCTGAACTTTCATTTGTTATAAAATCACTGCTTTCATATAAACATATTAATTTCTTCTTTGTGAAATAGAAAATACAAAATGTTCTGATATTAGAATAACTGTTTTGTGGATTTGTTATTTTTGTGCGCATATTTCTAATGGGTTGTTACATTTACAACCTTGAATTTAGAACTTTAGATCCTATACTTGGGATGCCAATACATAACGACCTCTGAATATTATCTGTTCGTCTGTAACATGGAAGGGTAAGTGAAACAGAGAAGAATAAAGAGTAAATGCAATAGAGCAAGAGAAGATAAGAGGTGTAAAAAGTCGAAAGAGGAGAACAGCAATGAGGAGAACAATAAGAACAAAGACGAAAGTAAAAGAAAGGAGTAAAAGGGATAATACATTTATAAGGTAGACGGGAGGGAGGTGAAATTTAGAATAATAAAAACAAAATGTAAATAAATAGAGAAAGAGGAGATAAGAGAAGTAAAATACCGAGCCAGTGAACAAAAAGGAAAATAAAAAGAGTAAGGACAAAAATAAAAGAAAGGGGGAAAAGACAGTGCTAAAATTAACGAAACAGTGTAGCAGATGGAACAAAAAATAAGATTACAAGATGAGTAACAGCACAAAAAGAAAGAAAACGAAGTCATCTATGAATCGGACCGGTACTTTAAGAACGAGAGGAGAGAAAGAAACACGGAAAAGAGTAACATGTGGAGGAAGCAAACTGAAAAATGAATGAAAAAAGATGAAAAGGATAAGGAAATAGCACAAATAAGAAAATAGAAGGGAAAGAAAAGGAAGAATGAATAATCGGAATGAAGAAAGGAAAGGCATCAAAACAATAGATAGCATTCAGCAGACAGAAGGAGAGAGAAAGAAAACCGCTAGAAAAATGGAAACATAAAACAATAGCGAAATTGAGTCAATAAAAGTTTAAAAATAAAAGAAAATAGTAATAATTTCCATTGAATGTTTGTAGAACAATTCATATTGAAAATACTCTTAATATTTTGAAATTATCCTGTTTTGCTTTACATTACATAACACAATTATTTGTAAGTAAATACTATAATTATATAAAGCTTGCAGTTTGTGTTTATATGTCCGAGAACCCTGAAATGATTGTACAAGATAAAACAAAGAATAGCACATGATGCTAAATTAATGTTTTAACCAAAATAAGAAGCAAAGAAATGAGAGGAGAGAGAAAAAGAATAATTTACAGAAAACAGAACATGAAAGAACAAAGATATGTAAGACAGTAATTGGATAAAGAAGTTAAGAGAAAGAAGACAAGAGGAAGCAAACAGAAGATAAGACTTGAATGGCCGGATGTGGGTGGAACTTTGCAAAGCGGTCACTACGCTGTACATGTCGCCAGGGAGAGTGAACGAGCTTAGGCGAGGGAGGGGGAACGTGACCGCGAGCAACACGGGACTCAAGGCCGTCTCACCATGTTGCCATGACGACCACTACATATCAAAACAAGACAGAGATGCTTCAAGTGCACCGTTTGAAATGCAGCATGTGTCGTGACATACTCCTGTCTTACTTCCGTCCTTCTTTATACGGACAGGCTTGTGACGGGAAAAGCAAACTGGAATTTCTGTAAAGGTCGCTTAAAAGAAGAGAGTACAACCGGAAGGATTCAGGGAAGTTGAGGGAAAGGAGAAAAAGAACTGTAGCATTAATACAATTTTACCAAAGGAATATGTTGATAAAACAGAAGAAATACCAGGATAATGTTAACATGATTAGAGTGTAACTTTGGTAGAGAAGTGCATCCCATAGCGGCAAGAAGCAAGTCGTAACTAAGGTTAGTATGAAGAAACACGTGGTTTATTGCTAAGAACTTGACTTTCGTAAAGGGTTGCCTTCTATGACAGAGAAAATGTAGAATATTTAAGAATATTGAGCTATTTTTGATATGGTAAATACATATCTAGAAAATATTCTCTTCACTTAAACATTGGAGAAGTGCTAATAGATTCCATCTCACTAACAGAATAACAATTTTGTCTATGAAAATTGTGCAACAAAATCTTCAGAAAACCAGGTTCAGCACACCATTTCTTCTGTCAACACAGAAATGTAACGTCTGTAACCTCAATTACATTCATCAAATCAGAGCACATGGCTATCTAAAAGAGCTTGCTTCTTTTCCAAGCCCCGAGTTTGGATTCAAACTCACGAAAACCAAACAGAATCGAGAGAAGTCAATAAAGTACTGAAGCAATGAGTATTTTGTTTGAGCATAGAAATCCTTAAAAAGGCATTTCCTTATGCTCTGATCCAGGCACTTAAAATTAGAGACAAAAAGGAGTTGAGTAGTGTTTAACGCCCGTTTTTACTACTGAGGCACCACAGGCGGTGGACACTGATGATACATGAAATGAAATGATAAATTGGGAAAGGATTTTTTTTTTTTTTAAGGAAGGAAGCGTTCCAGGCCTAAGTTTAGGTACCTCCCCGGCATTTGCCAGTTATGAAGACTGAGGAAAACCTGGAAAAAACCCCAGTCAGGGAGGACGGTCCTGGCGGGATTCGAATCGCAGACCTCCCGCTCACGAGTCCGTGCCTTAACGACCTCGGCCACCCGTGGCGGTAGACAAAAAGGAGGGGTATACATAATTTTCAGGGACTATTTTGCTTATGAATCAGTGACAAATTATAAGAATATCAGAAATTCCAACCAATCACAGCTGTCTATCCCCCGAATTTTTGATTTGATCACTTTCATTTTATCGCAATTGTTTTCATGTAAATTCATCACAGCAGCTTACTGCAAAGTGGGCAAATAAAAACGTTTTGGCGAGACGTCAGATGCACAAATTGACTTAATAATTCAAAGTTCTAAGCCAAAAACACCAAACAAAATAGAAATAGTGTATGGAACCAGTTTAAACAATGCCATTTGATTTTAAAAATTTGTGTTTTTACTAATTGTACATTTAATTAATGTTGTAGATTATCATCCTTCAGTTGTCTTCAGTTTGTTAACAAAGAGTTTAAAGGAAAAAATAAAACAGTATATCCCGTAATTCGTTTTAATTTCAGCCTTCATCTGTTCAACTGCTAACGGAAATTAAAATGCCGGACTGGACATTCATAGCTGTAAGTGCATTTTATGTATACATTACCGCCACGGGTGGCCGAGGTCGTTAAGGCGCGGACTCGTGAGCGGGAGGTGTGGGTTCGAATACCGCCAGGACCGTCCTCCCTGACTGAGGTTTTTTCCAGGTTTTCCTCAGTTCTCATAAATGGCAAATGCCGGGCAGGTACCCTAAACTTAGGCCTGGAATGATTCCTTCCTTAAAAAAAATCCTTTCTCAATATATCGTTTCATTTCATATATCATCAGTGTCTATCGCCTGTGGTGCCTCCGTAGCAAAAAACAGGCGTTAAACACCATTCATTCATATGTATACGTTACTTTATTTTTTGTATCATTTTATTCACTAAATTGTCAAAATAATTACAACTCTAGCTGGAGATTCTTAAGCCCCCGCTATATTACTGTAAATAAAAGGTTAAGGTTGGGTTTTATCATACCTTCTAAACCAGTAACTGAACCCTAATTTTATAAACATCTATAGTGCTGGGTTTAAAAATATTAATGCACTCGGAAATGTAGACACATAGTTAGCTTATCTTTTATTCTTGTGATTATAATTTGTAAAAGTGTATAATAAGCCTAAATGTTCAATAGTTTGGATTTAATGTTATTGTGGTTATGTTATGACAAGGCAACTTATTGCTGCATAATCATGTGCGATGTGATTGTAATCTCTATATTAGTGCTGGTCCCTAGGGGTAATATATGAATCACTATAGTGGCGACCAAGAATGTGATTACCGGAGCCCGGAAGTTCAGGCATTTATTTCGATTAAAATGGGCAGGCAAAAAGACACTTAAATTATTGAAAACAGAGAATATTATAATTAAAATAGACATTTATTAAAAGTGAAAACAGAGAGTAATATCATTCACTGTTAATGAAAATAGGCATTTGGGATACTTAATCATTTCTTTATCACATAATTAAAGTACTTACGTTTACTTTTCTTGGTAACAAGCAACAACAAGATGTTTTTTCAAGGTGTCAACTGTCACAGTCAGCCGCTTGGCAGAGAGAACTTTTTTCATCAGGGAAAAAGAACGTTCTACTTCCACTGAAGCGATTGGGGCATATTTAAAACAAGCTATTTCGGAAGAGCTCACACCAGTTAAAACAGAACATTCATTCATCTTTCAGGACATCATGAAATCAAGACAAAGTAAAGTAGTTTGAATAGTCCTGGCGAATGAGCAAAAGGTGCGCAGTGGTTTCTGGTCAAATTCATTTTCTGTTTATGCGTTTATTGGGGAATCAGGTTAGTATCTCTCTTACTTCCATCCTGAACACTTTGTAGGGACGTTTATTGCACAGCTGTACCGCTCTCATCTTTCTCGCTTGTAATTGTTTGTTACATTTATGTAACTGAGAAGTTACCTCTACCACAGATTTCCTAGATTTTCTCAAGCTGATCGATACAAGGTCATTCGCAGGACTATTTAAAACTATAATACTTCCCTCATCCTCTCTATTTCCCGGTATTCGTATGCCCGAGGTAACCATGCGTTCCTTTCATTAATGAAGATACTGCTATTTAAAGAGCTTAAGTGAATGGTATGAGGAGAAAATTTTTGACTGTTTGAAAAGCAATAAATGTATAACAAGATTCTCAATAGATATTTTTGAGGAGTTAAAATGCCATTTAATTTTTATAAATTTTTCATCTCGATATATTAAAATTGTTTTTTATGCTCTTTTTAAAATGCGTAATTAACCGCAGAAAAAATCCAAAACGATCCTAAACTGATAAAAAAAGTAAGGGGACCGAGGGTTTGTGGCTTAAAGTGGGCAACAGAAGGCAAAACAAAAACTGGCCCTAACAACCCCAAGTGTAAAGAAACTGGTTCATTTCTATCTTACTCTTAAATATGCCTACCCAGATAGAAAAGGCATTTTGCCTAATTTCCGGGTTCTAGTGAATACTGCTAACTTTTCAAATTCGAGTAATGGTCCTAAAATTGGCCATGTATCTTCTCTTTTTAGGAATTTGCACTTGTCAGCGGTTACCTCTACCGGGTCCTGAGCGGCCTAAGAACCATTTGAATTTAGTTTCAATTAGCACCCAAAATTTCAGACGGACAGTTGGTCAACCAATCGCTTCAAGTGCCATATAGTGTGGCACTAAGGTATTACTTGGATGTCCAGGAACCTCCATTTTCTTTATTGAGCTCCTTAACGTACCACAAATTTACGACATGGGACCCATGGCTTTGAGTCACTCCTGGAAGACTTGAACTGGTGATGTTTATGTCCGGAAAACCCTATCGACTTTATCCTAACAAGAGTAGCGATTATTGAACGCAAAAGTGTAAATTTTGCAATTACAATATTCTATGCTGTTGATGCTTTGTTGTAATACAACAAAGAAAGTGGTTTGGAAAAAATAATATGCATTGACATTAAAGTTTATAAGCAAAAAAATGTCAGTAACATACAGTTATTTGTATGCTTACTCTTGGACAATGTTTCGTATACGCTTAACCGCACAGGCTAGCAAAGAATAAGTAATAAAATTAATTTATGTTTTAACAACTCTATATTTTAATTGCTATTGTCAAATCATCCAGTGCTCTTTGCTGAAAGGTTGTTAATAGTACTCCAAATGCCGTTAAGTGCGCATTCTTAGCCTGTTCTACCTGTGTTACTTTATGTACAAAAACTATATCAAAACTCTGTTAGGTGGTAAAAGTTTAGCCGTTTCTACATTCAGAATATTTAAAGAAATAACATTAGAAAAAAAGTTAAATATAGCTAAAACATCTGTAATTGAAAAAGTTATCACGTGAGAATGAATATATGTGAATGTGATAGATGCATTGAGTATTTATTGCTCTAAGTGCGGCACCATACAAATTTAGATTACAAACTTAAAGTTATGGAAAGGTCAGAAGCCAAAAATATTGAAAGACTCAATATTGAAAGACCTGTCTTTGTACGACTCCAGTGAATATTGCTGGTATGGCTGTAATTGTTATTGGAGGATTGATAACTTTTGCTTAAATGTATCTTTCAGACTTCAATATTTTCTATGAACGCATACAGCATGATTTGGGCATGCGGAAACTTTTTGAAAGTTGATTAGAAACGACTTAAGAGAATTTCAAGTTTCAGCAGCGTCCATTTAAAGAAGATTGTCACAACTTTTTGAATAGCATTGTAGCCACGAGATCATAATAATTAAAAACACTAAAATATCCCCCGCTCAAACAATTCCCATGAACAAAAATTGCTAAGAACGATATTATAATAATTCTTTTAAACTTTGATGAGTGCATATTATCCTTCAGTATTGACTAAGCTTTGTAGAGAAAACGTGGATAGATAATTTCCTCTTGTAAAATAGTGCATCCGGTTACACGTTCATTAATGTATTGCAAAAGATCCATGAAGGTGATTTTGAAGCAATAGTTCATGCTCCAAATTCCTGAAATTTAAACCCCTCGTACTTCTAAAAATAGAATTGAAAGGAGGGCATTTTTTATTTAATAAAGCTACAGAAAGTAATGTGGCACAGTAGTTTGCAGACCCAGCTTAACTCTTTTCTGAAGACTTGCATTATTTGCTGATCATGGTGCTAGTTGTAAGAGGATTATGTTCAATAAATAATAGTTATTTATGTAACTAATATATAATGGACTCACTTCCACTTATGCGCATTTTCACGAGTGTTCACAATGAAGATTTTACATGGTTTACATGCAACGTTTTATGCATTATTAGCATCGAATTATTTTCAAAAAGTAATAACATTTTATAAAATGTGATAATATGATGTAGTCGATGTGAAGTACGTATTATATTGCAGGTCCCGTGTCGTACATTTACGGCACGAAAAAGAACCCCAAGCCTGAATGAAGAGGCCTCAGTAGTATATATCCCTCCTCGCGTGATTTTTATATCAAATTGATATCAAAAGGGGTGGGGGGTGATATCAAAAGTGGTGGGAGGTGGGGGTGGGGTTGTGGTGGTGGTGGGAGGTGGTGGTGGTGGGAGGTGGTGGTGGTGGTGGTGGTGGTGGTGGGGGTGGTGGTGGTGGGGGTGGTGGTGGTGGTGTGGGTGTTGTGGGGGTGGGGTGTTGATATCAAAATCTCAATTTGAATTGATATCAAAATTTCTGTTTGATTAAGCGATAGGAAAATCTCTGTTTGATCGAGTGTTGGATTTAAATCTCCCGAAAAAAGTGTGTGTGATCAATTAATTACGTTGTAAAAAAATGGAGAGCCCTTCCGCCACTGCGTTGGCAGTTCGCCACTGCTCGCTCCCCCCACCGCTCGCTTTCGCCGCCCGCCTCGCTTTGTTCGCCGCCCGCCTTGTGTCCCTCGCTTTGTTCGCCGCCCGCACAATGCTTTTGCGTGAATTCGGTCTTCAATGGGTGGTTTCTTATTCGTTTGTATATATTCTTTTTAACAAAAACTCTGTATTTTCTCACACAGGGTTAGAAAAGTCAAAAACAATATGTGTGGGTTTTTCTTTACAGAGCCAAACTAAAAATAACACGTTGGCTCTCTCTGTATTTCTAAAAAGCTATTATTTTCACAAGGAAACAAAAAAACATTCTTCTAAAAATCCTATCTTCAGAGACATTTAAAAAGTTCTTTCTTTCGGGGGGAAAAAGACATTGTTAATAAAAGTTCTTTCACATTGGCTCTCTCTATATTTCTAAAAAATCTATCATTTTCACAAGGAAACAAAAAAACATTCTTCTAAAATCCTATCTTCAGAGACATTTAAAAGTTCTTTCTTAGTATGTTCGGGGGAAAGGTGGTGGGGATGGTGAGGTGTAATTTTTGATATCAATTTTTTTAAAATCACGCAAGGAGGGATATATACAGAAAAAAAATTAACATATACAGTTAGATATTTTTTATTGTACACAAAATTAACTTGGAATGGCTGTCTACAAAATTTTAAACACAATTAGATTTTTTATTGTACACAAAATTATACAAAATGACGGTGCTCACTGATCACAAAAATTAACTTGGAATGGTGGTCTACAAAAAACAAGAATTTGTTTTAAATACAATTAAAAATGCAATATTTTTAAAAAGTCTGTCTCACTGGTGAGGGTTTTCAAAAAATGTTTTTATCCCTTCACAAAAATTATTTTAAAATGTGTGGTATATGTTTTTTTGACAAACAACACTTCACAGTCTTCGTCGTTGCTGCTTTCCTCCTCCTCCTCCTCGTATGGTGTGGTGACGCAGGTGAGCGACATGTGGGAAAAGTTGATGTTGAGAGGTTCCTGGGTCGACGGGGTGGCGATGGGGACGACGAAATCGTTGATCGATGGTGTTGTGAAGCATCCTGCCGATGTGACCTTGTACTCTAGGGCTGGTGTCTTGTCGATGGTGCCGAGGTAGATGGTGCAGCGTGCGTCTATGCCGTAGTGAAGTATTTTAGACGGGGTGCACTTGACTTCCACGACGTCGGAGTTGTTGGTTGCTAATTTGACGGTGACAGTTTTGTCATCGCCAAAGAAGGAGATTTCAGTTGAGATGAGTTTGATGTTTGCAGGGTGCTTGCCGCTTCTTGTGACGTGATTTTGGTTGTCAAAAACTAGTTTGACAAACACATTGTTGCCGACCCCCACCGGATCTGTTTGACAGGCCATGTTGATTTATTTCGGTGTAAACTTCAATACGTGTCTCCGGTAGCCGTTTCTGAGGACCTCTTCACCCTGGTACACGATGTAAAAATCGAACGAGTTGAGCTGGTTGATGAGTTCTGCGGAAAGATTGTTAAATCTAGTAGGTAGAAACACTTCTTTCCCGTTTTCGAGGCGAACAAGCGCCCTGGGTCCGTGCTTTGTTGATATGTTCCGGACCCCTACCACAACGTATGGTACGTTCGGTTGTAACGTTGACACTGACACGTACTCCGAGCTGCTCGCTACTGTAGATAGCTGGCGTAACGCGTCGTTGATCATGTTGACTTCTCTGTAGAACGTTTGCTACTGACACACATTGGGCAGTTTTTGGAGAGAGGGGGTGGACCATCGATGTGTGTGGTAGTGGAGGGGAGGTTGTAGTGCTGGTTGCAGCGGCGGTAAGGGGCGTAAATTATTTTAGCTTCAGGTGTAAGCACCGCCCATACAGCGTCCACTTCTTCTGGTGAATGATGTATAAAGATGGCGTTTCCCTCCACGGCAAGTAGATGACATTCATTTGGGTCCATCATTGTGAGGCGTCGACCATTTTTCAGAAACTTTATCACTAGGTCCATGTCCGTCGTCGCAGGCGTGATTGAACTTGTCCATCGTGATCGCACCCTCCATAACTTGTGTTCGTGACGTCATCACGGCCCCTGAACTTGTCCATCGTGATTGAACTTGTCTTCGTGACGTCATCACCCTCCGTGACGTCATCACGGCCCCTGAACTTGTCCATCGTGATCGAACTTGTCTTCGTGACGTCATCACCCTCCGTGACGTCATCACGGCCCCTGAACTTGTCCATCGTGATCGAACTTGTCTTCGTGACGTCATCACCCTCCGTGACGTCATCACGGCCTCCTGAACTTGTCCATCGTGATTGAACTTGTCTTCGTGACGTCATCATGGTTGAACTTCGCCTTGTTTGGACTCCAGCTCTCTGATGAATATCGGTTTTAGAAAATGCTCCATCTCTAGGAACACTCTAAAGGTTGCGCAACGGATGTATCTTGTGTATTCGGTGTAGTTCATTTTCTCCCCGGAATCGTGGGCGTGAAGTAAATACATGCGATAGGCTGCTATTTGATTTTGTACTTCGAACTCTTCTTTCTTCTTGTGATAGATGATGTCGGTCACCATACGCTGTAGGCTTTCTAGCGTCCTCCATTCCTGCATACTCAACGATGTACAACGACCGTCCATTTTGATGATAATATTTTGTGTGCCAAATAAACGTTTAAAAATTATGGATAGTCGGTTGGTTATCTGCCACTCTCTTAGATGAAAGGTCAAGCTCTGTATAGTCGGCATCGTCTCTGAAAGCTTCTGCCACTCGGTCGAACCCAGGACCACAGTGTTGCGTCGCCCGCCAATGGTCACCACGATCTTGTGAGGAGATTTAGGTGAAAACCCAACGGCTGCAAACTTGGACTGCTTGCTGTTCAGGAAGTAAACATCCGTTAGCGGCCCCATGTCACTGTAAAAACAAGAACACCCCTTATGTAGCACACTCTTTTTTTCATTCGTCAATTAACCACACATACTGAATGCGACTTACCTGTTCAGCTCTCTCGGAACAACTGGTAGAGCGGATCATGTCAATGCGCCTTCTAAAAAAAAAAATACAAGAATTAGCAACATAAAATGTGTCAGAGTTATTCATGCATGATCATCCACAATTTGTATTAATACTAACCTTTAACGATATACATCTCTGATGTGTAGTTTGTGAGCACCCGCCAAGACTGTAGGTTCTTTTAATGATGTCATCGTTGTGATTAAAATCACTTATGCTGAATTTTGAAAAGAATTTCTCCTTGCGCAGACCTTGGAAGCGGTGGGATAGGTAAGCAACGACGTAATGGCCACAGGTAGTGCTGAAATCGCCTTGCAACCTTCTAGTGTTGTGAGACCATCTTGTACCACAACATCGATTTAAAAAATTTAGAATTTCCCCCGAAAGAGGTTCTATACCATAGCTATCGAAATATTCCCCCCGGTCGTTCTTTGCAACAAAGATGCAGATCCAATGTTTCCCTGGTTTCGTGCTTGGGTCAGTGTTAATGACAACTGCTATGGGAAGCTGTCTATTATACAAATTTATCGACGACAATTGGTCGCAAGCGTACACGCCTAAAAAGTGTGGTGTACATTTAGACAGAAGTCGGTGTATTTGCAGCGTATTCATGATACCAAAATGGTCCTGTTAGCATCAATTTCTATAGTGCGATGTACTTCTGCCATCACCAACAGGTTGATAGGTTCTGGAGTTTGATCTTTAAATCCTACACTTATAGACACAGTACCGTGTCGTTGCCCTGAAATGTAAGACTCGTTAGCGCTCATATCGGCTGTAAGATCAAACACCATAATGGTGTAACCGTGTGAATATTGATGTCTGGAAATTGAATGCCCCTCGTCCTTAAAGTGTATTCCGAGACCATCTTGAAGAGTTTGAAAACATTGGAGAAAGTGACCTGCATCAAAATCGGGCTGTAGGGGTTGTGAGGGAAAAGGCTGGCCGTTCACATACAGTTGAAACGAATTCATTTTAAAGTGTTGTAAATTGTATGGGTTTTTGTTAATGTTGCCGTTGTATGCCTGGTCTGCAACCATCGCCACTACCACTCTTCGAGGTATTTGCCCGATGAAAACATCGTTGAAAGTCATATTACTAACCCCCTTTGGAATGTTGAGAGCGTGAAATCCTACATCTTTGAGATGGTACTTTGCATTGTTCTTTGTTAACACAGCCTGATGGGCAAGTTTGATGGTCGGGGACGGCCTCACAGCTTTCAAAATCAGTCTAGCAGACTGAATCTCTGTGTAGGCTTTAAAGTCCTTTATATCCGAAAAGAGATGAAAGTTGGGTGAAGAGGGGGAGAGTTTGATGGTGACGCTAACATTGTTCAAGAGCAGATTTTCCTGATTAAAGAGTGCATTGGAAAGATTGCCCATTAGCTGTACAACTTTGCTTCCTTTGGTATAGTCGTTACGCCACTTAATTCCATCATTTGTTACATACGTGTCCATCATTCCTCCCTTGTCCTTTTTCCAGAGTGTGGACTCTAGTCTGCTGTTCATGACATCTTCCGAATAATTGAGTAACGTTTCAATGTAAGTTCTATAGGGGTAGCCTGGTTGAGGCATGGAAACTGTGACATTGTTGAGTGATACTTCCAATTGTTGAAACAAGGAATTTAGGGAATTGTTTACAAAGGTAACCTGTTTGTCCTCTTTCAAGTCGTTTCCACCGTCATCCACTATTCGCACGAACAGCTCAAGTACTACATAAGTCATATCGAGGTAATCGTCAGCATTGCCAGAGTAATGAAATGTGATGGGGGCATTTTTCATAAGTGTATTTTGTGGATTTAGAGAAATGTAACGGTACTCCTCCACGTTCATTTGAACGGGCAAGTCTTTAAAGATGTCTAGTTCCGAACTCATGTGCACCAACGATTCGTCAGCCATTATGAAAATACGTCTAGCACCTTACGTCTTCGGCGTTTAGTCTTAAACTGATTATATATTTCACCCTTCCTGCGCTTTAATAGACCCGTGCCTATCATAGAGTCTATCTTTACATCAGCTTTCCTTTTCAAGTTAGTTCCCGCCTCCTTCAATCTAGTCTTTAAAGATTCTTTTGGCGGTACCCCCGAACTTGCAACATCTGCAAGCACGTTGGCACCCATTTTCAATGCTTCTTTACCTATAGCTTTCACTCCGCTCTTGAAAAACGGTAGCACAGTTCTGAAAAGACCGCCGAGAGCAGAGAACAAGCCGCTACCCTTTTGATAACGCTTGCCTCTATACAGGTGAAAATCTTGATTGTATAATCCTCCTCCTGCCTGGTTTAAGTAATATCTGGTGACAGTATCCAGCTCCATTATGTCTGTTTCGGACGAAACGTTAGAACTATAGTAGAGGAAAGTCCGTCTACAAATGGCAAGAAATCTCCATAACCGTTCCTTAAATCTATATTCACGATTTTAAAGTCCTGTTGCATCAAAGGTACCCAGTTAAGTGGAATGAACGACTTTTCAATAGTCATGCAGGTGTTGTCACGTTTTTCATACTCTACAGAGACGCTTTCAATGACTTGCACAAACGTGTTGCCCACCACTTGTGGTACTATCAGATTACAGTAAATGAACATTTCGTAAGGGAAACCCATGTACGGATCTACAGGGTGTTTGCCAATTTCCTGTTCAACCACGTTTGTGTAAGGTTCGAACCCCATCATCTTGGCCAAAGATGGCGACAAAACCAGCACATGTATTAGGTTCTTTGACGTGGTTTTAGGAGGAATGTCAGGTTTTTCCTGCGTTTCTACCGTAGGAGAAGTGCCCGGTTTACGAGGGATTGGTGGTTTAGGATTGATAGGTTTTGGAGTTCTAGTAGGAGCAATATTTCTAGCTTTGTTTTTTAACGTTTGGTTCGCGCCTTCAGGGGGTTTAGTTTCTGTTTTCGATCTCCTAGAGGACTCAGCATTTTCTATATATCCTACATATTTGCTGCTGGGGATATGACTGTTCTGTGCGACTTTGATGTTGATGCTGGCAGTATTTTTGTTCTCGTTATAAATGAAAAAGTCTTCGACTTGCAAATTTTCACGTATAACTGAGTTGACAGCATGTACCAAATCCTTAGAATTGTGCACGATGCCATGTGGTAATTGTAAGTTAAATTTTGAATGTGTCACTGGTGCTACCATATTATACATTGTACCAATGATTTGATTTTCGTGATTTGTTACGTTATAGAATTTCACAGGGTACCTAACCTTTTGCAGTGCGACTTCCCATTCTCCTTGCAATACTATTCTCTCGGGTAAGATGTTTGAAAATCTGGAAGTTGTATTGTCAGTGAAATGGTCCATAGAGGCGTTACTCACGAGCGTGAGGGAAAATGGTTTTGTTCTAATCATATCGAGCTGATACTCGAACCCGGTACCCACGAGTTAAACTTGGTCGGATAACCTCTCCACTTAACCAAAAACTGTTTATTTCGACCGCGGCCTTTAGTGTCGAGTATTTTGTCTATTTTGAATGATGCCGGGGGAGCTACCTTTTGTATCTCCTCGGAGTAAAAGATACCGTCTATGGCCTCCCCACCCAAGTCCTTTAATTTATACACAACGGGGGAGCCGTATACCACCTCGTCAATCTGTAAAATTTCGTCCGTCCAATTTTGCTCGTACCCCTTGGCAAACTTCATTTTCTCCTTAGATATACGCACATGGTCTCCCACGTTAAATTTAACTTTACGTGGTTTGTCTGCATTCCGACCATAAAGATTTTCGTAAACATGCAAAATGTTGTCTTCATTGACATCCTTTGGAGCCATCTTTATGGACCTATGAAAGGAACTATTGTAAGACTTTAAAAGTGCAGGAAGCACGTCCACGTATCTATATGTATTTTTATGTGTGAAATATTTCCACATTTTCGTCTTTAAGGTTCTATTGAAACGTTCTACAACACTGGCTTTGACATTATTTTTTGTAGTGTAATACTTTACACCATGTTTGGTTAAAAATGTTTGAAAGGTTTTGTTGGTGAACTCCGTTCCTTTATCTGTTTGCAATATCTTGGGGGTACGATGAGCGAATATAGTTTTAAACGCTTCTGTAATTTCACCCCCTACTTTTGATTTTAATGGTATAGCCCAAGCATATTTCGAGAAAACATCAATAACCGTCAAGATGTAAACGTATGGTTTATTGTGCTCCTTTACGCCACTCATAATATTTAAATCGGCCTCCCAAAGGTCGTCCATGTTAGTCACGTGATAATTTCTGGTGGGGAACCGTTTTCTTATCGGTCTATGAAATGTATAACTATCCTGTGTTTGAAGAAACGACTCGATCTTAGATTTCGGTATACCTGTGGCCTTGCGAAGTTTGTCTGCAGTGCCAAAACCAGCATAGTGTTCAGGATTGAAATAGATTTTCTTCAGTGCGTTCATAGTTGTTCCCACACTTGTCTGCGAAGGTTATAAGACTTTTTTACTGGTAATCGGCTTTTATTTACTTTCGTCTTTGTCGATTTCTCTTCCTCCTTTACCTCGACACCATTGGTTTCAAGGTATGGTTCCCTCACTTGTGACTCGATACCATTGGTTTCAAGGTATGGTTCCCTCACTTGTGACATAAGATCGAGATAGTTGGCCAACTTATATTTTATCAACTGCCATTTTTCAGGGTGTGGTAAATGTGTACGCTGTAATTTATTCATTTCTCTGATGAGTTGGTTAAGTGATTTGTCCACGAGGTGAAGCTTTTCGACAGCTTTTGGCTGTGAAGCTAGTATAATTTGCTTACCGTGCTTCATTTAACTCAAATTTGACACGAGTGCACTACCGAGTGAAGCCAATATCGGGAGTAGAAAAGCAGGTAAAAAACCTCCTCTCTGTACAAGAATCTTTTTCTTTTCCTTTAAGGAAAGTCGTTTGTTAATTAATTTTCTCCAGCTAGCTTTATGCTTCTTTAAGCGTTTTAAACAATTTATAGGTAAACTAACATGACCTCTGCACACGTTGAGTACACACTCGGAAATGGCTTTAATTAGCTGAGGGTTAGCACTTTTCAACAGTTTTTGTCGCAAAATAGGTTTAGCCTTGGCTAGCACTGACAAATTTGCATGTTGCCTTGCAATCAGTGGGCTACTCAGTCTGGCAATGCTCATCCTGTCTATGTCTGTGATTAAATGACTGAAGTGTGATCGTTGCTCGTTTATTTAAACTCTCTGGGAAGCACACAAATAAAACCTTCAGAAAAGTGGTCAACAATTGGGTATAAAATAAGAAGGCGTTTCCCCTGGTAGGACGCCGGTTCGATACCTGTATTGATTTGGCGTGTACTGAGTGCAATCCAACACTAGATACCCGTGTGGGTTTTCAGTAGCTTTTTCAAATGCCTCTAAAAGAAACCTAGAGTTCTTTGGTTCGATCTGTTGACAAAGCCTATGAATTTGCATTTTATCTCTATTGTTTTTAAACACGACAATGTAGTTTGCATTTAGAGATATAGTTCGAAATTTCTTTCCTTGTGGAAACACGTTTTGTAATATGTAAATAATCCCGAAGCGTTTGTGATGTGAATCTCTAGTGAAAAAATTTGACACGTTTTCCCCGGAGGCTTGATACATTAAATCATCCAAAATAACTAAATCCCCCTCGTTAACAGTGTCCAAATCTGGTATACCTGCATGGGTTGCGAAGAACGGGCTTGGTTTAGGAGAATATTCTAATGGATGACACCACAACACTTTTCTCGCGGGTCTGTCAAACATTCTGTCTGCATTACTAATTAAATTTTTCACAAATGTAGACTTACCACACCGCGACGGACCTGCAATTAGCATAGTGCACGGGAAATTAAATTTAAAGTGTTGGTTAGTAGACATTGTGGGCGACTGATGTGATCTCATTTAGACACGCCTTCTTTTATACCCATACGGGTAGGAATCAAAGTTTTCACACTGCACACGTTTGTTGACCACCATCCTATAGGTTTTCACTGAAGACTCAGTTACCACAGTTCCTAGAAATTTCCTAGAAATCTGTGTGCCTTCAAGTACTACCGACATTGAATTATCCCTCAGCACGGTGTTCCTGATAACGTCGGAGTTTACATTTTCCAAATTCCCCGAGTTGAGGGTGATGCCTTTAATTTTACAGACAGAGTGCGTCTTATCTCCACACTTAACCTCTATGGTGTAACTTTTTGGACCTGTAGATGCAAATCTGCAAATATACGCTCCATCGCCGTACTTTTCTATTTCATCTGTCATACAGCCTAAAAATGGTCCCGTGGTTGGCATCCATTCCCCCGGTCTGTACGTGGCTATAACAGAATCTGTGTCGAAATAACACACGCGTTCGCCCAATCTCCTAAGGTAGGAATAGAGTTCGATTCTTGCATGGGCAGTTGTATATGCAGCTATGACTGTGTTACTAGTAAAATTCAATTTAGGATTCTGTTCGCAATGTTTCCACACCACATACATTACCTCCTCTGTAGCGGGCAGGTAAGACTGTACCTCTACACCTGGGTCATTAAGTAGGTCTATGAGCCTCGAATAATCTTTCACAAGCTCGCATGTGGACAAGTTATCTCTTTGGCCGTATTTTCCCCAAAAGGAGTTTAACATCAGTTTGGCCAACTCACGTCTGCCAGGATTGATTTCAATAGCGTCTTTATCCAGTGCCACGCCTTCTTTTTCCAAAAATCGTGCGATATACTCGTTTCTCATGGCAGGAGTGTCGCAGTCTTTGGGCCAACCGGAGGCTTCGGTTTTAATTTTCAGAAACTGATTCACATAGTCCTGAAAAAGCCCCTTTTCTCCAGTGATGGGGTTATAGCGTACCATGTCATATTCCCATATTTCATACACGTGAATCACGCTATAACCTTCCTCTAATGCGACTTTAATCTCGTCCACTACCCAGGTTCCTGTCATACATCTTTCGTCCTCTGTATGCGTGCACTCTGTCTGATTCTCCATCTCTGCACATGTTCGGCATAGCGGAAACATAAGTTTACCGTTAATGCGCGACGGCAGGACGGGGTGGTACAGTCTTTCTGGGGGAAGAATTTTACACTTTACAATACCGCCCTCAACATCTTGCAAATTTGGTAAATTATTCACATGAATTTTTGGGTGTCCAACAGGGTAAGCCTTGGTCTTATTTACGAACGGGTACAAACTGCACACATCATAGTAAAACATTTTCATATCTCCAGAGGCTTCGCAGTAGGTTTTCGTACAATTTGTACGTCCACCAAAGAAGGCATCTCGTGGATTGAGAGGTTCGGGGTAGGGAAAACTTTTGACAAATTCAGCCAAAACCCTATTGGTCTTAATCAAACCATTGAACTCACACTCCCACATCTCGGTCACGTTATACCCAGCATGCCTCATCATCTTCGTGACCTTCACGGTGTCCTCGTATCTGGAACTCATGGTCTGGTTGCCAGTGTTGTATAACCTTGAATTCCTATTCGGGTAACAACGTGTGCAACCGTGGTAGAAGCATCCATGAAAGAAATAGACACATTTCCCTTCTTCTTTGTACCCGTCCACTTTATGCCCTAAAACTTTAATTTCCCGACACCGATAAGCATGCTGTATGATGGTTGATTGCTGCTGTTCCAACCAAGACAGCCAGATACACGCTACCCGCGATTGCTTATCAGCTAAACGGTATCCTCCTGCGGGAATAAGTGGTATTTTATTTCTTGGCATGAACCGTTTCCTATATACATTCATGCATGCCTGAGCTATGGTGACGCATTCTCTAAACGGGTCAATACCGTTCTCGTCAATAAATTGTTTCCTAAATTTGGAAACACCTTGACTCAAGAGATAAACGTCAGTTTTACAGTAAGTAACCATTTCTTTTTTCATGTCAAAGACATAATTTGAGGACAACTTTTCATTATGCCACTGCTCGAAAGTCTTGCGGTCATCAACACTCATGCCATCTGGGCAGTAATATTTTTGCTCTGGTACAGGACCAACATACTTTTCGTTTTCCTTGGTGTTGAACAGGTAAGGAAAATAACCTTTACATTCAGGCAGTTGAAAGGTTTTTGAAAAGTGAGACAGTGGCATAGGAATGAAATTCAAAGAGTCTAGAAAAGTTACACTCTTATACTTCATTCTGTAAATTTTGCTTCCATTCATAATCAGTTCGGGGTCCCAATTTAGGGTGCCCACCATGTGTTTTAACAAAAACTGGCCATCATACGACCTCAAGTTGTGTGCTATGACAATAATGTCACGGGATTCGAACCCTGGTTGTGTGATGTGGTCAAACAATTCTTTTACAGGCTCCTTGTCGAATACCCATTCTTTAACACCACACTGTGTACAATAGGGCATCTTATGAGACTTGTCCACACACAGACCACAACTTTTATGCATTATACATAGATTAGGAATGTGTTCAAACACGTCTGTGGAATAAAGCGTGTTCTGAGTACACTCGAAATCTATGAACATGAACACGAAATTCTTTCGCAAATTTGGTGAATTGTACGGCCGAATGTAGCACTCGTGGTTGGCATTCACATGGACCTTACAAGTAACACAATAAATTTCTCCGCACTGGTGAGGAGTTTTCCTAAGCCTCATATTCACAAGTTTGTTACACAACGGGCATACTTTTTCCACGTCGCATACTGACATGGATTTAGGGTAATATTTCCCCTTAATCAAATGATTATTAAAACAGGTCTCCCCGTTGAAATCGCGATGACATGAATCGCATTTCACATACCTATCAAATGATGTTGGACACCTCTGTCGACACTTGACACAGTTTAGATCACACCTGTGAGTTTCTTTTTTATTAAGTGAGGGAAAATTACAATGTCGGCAATACCACTTACATTTGAATGCCCCGTGTAGGTTTACAATTGCATTAAAATGGCTGTCGTGGAATATTACGTCGATGTGTTTATCGGTGTTAATTTCCGACTTGTAGAGGACATTTTTACCATTATGACCACCAAAAACAGTGATAGGATACTCCTTTAGCGCTATTTCAAAGAGTTTCACGTCGTCAAGTGTAAACGGGCCATCGGTTTTGCCTATTTTCTCACACAACTCTACAGCTTTTTGTTTTTGCAGACGGTCATATCGCGTAATAGAACCATAATGAACATCCCCGTCAATTTTGGATTTGCACACTGCGATGGCTCTAGGTAGACAAAGATTGTCTTTGTTTTTAATTTCTATAATACCTTTGTTTTTACTACAGTCGTCGCAGCGTTTGTAACATGAACCTGATATTTCATTTGTCCAAATACACGAAATTTTGATTGCCCCTCCCAACAAAAATTCTTTGTTACTTTGCATTATTTTCTCCATTGATTTCAATACGGCCTCGGGGTTTACCTGATCAAACCTACGTACACTCATGTTAAAAGGTCTAGCAGGATTTTTGGTATCATGAACGGTTATTCCTACGAACCCTGGTTGGTTTTTTAGCAGATTGTCATCAACAAATGATAAATAATCATGAAACACTTTGGAAACCCATTGGTCAGGATCTGCATCTTTAGGCATCGAACTCACCATAATTTCAGTTTCAGAGTACCCAGAATAAAATTTTTTAGTTGCCCTCTGGCTATGGTTAATAATTTCGAAAGATGGTTGCAAGGTTGCACTTACCTGTGGCACAATGCTGTCAACAAGAGAAGGTGGTACACCATTTCCGGTAGAAGGCGAGCCAGCTCCGGTAGAAGACGAAGCAGTTCCGGTAGAAGACGAAGCAGCTCCGGTAGAAGGCGAGCCAGCTCCGGTAGAAGACGAAGCAGCTCCGGTAGAAGGCGAAGCAGCTCCGGTAGAAGGCGAGGCAGCTCCGGTAGAAGACGAAGCAGCAGGACGGTATGGTTCACCGTTTCCGGTCTGATCACTTTTGCTGGCCACACCGCCCGAGAAGCCACGTGTTCTCTTAAGAGTGAGCTTGCCCCCATAACGTGTTCTCTTGCGATGATCACAACTTTTCTTTTTGTTGACGAACTGTTCTAAAACCGACGTGAACCCTTCAACTAGACTCCCAGTACCGGAGTTTCCGTTATTCCTCGAAGACTCGGGCCCCTGGTCACTGATGGAAGTGTTTGTAGAAGATTGATCGGCAGAAGATTCGTCTCCGTAGTTGACAACCTTGGCAGACATGATTACCACGTGATATAAGCATCTTTCGTCGCGATTGAACTTTTATAGACAACAAAAGATAACGCCCACACCCAATAGACAACAAAGACCACGCCCACAACCAATGAGAAGGTGAGGTTTCTACTGCGCATGCATAACCCTACAGCCAATCGTCGTACAAATGGTGGGGGAAGGTTTTTTTAATCTTCCATCGGGTACGCGGTGTGAGTTTGCTAGAAGAAGAAAAAAGAATCCCCTTGTTTTTGACTTTTTTCTGTCACTGTGTGTTAGTAAGAAAACTTTTAGTTGGCTCTGTAAAGAAAAACCCACACATATTGTTTTTGACTTTTCTAACCCTGTGTGAGAAAATACAGAGTTTTAGTTAAAAAGAATATATACAAGTTAAAAAGAATATATACAAACGAATAAGAAACAATCCATTGACTCGGTTTTTTAGAAGAAGAAAAGATGGCCTCCGAATTCTTTTATAAACACGCGTGAACAAAGCATGGAAATACAGAAAAAGAAACTTTTAGTTGGCTCTGTAAAGAAAAACCCTCACATATTGTTTTTGACTTTTCTAACCCTGTGTGAGAAAACACAGAGTTTTTGTTAAAAAGAATATATACAAACGAATAAGAAACCACCCATGTCGATGTGAAAGAACTTTTATTAACAATGTCTTTTCCCCCGAAAGAAAGAACTTTTAAATGTCTCTGAAGATAGGATTTTAGAAGAATGTTTTTTGTTTCCTTGTGAAAATAATAGCTTTTTAGAAATACAGAGAAAAAGCAACGTGAAAAAGAAACTTTTAAAATACCCACATATTGTTTTCGACTTTTGAAAACACCGTGACAACTCCCATGTGAGGGAACAAAAAGCATTGTGTGGTGTACAGAGCGAGCCAACGTGTTAAAGAACTTTTTAGTTTGGCTCTGTAAAGAAAAACCCACACATATTGTTTTTGACTTTTCTAACCCTGTGTGAGAAAATACAGAGTTTTTGTTAAAAAGAATATATACAAACGAATAAGAAACCACCCATTGAAGACCGAATTCACGCAAAAGCATTGTGCGGGCGGCGAACAAAGCGAGGGACACAAGGCGGGCGGCGAACAAAGCGAGGCGGGCGGCGAAAGCGAGCGGTGGGGGGAGCGAGCAGTGGCGAACTGCCAACGCAGTGGCGGAAGGGCTCTCCATTTTTTTACAACGTAATTAATTGATCACACACACTTTTTTCGGGAGATTTAAATCCAACACTCGATCAAACAGAGATTTTCCTATCGCTTAATCAAACAGAAATTTTGATATCAATTCAAATTGAGATTTTGATATCAACACCCCACCCCCACAACACCCACACCACCACCACCACCCCCACCACCACCACCCCCACCACCACCACCACCACCACCACCTCCCACCACCACCACCTCCCACCACCACCACCTCCCACCCCCACCTCCCACCACTTTTGATATCACCCCCCACCCCTTTTGATATCAATTTGATATAAAAATCACGCGAGGAGGGATATATACTACTGGCCTCTGAGCAAAATTTGTTGGCCATTTCACGCCCTGAATAGAATGGGACGCTGATGACCTGAGATGTTAAAGAGCGTCCGTAAATAAACCAAAAATAATAATAATAATAATAAGTGTTATACTGCATGGTTTCTTAGTAATCTTTTCTAAGACGATGTTATTTTGTTTTCGTTTTGAAGAATTCAAATGGAAATGGATGTTAATTCCACAATGCTTGGTATTGAAACTATGGATATCATTCCAGAAAAAAAATTATGAAGGAAGTTGAGGTAAATGAGGGTTTGTTAATTCCTCAAAAATCGAAAAGTGCATACGAAAAGGAATATGACAAGTTCTGTACATGGAGAGTAGAGAAACATGTTAGTTCAATTAATGAAAAAGACTTGTTGGCATATTTTTTCTGAACTGAGAAATATATATTATAAAATTTGTTCATTATTAACATGGTAAATAATTTAAAATTTACATTCTTAGATTTGTTAATTTTTTCCAGTTGAAGATCTGCATGTCTTCCACGCTCTGATGTGTATTCGAAAGTTGAAGGAAATATCGATGTTTCATCTTTTATTAAGGCTTTTACTTTCTTGAAGAAGGCGAAAAAGTCAAATGTGCTCTCTAAATCCAAAATTGATCGATTTATGGTAGAAGCACACGATGATAGGTAGTTTTGTCAATTTTTGGGGCATGTAGGAGCAATGAATTATACGATTTGTGTGTTGATGATGTTGAGGTTGAAGGCCGTATTTTGGTGATTCATATTCGAGACACACCGCCAGGGGTGGCCGAAGTCGTTAAGGCGCGGATTCGTGAGCGGGAGATCTGGGGTTCGAATCCCATCAGGATCGTCCTCCCTGACTGAGGTTTTTTCCAGGTTTTCCTCAGTCCTCATAAATGGTAAATGCCGGGAAGGTACCCTAAACTTAGCCCTGGAACGTTTCCTTCCTTAAAAAAAATCCTTCCCCAATATATCATTTCATCTCGTGTATCACCAGTACTCACCGCCTGTGGTACCTAGGTAGCTGAGACGGGCGTTAAACATTAATTAAAAACAAAACAAAAAAATTGAAAATTATTCGAATCACGAAAAATTATCAGCCACGTATATTTACTTTTTTTTTTTTTTTTTTTTTTTCAATGTTTCCAAGATGATGGAATTTAATTTTTGATGAGTAAAGCTTACATTGTTAGTGTAGTTTCAAAACATTTGTTTAATAGAATTATTTTCGTGCTTGAATGTTGGTATACTTGTTAGGGCAACGATTTTAGCATTTTCTTACAGATATGTTGTTTGAAACGTATTGTGAAGGCGATGATGACTTCATGCAGTTGCTAGATAGAATTTTATAGCACCATTTATAAGAAACGTGTTTTAATGCATAAAAGGTTGTTTGAGGTATAGCAACTTCTTCCATGATAGACTAAGAATGTATCAGTGCTATTTGATAACTTACAGCAGTTTCCCACAGTTCTGTTCCTTATTTGTTTAGAAATTAATGGAGAATATAAAAATGGCGAGAATACACATCTGAGGTTGAAGATGTTCTAAGAAAAAAGAAGTAAGAAACAATAGAAGAACGAGAGTGGACGTAATTAAAGAAAATAACGTTACAATAAAACATAGAGGAACACAGAAAGGAACAGAAAAAGAAGTAAAGATTTGTAAGAACAAAAATACTAATTTAAATATAAGAGGAGGAATAAAAAGGGGAGGGATAGTAGTAAATGAAAAGAGAAGAAATTAAACGAAGGAGGGGATAAAAGTATGCGTAGAAGTATTAACAAATTAAAGTGTAAGATAAAGTTAATTAGTAGGTGCAGAAAACGATTGGAACAAACTTCAGAAAATCTTTTAGGGGAGAGGAAAAAATAAGAAGAAAAAGATCATAAGAAACTCAAGGGATGGGAAGGAATGCAAGAGAGATTAAATGAAAGAATAATAGTAGCAAAGTAAAAGTAGAAATCTAAATGGAATATAAGGGGGAGAAGGAAAACAAAGAGATACAAGAAGAGAAGGGTGAAATAAAGCCCGAAATATTGACACCACCATGTATCCTAAGAAACAGAATTGTATGGCAACTAAAGTGGCAAAAAGAATGGGAAGAAGAAGGAAAAAAAATGAAATTATTAGCAGGTAAAGAAGATGAATTCTAGTCAACTAATAAACACGGTCACAATATTTCTTTGCACCATTTAACATTGCATGTTTGTTTGCTTGATATAGGACAGCATATCTCTTCTCATTTTTCCGAGATGCGGAATTATCTAGTTTCAGAGTGACGTCTTATCTAAACTATTGAGAGCATGCCTATTATCGGCAAAAGGGGGCGAACCCTTTACTTTCAAAACTTAGATCAACTTGTGCGTCTGGCGCGTTAATAGCTTTCGGTTCCTGAAACGAATTGCACAGAAGAGATAATGAAATCTGTTCTGGTTAAAGCAATAAATTGCATGTGCCCTACACTTTATATAGAAACTTATGTAAATAGGAATGTCGGAACTTGACTTAAATTCGTTTAATACATGTTCTTAGGCAGCTGATGCTAAATTTTAACTCAAGGCACCCAAACTAGAATCAGCATTTTGTAACACTCCGTGCTATAAAACATTATAATACTCCAGTGCTGCTAACTTCGGTTTAATACAGAATGTAATGATTATTAATAATATTTAAGCGGGTAAAATTACATATTTTTAAAAGTTTATTATCCTTACGGGGATTTCGAAATCAGATCATGGTGCAATTCCATGATAACTATTAAATTGATTTAGTATTTATTTGCATAAGCAACAATGTTGGGAACCCTGAACCCATGAAAGACTGGTAGAAAATCAATAACAGCTGATTCCAACATTTTGCATGCCCAAGTGCACATTATAACTTCTTATAGCGCAAGAACATTACATTTTTTTAAAAAAATGATTTATATAATACATAAATAATATTTTAATTTGTCATTTTACCTCACCAACTTATCTTTAAAAATCACTAATTTCCACTGTTGCGATATAGTAACATTAAACCAAATATTTAGGTAACGTTATACCTGCAAGGACCTCCTCGGCCTCATTTTGCAAACATCCTATTCACCAAATAAAATGCTACTTTCAACACTTGTATCATAAATAGCAATTTAAAGTGTTAAGAAATAAATTTAAATTACATTAACGTCATATAGTATTTGACGAAAATAAATCTGAAGAAAGAAAGATATCACCCAGATTCGATTACCATGACGTTCCTAACTGAAGAGCAAAAATACCATTTTCTAAACTTTATTGGATAAGCAAAATACAGCCATCTCTGTTATCATTTAACTTATTACACCTAAAATCACTATGATGACATTTTACTACAAAACTATTTTGTGTAACAAATCATTGCCAAAAATTAAATGGCCAGGAAAATAAATTAACAACTATAAGAAGATTCTATGTACCATTTGATGGAAGAGAGTTACCAGTACTATTCAAATCTTTGTTACGTTTTATTTCAGGTTTTAGAGGATAGCATTATGGTTAGCAGAAATATATATTATAATATTATTAAACATAAAATACATTATTAAGGACAAAATTACAAAAAAATATTAATAAAACATGTGCAAGAATACCAGTCTTCATATTTTCTCCTCACAGCTGATGGTATAACAGTTCAGTTTTTCATTTTTACATAAGGGTTGAAGTTGATGTATCATAAAACTCTCTGTGTCTTCCGGTTTTCAACCGATAAACGGGATTGATCTTCCAGACGAAGCACAGGTTACTGTATATCAACCACTGATTTTCTTCTTTTTAAAACGTCAAAAATCCTCCACCCCTAATGGTCAGTAAGTTCTTTTAATAGATATTTGAGATAAACGAGATCGAAATACTTTAAGCATTATCCATTTGAAATGTTGCACTTGTTTAATGTTAGCAGTGGGTCAGCAATATTCTTAAAATGAAAGAAATCACTTGACTACATTTTAACTACAGAAAAGTATTTATAGCTTTAGCTTAATCTATAACTTTTTTTTATATTTGTTTTATTTATGGACGCTCTTTAACAACTCAGGTCATCAGCGTCTCATTCAATTCAGGGCGTGAAAGGGCCGACAAATTTTGCTCAGAGGCCTCTTCTTTCAGGCTTGGGTTCTCTTTCATGCCTTAAATCTACGACACAGGACCCATGGCTTTATTTCCCTTCCGAAGAAAGCCATACTTAGGATTTTTACATCCGAAAAAATCCATCGATACTGGCCAGAATTGAACCCGCGATCTTAGGGTCTAAGAGGCATTTATGGGTTACCACTACACCACCAGGACCGACTTAATCTAAATCTTATGCAAATCTTGGGTAATGAAGTTCTTACTTACCCTTCCTCTTTTCTCTTTTCTTCTCTATCGCAACTCATAAAGCTAAATGTTCTCCTTTAAAAACAAATATTATTATGGCACGGCACTTAGGCCCAGGTGTATAAAAGTTGATAATTGGAGATTACTTTTACTCGTAATTTAAAAAGTAACTAGAAGTTAGTCCTCATTTCTGTCGGATAAAAATAACCTCAGGCTACGTAACGTTGCGTTTGCAATAACCGTCAAACCTATGGCAACATCGCAAAACAATAGGGAAATTAGTGTTTAGAGCGAGTTGATGTTCAGCTGTTCAACCTACATGAATAAGGAAAATTCAAAGTGAATGCGTGTACAAATTTTAGCAAACGTGAGAAGGATAGTATTATTGATCTTGTGCTAAAATATCAGGGAATAATTGAAAATTAAAAAAAAAAATCAATCTCAAATAAGAGTAAAGAACGTACAGGGGGAAAATGTTAAAGAGCATAATTTTATTCTCAAGACTTCTGCATTATTGCGTTCAGGCGATATAATGGGTATGTGTGTGCAGTCTGTAGCACCTAAAACTGCAGGAAATTTGTAATGTTATAGAATCCTAGCATCACTTTCCTTACAGCACCTTCTTCTGTTGACATGTTAATGAACTAAGTGACGCCTCAGAGTTGCAATTGCTCTAGTATGTTTATAGATGGTTCTGCTATCCGTTCCTTTCTCCGCTTTGAATATATCCCCAATAACTATTTGGAAGTTCCCTTTCGCATGGACCTTAAAGTTAGCGGAATCATGAACATCAAATTTAAAGCATAATTTCACTTAATTTGTGATTGTAATCGGGGACATAACATCTGTTCCAATTCTTCGACATCTTTTGCTAAGCGAAATCACATTTTGAATTGTTTGTCGTTCAGTTTTACGAACGGAACGTTTCTCTCATGAAATACACGAGGAGCACGTGAATTTTATCTTCGAATGAAATGCCGGAATGATCAGAAATCTGTTAAAAAAAAGTCTACCGTTTGTAAGGCTAGCCTAATAACTTACAAACGAAAGCAACTCTGTTATTACTCGGAAATAAAAAAAGGAAACATTGAAGAAACTTTATCTACATGAAATTAAATTAAATGTGACTCATCCTTTGTTTATAAATAAAGTTGTTGTGCTTCTGTACTATGGGAAATGTTTTATTTAACAATCACTAAACTCTAGTTACTGCTTAACTTGTAAAATTTCGCGAGCTTGGTTTAATTAAGACGAAATACTCTTAGATTAATGTTTATACAACTAACATTTTCAAGTTAGGTATAACTGATGGTTAATTTTGTGCCCCAAACTCAAGATAACTAGCCCTTAGAACATCAAATGGAAATATAGCATGGCAACTAGATAGAACTGCATTATCTGTTAACGAGTATTTGAAGTACTTCATTTGTGTACAGACACTTAACACGGCTAGAAATATGCATCTGGATACATGGAACGTAATATTTAAATTTAAAAATGGCTCTTAGAACGCTCTTCAATTATAGATACATAAAACGTAAACAAGTGTACGAGAAAGCAAAAGTACTTTAATTACATCTTTGGTAGTTAGGCTTTAAGGTGTTTAAAGTGACAAGCCTGTTTACTTTTGTTCTGTAATAGGTATTTATGCTCTCTAACCCACAGAGTCCCAGTAAATGAGCTCAGCCAAGGGTGAAATGGTGCTAGTGCCCCAGAAATCCATCCTGGACTTGGACCGGGCTGGCATCCTTTGTGTAGGGCACAGGAATGGCAACGCCGTACTTCTGACTGCGGTCAGTGGCCTACCTTCTTCTGCTTGTCCAGAACAGAACCTACCTACCTGTCTGCCTTGGCGCATTCAGTGCGGTTCTCTCGAGTGTGTGCACCACGTGTCGGTGTTGTGTGTTTCAATCAGCTGTTGGCACTGTGCAGCTCCAGGTGAGGTGCAACATTCCAAATATTCTTCTCGTTACTCAACCAACTCTCGTTTTCTGTAGAGAGCATTGTATTCTATGCAACTAGTTTATAGTTAGACTTAGTGCTGTGCAGAGTGTTTTGGTAAAACGGAATCTCATTTATCGCCAGCATTTCTTACTAGACATCGTTACGTTGCTTCTTTCTCATTCAAGCTTCAGGCCACA
The DNA here is from genome assembly GCA_030762175.1 of Metallyticus violacea. Taxonomy (NCBI): domain Eukaryota; kingdom Metazoa; phylum Arthropoda; class Insecta; order Mantodea; family Metallyticidae; genus Metallyticus; species Metallyticus violacea. The sequence goes on from CM060834.1 coordinate 60,404,588, forward strand.
AGCTGAAAATAGGTATTCAACTCTTAACCTTGAGCAACCTTGAAATATTGACCGTGGTTATGAAGTATCTCAATATCGGTAAAAAATAAAAATACGTATAATTATATAACCAGCTATTGTACTGTACATATCTACTGTGTGATTATTATTTACTATAAAGGTATTTTAAATGTTAAAATAAGAAAAAGTAACTTACAAAATGTAAGTGTAGCCTGTTTACATATCCTGCATTAGTTTAGCTCTCTGAAAGTTTTGAAGGCGCTCTGCCTTTGTTCTACTTCTGTTTGAACGAATTGAATTTCGGTACTTCCAGTAATTAAAAAATCAGTACTGCGTTCCATTTAACCATCTACTAACCACGCATGTAACGTTCGAAAGCTGTGTATCGAATAAATCCCGTCGTTACCGTTCTGCTGGCAGATGCTTGAATGGGATTCATGGTATTTACTCGTTTTTAAATGTGGTATTTATTATCGCGTCAACTTTATCCTCACATCTGTTGGTTACAGACCACTATAGAAAGAACAAATACTTCATGGAACATATCAGCATTGAATGAAAGAAATGAATATATTTCTTTCAATTTTTAATTTACATACACATATTTCACAAACAAGTATACATGTTAAAATGAAGGTAAACCATTTACATTTCCATATTCCCAATACATGTAAACCTACTACTATTGAAACATTTAAATTTCCTTCCTCATCGCCATTATTTTATTGATTTGTATTCCTTTCATACCCCATTACTATGTAGAGAATGTAATGGGAATTTATATTCACTATTGTTCCCATTTGTCTTGTCCGCCTTCTGATAACTTTTTCTCGCCTTGTCTATGTATTTTCCAAGTTTCTTAATATTTTCGTCTGATTTTAGATTTAAAATTGTTATGCCTCTTATTTCATTTGATAATGTATTCCCACTTTCATAATAGGAACTGTTCCCTCGAAACCTTGGTTTGCTCATATCCTAATATACAATGCTAATCACTATCTTATTCATATATAGGATAGATCTCCTTACACATCGACATTAGAACAGGGTGATTCTCTCGCTAGAGGCGTCGGTCCTGGTGGTGTAGTGGTTACCATACTTGCCTCCTATACCCAAAACGCGGGTTCGAACCCGGCCAGGACCGATGGATTTTTTCGGGCGTAAAAATCCTAAGTATGGCTTCCTTCGGAAGGGAAGTAAAGCCGTGGGTCCCGTGTCGTACATTTGCGGCACGAAAAAGAACCTCAAGCCTGAAAGAGAGGCTTCTGAGCAAAATTTGTCGGCCGTTTCACGCCCTGAGTTGAATGGGACGCTGATGACCTGCGCTGTTAAAGAGCGTCCTTAAATAAATCGCTAGAGGCCCCAAACTGTTGTCTATAAAAATGCATGTTATTCTGATAATGACTTGCAAATATATATATGCAGATGCCTTTAACGATGAAAACTATCTTCTCATAATATATGTTGAAAATTCATCTACAAGACATATCATGCCCCACTCTGATTTTCTCTGCTCTTATAGCATGTACAAAAGTTTAGTATCCGCTCGGAAGAAACTGTGCTTGGTCTGTAAACCAAATGACGATTAAAATTCCAGAATTTCTAGCAATAAAATATCCAAGTCATAAAAGAAACAAACACGTTTCCTGTGGCCTGTCACATTTAAGTCTTCAATAAATGGCATACGCTAAGCGTGTAGTATTCCCCCGCCCCCAGCTCTTTGACGCTTGGAATATGGGAAAGTTTTCTGTAATGCTTTCAACGCTGATGCCAGTAATCGCTCCTTTATTGTTTCTTCACGCAATATGCGGCCTCCTGAATATTAAACGAAAAGATTTTATACTGTTTGAAACTTTTGAATCAATTTCTGGATGCAACACTCACTTTGATGGTATGCCTATTTCACCAAATTCAATACAAAATACGGCTGCATGTCTTAAATGAACCTGTTTGCCAGTATTTACTAATCAGGAATACGCTCTTTGCGATTGTGTAAGCAATAGTGGAGATCACGGTCTCTGTTCCCTATCACTGCCGAGATGCGGTGATGCGGAATAGACATAAATGAGTGCTGCTTAAAACACAATATAAAGCAAATATTTTGAACATAACTGTTCTTCTTCTTGTAAGAGGCATAAGCAAACAAAGTTAATAAAGTTGCAGTTTAGGATTTTGGATGAATTACATTGCGCATTCTCAACCATACCCCTCTTCTTCCCTCTCCTTCCGTCTAAGTACTTTCCCGGCCATCTCTTAGCACGCCCATAGTATACTGCCGGGCAACCAACACTTAAAATTTCTTTGAAATTTCTTTGATAAAATGTTATATAACTTAAATCAACGTAAAACATTCGTTAGAGCAAATAAACACTTTGTATATAAATTTCAGGTATATTTTAAAGCAGTATTAACATAATTACTTTCATTTTCATTTAGGATACATTTTAAAGGTCCAGTCATCTCTGATTTATTTTTTAATGTTTGCTCTTCAAGTGGAATAAACTTTAATTAGAACAACACAGTATATTCGTGCATGTTCAGTAAGGGATGTTATCCCCCCTGGCTTGAATAACATCTCGCAATCTGGCCGACATGTATAAATGTCAATTTGCTGAACTGGATGCCATTCCTGAATAAGGGCTACCCAAAGGTCGTCCAATCTGTGGAAAACTCCTCGAGTCAGAGCAAATCCCACACATGTTCGATGAAATTGATGTCCGGACTTCGAGCAGATCACTCTGAAGCGTCAATCTCCTCTTCATCCAGAAACTGTGACACACACTGGGCGGTATGGGGTCGAGCGTTATCGTGCATTAGAATGAAGTTCTCGTCGATATGTGCAGCATAGGGACTCACACGTGGAAGTAGCATCTCCTCAATATATCGGGGTGATGTTAAACACCCATTTTCAATGAAACCCATCTGAGTACATGTATCATTGCTTATACCGAACTAAGCCTCCTCCATAAGACACCCTTGAGGAAAACATACAAGCAGCACAGCGTTCTCTAGGACTTCCCCATACCCCCTCTCTTCCATCTGGAACCCTGAGGTTGAATGTGGGCTCATCTGTACAGAGAACTTGCTCAATTGTCCAGTCCACGTGCTATCGGGCAAAGTGAAGAGGGTTCCTTCGGTGTTGTCGAATTAATACTGGTCCTGTGGGAGGTTTCCTTGAGTTCAGATTTGCTTCTTTGAGTCTTCTTCTGCAGTCCATTAAAATCTCTGTAAAACGCGATCAATCTCTTTGCAATGTGCATCTCGGGCGACCTGATCCAGGAAGCGTGTCATAATTGCTGTGTTCCCGAAATCGTCTTACAGCTTGCAGAATACTTTGGTGCGCCCATCATCAACTAATGCAACAACTTTTCTGCAAGCAACAGGGCTCAAAGGCATCTCTCAGAGAACCTAAAATCTCGAAACTACAGGAAATGCTGAACGAACATTTCACTATGTACGATAACAACAATGATTTGTTTGGATTCATTACAATATTCGGTGTGGAATCGCCACAATGTCGGACTGGCGAAAAAGCGCGGGTTTGTAAAACTTAACAGACGTACCGCAACAATGTTGCATATCAGGTAAGGACCTTCCAAAGGCATGCTTACAGACACTAGAGGTGCGGATGGAATGCCTTCCCTAGTATGGGAGGGTCTCCAGGCTGTTGCCATGTCAGGACTATGTCCTTTGCTAACAGAAAGAATGGAGTGTAAAAAGCGGACGGTGGGATGACGGTGGGCTAGTTTTGCATTTTGGTATATGATTATGGGAATGGATATTTAAGTTGTTGAGTGACGGGAATTTGTGTTTAATCATAAAACATAAGTCTGGAGCGTTTGTAAGAAGCACCAGGGATCAATATCATATTCTCCTAGGCGGCGAATTAGGGAATTGAAGCTGTTTGGAAGGGAAGAGTAGAAGGTTCTTGATAGGTGGAGGATATATTCGGTAAGTGTGGGGAGTTTTAGGTCCTAATGTATGTCGGAGTTGGGGATGTATCAGCTGGGTGGCGGTTCTTAGGTAACGGTTTTGGAGGACTTGTAGGCGATGGAGATGTGATTTCGCGGCAATGCCCCAAACTTGACATGCATAGGTTAAAGCAGGCCGCAACACTTGCTTATAGACCAACACTTTGTTCTCGATGGGTATCGAAGAGAATTTTGAATAAAGTGGATACAACATGCCCACCCTTCGGTTAATTTTGCTGGCTAGCTCACTAATATGTGCTCTCCAGGTGAGACGCATATCCGATCTGACACCCAGGTAGTTAGCCTCTTTGCTCCAGTGGACTCTTTTCAATATGCATTAGAGGGTATCTCCTAAGAACCAAAAGTTTTCATATTTAGTTTGCAAAGAGCACATGAAAACTACAAGGAAATTTTGTTCGGTTTTATTTGCCCGGCAATGTATTTAAACTGCATATATTATTTCCACTTAGGTTTAAGTTCGCATGTTCCGTGCAGTGTGCAAGTTTAGTGTTCCTGAATACCTCGCAATGAAAGGACAACTCTCCTGTCTATGCACATGCAGCCTAAAGTCTATTCTAGCATTGACTGCTCACCACATAAACCTGGAATAAATACTTATTAAAACCCTCACTCAGACCACCCTTGGGTATCTTTTTTATTTTGAAATTATTCTTTGAAGATTTTTATTAGTGTTTGACAGGTATCACAGATGTAGGGCACTGAAGCCTTCTGGGCCTAAGTTTAAGGTACTTTTCCGGCATTTAACGGTTCTAGCTGGAAGCGAACCCCAGGCCTCCCATTCAAGAACCCAAACCTTAGCGACCACGGCGACTGATAATGGAAGAAATACATTTGGCATTTGAACCAAAAAAATTAAAAAGTAGTCAATGTCTGGAGCAGTATTGGGATGGTGTGCGGGGGCGTAATATTGTGGGCTGATGGTCATGGTCTGTGATGTTTGCCTGGGCTGCTCGCTGATGACATCTGCTCCAATTCTGTTGAATTTTGGTCTCAGGGTCCACTGGAGTGTTTCGTGGATCAGTACAGACCCACGGGAACGAGAAATGTGTTGCCCAAAAGATACACCAGGTTGACTTGTTCAAAATATTTTATTCGCATGTAAAAATATTGGGGCTACTTCCTGACTGCTCGTCGCTGACTTCACTACTCACTTAGACTGACTTTAGAAATGACTTCACTGCCCTCAACTGACTTTAGAAATGATTGAGACCGATTGCTTTCGAATAACTTAGGCTGCCTGCTTCAGTATCTCTCTTGAATGAATCCCCTCGTGTGTCTCTCGGCCCTGCCCTCGTGTATCTCTCGTCTGATGTATATCTATCTCTCGTCTGAATGAATCTTTGACTTCTGTACTCTAGTTTTCTACCACATCGCCACGCCTCTCGCTAAATTGAATTCCCTCGTATATTATCCTATTTCCGTGTTATATGTTCATCATTGGCTATCTTAAAAATATTTATTTGTAACTAAGTTCTCCTTATTCGTTGACTTTTCTCCGATGACCATTGGCTAGAATTATTCTCTCCCTCCTGATCTACAATGTCTTCCCACGAACCTGAATTTTCCAAGAACAGCCTGTCATAAATTTCGGCCCTTTGCTGTCGGTCCTGGTGGTGTAGTGGTTACCATACTTGCCTCCTACGCCCAAAACGCGGGTTCGAACCCGGCCAGGATCGATGGATTTTTTCGGGCGTAAAAATCCTAAGTATGGCTTCCTTCGGAAGGGAAGTAAAGCCGTGGGTCCCGTGTCGTACATTTACGGCACGATAAAGAACCTCAAGCCTGAAAGAGAGGCCTCTGAGCAAAATTTGTCGGCCGTTTCACGCCCTGAGTTGAATGGGACGCTGATGACCTGAGATGTTAAAGAGCGTCCATAAATAAATCAATCAATCAAGGCCCTTTGCTTACAAGCTGATTTCTATTGAAACATCGTTTGCCTCCCTTAGTTTGTAGATTTCCAAATGTTCTCAGGGATAACGCACGTAGTTGTGGGCGGTTTTTAATACCTTGTACCCATGGCTTTCCTGTAGTAAAACATTTTCGTCTCTTCTGATATTTGCATTTTCTCTTAAATTATTGCTATGTCTGACTTTGTTCAAATACTGTCCCGTTACAGCCATATGTTTTCTTACTGTGAACTTTGTAAGTGATTCCTGGGCAGAAGTTTCGTGACCTAACTAAAAATAGTTATCCTTTCCTCAGCCTTGTCTAAGGAGCGGTCAGCGGACGAGGCGTCAGGTATACATCTCTGTCTCTTTCTCACATCTTTTACCACAAAATGTATACAAAACCCTTTTGTAAGATACAATCACCTGTCAAATGACATACACATAAGTACAAGTTACAAATTATTTCAATTCCTGTTATACCTATCTCTAAATGGTTTCATAATACATATACATAATAATTATCCCTATCAAATCTAATGCCTTTAGAAATATAACTCTGCAGCCTCAAGTTATTAATTTAATAAAGGCAGCCTTATTTCCGGCTTCATGTCGTTTACCCCTGTGCGTCCCTTATATCAGTCTCTAACATTATGCCTGGTAAAATGAATGTAGTGTTTACAACACTTCGAAGATCTAAGAGTAATGGAAATATTACTTAAGATTTTAAACTAGAATTAAATTCCAAACTAGCTGTGAACAGTAGAACGAGAGAGAGCATAATGCCTACTTTCGTCTTATCATCGTACTAAATCCACTATTATTTTGGGACAATAAATGGGACAATTTACAGAAGGATTTAGTGTTAAATAAAATGTTAAGTAACAAGATGTAAAAACATCCAGAAAAGGAGATAGTTTTTAGGTAAAGTTAAAGAGAAACGAGAACAAAATAGGAAGAAAGTAAATGGAGGTTTCTTACAGTCAGACAACCATGTGGTTAATGAGGTAGGAAACTGTATTTTGGAGGATGCTGCTAGGATCTAGAGTAAAAACAGTAGGTTAATGATTTGTGTAAAGAGATAGTCGTTAATGTAAATTGAGGATATATTATTGTAACAAATTGTGGAATAAACTACTGTGTCCTTATCAATGACAGAAACATTTACAGAGACTCGAGAGGTTTGTCAGCAGTTTGCAGCTGCATTGTGACCACGTTGATCATCAGTTATGACCTAACTTTAATTCATGACTTTTCTGTGTTGTGCGTTTTTTATTATATTTTTTAAAACTAATATCTCGTTCTTTGGAGTTCAAGGTAAGGGTTGTGATTTGGTTTATTTATGGAAGCTCTTATCTGAGGTCATCAACGTCCCATACTATTCACGGCGTGAAACAACCGATAAATTTTGCTCATAGACCTCTTCTTTCGGGCTTAATATTCTTTTACGTGTTGTAAATCTACGACATGGGACCCACAGCTTTAATTCCTTGCTCAAGGAAGCCATACTTAGGATTTTTACGAACGAAAAAATCCATCAATCCTGGCCGGGATTGAACCTGCGATTGGGTCTACAGGGATATGGTAAGAGTGAAATCAATACTATATTTGGCTTGATAGTTAAGGAAGAAGGGAGCAAAATATTACCAGGCTCATTTTTATGTACAGCAAAGAACAATTTGACGGTATAATTTGCGTTACTTGAAACGTTCCGGTCCTGTTTGGGTCATATTTAACTACTAAGTAATTTTATTTTGATATTTCTTTACTGTTGATGGCCGTAGACCATCCTCTATGAGCTCCATGGAAAAAACTTTAGCATCAACTCTGTGCACAAAATTGAGAGGGTTCCTCTCTTGGTAGTTCTCACGTTTTGATGGCCCCAGAAAATTCGAGGCGATCACGTCGAATAAGTGCCCATTTTCTCCTCTTATTCCGTTCTTTTAACGAAAGAAATGCGGCGTAAGAAATAGGTTACCATTTTCGGAGAAGGGAGACGAGGAAAGCTTGCTAAAATTGTTTTATTTATTGGTTAAATTAAAGCTACAAGGCAAGAAACTATAGCATTTAACTTTCTTTCCAAGTATTTTTCTTCAAGTACTCAGCACTAAGTATGTTGTCCCATTTTTTTGAGTATAGACTAAGAAACGCGTTTTCTCTTTTCACTTTCCCAACTGAAGACTCTTCTTTCGTTCATTTTTATCTAACTTAGTAGTTGTTATAAGTTTGACTCTACTTTCAATGATTATTTTTGCATTAATTTATACCTTAATAATAAGGTATAACAAACGAAGGGCAGCAAAACTATTCTACAGTTGGTCATTAAGTAAGTTACAAATGCACATAGACCTTAAACAAATAAGAGCATTGATTTGAAAAATTTCTCCCTTTATATTTCTCTCGTCGTTCCACAAGCCCCTAAAATCCAACTGCATAAACATCTTTGGCTTCTCTTTCTACATCTTCATCGTCGGGGAAATGTTTACTCGAAAGTCGCTTGGAGCAAGGTCGGGGCTGTATGGTGAATGTTTGAGGACATCCCACTTGTAATTTCTATTTACTTCGACACAAAATAACAGGTATTTGAGTACAGAAACCCCAGTTTTATACACAACCCCCCTCCCTGCTTGAGGAGAAAGTCGGAATGCATATAGAGTAACAGGGTATATGCCATAAATGCAGAAACATACAGGAATTATATACTGGCAGTATGTGATTTTCATAAATAGAGAAAGTTCAAAAATAAAGTGTATGGAAAAAATCCCCACCATTAGAAGAAATTAAAGAAAATGTTAAGACTAGGAATTGACACTATCTGATGAATCTATAGCTTAAATTTTATCTTTCAGGATTTTATTAGTAGATATGGAGAATAAATTTTCTTTCATTAGAACGACAAAATAAAAATAATATATTTAAAAATGCTGTCATAAAGAGAAGTAGATTTATATGAAAATATTTGAAGATTAAAACGAAATAGAATATTATTTAAGTATTTGAGAAAGTATGAGAAATACAAAATATAAGACTAAAACACCATGTGGTAGTCAATATATATGCAGGTGATTACTAAATATGTAAGAGTTTACAAAGTTTGAGATCATATGGATATTCACATCTCTAGATAAGATTTACAATAATATACATGCAAATAATTCAAACTATTCAAGAATAACAAATAAAAACAAAGATAATAGAAGAAATTGCAATCATATGCTTAAGAATGCATCGAACTGGACAAGTTGAATGACTCGGCAAGAAATAGAAAGCCAAATTTAACCATTAAACAGTTCCTTATTGGGGAAAGGGTGAAATATAAAATACAGAACTTTTGAATGGGCATTGTTTGTCTGATTTGCAGGACGTAGAATGTTTTTAAAGTGAGCGGTGTAGCAATGAAGTTTATGTTTACACTGTATTAACTGCAGTTAAAAAAAATTAATTAAAAAGATAGTTTAGGTTTTTATGCATATGAGTGAGTTATTTGCAGTAAATGTTGCTTAGTGGCGATCCGGCACTTTGCATTATAGGACGTTCCTTCAAGCTCCGTACCCACTTTAGTTAATACTGTTGCCCTACAAGTAGTTTTACATAAATGCATGTAAATGCAAATATTTCCTCTTACAGAGTTAACACCATTTTTTCTTCTTAACTTCCTCGTTCCCCCTCTTAGTTACTTTGTTTCTTTTTTCTCTCCGTCGTTCTTATTTCCTTGTTTTTGTTGTTGTTGTTGTTGTTGTTGTTGTTGTTATGAAGCTACTTAAAAGCCTCTGTTTGTGACTTTTGCAGGGGTGCTCTGCACATACTTCACATATTAAAAGTTAAAAGTAATTTTATTTATAATGCGGTGGATCCTTACTTTTACCAAATGATATGCTTTTAAATTCGGTAGTGTTTATTAAAGATTTCTAAATCCATTAAGAGATTTAAGGATATTCTCAGCGAAGATACACAATGAATTCTCTTGACTGAAGAGCGCCCTGCTTGCAGGCAGAAAAATGTGTTATAGATAATGAAGTAAACTGGGAAATAACGTTATTGTCCGGACATGAACATAATTTCTCATTACTACTGTTTATAATTGTAGCCAATAACATCAATGGTCGGTAATTTATGTCACGGCATATTACGGCATTCTTGTACTTTTCAGATGAAAATGGAATATTATAACATACATTGGTTGGACAAAGATGTTAATGGCCGGTTGTATTTGGGCAATGTTAATAAATAAAGACAATAAGCACGTCATCGTCTCAAAATATATTATTTTTTTCCCTTATATGTTAAACAGAACGTTTTAATACTTGTTTTCACAGCACAAATTTCCATGACACTTTCTTTAATGATAAACAGTATACTGTAACAAAATTTTGTAGGTCCTGGTGATCTAGTTTAACCATATATGCCTCCTAGCCCAAGATCTCGGGTTCAATCTTGGCCAGGGTTGATGACTTTTTTTCGACCGTAAGTATGGCTTCCTTCGGAAGGGAAGTAAAGCCGTAGGTCCCGTGTCGTAGATTTATGGCACGTAACAGAACCTCAAGCTTGAAAGAAGAGGCCCCAGAGCAAAATTTGTCGGCCGTTTCACGCCATGAATTGAATTGGATGCTAATGACTTGAGACATTAAAGAGCGTCCATAAATAAATCAAATCAACAATAACAACAAAACACATTTTCATGCTATTTTGAACTGATGAAACGTTGAGTGCAGGACACTTAAATTTATTGCTTCTACATTTAGATTTGCAGAGACACCTCTGATAGCCTTGTGCTGCTGATATACTGTTAGTTGAAACCACTTGTCTGAGACTTATTTTTTACCTTTTGCCAACTCCAAGGCTTCCTCCAGCTTCACGAAATGTTCAATATAGGGATTTATTTCTGACCTAGTATTAACTTTAATATGCCTGAAACGTTAAAAACACAGTAAATAATTTTGTCGTAGAAGGATCTTTTAATAATAAAATAGCCAGTATAGGCCTGAAGGGCTTGGCTTAGTTGTTATAATCTAGACTGTGTTGTAAATTAAAAGTGGGCTAATAAAAGTATTTTTACATTTGTTCACACATGTATGTATATAAAGATAAAGAAATCCTATAATTATATGGTCTTTAGGTACATTTTGATCATGGGGCCTTACAGAAAAAAAAAGATTATTTGGTCATTAAAGGAAATGCAAATGAGAGCTTATTTATTGATGAAGAAATAGAAATATTTCAAGATGACCAAGTCAAGGTGACTTGGGAACAATCAGAAATAACTTAGAAGTATTGGATAAAGGGATCACAAGTAAAATGCAATGCATTAAATACATAATAACGTAATTTTCTAACATTTAGTTGTCATGTTCTCCATATTTCCTTATCCCAGTTAAAAATACAACATAAAAGTTTGTTTCTACAAAACCTTCCTTAAGACTTCAAGGTACAATATGTGCCATTTATCGCATTTGAAGAATGGAAACAATTTTTAAGGCAAATCACAAAAAATTGCATGACACCCCCATAATGTGAGTAACGTTTTTGAAGTTTAGCGTGGGGTGTCAAGAATCGCTGGGGAGTTTTATTGTTACTCCCCAACTGACGGCGGTGCATACACAGGAAACTTCAAGTGGTTCATGACTCACTCTGTTGAAACAAAACAAGTGACTGTGATTCACTATCCAAGTCGATAGGATTATTGTCGAAGCACTCAACAAGTTAGCGAATATGTGCGTCAGTATCAATAGGTGATTTTGTTATTCTCTCAATGTTATATCTTATCAAAAAGTTCTATTTCTTGAAGCAGAAATCGTAAAAAAGTAATTTTACTCTTGAAAATTCAGTTATTTATACAGAGATAATTTAATATAGTGATTTACGGAAGATCATGATAATGAAACATGTAGTAGGTATATTGTCATGCAAATATAGTGAAAGTTTTTATATTTAAACTATAGCAAACCATATAATTATTTCCATTAATATGTCCAGGTGAAGTTCTAGCTTACCCTTTTACTAATGGATAAATCTGGAGTAACTAATTAGAAAAATAAAACTATATTATAATAGCTACTTTATCAAGTAATTTTATGTGTATCTACTTTATACAACTAACTTAAAGTTATACCATGTGTTCCATTTATAGCCCAGTAATACGTAGTTCCTTGTACCGCAGTGACCTCGGTATTATTCTAATAGCGCACTAGCGGTGAATGAACCGCGTATGGCTACGTTAATCAGCTGTATTATACTGTGTCAGTTGCTGCCTTCTGTTGCAAGACTAGAGTTTGTTTATTGTGCATCTCAAAAGTGAACATTTATCAAGTCATCTGCGCTGTGTGTGAATTACATTATACTATTCTTGTTAGTCCATTGGAATGCCTAGCGAAAAATTCACGCTTGAACAAAGAATTTTTATGTACGATACATGAATCATACAAACAGGTGTGTAGACAACTTTAGGAAAGATTTCCTAGTATTCCAATTCCAGGTAGGAAATTGTTAGATGTCTGGTTAATAAGCCTAGGACAACGGGATTGCTAAACGCTAAACTTAAGAAGCGAAAAAGAAATTGGTGCATCATTCGAACGCTCTCCAAAGAAGTCTCTGAGATGTGTTGCACAGTAAGTGGGTTTTTCAGAAACCCCTGTTCATAATGAAACTCTGAATGACTATAGTTCATGAATTACAGCCTCGTGACGACGAAAAACGAGTCTATTTCTGTAACTCGATTTTAGAAGATATCGTTGACGGCTCTGTTGACCCACATTTAATAATTTTCTCTGATGAGCCATGATTCATTTAAATGGTCATGTTGCCTCACAGAACAATAGGCATTGGAGCACACAGAATCCTCATTTACACCCCAGTGCTTGCAACATGCATAAGCGGGATCCGCGGCTTCGTGGCCTGGCAATATAAGGAACGCTCTGTAATGAATTTGAATTAGAATTTATTGACTACGACATGTTAGTACAAGTATTAAACATTGTCAATATAATCTGAACTATAATGTATATGCAATTAAAGATTAAAATGCAATTCCGTTACAATACTTTTTTCAGTAATTCTAGACATTTCTTATGATAAATATGTAAAATAAAAGTATTAGTAATCAGTTTCTTAAATCTTCCAGCCTGTAAGGGCATTTATCAATTAAATACACTTTTAAACATTTTATTAAACGATGTATCATTTGAAATATTAATGTAATTTGGAAATCTCATTATATATGGTTTTTTTTTTCTGTTGCTGTTTTGGTTATCATTACTCTGTGATAGTTGGCATGCCATGTAGTTGTGATTGGAATACAGATCTTTATTATGAACAATGGTTTCCTTTTTACTAATTTTATATGCATAAATAGCTATGACTGTAAGGACGTTATTGTCCTTAAATGCTAATTTGCAGGATCTTAGATGTATGCATCTGACATATTGTTTTTGGAACAGCAGAAGTCTCTTCAATGTTGTTATTCAGTCCCCTCCCCCATACCTCAATCCTATTCAATTAAAAAGGACTGAATTGCTGTATGTTGATTTCATATCATATTCTCCTTTATTTTAAAGACTTCATCTTAGCAAAACTCAAGGAAATGTTTTTATATATCAGAATTAAATTATTTCAGTATTGTTTTTTTCATTTTTATGAATCGAAATTTAGGGAAAACTTTACATAAATGAAAATCCGTCACGCAGGAGATCCGTAAACTAAGCGAATTCCTGAGTAAGTCGAATTTATGCAGGATATTACAGAGCGCTAGAACCTCAAGCCTAAAAGAAGAGGTCTCTGAGCAAAATTTGTCACCTGTTTCTGAATAGAATGGGACGCTGATGACCTGAGATGTTAAACAGCGTCCGTAAATAAACTAAATAAAAAAATCTCCCGATTATAAACAAAAAACGGTACATGTTTGTTCTCAATTTATATACACTTTAGGGAGCATGTTGCAGTTTATCTTGATGTACCTGCATATTTCTCAGTATATATAGTACAAGAAAGCACGACATTCTTCTTGCATTCTCCACACACAAGGATTTTGTCGGCTTTGCCGTTCTCTCTAGCACATTCAACACGTCCTACTTCTGTGACATATCTCCACATATTGACAAGAATGTGTCATTGTACTTCTTGCAAAAGAAACCGGGTAAGTAGACACTTAAAACGTTTACTACTAAACTTTACATTTTCAAACTTTGTGTGTAACAATATTCAAATAGAAGATCTCTCAGGACGCACTCTGCACGAGTGATAACGGTGATGCAATTTAGCCCATGTCCTCTGTAACATCAGAGGGATGATTTTCCTGGCAAACTTGAATAATTTTAATTTCTTTAGAAAATGACGAACCTTCCATGCCCAGTAAGGGTGTGCACCCTTACAATGTTCACATTGTCTTCATCATGTTGCGGTGTCGGTCCTGGTGGTGCAGTGGTAACCACACTTGCCTTCTAACCCAAGATCGCGGGCTCAAACCCGGCCAGGATCGATGGATTTTTTCTGGGCGTAAAAATATGGCTTCCTTCGGAAGGGAAGTAAATCCGTGGGTCCCACGTCGTACATTTACGGCACGATAAAATAACCTCAAGCCTGAAAGTAGAGGCCTCTGAGCAAAATTTGTCGGCCGTTTCACGCCCTGAATTGAAAAGGGACGCTGATGACCTGAGACGTTAAAGAGCGTCCGTAAATAAAAAAATCAATCAATCATGTTGTGGCAACAGAAACAACTGCAACATATCCAAATAAGGTTCATAGCACTCGCTGTTGATTTGTAGTAGCCATTTCAATCATCTGCGATTTTCATTTGTCATTATGCTTTGTGTATTTTCATTCTTGTCATATACGTAAACTTTCATCTTTTAAGCAAAGTATTACCAGCAATAAATATCTCCTACTATCATATTAAATAATAATATTTAATATTATCCATAGCCTAACGAATGACAGAAACAGTTTTATAATTTCTACGGATGATCCTCAATAATTGTAAATATTTGCAGCAATTTCATTTGTCTAAAGTAATTAGTTTTATTAAAATTATTCTAAAAAAAGCGATTTCAAGTATAACGTTATCTTAGGGTTTTATCCTTTTAAAATCTTTTATTATTGTTGTTAACTTGTTACATTGCTAATAGTGTTACTTTATTTTTCCTTTATATTATATATATATATGTATATATATACTATTAATGGAGTAATAAAAACTTCTAAAAAGCATAAAAATTCATAAAAAAACACTCAGGGTGCAATATAAAAAAGTTCATCTTATATATATATATATATAAGATGAACTTTTTTATATTGCACCCTGAGTGTTTTTTTATGAATTTATATATATATATATATAAGATCTCACAGATGTCATTTTTTGAAAAATACGACTGACTATGTATGCTCAGCCTTTTATTTTCTTCCTGCTGGTATTTATTCAGTACGACGTATGTTGTTTTGTTTTCTGAGTTTTAGCAGGTAGAATGCACTCTCTTCTTATAAGTTCTATAATAAGAATATCCTCCAAGCACATTACTTGATTCTATTTGCCATTTTCTGTTTAAAGTAAAAATAAATGGCCAAAAATATTAAATGTCTTAGTCAGTTGCTAATCCTCCTTTGTGCACCAAGCCGAAAACGTTTAAAAGTCCTTTTCAGCTATAATTTTTAAATTCGTTTTTTAAAATTATATAGCATGTCAAAGAAACATTTGAATCACTTGTTAAAAATATTGTGTTTTACTTATTGGCTGTGGTTTCTTCAAACAAATAAAGAAATAATGCACGAGATGCAACGTATCGTTTATCATCGTTTAAAGGCTACTTATAGGGCGGTGTTGGTTTACCAAGGAAAAATTGAAGATAATTAACAAGTTAGCAACTGTAAAAAAGCCAATTTGGAATGTTAAGAAGGGACTTTGTTGTGCTCTTGGATAAATAAAACAGATTCCTCCTCTACTCCCACTCTACTTAAGAAAGCGGAGTAACCAGTCTATCAATAGCTAAACAGTTGCAACTCGTGCGCGTTCATAAACGTTCCAGCAATGCCTGGCTGTCCGAGAGACGAAACATTACTTTCACTCGGTAACTGAGCAACTTATTGCATATAAATACACGTTACTTCTTTTCATGAAGTATGTATAACAACATAACAAAAGTTGAGGTGCACGCGAGCTTTGCCTTTATTTAACCTACATTTCAACACATGTTTCTTTTTCACATTTTTCGATATAAATACATGATGTAGTTTTTCATAAAAATTAGTACAATTTTCAACAAATTCGTAAAAAGTTATATCATTAACTCTAAACTTTATTTCTATAACAATACTATTTAAAATATTCTCTTTTTGAAATGCTAAAATAATTTTATTAAAATAAAAAAGATGGTGAAAAATTAAGAATAGTATTAATAAAGTAAAATTCTAATAATATTTACATTTTCGAAAATAACAGCAAATTTTATAAAATGCTGTATTTATTAACATATATAAAATATGTGTAAAATTTCTAATATTCCATCCAGAATTGAAAGATTTTGAAATTGCAGTGCATATAATAAAACTTTTATTTTTAATACTGCTGACTGTTGAGGGAATGGCAAGACCTGGTAGTGGTAAATGAGATTTGTTTTAATTATTAATCGTCTGGTAGGCTGAGGTGTTAACGCTTGGAACTTGTATTCGAGAAATTCCAGGTTCAAAATCCTGCAACCTACTTACCTGACGGTTATGTTCCTTAGTACATTTTCAAAAAGAACAAATGCCGAATTGAGATTTCTCTGCCATAGATTCATCTTGCATTTAATCATCTTTTTCATCTCAAGTTTGTTTGTGCTTGCGTCCTGTGTTTGTGATGTCTTAAGATGACGTTGGTCCTTATTGGATTGGACATTGGACTGACCATCCATTCGGCAAATCCCTTAGTATGTGTGTATGCGCAAGTGGGTATAGAAATAATGAACTCCCCAACGGACAACTGACCTGGCAATGACTTCTAGGTCCTGGGGTGTTAAGTCCTACTATGGAAGAGGTTAAAGAAGAATGTTTTACAAATCTATTGAACGCCCTTAACTCCTCTTTTCAACGTTACAAAATATTTAAAACCTTCCTACATTATGAAAAGGCAAAATTGGATTCCGGACCTCTCTTTAAAGTCCTTACGGGTACTGATAAATAGTTTGTACTTTTAATGTGAATAGATATGCGCAAATATTTAATTCTGGCTTCCGGAAAAATTGTCTTTATAGAATGATGAAATTTAGTGTACAATTTCACTTCATATTGTTACTGAAAATTGTCCTGAATTATGTTAAAAATAGTCTTTAAGTATTTTAAATACTTCATCCCATATTTTAGGTAAATTACTTAAATTTAAGCATTTTAGAAATATATTTGGCGTTAAAATTCAGGATAGTTTAATGGAGCGCATACCTATATGATGAACTTTTAACAGACTTTTTTATTAATAATTAATTTTGTACCTCCGGGGAAACTTTTGGTGATGCAATATGACTATAACTTCTATATAAGGCCTACAGTATATAGTGTTATATTTATTATGTTTGCTTATAACATCAGATGTATTTGGTATAACTTTAAAAAAACTAATATTTTTCTTTTAAACTTTCAATATCTCACTCATGGGAATCGTTAAAATGTAATTTAATATCATCCATTGACTACACGCATATTTTCACAGGTTCTCTTTAGCTCCTTTGCAAGCCAGCACCACTTGTGCACTCCCAGCTACCTCAAGGCAACCCTCCCATGGTAAAATGAGTTATTTTGTACTTGAAAAGTTAATTCTGTGATGTGCCTTTGCTCTTTTGTTGTAACAACTTAATTCCCTCCGGGAATTTTTGTTGAGGGCTTTATTTAGGTTGCTGGTGACGGTAAAAACCCCTCTATTCTCCCTACGTTTCACCCTATTTCAAAATTCAGTACAGGATGTGTAAACCCAGCTGATAAAGTTGATAACCCAGTATACTAGATATGTATTCTAGATTCTTTTATGCTTCATTTTTAAGCCCAGTTGTTTTTAGCGTTTTTTCATTTAACTTATGAATTTAAAAAGTTTTAAAATTCTGTAATAAGTACATTCAAAGTAAATTCTATATCATTCGGTATTTCTGCGTCATTTGCAAAGCATTTTATGTAAATATAAGCAAACGGCGAATGGTACGCCTATACGTTCGAAAAAATTGTGAACATCATAAGTATAATCATTCCCATGAAAGTAAAACATAATTAGGTTCCAAATTGTACTTCTCATGCTTTTCTAGAGACTATTCGTATAAAAATGTACAAATACATTTACGGTATCTCCTTGCATTGTAAATCGCTATAACAAGTAAACTTCATTTCTTCGGTTTCATTATTTAGATACTGTCTTTTTTATTTTGTTTTTATTATTATCTTAAAACACCCTTTGACTACTGTTTCATATGGTTACTTTGCCCGCAATTTTGAATATTCAAAACATAATTTTAATTTTCTGGATTACGTGCGGTATCTTCAAATATGCCGGTGCTTAGAAAAGTTTCGCCATGTTTTTTTTTTCCCGGAAACTATTTAATATGAGGTTGAAATTTATTTATATTGAAAAGAGAATCTTCATAAACGTGTAATGTCATTTTCAAAAAAGTCTGATCAGTTAGAGTGGATGAGGTATAGATGTAAAACAAAATTTAGTTTTGGCTCCTCGCGTTTTAAACTCATTTGAGAGTTTGGGTGTGCAGCTGGAGGAACATTACTGGTATATTCTTTTGATATACTGCAACATATTTTTTACATTGCTTCCGAATCATTTTTCCGAATGCTACATTTTTTTTTAATGTAATGAGTGATGTTGGTAATGCCATGAGTGAATTTATCGAAGGGAGTTCAAAATGTATGCATATATTAAGAAGTACGTTGTTTATCCTATCAGATCATGTCCTACTGTATCTAATAAGCTACTACTAATAGCACAAACGTGAAATGTTATATTTGTATACTTCATGTAACTGAAATGCAATTATAACGTTTAAAACAATCTAGTTCAACCATCTTTTGAGTTTACATTTACTTATCCAACATCTCTAGTATCAATGAATTCAAACTTGTGTTGACTTTTTCCTGCATAAGATCAATAGCATAGTTTTCGTATTATCCGTAGTACAGTTTTACTGTTAAGTCTTTACAGGTTGTATCTGTTGTTGTAATAACGGAAAACAACATCGTGTTTACGTGATTATGAAAAGATACATGACTAGTAAAGTACTCGACTGTTTTGCTAATTGCGTAATTTTTGTTGGGGTTAGTGTCGGGAATAATTATTTTCTTTATCCCCTGAAAGTGAGTCTTGTGTTTTTACAAGTCATTAATATTTTGAATTGCTGATAAAAACGTTGAAGTTAGATTTCTTCTGAGACATTTGCCAGAAGCAAAATAAAAGGCTGATGTAGCCGGGACTTGAGCGAAGGTTGGTTTAACGTGCGTTTATGCTGCGTTTGATTTAATCGAAGCCCCATACCACATGTCGCTCTAAACCAACAATCCATCATTGTGGGGTGCCACAGAAGTGACAGTTCTCGCTCGTGTCGCGAGGTGGCAGCATGAGTTATCGTCACATCGGAACTGGCATGAGTATTTCCGGATCCTGCGGCAGTGACAAATACCCTTTTCCAATCAGGGCTAGGAAAAAAAACAGAGCAGCAGCAAAACAGGGCTTGCCACAACCATTGTTAACGTGCATTCAGAACGTTTTTGTCACTGGGTTACCAAAGGTTCATTTACATTTGTTAAACACTGGTTTTGCGCAGTAGTCATCGTTGTTTATACGCATTTTACAACATAGCCCTAAAAGAAGTATGTATATTTCTCCATTACACTGATGATTTTTACAAATACCATTTTGGTAGTTAGAAATATAATATAGTGTGATACATTAGACGAAATATATATATATATATATATATATATATATATATATATATATATTGTTTATGCTCATTTAGTTAGTATTTCTGATTCTTTTGTACATGAAGATATACATATATGTTCATCAAAAAATCCTTATTTTCAACCAAATTTTCTGATTTTTATGGTAACTCGATTACCATAGAAAAATTATATGAGTAGAATCCTTAAATGAAGTTCGTGATTTTTTTAAAAAGATATCATTTTAAAAAATATACCAATTTTTAAAATTACATCAACAAAAAATACATCATTTTAAATTATATTTTGATTAAACTTGTCAGCTTTAAGGATGAAATGATCTGAAGACAGTTTACTTAACTTCATTTTTCAAATAGTTACACTTTTTTTTCCAATACTTTTAAAATGAAAGAGAAAGATTTTACAGTTGCCTCCAACTTACAAAGTTTCAACTAAATGCTAGTCACTTTGCTTCAAAACACTCCTTATTTAATATGCTTTAATTTGACATACGAATGAAGTTATTACCTCTATTTTTACTATATATTTTTTGAGTTTAAGTGAATGAAAGAATGGCAATTTTTTGGTCTTGAGAAAACGAGCAATGAAAGCTCACAATGATTTTTATAATCCATTGTTCATGCTGTCAATTTTAGAACTCTCTTGCTCCACATATTGATCCCTCTTTTTGAAGATTTTTAACTTCATTTAGTTTATTCCTCCTTCACCTTCCACACAATCCAACACCTTCTGTGTTGGTTTTGTTGAGATGTGCTGTGGAATTGACCCATGCCTAGGCGGGCCATGTTTGCTTCCAATACTCCTACTGTAGTGAATATGACAGGAACAATCTTCATTCTTCTCACAAGTTCTGCTTCAATTCTGTAGTCACAATTGCATCGCCTCCATATCATTACATTGAATAGCTAGTTGCAATTCTGTGTAAGCCCATGCAGACACTTGGACAACATACTTGGATCACAAAGTCTCTCATAAACATGCTTTACAACCTGAAGAACGTCCAATGGTATTCCTGGTTTATGTTTGAATTCGGCAATATTATCAAAGAAAATGTACATTTACCTTGGACCACGCCCAATGTCATCCATAAGAACACACGCTCCTGGTATTCGTCGTGCAAATATAAAAGCTACAGTTTTTAAAACTAGAAACACGGGGCTTTTTTATGGTACTAAAAGCCAAAAAATGAAGATATGGTCAAAAAAAGGTCACTTTAAAAATACATGTATACCGTAAACTTATTTACGAAGGCTGCAAATAAGAAAGAATCTGCAGTGGTAAGCGAAATGAAAGAAAACGAATTTATAGGCTTCGGTATCAAATAATTTATCTTACTAATTGCATTTGATAGTCCAAATACAAAACACGAAATTCTGGTTGACTGCAAATTATAAAAACAGGTTTTATTGTTTGTTTGTAATAACAGAGACATTCTATGCCAGCTGTGATTTATGTGCAGACTTCCTCCGCAATAATAAAGGACTAAAACTCTGATTTTCATTATTTCATGCTAGCTATAACTTTTCACTTCTGGCCGAACTGGTCTGAGCGAGTCAATATAAAATAATATATCACGGCTATGGTTAATATGAGCCGCAAAACGAATGCTAAAATCAAAAAGAGGACGAATAGAAAATGAAACAAACCAGGGCAACATCCGTTCTGGTTAGATGTCAGAGCTGAAAACGGAATTGCTAAACACAAGAACTGAATTATTAATACGGTTTGTCGTTCATATAGTGTACCAGATTATAAGAGCTAAATATAAAGCCGAAAGGCAGATTGTTTTCCCCAGGATCAAAGGGGTTCCTCGCCTGGTATAGAGGGTTTCTGTCCGGAACCAACAGAAAAGTAGAAGGCGAGGGTTCGAATTCTGCTTTGACTCAGCATCCTGTCTGGAATTTTCACTTAGTTTTCTCTGTCAACAAGACAAACTGCCGTAACTTAAGAGTTTTTGTTCCCGAGCAAAGCAAGAAATAAAAGGATGGATACAAAGGATGTTCAGTAATTTATCTACCTGAGCATGATAGAAAAGAGGTACTAAAAGTATTTTGTTTTATTTTTCACTTTATTTTCCTGACAATTCAATGCACTTCATGCAATGCTTATGCCCTTAGTTCAAAAAAAATCTTCTGTTGGTATGAAAACCAGGAATTTACAGCCATCTCTACATTTTCATCACTTGAAAACTGCTGTTCACAAATAAAATCTTAAAAACTCCGAGGGGAAAACAATCCGAAGATGCAAATCAGGACTGCACGATGCCTGGGTTCAGCTGCTAAACCCACAGTCTTAGATGAGAGCCTGCGCTTTGCTTGATAGCTATACTGGCGCAGCAACCTTGATCACATCTTGCAACACATCTTGCATCACATCTTTCGTAAATTATTTCCCAAAATCTACCTCATGAAATTCTCATTTCTTCTATTGTTGGGGAAATCTTAATTTGTTTGTCTGTAAAAATTAAATCTTACGCTTTTCTTGTACATTTCTCTGGAAGTTACTTCTGCAGGACCTAGTATGGGGGTCATTTTCAATGGACTCTTTGCACCACTTAAAATACTTGCCCCAAAATTAGACTTTTTATAGTACAGGACTTCCAGAATAGGTCCTTACTGCTCGCGCGGAATTTTGCGTCTCGACAGCGCCTGTACTCTGACTTCACTTCTTAAAACTGTGTATGAAACCTTTTTCTCTTGTAGCAAATGCTGGAAATGTCCTCTCTCAGCTAAACAGACATTGTACTAGGTAAACACATTCCGATTGGCACGGTTTACGAGTAAATTACCACTGTAATGTTTCTCATATAATTTCATGTTTTTCTTGAGTTCTTCCAATGTGTGAGGATTTGTTTTATAAATTTTCTACTTTAGGTTACCCCACAAATAAAAATCACAGGACTGTATACCAGGTAATACACACTATTCACTCTATCTTCAATCACTTCCTTAATTTTACATATGATTCCTCTGTTACATGAGCAGTTACAGAATCTTGTTGAAACCACCCATATGATTTTCCTCTTCCGCCAGCTCATTAAAGGCACATTTCGGCACCTCTCTCCATTTACTATGTGCTCGTAAAAAAATTGGACCGATTATGCGTCTGGCGCTAATAGCACCCAAACTCAAATTTTCCTGTCATAAAGAGAGGCTTCTTGTATACAGTTGGATTTTCAGAACATCTATAGCAAATGTTGTGAGTGTTCAGATGACCAATTTAGTGGAACCACTTCTCATCTGAAAAGAACACAAAATCTGCGTCACTGACGAAAGAAAACACTCACAATAATGCACACATACTACGGGATCACCAGATCGTAGACAATGGAAACTTCTCAGGATTGAGTTTTAACAATTTTATTGCTATATCTGAATACATAGAAATCCGAATTTTTTCGGTAGTGATTTTGTTGGTGAACGTTCAAGATTTGTACCATTTTCCTTTAATTTGTGTTTAAAACTGTATGTCTTAGCACGTGTTTATTGTTTTTCACTGAAAAAGTAGCACCATTTTTTTTTCACAAGATCGTGAATTGCCGTTCTGGAAGGAGGAAATTGCTCTGGGAACTTCTGAATAAATTCCTACGAACGATACGAGCTGATTTGTGGTTATAGTAACATTTATACACAAAAATATGTTGCTCTAAAGCCAACTGTCTTGCCATCTTTACGAATGAATGCAGACTGGTGATCGCTTGGAAGTTCAAGGATAGGCTGGTGTGCAAGCGACCGTTTGTGAGGAGGGGAGTCGACCTTGGACGAGACGCAAAATCTCATGCGAACGGTGAGGTCACATTCTGGAAGCTCGGTAAACTCGTCATGAGGTACTTTTCTTTCTCTTGTGAGAAACTGTATCACCGAACTGTGCTTTAAATCAAGTAGTTTCTTACTGGGTTCACACCAGCGCTCTCTGCACTGAGCTGAGACTGTGTATGAGTAATGTTGAAACATAAGACAAGTTTTCGTAACAATGAATGTGACACTTACACACCTCCAAAGTGTTCTTCATTTTTCTTTTCCACAACAGTCCAAGTTTAGCAACTCTCATATTCCTTCGAGCACACCTTTCATAAATATGGAGAGAGCGTTTTTATTAATATTTAAAGCGCACTTTCACTATTGGGTCGTGCTGATACTTAAGATGAAATGAGAAGCTGGGAAGCGACTTTTTTCAACGAAGAAAGCATTGCAGGCCTAAGTTTAGAATACCTGCCCAACATATATCATTATAAGAACATCGAAATCGAACCACAGACCTCTCGTTTACGAGTCGAGTTGAAGGTACATGATTGTGCGGATGAAGCTTGATGTATATCATGGAGTAGTTTATTTATTTTATAGTACTCTCTATAGTGCAGCTACAGCATAGTTGCAGTGTCTAGGTGACAGTTGCGCCATAGTCAACTTTTATGAATACCTGAATCATATTTGCAAAATCTAGTGGGCAGTGGTTCTTTTAATTTTGGTAAGAAG
This sequence comes from Metallyticus violacea, assembly GCA_030762175.1. Lineage (NCBI taxonomy): Eukaryota > Metazoa > Arthropoda > Insecta > Mantodea > Metallyticidae > Metallyticus > Metallyticus violacea. The sequence goes on from CM060834.1 coordinate 60,428,855, forward strand.
TCATGACAGATACAAATTTCATGTAAAATCTGAACTATTTGAGCCTACGTCAAATATTTTATGTCATTTTCCCGCAGTGTTTTGTCTATCTGTATCCACCCAAACGTCTATTATCTACCTACCAGTTGGTCCTGGTGGTGTAGTGGTAACCATACTTGCCTTCTAAACCCAAGGTCGCTGGTTCAAACCCGGCTAGGATCGATGGATTTTTTCGGGCGTAAAAATCCTAAGTATGGCTTCCTTCGGAAGGGATCTATAGCGTGGGTCTCGTGTCGTACATTTACGGCACGATAAAGAACCTCAAGCCAGAAAGAAGAGGCCTGTGAGCAAAAAATTTGTCGGCCGTTTCACGCCCTGAATAGAATGGGACGCTGATGACCTTTGATGTTAAAGAGCGTCCGTAAATAAATCAAATAAATAAACCAGCCAAACCGTAATGTTCTGTTCCATTAACCAAATATACCTCCGTCCAATAAATATTCTAAGCCTTTCCTTATTTTGGATACTCAATGCGCACCGCAGCTTTGTTCTGATTTGCTCTCTTAGAAACAGCGTTTGATCTCTCGTATTATTCTTAACCAATACATAGTTGTTCTTATTTTTAAATTTACACTTTCGTATAGAAGCAAACTCCTTAATGATTTGCTGTACCTCTTCATATTTGAAGCATTTGTTTCAGGAAATGTATTTGTATCTAATTCAATTCCTCTAACTTGGTATATTAAACGGAAGGTATCAGAATGTAAGAATCATGCGGCAGTTACAATTATTTGAGTAGTTTTAAACTTTTCACAATGAAAGTGCGTGCATTGGTTTGGATTGTTGTTTGGGGCGAAGGGAGATAGTTCGGAACTTGAACCTTGCTCACTGCAGGTTAAAGTTTGCATAAGATATGAGAAACTAATTTCTTCATCAAAAGCACATTTTACAGAAATTGGATAACTTGGCCGCTGAATTTTATGGACAACTAAAGTCTAATTCACAAAATCAGTGCCACTCTCCGGCATCCTGCTGACCACGCTTTGGCAATTTACAGTACTTTTTAAAATGTCCTTCAGAATTACTGTTCTTGAATATTCAAGAGATCGGCAGTCGCTATGAACCTAATCTCGGTCACCCTACAACAGCAGTGAACCAAGAAAATGCTGATGCTGTGAGGAAAGCAGTGGAAGAACCTCAGGGACTCTAAATATTGTATCAGTAGCGGCATTAACAACAATTCATAGTTACTTAGGCCTCACCAAGAAATGTCGTCGTTGAGAGCTTCATTCGCTTACAAAAGCGTGACATGGCGTCGTTTTATACTTCAGAAGTTTGATGGAAAATAGTCCCAGGGTACCTCTAATGCAATGATAACGGAACATGGGTGATTCCGAAACGACATGGCAGTCTTCCATGTAGGGGTTGTCTTCAAAAGGGACCACCAATAAAAATGAATGAATGAGTAGCGGCTCTAGAAAGAAACTAATAGCAAGTTGTTTGTCATCTCATCTACGTGGCCGTGGACAGATCATTCAGTTACTGCTGAGCGATATGCAGACTATTCCTAATTTTCTGATGTGGCAGACATGAAAATAAATTATTTTTTTTTTTTTCGTAATAAAGTAGTGTCTGGAAATGCTTTGTTTTCAATGTAAAAGACAGACCTCATCACTCACCTTAAGGCTGCATTTATGTTTCAGCTGTCCTTATTGCCATGAACAATTGAAGTTATATGTTTCAGCCATAAACAACTAAATTAGTCCGTGTTTGTATATCACAAAATATCCTCTGTGAGATCTGATTATTTAATTTCATGGTATCAAAATGCATCGGTATATTGAATTTGCAGACATACATAAAGCATTGCCTACGGCAATGCTAATTTGTCAAAGTGAATCTATGAGGAGCAACCACTCTCAGCGCCTTGTTCCTTGCCAAATAACATTTTCAAGACTGGAGCAACGTCTTCGAGATAGTGGGCAATTCCAGGCAAAGAAAATATATTCAGGAGCGAATCAAACTGTGAGAACATAATTTGAAAGTAATGTTTCGCTGATGTTTGAAAATACGTACTCCACGAATTAGCACTTGAGCTGTTCGATGATTACCAGTCACATATCTGTATGGAGAGCATTAAGTTTATATGAAAAGCATCCATTTCATATCCAAAAACCACGAACATTAATCCCACATGATTATCCTAGCAGCAACTATTTGCAGAATGATATTTACATATTGTTAACGATGAGCTTGATTTTGCTAGAGACAGATGAGGCATGTTTTTCAAAAGAAGGCTTTTATTACACACAACAGTCACATTTCTAAAGCTGCTGAGAATCTCCGCAAGCAATGGAAGTTTTCTGTAAATATTTGGGTTGGATTTGTTAATAACTTTTTAGTGGGGCCATAAGTTATGCCTGTACCATTAAATGAACTTGTTTATAGCATTTTTCTTGCAAAAATACTTGAAGCTGTCCCGATTAATACAGAGGGTGCCAAATATGTATAAACACATAAAGCAAAGAAAAAATGTGTTAATATAACAAAACTGAATTCACACAAACAGAAAATGATGAGCAATAATCATCTTAGACTTTTACAGTTACAACACTTGCTCAAAATGCCCACCATCGGCGTCCATACACTTCTAAGTACGTTAAACTACTGATTGAGCAACGTTTGCGAAAGTGTCCTTAGCGATTGCAGCACACGCCGTTTCAATTTTTTCCCAAAGTGATGCCAGTGTAGCTGGTTTTCTACGGTATACCATGAGTCTCAAATTTGTCTAGAACGTGTGCAATTGTTATTCGCGTTGGCGGTTCTGTTCTGTACACACGTCTCCATTGCCTTTGAACTTCAACAACATTCTCGGTTTTCCACTACCATTTCAAAATTGCTTTCTGCTTCAAACGATAATCCTGGCTCCGTTTTGTTGTAGCATAACGTAATGTGAGTCACATCTGTTAACATAGAAAGAACATCTTTTGGCTCTTTCCTATCTTGAGTTCAAAAAATATATAAATTACCTAACACCATACGATAATCTTGACTTCATTTGTTCATTGTTGATTTACCTGTTACGTAGCAACGCTACCGTAACTTATGTGAGTCACATCTGTTTACAGAACATCATACTACACATTACTGTAGTTTTTCGGTTCAACTTTGAAATATATTATATAGATATCTACTGTGAAAGTGTGTATACATTTTTTGATATTTGGAGAAGCATGGTCTTTCAATACGGTGGTGCCCCTGTACATTTAGGCTTAAATAGTAGAAATCATTTAAACGTGCATTTTCGAATCGTTGGATAGGTCGACATGATAGTTGATTTTTGTATTTTGGATAATATTATGTAAATAGTTTAGAAAAACCCATCGACCCAGCGGAAGAATGGTTTCTAGAATCATTCTTGTTTTTGACGATTTTAGTAACCGGCCATAGATATTTCGAAGTATTTATTCGTCGTTCGATCCTATAACGTTATACTCTTGTGTGTCAACAATGGTAGTTGCATTTTTGAAAAGTTCCTATGGTTTGTCAATACAATTTTCTTAATAAAAATAGATACTAAATATAGAAAGTAAATAAATTAACTTTCCAAGTTGAGATTCGTTATTTTTTGAAAATAAAATTTGAAAACAAAACATTTTTTACATTTCTTTATTATGAAAACATGTTTGTTTTCATATACTCTATCACATCAGAAAAGTAGGAATAGTTATTCTGATACACCTGTATAAAGGAATGCCTTCCCAAAATATTTGCAACATGGAGTGCATAGGATGTCACAACATGTTCCTAAATATTAAGGGAAAATTCTTGAGCAGTGATTTTCGTCTGATAAAGAGGCCAACGCAGCATACAAGAGTGCACGAAGTAACATCTCCAAAGAAGTTTGGGTTGAAGCATTTGCTAAATGATGAACAAGTACATGTGTCAACGTAGACCGTTTGCAGTAGTGTTTGTAAACACAGTTATTTTCTAGTTAAAACTTCACCATGCCTTTGGTAATAACTCATGCCGATTGCTAATCTTCATTGTACCAACTTTAAAATGTAAATCTCATTGACCCAAACAGAGTTCTCCATGTATTCAACTGTACCACGGAGATGATAATTTCGGTTAGAGCCTCATTAAAACGGAACAAAGAAATATATAAAATCTGATGAAGATAGGTTTGCTTTGTGCATTTTCCGGAACGTGAAGAATACACATGTTGATGTCGTCTGAAGCGTGGAGAGGTTAGCATCCCACCCGGGGAGCCTCCGCCCTTTAAAATGGGCGTGGCTTTGGGCGAGGTGATGTTGTACACGATAACCATAGTTCCCAAAGGGAAAAGTAAACATCACAATTACAACAGAACGTTTGTTTCTAGTCTGCGGGTTTTGTTGTTAACAACAGTGCTGTAATTATTTCTCTCGCATTGTAAAGTGTACCACTTTACTAAACACGTTCACTGGAGTGTTGCACGAAAACCGAGATAGATATTCCCGAACAAAGATACGTGTATATTTGTTGTCAGGTGTTATATGTAAGAACTCTGTATGTAACTCCAGTCACATTCACGAATAATTGCATTGATTAATATTAATCAGGCTATCCATGGACTTTTTTTCAAAATTCAAAGTATTGTACAACTTATAATTATAGAAATAGAAAAACAAGCATTATTGTAGGACAAAAATTAGATCTGATTTTATTTATTCTTACATTCCAAAGTAATAACCATGTTGCTGATTAAAGCATTTAGGTTTTATAAATAATGTTACATAAATTATAAACCGCTGTCCATTGCAAATTTAATCTGGAAATTAAAAAAATGGTTCTGTTACTGATAAAAATAAATGTGGAAATTCAAAGGTAAATGTGATATCACTTTGCTGAGGTGCTTAATACAAATAATGTAATAAATAGAAATAAATATTAATGAACTTATTAGTGTTACTATTATTTAGGTATTTATAGCGTATTGGTGTACTATATTTGGTAAAAAAATTCCTAAGAAATAGAAGAGAGCAATTGTAGCCCTATTTTTAAAACGAGGAAAAGAAAATAGTCTAATAATTACAGAGGCATCACTTTATTGTGTACAGCGTATAAAATATATCCAAAGTTTATTACACACAGAATGAACACAAATAGTGAGTTCCTTTAAGCGAAGAACAATGAGTATTTCGAAAAGTTTGTTTGTTTGTTCTATTTACGGACGCTCTTTAACTCCTCAGGTCATCAGCATCCCATTCAATTCAGGGCGTGAAACGGCCGATAAAATTTGCTCAGAGGTCTTTTCTTTCAGGCATGAGGTTCTTTATCGTGCCGTAAATGTAAGACACGGGACCCACGGCTTTACTTCCCTTAGGCCATACTTAAGATTTTTACGCTCGAAAAAATTCATCGATTCTGGTCGGTTTTGAACCCGCGATCTTGAGTTTAGGAGGAAGATAGGTTACCACTACACTACAAGGACCGACAATATTATTCCGAAAAGGTCGTTCAGGCTTAAATGACATTATTGTTATGGAACGACTAATTGTAACTACTTGTGTTTTGTGATTTCGAAAAGATGTTCGATGCGGTGTTATGAACATTATGACAAAAAGAGGCATTCCGAAATATGTTGTACGAACTATTATAAGCATTTAGTTTAGGACATTACATTGCCAAAGGAGAGTCAAAATAAAATATATAGGAACCAAGGAGTTTAATAAGGATTCCCCTTGTCTCCTGCACTTTTTAATATTTACTTTGACGATGCCATTCGACAAGGCAAGATAGTTTAACTAAACATTTGAAGTAGGAAATTTTATTATAAAAACTTTTATTTGATGACGAACAGGTCTTATTTGAGGAGACCGTACAAATCAAAAATTTGAAAATTATTGCAACAAAATAAAAACCATGGCATTTTTAGGAAAACGCCATTAAAGATTCAAAAGTTGTTTTAAATGGCCAGGTTATAGGACAAGTTGATACTTTTATTTCTATAGGTTATATTTGTTCTCATTGCAAAGAATGAAGATATTAATGTTAAAATTAATGTCTATAATAGAATGTATGGTAGCATTCGACGTACACCGAAAGGTAAAACAAGAACATACACTCAAATGTAGTTTTACAAGATCTCACACACTTATGGTTATGAAATTTGGACAATAAAAAGGACTGATAATAGAAGAAGAATCGAAACGGTGAGATTAGGTTTCTACGTTCAGTAGCGATATTAGATAAACAACGAAGTGTAATTATCACAGACTTCAAGTATATTTAATAAACTTAAAGAATGACAAGCTAACGCCTATCCATGAAGTTAGGTATTAAGGCATTTTCAAGTGAGTAAACCAAACGGTATGACTGAGGGGGAAATGCTTGGGATTCATATTTCGGAGATCCCGGATTCAAACCCTTTGGTTCCTGCCATCCTAACTCCCCCCCCCCCCCTCCTGGTTGCTAAGGCGAAGCTGGGATGGATCTTCCACTCTTCCATTTTATATTATTTCATTCCGTTGGTTCCGTTACAGAGTCTAAAGTGCCAGGGCGAAATGGGTTGATGCGTAGTGACGGTTGCTTGCTCTTTCCAAGATTTCTGCACCGGCGGTTGATAAGGAAGCGGCTATTCGGAGGGTTGGGGGTGGCCGGCGTCTGTGCTGATGTCGAAATGTTTTATTTGGAAACAATTTTTACGAACCTTTAAGTGATTTTATGCAATTAATCATTTTGCAAGAATGTACATTTTTGGGTCATGCTCCATCTCGCATTCTTAAACTATGCGTCTAGAATATATGGACCTCCTTTTAGAAAAAGAAGAGCAACTCGCAGAACTTCAATCAGAACTTCTAACCTTTCAACTGAAATATGGTGAACTGTCACTTCATGTTAGCAAGAAAAAACAACGGTTAGTTTATTTTCCTGCTGCTTTTTCAACCAACTATTTCTGCGAACTGAACTTTCGCACTAAAACGCATACACCGAGAACATGCACGTGTGTTCCACCAGGAACTAAACGACAAGCCGAAAATTCCCATTAATAACTCAATTATTTTTGTAAGACATGGGCCAATAAATTCCATGTAAATCAAGTATTGATACGCGTTTAAATATTTTCTCTCTTTTTTTTTTTCATAATAAATGTTAAGTGAAAGGGTTTTAATTACTTTTTAACCTACAATACCACAAAGTCTGGGATTTCGCGGCACAACAGGCGAATCTCGCGGTACTTCTGTCGAGAACTACTGCTCTAAAGGATACTCATAGCCTGAATAATTACACGCAATTTTACTGGTTTATTTAACCTAAGAAAATGCACCAATTTTATCTGAACTAGCTCTATGTGCAACACAAGGCTGACATTGCCGCAAAGGAAGTGAGTATTCAGGATTTAGACATTGCGACTACCATGCAGTTGAACACGTTTAGAGAGAGATAGCTATAAATCAATGGTAGACTAGTTGAATGAAGAGCTGTTCAGATAACTACTACATGATATATGTCAAGCTTCATTTGCAGAATATTCGGTAGAGAACTTCCAGTGGTGCGATCAATTAGTAATTTACCTAATGCGAACAGAACACACAAAGCTCACACCCAATTAGCTCAACCTCATACGAGCCAAAAGGGATTTCAAAAGGGCGCCATCTACTTTCATTCCATTAGCCACATCTCAAGCATCCTACGTGCAGTGGTTAAGTTCAAGTGTATAGATAGGTACGCTCGCAACATCACCCAGACTGACTGAGATTCAACCTGCCATTTCATTTTCCTGCTGGCACTTTGTGCTGAATAAAATTCTTTCATCTGTTAACACAAAGAGAATACTTATATTTTAAACTTAACTCTTTAATACGTCGCGATAGAACCAAAATGGTTAAAGCAATCCTAAACAAAGGTTATTAAACCTGTGTAATCTTTACGGTTAAATGTTAATTGCTAATGATTTAACATTAAATAATTTATACTTAACATACGAACTTGTCTTAACCTCGATAAAATTACTTCTACAGCCTTCCGCATTGTTTGAAAAAAATTATAAAAACCAACGTCCTAACAATGGAAGTACTCAACAACATTTAATGACAAAGTCGAGCCACCCGCAACGTTTCCATCTAGAAAGTTTTGGGAAAACTGTCATCCTTTCCAACTCAAAAGCAGCAATACAATCCATAGAATCCTTACTGAATCTCATATCAACAGAAACCGTGAATGCCAAAGCCAAATACAAAAACTGACAGCACTAAACAAAACAGTTGTACTATAAGGATACCAGGACACTGCCAGATCTATGAAAGCACCCTTGTTATGAAGGGTTACAATGCTCTACAACCAGCAGAAACACATCGTAGCAGTCGTTCAAGCTACATCAAAAAGTTGTCCTGGGTTTCATGGATACAAGAACTCACAGAGGGGACACCTACCAATCATGAAATCAAGACATATTCAACATCCCAGATTGGCCTAGGAAGACCTCAGTGACAATTTTTCGAATTACTGTTGGACATAATAATATCCAATCTGCATAAGTGATGAGCGATTCTATGTTCTGTGTCGCCAGCAAGAAGTCATAGACAGAAATTACCTACAGAGATGCACTTGCTTTATCAAATTGGTATTGTAGAATGTGACAGATATTGAAAGACTAGCCCTCAAATGGCTTAAGTGTTAAACTTTACACCTTCCATTGGAAATACATATAGTCACAGGTCAAATTATTAAAGCATTCGCTATTACTACATTGGAACAATTCCCAGTACAACTGACTGAACATGGGGCGAGCTTAACTTATTGTATCAGAATGTATCTTAGCCATCTCTTATTAAAACTAGAAAATACCGGGAAAATAATGTTACGAGGATATATATTAACCACTAACCAACATCAGATCGCAGAGCTAGTCCTCCTTCCCAGTTCAAACATGTAACTGTCACTTGCACAGCACATGGAACCAGAACACTTCATCTGGCCTACGTGCTCAACACTATGTAAACCCACCGTATTTTGTTAAACCCGTATTATCTACAATATTTAATAATAACCCCATATATATACATACATACGTACATATGTTAGACGTTTCCTGGACTCTCGAGTACATCCTCATGCTTCATTCATGAATTTCGTTTGTCATTTAACCTATCCGTTTTTCACTCACAATGCGGTTAGTTTTGATTTTAAATTTTATCTATAAAATAAAGGCATTGCAATGAGTACCAGAATAGCACACCGTACAATCTTTTTATGGCCCTGTTACAGAAGGAATTCTTCAAGCCAGAACTTCTTGCTCCATTATTATGATTGAGATATATTGACGATATAATCGTACTTTGGACCCATGGCTCAGAATCTCTCGATTAGTTCTTTGCCAGTTTTTACCCCAAATTGTCAGTTACGTTTACTTCTTCTGTATCTCCTAATGATGTTACGTTCTTAGATATTGATAAATCTTTATGCAAGGGCTCTTTCCTTACGTCCAAGCACATTAAGCCCACAAATTTACAACTGTATCTTCATATTTATGTCTGTCATTCCCAAAAGATCTATTCCTTTTTCTCTTTCAATCTGTTACTATCGTGTTTGTGACAAACTTTCATCTCTTGATGCTTACATTAAATACCTATCTCAAAAGTTCCAAGACCAAAATTATCCTTCCTATCCTTTACATCCCCGTATTATCACAGAGTCGGTCCTGGTGGTCGACTGATTTTTTTTCCAGCATCCAGGGTCGATTGACTTTTCCCCTAAAATCCTCTTCCTTAGATAGGGAAGCGAAGCCGTGGGTCCCGTGTCGTAAATTTTCGGTATGTAACAGAAACTCAAGCCTGAAAGAAGAGACCTCTAAGCAAAAGATATCGGCCGTTACACGCCCTGAATTGAATGGGACGCTGATGACCTGAGGTGTTACAGAGCGTCCGTAAATAAAACAAATCAGCAAATATTATCCCAGTGCACAAAAAAATTCCAATGTAAACGAAAAAGCACCAATAAGAAATTCATTAATCTTGTTATCGCTTACATGTTTGCAATTGAGAGCATTAAGCCTATTTTGAAAAAAAAAAAAAAAAAAAAAAAAAAAAGCATAATATTTTATCAATGTATTCATCTTTAAGAGATTGTTCTTTAAATTTTTACCTCAATTCACTTTAAGAAATACTCCTAACTTTAAAAGTAAATTTCGCCCCAAACTATCTCCATCTAAATTTGGCTGAAATCCTTGCCAATGCTCTAATGCAAAAGTCATGCGCTAATTATGTCATGTCTTTCGTTCCACAGCTCCATTTTATCCAGAGAATCTAAGATTATTTAATTTCCAGTGCTTCTAATGTAGTGTATGTGTTATCTTTTAAGCTTTGCAAAGCATTTTATATTGGTTTAACTTCTACTCTTGTTAAAAAAAAAAATGCTTGCCTTCTGCATTTGAATAAGAACACAAACTGTTCTAAAAATAGCGATTTTTGTGGTTATATTTATATGATTTATCTATTTATGATTCTCTAGTTTTTGTTATTTGCCTGCATTGTTCCAAGAGTTACTTTATTTTTAATTTATATATGCATTGGAAACCATAATAGACGAGATAATGTAATAATGAATGTAATTCTACCCAAAATTGTGGTATACATACAAAGAAAAAACTTAACGAAAACTTTTTCATTACAGAAACATGGAGGTATTTTTTTTTCTTCAGAATTCAAAGTACATTAATAAATGTCTTGTGCATTATGAAAATCTTATTTCAGACTTTGCAACACTTCATTATGCTGAACATATGTATTTATTGTCACAGAGAAGTTATTTGCATTATTTAATGCTATAACTAACGTAATCGACAACATCTATGATTTGATAATAATTATTATGGTTGTTTTTGCAGCAATGTTCGAAAATATGGTTTTGCACGAACTTCTTACATGCTGTCGCCTAAAAGAAAAGGGACACAGTTAACGAAACATCGACATTATCTCTTATTATGGTCATCTAGAACATTTTCAACAGAAATAAGTTCATTCCTCTTATTTCAATACTTCTCTGTCAGTGTATAATATATTTTAATTGAGATCGCTAAGAAGAATGAGTGGCTTAAATTATGGTTTTCTACACAGAGGTATTGTGTTTTTTCAGTTAAAACGGAAACGAAAGCGATTAGATAGAATAACTATTAAAGCATGATTATAATTTAAAAGTTTGATTTTGATGTTGAAGATTTTGATTTCATTTTCTTATGAACATATTTTTCTACACTTTTCAGCACATCAAAATCTCCCCTTGATGTAATTTATTACCATAAATCACTTATATTCATTAAATTTAAAAATATATAAATAATTCTAAACTTAAGTTTCATAGATACATGGAATATTCAAAGTAATGCTACTTTGAAATAAGTTTATTATAATTTTGTTTTATTTATTTACGGACGCTCTTTAACATCTGAGGTTATCAGCGTCCCATTCAACTCAAGGCGTGAAACGGCAGACTAATTTTGCTCAGAGGCCTCTTCTTTAGACTTAAGGTTCTTTTTCGTGCCGTAAATCTACCACACGGAACCCACGGATTTACTTCCTTTATGAAGGAAGCCATACTTAGAATGTTTACGCCCGAAAAAATCCATCGATCCTGGCCGGGCTCGAACCCATGATCTTGGGTTTAGAAGGCAAGGCACTACACCACCAGGACCGACGTAGTTTATTATAATGAAAATAAAATGTTACAAATTTATAAAATGATTAAATATTTTGAATTTATTTATATGAATATTTATGCAGTAAAACTAAAATTTTAACATGCATCGAATGTTAACAAAAGAAATGTAATAGGGAAGGGAACTTTCTGCTATTGAAGCGTTTTGACGTAAATTCACCTCAAAAGTTTTATGTAAATAATTTGAACTCGGAAAATTTGGGTTTATATTTTCACAATGTCGGCGTTAACAAAGATTTTAAAAAAGTGAACAACGCTAGTTATGAACTTGTTTTCCCAGTAAGGTTATGAAAACAAACACATACTAGTAACTGCAATTAGTGCATTCCAAGTATAAATTGAAAATGTGCTTACAACATTTCGTTTCGACATGATGCTCATTATGGAGTACTGCATCAAAATAAACGTTTCATCTTATAACTCTAGTTGTCAACAACGGTAACAGCTTTCCATAATGTTTAATTGTGACAAAAGGAAGAACAGACCACCCTAAATTATAACCTTGATCCGTGCTGACATATGTTTCTACATGACATTTTTGTTTTCTGTAAATCTCTCGAGAGAAAGGAAAAAGTATTTAGATTTTTTGTTCTCTATTACCAGCTTGATTCCTTTCTACCTTTTATTCAAAATAGCTTGGATTTGAATTAAGTTGTTATACAGCATTTCTCTATTTTGTAGTAATTATTTTCTTTAAGGAAGGAAGCGTTCCAGGCCTAAATTTAGGGTACCTCCACGGCATTTGACATTTATTCCTAAAATAAACCTCAGTCAGAGAGGACGGTCCTGGGGAAATCGAACCCCAGATCTTCAGCTCACGAACTCATGCCTTAACACCTCGGCACCCGTGGTGGTAGTTATTATTTTGTTCATTTTTGTATAGAATCAGAGTAGGTAATAAAATTTCGAGATCACAGCTAGGATTCGAACCATGGCTCTTGAATTTATTGTGTCGTGTTTTCCATCTGAGCTACATGTATTGTCCGATTAGAATCTGAGTCTACCTTGAAGACCTCTTAAAGTTATCGGGCAGAGATGTTACCCCTAAGAAGCAACTTAGAAATGTAAGAAGCGATTACTTATGGCCCAAGCTTTATAGTTAACCACATACATGGTTAGGGTTAATTTATATAGGGCATATTTTGGGATAAGGTTTGGAATGAATAGAGATAGATAACATCGAGGTCATCGCTGGGGCTCGAACCATCGTCATCGACTTACTGTGCCGATGTCTTCCCATCTGAGTTACCTTGCCCTGTTTGGCCCAACCGCAAATATCCCAGATCTGAATCTCTAAACATTCTGAACACACATACCGCAGCAAAGCAATCAGAGTTTCTTTTGTTTCACCTCTTTACTTAATCCTGCTTTTCTCTTTTTAGCGAATTCCGACGGAATTGCGTTTGTGCAGATTTTTGAAAAATTTCTTCAAATCTTCGTTGATCCTACCCACTAGACATCTAAAAACAATAAAAACGCGCGCGTATGTGTGTGAATTAACGCTCTAGCGTCCGAAGTCTTTGTTTTTTCTCAAAGAAACTCGGCAAATGCCATCAATTTACAAAACAACAAACAATTCAATGAGTTCGTTAACCAGGAAAATTGGACCATTGAGGGTGGGGGTTAAACTAAAATGAAAATTTAAAAATCGCTCTAGCGGCCGTAATATTTTTTCTTAACGAAACTCAGTATATGCCATTAAAATAAAAAATAGACCTGAAAATCAGCGAAATCAGACTGTTAGGATTGGGAGTTTACTTGAAACCCAAAATCGAGCTGTTTTCATGCCGTTCATTTGAGATTTGTATTGTGGGATACGAAATGGGCGAAATAAGCAATTTCTATTTTACTTTTTCGTTATATTAGTGTATTTGTTTCCTTTTCCCTCCCTCTTTGATGCTTCAGCATTTTTTTCATCTTTGTTTAAAATATTGGGCGGAAAAACAAATTATATTCACTGTTCTTGAGCAGCTACATAAAATCCTCTAGTCTCATTTTATAGAGCAGAATAAGAGCTATAAATATGCACACTCAATAGATTCCAAATTAATGTATCAAACCTTAAGAAAGAACACAAATTTCAATTAAAGTTATTAGCCAGAACCACATTTTTCTCAAAGCTCTAGTTGCTAATAGTGCTGGGCAAAACTACAACGGTTGCCTCAGGAGCAGTTGCAAGCAGACAACTGTCTTATAAAACGACTTTAAAAAATACAGCTTATTATTCCAGCTGCGCTCTGTCGAGATGCACTGTGCAACGAAGGACAACGGTTTTGTATATGTACAGGTTGTGAAATGTCACTTATCAATTACCGTTGTTAGTGCCGGTGAAGAATACTACAATAGAGAGCTGATGCAACTACAACTGTTACTTTCAGGCTAAGGTTGTGCTCCCAAAACGGTTCTTGTGTTTTGTACAAGCTCTAGTTGCTAACTGCTGGATTGTGTTTGTGTTGTTGCAATCTCTACCATGACCAAATTTGGATGCTGTTCAGAGTAATTCAAGAGACTATTAATCGAAATGGAAGGTCTAATTCTTCGATGTGCAAGCTCAGATTTAAATATTGTGATCGATGAGAAGCATCAAAGAGCCAGAATGAATCATCAATCCAGTACGGCAAGCATACCAAGCATGTTGGAAGTTCACAAGTTGCAACCTAAGTATGTGCAACCTTGATATGTGCCTTATTCATTCCAGGATCTGAAAAGCAGCAGTCATTGGCAGTTCTCTGCAGATCTTACTTATGGCATTAGTTCAGCCCTGGTTAACAATACTGCATTTAAATAATTCTTCGAGAAGTACACACAAAGGTCAGTACCAAATGAGAGTATCCTGAGGAAAAAATTACATATAGGCAATTTATGAGCATGTTTTGAGAAAGTAAAAGAGGTGGTGGGCAAACATGAAATGGGATTCATGCTAAATGAAACTATTGGTGCGCTGCGAATATATCGAATGTGCAAGTGTTTCCTTTACCTTGCTTCGGCTCTCCAATAAGTGAAAGCATGTACTCCAACCTAAATCATATGACATGTATTGCACATGGGCTAACCTTATTTGTGAAAGTCAGGGAGGAATACAGTAAGGTAAAGACTACATTGCTACTCTGAACAGATTTTTGTACAGGCTCCAAGTCGTCAAATTTAATACCGAGACGTTATTGGGCTCCACCAACCACAATTCCCTGTCACACACAAGAGAATAGTTGGGTAAGATGCCCAGTTTTGTTGTGCAAAAACTTTGAAAAAATCAAAAGCTTTAAATGATAGATGAACAGCCATCAAAGATGCCTAGAGTTGAAACTTTTCGCAGTGCATTGCAAGTATTTGTCTGTTGTGGATTTTAGAGTTTAGAAGAAGGTTTCGAAAAGTAGGAATAATAGTAGAAGTTGACAAATGTGGGAGAAATCCTTGACGGATTTGCCAAAGTCAAACTAGAATTCATTTTGAGGAACAGTTCGGATTTGGAAGACTCTGCAACTTGCTCCTAACTCCCTTTCCGTGTGTTTACAAATGGATACAGTAGGCATTGAGATGATTTCCTTTGCATGTAAGGATGTCTTAATATAAACGCGCCAGCGACTTATATTCGGAAATTTAGAAATGTTGTGCGTAATCCAGTGTAACAAATAGTTTGAAACCCAATAAATGACACCTTTACTTCCTGAATATTTGTTTGGCTTTATCGTATTTGATACTGTGTTGAATAGAGGATGTCAATGTAGCTAGTTTAGGTCTGAATAAAAGCAATTTATCAACACCTTTCTTGAATCTTTTTGTATAAATTTTTAGAACGTTTCTTTTCCCTTTCCAACCATAATTAGAGGTTTAAAGTTCATTTTGTGAATACGATAGAGAAATGTACGGGAACGAACTGATCAAACTTGGAACTTCTTAAGTGACTGCACGGTTGCATAAAAGTCAGCTAATCGAGCTACTGCAGATTTATATTGCACACTTTTCCCAGCTGTATGGTTGAAACACTTTACATTTAACGAGAATCTATTAACTCAAGAAAGGTGGCTGTAAAATAACAGTGTTTTGAAAGTGTTGTCTGCTGGATATACCAAGCCAAAAGTCTGGGACTTTTGTGTACGGCCCAGAACGCATGCGCTTCCCCCAAAGTTATTTCTCGGCCCAGAACGCATGCGCTTCCCCTAAAGTTATTTCTCGCCCTACAAAATAAGGCTCGGTGCTGTGGATTCAACAAAATCCAAAGATAATGAAATGGTGGTGCCTTTTACTGTCGGGCGCAACGTGTCTTAGCTTTTGTTCTCGAGGTGCAGTGAGCGTGGAATCCTGCCCATTGTTCTCTCAAACTTATTTTGTCTGTTCTTTTTCCGCGGACCCAGCGTTTCTCACCACACAAATCCTGACTACGCTTTAAACAACAAGCATTACTTTATTATTATTATTATTATTATATTATTATTCCCGTTTATGTTCTTTAGAATTATACGGCCAAAGTTTAAATTAAACTGGAAAAACAAAGAGGAATTTTCTTAAAAGTAATAAAAGCAGGTTTTCCACTACCAGGGGCGCAATTCTGGCTTGGCATTCCTGGATAGTGTCACATTTTATTTTTCTCGCGGATGTCTGGCTGCAGTAAATGCTGGTTAATTGAAAGAATGCCTTATTAAAGTTGTTTCTTTCTTTTTTATTTCTGTTTTCGCTAGAGTCCTCCTTTCTAATTTCGGTAAAAGGATATAAACTTCCAGACTCGTTTTTCGAGTATGAAAGCAAACATGAAAAGCACTGTAACGTTTTGCTGTGTTTAAAGTGGCTTTCAAAAGAGTGTCTTTATTATGGTACAAAGAGAAACTAAAAGGTACTCCACCGTGCACACTAGGAGTTCATTCGCGGGCTATTCAAATGCAATAAAGGATGCATTTGAAAAGAGAAGATAGAAACTTGGGAAGATAGAAACAAATGTCAAATCACAGCCGAAATTGTAATCACGAATGTTTAGCATTTTTATCGAGAAGATAGAATCTTGGGAAGATAGAAACATATTTCAAATCACAGCCGAAATTGTAATCACGAATGTTTAGCATTTTTATCGAGAAGATAGAATCTTGGGAAGATAGAAACATATTTCAAATCACAGCCGAAATTGTAATCACGAATGTTAAGCATTTGTATCACATAAGCACTACATTGTATTTTCTGAATCCTCTTATTAAGTCTGTACTAAAGGGAGAAACCCCCACGGATGCCGAGGACGTAATGGCTCGGACTCGTAAGCGGGAGGCCTGGTGTTCGATTCTCGCCAGGACCGTCCTCATTGACTGGGGTTATTTCCAGGTTTTCCTCAGTCCTCATAAATGGCAAATGCAGGAAAGGTACCTTAAATTTAGGCGTGGGACACTTACTTCCTTTAAAAAGAATCTTTTCCCAATTTATCGGTTCATCTCGTGTATCACCAGTATCACCGCCTGTGCTGCCTCAGAAGTTAAAACGGGCTTTTAACACTATTAAAAATAAGTAGAAAGAGAAACGCAGATACAGAAGTAACTAAACAAGGAAATTAGAAGAAATTATAAGCTGCAGTAGAGAAGGAAAGTGCAGCATTTTAAGAATTTAGTCACCGTTAAATAATTCTGTTCTTGCAGTGTCAGCGAAATGAAAATTGATGATAACAAGCAAGAAGAAATTATACGCTTAAAGAGTTAAACAATAAAAAGTTGTAGGCAATGACTTGTTTTGAAAATGAATGATAAAAATATTCAAAATGTATTGTTTAAATACCAATTTCTCAAAAATAGTTTCAAGACGTTTTAAATAAATGTTAATTATATACTAAAATTAATATTGTTATCGAGAGATATGTAACTATTAATTTAATTTAAATCTATTCTTTTCATTCCCGTTAATCCATTTTATTCAAATGGTAAAATTCAGCACACGTAAACTAATAATGATCAGATTTTTCAAAAAGACGCTATAAATGAGCGAAAGTTAGTGAGTTTTATATGGCAAGGGACTGATATAAATTTAAATGCGCCATAAGAAACAAGAACAAAAAAAAAAAAAAAAACAGGTAAAGCAAGCAGAAATATGTTGTTTTATATGTAGAATAAAATATGACGTTTAAAGCAACAAAAAACTAAATGTACAGAAAAAGACAAGGTAGGAAATAATACTAGAGATAGTAAATGCAACGAACATGATATTTTTATGAAGAGCATAAATATATACTCGTCCACTAAAAAGATCCAAAATGAATGGCTAAAAGCTATAAAAGTTCTAAAGGGGCAGCAAAAATGAAAGCAAAAACTGAAACATCATCTTTTAAACTATAAGTTATAAAAGTTTTGCTAAGATTCTAACAAGGCAGCTTAGTGCTATATCTGAAACCCTTTTATATAATGAGCAACGGAGGTTATTACCAGATCAATTACAGAGCGTGCGTTTACATCTTAAGTAAGTTACAAGGCGCCTGAGGCCACCGTCATTAGTCCGGTGACAATTGATGACACGAGACCGTCGATGTTTACAATAACGAAACAGCAGTCGCAAGATAGCGGTGGCTGTGAGGGCGTATACAACCCTGGAGCAGCGGTTGTGCGATTTTGGTGGGCAAATGGTATGGAAATAAGTGTCTGTCATCTCAAGCTAGGTGCAAAAGTTCTCTCAAGGGTGTACACGTATGGAAGACGAACACCGCGTCGGCCGGTCAACAGAGATTGCTACAGATATGAATTTGCAACAACCTGGTAGATAGAAGGGCCATTATAAACACGCTCACACGACATGGCCTACTTCATAAAGCATGACAGGTTAGGATTTTATAACGTCTGTGCTCCATGCTGACCCCTTAACACACGTTGCAAAGAATAGTCTGGCATTACAGCATTTCAGTCACTACCACGATAAAAAAAAATACGATATGCTAGTCTGAACGTAACTTGTGATGAGTCTTATGTGTGCGTTAATACAGTGGAAATATCCGTTGTCGTCAGGGAAAAAGAAAGTTTAAAGTGGCACCATCCGCCGGGAAAGTGTTCAGGGATCACCATGGCAAACCTTGTATTCTAACATCCTCAGGAAACTCCGTAAGACGGAAGCGATCAGACACCTCACCAAAGGCGTGTTGCTCTTGACTGTCCAGAAGTGCAGCGGTATTAATAAAACAAGGCAACGGTGTTTTAATTAAATATATGTACCAGAATGGATGGAGGGAAAGATTTGCAAAAAGGAAATTATTTGATTGTTTTGGATTCTCAGGGGGAATGTCATTTATTCCTCTCCGAGATGGTTACCGCTGTCTTACAGTTATGCCCCGGCTGTTGAGAATCTGCTGCTGGATATTTTTATGGTCCTGTGAACACAGGGGAAGGGATATATGGAGATGAATAATGTTTTTTCGTTATGGAAGATGACACAATTTATTATTCATATACTATTGCACATAAGATGTGCTGCACTGAGCTAATAAAGCTCGTCCACTTAATTCTCTTCCTAAATTAACTACCCCTTTCCGCTAACTGGACTGAACTGAGAACACCCTTCCACTGACCTTGCTCCTCTGAATACTCTTGCCAAACTGACTGCGGGCCACAAAGTTACAAACTAAATGAACATGGTCTACGTGACGTTTTCCATATAGCAGTTGGCTTCTTCCTTGAAGAGTAGCAATAAACATCTTGCCCAAGGATTACAAATATTGTTACAACAGGCTACAGAAATTTCATGTCTGAGGTAGCCTTCTGCACACCTGCGAGAAAATAACATTTTACCCATAATAACTCAACACGTGTACAAGGAAATGACATTACACTCATGGTTATAACGAAGTTACATAACATTATTTGCTACAATTAAATATGGGGGTGCCAGCTCATAAATACTCTCTCAAAAGACAAATGAGACACTTCGAAATTTCAAGCGGGAAGTCCTCGAGTATCCTCCGTATAGTCCCGACCTCGCTCCAAGGAGCTTCCATTTGTTCGGCCCTCTTAAAGCTAACGTTTTGGGTGAACATTTTCCTGATGACGAAGCTAGAGAGAGGGAAGTCCGATAGTAGCCCAAAGAATGTTTTGCTGTTGAATTTGAGGGTCTTGTGAAACGATAGAACAAGCGTCTTAATGTACGGGGAAATTATGTTGAGCAAAAAAAAAAAAAAAAAAAAAAAAAAAAAAAAACTATGAAAGAGCTTAATATAACGGTAGATATAAACAAAATAGATAACATGGAGCTATTAAAACTAAAATTTGTACTTTTTAAATATATTCTGAACGCAAAGAAAACTATTTTGGAATAAATATTTTAAATACGGTGTAAGAAATTTATGTTACAATTTAATGCTTTAGACTAAAAATTTATATTATGAAAGAACAAAGTGTATTTAGACCAGGTAGTCCTTGTATTGACTATATACTTACATTAAAATTACTGATAAATATAAGAGTCGAATTTAATTTAGACATACGCACTATTCGGCGTAATGACATTCTATAGGAAATATTCCGTAAGAAGTGAAATGTTAAATCTTTTAAGATAACAGAGTTATAGCAGCATATGGAAAACAGATTGGAAGAGCATCACAATCAGTGAAAAAAATGCTTTATTGTTAAGAACTTCCTCTCTTTTGCATCCTTTTTAAGGGATACTTGTGCCCTTGAAAATGGCCAAAAAGTAATTTTAAAAATAATATATTTTTTTTACATTAACACGCTGCGATAGATTTTACAGTGATATTATTCGAAATCTGGCTAGCAGAGCATGGGTATTTTTTGGGGGAGAAGTCAGTCGTCAAGGCCGTATAATGCAAGTGCAGGTAGTACTTTGTAGTTAGTTTGAGGAAGAAATTGTCAGCGACTGGATGTACGTTATTCTATTACTCGCTGCTTTCACTGTGTGTAAAAATGGAGGTAATTGTTCTTCGTTAGTAATACCACTACATGAACAGTCTTGAAGAACTGGTTTTTATGTACCTTACAGAGGGTTTCTAAAAGTTCTCGTCTGACCAAGAAACCACAAGACTTAAGATACATGTTTATTATTTATTTATTTTTATTTTTCAACATAGTCATCTTGAAAATCAATAAATTTAATCCAGCAATTTTCCAACATTTTAGTACTCTCAGTAAAATAAGATTTGTCCAACTGTGAAAAATAAGTCTGTCTCACCTTTAATCTCATTATTTGACAATAATCTTCGTCCACCCAGCCATTTCTTCAGGTTTGGGAACAAAAAGTAATCGCTGGGAGCCAAATCCGGCGAATATTGCGGATGTGGAAGCACTCGGAAGCGAAGGTCATAGCAGTTTTGCAGCAACAATCCCAGACGTGTGTGAACACATTATCGTGATGAAAGATAACTATTTTTCGCTAGGTTTGGACCTGAATAGTATTCTTCAGTTGGTCGTAGTGAAGCGTAATAATATCCGGTGATGGTTCTGTCTTTCTGGAGGTAGTCTACGGTACCACACCATTAGAATCCCAGAAAACCGTAGCCATGACTTTTCCTGCAGGTGGAACCATTTTTTGCTTTCTTTGGTGCACTTTCACCTGTTGCCACTCACTGTTTGAATTGCTCCTTTGTCTCTGGAGTGTGGTGATGAGTCCATGTTTCATATACTGTTATGAAACGTCAGAGATACTCACTGGAATTGCGTTTAAACAAGTGTAAACACTCTTGCGAAATGTTCATTCGAATGCGTTTTTGGTCCATTCAAAGTTTTTCGTTCGGCACTCATCGAGCGGAAAACATTCTCATACCCAAAACTTCGCTAAAATGTATCTTTGCAATGTCAGTCAACTCACGTACCTTCAATCGGTGATCAGTGAGTAAGGCATTGTGAATTTTTGCCACAATCTTGTGGGTCGTGGCAGTTTTGGGGCTCCCAGAGCGCTCATCATCGTGAATGGATGTACTACCGTGCTTAAATTCAGCAGCCTACTTTTTAAATGTCGAAATCGAGGGTAAAGAAACTTTTAACTTCTTTTGTATTTCTGTTGGGGTTAAACCCTTCAAAACGAAATTCTTTATCGCCGCTCGTATTTCAGTTTTATCCATGTTGTAGAAAATCACAGTAGATTATTTATACGATCGTGACAAAGAAATAACTAAACGCGTCTGAAACTTTACATCGCGCTATCTAAAAGATGATACTTAACAACTATCGTAGTAATTTTGGCCATCTTCTCGACATCACTGAATCAGGACGAGAACTTTTAGAACGCTGTGAAAGCCAATTCTTGTAGAGAAGTGGAAAGGCGATTCGCATTAAAATATCTTGGGAATCGTGTTCCAGATGGACAAACTGTTAGTCAACTTTTTAAAAATTTACAAAAGGGAGGATCTCCCATTGACAAAAAACGTTTTTTGAACCGCCTTGTCCTTTTGAAAGAAAATTTAGGTGAAATACAAGAATTTCTTATGCCAATGTGGGCAATGTTTTGCCGCTGAAGAGCATCATTTTCAATATTTGGTAATGCAGATTAGTGATTATTATTATTGTTATTATTATTATTATTGGTTTAAAATATAGTACATTATATGTTTTCAGGAAATATATAAATATTTAAGTAAACATACTAACTTTATGCATAGCGATTCTATTTGCATTTTCCTCTTGCAGCGGATGCATTTAGCCGCACTCAGGATGTCCGTAACTCCATTAATCTCATTTTATATAATTATAGTGTAATGTATTGTAAATATTAAATTAATGCCCCTTTCTTGTGCCCACAATCTTCCTGAACTTTAACAATGCATTTCATTCAATTTCCTACATTGTTTGGAGGTAGTACTTTTAGAAACGGATCTGAAGACATACATAGACTGGGCCTAAATGGACAGAAAATGGGCTTTTGTGTGTTAGAAGATTTGATTTCTATTTAATTCCTCTGTCTTAAATTTTTTTAACTATAGAAATCTATGTTAAACAAGCCACAAAGAGATTTTGGCTGATTTCGATCAATGAAATCATCTAACGAGAGTTATTGTCTCTGTCACATGAGATGATTTATAAATGTTCATCAGTCTATTAGGAAATTGAAAGAACCGTAATTTTAGTAGCACCCTAATTCATGGATCTTCATTATTAAGCCCGCAGAAATTTTGGCAGTAATTTTTCATTTGTTCCAGTAAAGGAAATGGGTACCCGCGTAGCCGCGGCACATTTCCCAGACAAGAGCCTTGCTGGTGTTCCCCAACTCCTGGAGGACCTGCAACGGTTGGCTGAGGATCATGAATCAGCTGATATTCTGTTTCTTGTCGGCAGAGAAGAGGTTCCCGTTTACGCGCACAGGATCATCCTAATGGCCAGGTTGGTGCAACATATCTCTGGTAAATTCGTTCACTGTTCTGAGGGAGACTTAGTAAAGGGGCTGCCGTATCTCTGGGTGTTAACAGGAATCTGAATTTGGGAGCTGCTTTTTGCATGTTGTGGATGAAAAGGGAGCTGCTTTTTGCATGTTGTGGATGAAAAAATTGCTGTTTCGGACTTCTGTTGCACTGTAGGAGAATTGCTATATTAATTACACCGGCTACTGTTGTGTGCAAAATCAAGCGGTAACTCCAGCACGGAAACGTAAATCCGGACGTTTTCAAAGCTTGAACATGCGGCGATTTGTTGTTACACAACAGGAAATTGCATCATATCCATTGACGTACAGATTAAATACTCTCTGCATTTTCAAGCCTATCGATTTAAAGTTACATTTGTGTTTTTTTATATGTATTTTTATCTTAGTGTTGCTCTTAATTCGTGAAAATACAGTATATTCTTAAGTCCGTCGCACAAGATAATATATTTATAGGAATGGATCCGTTTTTAAAGTCATTTTGAATCAGAAGACTAGAAGCTAGGCACTGCGAAATTCCCCAAAAGTAGCCCATTTTCTGGAACCGCTTCCTTGGCTTGAGACTTGATTTCGATTTCAATTCTTGTTGAGCTGCCCATCCTGACCTCAGACATTATTATTATTATGGCGAATGTTGGGATGTATCTTTACTTGCCACGAATTTTCTGCTTTCACTTTCATATTTCATTCCGTTTGTTCTGTTACAGGGTCGAAAGTCCCGGGCGAGGTGAGATGGCGCGGTGTGAAAGTGGCTTGCGCTTTGAAAAACGTTTTGCTCCAGCTTCTGGAATGGAAGCTGATCATCCGAGGGGCTCGAATAACTCGGGATAAGCCCTCCTCCACCAGGGTCGGGAAGTTCTATCTGGAAACATGTTAAGGACCCATTTGCGCCCACGCAGTCACCTCCCAAAGATTCTGGCCGCCCGTGTCTCCCTTATTTTTCCCTTCCTTTTTGAGGTGCCCCCAATGGGGGCCAGCCGTCAGCAAGGCTTAAGTACCGAAAGTATCCTCCTCGCCCAAAACCATTCATCCATTGGTTTGATTCTCGGATTTGATATCTTGAGAAAACTTTCCGGAATAAATAGATGTGGCCATTCTCTTGAGGACAATTAGAGAGATACTTAATCCGAGAATGAGCGAATCCAGTCTGATAAGCCGGGATTAAGACTGTTTGAGATGTTATTGTTTTGACCACAGAGCCCCGTGTGTTTTATTTATTTGTGTTTCATACACACTACAAAATATATTAATTTTAAAGTGTTATAAGCATTAATTTAACTTATTAACAGTTTACTAACCAAGAAAAATCTCAACATATCATTCCTTCGAAAGAATGGAGAATTTTCTGTAAGGTTGAATGCGTATTTATAATATTTCGTATACACTCTTTAATGTTGGAATAATTGCCCTTGAGACAGCTCAGTGTTTTTAAACAATAGTAAACATAATGTTTTCAGTGTTTTACTACATATTGTAAGAAGATTTTTAATATTTTGCTTACATATACTCTTTCCACAGCAGAATTTAACATAAGATATTCCGTTTTATTTCATCAGCAGGAAATGAAGTGCACAGTGTGCAGAAACAAAAGCAGGCGATACATTAGAAGCGTGATAAACTAAAAGAAACAGTTCTTAGGAATCTTCATTTCTATGAACCACATAAGCAGGGACTGGTAACACTTGGCGACGACGTCGGCGCTTGAATTCCTCAACATCATTTTCATCTGCAGACTCAGGTTCATTTGAGCTAAATGTGGTGGTCTTGTCGTCCTTGTAATCACTATCAGGGCGTTTAACCACGAACACCTCGATGCCCCCATCGGGCTTCCTCCGAACCTTGATCCACTGACCAACAGTCACCATCCAGTTTCTGCCACTGTTAACGGTCACGTTACCTACACAGAGAAATTCACATCTTTGTAAGAGAAAATGTCAATGAAAATATTAAGACTGGAAAGAAAGTAGTGGCAACATGTGAGGGCGTTGTTATGTTTAACTACATCATACCTATTCAACATACTCAGTGTCACTAGTGCACTGCTTGTAACGGACGAACACGAATGCTATTGGAGAAGTGCAGCTGCCGAAACTGATAAAGGCAGTGATTTGATTTATTTACGGGTGCTCTTTAACATCTCAGGTCATCAGCGTCCCATTCAATTCAGGGCGTGAAACGGCCTACAAATTTTGCTCAGAGGCCTCTTCTTTCAGGCTTGAGGTTCTTTTACGTGCCGTAAATGTACGAAACGGGACCCACGGCTTTACTTCCCTTCCGAAGGAAGCCTACTTAGGATTTTTACGCCCGAAAAAATCCATCGACCCTGGCCGGGTTTGAACCCGCGATCTTGGGTTTAGAAGGCAAGTATGGACCACCAGGACCGATGATGATAAAGGAAGATAGTCGATGAGAGACTATAAAAATTAATTTACCAGTTGGTAAATTAATTTTTATATTTTACTGAAAGTATAAAATACTACCGTATTTAAAACTGGCAATAATAATAATAATAATAATAATAATAATAATAATAATAATAATAATAATAATAACTGCCTGTGTTAAAAGAGATGTTAAATTATGTCCCTCAGCGGAAATGCGTTGTCGGCATCGTAAAAAATTGCGGTTTAAAACACTTTTCTTGTCATTGAGAGATCCTGTCCCTGATAATATTTTAGCGAGATAGCGAACAGTTTCTCTACCTAGACTTGCGAAACGCCTTACCACTTCTTTGCGTTTTCACACGTGTCGTACATAATGTATATGTCCAAGTGAACAATTAGCACATAATTTAAACATTTGCAATGAAAGCACCGAGTAATCACTTCCGCAACTATCTGACGCTGCTATCTGCACATGCACTATACAACCTTGACAACTGATTTCTCCCAATATGCAGCCGTGCTCTGCCTGTCCGTACTTAGTTCTGCTATCAACAAAACTTGTTTTGTAGAACAAATAACTGGAAAGCTTCATAGGCTATAATTTAATATCTGCAGTTGAAAACGGTCTTAACAAATGAACAGAATAATAAAGTATCAACCTGTTAATGTCAATGCTAACTTTTTCACACTTTATAAAAGTAAATTGTAGTTATTTAAGTGAATATACTTCTTGACATAGGGCAACGCTATACATAACCATCACTTCGTAGATGACACTTAAAAGAGAGCGAAGTATAAATAGGTCATCTCTACTGTCACTGCAGTAATACATACCAACTCTAACGGAAGTTTCCCCATTTGAACTGGGATCTTCCTGCTTTACAACATTTCCTGGATTGTCAGTAACCTCCTTATTCCCAGAAACCTGAAAAAAGATAAATGCAGGCTTCAGTTATTTATTTAGAAAAAAGTGTGTCAATATAATGGTGATGCATTCTATAATGTGGTAGTGGGCACTGTGGTTTACTTTCTACAGGAATTGATTTACTAACATACGATTTACCTATACTAACACATATGCGGCAACTATCTTGCTGGGAATGTTATTTTTAACTGGCAGAGTTAAGGTCAGAACTTTATGTCAAGCAGCCCCAGTTAACACAATAAATATAGACAAATATTTTAACTATCACATATACAATGTTCAGTTACGTCACACATTTTAAATTAACACTGAACAACTAACTTACATTATATCAGATTACTTATTTAACCCATTTGAACATGAAGTGTACAAAGTAGAGAATATTCAAGTTCAGCCTGCAGATGATTTGAGACTCATGCTGAATGAATTAAAGCTTAAAAAAAAAAAAAAAAAAAAAAAAAAAAAAAAAAAAAAATTGGCTTGAGAATGAAAGCGAGCAAAACGAAACTGATGTTCACTGAGAATGTGGAACCAGCAACAATAGAACAAGTAGAAGAAGATACACGTCCGAGCCAGTTGATAAACAGTAAAGTTGAACAGAGAAGAAGCTAGACGGATTTAACATGCATGGACCAAATTCCACAGTCTGAAATTCATTCTTGAAGACAAATCCTCAAGTAAACGGCTAAAATTGGAACTGCTGGAAAGCCCAGTATTACTATATGGATGCCAGACTTGGGCATGCATACAAAGACAGATGAAAAGATTGAAAATGTGCCAGCAAATGGAGAGGCGAGTTTTGAACCTCAAAGTAGTTGACAGAATTCAAAACTCAGAAATAAGAGTAAGATCCAAGATGAAAGATATGGGAAAGCAGGCGAAATGCTAAAGTGGAAATGGGGAAGTAAAGCTGTAGACTGCAACAGGACAGATCGGCTTAGCTACAAGAGTGTGGGACGTCCGAAGTGGGAAAAGGGTAGGCGCAGACAACTTTCAGACAGCAGTAGAAGCAGACTGGACAAGGATTGTCAGGAACAGAGTGCAGTGGAAAACCCTAGGAGGAGAGCTAGCAAGATGCAGTGCAGTGTAATGAAGTGCTTCAAATCCAAAATTGAATATACTGAGACGAAAGTGTAGGCTAGGAGGCAAACATGCAGACCAAGAACAAATGACAGAAATAACATTAGGCTAACATCATACAGTATTATAAACTGTATCAGGCTTCATGGGATCTAACCTACAAGTGATCAGCCTAGTAGGCCATAAAGCAAACATGCAAAGTAAACGAATCTAAAGGGGCAAATCACTCAAACTCACATGGGCTGGTTCCCCATGCGAGTAAAAAAAACTGAGCCACCCTACGCAAGTAGGAGGCCCTTGCCCTGCAGGGATTGCATGAGATGATGATGATGATTATTATTATTATTATTATTATTATATTATCATTACAAGCTAGAATTACTGATTAAATATGTATTACTCAAACTCAAACATAGGTTTAAGTGTACTTACCTAAAGTAAACAAAAGTTTTGATTGTAAGTTCAATTAAATAGCACATAAACAGAACAAAATAAAATAAACATGAGCATAAAGATAAAAAATAAATGTACAACAATTCAAGAAGAACAATTAATAAGACTATTTCACTTATGTGGCGTCTTCATAAAATCGACCAATGAAATGAAGCAAAAGTTTGAATTTTGATCAATCACAGCTCAATATCGCAGTGAAATTATCGTAAATTTTTAAATTTCTTTACCACGTGACGTGCATTTGTCTTCTGGTCAGTGTATCCAACTCAATACCTCCACTATAATTCCTGAGTATCATACAAATCAATCAAGAATTTGGAATTCTGCTTCCACATCTTTAGCTACTAATTCCAAAATGTCCTTCCAATGAAATCGCATTCCCTTTGTTCATATTCGATAACTGTGTTTTCATTAATTATATAGTTAACTAACTTGGTGTGTATTCATTCTAAACAAATGTTTTTGCGTTTTCAGTCAAACAGTCTGAAATAATTTTGTAAATTATGTAACAATATCTGCCTAAGCAACCATAAATTTTAATAAACAAGTTGTTCTGAATGGTAAAATGTTATCTGTGTTTTATTTTTGTCAGTAGGTATTAGTAAATCTAACGGTAGCGATTGTAATAATCGAATTCGGTCTATTTTATTCTCACGGTTTCTGAATAAGTAGGAATTCATAAATAAGTATAACACTTTATATAATGTTTAATATCTGTCCGCGAATTTGAAATATTTGTCACTTTTATTCTTATCCTATTCATGAAATAGCCTAAACCCGACTCTTCTCTATTGGCATTGCTGACAATCGACACTCATCTGTTGCAAGATGTCTTGAAAAGTTAAGTATTCATAATACAAATATTATAATTTTTAAGACAAATTTAGGGGAATTATAATTAAATTCTTATTTGATTCGTGAAATTCTCCTAATAAATATCACTCAAGGGTCTGAGTTTTCCAAATAAACTATGTTCGTGAATTTATGGCAATCTCAGACACTCTTGTGATATTGCATGTGATGGATGGTAATTTCATTAAACATTTATCAAAAAGTTACATGGAAATCAATCAATAAGGAAGAATTGTTGAAGTTTAGTTTTAAACAAGGACTTTATGCCACAACATCCAACTTTTCTCGGGATTGTTAACAGAGATGTTTGATAAAGAATACGTTTTATGGCGAGGTATAAGGAACAGATACTCATGGTGAGACCTGGGGCCTAATGGACATTGGAACGAAACAGCTGCCAAGTTATTTATCAATTAATTTGTTTTTATGATTCGTGTAATTGTTGATTCCAACTACCTCCTTGTTGACTGCTGGCCGGGAGATCCGGGTTCGATTCCCTGTACCTATTTAGGAAATTTTCTAAATTAGAAAGGTCTAGAACGGGGTTCACCTAATCTCGTGAGGACAATTGGGAAGCTACCTGATGGAGAGGTGGCGATCTTCGATCATGAAAGCCACGTGATAAGCTACAGGCGGGGTCGGCATGCTGATCACATACCCCCACTGCAATACTGCCCTCTATCAATGAAGTCGTAAAACGGAGGTAAAGGATGGAGAGGTCGTCGCGGCAGGCTGAAGTTCACCCCGTGCGCCAAATGAAAGAAAGAAGAAATTGTCGATGCATTAAATGTTTTATATTTTCTGCAACTTGAGATACCTTTAGCACAAGAAAACGTGGTCGCTGGATGCTGGCAGTAAGGCAGTAGCTAAACTGATGTAAACCACAAAGCAACGACTCTGGGCTTCATACGTTTCTTTGGCTGGGAACTAAACAAACATCACTTCGTCCGTTAAAAAGGCAATTTTTTAACACTTTTCTTCAAATATAAAAAGGAGAAATTAGAAAAAGATATCTATATAGGCTGTAGACAGATGTAATAGCTCTAGTTTAACTCAGTGTGAGGCCGAGCATTGTCGTGCAGCAAAACCATTGCTCCTATCGAAAGTTGCTTGTTTTAATGATTCATCAGATATTCCCAAGTATGTCTTTATAATACTGCACTTTGATCTTTCACCATGCTTCAGAAACTCCACTATTAAGGGTCTCGATAATAATCGAAAAAAAAGTGCCTTTCCTTGCAAGAGCTTTGGGGATAGAGACTTACTGCGTTTCCATTTCGTGCTTGGCCTAAGGGTATGTAGCTCAAAAGGATGGTACTAGGACTCGTCACTTGTCACAACACGATTAGAGAATTCATCTTTTTCTTCTACTTGATTTCCTTTGAGACTGTTGGCTTATTCTCACACGTGAAACAATGTCACCCATTACAAGCAACCTTTGCAGTAGTGCAAGTCAAGTAAGTTCGTATGATCTACAAAAATAGGTATTTGGTGCAGCCCAAATATGAATGATGAATTATTTAATGGATTTTATGGCAGCAAACAACATTACAATTAAATTACCATTAATTAACAAATTATATAAATATTTAACAATACCAAAAACTAAGGTTCTCCCATACCTTAACCACCTGGTTATATGTGTAGTAAAAAACCTCTACAATAAATCACAACTATGTGTGCGTACTAACTCCTTCTTCATATATATTTCTTCTCGAATTTCTTCTGGTGGTGTAGTGGTTACCATACTTGCCTCCTTAACCCAAGATCGCGGATTCGAACCCGGCCAGGACCGATGGATTTTTTCGGGCGTAAAAATCCTAAGTATGGCTTCCTTCGGAAGGGAAGTAAAGCCGTGGGTCTCGTGTCGTACATTTTCAGCACGAAAAATAACCTCAAGCCTGAAAGAGAGGCCTCTGAGCAAAATGTGTCGGCCGTTTCACGCCATGAGTTGAATGGGACGCTAATGACCTGAGATGTTAAAGAGCGTCCATAAATAAATCAATAAAAAAAATTCTCGACTTATCCCTTATTTTTCCTTAGAATTCCCAATATTATTTATTTTCGCTACTTTCATATCTGACGACATTTTAATCGCTATTATATCATGTTGTACTTTATTCCATTTTTCGTTCCAGATACTATTCCTTCGCCATTTTACCATTTACACTCTACTAGATATTTTCAACTTTCTCGCACATAATACATCTTTCTTTAAATTTTTTCTTAATCCTTTTGGAAATAATTTCTTGTACACATCCATGCAAGAACTATCCTTCCAAATTGATCACAATTGTCTATATATTTCTTCCGTTCTCAATTACTTTTAACTATTCTATGCAAATATAAAGAGTATTTATCCTCTATTTTAACCCAAATATCTTGCTTCTCTATATCTTCTTACCTCTGTCTCACTTCTTTCCGAAATCCACAGACGTTGTTTTCGCCCAGTCGCCCCACTCCCCCTTTCCAATTTCTTCCAATAGTTTCTCTTCCTTCCCAAACCACTCTCTTTTCCCATCAAATCTCTTTGGTACATAAGAGATTCTTTTAGTACATTCTTATTATTTAATTTTATACATCTGAGCCAATATTTCAAGATTCTCTCCGCTATTATATTTTTCCTTCCTATTCTTCTTAGTTCTGCCAAATTCACCCCCT
This sequence comes from Metallyticus violacea, assembly GCA_030762175.1. Lineage (NCBI taxonomy): Eukaryota > Metazoa > Arthropoda > Insecta > Mantodea > Metallyticidae > Metallyticus > Metallyticus violacea. The sequence goes on from CM060834.1 coordinate 60,460,199, forward strand.
TTGGGAAACTTTTGGTAATCCCAGAAACTCTCTACGAAACTTTCTATGTATCACATCGACCTTTGACACTCCCGAAATTTCTATTGCACACATCATTTTTGTCTCTACCACAGCCTCACATATTCTTTCTAGACATTTCATTGACAAAATGGGAACTTTAACAAACTTATTCTGACAGCTTTCATAGCTAATTTACCTTTAGCTGGTGCACATTTAGACTGCACCCCCCCATCCCGTTACTTGTAAACCTCACCCCCAAGTATTCAATTTCTTTTACTACTTCTATTGGGTCCGTAGCCAAAATTGTTTCATGCACAAAACCACAAGCCACTTAATAATGTAAAATACGCCACTAAGACAAAAACGCTAAAATGGGTTTTAGTACTCTAGGGAGCAAATTAAACCTTGTTTCTTGCCTCCACAGTGAAATGGCTTGCCTTTATGGAAACAAATGTCCTGAATTCGAAAATGGCTATAAAATGCACTGAGAGGGAACCTTTAGTTATTACAAGTATATTTTGCAGTGTCACAAACAGAAGTATCTTATAGAAACTGTGGCTCCATTGAACATTTTTTTATTATTTAATATTATTTAAGTCCGCTTTTACTGCTGAAGCGTACATTGATGATACATAAGATGAAATAAGTTGGGAAAGGAATTTTTATCAAATGAAGGAAGCGTTCTATGCCTAGGATTAGGGTACCTTCCCGGCATTTGGTATTGATGATTACTGAGGAAAAATCTTGAAAAATTATCAATCAGGGAGAACTACCTTGGCGGGAATTGAACCACAGATCTACCGCTCCGAATTCATGATTAATGACTTTGGCCACTCGTATCCATACCATTTAACAATGAACTATTAATTTGCGTGGCTGCATATTGAGCAACTACGAACAGACACTGTAAATTATGGCCGGCTAATACTTCTTGCTATGTCATTAATTTGTGTATGAAATAATACATACAAAAAGTTTCTTATTTCATGTCATAGGAAACAATGTCAACTGCAAACAAAAAATGGAACTATGCCACATTAAAAATGAATAAAATGTGCTGCAACTGGAATGAAAAACAAAACAAAAACAGGAAACTGCGGGAACCTGCATTGCATACATATTAAGTCTAAGCTCTACCATATTACTAGTTAAACTATCATAACGTCAAGTAAAGCTTGTAATTAAAAATTCGTACAACAATATTTATCATTAACATATTTTTCTTCCTCCCTTTTACGCGAATTTCTGGACAGCCTGTGTAGTTTGTTTCATGGAAATACTAAGGTATAAAATTCCATAGTGCCAGATTTCAGATAAATTGGCGTATATAAACCTTGTTACAAAAGTTAGAGATACTTTATGATATTGAGACATCTTCTATTTACTCAAATATTAATAAATGAGACAATAGGCAGGTTTTGTCTCATTTAAGGGCGCGACTCTTGGTGAATCATAGAGTGCTTTAAGTGTGTTTGGATTAAGGCAGGTTGATGTGGCAGAAGTTCTAGGAGTATCACAAAGCGTTATTAAGAGGCTTGCCAAGAGAGACAGGATCTGAGGAAGAAACACCTAAATCTTAAAGATCAGAGGAAACCTCCCCTGCAGATGACAAGTTTCTTACTCTTCAAGTAAGCTGTACAGTACGCGACGACTAGCCGGTACAAATGATGCCAGTGTTAGCCGTTATACTGCTTCTATTACAGATAAACTTGTGTTCCAGATAGATCGCCAAAGATTGGCACGGGCTCGAGCTCTTCGAGACTAGCAACAAGAATACACAATACTTACGGATGAGTTCGGATTTGGTCTTCGGTCTGATAGTTGCGAGTGCACATATGGACAATACATGACACTTATCCAGGAATGTGCACCATCCAGAAGGGAGCAATACACGTTTGGGCTGGCATTTGTACATCTGTCGTGAGAACATGAATCATCAAATTTATAAAACTGGCATTATGTAGAGTGTAGTGGTCCAATTTCATGCAGCAGTTGCGAAGACTTCAGATTTCTGGATGACAACGCCATTCTTCATAGGGCTAAGATCATACTTGGTAAGCTGTATGAACTGGGAATACCCACTCTTCCACTTCCAGCACGGTTACCCGATCTAATCCTAGACACCCTGGAATACTGTTCTACAACTCCTCAGACACTAGGATAACTGTCACAATTCTTCCTCGTTTATGACAAGCTATTTCTGCTGAGAACCTGAATAACCTTAGAGAGAACATGTCAAGGAGAGTAGAAGCAGTCATTCAGGCAAGAAGACGCTGAACTGTACTAGAAATTGAAGCTAATATTCTATTTTTCTTCTGTTTTTAAGAAGTTATCATATTTTTGTTAAAGTCTGAAAAAGTAATACGCTTATATGAATAAAAATAATAATACAGTTGTATTCATTGTATTCAAATGTTAATAAAGGTTCAGATATTACAACTTAAACTCCTACTTTTTTTTTTATTCTTCAATATTCCTAACATTTTCAACATAGCTTATTTGCAATAGCCCTTGTCTCTCACTGTTTACTGATGAAAGTCTTTCCCTTACGGCTGCCAGTATGCAGGAGATCACAGACATAGGTTTCCTTATAAGTTCATCCATGAGTAATTTAAACATTTCCGACTACGAACTCGGTAACAAACCCCGTTTCGTCTGCATTGTGTACCGGATTAAACCGAACTACTCTTCTTTTATGAAAGCATCAATTATTTTTTTCCCCTAAATAGCTCGAGCAGAAGTACCCCACTTAAAACACTCTCCGGCATCTCTCTGTAGCAGGGCGGAATCTGAATACCCAACATGGTTGCAAGTGCATGTATCGCAGCTTATTTTCAGCTGCAGAAACTGCTGTACTCCATTTGCAAGTCTGCTGGAAATTACTACACAGTTTGTCATTTAATCTCCTGCTGTTGAGCGATTTCAAGTTTTCCTTACATACACTGCTAACATAGGTTATGCTGATTGTGTACAATTTATTGCACATTTTGTGTTTTTAAAGGCAATTTAACACTGAACTCGATGATTGCGTTCTTTAGTGAAACAAAGAATGAATGTCAACGTTTTTCTTGGAGAGTAAATAGATAACGATAAAGAGGGGGTAGTGTTAAAAATGCATTGCTCTGTTCATTTATTTCTGTAAGTTTAGCCTCGTACCATTAATTTGTTTTCGTTAAAACTTTTCCTGTTTAGAGGATGCATGTCCGGTTGAAGTGACATCTCCTTTAAAGGAGTCCGGTCTAGTGAGGTTGCACTGAACCTCGGAAAAGCAATGGGCATATGTGTGTATGATGACGAAGTTCTTAGAACTCTTAAAGATAATTCCAAATTAAACACAAAATAAGTTGACCTTAGAATTCACTCTTCTCCTTCCTTGTTATGACTCTATATTTCTTCTCAGGCTTTAGAAATAACATATCTGTTGTTTTCTTTTAACGAAAAATTCATAGTTATAGTTATAAAAAACTTCATTTCGTACTTAAAGCAACACAAATTAAACTAAAACCGGGAATGTTATGAATCTTAATAAGGAATGAAAGATAATTTAAAACGTAATAAATAATTATGTGTAACATACGTTAACACAGACGATACATGAAATGAAATGATAAAATGGGGAGCGGGGGAATTAAAGGAAGGAAGCGTTCCAAGCTTAAGTTCAGGATACCTCCACGGGATTTGCTATTCATGAGGGCTGAGGAAAACCTGACAAAAAAAAATCAGTCAGGGAAGACGATCTTGAACAGTAGATCTCCCGTTTACGAGTTCGGGCCTTACGACCTCGGCCAGCTGTGATAATTTTATTGTTGAAGATTTTCTATTATAGTGTTATTTCTAAGGTGGTCTCTCCTGGTGTATCCTACTATTTTTCTTCCTCTAGACCTTGTTAGCCATCGTGGGCTTTGGCCTACGATGCTGCGATTGCTGCGTCATCTACCTCTGTCTTGCGATATCACTATTGCAGAAAGGCGTATAATCAGTCAGTCGCCATCTCACGGCTTTCGTGATCAAAGGAAGCTACCTCTTTATCAGGCAACTCCCCAGTTGTCCTCAAAAGGCTGGGTGGACCTCGTTCCGGAGCTCTCCAACTTAGAAAATATCTAAGCAGATATCGGGGATCGTGGATATCCTCCGCCTAGCAGTCAGCAACGCTAACTACAGATCAAGGAGGCGTCATCCTACCACCATTAAGTATTCCTCTTGGTAATGCCAATACTACTGGCCTGCTTCTCTAAGAGTATCCAACCCTCCAGACCCTCAGTCTCCAGAGCTTCTCGATACATTACTTGTAAGCACAAATTCTTCCGGGTTTTTATTAACATCTCCCGTACCATTTTTACTATAAGTCTTATAGCTTTCTTGACTCTATATTGACCTATTCTTCCACCATTCCTAGATATTCAGATCGACAGCTTCCAGCTTCTTATCTTTCCATTCAATGTTCATTTCTATTCCATTGTCTTCTTTAAATATTATCACCACCTTACTCTTTTAATGTTAGTACACATTCTCCTTTCTTCTAGAGTACTAGTGTATTCTATAACAGGCCTCTATAACGGGTAATTTCCCTGCTGACCGCACGAATGGACACGATAATGACATTAATCTTAAATTAACACTCGTTGCGGATAGAACACTTATACCTAGTATTTGCATTTAATATTCGCAACAACTTTGCTCTAGGATTAGATTCCCCCCCCCCCCCACATCCCACTGTTCAACCGGCACTGACTGTGTGACGCAATATAGCAGTTCGGCAAACCCTCCCGCCATCTTCAATTCGTGTAGCCGGGCTGGCTTTGTTGGTTTAACGGTCAATTCAGTCTCCCCCCGCCGCGTCCGGTATTCCGGAGGTAACCAGGAAATGTAAATCTAGCAAATAAAATGCAATGGTATACATTTTACTCTGTATCTCAGAAAGTTTTAAAGCTATAAATATGACATTTTTGAGAGATATTAAGAATTTAACTAAAGATGCTCTGTAAATTTTAATTCTCTAATGCACATAACACGTTTTAAAAAAACTATTTAAACCGAAATAAACTTTCCTTTCGAAAATTGCTAACACTGACTTAGTCATGCATTTTTCTAAACTATTGGTGGAATTGGAATTTTTTTATTTATTTTTATTATTTTTTTTTTATAAAACTGTAGAGAACATGCTATACTGGGAACTAGAATAGTATATCTATGCTAGTTGCTTGAAAAGAAATCAATTTTAAAAATATGAAAAAATAGAAATATGTTTAATTTTTATCGGTATTAATTTTTATCAACTAATAGTCATATTTAAATACTTCTAGTTACCACACTTCACATTTGCATACATTGTGTGTGTGCAAATTTTCAACAAGATGGTCCAGCCAATCCTGAGAAAATTGCACGTTTATGTCAAAAATTTAAATTATCGGGAAATGAGATTTATTTTGTTTAAAACCGTTTTATATGCATTAGAAAATAAAACTTTAAAAGCATCATTAGTTAAGTATTTTTAATATCTCATAAAAGTTTCATATTGATAGCTTTATAAATTTCTGAGATGCAGTGCAAAATATACTGTTGCATTATTTGCTACATTTACACTTCCTGGTTACCTGAAGTAAATTCAGTGTATAGGAATAGAATTTGTAATTTTTTGTAATTTCTTACATTTTCTGGAATTGCTATTAGCCGCTTGGCTAATTTCAATTTCACAAACTGCTTTTACCCCCTTTATTTCATGATCCATTAAGAATACATCCTGATTATTTTATTGCAAGTACATTTTAGTTTTTTGCGGGCTGTTGAGCATTACAAAAAGGGAAAGAAAAGGCTGAAATAAAGCAAGTAAATGCACGAGATGGGACACCAGCAACAGTTCTCAGTGAATTTGCTTGCCGACTTGTTTTTTATACTCTCCACTAAAATCTGTAAAGTAGCAATTCGTAAAACACATACTTTGACTTATTTTAAGGAAAAAAGTTGATGTCCTTGCTGTCTTTGTTCGTACTTTTCTCCGTGACTCGTTTTATGTCCCTTGCTGGAAAATAATGCTCCTTAAAAGATGCTGCGAAATGTTACGGTCTTCTCCCACTTGCTTTAAATGTAAATTATCTTCCAGCTCATTCACTTTGAAATAAAAACAGCAGTAAGTGAGAAACGTTGATCCCTTGAATGTGCACTTTAGTGCATACATTAACTTGCTTATAAGATTAGGTAATATTCCAGTAAAAGCTGAAACGAACTGTTTAATTTAAGTGCATTTAAAGTGTTGATGACACAGACCGAGATTCTGTTTCTCCACAATCAGAATTAATGAAGCCTGTTTAAATGTTGCTGTGGTAGCTCTTGGTGAACAAGGCGCTGAGAGCTATGGTCGTTGTAGACAGGAGTTTTCCTTCACGGATGCTCAAGATCCTCCATATCATCGACCACATTCGGGAAAGAACCCTGTGCTTATGATATAATATAACCACTTCTTCCAGCTTCTGGAAAGAGGGAATATGCTGGCCCTGTTTCCGGCTGCCCAGAGATTCGGTGAGCCCCATCAACCAGCTCTAGCCATGGGGCAATCCTTCCTGGGTCTGCTCACTCAATGTGGCTGTTCCTGTCTCAGCCCAGGAATCTGCTGTGGTTACAGGAATCCTATTAATGAGGCCATTGCCACATTCTACTCTTAGTGGCAACACAACCCACCGTATTGGGGCTTAGGCAGTGGTTTCGCATGGCAGCCAAATTAATGATACGATGCCCCAATAAATGCGGAATAGTGATCGTCCGATAGACACCCCCCTTTAAAGCGTGCAGTATTCACGTATCAGAATTATGTACTGGTTTCGTATCTTATGCCCCATAAATGCAAACAGAAATCCCAAATTATTCCACCCACTTTGTTAACGTGGCACGTAAATCCATGAAGCAGCAAATCCCATCCAACTATGGTAGACCTGGTTCGCCCAGTATATTCTTATATTGAACTACGTACCGAGAAATTATGCTTTATATGTTGCAAGTGATATATATGGAAGAACATAAGACGTTTTTAGTAGTGTTTAACGTCCGTTTTTATTGCTGAGGCATCACAGGCAATACGTGAAATAAAATAAATTGGGAAAATGTTTTTTGAAGGAATTTCAGATACAAATTAAGGGTACCTCCCCGGCATTTGCCATTTACGACTGAGAAAAACCTGGATGGCTCAGACAGATATCATTCCTGGACCTGCCGCTTACGAGTCTGTGGCTTTACAACCTCGACCACCCCTATCGGTAACATTTGTTGTTGCATAATAGGCGACACAGGAAAAAAAGGGGGGGGGAGCAAGGAGTAGGAATTCTAATCCAACTTATTCTAGATTTTAATATTTATAATTCCGTTTTAAATTATCTATGTGTTTAGAAATTTCTGATGTCCAAAAAGGCTAAAATTAATTTTCAGCTCCAGTTCTAGTTCTGCACCGACAGAATTAAGCAGTCAAATCTGAAAGCAATAAATTTATCTCAGGACGTGTTATTGCGGGGCTTTTATGTAAAATCTTTGATTCTCGGCAGCTGGGGGTCGCTCCGCTCGCTGCCGAGGGGATTCAAAACACGGCGCGTGCGGTATAGTTTTTATGTGAAAGCCCTGGTATTAGCGAACTACGAAATGTTATAATTTAAAGCACCGATTTTAGCTGAAAAGTTCATACAAATTCCCAGATGTAAGTATTTTAAATGTTATCAGCAGAGAGATGAGATGCAACTGCACGCTGGTTTTGCACCCCTATCCAAAGGTCTACTGGGTCCTGGTTCACAAAAGTATGGTTTAAGACATTACAAGTGTATGGACTTGTAATTGTTGTTAATAAAATTTACCGCCACGGATGGCCGAGATCGTTAAGGCGCGGACTCATGAGCGGGAGGTCTGGGATTCGAATCTCGTCAGGACCGTCCACCCTAACTGAGGTTTTTTTTCCAGGTTTTCTTCAGTCTTCATAAATGGCAAATGCCGCGGAGTACCCTAAACTTAGGCCTGGAACAATTTCTTCCTTAAAAATAAATCCTTTCCCAATATGTCATTTCATCTTGTGCGTTACACACCATTCATTCGTTTAGTAAAATTATGTTACAAAAAGTTTCTGCTACACTTGTACTTTACAACTCCATACTTACGAGTGTGCAGGTGATATTTTTCTTCGTTTTGTTTCATAGAAATATTAGTATTAATCGGGCACTGCAATCTACAAGTGTAGGGGTATTGGTAAATTTGAAATACTAGCACAAAATATATTTTTAATGATTTTGGGAGTCAATTGACCTAAATGTGCTCAAGTATTAGCGAAAGTGATGATATTGATGAGTAGGAATAGGTATAACGAAAGAATTATAAGTATTTGTGTATAATGATAAAGTTAGGTTAAGTGCAAATAAAGTAGGGCTTATGATGATATTAGCGTTTCCTGTTTCAAATGCATATTTCAGACCAGTGTCTTAGTTAATGTATTTTTATGGTTCTTGTTACATGCTACGAAAATAATTTCTTTTCGTTCTTCATTCTCTTTTAAAATAATCTCTTTTAACACAAGTTTCCCAATTTTTGCTTATAATGAGAACGTGGTTGTTAAGCAATATAAACAAATATATAAATATACATAATCAAATGAACTAATAAAATAAATGATCAAGAACAATCGAAGCTCCATTCTTCTTCCGTCTTTCGGCGACTGAAATTTATGCTCCTAAATGTAACCGTATGCGATCCTCATCTCAAAATGCATTATTACACTTTAATATCGATAAATACATAATAAATATTTTAAATTATCATTATATTGGAGAAAAAAATGCAAGACTCGTTTAGCAGGAATACGATAATCCGCTGTGTATATTAAAAACTACGAATTTATTACTAAGGAGTGGAAATAGCCTAGTTCAAGTTATGGCAACATATGGCATCTGTTTCTCCATCTTGCTCTTATATGATGTCACTTGTTAACATTTTAGTAACACTTTACAAGTGTTGCACTTCTTTCATGGAACAGAAAGTTACAAGACCATACTTTACAAGAACTTGTGCTAATACACTTGTGATGCATTAGACCACACTTTTGTGGAATAGGTAGGGCCTTGGTGTTGGACTCAGCTCTAGGGTTGCGTAGATAACTTCTGGCATGCTAGAATTTGGAACTATCACAGCATATCACATTGCCATATTGAAAAAAATTTAAAATCTGACAAATAAACAAAAATAATAGGAATAAAATCAATAAGATACCTATAACCATTAATAAACTGTCACAATTTACAGTCAACAGGAGTTACCGATAACGAAAGCTGTAAAACGCACCTGAAGTACTGACAGTCATCATTGTCAACAGTGGCATAACGCAAACCTGTACGGCCTTCCTGCGTGGTTATTTCATGTTCACAATTTTTTCGTTAATTGGGTTTATCTCTCGTGTTCTTGATTTATAAGCATGTGTATGTTTTGCCGATTACCGGCAGTACTCGGCTATTAGCTGTCGGAATCATTCTTCTACATAAAGCGAGGCCCAAATAAATGGATGACACGATAAAGCGAATACTTAAGTATGCATAAACTCACAGGAAGGGTTTAGAAATATTCAAATTGAGATGGTTATTAAGTTTGAGTCATAAAAACATAACACCACACCCCTACTCCATAAAAGATTAAAATAAAAAGTTGAAAATGAGTTTTGACAATATCGTATTTCTTCAAAACGCATCATAAATTAAGATGGATGTTTAAATTAGTACTTATAGATATAGATTATCGATGATCTTTTTCTTCCTCCGGGTTTAAGCTCGTTTGCCTATTCCGCCTTCACAATTGTATTTAACCCATATTTTATATGAGCGTCCTATATCTCTATTTTCTTTGGCAGTAATCTTTCATCGTCCATTATTCCCAAGTGCATTTTCTACTTTTCTCTATATTCTTGAATTTCGTCATTCAGCGGACATATGTTGAGTTATCGAAAGTTATTTTTTATCTGGTCTCTTCTTGTACATCCTTTAACATTACATATGTTTGTATTCTTTAGTAGTCTTTTCCTCCAATGCTCTATTTATTGCTGCACAGCGGGCTTCAATTTTTTTTTTGTTCCGTATCTTCTTCATAATGATAGTTAGTATCGCATCCCAAATACCTGAAATGATACATCTGTTCTAATGTTTGATCATTATTTCTGAATGTCGAGGATATTTTCTTTTGAATGTCATTATTTTTGTTTTTAACGAAAATTTTAAGATTGTATAGCTTGCATATTTGATTTAATTGGTTGGAAGACTTTTGCAACTGTTTTCATTATCCTATATTGTTATTAAGCAATCTGCAAAAATTGAGTTATAAAATTGTGTTATTTAATCCTAATTACTTTCTCAGTGTTTCATACTACTGTCGTCCATGTATATTTGAAGAATGGTTTGATCGTAAACGTTCAAATATAAAAGTGGGGAATGTGCAAGAAAGAAAGGAATCAGAAATAAAAAGCTTTTCAATAATTGGATAAATCTGTCTGTGACAGCCAAATGCTCTCTAAAAGCAGCTTAAGGTTCTCGCATTGTTGTCTATTCAACAACGGAAATATTCATCTCTATCATTGGACGTTTAGAAAGCTAACTGTTAAACATTACAAATGACATTGACTTTCCCAACATCCCAGTTCACACCGTTATGCGTTTTCAAATACTTTCTGTTATGTTAATGGATGTAAGTTGATTTCAAAACCATACCTATATTATCCGTATTGTTTACGCACTAGTAATCAAAATTAAACGTAGAGAAGTAACTGGAACTGATAAATAACCCACTATTTTTAAATTCTGTGCACGGACCTGCAAAGAGTACTATATTAATCCTAACTGCTGATATGGAGGAACCGTGGAGTTCCAAACAAACATTTCTTCGAACCGAAATTCGAGGTTCAAGAATTATTCATGACCTATTAAACGCGTTACGGAAGACGGGGGAATGGAAGATCCAAAAAGAATCGCACAATTCTCTTGGAGGAAAAAGCAGACAGCATAAATGTTTAATGGAAACTATGTGCGTAAATCTTTTCAATGTCTTTCTCTGTAATAGCGTAGTTTTCTTTGATTTTGCATGCATAGCTTTTGTTGAAACTCAAATCAACTGAATAGGGCTATTAAATATTTTAATTTTTACGTTCTTGCAATGATGAACAAATTCGTAATTTTCATCATATGTTTGATTGCTGTATAGCTTTGATATGAAACAATGGTACCATTAAAGAAAAACATATCCTTGAGGTGTAGTTTTTCTTCGTTTTTGTAATAGTGCGTTCAAAGGCTGGTTTAATTTTTAAATGGAAATGAGTGTTATTGTTCACCAAGAAATTCTCTAGGCATTGATATTGGTTTGATTTGTTTACGGACGCTCTTTAACAGCTCAGGTCATCAGCGATCCATTCAATTTAGGGCGTGAAACGGCTCAATTTTCCTCTGAGGCCTCTTCTTTCAGCCTTGAGATTCTTTTTCGTGTAGTAAATCTACGACACGGGACCCACAGCTTTACCTCCCTTACGAAGGAAGTCATACTTAGGATTTTTACTCCCGAAAAAATCCATCGATCCTGGCCGGGATGCAACCCGCGATCTTGGGTTTAGAAGGCAAGTATGGTTACCACTACACCACCAGGACCGACCCTCTTGGCGTACCGTTCGCCAATACATGAGTTTTATGTTGATGAAACTAAAGGAGAAAGTTGGAAAATGGCTTCCAAACTCTATTTGAATAGACTAGGAAAGCAGTAAGTTATCATTTTCACATAAAAACATACAACGTATATATTACTATGGAAAAGAGAAGCTTGAACAGGAACAGAAATTGCAATACTAGCGTATGTATCACTCCCGATAGCATCTTCACACCTGGAGGAGTTCTCCGGGATAATCTATCCGGGTGTCAGGCGCCATCTCCTTTCCATGTTCTTCCCTTTCTTTTGCTCGTCCTTCTTGCATCCATTCACGTCAACACCATGTCTTCTGCCTGTTTGGTGCTGGCATTATCACTTTTTCTGGTCATTCATTCTGCTCCATTATTTCTCCGTTTTTCGTGTAACCTTCCTTCTTCTCTTAACCCTCTGCCACGTGCATGTGACTTAAGAGATCCCTTTTCAGCGAACCAGCAACTCCCACTGCGCTTTCCATCAACGTCGCTCTTTGCTTACATCAAGCAAGGCAGCAAGTTTAATGCTAGGTTTTCAAGGAAATAAAGAACATGAAAGTATCGTCATTTCTGAATGATTTTTACACAAACTATCAATATTATTTTTTAAAATATCAGCAACTGTGTTTACGTTGTTGGATATTCAAAATTATTCCAGGGCCCTATTTCACAAAAGTATGGTCTAATACTACAAGTGCATTAGTACAAACCCTTGTAAAGTGTGATCTTTCCAAGAAAAAGTTACAAGTGACGTCATATGACAGCAATATGGATTTTTAATTGTATTTAACGCCTGTTTTTACTGCTGAAGCATCACAAACGGTGGACACTGGTGATGTGTGAGATGAAATGATACAACGGAAAAGTATGTTTTAAAGGAAGAAAAAGTTCCAGGCCTAAGTTTAGGGCACCTTCCCAGCATTTGCTATTTTTGAGGACTGAGGAAAACCAGGAAAATTTTTCAGTCAGGGAGGACGGTCCTGGTGGAAATCGAACCCCAGAACTCCCGCTCACAAGTTTGTGTCTTAAGGGCTTCGGCCATCCATGGCAGTAGTAAGATGGAGGAACAGTTGTTTGCCATACGTCGCCATACCTTGAATTAGGCTATGTACATTTTAATGTACAGAGCAGGTATTGTCATTACTGCTTAATGGGTCTTGTATTTTATTCTCAGATATAATAATAATAATAATAATAATAATAATAATAATAATAATTTAAATATCTTAGTATGTGCTTTCAATATTCTAACGTAATAATCCACTTTGAGACGACAATCCCATACTACTACATCTAGGAGCATCAATTTCATTCCTCGAGAGATGGCAGAAGATTCGAGCTTCTCGGTTGTTCTTGGTCATTTATTTTATTACTCCATTTGATAATTTATATGTGTTTATTTTTTTATCTTACTTGACAACAATCATGTTCTATTTATAAGCAAAAAATCGGGAAATTTGCGTTAAAAGATATGTTAAAAGAGAATGAAGAATGAGAGGAAATTATTTTCGTGGCATGTAGCAAAAGTCTTATAAATATGATGCTGGACTGAAATATGCATTTGAACCAGGAAACACCAGTATCAGCCATAAGTCGTATTTCCTAACTTTATCATTGTACAAAAACATCTATCTATTCTTTCTGCAACATATTCCTGCGCATCATTATCATCACTTTCACTTGTACTTAGCACATTTTGTTCAACGGGCTCCCAAAATCACTAAAAAAAAATAATAAATGTTGTGCTAGTATTTGAAGTTACCAACGTTCCTACACTTGTAGAGAAATTTACATATTACCAATGCACGACTAATACTACTAGTACTTCTGTACAACAGAACAAGGAAAAATCACTTGTACACTTGTAAGTATAGAGTTGTATAATACGAGAGTAGCAGAAACCTTTGTGGAACAGAATTTTACTAATAACTACAAGATACAAGTCCATATACTTGTATTAGACCATACTTTTGTGTAACTGAGCCCGGAGATATGATTTCGACAGATGAGGCCCCTCTATTTCTCTAGAGCAGTAATTCTCAACAGATGTGCCGCGAAACCGATGAGAGGCAAAAGAAAATAATTTCATTCATTATTTATTATGAGAAATGAAATAGGGGGGAAAATATTAAAAAACTTAAACAGGAGATTTTTACAGAGAGTTATTGGCTTACACCTTAAAATAAAAGATTTTGTTTGTTAATGAGAAAAGTCAAATCGTGCTGGAATTGAAGGCAAACACACCGGCATTTCCTGTTCAACTGAAAAAAGTCTAGTCTCTCGTGTTATATTTATGTATTTATTTTTATTTGTTTTGTGTCTGATAATACTGAAAAGCCAACACAATAGGTAGCTAAAAATGTAACAGAGCAATAACTACTTCACTGCTATTGCTGGGTACTATTTTCAAAATTTCAGAGGTGTAGTTCACATGTTTCAGTTGAAGTGTTTGGTCTAATTGAAGTTCTGCAAGTTGCTATTCTTTCTTCAGAGAGAGAAGATGATGAGGTTCAGCTTAACGATTGCGCTTCTAGTCATGAAAGTAAAATATCGTATCATTTTATTCTCCAAAGTTAGGGAGTGGTTTAAATCCAGTTCTGGTGTCACTGACTCGTCTTTACTTCTTTTAATCAGAAGCGTGTACTAAATTGAATTTAAAAAAAAATTAAATTAACACAATAATGCATGTAACATGTATCTATCAATCAAATTTAAAACACACCAGAGCCCTATTCCACAAAAAAGTGTGGTCTAATATATTACAAGTGCATTAGTTCTTGTAAAAGTATGGTATTGTAACTTTCTGTTCCACGAAATAAATACAACATTTGTAAAGTATTAGTAAAAGTATAAGTGACGTCATATAAGAGCAAGATGGAGGAATAGCTGTTTGCCACAAGTCGCCATACCTTGAATTAGCTATGTCCACTCCTAGTAATAAATTCGTATTTTTAAATGTACAGAAAGGATTGTTGTCATTCCTGCTTAATGGGTCTTGTCTTTTTCTGAGATATAATGCTTAAAAAATACTGTATTATGCATTTATAAATATTGAAGCGTTATAATCCACTTTGAGATGACGTCCCATGCGGCTACATTTAATAGCATCAATTTACATGCATCGAGAGGTGGCAGGAGACTTGGGCTTTCCAATTGCTCTCGGCCATTTAGTTTATTAGTCCATTTAATCATTTATATATATATATATATATATATATATATACATATATATTGCTTAGCAATCACTATTCTCATTTTAAGCAAAATATTGGGAAATTTAAGTCAAAAGGGATTATTTTAAAAGAGAATGAAGAATGAAAAGAATATTTTCGTGGCATGTAGCAAGAACCTTAAACTATGATGCTGAACTGAAATATGCATTTGAAACCGAGAACGCCAATATCAATCATACCACAGGCTGAACACTGGTGATACATGAGATGAAATTATATATTGGGAAAGGATTTTTTTTTTTATCAGCTGACTCCTAACTATACTTGTGTCTATAACCCAAGATCGCGGGTTCAATCCTGGCCAGGATCGATGGATTTTTTCGGGTGTAAAGCTCCTAAGTATGGCTTCCTTACGGAAAGTAAAGCCGTGGGTCCCATGTCGTAGATTTACAGCATGTAAAAGAACAAAGAAGAACCTCAAGCCAGGAAAAAAGAGGCCTCTGAGCAAAATTTGTCAGCCGTTTCACGCCCTGAATTGAATAGGACGTTGATGACCTGAGATGTTAAAGAGCGCCGGTTAAAATAAATAAATAAACAAACTGACTTGCTGAGAAATATTAAAAAGATAATAATTATTTAAACAATAATAAGCACTTTATTTGAAGTTGCCAATATTCCTACACTTGCACAGAAATTTATACAAATTACCAGTGCTCGACTAATACTAAAATTTTGTGCAATAGAACAACGAAAAATCACATGTACACTTTTTTAAGTGTAGAGTATAAAGTTCTAATGTATCAGACACCTTTGTGGAGTAGAATTTTACTAATAACTATAAGTTACGAGTTTATACATTTGTAATGCATTAGACCATACCTTTTTGGAACAGGACCCAGAACACAAATTAAATTATGTTGCGACTGCAAGCCTACAAACAACAGACTGCTGAAGGTAGTTATGCGTGTTCAAGACCGAGACTGCCGCATGGTTTGCAATTCATACATTTGTGTGCAGTAGAAAGAGATATACATGGTGTACCAATTGTTTCTTTTAACCTCCATACCTTCAATCGTGGATTTTTTGAAATAATGCAAAATTAATAATTGAAATGTTAGTAATAATCTTATTATTATTATTATTATTATTATTATTATTATTAATTCTGTCTCCGGGTCCCAATCTTTCTGAGTTACTCAGCCTTTATTTTTTCACGATAGAGTAGATTCTGAAAATATTTGACAACTTATTTAAACTTAGAATATCCGTTAGTTGGTTTTTTCCAGCATTAAACAGTTAAATGTCATAGTTCTTAATATATTTAGGTTATTCCCTATTATTTGAGCGTCAATAATAAACTTTATTTATCGTTCGGGAGATATTTGGCAGTCTATCTAACCTCAATCCAGATGGGATTTCTCTAGAAAGTTGCTGGTTTGCGCTACTCCCAAACATTTCAATTATTAATTTCCTATTTCTATTGCTTGATGTACAAAAGTACAAAAAATAAAAAAAAAACATGTCTGTAGGGAAGTTGCATTTCGCCCGATGTTTTTATTTTAGGTTATTATCTATAGATAACTTGGTTAGCTGCCGCTTTGTACACGGATGTCTCAGTAATAAGTATGTGGAGTATTTTAATTGGGAGAGATGAGAGAAGTCGGTAGGAGGAGCATTTTGTTTTTTATGCCTCTTCACAATAAAAAAGCAAGCGTTAACATAGAAATTATATGCGTTTTAATAATATACATATGGTCTACTGAGTAATTATTGAAACTTCTAGCAGCATGTGGCAGTAACTTATTTCCTTGGCAACCCAATGTATAAATGTAAATTCTAATTTATTTCCCTTCATGTTTTAACGGCAGGTTCCGGTAATTCATTTACAACGCAGTCATGGCCATTTAACTTGCAAACACACCAAAGCTAACATAACCTAAACTAAGTATTTAACTGGTTTGACGTAGAACCGCACCTTTTAAAGGAAATTAGGCATTTTCAGAATGTACTGCTGCAAAAAGCACTCTCTCACGTAAAGGAAATAACTTACATTTATAAATACATCACACACACTTTCCATTTGTGATTGTCTCCTTTAAAATGATTGTCTGTTATAAAGATAGAGATATTCCTCATACATCAAACTATACTATATGAGCTGTTTTGTAAAATCGGAGTTTTTAAGCATGGTCAGATGAAAGAGGTGGCATGCAGGCACTGTGCATGAATTGGCGCTCTGTCGCATAATCACAAGCGCGTAAGTTTGGAGTTTGCAAACTTTCACTTTCGCTTTATAAACTGAACGCTTTCATAATGTAAATAGGTGCTGCGTTTGCATTTCATTGTGAATGGGCCATACACATGCACATAACGTCACCTCTCATCATGTACTTCCCAGGAAATTTGCCTCCTGTTTTATACATACTGATTGTTGTTGCGTTACAAGTTAAATAAAGTATTTTAAAGACTAATAGATAATTGTAGTGAAACGTTTATTAATAGCAACACAGCCATATTATATTTTAAATATAGGAAAACTTGCAATTATTTGAGTATGCAACAGTATCACATTTGAAGTAACAGTGCTTCAATATGGACCTCGCCAAGCA
Organism: Metallyticus violacea; assembly: GCA_030762175.1. Classification (NCBI taxonomy): domain Eukaryota; kingdom Metazoa; phylum Arthropoda; class Insecta; order Mantodea; family Metallyticidae; genus Metallyticus; species Metallyticus violacea. The sequence continues at coordinate 60,477,647 of CM060834.1, forward strand.
GCGATAATATTTACCCGTTTCGTTAGTAATAGCTGTTACTCAATGGCAGGCTTGTGCATTTTCGTGGGAATTTGTGAATTGTTGCTTTATTTCGTTTTGTGGTTCTATTAACTGAGCGTAAGAAAATGAACAGACAATCAAAAATACAGAAAATGAACCTTATATCTAAGCCCTTTTCTTTGCGACCAATGGAAAAGAAAATTGAAGTTAACCGTTAACCCGGCGCGTAGTGCCCCTTATTTTCCTATGGAATATGAGGATGAGAGCGCTGGGCATTTCCGGAAGCCCGCTCGGGTATTCTCTTTTGAAGGCATTTGACGAATGTTTGTATAGTGATTGTGTTTTCAGCTATAATTGACCTTAAAGTGAACAATGTGAACGCGCGCGTCCGGAACATGGCGGAACAGATGGCGGAACATCTTGAAAATGGCATCATATTTTAGGAACCTATTTCTTCAAAAATACCGATTGGAATACGGAACATCAGGGGCTCCTGATAAAAGAAGAGCTGGTGGCCCATGTCAACAATGTGGAACACATAAAAACAACAAATCCATCGTGCTTTGTCTTCTGTGCAAGAACTTCGTTTGCAGAATATATAGTGATCGGCATGCCACATGCAAAAGTGCTCAAATAACACTGGAAAGATAAATTAAAAATGTTATACAAACATATTATTACACATTGTAACACTATACTTCATTCTCAAATGAATCATTATCCTGTAAATACATTTGTACCATTCTTTTAATTAATATTTATGTACAATATTTAAAAAAAAACATAATATAACAATTATAATCTTTATTTCCGTTATTTATTAATAATGCTAATGCTAATGCTAATTTTAATGCTTTACAAGTTAAAAAAGCAAAAGATAATTCGGAAAAAGAACAAGTACGCCCACTTAAAGGTTTAAAAAAATATTCGTCCATCAGTTTGTTGTCATAAAAATCAGGGAAGTCACAAATGAGATGACCCGAAAAGTATTATTATTATTATTATTATTGTTATTATTATTATTATTATTATTATTATTATTATTATTATTATTATTATTATTAGCAGCCTCTCCCTGCTTATATTTTAACTGTACAAACAAATGGTTCTATTTATCGCTTTGTATAACGATGTCCCACAGGATGAATCTGAAACAGTCCCTTCCTGATACAGTGCAACCCACGCGAGCAGGGCTTCCTTTCCTAGCAATATTTCTTCATTAATGGATGACTATGCTTGATGGATATTGATGGAAGAAACATTCAACAAGCACTGCTATTTACCACGTACATTTTAGGGTAAAGTGCCATTGGTCACAGAGTGTGGGTTATAAATAGCTCGTATGTGTCAAATAAATTAGCTACCAAAAACGCGTGCGGTAGATCAATAGTAGACTTTTGCAATGGTCGGAGATTTGAAGTAAAAGTAAGGTTTATCTAGTTGACCATACTGTTTTCAATCGATATCATATTTCATTTCTAGGTTATTACCCACATTGTTATCTGGAATACATCGCTTTTAATCATAGAGTTGTTAACAGAAAATTCATATTTAAAAACAAAACATGGAACGCTGTTTGATGACAGACATAATCAATCGCGTAACAAAGCAAGTTCGCCCTTAACAGCCGATACCAACTGTACGGGGTGCATAATAATGGCACTTATCAAAACATCGTTCCATGGGCGGGCATACATATATTACATATCTTCAATCAAATGCAATATTGCCTTTGAAACAGGAAATACATTTATTGAGTATAAGAAATTCTCTCGTTAGCCGAAAGCTTTTCTAAGAGTCGGGGAAATATTCTGAATACAAACAGTGTGTTCGAATACAGACTTTCTAATATTCTTTGATTGATTTTATCGTAAAAACCTGACCATTCACAAACCTGCCACTTCTGAAAACTAATGAGGGGTCTGTGGATAACATTAATATTTAATATTTTTATTAGTGTTTAACGCCCGTTTTTACTACTGAGGCACCATAGGCGGTGGACACTGATGACAAATAAAATGATATATTGCAAAGGATATTTTTTTTAAGGAAGGAAGCGTTCCAGGCCTAAGTTTAGGTACCTCCCCGGTATTTGCCAGTTATGAAGACTGAGGAAAACCTGGAAAAAACCCCAGTCAGGGAGGACGGTCCTGGCGGAATTCGAACCGAAGACCTCCCGCTCACGAGTCCGTGCCTTAATGACCTCGGCCACCCGTAGCGGTCATTAATATTTAATGTACATTAAAATGGTAAATTGTATTAATTAGAATCACACAGTAACTTAAAAGCAATTCTCCAAGTTTTTTGACAAGAGATTATATTGTCTGTCAGTGATAACATTTCTCTACACTCTAAGGAAAATATATATATAAATCTTGTTCGACTCGAAAAACATGTAATCATTCGCTGACGCTGGGTTCACAATGTCACCTTTATTCTTATTCAAGTTATGCCATAAACAGAAAATACGTTTATTCGGACCATGTGCTCTGGTGGCTGAACGGACAAAAACACCTGTCTACTTGTTAGGTTCGATTCCACGTTAAGCTTTAATTTGCAAGCAAAATTAATGTTTAATATAGGACAATAATATGTGTTTTAATGGACATCATATATTTGTACTTTAAGGCATTTATACTCAAACACAACAATGTAAATTAAATATCTTCATTCTCAAAATAAATGTCGCATTAATAAATATTATAAAGGAAAAACTAAAGAGCAAACTCTGTTTAATACAAAATAATTATTCATTTCCTGTCTATTTTAAAAACAAAGATTACTTTTTTGTATAAACATAAATGCCTTACATTTCAATAATCCTTGCAATTGGAAGCTGTATTATCATGTGTATACTAAATATTAATTTTACTTACAAAAATAACAAATAAAACAACTCATGCATGTGTAGGTCACGAATTTTGGTAGTTCTCATTGTTAGACACCTGCATTTAAAACCGTTCGACTATCAGCGAAAGTCTGCTATGGAGAGCTCGATGTAACTGATGATAGCAGAGAAAATTTATATTGTAGGGTTATGTTCCTTTGGAAAAGATTTTGCCTTAACTTTGAGCCATAAAAGTTTTCATTTAGTCCCCAGGTAAGTAAGGAACCTCAAGTATCCGATGTCATTCCTATATCATGTGATTTCATTGTAGCTTTTAAGAAACACATGCATTTTCTCCAAAAATATAAATTCTTTCAGCAAGCAACTTTCATTATTTAGGTATTATCAAAATAATCCATTTTTAGCAAATTTCACAAATCCTGACAAAGTAATTCTGCGGTACAGAAAATCATTTGCTATATTAGAATGACTTTTCATTGACACACACTAATTAACAAATAATTTACGATTTTCCCTTCTTTCGTGCAGAATTTAAAACTTCAGCTCCGTTCTCTTGCACTTTCGGTATAGGAATGAAGACCTATCTGTTAAACAAAATAACACAAGAAGCAGAATACATTGTGCGCTGGCTCTGTTTTATGTTTTTCCTATAACCGGAAGTATTAAAGTATTGTTGTAGGGCTGGTGTTACACCATTTCTACTGGAATATCTATTATTTTATTTGACAAAGTATCTTCCTTAGGCTGGTCTAAATTTTTACTAAATAAATTTCAATGTCTCTTTTTAAAAATTGCATAGGTACGTTTCAGTAAATATAACTGAGAATACAATTACACATGTTTTTGGTCCTGTTCGTGACATTTCAAGAACATCGAAGCTCAGACTAACTCGCTACGAATAATATATATGAGTCGACTCGAAACTGAAAGTACTAATATAATTTGGTTTTTCACAAAAGTGTGTAAATTTTCTAAACAGTATAAAATAAAAAGTTGAAACAAATTAAAACCTTACAGGAGCAATTAAAACAAGCTTAAGACAACAAAATTGGAAAATATGAACAAATTCTAAGATTTGTTCGAAATATGAAAATGTTTAGAAAATGTTGTAAAATGAAACATAAAATTGCGATTATTGGATTGTACACACCTTAAAACATAGACACCATGCTTATCAATGCTCTGCAATTAGAAATGTTATATTTTTTCACTCTCTAATATAAGTCTTGCAGGATTTGGCACATTTCCGCGTCAATTGCAGCGTTACATCACGAGACACTGCTGAACCAAGACTAAAAAACGTTGTGTGTGTTTTAATGGCAATCTTCAACTGTTTTGCTGCTTGTGTTTAAAAGCTAGTGTCAACTCTTTGTTTAACTTTGAAACAAACAAATCAGTTTCTAAGATGGCACAGTTTAGTAATTGCAAAGTAACATTAAATGCTACTCATTTGTGGTAACGGGACTGCAACGGCACGACTATACAGGAGAAGGTTCCCAAACAGAAGCGTCTTACGATGTGTATTAACCTCTGTCAGCTATCTATGTAAGTAAATGTGGATAGTTCCATTATTTAACCTATACATAGCGCCCAATGTTTTTTTTTTTTTTTTTTTTTTTTTTGTAATACCTTTTTATTGCCGATACTCCGTGCTTTATTTAACTACACTCATTTTACACTGGTATTTGATGTATATCTGTTAAATGCGCTTTTTATTGTCTTCTGCTATTATTTAAAGCTTTATTTTTGCAATATCTGTCATAACCTATAATCGTCATTGTTCGTGTGTATATCTACCGTTTCCCCCACCAGGGCGGCTCTGAGTACTACTTCAGCGACCTATGTAATTTTACTAACATTCGTTAGCTTAAACGGTGTGCTCCATATTAATTATTGTAACCGCTAGGTTAGGGAGGAAAATACTAGAATCCTTCTAATAGGACATATTTACTTACATAAAGTTGGGTTAGATATCCATCTAATGTAATCCGTAATTTACCTTTACCCCTTGCCCGTTCTTCATTGCTTTGCTATTTATTGCGTGTTTTGCTATTGATAATAATCGTCACCTCTTGTTTATCTCCTCTTGCCTACTGTTACACTTTATTTGCATCTTTCTCGTTAGTTCCCACTTTTTCTATCATTTCTATCATTTATGGAAGCTTTAACAATGATCTTATCGAAACCTTCATAATTACATTGTGTTACATCTAACTTTCAAAATGAATAAGCTTTTAATATTTATTGTACCCCGAGAGAATCTGTTTCAATCTTTCGCTCCTTGTTATGGCAACTGTGGAATTAACAGCAAATAATTAATTGATTTGTCGCAATATTGTATTAAGTAAAACAGTGATTATTTCAAGAGTGAAAAGCGCTCTTTTTTATTTTTTTAATTTTCGTTTAAATTTTTTAAACGAAAATTCTCAAACGATCTCGAGAGTAAGGGGAAAGCTCTAATTTCCTTTTTCGCCATGCACATAATTCAGTTCATATCTTCTGTTTATTATCATTTTGTTGCCTATTTTAATGATCAATCAGCTGAAAAAAGCATTGGTCTTTTATAGGCGCCGGTAAAACAGCCTACGTGGTAACTCAGGATATCCGACAACATATTGATCTTATTAATATAGAGTGATTTATATAGAACTGATACATTTAGTTTTATTTGTTTATTTATTTATTTATTATGCTGGCCTCTACGTCAAATGTAGAATACGTTTAGGAGATGATTACCCTCTATAGAAAATATTGAAAATGTCCTCCCTCCTACAAAAGGCATAACTTAACATGTCGTTCCATGTTACTGTCGCTCTTTGAAGGACTGTGTTATCAATGCAATTAATCTCCTGTGTAATGTTGTGCTTCATGGCACCCAATGTCTGGGGGCATGTACCGTAAAGTATGTTTTTTAAGTAACCCCATAGGAAGAAGTCCAGCGTTGTCAAATCAGGGGATATCTCGGTGGCCACAGGTTCTTGCAGATTATCCGCTCGTCAAAGAAACGTTGAATTAGCGCCAAGGATTGGTTTGATGTGTGGCATGAAGCGCCATCTTGTTGAAAATATTCATGACCCAGCTCTGCATCGCAATGAAAATACGGTGGTACTTTGCAGTGTTGAAGGTCTGGTACCTCCCCCAAAAATTATCCACTATTTTTGTGCGGATTTTGCGTACAAAACTTCGACTTTAACTGGGTGCATAGATGCTCCATGAATGACAAGTGGATTTTGGACGGCCCAAAAACCCGAGTTCTGTGAGTTCGCATAGCCGCATAAACGAAACCGTGCTTCATCTGTGAACCATGTTACGAACAATATGCCAGGATTTTACACATTGAACGCAGTGTTGAGTTATGCCTTCAACATTTTCTATAGAGGTTAAAAATCTCCCAAAGATGATCTACATTTGAGGTATAATAAGTTATGGCTAGCATCATTAGTTTTAAAATAAAGAAACAAGTTTGTTTGTTCTGTATAAATCACTCCGTATAACCGCTGTTACTACATACAGACAAGAATTGGAAACGAATTAGAAACTACATAGGGAGAAATGCAATATAAGTCATGTATGGCTAGAAAGACTATATGATATTGTGGTTGAGTCAAAGATGATGCATGCAGTTGAGATTTGGGGAGTGTCATAAGGATGGACAAAGGTTGATGTGGTACACAGAATGTTTTGTAGAGAAATTCTCTGATTAGCAAGTTTGGCAGAACCAGGAAGAGTAGGAAGGAAAGTGTAATAGCGGAGAGAATCTTGAAATGTTGTTACAGGTGTATAAAATTAGATAATAACAATGTGCTGAAAAGAATGAGCTGGGAAATGAGAGTTGGTTTGAGTAGGTGGAGAAACTATTAGAATAAGTTGAAATGGGGAATGTGTGACGATTGGGTGAAAGTAACGTCAGTGAATTTTGTAAAGAAGTGAGACAGAGGATAGAAGATTTGGAGAAGCAAGAGATTTGGGCTAGCTTAGAGAATAAACTTTCTTTAGATTTATATAAAGTAGTTAAAAGAAATTGGGAAAATAAGAAATATATCGTAATCAGTTCGAAAGATTAGGTCTTGCATCGATGCGTACAGAGAAATGCTTTCTATAAGGATTAAGAAAAAAATAATAAAGAAGGATGTACATTCGCAAAAATTGAAAATATGTTCCATTGTGTAATAGAAGTGAAATGGTAAAAAGGTGGAGGGATAGTATCTCAAATGAAAAATGGAATAAATCACAAGAAGATGTAGTGGCAATTAAAATGTTGTCAGATGTGAGGGCAGAGAAAATTTTCGGAAAGTTAAGGGAAATTTAAGGAAAAAGCTTGTGGGCACACACAGTTGTGAAAGTTGTAATTTATTATAGGGGTCATGTACTATGCGTAAAACCAGGTAGTGAAGGTAAGAGAGAATCATAGTTTTGGTATTGTAAAAATTTAGATATTTTGTTTGTTTATGTAAATTGAATTACTAAAACTTGGTAAATAATACCGGTTTTTTTGTTTGTTTGTGTTTTATATATTTATGAATGTTGCTATACCTGAATCTTCAGGAAATTCTAGTGAATAATCATTGATGAACCGAAGACAAAGGTATGGTTAGTAGTGAATTGAAATTGTTAACTGTTTATGTAGAGATATTATTGGTAAATAAACTCAGTTCAAATCAATTCAATGGTAGAAGAGTTGTTGGTATACAGAGAAAAAGATGGATAGGTAAGTAGATTTTTTTCTTTCCTTCTTCGAAATGAGGTATAGGAACATTTGATAGGAATAAGAAAAAGTCTGATTATTTGAATTAAAAACAATGTTATTGTTCTGAATCTGTGATAGGATAATTTAACGTGCAGTATCTCTCACTTTTTCAAGCTACACCATAAGGCGCTATAAAAAAGAGATGATATTAATTTGAATATTATACATTTATATATAATTCCACTCTAAAGGCCAAGGTCACCAAGTCAAAAGACTAAGCGCTTAGGGTGTATAAATGTAGAGTTTTTAAATTTATCTCCTTATCACATTGTCTTAGACTACTCACGAAAATACCTTATAATCCTGTTCACATCGTCCATTATGGCAAAAGCTCTACGGCAAGGGTCAAACATGAGTCCCCGACATAAAAAAACATCTCATGTATGCATTTTTAAAACGTAACAGTTATTAATGTTGCTTTCAAGAGTGTAGATTTACCTGAAGGGTTTCGACATTAGCTCTTGAGACTTCGGCGCTACTTGAAGTTATAGAAGATAAAGATTCGTTAAGACCGAATAGCTAGTACAAGGGAATTAGAAAAGACCAGGCAGAACTAACCCGAAAACTACCGCAGCTGTATGTTATCAGTGGGCTACAGAAAACAGAAGCTCTGTTTTCAATTACATGCCAGTTTCCCTCCCCAACTAAGTGGAGTATTTATGCACAGCCGGATAAAAAGTGAGGTTAATATCGCAAGTGTGTAAACCTTGTTAAAAGTTTCCAAATTTAGTATGCGGCATCCAGCACGTTATGGGTAATATCTGGCTAAAGAAATATTTCTGGAAGATTTATAACGCAGAGCATGTTTGTGTGTTGCAAAGCAAAGGCTACAGTTTAATGTGTTAGGAACTGAAGATCTGATGTTTTAGCTGATATTTATCGGTAATAAACATGCAGTCATTTATTGTAAGGCACATTTTATATCATTATACCGCCTTTATCACGATTATTAAAAAAAAACCGTAGTTGCGTGTACACCCGTGTTCGTGTTTTCCGGGTTGAAGTGATATCGACATTGGAAGGGTAGCAGTGGATGGGGTAGTTTAATCGAGCAGGTTATGCTACGGAGGCCCGGCATCGTCTGAGAGAATTAGTCTAGCAGTAGTGTTAGGCTAGCAACGGAATGGAATAAATGTACTCATAGAATCGGTAATCTGCAGTCCAAACTTGTGTCGCTATCTGTGAACACGTCTGAGCACTATAATGCACCATAGTATTAGCGAATTCCGAAGGAATGTAAAGTATTGCGGATGTACCCATGAAACAATTTTTGAAATGTTCTTCAAATTTCCATCGATCGTACCTACTGAGCACCAAAAATGACAATGTCTATGCGTTTATCCGTTAACTGTCTAGCAATCACATATTTTGTTTATTTCTCAACGAAGCTCGGCATATGACCATTAATTAATAAATGGTTCGTCGAGTTTGTTAACCAGAAAACTGGACCATAGGCGGTGGGGGTTAATATAGAGTGAAAAGTTTTTAAAAAAATGAATAATCATTCTAGCGGTGTAAATTATTGGTTTTTCTCAGTCAAACTCGATCTTTAAAATAAATTGATAAAAGTAGGTTTCGAAAATCAGAGCAATTGGGTAGTAAGGAGTGAGGGTTAAAGTGAAATTTAAAAATCGCTCTAGTGGCCGCAATTTTATTATTTTTTTATAATATACGGAGGAAACTCCGTATATGCCATTCAAATAAAATAAGAGAAATAGTTTCTTAAAATCAGTGAAATCGGACTAGTAGGAGGGGAAGTTTACCTAAAATCCAAAATATAAAAATTGCTCTAGGGACATTAATATGTGCTTCGCAAGGGAATTCCGTTTGTACCGTTTAAATAAAAAAAAATAGTTTCTGAAAACCAATGAAATCGGACTATTAAGAATGAGGGTTTACCTGAAACTCAAAATTAAAAATTCCCTCTAGCCACACTAACATGTCTTTCTTCACAACAAAATTTGCTATATACAATTTAAATAAAATAACAAACTTGTTTCTGAAAAGTAAGGAAATTGAAACATTTAAAGTATGGGAATGCTTGAAAACAGAAGTTTAAAAAGCGCTGTTGCTTTTAATTTTCTTTGTTTTTTTTTTAATAAAATACAAAAATAATTCAACATACGTATAAACTGTATTTATAACATTGCATAGGTTTTATATTTAACAATAAGATAGTAAATTTGAAATATTAATCTAATATATGTTTAAGAATTATATTTGTATGTAAGAGCGCGCTGTAATAACATTCAGAAAACGTCTGCATTACACGTTTTTAATACAATAACATTTGTATTAAATTTCAAAGCCAATGAAAATGGACTAAACTTTCGATTGTTTATTGTTGATTGTGTATATTTGCTGTGCATTATAATTGTTTTTAAATAGTAACGTGTTTTTGTTTTATTGAAACATATGAACATCATCTTAAATACTCAATGTAACTGGAAACTTTCTGTTATTTTTCTCTATTTTAGCGAATGTAAAGATGATACCAAGGGCTCAGTTCATAAACATGGTTACATTTAAAAATGTTTAAAAATACCATACAGTATAGCTTTGTCTATCTGTGGTCATTTATTTCATTTAATTAATAGTATATAAAGTTTTTTGGTTTAATAATAATAATAATAATAATAATAATAATAATAATAATAATGTGGTTTCTCTTTTATGATACCTATAGATTGCAAGAATTCTAATTTTGTTCCCCTAATACCACACAATAATGCGTAACTTAATTCATTTCATTCGTTAATAAGGCCATAATTTGGATGTTACTTCTTTTTTAAATTTACTCTACTAGGTGAGGAATCCGCTTAGTTTAAACGGTTCCTGCGCAAGGCACCTTTTTAGTGTTGAAGTGTGCAGCGCAGCATAAATCCCACAACTAAATACTGCATTACCACAGTATATAATTAGGGACGGCTTGTGTTAGCACCTTTGATGTTGCTCCTAAATCCGGCTCCGAGCTGAGTATGTTTCTTGAATCCATATGGTGTCGCGGCTATCGACGAGCTAACGTACTTGTTTCATGAGCAGCTGTAAAATGTAGAAGTTGCAAATTCATTAATTAAAGCGTTAGCTGTAACGAAAATGTACTTTTCTTTTCAAAATAGGCATGCATTTCCAGTATTTTTTCACGGAAATAAAAAGTAATTATGTAGGACACCACTTTAATTAAGGTGGATAAATCGCGTTTTTAGCAAATTCGGAAGGAATGTAGTAGCCATGAAAAGATTTTTAAAAAATATCTTTAAATCTCTATCGCACCAATTTACTAGGTACCAGAGATGACGACGAAAAAAATTTACACAACACACGCACACACAAAAATACACACATAAGTTAACTCTCTAGCGTCTGCAATTACCCCCCTCAACGAAACACGGCATATAACGATCAATAACTAAATCATTAATCGAATTAGTTAACCATCAAAATTGGAATATTCGGGGTGGAAGTTAACCTAAATCGAAAATGTAAAATTTGCTCTAGCGTCCACAACGATACTCTGTAAATGCCATTGAAATGTAATAAATGGTTTCTGAAAATCAGCGAAATCAGACTATTAAGGGTTAGATTTACCTGAAACCCAATATTAAAAAAAAATGCAAGGACACTCAGTACATATCATTTAAATAAAACAATAAAAATAGTTTTGAAAGTCTAGGAGTGGGGTATACCTGAAAACAGAATTTTGTAATCTCCGAAATGTTTAATTAAGGTGGCCCAGGGGGAGATGTGCCATAAGGGGGGATTGTTATTGTTAGCATTAACAATAATTGGGTATTCCCCCCAAACCATAAACCCGTTGGTGTATGTGGAAGAATGTGGGGGAAGTAGTTTGCGCATGCTCATGGACGAATAATCGAAATTGCCCTTACAAGCAGCGGGTGTCCTGCGACTTCAGAAACCCCAGCGGAAAAAAATCGAATTCCAGGGAATGCTGGAGCGATGTACAAATCTTAAGCAGTGTGTTTGTACTCTATCAATTTTGATAGTGTGAAGTGTACAGTAAATCAGGCAAAGGGAATACAAGGTTTCGGAACACAAAAACAAGCATTCGTACTACTAAAATTAATTTTGAAGCTTTAACGTTAATCACGTTCCGTTTTAGTTGTTATACAGCTAAGTGCAATTGGAAACGCTAAGCCAACAATATAAAACGTAAATTAAATAATAATGATATGGCAAAAGCATATACTTTTAAGAGAGTTATGGTTTTTATTAAATACATATGTATATCTTCAATTAGCGTTATTTGGTTTTTACTACCTTCTCTGCTCTATATCTCTAATAATCTTCACAAATGTACTTGCTGAGAAATTCGCTTTGTTTACGAAGCTCCTGCGTGATAAACATTTTTTTTTTTTTCTAGTTTTCGTTTTTATTTTTATTTGTGGCATCTTGGTGGCAATCAAGCGATTTTAAGCATTGCTAATTTTACTTTAATATTTCTCCTAAATCCCTACCTTACGTTTAGCTGAGCAAGCATAGGAGCCTTTCTGAATATAACATTTCTGATATAAAAATATAAAATTAAGGAACTGGCCATTGTAGCTTGTTTTATAATTACCGTTAATGACAGATCTCTGAAAAGTTTAGTTTTCCGCGCTTTATAAAATGTTTACCAGAACTAGTTCTTGCTAACTCCGCAATTGATATTATCTTACATGGCGTTACCATACGATACCCATTACTCGATAATCCAGTGAGAGAAGGAGAGAAGAATATCATAAATGATGTGAGTGGTGTTCTGCAATATTACTATATAAAATATGCCATTACCCAAGAGCAAATTTCACTACACAAATCCGCCTGTAGTGTCTCAGTAGTAAAAACGGGCGTTAAACACTAATAAAAAAATTACACAAATACCACCTCGGGTTGTTAATTTTTCTGTACTCGTTTTCTTGGTAGCATTTTACCACGCAAAAACAGTCTAATATAATAATAATAATAATAATAATAATAATAATAATAATAATAATAATAATAATAATAATAATAATAATAATAATAATAATAATAATAAGGATGACGCGATTGTTTTACCACCAGATGGAACACTTTCCAGTGTTTTTAAGATTTAAGACTTACCAGTAGTGAAAAAGTGTGAACATGGAAATTCTAGGACCATTTGGTCCGTTCGGCGGAATTCTCTTTAGCGTCAGAATTGTATTATTTCCTGCAAGTGAGCAACCAGAAAATTATCGCAGGATTTAATCACAAGAGCGAGCAGTGGCAACATAGCCAACCGCCATCAACCCGGTGACTTTAGCGTCAAATATTCGGAATGCTTACGTTCGGCAATAATTATTATTAGGGTTTCGGTAACATGCACATGCCTGATAGCTGTTCAATGCATTAAAGAAGTGACAGTAAGTGTTTTTGATTTGTATTGAAGTATGTCACCTTTTTATTTATGCAGAGTCATCTGAAGGTGAATACAAGGTAACAGTCAATTTCGTGACATGCGCACTCAGAATTTGGCCTTGCAAAAACCCAAACCGTTTCTACTGTGTTTACTCTGTGCATTACACTCAGCCTTGTTCATAGTTTCATCTGCACATTCAATTGTTATAATGGAAACGTCAAAGTGGAACGCGTGTCTTGTTTATTGCTTTCCTTCAAATGTTTAGCATGAATAGAGTTGTATGTGCATACGTCACTGCCCAGAAGCGTAATTTCAGATAGATCCCTTATGCCGAAAGTATGATGTAATTCCTGAGTCTCAAACATGATTCGGAGATGGCAATAGCCAATACAACGAAGAAAAAGTTAAACAATTTTTACCTAAATATCGAGTAGGTTGGCACAGGCTGTAACGCTTGGGAATTGTATTCGAGAGGTCTTAGGTTCAAATCTTACGGCAGACTAACTTGATTGAAGTTTTCCGTGGTTTTCCTCAGTCCGTTTTTAAGAAAGGATAAATGCGGGTTAGAATTTCTCTGCTACGTATTCATCTTCATTCCATCTCTATGTTTGTATCTGCGTCATTTGTGTTAGTGATGTCATCAAACGGTCCTGACTTAGCATTGACCGTCCCTTCACCACATGACAGGTGACTGACGGGGGTATTGGTGCGCAAGGCTTACAAAGGGAGGAAGGCAAATGCGCAAAAGAGGAAGAAGCATATTATATAAAAGCAAGTTCCAAGGACAAGGCTAAAATTGCAAGAAATGAACGTCGTACTAATTTCAGCTCTATTCAAAGGACCAAGATCATCATATTTACATTTAATACAAGACATCTATGCCACGAGTACTGGAATATTTGAGTCGCCTCGTCAGACCTAAATTTCTTTTTCTGAATAAGTCTTTGAGTTTTCAGTATATGAGGCAGAGTTCGCATTCACACGGTAGCTAAATGGTACAGCACTACCGTTATTTTGTTTATATTTTATTAACATTTTAAAGTTAAGTACGCTTGTTTGGATATTTAAAAACAAAACTGTTATTAAATTATAGGATTGGCTTGAAGAGTACAGCTGTGATACTAGCGCCTGGTATTTTTCAAGCATTCTTTCTGTATCTTCCTACCAGTTTATACTTTTCTCAACAGATAGCGGTATATCAAATGCATTGTGGAACTGATGTCATGTTTTGTCCCTCCCTTTAGATATCCATGCTTTCCGAACGATTTTCAACATCTTTCTTCCCAGTTAGCGGGTGAATACCATAGGTGCTGTTGTTGGGGTGTTCCACTTGTTTCAAGATAAGTGAGTGCTTCTTGCTATTCAGAGAGGATGAAAAGAATATGTTTAGTGAGTCATGATTGATGTCATTTATGCCTGAAAAGTAGTGCCAGTAGAAGCAGTTCAACCGTAACGTCACATGGTAAGAAGCCCTCCCAGCTGAAAATGAAAAAGGTTAATATTTTCTTCGCTGTGCAGGTCACTGGAGTATTTAACAAGAACTAGCAACATAGAGATGGTCATAAGCAAAGCCCGGAAGTTAGATAAAAGCAATATATAGAAGTGAAAAAGCTATAAAAATTAAATGACATATTCATCACACAAAAATTCTCTTGAGGATCTTCTTAGAACATTTATTAGTGAAAAGAACGTACGGTTACCCTGGGCATAAAAATATCAGGAAATAGGGAGGATGAAGAAAGATAATAAAAACCATCATAAAGATATTCAAGGTATTAATCTCAATAATCCTTTATTAATTATTAATCTAGTTTTCAATAGTCCTGGCGAATGATCTAGTATGATCTGCGTGAGACAATTCTATAAAATATGCAGTGGGAGTGTATTTTCAGCTGCATTAAAGTAGCAAACAGTTACAAGCGAGAAAGATGAGAGCGGCACAGCTATACAATAAGCTGTCCCTACAAAGTGTTCATTATGGATGAAAGAGATACTGACCTGATTTCCCTATAAACACATAAACCGAAAATTAACTGGACCAGAAACGACTGCGCATCTTTTGCTCATTCGCCAGGACTATTCAAAACTACTTTACTTTTTCTTAATCACTATTTCCGTGAGTCCTGAAAGGTGAATGTTCTTTGTAACTGGTATAAGTCCTTCCAAAATATCTTGTTTTAAATATGCTCCAATCACTTCAGTGCAAGTAGAACGTTCTTTTTCCATGATGAAAAATGTTTTCTCTGACCGCGGCTGACTATGACAGTTGATAACTTGAAAAAAATCTAGCTGTTACTTGTAACCAAGATAACTAAGCTTAAGTACTTTAATTATGTGATAAAATTAACTATCTTAAATATCTATTTTCATTAATAGTGAGTAATATTACTCTCTGTTTTCACGTTTAATAAATGCCTATTTCAATTATGTTACTGCCTATTTTCAGTATTTTAAGTGCCTTTTTTTTTCTGCCTACTTTAACCACAAATACCTGAACTTCCGGGCTCTGGTTATAAGTCTTTTGCGGACAATCCTCATGTTCTCTACTTATCTTCAGCACCTTTATGTACTCAATGGTAACGATGCATTTGTGACCCCTACCCCCAAAAAGGGATCGTTAGTATTAGCTGCCACATTAAGAATAACATAACTAATCTTCCTAGGCTCTTATCCAGACTAGGGCTGTTAGAAAGGATAACAAAGATATAAAGTTCATTGCCAATTTGCCGTTGCCGTTACTTATTTACTGTGTTGTTCGCTCAAATGAAAGACAGAAAATTGGGCGTCTATATAGGAAATTATAGGTAAATATTTTATACCAAGTTTTATACTGCGACACCATGGAATGATTCTTATAACCTAGAGGAGCTAAAGTTAACAGAACTTTATGGTCTTTATGAAAATATGTAGAGTTTCTCCTTTTGTCGTGGAAAAAGCAGCACTGATTACGGAAATTGCTATTTATGACTGCGATGACACTGATTTCCAGTAAACATTCAGTAGACTACTAACACTGAATCAATGGCTACCACAACGATTTATTACAGCATGCTTGAGGAGTATAACACAAAAATGTAGAATCTATCTCACAACTCATAAGTAATGTCAATTGTTAAACAAAACTTTGTTTGAAATGAATTTTGAAAAGAAATTTAACTAATCTCTAAAGTAAAGACTATTAGATTCTATAGTCCTGAGCCACCTTTCAACGAGATTTTGTTACCTCACGAATGTGCCAGTTTCTGGATTTTGATGCAAAGAATACGGTGATATTCACTTCCATGGCTTTAACTTTTTCCAAATTTCTTCCACGCAGGAAATGAGCCATGGATTGAAAGAGATGGTAATTTGAAGGTGCAAGATCAGGCCTATATGTTGGTGTGGTAGCAGTTCGATCTCTCCATTTCCTGGATTTTTCTACAGTTATCCTAGCGGATGTGGGGTCGTGTTCAAGAGAAATATATTTCGATTAGCTAATGCTGGGTATCTCTGTCTCAAAACTTCATGAACTCGTTCTATTTGTTGAGGATAAAGATTCGCATCGATTTCACGTCCGTTTTAAACAAACGTCCAGTGAATCACACCTTCAATATACCACAGAAACACCCGAACCGAATTTTGTTTAGCTGATGGGATCGAGCCACTGTTTCAAGGTAATGCACCAATTTTCATCATACGTGACAAGACTCTTGGTAAATCTATCCTCATTGTGATTTCATAAGCTGACGACAGAGACCCACTCTGCGTTGGGTCTAATCAGATTTCAATTCATGAGGTACACATCTAAAATGTCTGTGTGATATTATGAGTGTCTTAATATGGCGATGTTTGGTATTTTTGATAAGACAAGTTCTTCTGACAGCCTAGAAGTACTTTTTTGCGGATTTCTTCCAAAACTACATGTATTCTTAATACTCCAGAACGTGGTAAACATTTAGTGGTTTTCTTTCTTTCTTTCTTTCTTTCTTTCTTTCTTTCTTTCTTTCTTTCTTTCTTTCTTTCTATTTTCCTCCATCTGGAACCATCATTTTACTACACGCTAACTAACGAAAATTCCTTCCACTTCACATATTCTTTTAGTCGCGGCAGCGTTTATAAGATCATGTTTCCAGTTAATCTGAAACTTTGTTACCTCCATTTTATGATTATGTAATAATAAGTGAAAACTGACGTCGGTTTCCAAATACACAGTAATAACCGCGGCATCCTGTAAATAACATCGCCAAATAAAAGTAAACCATTGAAAGGCAGAGATAGGACAAACATACATACTAGCGCTTTATTTCAAAATCACGGTTAAATATAACAGATAATTTTTATTTTAAATACGGTTACACTTTGCTCGAACATTATACTATAAAACTGCGGAATTACAACTAACAAAATACTTCTGCATGAAATATAATATCCATAAGAACAACTAAGGTTCAGATGAACATCCCCCCCCCCCCCCAGTGGTTGGGACAAATCGATACTATTAAAAAGATTCTGCTATGTTTTACTTGTGTTTGTAAATATATGCATAAACGCTTGTATATTCAGCTTACCAATTAATAATACTTATTTTTAGGGTCTATTTGAATATCAATGTTTATATTTACATAGAGCAATAACTGTTTTTTTATTTTCAAATGCAATTAGGAAAGATTAGGCATATGCAAAGACGAAAAATAAACAATTCTGATTTTAGCTTGAGAAACTGGCAACCCTGTAGCACTGTCTATACCAATTAATTTCATATTAATTGGTAACTCATGTAACTATGAGATCTTCAAAAGGTTTAGAAAATACATATATCTATAGAGCAAACCCTGGGGCACGAATAAATTTAGGTACACTGTAACGCATTACAGCGGATTGTATATGCGTAAAGATGAAGATGACACAGGACAATAGTAATAATAATAACAATATATATTTTTTAATTTCACTTGTCCTGAATATATTTTGGAATGCTAAATTAAAAGTCTGATCAAAATGTATGTCATAAATTACAAGATAAAATATTCCAATGTAAATGTAAATTGCTCTTCGCTTTCATTTGTTATACGCCAGAGCTCCTACTGATAAGTAGATGAACTACTATATTGCAAATGGCGGTCAATGCAGTGTGTAGTGATTAAATCTATCGCATTCTGTTATGAAATATGGTTAACCATGGTGCGTGAACTCCCAAAATTAATTTTGTTATATCTGTGGGAAAGAAGCATTAAAGAAATATAACAAAGGTGAATTTGTTTGTTTTAGGGTAGCCAGCAAATCATGGCCTTCACGCAAGGTGTTGTTGTTGATGTTGTTGTTGTTGTTGTTGTTGTTGTTGTTGTGTGTGTGTGTGTGTGTGTGTGGGTGGGTGGGTGGAGGATCTAATAAGGCGAATTAAAGGAATGAAGAAGTCGATCCTATTCGATATGCCAGTGATATGTAGAGTGCATAGAAGCACGCGGATGACATGAAGACATTCAGAATACCGAGGCTATAGTGTTACATTCTACAGTCTACACCTTCACGGTCCGTGTCACTAAACCTACCATGGCATAAAATGCTGATACAGCGATCAAGACGGCCTTTGACAGAGCTCAACTGTTCTGGCAGCCAGAACTCAATTTAATTCGTAATTTAGGTTTGTTAAAGGAGAAAGCTTCAGTCTTAGGTTCCGAGCTTCAAGAAAAGAATCTGTTAGAAGTTGGAATATCTATTACGTGGCATAGGAGCACAGATAACTTGTTTTTTGCGACATTTTAGTTTATTGCAACCATATTCTAAGTTTGTTGCAGAGATGCAGTACTAGAACTTTTTCATTGAATGATTAAAAATAAATCTTTTAACCGTAGGTGTCAATAGATATTTGTCATTCGGCGCAACTTTAAAACCATATAGAAATATCCAATTACTCATTACAAAACAGACAACATATATGAATTATTTCTGAACATTTCAAATATGTACGCTGGGTGTACTAAAAAGTCATATTTTCTCTGTAAATAGGGCAGTAGAGCCGAAGTAACTACGCGAATTAAGAAGCAATCACCAAGATAACGCATACATGGAATAAGAACAATTTGCGTGAAAGTCTTGTTGATAGAAGGCAAATTCTCCTGTCAATACTGCACATACAAGAGTTATTCAGTAAAGAATTTGATGAGCTTTCTCAAAGTAGTACGCTTTGGATGCAATGCGCCTTCCTCGCGTTTCTGCCCATCTTCATAGATATACTGGAAACTTTTTGACAGGTCCTTCAGGAACGCCTCCGCAGCCTTCATCGCTACTTCTGATGCTGGAAAATGTCTCCACAAAGGTGTTTCTTCAATGTGAGGAAAAGGGAAAAATTTACACGGGGCTAAATATGATCTACAGGGAGGGTGACGACATATTTCATTTTGATTTTAATGGTGTATTCAGCAACAAATTTTACGCGCATTATCGTGGTGCAGCATCCAGATTGTTGCACGTAAAAGTATCCTTTTTGCATGTGACACGGCCTTGCAGAGTTTTCAGGACATCTCATGCTGGCAAATCACTCCTTTAACATCGAAAAATGAGATGATGATACCTTTCTCAACAGAAGAAACCACTATTTGTGTGTGTTTTAAAGGTGTTTAACACCCGTTTTCACTACTGAGGAATCACAGGCGGTGAACAATGATGATACATGAGATCCAGGCCTAAGTTTAAGGTATCTCCTGGGCATTTGCCCTTTATGAGGAAAACCTGGAAAAAACCTCAGTCAGTCCTCAGACGGTCCTGGTGGCATTCGAACACCAGATCTGCTCTCGAGTCCGCGCCTTAAGGATTTTTTTAGTAATGTTTAACGCCCGTTTTTACTACTGAGGCACCATAGGCCTGAGGTGACACTGATGATACATGAGATGAAATGATATATTGGGAAAAGTTTTTTTTAAGGAAGGAAACGTTCCAGGCCTAAGTTTAGGGTGCCTCCCCGGCATTTGCCAGATATGAGGACTGAGGAAAACATGGAAAAAACCCAGTCAGGGAGGACGGTCCTGGTGGGATTCGAGCTCCAGATCTCCTGCTCAGAATCCGCGCCTTAACGACCTCGGTCACCCGTGGCGATATGTGTGTGTGTGTGTTGGTGATGATGAAAATTTTCACACAGAGTTTTGGTGTTTGCCCTCAGGATCGAAACGATGTAGCCAAGTTTCATCATCAGCATGGATTACCTTTAATAGAAGCTGCGCATCTTCCTGTAACATCATCTTCAATTGTATGCACCGTTCTTTTGTTCCGGAATCAGCAGTCGTGCAACTCACCGTGCACAAACGTGTCTCAAGTACCGGGTCGGTGGCACCCAATGTAGTTTTTGAATTTCTGAAAGTGTTCTTAATGTCATTCGATGATCTGATCTCACGACAGCACCTTCCTTTAAAATTGATTGCCTCCTCTCTTTAAACATTTTAAGCATTCAAGCTGAGCTATAGGGAAGAACAAGTTCTCCATTGACCTCCTATAACATTGCATAGGCCTCAGCTGAAGATTTGTTGAGAATTTCAGGTCAGTGTATTGTTCGTCACCTCCATTTTGCTGCAGGCTCAACTCTTGCATACCCTCACAGGCGGGAACTGGTCGTGACAACAAAGAAACTACGTGTACATTGTACATTAAGCTACAAAATATTGCAAAGTTAAATTATACTCTTCGTAAAAAGCAATGACGCAATAAATGGGTTTCTTTTTCATTGCATAGTTGAATTCGTTTGTGTGTGTGTGTGTGTTTTAAACAAATAAACACTCCTAAACATTATTATCACATTGAAATAAAATGTAAACCAGAAAGTAACTGAACAATGTATCTTTATGTGCAAAACAAAAATGTTCATCATTAATTGCCAGCTGTCCTTGGTTTAACGAAGATGGTTGAGGGCCTTAACTAAGAGTGGAAGAAAGGAATAGAGGAATTTTATAAAATTTCATACATATAAAAAAATGCTGAAATAGTCAATATTGTAGTTAAGAGGGTTTTTTTTAATTGATTTGTTTATGGACGCTCTTTAACATCTCAGGTTATCAGCGTCCCATTCAACTCAGGGCGTGAAACGCCCGACAAATTTTGCTCAAGGGCCTCTCTTTCAGGCTTGAGGTTCTTTTTCGTGCCGTAAATGTACGCACCGGACCCACTGCTTTACTTCCCTTCCGAAGGAAGCCATACTTAGGATTTTTACGCCCGAAAAAAATCCATCGGTTCTGGCCGGGTTCGAACCCGCGACCTTGGGTGTAGGAGGCAAGTATGGTAATCACTACACCACCAGGACCGACCATTAAAGAGGATAGGCTTATCTATACTGTATATAATTTTACTAGATCTAATTAAATACAGCGGAGTAAAATGCCGAGCCTTTCTTCAATTTGTAAATATATTAAATAAAAGTAAAAACATAGCAGGCCTGTACAACAATTCACAAATGCGCGCGTTAAAATAAATTACACATATACCTGTGGTAAACGAGCATTAATGGTTCATAAATGTTAATAATCGTTGTTGTTCAGGAATTAGTGCATAGGTGTCTAATGCATATAGCAATACCTTGAAATTTGGCATTTAATGTTGTCACGAATAACTGTAGTAAAGCGGTTTTATGAGAAAGGAAATCTACAAGGGACCCAGTACATAGGCTGTGGGTAACTCATGTACAGTTAGTGGATTTTAAAAACAACTAACTGATAGAATACAATTAACTGATACAACAAACTGAAGTGTCATAATATTTAATATGTTTATGAATTTAATAATCACAAACAATAACAATATAATGGAATATTATTAATCTTCAACTTAAAGAAATAATGTGCGTATGAATAAAATATTCATAATTCCAAAATGTACTCTTGAATAATATATTTTAAATTTAAATCGCAAATGATTGAAGTTTTAATATAATTTTATATGCATTACAACTGATATAAGGAACTTAAAATAATCATGATCTTAGCAAGGAATGTTTAACATAGAAAATTCTTTTACATATCTTCCCCCTTGGGTGGAAGAATTCCTTAAGAAAACAGCTCCAACAGTAATCCAGGCTGAAAGCCTATATTGCAAGACAGTAAAAAGGTAAATATAAAGCAGTTATATGAACACATAATATATAATTAATTAGCTATCCAGGTCATTACTAGCATCACAGAATATAAGTCAGTCTCCAAATTTACCAAATATCAAAGAAAAAGTTTGTGGCTCAGTTTTGCTGAAGGATATTGTCGCAGAACGATGGGACACGAGTTCTCACCCAGCCAGATGACAGTTACTTGTACCAAACAAGACAGCCGACAAATAGCGGTAAAGAAAATGGAGCATGGCTCCAGCTAGCTGTAAGCGAAGGAAGATCTCGAAGATTTCAGAGGAAGGCAAATTTACTAACGGAGCAAGAGCGCACACAAATTTAGTCGATCAGCGAATACCTATACACCGCTACATTACTATTCCATTTTGCAGATGTAAAAATTACTATTTCCAAGCCTAAAAGCACTGGTATATTAACTTGCAAGAGTTTCTTACGAAAGTTGAATTCGTATTCTTGAATTATTGCAGGTAATTTCACGAGACGAAAAGCTTCCAAGCAATTGCTGTTTACCGAGAAAGCAATCAAATAACTATTGTCGAAAGCAGTAGCCAGATAAATGTTCTGCCGGATCCAATGCTGAGTAAGGTCACAAATTGTGGACTTTCCACTGTGTACTAAGATCCGTTATTTACAGTTAAGATGGGCTAATCAGTGGAATAATTATTTGCTTATGTAATAGGGGATGGTATTTCGTAGAAACACTGATATCGAACTCCCGGGAGGGGTCCAGAGATAAAACAAAGCAAAACATTGGATTACTGTGAGAAAACAAAGCAGTTTACGTCACAAAAATAGCTCTCTGAGCAAAGTTGGCCGCCCCCTTCTATGTTACGCGTGCATGCAACTGTGTAAATGGGATGTTATAGGGAAGTTCGTCATCGTAAGGTATGTCCGACCGCAAGGCTTTGTTTATGCTGGTCACACTGCCAGCGCCATACAATTAAAACTAGCGTGCCGCATTTAAATTGCTTTTGTTAAAGCTTCGTGCATTGTGGCGGGGATTATGTGGAATGTTCTGTTACTGTTCGTTAAAGTTAATGGTGCTATATGTAGAAGTTGAGTGGACGAAAGATATTTCATCCCCTAAAGTATAAAACAATATAAGTTTTAGGACATTTCTGTCGTGTTCAGTAAAGCACACAAAGCATTTTCGGAAAATAATTAAATTTTGTTTCTTACTGTTAATTAGAGAGCATAAAGTGGAATAGGCGATTACGATGGCCGAACTGAAAAAGAAATGACAATAAAGAACAAAAGTGGAGAATGCGGGGAAAAAAATGTATTCCCTCTCTAAACATTACTTTATTTTTTTTCTTTTGGTGTGTGTGCACTTGTTGCACTATTTTAAAAGACATTCTTTGTTATGAAGACGGTTTTGTAGACCGTCTCCTCTCTAGGACCCCACACTCAAGCATTTCAACGCGCTACTAGCATGATCGGGTGTCCTTGGAATGTTCCTGAACGGTTCCATATTTAGTAATTCATGCATTTGCTTTCCTTAATTTCTACCTCTTTAAATGTAGGAATGTCCCGGTGATAGCCTAAACTGGGGCCTTTGAGAAGAACTTCGCAAATACATTGACGGATAGAGATAATTTCTTCCATTGTTCCTACATCGTCCATTATTTGACTGTGGTTTCTGCATCGACTTGCTAATTCCACAGATAGGTTCAGCTCCAATAAAGGGCTAATCTGCTCCTTTCTTGACCAGTTTATCTGCTTCTTCATTTCTATCTCTACCCCGATGACCTGGTACCCATCGTAACCCTATTATTGTCTTGTGAATAGGAAAATAAATTCAAATCAAGAGCTCTAGATGACAAACTTATGGTAACAGCTTTAAAACTGTAATTTAATTTTATTATATATATTGTATATATTATTATATATATTATATATATTATATACTTAACTTTGTAGATATCACTGTGCATCCAATGAATAAGTTCTGATGTATGTGTATTCAGTTAGGTGGTATGTGTAGTGATAGTTACAGTGCATAATGTAATTCATATTTCTACGTGCATACAGTGCCAGATTTTTCATCCAGTGTTTTCTGTAGTCATTCCTTGCCTATATTAACGCACTTATCATTTTTTTTCACTAATGAAGAGGGCCACCTTCATAATTCTGTTAAATACAGTGTCAATTCGAAGCCAGCTGCAAAGTAAAGGGGTATAATCAGCAGGTTAGAATGTCACGAGAGATTGCATTGCTTGATAAACTTTAGAAATTAAATAATATGTGTAACTCGCTTCTTATCAGTCAAAATTAAATTTTAAATATTCTCGATTATTAATAAAAAAAAGTCTTTTGTGCAGCTGTAACTAGCATGTCAGGAGTTGATCAATATGATGACATTATACAGAACGATCCTTTCTCCAAAGGACTCATACTATTGTCTATAACATGTGTTATTTACTTAGATAGTGGCTTGCAATTTATATACAAATACCTTCAACGATGCAAAACAGAACGTGCTCATATCTATGCTAAAAAGCTTCTATCACAAGTATACGAATTCTCAAATACTTCTCCCAAAGTGGCGATGTATAAATGGCTTCAATCTCTTGGTTATAGCTTCACAGAGTTGTTCAATTATGCGGGATTAATTTTTATACACGTTTCCCCCCAACGGCCCTCCCTCCAAAAAACAAACCGGGAGAGGTTAGATCTGATAGATTGAACATGTTTTTCGTGGTTGGTCACATTCAATTCTTGAACACATTACTCTCCTTTCTTTTTTCCCGGCACCTTTTGACACTTGGAATAAGGAAGATTAGTATCTTGGGAACGTCTTCGTAATCATTTTGAATCTGACGCCAGTAATCGTCGAGTTTTAACCAGTAAAATTGATGCGGGGGGGGGGGGGGGGGATATAACCTAAAGCGAAAATTTAAAAGAATTTTAAAATTGCTCTAGCGACCGCAATTTTAGTTTTTCCTCAATGAAACTCGGTATATGCCATTAAAATAAATTATTAGAAATAGTTTTCGAAAATCGGTGAAACCAAACGAGGTAGGGATATACCGGAAAACTGAAATTTAAAAATCTAAAAATCGCTCTAGCCTTTAATTCTCACAATTATTTAAAAACGTAAAGACAAATTATTTCAGCATATAAACTGAATTTATAACGATGCATCTGTGTTACATTTAACAAAAGCAGCATCGCGAAGATAACAATTGTGAGATATTAATCTAATATATGTGTAAGAATTATATTTGTATGTAAGAGCGCTCTGTAATATCCTTCATCGTTTGCGTTAGGTTTTTACTAAAATAGCATTTAAATTAAATTTCAAAGCCAATGAAAATCGACGAAACTTTCGATTGTTTAATGTTGATGGTGTATATTTGCTTAGTACATTGTAATTGTTTTTAAATAGGAACATGTTTTTGTTTTATTGACACGTATAAACTTCTTCTTAAATACACAAAGTTTCTTTCTGTTAGTTTTTTTCTGTTATAAAGATGATACCAAGGGCTCGGTTTATAAACAGGTTATGTTGAAAAATGTTTAAAATTACCCAAACAGTTTAGCTTTATATCAGTGGCCACATATTTTCTTTAATTAATAGTATACCAATAATTTTTTCACGTTTAATTCACGGTAATAATAATAATAATAATAATAATAATAATAATAATAATAATAATAATAAAAATGCTATATCTCTTCTGTAATAATTATAGTGTGCAAGAATTCTAATTTTGTTCCGCTTATTTTAAAATTAAAGGAATTACTCTATAGACATTTATTTTCAAGTGATTTTGAAGGGAGAACAATAATTTAGTTAAGTAATGTATTACAGCTCAGTTTTTCTTTTATTAGTTAGCTTTAGAATTTGTCATGCTAATATTATACAGTAATGCAATGACATGTTTCATTAACTAATGACATAATTTGATTTTATATTCCTTTTTAAAGTTACTGTACTTGGTGAGGAATTCACTTAGTTTACATAGCTCCTTCGTGACGTATTTCTTGCTCTCTTGGTTTCACCTCATCTCATGCAGGGTTTGGTTCTGAATATATCTGTGTATACGAAAGGGTGGATCTTTTAAGTTAAACAGGATTTTTATATCTTTTGTTGCTTCTTCTGGCAATTTGTGACTTCCTGAATTTCGAGTGAAAAGTTTTTCTGTTGTCTCTTAAGTTTTTAAATCACTTTCTGAATGTAACACTTTGATAGTACTGGTCCTTCATCGAATTCATTTCGAATGTTTGCTTTAAATGAATCTATTTTCCAGTATTTACGAACGAGGGTGAATTGGTCCTGGTGGTGTAGTGGTAACCATACTTGCCTTCTAAACCCAAGATCGCGGATTCAAACCCGGTCAGGATCGATGGATTTTTCAGGCGTAAAAATCCTAAGTATGGCTTCCTTCGGAAGGGAAGAAGGGAAGCAAAGCCGTGGGTCCCGCATCGTACATTTACGGCACGAAAAAAAAAAACATCAAGCCTGAAAAAAGAGACCTCTAAGCAAAATTTGTTGGCCGTTT
This sequence comes from Metallyticus violacea, assembly GCA_030762175.1. Lineage (NCBI taxonomy): Eukaryota > Metazoa > Arthropoda > Insecta > Mantodea > Metallyticidae > Metallyticus > Metallyticus violacea. The sequence goes on from CM060834.1 coordinate 60,504,203, forward strand.
CACGCCCAGAATTATATGGGACGCTGATGACATGGGATGTTAAAGAGCGTCCATAAATAAACGAAAAAAAAAAAACCCAACGAAAAACAAGCGCTGTGTTTGTTAATCACGTAATAGTCGAAGTCATAACTGCCGAAATGCGTGACTTGGAACATTGAAGGTTACTGTAAAAGTTTATTATATAGCGGGTATTTTTATCCTGTCTTTCATCGTTGAAGCTCCTTGTACATAAATTTGCAAGACATTACCTAAATAACACACATTTTATAGTCAATAGTTTGGGACGAGAGAATCATGCTGTATCGTTCTTGTTACTAATAAAGGTAACTGAAATTCAGAAATGCGGCTAAGTATGAGCAAAGAGTGTAGCAACTGTTAAAAAGATAGAAATTATGTTTTCATTATCATTATGAACTTTGGCCTCCATTTTCATTTTATATTTGAAAAGGGTTTAAAAGGTTTATTTGATAACTACTGCACGTTAATAGTCATGACTTTCGGTTTATGTATTTCGCAGCAATGCAGTTGTAGCGCAGACAGAAAGCGAACCATCGCATACATTTTTTAAAAAAGTTGTTAACTAGCACATGAGGCATTCCGGCACACTGCAGGTTGAGCATGTACAATGTATGCGACGTTGCTTATTTCCTCTCGCACCACAGTTTTCGAGGTATTTGCTCTACATAAAATATCCCCCTTTTTGGCTTAATCTCCCCCTCCAAAAATAAATAAAAAGTAATCAAAATCGGTAAAGCCCGTTGCACATATTAGAATCGATATAAATGTGTTTCTCCTGAAGCTGTAAACATCGAATAGCATAACGAAAGTTTAAAATCAATTACACTCTTATCTATTTCTGCTTTTCAGCACATTCAACACGGTTTCAAAGACATAAATTGCTAACGTTAAATCAACTTTCTTATCAATATGGATGGGCTAAATTCGTAAGGCATTTAAAATGTTTTCACAATATGTTTGTGAAATGCTGACAATTGTGGTAGAGTGCTAACACTGATGATAATGTGAAAATGCTATCTACTGGGTCTTTCATAGTTTTATCGCCCGTTTCTCGGCAGCTGAGCGGAACGGTAACTCTAGGCGAAGCAGATGTAACATTCGCGTAGGTTTTCGACCTACAATTACTACAATTAGAATGAAAATAAACAGGAGATGTTGGAAATGCTTTGCTCCATAAATTTCTGGTATCATTTTAGAAAATTTACATTCAAAAGTATCAGTTCATCTCCGGAAACTGTCAATTTTTCATCTAACATTTTCTTTCAGTTCGTGTAATGTGTGGGAGTATATTCCTTACACATTCCTCATTTTTTTTATATTTGTGGCATTCTAAAAAACTATGCACTTTTTGCGCACTATACACTGGTTTTCTGGTTATGCACGGGTGGCCGAGATCGTTAAGGCGTAGACTCGTGAGCTGGAGGTCTGGGGTGCGATTCCCATCAGGACCTCCCTCCCTGACTGAATTTTTCCCAGGGTTTCCTCAGTCCTCATAAATAGCAGATGTCGGGGAGGTACCCTAAATTTAGGCCTGGAACGCTTCCTTCCTTAAAAAAAATTTAAAAATATTTTTCCACTTTATCAATTTATCTCATGTATCATTAATGCTCACCGCCTGTGGTGCCTTAGTAATTAAAATGGTCATTAAATACTATTCAATGGTATTTGGTGAATAAAATCGGGGCTTTCTGGACTCCAATACACGTTATTTTACGTGAAAACTTGACCACGTAAATGAGCCCCACTTCATTCATATTAAGCGTGTATCAATTACTATATTATAAACGTTCCGTAACAACCAATAGCAAAAGTTTGCCCAAATATCACGTTCACCTTCCTGCAATTCTTGGAAAATAGTGAGCTTGTGTGTTTTCAAGCTTAAATTTACTCAAGTTCGGAAGATGAAATGATGCTTGTTAATGTATGGATGCGTCAAGACAACATTTCGAATCTCTCCTTGTTGCAGTTTTAATTAAAAGAACTTGAATCACTTGCGCGAATATTACATCCTATGCGCCGCCTGGAGTGAACGCTCTGACTGCCGACTTGCTACATGCCGTAAAACGGGCGTAAAACCATGAAAGGCCCGGTACAATTGACTTTAGAGAATGTTATATATATATATATATATATATATATATACGTGTGTGTTAAATAATACATTAATTGTTTCTAAACTATTGTGGCACTTAAACGTTAGTAGTGTGTGTGTGTGTGTGTGTGTTGGCAACATCGTGTCATATAGTTAGCACATGTACTGCAACATGCCCTGGGAGGAGTCATTAAGATTCGATCATTACAAGGGGCGTGTGAGCAAGGAGGGGAATTATGGTGCAGGCTTAGAAAAACATGACACTATTTGAGATTAAGTGACGCTTCCTTCTTCTCCTGAGAGATTTGGTAGGGGCCGATCTGAAGGGGCGTCTAAGCAAAGGATACCAATTACCAATCAATTTTTGTGAATTAGGTATTAAATAAATCAAACTTATTACGGAATGTCATATATATCTTGTTTTAATGTTTTTATGCCTTAAATATTCTCCTTTTGAATTATTTGTGATAGGGATGCGTTAGATTAGAGGAGATTAAGAACTGAGCTTGCCCCTGTGTTCGTTCGCGTCGCGTCACTAAAGTAATGTAATTTGAGAACTTTGTGAATGTCTCTTAATTTCGTTCGTGGCACTATAACTGCAAAACAAAAGAATAACTTGGTAGCAAATGATTTAATTGCTAAGAAAAATAATTAATGGTAATGCGTTCGTTTTAACGAATTCCAAAGGAATGTATTTAGCTATGCGGATGTAGCCATGAAATACTTTCGAAAAAAATGTCTTTAAATAAACCTCGATTTTACCCACTGGGCAGCGAAAATGACAATGAAAAAAGTACGTGTTGTGTGTGTGTGTGTGTGTGTTAACCTCTAGCGGTCCCAATTTTTGTTTTTTTCCAACGAGACTCGATATTAACAAACGATTCGTCGTGTACGTTAACGTCGGTCCTGGTGGTGTAGTGGTTACCATACTTTCCTTTTACGCCCAAAACGCGGGTTCGAACCCGGCCAGGATCGATGGATTTTTTGATTGATTTATTTATGGACGCTCTTTAACATCTCAGGTCATCAGCGTCCCATTCAACTCAGGGCGTGAAACGGCCGACAAATTTTGCTCAGAGGCCTCTTCTTTCAGGCTTGAGGTTCTTTATCGTGCCATAAATGTACGACACGGGACCCACGGCTTTACTTCCCTTCCGAAGGAAGCCATACTTAGGATTTTTACGCCCGAAAAAATCCATCGATCCTAGCCGGGTTTGAACCCGCGACCTTGGGTTTAGAAGGCAAGTATGGTTGCCATTCGGAGTAGGGATATACTTGAAAACCGAAATGTAAGAGCTCTTGTGTTGATAAATTAATTCAGCATATAAATTGTATTTTTAATGATGCGTGTTTTATATTTAAAAAAGTATCGTCGTGAAGATAACAAATATCAAATATTAATCTGTGTTTGAGAATTGTGTTTTTATGTAAGAGCATTCTGTAACAACCTCCAGAAAACGTTTTCATTATATGTTTTTACTACAATAACATTTTTATTCAATTTCAAAGCCAATGAAAATCGATTAAACTTTCTATTGCTTATTGTTGTGTATATTTGCTTAGTATATTGAAATTGTTTTTAAATGGTAACATGTTTTTTTTTTATATTGAATATCTTCTTAAAACACAGTGTAACTCCAACTTTATTTCCTATTTCACTATACGTAAAGATGATATCAAGGGCTCAGTTCATAAACATGGTTACATTAAAAATGTTTAAAAATACCCACACAGTAGAGTTTGTGTATAAGTGTTCATACTTTTTATTTAATTAACAGTATACCGTTAATTTTTGCGGTTTAATCTTAATAATAATGCTTTTAAAATGAAGTGATTTCGTTTTTGTGATACTTATGGATTGCAAGAATTGTAATTTTATTTCCCTAATACTACACAGTAATGCTATAACTTATTTTATTTCATTAATTCTAATTTAGATTTTATATTGTTTAAAGTTACTCTACTCAGTGGGGAATTCGCTTAGTTTACGCAAAACGGACTTTACTACTACTACTACTACTACTACTACTACTACTACTACTACTACTACTACTACTACTACTACTACTACTACTACTACTACTACTTACTACTACTTACTACTACTACTACTACTACTACTACTACTACTACTACTACTACTACTACTACTGTTATTATTATTATTATTATTATTATTATTATTATTATTGTTGTTGTTGTTATTTAACCTCCCAGTCCAACTGCCAATGATGAATGGAATATTTGCATTTGCACCCTACAATTTTGCAGCAACTACAGACCGATGCCCTAACAAACAGCTTAGGAGATGTGTCACGGCTTTGATAGGCCAATGCCGCATGCACTGCGCTCTCGACGGACGCGCACGTAATTGCTGGCGAAGAAAAGTATTTCGTTCACGGAACGTCGACTCTCATTTTTCAAGCATTTTGAGTCCTGCAGATGAAATTGAGCATCGCTCCCTACAGTTTCTTTTGAAAAATTGATGCTTTCTGGCAGCGGATGTTCAATTCAGTTCCTCCACGTTGCCAGAATTTCTTCTTTACATCCTGAGAGTCCGGAATTTTCTTGTTTACACTATCCATATTCCAAGATTCGTTTACTAACTTAGAGCTTTACTTGAAAATGATTTCGTATGCCAATTGTCTAATGGTACATAAAAATGGAAAATACTTGGTCATAACTCATTACTGAACTAAAGAGAGCTTTAAACATTGTGCCTTAGCACCTATAAGCCATTAGTTGTGCATACCGAGAGTAATTGTAATAAAAAAGCATTAATTTGACGTAATTCTCCAAACGAAATTTTATGTAATTTAAAACTACTAATAAACATTCTTCCTTTGGAACTTTTGATGTAAAATATAAAACACAGAGCATATATAACACATCCTCGCACTTCTATGTATAGTCTTGTTTTTTAATTTCTCATGGAATCAGTTTAAATTCCGCATTTGGGAGGTCTTGTCGCCGGCCGGCAATTGTTAATGCCTCTCCTGGTCATTCTTAGTTGACTGCTTAATTAGTTTGGAAGTAAAATGGAGTTTCTGTACAGGATTTTTTTTCCGCAAGAGAATGTATTTCTATTTTTATCTTAAATAAGGACGATAAGTCCGGCATGCAGGAGCTGCGCAAACTAAACGAGTTCCTTACCAAGTAGAGTAACTTCAACAAAAAAAATATTTTTGATGTTAAGCAAAATTAGCAGAGAGTGGGAATTGATGACGGTAAGTGATAGTAAATTCTACTTGTATATACCAGGTGTTTTTGATACAAACTTTTCAGGGATAATGGAGAAGGACAAATGTATCAATCTGGGATAGAGAATTTCACTCGGAATGCCTCAGTTGTTAGCCAAAAACGTAGGCAACCCAGTCAAATATATCATAAGGGGTTGGGAAAGTAAATGCACCAATATAATGAGGATGGGTAAGTTTTAAACTTTAGTAATGCAATGAAGATGGTATGATGTGCATCTGATGTGATTAATAATAATACTAACAATAATAATAATGATGATGATAATAATAATAATAATAATAATAATAATAATAATAATAATAATAGTAATAATAATAATAATACTGTACGAATGTTTAGTACACTGCAGTGTACAAGTTTAAGCTACTAGAACATATCGCGCACGTGGATTCAACATGTTGACGCCCCAGCTCACTTTTCACGAGGAGCTCCTGAACACTCCTTAATCAGGCATTTCCTGAAAAGTGAATAGGAAGAGGAGATCAGTTCAGTAGCTGATCTGACTGCACTTGATATTTGCTTGCCATAGCGACTGAAGAGGGTCTCTTGTAAAGAACCCTAGCTGCCTATGTCACCATTACAATTATTCCAGGGTTGTTCGACCGGATACGACAACACTTACTGCGATGTTGTCATGCCTGCTGGGGAACGCCGTTTTTAAGAATTGTTATAAATATTTTCGCAGCTTGTGAAAGTATATTAATACAATTAATACATCTATAAACAAAAATTCGTCCACTTTCACACCTATCTCAGGGTTTCCATTTGCTCCTCTTCATCATCTCTGAATGTGTGTATCATTATGAGTGTGTACATTTCAGTTTGGTAAATGCAGTACTATGAAAAAAAGAATATTTACACATACATTACTATATACCAAGCTAGTGGAAAATAAATCGTGGCATTCATTAATGAACAGCACTGAAAATGTAGAATCTTTTTGAAGTTTAAATATTGTGTAATGCCTACCCGAAACTTCGTATAATGTTCCCTGGTTTTTACTGTAAGAATCAACTTTTCTTTGGATACTGTAAGCCTGTTTTACTGCAATATCTTCCATAAATAGTTGAATATTTTTGGAAACGTTCAACAGTCTTAAATTGCAAAAGATACTACTATTTAAGCCTTGATTGCTCATTCATTATGATGTATTCCATGTGTTCTTGGTTAATAAGAATGCGTGTCTATTCTATTTTGCCGATAGCCGATAATAACCGGCCTTAAGCGGACCGGTGTGGCGCACCCTCGGTGATCACCTCGCCTTGGAAAACGAGGCCCAGATAAATGGTTAGCACGATACTACTAAATGGCTTTATGCTTTTTTTTAAATATGATACAAATATTTATGCATTAGAGGAACTTTTCTGAGCACGTATAGGAAAAAGGTGTATAAAGTGAAATTAGGATTTACTTTTAAGACGCGTTTATCGCACGAAGAAGAGAAAGGGGCGCCTTTAGTTCCTTACACTAGAACATACTGCGCAGGTTCTGGTTACTATGGAGACGAAATCTCTAGTGGTTCATTTGCTGCTTAACCACTGTGTACATCATAGCTGATATTACATCAGTGGCGTGCTATCTTGTTCCGTTTATTCTACCGATCTCTGTCCTTCTTTCGCTTTCCTCTTCTGCTCTTGTTTTTTTCCTCCCCTACTTCTCCATATTTTCCTTTTTCTTTATTTTGTTTTTTCCTTTTCCTTTTCTGTTATCATTCGTATTGTTTTGTGTTCTCATTATTGTTTATCGTCGCCTGTTCTTATGTTTTTTCCCTATTTTCATTATTATGCTTATCTTAAACCCTGCAATTATTCCTTCATTTATCTCTTTCTTTCGTTTTACAGTCTTAACTCCCCTTCTTGCTCATTCACCTTCATAGACAGATAAAGGAATTTTAACTTTCAAACCATCGAGATATAGGGAGTTATATAATTAATTTTATACACCGGTTTATACTATATATATCATACAAGAATTAACCAATTTTGCTTACTTGTGTTTTCATGCAGTTTTTTGTTTTGTTTTGTTTTGTTTTTTTTTTTTTTTCCTGCTTTTAGCATAAGGGGAAACGCACAATTGTTTTAAACAGATTTACATAAAGAGCAGAAATGCTTGCAACAAAAGCACTTATCACAGCTTTCAATAAAATGTAGTGCACATGGGAATGACATATTCATTGCTTTACTTCTTCCGTTCATATTCGTTTATGTTTAAAAAGTTAGAAGTACTTCAGGTAATTAATAACTGTAAATTAAATGTTTACCTTTTCTAGTTATTCTGTGAGGATGTTCAAGTGTTTTCACTTTTCATTTTCTAAACATGCTATATATGTGCTTTATCACTATCTTTCTTTTTATTCCCCCCCCCCAGACTGTTAAACAAAGAACCTTTATTGGACCATCTACACGGTGACAGTACTAACGTTTTTTTTTCTTTCTTTTTTTTTTCTTTCGGTGCTGTCTGTACCAAATTTAAAATGTGCGCGCTGTAGAACGGTAAATAAAGTATTTTTTAAATTTGCTTTCTAATCAAAATTTTCTGAGATTTTTTCAGGGCGGTTGCTTAATGGCGAAGTGGAATTGTCGCGCCCAAAGTTATTATTTGTATTTTTAATAACTACTAACCTGTGTATAAGAGCGTGAAAATGGTGCCCCTCAGCGACAGTACGTTGCAAGCATCTGCATTTTATCTAAATTTTCTTATGACGATTCGAAATTCGTTTCTTGTCATTCAGAGATTCTGCTCTCGTATCTTTTTATTAATTTGGCAGATAGTTTCTCTACCTGGAAAACGAACATTTTCTTGCTAACCGCTTTACCAACACTATGCAAGACTCCATTTTGATACATGTATTTTGTCCCGAATTCCGGTGGGGAGCAGCCCAGATACCGAGTGTCAGCAGAAATGAAGATTTTAGATTGTAAATTGTATTAAAATTATAAATTAAATAATTCTAAATGTAATTAATTGTAAAAGTAAGAATTTATAAAATGTACGCTGATTGAAATATAAGTGAAGTGTAAAAAATTATTGCTACTGGGTACTGGTAGCAGTTGTAGGTTTAATTATATGTTATATAAAATAGTTTTTGTGCTGGTTTGCAGTACCGGTTTAGTTTTTGGAATTTTTGTTTTGTTTAGTCGTAATATTAGTACTATAGTTTAACAATTTGTAGAATTTAAACTTTAATGTAAATTATATCGACTATTTCACTCACGTGACGCCATCTTAAAATCGACCAATGAAACGAAACAAAATTTTGAATTTTGACCAATTCAGCCGAATGACGGAGAGAAATTGTCGAAATAAAATGATCAAATCCGTTTTATCAAACTATGTGCATTTGTCTTGTGGTCAGTGTAGTCAACTCTATATCTCCACTATACAATTCCTGAAAACGCATCATTGATCACTTTTGATAGAGTCGGTGGGAAGCTAATGATAACAACAAAAGCATGGACAATCGACAATCATAACGTAAAATGGAGGTTTCTTCAAAACGGTTGGTGATGCATTAAATGTGTAAAATGATCTTATCATTAGGAATTGCAAACTACAGAATACAAAGAAAAATAGAGACACTGTATTTTTTTTAGTTAATATTAGAACGGTAGCGATTGTAAATAGTCTACTTTTGTCCATTTCAGTTTTACGGTTTCTGAAGAGAATAGACATTCATAAGTATAATATTATGTGCACGAATTTCAAATATATATATATATATATATATATATATATATATATTTTCTTCTTATTCTATTCATGAAATAGTCTAAACCCGCATTTTGCTCCTTTTTATTGGCATAATTGACAATTGGTATTCTTCCGTCGCAAGATTGCTTGGAAAGATTAAGTACAAATATACAAGTTTGTTAGCCAAGATTAGAAGAATAATATTTAAATTCTTATTTTATTTGTAAAATAGTCGTAATAAATATCACTCGAGTGTCTGAGCTTTCCAGATAAACTTACTATGTTCGTGAATTTGTCGGTAATTTCAGACCCTCTCGTGATATTACTTGTGATAAATGTAAAAAAGAAATAAATAAAAAAAATAATCTGGAGTATTATGTTTTGATAAAGAATCAAATTATCGGGATAAAAGCATTGTAAAATAAAATTTAATACAGTCTGGACTTATGGCTACTTATTTTGTTCGGAGATGAACTCATACTAAAAATACTTAAACATAAATTTAAGTCTTCAATCTTCGTTCTTCCCAGATATTTTAATACGAATACCACTTTACTCTGACCATTAAAACATAAAACTTCATGAGTTGCTGTATCAAATGGCGTCATCAGCTAAGAATAAAAATAAAAACGTTACCTTCATCGTTATTCTTCCCATGCATACAAATTATAGTTAACACAGGTCCTGAAAGAATCTGAACATGCTCAGTATCGTGTCTGAATGCTACACATAAATAATAAAAGCTGGACAGTTATTACAAAATCTGGAGGAATGGCAACCCTAGTAGTGGCACAGCTAACGAAGAACAATTAGAATACATTTATACATAACACCGAGTAACATGAAAATACAACCATTCGCTGAAAATGCCTCCCTCAAGCTAACTACAAGTTACCACCTGCAAGTGCATTATACGCTCTTGACGATTGACCGCTCCTAGTACACAGCCGCGCTCTGTGGGTTCGAAACTCAAATAATCTCACAGTAGAACTAGTTTCAAAAACTGTGTTATTAATAAGTGAGGCAAATTAGAACAAGACTGCAAGAAGTGTTAAAATATCTAGAGTTAATGAAGTTCTTTTTTGCAACCTGTTTTATAAAATATTTATCTTAGTTTTGTATGCATAACTGAAAATTATGAAGATTAGCATAAAATAAATTGATAATTAATGTTCTGTTTATTTTAGAAATCGAAGCAGGCGCCTTACCATAACATCTTGGATTACTAAAATGTGGTTTAATTTTATATACAGTGTGTCTGGTAGAATCACTACCAATTAGACATGTGGATATCTCCCTCACTTAGTTAAGTTAGAAATATGAGTTTTATCTTATCTTGTGTGCATACCCTCCAAGTTTTGTTAACAATGAAAAGTATGGTGTTAGTGCCCCTGTGTGTGGTATGCCAACACATAGAGTTAAAATGGCAGCATTCACAGTTCAGCAGAAAATGAAATGTTATTGGTTAGCGGAATAGTTCCCAATTACAGTGCAAAGAAGATTCGGGCAGGGATATGGTGCGAATGCTCCAGAGCGTCATATGGCATAAGTAGCTGTTAGAAATAGGGTATTAATTTCAGCGCAACCTGCAGAAATTAATACGATGGGTCATTTCAGATCTGGGTATTCCAAAGTCCACTGTTCACGATGTTGTTCCCGTGTCGTACATTTACGGCACGAAAAAGAAAAAAAAAAAAGAACTTCAAGCCTGAAAGAGAGGCCTTTGAGAAAAATTTGTCGGCCGTTTTACGCCCTGAATACAATGGCACGCTGATGACCTGAGATGTTAAACAGCGTCCGAAAATAAAACAAATGAACAACGATGTTGTTCATAAAAGATTGCGATTTAGAACATACAAAATCCAAATTGTGCAGAAACTGCAGCCAAATGATAAACCCAGAGTGGCCGAGTGCGCCATTCAATGTTATCTCACATTAATGATTCTTCAATCATGTCGCATTCTCAGATGAAGTCACCTTTCACACGACTGGTAAATTGCACCGGCATAACTGTGAAATATGGGGAGTTAAAAACTCACAGGTCGTAATGGAATACGAACGTGATAACCCTAAAGTTAACTTATAGAGTACCTTGAGTTATAAATCTTTGATCCGGCACATAAGAAAATCTCTTGAAACTTGGCGAGTTTTTCAAACATAAAATCTTAGTTCGATTATTCTGTCACTATTAGTGTAAGAGATATTCACATTTTTTAGTTGCAAATACTGATTTTTTGCCGCTTTTCTTCTTTCTTAACACAGAATCTATTTCTTATAGCTGATTCTGCATTTCACAAAACTCTACTGTTGTCATGCCTCGCGCAGGCGCACTAGCGTCATAATTTTCAATGTTACAAAACTTGGAGAGTTTCTACACAGATGAAAATCGTATTTCTAACTTAACTAAGTGAGGAGATATTCACATTTCTTATTGGACACACTGTATATAGTAGAGGTGTCTTTTGTTGTGAAGGAATATAAAGATTCGCTTTTGTTATTGAAAACTGTAAAACAATTGCGTGCTTCATGAAAGACAAAGGAAAGTGGAAGCGTTTTGTAATGAAATAGTATGATCATGCAGAAGCTAGTTGTGAATATTTAAGTAAAATTGCTGAAATAGTTTTAAGACACATGCAAACACTACAAGTCTATTTTCCACGTGTTAGCGAGGCAGCGTTAGCAAAATGCAATCAAATCAATAGACAAAGCGATAAACAAAAGAGGGTATTTGACTCACGTGGTGAGCGTTGAAGCAGAGTAGTAGCAGGAGCAGCAACAGCGAGAGCAGGAGGGCGGATGTGGACCTCATGGCTAGCCGAAGCCACATGGTCTGGTCCAGAACTGCCTCCCCGCGGCGGTACCACCACTACTACTACCGGGATTACGTACGTAATGTGCACACTACGCAAACGTTATAGGTGCTGCGATGCTCCTGCTGCATCGCACAAAAAACGGGTTCGCTTCTAAACCGGCCAAATTACACACAAGACTGATGTTAACCGCGTGCGACTCCCTCTTTTTCTAATGTTAGGCACGGGTTTTTGTTTGTCGCGAACGTGGTGCCGGGATTAAGAGTATCTGGTTCATCTGGTGGCGCCTGCAGTGCCACCAACTTGCAGGGTTCACACTTTCTCTCGACTGTGTAAAAGTTCGAAAGTAAATAATGTAATTGTATATTTATATTTGTAGTCGGCATCAGAGTATATAATCAAATTACAAAATAATAGTGCTCCTATTCTACAGGAATATTTCCAGTCGAATAAGAATCGGAAACTATAGAGCAAGGCAATAAATATTATTATTGTTGTCTTGCTTTCTTCACTGTACCTTCCTCCTTTTATATGATAAGATTTTTAATTGCGAGTCGGCAGAGCGCGGCTGCGTACTGGAAAAGTCATCCGTCAGATATTATGCATGTAGGTATCAGCTTGTAGATGGTTTGAAAAAGACTTTTTCAGCGAACGGTTGTGGTTCATGTGTTACTCGGTTCTTTCATTGTGTGTAAATTATGTGCTAATTCCTCTTCGTTAGGTATATCAATTATAAATACAGTCTTAAAGAACAGGTTTTTATGTAACGTACGCCCTTTGACAAAAAAAAAAAGTCATCCCCAAATTCTACGTGTCAATCGGACGCTGTATTCATAACGCGCATGTAGCGACGGGCACACTGCAGAGGGCGCTCTTCCTGTAAACGTAATGGTCACAATCATCAGCATCTGGAAAGAGAACATAGGGTTGAGTAGCGGTAGCTGATCGGTTTAGAAGGCATTGCTCTTCTACGTAAGCTCCTGCGTTCAAATCCTACAAAACGTTTTTAAATATATATAAAATACATGTATAAAACGTATATAAAACATCATGTTGCCTTAATGTCATATTATATTTTAATGTATCATTTGAGTTTTATAATATTATCTATGCACACACAAAAACGTAATCACAAACTAACGCATTCTTTACAAATAACTAAATAAATATATAAATAAAAATATTTACCTGCTAAAGGCAAAGCACGTAAAATAAACAAAAATTAATATCGGGTGTATGAACCATAAGCATGTATAACTGCCCTCAATCTTCGGGCCATAAATGATATCATTGTTGTTTGGTTTATTTACGGATGCTCTTTAACATCTCAGGTCATCGGTGTCCCTTTCAATTCAGGGCGTGAAACGGCCGACAAATTTTGCTCAGAGGCCTCTTCTTTCAGGCTTGAGGTTCTTTTTCGTGTCGTAAATGTACGATACGGACCCACGGCTTTACTTCCCTTCCGAGGGAAGCCAAACTTAGTATTTTTACGCCCGAAAAAAGCCATCGATCCTAGTCGTTACTGAACCCGATAAGTAATATCAGGTTTCTACAGTATTCTGGACGAGAGGCTACAACATTCCAAGCTTGAAGTTGTGCCCATAAACCATATTTTGTCCAGGGAATGCGTGTGCAGCATATGACATTTAGATAGAACAAATACTGAAGGGAATATGATATTCATTATAAAAATACATATGTATATATAATATGTTAACCTTAAAGCTTGTAGTGTACGGAAAACAATATTACGATATGAATTTTTCATAAAATGTAATAAAAGTTTATTAAAAAACGTGCTTCATGCTGGAAGGCGAACCTACGTTCTTAATCACGACATCATTGTACACTCTGCCACAGAGCTAACAGAAGACATATATTAGATATCGTCTTTGGTGCATACCATAAAACACAACTGCTGCAGTATAGCTACATAGCCTTGCTGGTTACCTTGTGAACCGCGCGCTGTAACGAGAATGACTTAGGAGATTTTTTCGTTCAAGATATGACCCCCCCCCCTTTTGTCAAGGGTGTACATATTTGAAAATGGATTCTTGGAGAGAAGTAGTAAAGCGATTCGCAAGAAAATATCGCGGCAATCGAGTTGCAGGTAGAGAAACGATTTGACAACTTGTTAAAAAGTTACTTGAGACAGGAACAAGAAACTTGTTCCGAACCACCGCCACGGGTGGCCGAGGTCGTTAAGGCGCGGACTCGTGAGCGGGAGATCTGGTGTTCGAATCTCGCCAGGACCGTTCTCCCTGACTGAGGTTTTTTACAGGTTTTCCTCAATGGCAAATGCCGGGAAGGTACCCTAAAACTTAGGCCTGGAACGATTCCTTCATTAAAACAATAAATCCTTTTCCAGAATATCATTTCATCTCATGTATCATCAGTGTCCATCGCCTGTGGTGCCTCTGTAGCAAAACCGGGCGTTAAACACCATTCATTCATTGTTCCGAAACGCCTTGTTTTTATGAAAGAAAAGTGAGATGAAATACAGAAATTTATACTCAGATGCCTGTTATGTATTGCTGCTGAAGGGCGTACTTTTCAGCACCTCTTACAACATAAGTTAGTGTTTATTACTATCAATTTTAAACGCAGTGTTATTTTAAGCATTCAGTAAAAATACTAACTTCACTCGCGGCGATTCTATCTCCTTTTTCCGGTTGCGGCGGCTGCACTTTTTCACTAAGAGACCGAGCTCAGGGAGCCCGTAACTGCAATAACTATACACATCGAGGAGCGATTTACTCTGGAAGCACATAGAGTATATGCATATTGAGGAACTCCCTGAATAGATGGGAAGGTATCAACAGTAGATAACAATAACAATAATCAAAGAAAACTAACTCCATTAAGGGATATTAACGTACTTTTCTCAATGCACGAAACTTAATGAAGTATTTTTTGCAAAATTAGGCTGTCAACATCATCACCAACCCCATCACAGGTAGTTGATCATATTACTGTGTGCAAAAATCACAGACAAGTGTGAAGATAATTCGTATAGTGCCAATAATAATAATAATAATAATAATAATAATAATAATAATAATAATAATAGAGCTGATAGTATCGTGCCAGTCATTTGTTTAGGCCTCATTTTATGCACTAAGGCAATCCCAGATATCAAAGTCGAGCACGTAACATAGACCGGTAAGCTAACGGAAATATCGGCGATTTTACAATTTAAAACTTGTGAACGTGTCTAAAGAGTGCTTAAATTTTCAATGATTCCTGACAATCTGCGATTTTGAGGCATTTTAAAGTACAGTCTATAAATAAAATGTGTTAAGTGCAATTGTAACATACTGAAAAAAATAATAATAATAACCAGCATTTCGAAAGCAGGATTGCAACGTCTATTAGGACGCCACAAAGCCTCTCTCGCAGCAGAAATTATAGGATTTTTCGACTCATCCATGTTTTTAAATTGCAAAAAGGTTACTAACCTCGCCCATATTCAGCGATTCTACGACCTATGATCTAGTACATTTTTATTGTTGATAATGTGTTTTATCCTATTTTTGTTCGCCGCTAGCACTGTGCCGGAATGGGGCGCTCGACGGGATCACTCTACTGCGTAAGGTGAGGCCCAAACAAATGGTTGGCATTGTAGTTAAACTAGAAACAGAGATAATAGTAGGTACGTCACCTCCCCATTAACGTTATGTTTCAGTTTTCTGTACAGCATTGGAACTCTTTGTTAGAGAAGCTATATTTAATTAAATAAAGTGCGCCGCGTTTTTCAGCTTTCAGCAAGTTTGGGATTTTGTATTGTTAGCAGTAATAATATTGATAGTGGTTTTTAGTTCATTTTTTATTTGCTCTGTTTCATTTTTTAACACAAGACTTGCTGTTGAATTTTGTGATAACGTCGGAGAATCGAGAAATGTGGTCGTCTAACATTCTAGCGCAGATAATATTGCTCGTTTACTTTTATCTGTTTAAAACTCGCCTACAATTGTTGAAAAGCATTCCTGTTATTATATCATATTACGAAGCCTGTGCTTCACCTGCAATTGGCGTGGATATTATTTCTTATTGAAGTCACTAGTTTTGCTAGTCGTGGCTCTTAATATATTTTTACTTGGCATGTTACTTTGAGCTAAAATTATGGTATTTCTTTTTTCAACCTATATTCACCTATATCACATTTATAGCCTATATATTATATGCGCCTTCTTGTCTCCCCGTTTTATCATATTTTTATTCGCTTATGTTTGCATGGGCTGGCTCTCCATTATCGATATTACGACGGGCGAAGTATATACAGGTTAAAGACGATGCCTCCTACTGTTAGGCTGAATGATGATCAAAAATCGTTCGAGATTTCCAAATACTATTCAAATTCCAACAGCCATTGTAATAATAATATTGTTATATATACAAATCTCTATTGTTTACGTTATACAGTAAGGCGGTTTAAGTCCCGCAACTTAGATATGCTGACCAGCGCACCTACCTCCCTTAAACCGCTATTTCCTTCGGACACGTCAGTAGCGAGCGGTATTTGTATAGAGTCGGGCAGTTGTGTAGTGTAATCGAGAGCGATATTTTATTAAATAGTGCAGTAATGTTCTGTAATGGGTGAGATATTCATTGCGTCGTCGTGAATTCATCCTGGCAAAGCAATTCCAACACGGAAAGCAATACTGAGGCTAGGTATTGAAGTTTAATGAAACAGTTTCTGTGACTGATCCCGGAAAAAAGTGAAAGACTATTCATCAATGCTAGTTTTGGGCCCAGAATTATTGATTCTAGTTTATGGCCTCCTCGTACCAGATCTATCGTTGTGCTTTATATTTGAGGGACATTAAAAAATAGGGTATATTCAACTAACTCTCTCACACTGAAGGAACTTAAACATTCGAAACGAAGTTAGGTCTATTAATGTTGGGAAACTGATGCTTGTCAGTAATAATTTCTTAAGAAGATGTAAATAGTGTGTCATGGAAAATGGGCAACATTTCTCTCGCCTGTTTAAGGAGGGAGAGTACCAAATTTTGTATTTTAATATGTCGCATTAAAGTTTTAAAATGATGAAGCTCTTCAGTGCCGCGAGTCTGCGCAAGAAAATACCGGTGGGATCTAAAAGCCGACCTTCTGAGCTAAGTTTCGAGACTTTGAACCGCTCTCAGCGTAGGTTTAAGTAAACATTCCAGAGATTTGCCGCTGCTGCGAAAAACGAGCCGAGAAGAGGATATGGGCAGTTACCATACTGTATATATCGCACATCGCATATTAAAATTAAGTCTTTAAATGTATTATTTAAAATTTTGTCAATATTACCAAAGCATTTTGTACATTTGATAGATAATGAATAAATTCGTTAAACAAAGCGGAAGTATGATGGATTTATGTTAAATTTAACCATTATAAATTATAATAATTTCGTGACATTTTACGCTATGAATGTGACATACTTCTGGCTTTGTTTGGCCATTACAGAGTATTAAATATGCCCAGTTGACATTATGTTTTTAAACATTTAGCACAAGATTTAATACAACAAATGTAATTTCTAAAATATTTTGTAATACATAACGCATTTTAGTTTATTTATTTATTTATTGTACCACCTCGCTACTCGACCCGTTCCTCTCGCCCAGTTCATTGCTTAGTAGGTAAAGGGTTCTGCATACCATACTCTCAGAGTGAATAAAACACATTTGCGGCTGTGGACCGCAGAGCTCATGGGTGAGTGCAACCGGGTCAGCCAGGAACTACATCAGCGATTCAATCAGAGGAACGTTCGAGAAGGACTTGTTTGTTGGCTATCTACCCAAAGTTATAGGTTCTAGAAAAGGGATGTAGAAAATTCAGAGGATTGACGCCACCACCAGCATAGTTATGATTCGACTGAATTTGGAAAACTTAAGCCCATAAACTTATTAGCAAATAATTTATCAATTTAGTGTTATTGCCAATGTTTTCTTTCATTTTAGAATTTGAAATGTTGCCAAATTAATACAATCATTGATAATATGATATGGAAGCATTATATTTCTAAAGCAATTACGTTTGAAAGCATTGTTAAATTGTGCTGTTGATTTCTATTTAGAAAGTTATATATATATAAACACACACACACACACACACACATATATATATATATATTCTTTTAAAAAGAAAGTATTTATTTTATGGAGATATAATGATCGACATACTTTTCTTTAAGTTACCCCGTATTCAGTCATTGCAATACCATACTCCAGGTTTCAAATAGTTTAAATACGTGCCTTAATACCGTGCCCTCTTTCCCATATGCTATAAGAGTTTGTAATAGTATCTGGTAAGATTGAAATTTAAGTTCCGCTGACGCAAGCAATTCGACTTGCTCAGTCGTGTTAATTACACCAACTATTTCAGTGCATCTCAATAGGAAATGCACCTTAGGCGTTCTAATATGTATTTGTGTATTGTGGAGTGTTCCAAGAGTGAGATATACGCTAGAGCAATCAATACTTATTTATTATTACGTGCAAAAACCTTCATACTAGTAGGAGAGAATTTCGTGCTAAATTTCTAGGAGTTCCATCGGGATGCGCAATTTCCTGATTGGTGAACCCAAGGCGATTTCATTCACAAAAAGCCGAGACCAAAAGTCCGGATTTTAACAGAGGAAAAGCATAATGAAATTGGCCAACTTTTACTTGAAAGTCTTTAACACGATTAGCCCATCAAGTAGGTGTATTTGTCGGCAGTGCGTATAAAGCCACTCAGCTGCTGCATATAAAATTACTGCTGTACTTGAAATAAAGCATTTGGGAGCGCTGAAATAAAATATCTGGGAGGAGGTTTATAATATTTAGTAAGATGAATTGTGAGGAGTATTTCAAAATGATTTAGGCATAGGTGAGGGCAGGCACTTGGAGTTGCTACTATGTTGGTGAGTACAATATCAATTGCCATTTATTACTAATAAATAACGAAAACAACAAACAAAAAATGAGCACCATGAGTTTCGATCGCGCGACATGATTTCTATCGGCAAATAGGCCGTAACGCAGTTAACTTCCCGTCAACAAAATCCATTTCCGATTGCGGAGCGCATTGAGTGTCTTGTATAAGTACTGTCATTGTTTTTTGGTATATTGTTGCTGTTTTGTTAATCCATTTAAATGAAGTGATGAATGACAATCGTTTACTTTTGACAGTACTTTAGCAAATAAAGAAGACAGTTCTGAAATTTAACATCCTCAAGAACGTGAAAATTGGGAAATTTATGTTTATCGGACCATCCAGCTGTTCGAGGCTGAAACTGTATTGACCGTTCCAGGTGCGTAAAATAAAGATGATAATGCAATGAAAACACTAGGTTTGCGACACAATCCAACAAGAAAACGTTTATCTTATCCCATGTCGTGTCTCGCATGCCTAAAAATGACTAATTAGTGAGTTCTTCCCGTCGAAGTATTGATCAATCCTTTACGCCATATTGCATAAGAAAACATTATATACATAATATATTTGCAATGGAAGTTTTCGACCACCAACTGATAGGTTATAAGCTAGAGAGAAAATTTCGAAATTCATGAAGTCTTCCAGCAATTCTATTGCAGCTTTAAGGAAATATTTATGTAAGAGTGGTTTGCAAGAGATTTGCCAGTTTGGCAAATTTGCCAGTTTGGTCCTGTTAAAAAGTCATCCAGCAGCCCGGAATAAATGTTTGTAATATATACGAGGCCTGTTCAAAAAGTATCGCGAATTTTGTGTTTTTTGAAAAAGTATTTATTTATTCATGAATATCTGTTTTGTCCCCTTCGAAGTCATCCCCATCAGATATTATACACTTATGCCAAGGTTTTTTCCAATCTTCGAAGCACTTTAAAAAATCGTTTTTTGTGATCTTGTTCAGCTCCTCCTTCGATGCCGTCTTTATCTCCTCAATCGTGGCGTAGCGTCGTCCTTTCATGGGCCTCTTCAGTTTTGGGAACAAAAAAAGTCACAAGGGGCCAGGTCTGGGGAGTACGGTGGCTGCGGCATCATAAGTGTGTTGTTTTTGCCCAAAAATTCGCGCACAAGCAACGGTGTGTGAGCAGGGGCGTTATCATGGTGCAAAACCAAACTTTATTCTTCCATAAATCCGGGCGTTTCTGGCGGATTGCTTCTCGCAAATTGCGCATAACTTGCAGGTAATATTCCTTATTGACCGTTCTACCCTGTGGCAAGAACTCATGATGCACCACGCCCCTGCAATCGAAGTAAACTGTAAGCAAATCATTCACATTCGAGCGAACCGGGCGCGCTTTTTTCGGTCTTGGCTCTTGTGGCAGCATCCATTGGGATGATTGAGCTTTAGTTTCCACGTCTTAACCATAAACCCATGATTTGTCACCAGTTATGACCCTCTGGAGCAAATTTGGGTCGTCGCGGACAGAGTTCAACAGCTCCTTAGCAACGTTAATGCGATGCTGTTTTTGGTCAAATTGAGCAACTTTGATATGAATTTTGCGGTGACCCGTCTCATATCCAAATCATTGGTAAAAATCGAATGGCATGAGCCAATCGATATGTTTAGGTCCTCAGCAACTTCTCTAACGGTGATTCGACGAATGGCCAATACTATTTTCTTCTTCAATGTTTTCGTCTGTTGTTGACGAGCTCGGGCGTCCGGGACGCTCTTCGTCGTTCACATCTTCTCGACCCTCTGAGCACATTTTGTACCACCGATAAACGTTGCTTTGGTCCAAGGTAGCTTCACCATATGCCACAGTCAACATGCGGAATGCATCCGCGCACTTAATTTTGTTTTTCACACAAAATTTGATACAGCTTCTTTGTTTCATTTTTTGGAATAGGCAAAAATCGAAGACGAGCCAAAACACGTCCAAGCAAAATAGCTGTCAACAATTAACTGAACATTCAAAATGGCCGAGCTTGTTTACACAAATGAGGGACATGAGTACCAACATAACGCCACAAAACAATCGAAAATCGAATATACGTAGCCCGCGGAAATTCAAAATTCGCGATACTTTTTGAAGAGACCTCATACTTAATAACATTGTTTAAAAATACACTATTTAAGCGAGCTTGGTGAAACCGATGTCGAATTTCTCCTAGGAGTCACTGTATAATGTCATCGATGAGTGGCTGCAAAAACTGTGGGACTAAGTGTGGATCGCAGAGCTCACATTGGTGAATGCAACCGGGTCAATCAGCAGTCAGGATTCAGTCACAGGGACGTCAAGAAGGATTTTTTTATTGGCTACCTACCTAAAGTTATTGGTCCTCTAGAAAATCTAGAGGATTAATGTTCCCACCAACATTGCTATGACTCGACTGGGTTAGTATTTTCTTGACGCGGCTTTCTATATCAAAGGACTTCACCGCTATATCAGGTAGCTCCTGAATTGTCCTCACGAGGCTAGATGAACCCCGTTCCAGACCTGCGGGGATCAAATCAGTCAGCCACGCCAGCCATTATTCACATTATAAGACAAAAAAAAAAAAAGGCAATGGCATTAGACAAGAGTTAAATATGGAACATTGCAGCTACAAATCGAAAAATATGATATATTAGAGAAATTATGTCCTACATGTACGAAACATAAGAATATTTGCTTTTTTATATGTGACTTAAGGGAAAGAGTAATATCGGTTAACCTTAAAAAAGACGATTGAACAACTTTGAGATCGAATAAAAAAGTAAAATATCTAACGCCTATCCACTGGGCATTTCAAAAAATGAAAATTAAAACTAATGCTTTTTCAAGAATAATGCACTTTAATTTAATAATAACACTTCTTTGAAATTACAATTTTTAATATACTTATATCTTAATGCTATTGTCCTGAACGAGCCTAAAAATATTTTATTCTGAAAATTTTCAATAGTTAAGTCACTTCTTAGATAAATGTGTAAGGTGAAAGTGAAAGTTTTAATACAGTTGTTACCATAATTGGAGTGGTAATTTATGTAACGATAAGTTTGTTCATTAATAACCCCACGTGGATGATGCCATTTGCAGTGGTGATAATAATGGGACGCTATTCAAAATACATAAAGGACGCTTGATTAAAACTGATAACGTTGTTCTCTCCTTCGTCTCCTAGGTTACTTCTAGTAGCTGTTGTAATTGTCGTGGTTGCCTCGGCTGTAATATGCTGGATTTTGGTGGTCGTTTTGACCAGAGGAAGAGAAGGATTGGGGAGTTTGCTGGAGATTAATAACACTAGCTATATTACTGGGAGACACGATCTATTCTTTTTGTGTTTTCGGGAATTATATGAGTCACCGTTAGTTAGTGAGAGTCTTATGATCTTCCTGTGTTACCTCCATACGCGCCTAGTCCGAATTATCACAACTAACCGTATCGTATCATTGATGATATCGGTGCAATCAGTTTACTGCCTATAGTAAATATAAACATCGAAGATGAATACTTGTGCCGTTGAATATGAATCTGATGCAGTTTAGTCGAGCATACTCAGTTCATCATATCAAACTGTCTGTCTCAACTCAACAAACTTGATAATTCTACTATTTTCCTTCAACTAGCTCACTCTCTAAATTGCTCGTAAGAACTGTTCCGACTAACTGACTATCTTTCTCCCCTGGCCTCGAATTTCGCTATATTATATACAACCATTGCGGTTGGCCGGTTATGACGCGGCTCTTGAACTTGTTTTTGATTTGATTTCGCTCTTTAACATTTCAGCTCATCAGCGTCCCATTCAATTCAGGGCGTGAAACAGCCGGCAAATTTTGCTCAGAGGCCGCTTCTTTCAGGTTTGAGGTTCTTTTTCGTGCTATAAATGTACGACACGGACCCACGGCTTTACTTCCCTTCCGAAGGAAGCCATACTTAGGATTTTTACTCCCGAAAAAATCCATCGGTCCTGGCCGGATTTGAACCCGCTATCTTGGGTTTAGAAGCCAAGTATGGTTACCACTACACCACGAGAACCGACCTCTTGAACTTAAAAATCTTAATTCAAGAATAATCTTCACTTTCTACTCCCTATCGTGTCGTCTTATTGGCTATCGCGTCTTCCTCTGATTTTTTCAATCTTTTTGGTTGGATAAGAGATTTATTAGTTTGCTTTCTTCTCGAATACAGAGCCACCCACTCTATCTTACAAATAAAACTTCATGACTCTTTCGCTACGCTAACATAACAAAGCGTAACTCTCTTTTAGAATATCTCAAACCCTAACGGCGCACCAAGGTTCCCTCTACAAATACTAGGAACAATGGAGTACAAATTTGTGTTCCTTTTGTCCAGTAAACATAATAACTTTGGGGGTGTTCAGTTTAGAAAATAATGAGAATATGATAACAGTCTTCAATGATATATGAAATAATTAATTTAAAGTATATAGGATTAAATATACATTACACGAACTTAATTATAATGATACTTATAAATAAATGGAGGGTGTGAGGTACCGCCACGTGTGGCCGAGGTCGTTAAGGCGCGGACTCGTGAGCGGGAGGTCTGGGGTTCGAATCCCACCAGGACCTTCCTTCCTGACTGAGGTTTTTTCCAGGTTTTCCTTAGTCCTCATAAATGGCAAATGCTGGGGAGATACCCTAAACTTACTCCTGGAACGTTTCCTACCTTTACAAAAAATCCTTTCCCAATATATCATTTTTTTTCCTCATGTATTAGCAGTGGTGCCTCAGTAGTAAAAAGGGGCGTTAAAAACCATTCAAGAAGAACAAGGGTTTGAGGCTAGTAAACACCATCTCGTAGTTTTGCCTGTACCTGGTCGCCTATTGAAGGAAATGTGTAAAATTTTACCAGGTTAATTTTTAATCCAACTGTTGCCACGGTTTAAATACTGGTGACAAGTATCAAAATTACGTAAAATATTATTTAGCATCCACCAGTCGCTGTTGAAGGAATATTAACTGAGGAAGATTCCGTTACTACCGGCCGAATGACGACCATGATAATCTAGTCTTACAAGTTAAATTCTTTGCCTCCATCATCAAGAAGAAAAATGTAATTTAAAGATGAGCAGGGAAAGTAAGGAAAGAAAAAATATGTAAGAAGAGGATACTGACTTCCAATCACGAGAGCAGCCCTGAGAGGACAGTGCTGTGGCGCTAACGGAGATACTACATAAAGAGAGGGGGGATGAAATCGATATACTTTGAGAGCTTGTAGGTGGCACCAAAACAATTTTTTTGTAATACCATATTTCCCTTTTAGGCTTTTTAAACGCTAGATGGTCTATGCGTTTTTCAGGTGTAATGACTGCTTAAAGTTCGCATTTTGTTATGCGTCCTGTTTTAGTTGTTTACTAACATGGTCCCGAGCTAAAGTACTAAATTATGATTTCCAAGGAAGTGGGTTGACAGAGATTATCCCCCTTCCCGATCTCCTCTGGTATCTTTTTATATGGAGTCGAATACGTGATATTGTTTACCCCAGTTGAAATAGAAGAGCATCTGCAGTCTTTGACTACAATGTCCCGATGATGTAATCTTTGTATATAAGTCAATTGAGGTAATTTTGAGCCTCTTTTGTTAGCTGAAGTGATTGTAAATGCTTTGTAACCCTCTCAAGGTAATATTACTTAAGATGTAGTGTCCCCGAAACCAAATGGCATTAGAAAAAAAAATGTGTATATTGGTGTCTGGTATGATCTCTCAAAGTTTATTGCTTTAATTTTTTTCATCCTGCAGAACTCGGATTGGGACATAGCCATGCAGAGGGAGGGGAGCGCGGACTCTTTTGCTATGACTTATCAATTGTTTCTGTCTACCTTCTTCAATTTTAATTTTAATATAGTAATTTTTCTTTGAAATTACAAAATATGCTTGATATATATAATATAAAATAAAAATAAAGTAACACTATTAACAATGTAACAAATTAAAAGTAATTATAATAGTAGAAAAGGATAAAACACTAAGAAAAAGTCACACTTGAGATCGCTATATTTCGGACTCGTGCAGTCCTTCTATGGCAAGAAGACAAGTGACCATTTGTTATTATAATTACTGTTAATTTGTTACATTATATATATATATATATATATTGATACCATAGTCCTAGATAATCCTCAAAACATTTAATTGTAAAGAGCTTAAATATCGTTACTTTCGTACAAAGGGGCTTCAATTTCTAATAAAAAAAATTTACCTTTACGACATATAACTGGGCCTTTGCGTGTAAGTACATCAACATTGAAACCTTCTTGGGGAGAGATTAAATGAGAAAAACTAAATAATCAAAATGTATAGTCTTAAATATAACTTCCTTTAAAAAGTATAACAAAAGTAATTAAATGATTCCTTTTTTTATTAAAATACTTTAAGAATGTATTCATTATTATTGTTATTATTATTATTGTTATTATTATTATTACAATTATTATCATGAAACTTTCTTTTTTTACTTCTTTTCCTATGGCATATGCAATCATATTTATATAAAATCACAATGTCTGAGATTTTCTTCTCCGCATTCAGTGACATTCTTAGGGGATGCGTTGAGAGAAGTTGATACTGACACGATTGTTTCTTTATTTGTTGTTTATCTTATTTACGGATGCTCTTTAACATCTCAAATCATCAGCATCATATTCAAGTGAAGGCGTGAAATAGCCCATAAGTTTGTTCAAAGGCCTCTTTTTTAAGGCTTGATATTCTTTTACGTGCCTTAAATCTATGACATGGAATCCACGGCTTTACTTCTCTTCCGAAGGAAGCCATACTTAGGATTTTTACGCCCGAAAAAAAGTGAAAGCATGGTGTAAGTTTCATGATCGGGTTGGTCATTATGCTTTGTCTTCACGTCCAATTCAGTCACTAAATAGGTTGTTTACCTCTAAATTATAATGAGGTGATGTTCCATCCTGTTGCCAATTAAACTATATATCGGCAAATGAGAGCTATTTTCAAGTTCTGGCCACATTTTGTAACACCACAGATATAGTTCTCTTGTGACTGCTCCTTCAAAAGAGAATTGTCCCACGAATCCTCAACTCCAAATGCTACCCCAGACAGCGTGCAAGTCTTTCTTGATAATTTCATTGAATTTTCAGTAAGAGGCACTACGGAGTTGCCGTGGAAATAGTTGTATTAAAAAGGCAATTTTTATCAGAAAAATGAAGTTATAACATTAAATCAATGCATTATTGTACTCTGAAAAATATTAATAATAGTTTGTCACTTTACTGTGTTGAATAACAACAACAATAATAATAGAATGATGATGATGATGATGATGACGATGACGACAAACATATGAGTTTTTTCTGATTGTAAGTTCTCGCAAGTATATTTAAAATACTTTTTAGAGCCTAAAATAGAAATCCTACACACTCAATTATTGCAGGTAATAAGTGTGTATCATAACTGACAACCCAGCTGGGCGGAGATCTCATATGATTGGACGCAATCTAAAGCATGCTCCACCTTCATATGCCATTAAATTTTTATTCTACTTTAGTGTCGAAGTCTTCCAATGCGGGAGCCTTAACTCAAGGTTTCTTTCAGGAAATATGTTCTGAGGAGTATTTTAAGCCCTTGTGAGGGTGAGTCTAGTGCTAACCATATTTTCCTCGTAGACCCAGGATCGCGCGTTCAATCTCCGCCAGGGTCAATGGATATTTTTTTTTTTTTTCGGGCGTAAAAATTCGAAGTATGGCTTCCTTCGGAAGAAAAGTAAAGCTGTGGGTTCCGTGTCGTATATTTACGACATGTAAAAATAACCTCAAGCCTGAAAGAAGAGATCTCTGAGCAAAATTTTTCGATCATTTCGTTCCTTGAATTGCATGGAAATGCTGATAACCTGAGATGTTAAAAAAGTTCAACCAAATAAATAAATAAATTGAGAGGGCGATGGAAGATATAGAAGAAAATTAAATGTTTTACAGACATTAAGTTTTTGGAAATGTTGAATATTTACTGTATATGACAAATTATGCAGTGCTGTTCACGTACATGTAATCGACATCCTTTCATTTGCTTAGCTCTCTCTTTTTTAAACGCACACTCATTTATGCATATTTGATATATAACATCATACCATGACATGGAAATGAGGCTTTGCAACAGTCAAACTCTTCTTTGTTTCTTAAAAACATAGTTCGTCAAAAGGTTTTTGAGAAATTCTTCATTTGGAACATTTTTCTCTAATATGGATATTCTCATGCAGTGGTCCAGAGAAGATCTCCCAATGCATTCTTTATTCGAATCATGGACTAGTGTTGAATCTTTCATTCTTTCAACACTAGTTATTATAAAGACACTCAGAAAATTGGGTCATAACCAAAATGAGTTTTAACAATGTATTTCAGCGGCAATTCTTCATCATGTACTTTTGAGGCAAAGTGTTTAAATGGCTTAATGTCAGTTTGCAAATGTTCTTCATATACAGGATATATACTAAATGTGACTACTGACAGCTCATTCTTTTATCTGCTGAATATGCTCGAAACTTTAAAATAAAGACCGTCCTACGCATGGTTGTTTATTGAATCTTTTTTAGAAATTTCATTTGAGGCAGAGCCTTGGAAATTAAAAGTGAGTTTAGACTTTATAATTTCATTAAAATCCAATTTTACTGACACTTTAGTTAAAAACTCTTAATAATTGTGTAAAAATAACTCTTTTTGTTTCAAGTCTTCAGAAATTGATATTATGTGATGCTTTACAGTTGTAATTAATTTTACCAAAATTGCTAACTGAAGATAATGTTGAATTAGATGCACAACTCAATATTTCCACTAGAACACCGAAATGCTCATTATTGATATAAATTTCTTATGTGTGTGTATTGATAGTGTTAGAATGGCTGAGCCAGAAAACATCTTATAATTTCTGAAATGTTAAGTACAGGTCTTCTAAAAGATGTCGCTTTTCACCTGGGGGAATTGGTCTCTTGTTCTTGCTGCAAGAGATAAAACATGAACTCTGCATTGTATGTAAATATCTTCCCTTTCAAATCTGTGTGTACTCCGGAAAGTTTGAGCCTCCCTCAAACCCACGAGCAACTTTTTAATTGACAAACCTCTTTTATTTAATTTCAATTTCTCTCTTGTTTATGCAAGAGTATTTTGCAGAGTAGCTAAACAGACAATTTTTTTGTCTAATCTCACCTTCTTTTGAGAAATGTTGTAGATTCATAAATCATTAAACAATGTGTTTTTCTTTAATTACAGTTGATATATCTTTATCAACCACTTTTCCCATGCATTCTAACATTTCACATTCTCTACCTACCTTTGTTACATACAATATGTAGTATTGTTGTGTTAAAAAGTACACACAAATTATATTTTTATTAATAGTGAAAATTTAAAATAATCAGATTTATAATACAGTATTTATGCGAATCTAATGCTCCATTGAACGTAATGCGCACCCCAAATTGAAACTTAAAATCATAAAATAATTACATATTGTTTTACGGCTTCTTAGAGGCAAGCCCGTTCGATTCATAAAACGCCATACCATGGAATTTATAAGTGTACTATTGTTAATCCTGGAGCACGCAGGACAAAATCCATCACTGGTGTTGTTGCCAGGACAGTTGACGTAGGTCAAAGAAGAAAGAGTTGTTCCTTATGGTGTCTTAAGGAGGTTCTTTCTCCTTTCATATGTAAATTCCAAAACTTTTCCCTCAATGTCAGGATTTTAATTTTAATTCTGCAATACTTACACCCTGATATCTTGGTTCTACATCAGGACGTAATACTCCAGATTTCATTTATTTATTCCTCTTATATCTTTCAATACAATTTAAATTACAATTAAATTTTACAGATTTTAAAATCTACACTACTAACACTATGACTAAACAAAATTAAAACTTCAAAAACAAAACCGGTACTGGAATCCAGCACTACGGCTATTTACTATGACTTATAATAACATCTACAATTGCAACTGGTACCCAGTAGCAATTGTTACATTTAAACTTTATTAATTTACAATTATTATCCAATTTACTCTATGCGTCTTCATTTCTGCTAACGCTCGGTATCCGGGCTGCTCCCCACTGGAATTCCTGGCAACGGAACCTGGACATCAGTGGAGTTGCTGCCGGTCTCAAGCAACAGCTATACTGGACCATGGTGTGTTGACAGTGTGGTTTCCTTCGCTTCTCTCCTTCTCTTGACCTCTGTCTAGTTCTTCTCTCAACTGCTTCGTTTCCGCCCGAAAACTGCCATTATTCCTTTCTTCTGTCAGTTCTGCTCTCTTCTTCTTATTCAAATTGGGTGTTATCTTCTTCATCATCTTTTTCTTCAACTAATTTTAATTATAAATATCATTCTTGCCTTTCCCTGATTCTCTCGGATCTTCTAGGGGAATATACCATTTCTGGCCTTTGGATTTTTTCTCTTGTTTTTTCTTGCCGTTTTTATACTCTTCTGCCATTTTGCTTGATATTTTATTTGTTAGCTCGTTCAATGCCCTAAAATCATCTTCGTCTCTCATGATGTTCCAGATGTGTTTCCCAGCAAGTAGTCGTCTTTCCTCTGCTACAAATGACTGGTATTTAGGGCATTCAAATGAGACATGTTCCGGTGTATCGATTACGTTACAGTCCGTACATGTATTATTTGTTTGTAATTTAAATCTTTGCAAATATGAGCAATATGGACCATGGCCTGTTACATAATGCACTAAACCCTTATTGGGATGAATGTGCTTAAATAGTAATCTTTCCTTTATGGATGGAAATATTTCATGCACTCTTCTACCTTCTTTTATTTCATCCCATTCTCGTTGCCATATTTGTAATAAAGAATCTTTGATTTCTTTTTTATTCCTACACTTTTTACCAACAATGTCCATTATTTTTGAGTTATTTTGTTTTTTAAGCCAATAAGAGGCTGCTCTTAATCGAACTAGATAATCAATTGGCCATATACCCAATATTACTAGTAGTCCCATTGTTGGAGAAGTGGAAAATGCCCCTGTACATCTCAATAAAATTTTTCTTTGGGAGCTTCTTAAAGTCCGTATAAAATGAACCTCGCGTGCCTTTTCCCCCCAAACTCCTCCTCCATAGTTTAATATGGCTGCAAAGATGCTATTGTGATAGATTTTTATTCCGTTAGCATGTATATTAAAATATCTTTGTCCAATATTGGCTAACTTGAACATAACTTTTTCTGCTCTAGTTCTTGTGTTTTCTACATGTTTCTTAAAATTTAGTTTTTCATCCAAATATACACCTAGATATTTATTTTTTGCTTGTCTCTTAATATTTTTATTGTTAATTTTAATACTCGGATTTTTGTTTAAGTTTCCTTTTAAAAACATATATGATGATTTATGAGGAACAATTTCCAATTTTGCTTTTATGCACCACTTGTTTACATGATCAGTTATTATATTTGATCTCTTTTCAATTTCCTTTCTATTATTTCCTTCTATTATTATTAGTAAGTCATCTGCATATGCGATAATATCTTTTATACTGTTTAATCCTTCTATTTTTTCTATTAGAGATTCCAAAAATATGTCCCATAATATCGGCCCAAAAATTGATCCTTGCGGACATCCTTTGGTAATTTCCTTTGTAATGATCTGGTTTGCACCCTTAACGTACACTCTTCTATTTTTACAATAATCTATTAACGAATTATAGATGCATTTTGGATATTTCCATTTCCTTAAAATTTGAAACAGTACTGGCCACCATAAATTATCAAACGCCCCCGCAATATCGAAAAATATTGCTATTACGTATTTTTTATTGGTTATTTTTGAAGTTTCTATTGCCTCGATTATGGATGGCATCCTCTGTAGACTTACCTTTTCTAAATCCAAACTGTTTGCTGGTCATACCAATCATTGATCTATATTCATCTATTCTTTTGCTCAAAAGTTTTTCTTGGATTTTGGCCAAAACATTTAATAAGCAAATAGGCCTATAGGATTTCGGTTGCGTGGGATCTTTGTCAGCCCCTTTGTTTAAAATGATCACATTCGCTTCCTTCCAGCAGTAAGGCACTTTTCCCTGCCATAGACAATTATTAAACAATTGACACAGGTACGGGGTAATCTGATCTTCCAACTGTTGTAGCACTTCCGACTTTATTTCATCCGGTCCTGGTGATTTATTCTTCTTTAATTCCTTTATAATTTTTCTTATTTCAACTTCATGGTAGGGGAAAATGACACCTTCATCTATTTTTACAGTAATGAGTTCTTTTCTTAGTTTTCTGTGTTCTGAGTTATCATTTTCTTTAATATCATTAGGTAGTAGTTTTAGAAGTAAGAGATTTATAGAGTCTATCCAGTTGACAGTCATTTTATCCTCCCCTTTATCCAGAGTGGATATTATTTCTGGGGTTTTTACTTTCTCCATTATTAGCTTGTAAGGTGTACCCCATATATTGTTGGAAAGGTTTATCTCTACGAAATTTTTCCATGCAGCTTGGCGATATTCCTAGTAGCTTTAATTGCAAATAATGCCAATTTCTGTTGCTGTTACAACGTTGCTCTCAACTACATTAAACCCTTTTCCTGCCTTTCTGTTACCATTTTTTCCCATAAAGAATTACTTTACGCTGAAAAGTAGTATCGTAAGATGCTTTTCTGTGTTTACCCTCCATTTCGTGACTATATACTATTCAAACGCTCTATGCAATAATAGGCCAACAATACATGCAGCGAAGTCGAGAATTGCTGTAACGCATGATGATGTAATAAACGATAAATCAAGTTACAGACAACTACGGAAAGGATTTGTAGTCGGATTTAATAAGCATCATGATTTTGAATACTGCATTTGGACAAAAAGTGTGCACATTAGATTCGCATAAATAGGGTACTTCTTTTATCAGAGAGGAAGATTTACTATGTTTGTGGGGGTAATAACACCCCCGGAAGCTCCGCCCCTCACTTTGAATGAAACCATATCTTAATTTATCGCGATATTAGCAGCCTGCCAAGATCTTGCATGTGGCTGACTGGTTTGTATCTCCTTCACTGTAAATTTTTTAAACGCTGGCAAAGTAGTTCTCTGTACTTTTGAATTACACATCCCATAATATTAACAGATTCTTTTGGGTGTTAACATTATGGATAACAATGTTTTATTTTGGTTACTTTTTGCGTGTCTGCTTACTACAGCATCAGAAATCGATTTTTTTTTTTTTTTTTTTTTTTGGCAAATGTTGATGAACATGCAAACAAAAGCAGTTTTCAGCTTCTTTTCCCCTCTCGCAATTACATGGATGCATTTTAGTACTGTAGATGTGCTAAAATATACATTTCTTCTCATATTTTTAGAAGGAACACTGTTATATGCTCCAGCATGTAGTACGCACGAGGCTGTCACTTGCCGTGCTTGAATGAACATTTTCGACCTCCAGGATTCGCGGCACTCGTGCTCAAGTTTTAACCGCGACACTAAAGTGCCCTTTTAACATCGTTATTTCCGCTCCTGCTTCCAGGAACAAGGGTGAGGCGTCATCAAGGGAGAGAGGGAATATGTCAGGATGTGACGAAACCAATTACCAAGCTCCTCATTTGTTTTGTGTCTCGGGCCTCCCTTGTAAGACAGTATCACTGTATCACCACATCATCATCATCATCGATTCATCGTCATTAAGGTGCACATTGCAGCCAGAGAGTGACACTGGAACACGTCATTAGCGGCCAGATCCTGCCAGTAGAGAGTGCTCCCGTGATGTTGATCGCGAGGGGGCGCTGGACTTTTCGACAGCTTCCACACTTCTCTCTTTCACCTCTGGAATATTCATAACGATTGAGGTATATATGACTGAATCCTTGCACTAAGAGAAACACAATATTCTGGGTGCTTATCTTTCCTTCTATTTGAAATGTCTTTACTTGACGATGCATAACCTGGGTAGTATTCGAGGTGCTAGGTTTATTATATGCACAACATAAAAATGAAAAATCAACATGTCATCAATTGATAATCTCAAATAATGAATACAATTTAAAATCAAAAACACAACATAAAAATTATATTACAAAAGATTGTGAACTTAAAAATATAGCTAAACAAGGGTATCAGCGACAATGTACTCCCCATGCTGTCTCTTCTCTGAGGCTTAGTTGATCTTACGAACAGTATTCCATCTTATTTTGGTTGCTACCTTTCCCGGGCTTTTTTTTAAATACTCCTATCTTTTGTGCTTCCTTAGTAGAAGATTTAGTTACGAGGCGCCAAGAATACGCCTTTGCTTCGTCCGTCTTCCGTCTGATACAACCAGAGATTATACTGCCGAGAGATAAACTTTGATGGTAAAGGTGATGGATACAGGGAGTTATTTTTGGCCTGCGTCTGCAGCTGAACGCAAACTGCGTGGGACCAAAGTTGTGCCAATTGCCGATTTCATTGATGGTCAGATTCTTTGATCAATAATGCATTCACACCATATTAGTTTTAT
Source organism: Metallyticus violacea (assembly GCA_030762175.1). Classification (NCBI taxonomy): domain Eukaryota; kingdom Metazoa; phylum Arthropoda; class Insecta; order Mantodea; family Metallyticidae; genus Metallyticus; species Metallyticus violacea. Next base: position 60,537,425 of record CM060834.1, read on the forward strand.
TCCATAATGAGTCTGCATTATAGCAGCTGTTCGAAGTGGTTGGTGTTCATCTGTAGTCACCTGTTTCTGATATCTTTTAATGAAATGTGCATTTGTTCACAAGTTCCTGTACAGTGTGGAGGTTATTCCTGTAGGCGACAGTTTTTCTTTGTTCTAGTTTTAAGTACAATGCAATAACTGGCTAGAATAAACTTTACTTCACTAACACTGCCACCATTATATTCCTCAATAATACATAACACAAAGACTTGAGTAATACTGCACTCATCTTTGATCATTGGTCATACATATATCTGTAGGTGAGATGGTTGTCACAGGATCTATCAACACTGTGTGTCTCCTTTGTCTAATGCCAGCCTTTGTTCTGTATAGAAAACAAATATTGATTATTGCTAAAGGTTCTTTAATGTGTAAAAATAACAGTAGGAAATAAACGCACACAAGTGATGTACCTTAAGTATATTAGTGTAAACATTACTAATAATAAGAACTGGAAAGTAGCTATAAAATGCCACTCTATCAGGATTCTTAAAATCACAGTTTGGAAATTTTGAGACTATAAAACATGCGCAAAACCACTTTTAACACATGGCAATGATCTCAGAGCAGACACAAACATTTTCAACTCATAATAGCAATTTTAAGAAATATCACGGGCTTCACAGATGTTAAAATAGTAATGATAATATAAATGAGCATTTCGGCGTTTAATCGGAAAACGTTATTTGAAATTGAAACATTGTGCACACCAACTTATATATATATATATATATATATATATATATATATATATATATATAGAGAGAGAGAGAGAGAGGGGGGGGGGAATAGCTCGTTTTAAAAACCTTATCAATCCTATAGCTTTGGTTCTGTCAGTAATTTAAGTTTATAAACAGATTTCAGGAACACTATATAAGATAATAAAGAAAGCAGTTTTTCAGTACGTCAAATCTTGAATACTTACAAAATTGCTATACTTTAAAGAGAGGGAGTAGAATTTTTTTTTAAACAGCTTCAAATGTTTCTCGAGTGCATGGTAGTCCATTGAACAGTAAATAAAATACCTAAACGGTAGAAGACAGAGCACACGTAAAAGACAAAGTTTTCTTTTTTTTACAATAAATTTTCTCACAGCCCATCATTTCAGTGCTTAGAAATTCTTCAAAATTAAGCAATGTCCGATTGATCTTTGAAGAATCTTTATATACACCTTTGCAGTCAGGGTGGACTCTGAGGCCAAAAACTTGCCTTTACCTTATCCCGTGTTCCTGCGGTTACATGACCAACGCCTTTGAGAAAGTGGGAATTGGATTTGACAGTAAAGTGCTTGACATTAAAAAAGTCTAAGGCTTATAATGAGGGAATGAGTTTTTAACTTCCGTGTTATATTTATTTTTAATATAAACTCCGTTAAGATCTGTACATTTATTTCAGTGGTGATTCAATGCCGGTTATCTCGTTTCTGAAATTGTTCTCTAGAATGTCTGCAAAATATTCCTGCATATTCATCGCCCCTTGATTGGTTAAAAAAAGGTTGACCATCGAAGGAGAGCTAAAGCTTTGGAAACAGGTGGAAGTCAAAGGGAACCAAATATGAGAAATAGGCTGAATGCTTTAACAATTTATGATTGAAATCAACCAGCTTTCCTCCCGCAAAAACATCTCTGTGAGCAGGTCTTGCTGAAACAAAGGTTTTTTTCTTTAAAACGAGTTATATTTTTTTCATCTAGTTGGTTTAAAAGATTAAAATAGTGTTCTTCAGTTATGATTTTGTCCTTCTGAAGACAATCAATTAGTAAAATTCATTTTACGCCTCAAAAATAATACCATAACCGTACCTGCAGATTCAATATGAACAGCTGAATAATCTATTTTTGTCCTCAATTGTTTTGACTGCTATTTCTATTCTGTATAATGGATTCAAGTCCTCCCCACGGTTATAAATTTACGTGCAAAATCAGCTATGCAGCACTTTTCATATGCAATTCTTTGTGTAAAATATAGAGTCTTCTAATAAGAGTGCCTTTTTTAACATACACTAGCTGCCATGTTAATGCAGCTATAGCACTCACATTTTTCACGTGGTTACACTTGTTGTTGTCAAATAAACGTGGAACATTACACTATTTCACAACGCGTAGAAATAGTTAACATGTATTATCAAAATTCGTTCGCCAAGCATTCCATGCATTACATGAAGTGTACGGCATAAGTAATCGCCCCTACTAAAGAAAAAATCGACGTTTGATCGAAACATTTGAGGCAATTGGTTCCCTCACAAATCAAACAATCTATACGTGAAGGATGCAAATACTCCAGTGAAAACATAGTCTCCATTCGTGAGAGTGTATGCGAGAATCCATGGAAATTAATTTTTCAGCAAGCGCAAGAATTAATGGACATAACTTGGCGGAGTTTGCAACAGGACTTGAAATGACAGCCTTAGAAAATGTTTTAGCTCAAGATCTGAAGCCGTTTGATCATAGATTGCGTCATGTATTCCTGACTGGGCGTGGAGTAATGGGAAGTTGACCCTGCTTTTAGCCGAAAAAACATCTTTAGGGACGAGGCCCATATTTACATGAATGGTTCTTTCAACAAATTTGCCGCTTATGGAGCAATGGAAATCCAGGAACAACCACTTCATCCCCAAAACGTTTCAATCTGGTGTGGATTTTGGTACGGCAGAATCATTGGTCCATATGTTTCCCCAGATGAACGAGGAGAAACTCTGGGTGCGATGGAGAAAGATACCGGGTTGTGATAAGGGATTATTTTTAGCTTCAATTTGAAGGTGTGAATCCCTGAAACGTCAGCAAGATGGCGCCACGTGTCATGCTGCTCATCTTTACAGGAAGCAGTTCAGAGGTATCATCATTTCGTGTGGTGGTGATGTTTATGTAATGTTAAATCATGTCATTTAACGTCAATGAATTACTTCTTATGGGGTTATGTTTAAATCACGGGTTTCTGCCAACAAGCCAGAAACAGTTAATAACCTAAGGGAGACAATATTACGCAGTTATTTGTGAAACTGAACCTGGTTTATGATTTCTGTGATTAAAAATCGAAAGATCCGTATACGCGCAGCCTAAAGAAGCCGCGGTGGCCATTTAACTGAGTTTTCTTCCATAGGTAATGATACTAATTGTGATTCAAAATATTACGAAATAAATCATTAAACCTCTTTCGCTTATACTTTTTTTGTCCAATTTTAAAAGCATGCCACTCTTATTGGAAGACCTTCACCAGCCCTTTTTTAAACATTGAAAATGGAGAAGTCCTCATAAACTTTAATAAATTTTGACTGCGTTTCTTTAGCATTAGGCCATCTTTTACAAAGAACTATATCACTAATACCTGAAGCCATTTAGTGGGATAATCATAAGACTGCTTTAGAAATAAATAAACTATTTGTAACAATGACTTGATCTTTCAAAGCTCAGATTCTGGAGTGATATTTATTAGGACAATTTCACGAATAAAATAAGAATTTTAATATAATTCCCGTAAATTTGACTTATAAAATTGTAAAATTTGTATTATGAATACTTAACATTTTCAAGCCATCTTGCCACAGACGAATATCAATGTAATGCCAATAGACAAGAGCTAAATGGGGGCTTAGTACTATTTCACGAATGAAATAAGAATAAAAATAATATATATTTTAAATTCGTGCAAAGAATGTTAACATTTGTGTAGAATGTTATACATATAAATAGTTACCTATTCAGAAACCGTGGACTGAAATAGAACATGAAAGCAAATTATTACAATCACTACCGCGGTTTACTAATACCAACTGAGAAAACAAAACAGAAATAACATTTTTCAATTCTGAGCAATGTGTTTATTAAAATTTATGGTTACTTAGGTAGTTATTGTTATATAGTTTACAAAAGTATTTCAGACTGGCTGAATAGGAATAATTTTTTGAGTGAACGTACATGAATTAAATTAAAAGTGTGTCAATGTACAATTATTGAACACAGAATGGAGGTCAGTGATGCGTGCTCAGGAATTATAGTGGAGATATAGAGTTAGCTATGCTGACCAAAAGACAAATGCACTTCGCGCAGTAAAGTGGTTTGGTAAACTTTTACAATAATTTCACTGTGATTAATCACAATTCAATGTTTTGTTTTATTTCACTGGTCGGTTTTATGATAACATCACATAAGTGAAATAGTCTTTCCAATTGCATGGCCACCTTTGGCCGAGAACGGGAACTTTTCAGATCGCTTTCGTTTGCCAAATGGTTTATGAGGAGCATCCAAGGACAACAATGGTGTATCTCGACCAGTGCCAGTATCTTATCCCCAATGGGAAGACCCTAAAAGCTGACAAGAGAGCTGCTCGCCTAATGCTTAGTAAAATATTCAGTGCATTTGAGGAAACGATTACCATATGAAGGGGAGAATGCGGAAAGCCAAGAAAATTGTATATAATTCTTGTAGATCGCATTTGTGTAGATACATGATATGAAAAATAAGAAACATGCAGTTTTATTGCTACGTAATTGTGATATTAATCACGTAAATAGTGTGACAATGATAGAGGGAAAATTCACCTGCTTGTAGCTGAGTTGTAAGAGGAGAGTGCAAATCCGAATCGTGCTAGAGTCATGTTTTATGATGAAATATTTAAGAGGGGGATTTCCTTAGCCTATTGGACAAATGCTAGGTGTCTTTGGCGCTTCTAGCAGATATCCTGCAAAGTGAATATAATTCATTCGGCATTATCATCAAAGTTGTCGTCCTGAAGGTTAAGTAATCTTTATAGGACATTAATGCTCAGAAAAAAGCAGGGGTATAAAAGTAAATGCAAATTTAGGGAGGCTAGAGGTTGAAAGAAAATGTGAAAACGACGATGAGCAGTAGAGGGTGGCAATAGGGATGAATGAAACTTGAAAAATAAAAAATAAATCCGTAGGTTTTCTCAGAATAGGAAAAGCATATAATCGCTTTCATTTTTCATACCCATATACTATGAGTAGAAACTCATCCAGAGTTTCCGAAATATCAAATACATTTTCACTGTTTCTGTCCTGTAGTATACCAAAACAGAGGAATACATAATCACTTCATCTTTTGTATCGATTCGTTAATTAGATGTCGATCAGTTCTCTTGATCCTGCCTATTTTATACATGCATTTTTGCATCTAGTCTTGTACGATATATTCCGAAGAAGTAAAGGTCGGTATGAGAAATGACCTATACTGCTTCTGTATGCACCTCGGCTGACTGCAATAGTACCCTTGTTGTTACTTTAAAGAAATACTACACTGTACTGGCTACCACTAGTGGCCGAGGTCGTTAAGGCGCGGACTCGTCAGCGGGAGGACTGGGGTTCGAATCCCACCAGAACCATCCTTTCTGACTGAGGTTTTTTCCAGGATTTCCTCAGTCCTCATAAATAGCAAATGCCGGGGAGGTACCCTAAACTTAGACCTGGAACGTTTCCTTCCTTAAATAATCCTTTCCCAATATATCATACCATCTCATGTATCATCAGTGTCTACCGCCTGTGGTGCCTCAGTAGTAAAAACAGCATTAAAAATATACAGTACTTTGCCTAATATATATATATATATATATATATATATATCCTGGAAAAAACCTCAGTCAGAAAGGATGGTTCTGGTGGGATTCGAACCCCAGATATATATTTATTATATATTTATATATATATATTTATTATATATTTATATATATATATAAATTAACACCAATAATAAAAGTAGATAAAGATAAAACACAGAGAAAGAGTCACACTTGAAATATAGCAATTTCAAGTGTGACTCTTTCTCTGTGTTTTATCTTTATCTACTTTTATTATTGGTGTTAATTTGTTACATTGTTAATAGTGTTTCTTTATTTTTATTTTTCATTAATATATATATATACTGTATATATAGTAAAATCTCTTTATTCGGACACCTTTATATGTTAGACGCCTTTCTAGGAACCTGAAAAATATATTGCTTTAACATTACCAGTACATCCTCTAACCCTGAATCCTGGAAGCTGGATACCCCTTATGACCAGAATTAGGACAATTTCTCTTTTTGTTAGGTATTTCTGCTAACTTAGTTAAGTTTAATTGGCATTTATCTTTAAAGTGTTAAAATAGATCATTGGCAAGTTCAAATATATTGTAACATCAAAAGGATGGGTTTTTCCTAACTGATTTTCTGCTACCTGTTTGAGCTTGATTTATTTTTATATCTATGCTTGTACTGGGTCATTAGCACAATGGTGTGGGAAGGGTAGGTTTTTCTTTAGCTTTTATTCTCTATTGTGCTTCCACAATTCTTTACAAAATGTAAAATTGTTATGTATTTATGCAAAAGTTTACTTTTATTCTGTGGGTGGTTTCAATATGATTAAGCGAAAATTAGTAATTTTATTTTACTTTTACTGAGCAAATAATGTGTAATATATATGCCATTTCCTTTATGTTATATGCATAAATAAATAAATATGTACATACTATGAAAATCTAATTTCCTCTATCATGAGCACCTCATTAAATTAGACAATTTTTTGTTGAAGCATACTTGCTCGGGTTAGAGAGGTTTCACTGTATATTTGTTTGTTTGAAGGCAGGTAACTAAAATGTATATATATATATATATATATATATATATATATATATATATATAATATTTCCTCCCTTTCAGGGGGTCAAAAATAGGTTTCTCAAGTATACTAACAAATAGTCTCGGACTCTTCTTTGAGGTGTGGCAGGCGTTAACTACAAAGCTACAAATATGTTTATAGATAGTCAAAAGAATGAAAGAACAATAGATTGGGCAATCTTCAAAATAATTGAAGTCTAAGTATAGTAATCGTTCATAAAACTAACCTACCGTACGTATTTCTAAGAATGCCCCAGCACTTAGACGAAGATGCACACTTACTGACAGGCGTGATTTGTGATTATATGAGATATACGCGTACTAATGACTGCGCCTTCACCAATAACATTTGTTTACGAGCACACTGGCTGACTGCTACGAGCAGACGTCACATCGCATTGCGATGATCTATAATGATGCCTGTAGATCTTTAATGAAGCATCTGGTGTCCAGCCCCCTTTCTGCTAGTAAATTCATTGTACATATTTTTCGGTGCTCTGTATAATGTATGTATATACATATATACTGGGTGGTCGGCTTTATTCGCACCTTACAGCTAATCAGTTTGAAACGATGACATAATTGCTAGTCAACACACCTTGCCTCGAGGGGCATCGACTTCGAAAACACAATACAATGCTGCCTAACCAGTGTGGTTAAAGAACTAACAAGAGCGCATTTTATATTCATAAAACCGATTTTTAACTATGACGTGGCGCACTCTCAGAACTAGATCAACTATCAGCTGATTATATTGATAGAAGCTCGCCCCGTTTTTCATTTTCAAACACTCGCGGTATAGTCCAATTAAGTTTAATCACTATGGAGTGTATATATGGATAAGAAACCTGGAATACCACATTAATAATATTCTCCGTAGAGCCAGGTGGCCTCTTGTAACCTTCAGACGCACTGTTGGATCTACCCCGGGCCTTAAACCATACATTAGCCATTGGCTATGTGTCCTAGGAGTAGGTGCCAGATATCTTACGGCGTCATTGTCTGCTGACGGAAAACTTTAAAAACCACTACAGCAGGTAAGTTTGCCAAGCCACAGAGATTAGAATGCTTTGTGTTACAGGGGCCTTCAGAAGTACTTCAACATTGGAGACTTTGTTGGATATCTGTTTACAAGCGGAAGCTAGTCTCACGGCTCATCGCTTGGTACACACAGGAAATTGGATGGCGAAGTAGCTTTGCTGCAATTGGACGTACCTCCATTCTAAATTTCCTGGATATTCCAGAACTGAGGACGAGGTCAGAATGTAGGGTTATTCTGGGATCTCGATTAGAGTGGATAGAGGGAAATACGCACATTAAAGAAGGTAACCACTTATATGGTACACCGATGGATCCCTTAAAGGGATACAATCAGGTGCAGGTATATATGGCCTATCTCCAACGACATCGCCTGTGGTGCCTCGGTAGTAAAAACGGGCGTAAAACACAACTCAAAAAAAAAAAAATATCTCCAACGACTAACTTCAGTATTAGCCTTGGTAAACAATGCACAGTTTTCAGGCAGAAGTATTTGCTATCCTGAACTGTCCTTATAGAGAACTTGAGAAGGATTATCACCAAAAATAAATTCTCATCCTCTCAGACAACAAAGTGTCTTAAAAGTACTTTCCTCTGACCAAGTGCGATCTAAACTGGTATGGGAGTGTCAAAATATCTTGTCTGTCCTGGCATCTCGCAACAGGCTCGAACTGCTGTGGGTGCTGGGGTTCCAGATCATTTATAGGAATGAGAAGGCAGATCAGTTGGCAAAAGGCAGATACACCCTTTTTGGCCCTAAGCCCGCGGTTAAAACATGGATTGGGGATATACTTACACTAAGGTGGCAAACCTAACCTGGACAAACGCAAGCCAGAACATTTATTCTAGGTCCTAGCAATTCTTTTTCCACGTCTTTTCTCAAACTGGACAAAAGAGGATAAGGAAAGTATTTGCGTTAATCACTGAACATGGTCACTTCAGAATACGAAAAGTGGATCTCTATAAACAGGAACCCATTTGCAGATTTTGGATGAGGAGTCCGCCTCGCACATCCTGTTTTAGTGTCCAATCCTGCAAAGAAGATAACTAGGGAAGACCTGGGAAAGGAACCAAAATACTGCAACTGGTACAAGCAACAGATTTTGGGAAACAATGAAAGCGTCCTTCCCAATGGGATAGCACAATAACCTTGTGGGCTGACCTGCTGGAGGCTGTTATTTATTTTAACTCCATATCCCCCAACATCTAATCTAATCTATTATATATAATAAAATTAAAAAAGTAACTCTTGGAACAATGAAGCTAATAAAACAAGAACTGGAAATAGATACACTAAAATGTAACACAAATATTGCATATTTCGAACCTCTTGTTTTATGTTGTTCAGTTTGTATATATAAATAATTTCTCAAGGCACGTTGTCAACGGCGGATTCAAACCCTGCCAGGGTCGATGAATATTTATGCGCATAAAAATCTTAAGTATGGCTTTCTTCGGAAGGGAAGTAAAGTCGTGGATCCCGTGTCGTAGATTTACGGCACGTAAAAGAACCTATGCCTGAAAGAAGAGGCCTCTTAGCACAATTTATCGGGCGTTTCACGCTCTGAATTGAAGGGACGCTGATGACCTGAGATGTTAAAGAGCGTCCTTAAATAAACTAAATAAATAAAAAAATATATCAATGGCATTCGTCTCCAGAACTATTTCGTATTTTCTAAATTAATATTTTATTATTTAGATGATGTCTGTCATGGCTTGTTTAATGAAAATAATAGAAATACAATCTTAATTTTCTCTTTTCGTTATTGCTAACAAAAGCTGTAAATTTTTAAAATATACTCCAACTTATAGTGTAAATAATTATTTATTGTTATTATTATTATTATTATTATTATTATTATTATTATTAAGTTGGCGAAAACTTAAGAGAATGCAAACAGTTTTTTGATATTGTACAATTAGTTGTCACAGTGTTTATAACTAAAATATATGACAGAGGAAGTTTTGTGATATGCTCTCTAGAAGGTCAAATGTCCTGTTTAATTATTTTATACAATTCCTATGGTTTTTTTAACCATAATTAATGCATGTTTCTAGCTTAAGATACCCCCGTTTGTTGGGAAACACAGCTATTTTACTCGAGGTTTTTGCTTTTATTGCATATGAATATAAAATGATTAGTACAAAGGACAGGGAGGAAGGATGGGTTAATCCGGGTCCGGAAGATGCCCACCACAGCATCCTAATGAAGTGCAGTAGTATCTATTGTACTCGTATGTCATATGCAGGATGGAGTGAGCGATGTACCATCACTGCAACAATTGTCACAACAATGGAAACCCTGTCCCGGAACTACATTTCGCGCGCTTCTGATTTAGAGCGCTACTATCATCCAGCAGTTGAATTTTTGTCCCGGGGGATATTAATTTACCAGAAATTCACTTTGTGGGAGACGCCTACGTTTTAAATACTTTTTTTTTGTGTAGCGGGAATGTGGCCTTTATGTCTGTGGATTACCTACCGTTATATTTCATCGGGTATTTACGTGAAGCTTTCTAGTTGCTCGGATATTTTTTTATTTTTTTCACAAAATTGTTCCATTGGTCAACTCTGTCAGTGGCGTGATAACATTTGCCTGCATTGCATGTTGAAAAGTACACTAAATGTATAGTTTATGAACGTCAAAAGAGGCTTTTTACATGTAGAAAAAAATTATTACTTTATAATACGCTTGTCTATTTCCTCGTCGCTTATACGGTGCCTTCATTCCGCTTTGCAATCGGAGTTTGTATACCTAGTGGAAACCAATTGATCTTCAGCTGACGCGTGATTCACGGTAAGACTACCGACATGGGTGGCTCTGCCGGTAACACTTGAAACTTACATTCGGGAGGCCTCAGGTTCAGTTTCCATAGTGCCTGCCATCCTGATTTTGAGTTATTAATGTGATTTCCCTTGGTCACTTAGGCGAGGCGGGCTAGTGCCTTGTGATGCTGGCAAAGTGTTTTGGTAGCCTCTGGTGGGCTGTGAGCTCCTTCCGAAGGAACCGGGAAGAATTGAAGTCGAAACGTATCATCTGTAGAAACGCTAGGAACCCCGCCTCAAATTCCGGTGCATCTCATCAATATCTTCCAGAGGTGCCCCCCCCCCCCTTCATAGGGACATATATATATATACAATAGGTCCATTTAGTGGCCTATATGAGCATTTCCTTCTCCGTTGACTATCATCTTCTATCCCATACCAGTAAATCAAGCGTTAAAGTTCCATTGACACAGCAATTAAATTTGCTCAGCCGCATTTATCATGCCAACTGTTTCAATTGCATTTCTGTAGGTTGTGCGTATTAGATTTTATATATATGACAAAAATGTTTATTTATAACATGTACAAAAGAAATCGTGCAAGTACTGTAGGAGATAATTGCATGTTAAATTTTCAGGATTGCAATTTTCTAGTTGGTGAACAAAGTTCGAACCAAGGCGTTTCCATTGACAACAGCAGAGGAGAAGCTTGATCAAACAGGCAATCAATTAGAAACTTCTCTAAAGTCTCTTAACAGGATTAGCTGAGCAATTTGGTGTATCTGTCTGCAGTGCGTATAAAATCACTCAGCTATTACATCTCTATCCATATAAAATTACTGCCATGTCTGTAATAAAATACATAGTTTAACCGAAACAAGATATCCGTGACTTTTTACAATATTCGGGAGGATGAATTGGGCGAGTGTCTCAGTATATTTTCAAAAGGTTTCGGGCATGTTTCACAGCGGAGGACAGGCACTTTGAGCCATCACTATGATGGTGAGAACAATATTAATTGATAACGATTAACGAAAGAAGCAAAAAATGTCCGCAACGAATTCCCTTGGCATGTAGGGAGGCTTAGAAATGGTAAAATTGCGTAGCGAAATAAGGGGAGTACAATGCAAATTATTTGTTATATTTGTCCCTTTCCAAAGGGAATGCACACCACTGAACATCATAAATTCCACAACGTGAGTTACGGCCACTAACCGAACGCCTCCTCCACTGCAGATGAAAGGGATTGTGTAATCTCCTCTAGGTTAGCGTAGCTTATTTTCACGTGATTTTTCTGCGCCTCCTCGCCAAGGTTGTGTAATAAACCAGCTTCATTACTTTTGTCGCATTCAAGTTGCGTCGCTACTGGAAAGCTGGGATAGTAGTCAATGTTTTCTTCATTAAAATTAAAAAATATATTCATAAGTCGGGAAAGAGATTTTTCTGGATTCCATAAGGGCATTACAAATAATATTTTAGGCTCCTAAGTTATGAGCCACTGTTTATCTCACAGTTGTTGCTCCGCTAACATTATTCAACATCATCAAAATGTTTTATATTCTAACTTCTTTAATATTTGTAAACATGACATGACTTCCACATTATATTGCCGTAATGCAACAGTACATCAAATATTTTATGAGAAGGAAGACACGTGCTATGGAAAGTCAATGAGAAACTTAAACACTGGTCATTTATGACAAAATGTTTTACCAGTAACACTAGGGCTCTTGTTTTTGAGTAAGGGAAGTGCTGTCCAGTGCCTCCGATAACTGTCTTCGTGAACGTAAATTCGGACACTTAGTCCTGACAATCTTCTGGGAAGTACTGTCTTTCAAACATGTTTACGTTTTATGAGTTGCATCGTTCATAAACCGATACAGATGGTTAAGGTGCGGACTGGTGAGCGGCATGTCTGGGTCTCAATTTCCATCAGGACTGAGGTTTTATCCAGATTTTCCCCCAGTCTTCATAAATGGCAAATGCCAGGTAAGTACCCTAACCTTAGGGTTAGAACGCTTCCTTCCTTAAAAAATAAGTAATTTCCCCAATTTATCATTTCATCTCATGTATCATCAGTGTCCACAGCCTGTGATACCAGTAGTAAAAACGGGCGTTAACTCCATTTAAAAATCTTTCATAAGTTGTAAAAATAAAATCGGATATCAGATGAACTAGGCAGTTGTAGTCAATGACTTTGTGTGCAATGATTTAGTTTATTTTTCTTAATTTTTTAAAAGAACGAAAAGCAATATTAGCGCAAATACCACAATGCAATTAATTATTTACTATATGAAAAATATTGAACATAAATAGCATTGCATCGACATGGTAGTCGAGAAGTTTGTAGTGACTATTTCATTTGTGTGACATCTTCTGATTTTCTACCAATGAAATGTAAAGAAAATTTTAATGTCAACCAATCACACCGTAAATCGCTGTAAGTTTATCGTAATCATGGATTTGCACTTGTGTTTTCAGCGTCGCCAACTTTGTTTTCCCACAAATTCGTATGCAAGATTCCATTAATAGCATCAATCATACCGCAAAGTGGTAAACGGAGATAAATAATTAACCACCTATCGATTCTCGTATCATATATGGCATAAGCTGTAATTGTGAAACTGTACGCCTATTATAATAAAAGTGCAATACATGCAATCAGCACTATTAAACATCTATTTCTCACTTAGCATTAGTGGAACTTATATTCCAAGCTCCGGTTTTTCAATAAGTATTTATAAATACCAGTTTACAGAATTTATACAATTATTAATATTTTATGAGTTTTAAGAATATGTTATTTGTATTCTAATTTTATACGTGGAATAGTGCTAATAAATATCACTCGATGTTTTGAGCTTCTCCTGAATTGGTTACTAATTTTAAAAGATCTTGTATTATTAATTGTGACAGCATCACTAAAAGTCTTTAGCTCAAGCCCTGCATATCAAATTTAGTATAAAATATGAAGTTAATATAGAGAATCATACTTAGTAAAATCAAAGGCTTAGTGAAAAATTATTTATATTTGTCATTGCCTTTTATTGCAATACAAAAACTAACATTACAGTCGACATTAACAAAGTTAATATCTCACCAGATTTTGCGTATTATCTGAGTGAAATACTTACGTGTACTGTAATAAATTACACATTTTAAAATGTAAACGCAGGCCGCAATTTAGTTATCTTTAGCAGAATAAATATATAGAGGGCAGTAAAAGTGTTGTTTTAAATAGAATTGATAAAGAAAAATAATGCCTTTGTCGTAATATAGATATTGACTAGTGAGATATAACAAATTGAACATCTCGAAGTGCAATGACATCTTGCAATGTTCGCAGAGGCCAAACATCCATCACGTGGTTTCAAGAACCCCTTAAATCTTTTCTCCGTTCTCCCACACCTGGAGCCTTTAAAATCCCCCTTAGAAAACTTTTTACAGAAAGAAATATATGAATAATATGTGTGACAGATTAACAGACACTCATTCAAAAGCTTGTTTTAAATATTAGAGATTTATTTCTGCCTTAGAAATATAGTTTTTTAATTCTCTTTTCGTTGTTTTATATGCCATTTAAAAGATTATATAAAAATCAACATATTTCTGATATTAGATAAAAATAAAATAAGAAAGAAATCTACATAGAACTACTTACTTTCAAAGTGGTATCTAATGAATGTTTGATAATGTGCTCAAAGTAATTTTCACATTACTTTAAAACGCCTTATTCAGGAATAGTGAATGTTTTACAAATTCGTCTCAAGAAATACACAGGTATTTCTTGAGATACAGATACAAGCAGATACAGTTGCATCTGTATCTGCTTGTCAAGTTGATGAAAAGTATTCCATATGATATAATGTGTAATATAAACAATAATTATATATGCATAATTTGTTCTGCGTTTTAAACCATAATGTTGTATATATACAGAAATAAAAACAGTTAAAATCTTCCGGGCTGTTTTGGTCCATGGTTGTACTATCGTTCACTGATGATGCCAACCGCGGTAGTTGGTGAAAGCTATGGTAGCATATTAAACCATGGACCACGGCAAAACATTTAGGAAGATTTAACTGTTTTAATTATAGCACCGCTCGTGAAAGCCGTACTTAACGGAGGATAAAGTTGGTCAAACTGTTTCTATGAACATATATTCGGAAAAGTTTGTTTATTGAGATATGATGCATTTTTATCGCCGTCAAACAGAATCTGCTAAGTAATGGTTCAAGATAACAGACTGTTTTCTTACTTGTGTGATGTTGACTGTATTTCCGTTTCGATCCATTGTCCTTTTCTTATCGATTGTGTTTACCTCTGTTGTGCACTTAGGCCAATGCGTAAGTCATTCATGTACCACTTCGTTGAAGTTGTAGACATCATACAAGACAACATTTGTGATTCATGCACAATGGAGCACAAATTCATTTTATACATAATGTGCGACAACATTGCGGCGGGTTTATTCGTGGGGGAATTGTAGTTTGGGGCGATTTTTATAAAGGAGGGTGGTTATCGGGAATTAATAAATTTCATTAGATATGCTTAATTAGTAAGGGAAATTTATCAGTTACATCAAAAAGTTGAAGTAATGTAGTTTTTAGAGATGTGTTGATTGAGCGGGCCGATTTCTGATAGACCAGCCCTTTGTCTGTCCCCGAATGTTTTTGATTGTTTCCCCCTGATGAGTCTTGAATTCACGTAGATGCCTCGGCTATGTTGATGTTCTGAACACCATATCCGGGCGCTATCGGAGGTGGCATTCTTCTAAGAGATGAACATCGCGCTTTCCTGGATTTAATCGACAGGGGAAGAAAGAACGATGGATGGGACGTTGTCAAATAATAGTGTTGGTTGCAAGGTTCATAGCGTTTATTTTAAAGTTCACTTGTAATTCAGGACACGTCTGGACCATTGGCAAAAAACTGAAACACAAGTATTCCGCCAGTTTCCTTTTATCGGCCAGGCACAATAAAATTCTGGTAACAAATCAAATTGTTCGTCCACAGTTCATTACTTTTTCGCGACACTTTCTGCATTCATTCTCGGTCGTAATTTCTAACTAGACAGCTTTCATTCCGATGTAAGTCACACACTAAGGTTATTATTATTATTTGAAACTCATTGAGGCCTAGCACTGCTCCGTACCAACTGTTCCAACCAGCTACTCCCGAATGCTTCCAAATTGGGATTTTTATGTTTTATTTATGCTTCACTGTGCGAGAATTCAAAATTTAGAATATTCTAGAACAGCACTATATCTGGAAGCTTCTCGACGCGGGAATTGTGAAGGCTTGCTTCCTGGGTGACTAAAATTCTCTCTTTCTTGCCTGCGTTTCTGACACGTTATACTGTGAGATTTCTCTTTTTAAGGGTTGCTTTCTCCAAAGTGAAAGCTTGCCTACATGGTTTGCCTCAAGGATTTTTAAAGACGCTATAAAGGAATAGTTCATGGTGAATACAAAATTAGTCCTTGCCAATGACCCCAGACAGTCGTGAATGACGATGCAGTTTTAAGCTTGATGTACATATAGCATCAGTTTAGTATGATGTACTTCCTTTTGTAACATATACTTATTTCATCTTTCATTCACATGTTATATCTTTGCAGTTTGTTCACTTTCAGATAACTATTATTAAAATTACATACATTAAAAGACACATATTAATAAACGATTCAAATGTAATACCTTATAATTACAGTGCACTATTTCTACCGGAGTCGAATCTGGACCTAAAGCAAATCTTTAGTTGGCAATGACAAGACGTCCAGCAGCATGGCCTTCACGATTTATGTCTACACAAATTTTGCTGAGTGAAAACTGTTAATATCTTCTGATTCCTTACCACATGGAATCACTCAAACCCGTCTTAGTTTTGTTTCATCGGACTACAGTTTTTCAGAAATCGGTATTATAGAAAATAATAGTTTTAATTATTTGTTGTTGGGCAGATATATTAAATTAATATTCTCAGAGATTTAAACAAAATAATAAGTTGTTCACTTTGTAAACGGGTAGTAGGGCTAAATCAGATCATTGGACTAGTAAAAATGAGTCACAAAGGAGCAATTTAGTTCTAAGAAAAAAATGTGAAACATGAACCATTGATTTCTTCTATCCTTCTTCCACTACTCCATATTAAAGTTAGGCCCGATGAAGCAATTTGTACTGCTCTGAATAAAGATAATGATTGTTTTAACTATCTTGTTACAAAGATTCGTGAGTTTATGCAGGACGAGACCTTTCCTTAGTCGATGTCCGAGTTAGAGAAGTCAGCATGGTTGGCATATAAAAAATGACAGATAACTTTCTTTACAAAAATAAATCTGAGAACTAAGAAGAAATTGTGGAGGAAAGGTTACAACATTTAGAAAGCTAAAGTGTAGAATGAGTGTTAAAGTGCGTTTTCTCAATAGCCATATTGATTACTTTCCTGCGAATCTTGGTACAATGAGTGAAGAACAAGGTGAGCGGGTTCACAATGACATTAAAACAATGGAAACCGCTATCAAGGCCATTGGGACGTGTAAATGATGACTGATTACTGCTGGTTTTTGAAAAGAGACATTAATGAAGGACATATCAGAGCTTCGAAAAAAAAATTAAATTTTCTTCTCCCCTAATGGTGGAAAAAATTTGAAAATGCATAATTATTGAAACATTATTTTATTTTTTCAGTATATTCATTAAATTAAGTACATTAATTAAGTAAATTAAGTATATATATACATATCCAGGTGGAAAAATATAAAAAAGTAAAAAAGGTTTATACATAACCTTATTAATTTTGGCTATGGAGGCGCTAGAAGACCTTAACGTATACCACAGTGGTCGATAAAATACAAATATTGCAGTAGCATGTGTATACTGCATGTCATGAATTCCTGGAACAATAAGTTATGATCACACGAGTATGTGGTACTCTGGAACATAGGGCAGCGTGAGAAACACTTAGGACCCCTCCCTCAACGGAGTTGAGGATAATGGCTCTCAATACAAATATGGTACACATCTGGAAATACTTTTTTGACTCCGGACTTATGATCATACGAGAAATTTTGTAAAAGCTCTTTTACTAATTAAGAGATAAAAGAGTCCTTGCCCGTAAAGTTAGTTATTTTATTTTAGACTTACATTTTAACTGAAAGCATAAAATGATACTGTATATAAACTGCCTGTGTTATAAGAGTTGTTGAAAACGATGCCTCTCAGCGGCAATACATTGCCAGCATCTTCACAGGATATTCCTGTATTTCATTTAACTTTTCTTCCATAAAAAGAACTGCCATTTGGAACATTTCTTGTCTTGTCATTGAGAGATCCAGTTTCTGGTAACTTTTTAGCAAATTGCCGACCAGTTTCTTTAGCTGAAACGTGATTGTCAGAACATTTCTTGCGAATCTTCTCTGTAAGAATCCGTTTTCACATGTGTCGTACAAAGAAACCCGTTCTTCAAGGGTATATATTTATGTAGCGGCCTAACTATCAAAGAACAATTTGCAATCAATTTACACACAATGAAAACACCGAGTAACACAGAAACACGCAACCACTTGCTGATAAAGCCTTCCTCAAACTAACTACAAGCAGCTACTTTCACATGCATTACACAGCCTTGACGTCTGCGGCCCTTAGCTCAAATTGCGTCAATGTATTAGTTTAAACCAGACAGTCTTTATGTCACGACTGTATGGAATTTTTACAAGTTTATGAAATGCCTAATCTAATAAATTACGAATTGAAAATATACCTTCTTAAATTATAAATTCTATAGTATATCTTACATACAAATATCCATATGCTTTGCATTCGCTTTAAGAGAAAAGGTAATAGATTTACATTAAGTAAAATATTTCCATAATGTTATTTAACAAATTATTTTTATTCGTACATGCTTCAAGTCATTTACTCCGCACCTGTTGCCCGAACCGCTCATATCGTCAGCTTCAGTGCTACGGGAAAAAAACTTGATATTCGAACTGTGCTATTCATTTGCATATCAGTCTGTCCAGTCTGGATAACGGCAGATGAAGAACATTACATAACATGACACTTGCGGGTCGTAACTGATATCTACAGTTATTTATTACTCGGGAGCTCGGAATCATTACCATGTAACAGCTCATTATTTAGCAGACTATGAATGTTTTTCACTGTTAACATATAAATGTGCTTCTCTGTAGACAGTCTGTAACGAGTATCCTTGGAGACTGATTTACAGCGGCTGTGCTTTTGTATTGCTATTAAAATGTGGATATCCCCCCCCCCCCCCAGTGGGAAAAAATATGGGATGAGACGCACGAGCCGGATAACCCACACAGAGTACATTTGGAAAAATAGAAGGAAAGACTTAAAGGGATATTTATGGACATTATATAATTAGATTTATTATTTCTATTTAAACATCTATTACATAAATTCAATAGTTATAGTGGAAATTTTATTCTGTTAGAATTTACATTATAGCATAAATATCAAATTATTGATTATCAGGTTTTCAATCTGCGAGTATAATAATGAAAAAAAAAAAACAGTATATCCCGTAAATCGTCTTAATTTCGATCTTCATTTGTTCGACTGTTACCACAATTTAAAATGCTGAACTGGAGAGTCATAACTAACTGTAAGCGTATTTTATGGATATATTACTTTATTTTTATTATTTAGGCCAAAGAAACTGTAAAGATATTCCAGTGCGTTGCTCTGGCGAATTTGCATAAAAATAATTGCACGCAAGTACGATAAAATGAACGATACGAATGAATACGATAATACTGTGGCGATAGGCTACTGTGATTGTTTGGAATTCCTGATATTCTTATAGTAGATTGGTCATTGATCATGAGCTAAATAGTCATCATTAACTTTTCAACAATAATACAGTAATTTCAGTAATAAGAACTCCAAATCTCATTGTATTTCCTTTCAAAAGTTTCAGTAGCAGTAGGAAACAAAGAGAAACATATATACTTGCAATATAGCTTATTATTATTATTATTATTATTATTATTATTATTATTATTATTATTTCCAACTTAGCAATAGCCCCCCGTTAATTATTTATTTTGCCGCCATGTAACAGTTTTATTTGTGGTCGCTTTGACTGCATTGGTCTTCTCGGAATCTGTAGATTGAACCGGAATACTGTAGATGTAAGTCTGCAGCCATGAATGAAATGAAATGAGCTGAATGAATGGTGGAGCAAAGAGCTCGGAGTCCTTGGTGCCTTAAAGATATCTGACATTCACCTTCTCAGGGCAAGGAATAACTCAGAAAAAAAAATTACCCAGACAACTTGACCTGACCGGGATTCGAACACAAACTCTGGATTAGTAGTCGCAAACGTTACCACCAGACCATGGAGGCGGTATAACAGCTTTCTGGCAAAAAAAACGTTCTCAAAATACTTAACAGATATGGCATCTTCGTTTCATTTATATGATGTATGTGAAATACACCAATTATTTTATTTAAAAATAAAATTTAGGCAATTTATCTTTGTTTTCCCAAGAACATTCATTTTTGTTCAATCCCATACAATCTTCAAGTTTGCTCTTTTTTTTTTAAGATTTTTCATATTTATGTTTCCTCATTTATTTCTGACACTCTTATTGTTTCATAAATTTTAAGAACAAAATGTTAGTAAGCCCTGTTTTTAATGTATTAATTTTGGAAGCGAAATATTACTGTTTTTATGTTTTATTTTCTCCTTCATTCTTTTCCAAAGCATTAGTTTTTTTCATCTGATCTATCTTTCTTTACATTAGTAATATTTATTTATGTAGAGGTGAAGGCTAATTCCATTCGGTTTTCTTATATTAAACATTTCAGAACACAGATTTTTAAAATAATATCTTTTCTTTTAATAGAAATTTCTTCTATTCTCTTTAAATGCTCTGACATTAGAATTTCCTCTCTACAGGGTTGTATCTCCCATTTGAGAAACATGGCTCTAGAGAATTCTATAGAGAACAAGGAATTAAATACCAACGATTCTAAAGCCGGACAATTAAAGGAACGTTCATGAATTTATCTGAAGAAGCAGGGCGACAGTTCGTGACAAATTATCTGCTCGCGTTTTCATTTAAAATCCATTCCATGGCCACCCATATTCCTCCGTGAATAGAAGAGCATTAGGGTTGGCAATGAGATCTACCGTCACATTCAGCAGCAGTGTGGTTTTGCGCGGAAAGGGAGGGAAAGAGGTAGAGAGAAAGGGAGGACGCAATGTGTCGCACGCAAAATGAGTTATGGTTCCTGCATTCGGAACAATTAACAAAACGCAGCCCGCTTCGCATCGCCGAGCGGCGTGAACTTAGCATCTCTCTCGCATTGTAAATATACAGGGCATGTCGTTTCACTAGAGGCAAGATGAAACGTGTCACAAGTTATGCAGACAAAATAAACATCTAGTGCCAGCCTTACACATTAGAAGTCCTTGCGCTATTGTTAATATTAACAATGATGTTACAAGGAGGCTGCAACATTTACTGAGTTTAATTTGAGTTGAAGTTACCCACTAAAATAACATAAGATGAACTAGTAAAAGCTTGTCGTAAGCAACAGTATGACGTCATAGTGGCTTATTGTGTTTCCTTACTTGGGTTACAAATAACTGAAAACGGGCTTCTTAAAAATGTTGCGTATCTGCAACACTTTTAAAGTTTATATTAGTGTATAATCTTAGAAATTTGACATGGAAATGTTACGCAGTGAAACTTAAAACCGAGGAAACAAATATGTTTTACACAATCTTCTGGATGATCGTTCAAATAGTAAAGAATAAGGGATGTTGCATGAATGAGCAAATGCTAAGTTCATTAGTTTTCTTGTTTTAATTTGATAAATGTATCGTATATTTGCCAAAATCAAAATAATTTCGAAGGCACCTAATGCTATTCATTAAAAAAAACTGGTATTATAGCTGATAGCAATACTCTGCAAATGGTTGTGTACTGTATTTAATATTGCATTTTAACAGGGATAAATGATGTTTGACAGACTAGCATTCCCAGGAAAATTCTTGATGGAGGACCAAAAAATATTAACACATTTGCCACAGAGAGAGAGAGAGAGAGAGAGCGAGCGAGCGAAAGAGAGAGAGAAAGAAGATTTTTGTTTATACCGGGTATTCCGTTTATCTTGCTCACCCAAATTTTTTTTTTCAGATGCGTCGAATGAAAGATTGTTTCAAGTAACATCATAGCGGAGTTCTTGTTGAGAGCATACTTTTTTGTATCTCAATTAAAGTAGGAGATACAAAACAGAATTTCTTTTTTTTTTTAATGGCGTCACATACATTATAATAAGGAATACACTTACCCTGTCCAAGAGCAGCTATTCAGATATGTATCACGCTGTACCATTTCAGTGAAGAAATAAGTAGATATGGAAATGATAAATATATGACTCCTTTTATTTAATAGCACTACAGTGCATTTGTTTAACTAAATCATTTAGCCTCTCCAGTAATGTAATCGAATAAATAGTTATGTATCCGTAGATCAGCTGCATTTTTTCTGTATTCTCTTCACGCGTGTACATCTTGTAAAAAATAAAGTGTAATTACATTAGCTCACTGCAGCACATACTTTAATTATGACTACAGTACACTGGTATGTAAGCTAAAGCAACGACATTCTGAGGATTGAAGGAGATGGGTTACCTACCTCCACCTCCTTCTCAGGACAGCTATCTTTACATGTCGGGATTCATAACCCCATCACAGTACTGAATTGGGTATGTAATTTGTACAGGCAAGGCATTAAACAGTTCAGTTTCTTCAATAACTGTACACTCCTTGCTGTTTGCATATCTACTGTTTTCTAAACAAAAAGGTACAGTGCGATACATATTTGAATAACTTTTGGAGAGAGTAAATGCATTATTGAATAAAATGTACATGTTGTCATTTAAAAACACGAAGTTCTCTCCTGTATCTTCTACTTAAATGGAGATACAAAGAAGTATACCATCAGTAAGAACTCCTCCATGATGTTAAAAAAACTCTTGTTTGAAATAATTTGTTTCGTTTGGCACGTTAGAAAAATAAATTATTTAGGGCGATCAAGATGAACGGGACACCCTGTATGACCGTTTCTCTCTCTACCTCTGCCTTTCTCGACCGCCACGGATGCCCGAGGGCGTTAAGGCGGAGACTCGTGAGCGGGAGGTCTGGGTTCGAATACCGCCAGGACTGTCCTCCCTGAGTGAGGTTTTTTCCAGATTTTCCTCAGTTCTCATAAATGGCAAATGCCGGGGGTACCCTAAACTTAGGCCTGGAACGACTCCTTCCTTAAAAATAAAATTCTTTTCCAATTTATCATTTCATCTCTTTTATCATCAGTATCCATCGCCTGTGGTGCCTCTGTAGCAAAAACGGGCGTTAAACACCATTCATTCATTCTCCCTCTCTCTCTCTGACAAATGTATTAATATAATTTTGATGCTCCTCAAGAAGAACTTCCATAAAAATAATTTCGTTAAATTATATATGTAATAGAGGGGTTTTGTAGTAGCATCTCACGATCATGCGGGGCTGAGCGAAAAGTCACCTGTGCTACTTTAATTTGAGACTGTTACAATTCGATCGGCAAGCAAGACAGATTATACGAACTCTATTTCTAGGTACATAATTGAAGAGTTGACATGAAAAAACAGGTAAGTACCAATTTTTTCAAAAATTACGTTTGTATACAAAAAAAGTAATGATCTAATACCAGTTGCCTGGAAATAGCCACATTAGGAGTCATTTATGAACAAGTGCAATAGACCCTAGTTGCACTTTGAGGTTAACCCATAGTGCTGGATGTACCTGTAGCTACACTGCTATCGGTACTGAAGAAACAAGCAACGTGTGTTTGTTTCTAATCTCAGAATAGTTTTGAAATCCCTGGTAATTTTTCTTCTCATTATGACATTAAATATGGAGATAAATATTCAAGGTATATTGACAAAATCAAGATTTGGGACTTGAGAAAAGGAAACACATTTGACAGGCTGTGGTAAATGAAGACGTTTAGAATATTGTGAAAATTGCACGGCGTAAAATACATTTCAAGTTGTCACACTGGAATACATCTGATTTCTTGGATTTTTGCCCATGCATCTAATAAATATTTAAACACAATTTCATTGTAAAAAAGCAATAAATCTTCAATCTGGATTTACAGGCAGATCACAAATTAAAACAAAACGAAACTCAGTGAAAATGGAATAGTAAGCGGTTTTAAGAAAAGGTGATGTATTGACTTTAATAATGATAAAAAAATAGAATTTTAATTAATGATAGGAAGAAGAAGAATTTATTGGACATGTAAATTACACGTGCTCTAATATCATGACTTTAACAGGATAATTTTCTAACATAATACAAATCATGTATTTGTTATTACAAACAAAAGCCATTAAAGTTCAAAAGAGTAAATTTATAATACTATTGCTAGTGTTGATTAGAGTACTGTAACATATTGATTTAATACTATAACTTCATGAGTAAAGCATTTTTCTGATAAGTAATATATATATTTCTTCCTGAAATATTTACTTTTTGGCACTTACGTCCATCCCAACGCCTAAATTACTTTCATTCTATACTCGTTCACCTTAGAGCACAAATTTGAAAAGTATATTTATTTGTCTTAACAATTTGCAACCTTTGCCATATTTTATTTTGCATTGTATTTTGAGGTTGGCGTATGTGCATAAAAATTTGTCTTCTAATCATATAAATTAATTACTATTTTACAGATCATTTTGTTCAAATAGTTATAAGATTAAAAACGTGTTTTTGTTCAGATATCAATTTTTAAAAAGCATTAAATCTATGAATGTCGTATTTCACTAAAACATATTCGTCTCTTTATATTGTAGTATTATAAAATATTTAACATTTTATAATGAAAGGTAAATTTTTCTAGTTTTCTAGTTTTCCAATTTCAAATGGAATCGCCCGTATATGCTTACAAATTAATAAACTCTATAAATAGTGGAAACAAACAAATTTTGCAAAATAAATGAATATTTAATAACAGAACCATTTATATTTAAGATGTAGATATTAAAAGTGCCAACATCTTTAAATACTTTGGTTTAGTATTAGAGACGATCCGGGGGGGGGGGAGAATTGAAATGCTAAATTCAGTCTTACGAAATAAAACTATTTTACATGAAACAAAACATAACTTATTTCCAATGCGTTAATGCGAAGTTATGGACGGAGCAGGAGGAATTTACAAAACAGGCTTATAGGCATTAGCAACGGCAACGAACTGCTGGAGAGGGCAGCAAGAAAACCAAGATGATGCCTCGACGCTTCAACATGTGCATCATTGTCTGTTTTTATGATGATAATCCCAAGAATAATAGCTTCTGTCGAGACACAGAGGGGTCATATGCCCTTCTGACAACCATGACCTTGCCTTCCCAGATCGGATTCGTCGCTTATATCAGATAGCTTCTCAGATGTACTCAAGGGACAGAGTAAATCCACTCTGGAAATCGAATTCCCGGGTCAGAAGACATGCTGACCAGTAGATAATAGGGAGATCGATTGATTACGTCGGGAACTAAAGTTATTCAGTATTTTAATACTTTTGCATATAAGTCAGAGGCAATAACAGATAAATTACGTTCTTATATTGCCATGCATTATAATAGTAAACGCTTGAAATATTTATTCCCCGCAGTAACTAGCAGATAAATAGGAAAACATTCAACAAAGAAAGCAAGTATTTATTCCTCTTATAGTTTGGAATGGAGACTTTAGAATTATACATTTAGAAAGTCTACTATGTTGTTAACATAATAGGCGTAGCAATATGCCTGGGAGGGGGCTTTATAATTGAAAACTGAAGCTTTGCGCATGCGTGAGAAAATCACGCATTAGCGTCGTCCACTTGTCGTCACACGAAGAATAAATTCTGGAACTCCAGTCCCGAGCGACAGCGGAGAGAGCCGAGCTCCGCAGTCCCCAACGGAAGATAAATTCTTGTAAGGGTGTAAATGTTGCATGTATTATTATTATTATTATTATTATTATTATTATTATTGTGTGTGTGTGTGTGTGTGCGCTAAACGCAATGTAACCTATGCGTTGTCCTGCGTAACTTTCTGGGTGCAATATGTTGTTCCTTAGTACAAAATTGAATTATTCACTTTTTACCACGCGTTGCCTTATTGGAATTCCCAATTAATATATATACACACACTAAACTAACCTCGGGTAAATCCTAGAAACCGATGGACCCAGTGATTTGCTGCGGCTCGCTACGGCCTGACAACCTAAATTCGCCTCCTTTTCGTAAATATAAATAATAGGGGATTGTGTGCTACTAAGTAGGCGGGTAAATCATTGTAATGGTGGCAAATCTACTTTGATTGCAACAGAAAAAAATCGTAAATATCAATTAAAAACAAAAGGCTTCAGAACGTGAGGATTTGAAGCCAGACGCTCTAACCGTCTGATCTACCAAGCCGTTGGCTAAAAGTACCGTATTATCTAGCTGTATCTGTGGAAGTAACACTACTCTTGGCTTTCTCCGCTATCGCTCGGGAGTGACTCGGGACTGGAGCTCCAGAATTTAATCTGTGAGTAACGAAAAGTATTTCTCCTGGTCTCTCTCTTCCTTCGAGGGACATAAAACTAAACGATTCGAGTCAGATTCTCCTCAGGCCCATTTATGGTTCAGAGGCTTGACCAAACATGTGAATCAGGTATTAATAAACTAGCTTAATCATAAAGGAAATAATTTAATTTGTGTTATAACAATTCTTAGTTAAAATTACTTCCTTAATGACTCATTAGTTAATTGTTTAGAACTATGGTGAGTTAAATTTAAAAATTTAACTCATCCCCAATGTCACAGTACCTAATAAGTTAGGTAATATTTAAGTGCTCTCTTCAAATTGAATAGATGCGTATGTATATTTGACTTTTAGGCGATGGGGATAAACAGTAACGTGACATTAGATAACTGGTTTTGTTATAATGATAATAATATTACTTTCATTCGCAATGATCTGATAATTTAGTCTACCGATCTTTTTCTAATTTTTAAAAAAGTTTTACATACGCTCTTCTGAAGTCTCAAATGATATAATGAAGTTCTCAATGTTGGTACCCATAGATGTTCCCCATTTTACGTCATAATGTCTTTATCTATAATTTAATTCCGAATGAGTTGGCTCAGGATATAACGCTTGGGGCTGGTATTCTGGAGGTCCTATAATCAAGTCCTGCGGCCGACTAACCTGTGTGTCAGATTTTCCGTGGTTTTCTTCAGTTCATTTTAAGAAAGGGTAAATGCCTGCTTATTATTTCTTTGCCCCAAATTCACCGTTAATCTTAATTCCTTTTATCTGGGCGTGTTTCCGTCTTGTGTGTTTTTATGTCATCGAGTCGACCCTGACATAGGACTGACAGGGAATTGCACGCTGTATGTACGTCCAGGGTAAATATTTCCCCTTCAAGCGATTAACTCGGCCATTAGTGTGTCCTACAAACTGAGGATGGTAAATATAGTGAAAGAAGAAAGAAAAAAATATAGATGTATCTTTATTATTATAAAAGTCTATATACACATTACAAATTTATTTTATACGTGTATATAACTAAATAAATATATATTTTTAATATTTTAAAATATGAAGAGCGTATTTACAGATATATGAATTGAAACATATTGTACATAATATATAATTATACTGGTTATTGCGTTCTAATCAACAAATAAATTACTCCTAGCTTCGCGCACTTTGGCTAGGAAAATCCCATATTGAACCAATTTGCAATGTGGTTCGCAAACAGATCCCAGCATGTAATCGACCTCTAATTGCCTTAAAAGGTTGTCTGGGAATAAGGTTTTCTCAGGTGTTCCCAGTGGAATATGTATCCATTCCTTCTCCTCTCCACAAAATGGGCAGATTCTCCTACCAGAACTTTTCGTTATTTGGAAAAAAAAGTATATAATTTAACATTCTTAAAAGTTCTTAAAAACCCAGAACGCTAATGACACTTCGAAAAAATAATAAAAATAATAAAAAAATGCATAGTAAACAAAGAAATAAAGTTTAATCTAATAATACTTGTCTTCAACTATCATTCTGTTGTTGCGCTTGTTTAAGAGCGTAATATGCCATTCTTTTTGCAAGGTTGTTGCTAAAAATGTTACTTGTGCTTTGATGTCATTCGCTCTTGTCGTGAATACTATTACCAATTTTCTACTGCTCTGAAAAGGGAACCCTGTATTGCAAGGTGCATTCTGTGTAATTTGTCTTCCTTAATTCGCAAATACGAGATATTGCAATTTGATTCTCGATAATTTTTTTGGAACACGATGCAAGAACTGATTCGGTTTAAAGGAAAATATAGAGTAGCTTCAGAATTTTTGTGTTAATGTTATATATTATTTGTAATTCAGACATCTTTGAAACTTAAAAATTACGTTCACAAAATTTAGTCTTGTTCACACACACACAAAAAAAAACGCATTTCTTTAGATATAAAACGTGCTTTTTAAAAAATGTAAATAACTTTTCTATTGCCTCCAATCACAAATACCCGGTGAACATTCAGAAGAAATGTTTGTAGATTTTCTGAGTAAATGCTAGATTCAGTTCTGCAAGATTAGAAAAGCAATAACGAAAAACTTCCCATTTTCAGATGTTGCTATATCCAGAAATACTCAAGATTTACACCTTATCATTGTAAAACCTAGATGCTGGTTATGCCCATAAGTGTTTCTCCAATTTTTTCATTGTTTGTGAATGTGAAGTGGAGCACAGTCTTCTATAAAGGTAAAGTTTCACAATATTTTTACATTTATGGTGTCACATAATGTTTAGCCTTCTATAGATCATCAACATCTTGGCCATTTTCAAATATGTGCTTTCCAAATTAAATTCGCTGTAACACCATACCAAACAAATTACTTATCTCAATGTGTAGTCTTTGTTGAATATCAGCATTCGGATTACGTATCGATCAAATTGTGCATTGATGGGTATTGACAGCTTTGCGTAACTGAAAATGGGATTCACCAACCCACAACGTGTTTCTTGTGTTTGAGTTCATATAAATGTCTGTTGTTTGCAAAGCAGTGTAGAGACTTCTAGACTCATTTCCTTAAAGTTCTCAAAGCCTTTTCATGTTGTAAGCATGTTAAGAGAATACATCTAAATGCTGAGTGCCTTGCAACTAGAATCTCTCTGCATGCTCCAAACTGTGTTTATACACTTCCTTTGTAGCTACCACACAAATTACAAAAATTTTACAACTTTTGATACTCGTTAGACGAACCCTTAACGGAGAAATAAAACTGATTCTTTTTTCAAAATATGTGCTAATTTGCCATTCAAACAACTTCATAATATTGTACCCGAGGGCAAGCTCTTCGCTGCCCAGTAAGCATCATCATGTCGTGTTTATACTTTATTTTCTCTTGAAATGGATTCTGCAATAGCTTTCTGACTGCAGTGATGAAGCATGCGCCCCAATCCACTTAGGCTCCAATGGGAGCCGAGTGATGTAACCATTCGTCCACGGTGTCATCTTGTATTATTATTTTGCGTTATTGTAAACTTTTATCCTTTTACTGAAAAGTTTAATATTGCTTTACACTACCAAAAAACAAGACATAAAATATCGTTTATTCATTAACGGACAGATATGAAATTATAATTACTTTTTCTTATACCTATATTTTAAAAGTCATGTGTTTCTTAAGAGGCATGAGAATGTAAATGTTAAGGTTTTTATTGAATAGTGTTAAACGACCGTTTTTACTACTGAGGCACCACAGGCGGTGAACACTGATGATAAATGAGATGAAAGGATACACTGGGAAAGGATTTTTTTTAAGAAAGGAAACGTCCCAGGCCTAATTTTAGGATACCTCCCCGGCATTTGCCAGTTATGAGGACTGAGGAAAACCTGGAAAAAACCTCAGTCAAGGAGGATGGTCCTTGCAGGATTCGAACCTCGGACTTCCCGCTCACGAGTCCACGCCTTAACCACCTCGGCCACCCGTGGCGGTCGTAAATGTTAAGGAAGAAGCTACTATTCTAATGACAAAATTATACCTAAAATACGAGAGCTGGTGTAAATATACAAAAGAAAAAAATTACAGAAAATGTATGGTATAAATATACTGCAGCTGGGCTGCATACTGGGAGATGCCAATGGTCAAGGCCGTATAATGCATATGCACTTAGCAGCTTGTAGTTGGAAGGAAGCTTTTTAGCGAGTGGTTGTAGTATGTTACCTGGTGAAAACATAAGTTAAAATGCAACCTTGTGGAGAAGCGGTAAAATATTTTGCCAGAAATCATTCTGGTAGAGAAATTGATCTCTAATTTGTTAAAAGTTGTGAGATACAGGATCTTTCGGTGACAAGAAACGTGTTCCGAACTACATGCTCTTACAGAAAGAAGGACGAAATACAGGAATGTCCTATGCAGGTATCAGCAATGTATTGCCGCCGAGGAGCACCATTTTCAACATTTCTTATAACAAATGTTAGCGATTATTATGAGTTTTAAATAAAGTATCATTTTATGCTTTCATAGAAATATTAAGTTTATGTACTGCTGCACTTCCCCAGTAACCAACCGCGCTTAAGCGGCCCAAAACTCATTGCATTTTATGATATATTACCAACATTTCTTTAAGTTTTTTTTTTTAATTTGCTTATATCAAGATATTTTAACAACATTTCATCTTAGTTAGGCTCTATAATAGATTCCAGAAATTGAATTTTGTTTAATTTTCCATACAGTTGACCTTTGTCATATTCTAATTATTCCTTTCAATATCATTAATCTCAATAGATATGATAGTGTTAAGTTCTGAATTATGTGCTATTGATGGTAACTGTTACCTTAAAATTAGCACGTTCATAATAGGTACAGACGTAAAATCTGCATAGTTATGAATTTCGACAAGTTAAAAGCAACCGCTACGAAAAGGAAGACAATATTTTTACTCCATATTAATTAAAATATGAGCAACAAATCTTTTAGTATGCTGGTGAATTATGTATATTCTCTGTTTCTCAGTAGCCTGCATTAATTCCAACTTTATCATGGGATATCAGTACGTTTTCTTCAACATTTGGAATGTATTATTTCACACGCGTGCACATTTGTTCTCCAGGAGAATCATGGACATCCCAAATGACTTTTAGCTTTTGCCAAAAGTCTGTACTTTAAAACGACATTATTTTCGAGCGGTAAATTAAATAGACGTATAGCCACTGGTTGTCCAACCCCAACCGCCCATAAAACCGTGTTAAGCAGGCCATCTCATTAACGCTCGTCAGGATTTAATTAAAATACCCTGCCTTGCCAGCATCATCATTGAATGATGATCGATGATTCCATCAATCAGCAGTAGTAGGTTTTCACCGGCTCATTAGCAAGGTACATGTTTTAATGAATCTCGTCACTACGTCAACAAGCATAATGCATTATCATAGAGTTGTCCATTGCAGCTGTTATAACTTTATTGCAAGACTATCAAATAAATTATCGAGCAATGTCTGTACAGCATGTTACGGAATTCGGATCGCGCTGTGGAGGTCAGACAAACTCATGTATATGTCATTATTGTAGACTTATTGATTACCGAAGGAACTCAAAGGACATTCTTATTTAAATACCTAATTCATGTGCTGAAGCAATTTTGTCGGAGTGACAGGATGGTCGCCAATTATGAAGCGAGTTTGTTTGTTGGTCACCATATGTATTGTTGCCCATACTTCATAACATCAATATCTCAGGATTTTGTTAGTCGGCTCAACAGGATTAACTGTGTTAATAATTACGCAATGCGATATAATGTGGTGATTTATTATTGGCAAGATCTTTCGCATTCTCTGGTGTTCTGCGTACGATAGAACCTAACTACGTCGAATATAAATTTAACAGTCGTTATTTCCTAGGAGACGAACTGAATCTGAGTATCTGACTATATGAACTGCACTGGCTGAACTGAATATGTGAACCACCGATATGAACTTAGTTGAATTGATCTCCCGCACAGAATCGCTGAACTGCGTCTCTCTGCTTAACTGATGAACTGATCTTTCGACTGATGCCCCAGCAGAGCAAACGTCTCATATATTCGATTCAAATTAATTAGGCGTTGGCTTCATCAAGCCCACCGGGGTCACATAAGCACGCGTAAGTTTTTCACCCTGCTTTAAAAATTCAAAATATACATCTACTATTGGCTGGTTCAAATTCACCTGCCAAGGCTTGCCACCCGCTACTGTTTGAAAGTTTAAAATATTTATTTACATTGGTTGGTTTAAAGTTAACTGTACAACTGACTGACGAATTCATTGCCCTAATGTATTCGAAAGCCTGTACTTTATTAACCTTCGCCAAAGAAAGATCTTTTAAGAAGTGGCATTCACATTGTCCCTTCTTTTTGTATAGTGATTTATGACTGGGCTACCGTACAGTTATATCAGAGAACTTTCTCTTTTCACGAAATTACAATTTAACATATATCACTATCAAAAAAATAGATAATTAAAACACTTTAACAAAAAAATCTATAACCCATTACCAAATAAAAGGACAAAGTAAGTAAAAGGCGACTTATATATACACATATATCTACGTTTCTAATTAAAGTGCACCAAATATGATGATTAGGCTTATAATGTGTGTATTTCATTCAGGTAGACCGTAGGAACTGTGTCACCATCCATACTCGTTTGTTTATTTTGCTGAAATAAAATAATAAAATACGTTGAGCTAATTGATTTTCTAATGCATTCTAAAAATGCCACTGAACAAAAAGGGGGAAAAAACTATACATATTTTTAGTATAGCATTAGTTAGACAAAAATACTGCACTCTCTTTCAGGCAGAGGCCTTTGTAATCTTTATTTGCACACAAGAGGATATTGAAAAAGACTATCAACGTAACCACATTCTGATTCTTTCTGATAGTCAAGCTGCTCTTCGAGCACGTAATTCTTACCAATTTAATTCATAATTGGTTCGGAACTATCTACAAATATTGATGTGACAACTTCGTGGAGTTGAGATGGGTGCCAGGTCATCGAGGTGTGATTGGAAATGAAGAAGCTGATAAATTGACCAAGAAGAGAGCATCAAGCTCTTACATTGGATATGAATCAGCCTGCAATGTTAGTAAATCCGTAGCTAGAACCGTAATAAACTTATGGACTAGGGGACAACACAAGAAACGATAGTCCAATTATCCCGGAGAAACTTGGCAAAAATTTTGCCAATGGACCTAACCACACACTTACTAAAACACTTCTGAAGTTTGGCAGAAGGAAGTTAAGAGAATTGGTTACATTAATTATTGAGCATGAACTTTTCAAGAAACATCTCCATAAAATAGGGCTCTTCCAGGGAGAACCCATTTGCAAACTTTGTAAACAACATAAACACCGAAACTGCGAAGCATGTGCTCTTAGAGTCCTGTAGAGGAGGAGATTGCAACCCTTAGGTTTGTAAACCATATAATAATATAGATGATCCCCTCGTGGGAGTAAGGGCTCTTGATCTTATTAAGGATACAGAGTTCCAGCTGTATGAGTGGTTTAGGATGGCACGAAAAGCCGATGGCTGAAGTGCGGGAGTCCATAGACTCTCTACGAACACTTATTATTATTATTATTATTATTATTATTATTATTATTATTATTATTATTATTATTTTACTACTACTACTGCTACTACTGCTACTGCTACTGCTGCTACTGCTACTGCTACTACTACTACTACTTCTACTACTGGTACTACTACTACTACTACTACTACTACTACTACTACTACTACTACTACTACTACTACTACTACTACTACTACTACTACTGCTACTACTAGACAAAAAATAATGCCAAAGTCAGTTTTCCATTAAGTGCATAGTCTTGTCAGTCTGACCTTCAGTTCAATATTTTCCATACAACGACTTACAGTCGATTCACAAAAGCGTGTCGTAATTTACCATATCAAATGCTTTTAAAATTCTTCAAAGTTATTTTTGTTTTATTTATTGTCGCTTTGAACTGCAATGGTCCTGTCGCGATTTCTGAAATTTGCGGACTGAATACTATTGGCGCCTTAAAGCTCTTAAAGTTATCACTTTCTCAGGGTAATAAAAACTCCAAGTTATTTTGTGATTATCTAAGAAAGTACCATGTTGTTAGCATTTGGAAATAAGACCATACGCTACTGTTTTTACACGTCTTTCAGGATCATTTAGGTTCCCGAGGGAATTGATCAGACAAGCAGAAGCTGGAAAGGGTCCAGAGTCGTGTAAAGACCCAACCCACCGCTTGTACATCTCCTAAGAATGTGCTTAGCTCCAACCTTAAGAGATAATACTACTTCAGGCATTTTTGCGATTCTAACCTGCGCCAAAGAGAAAACAAGCGTATTCTCATCCTAGCTGCTCTTAAAGCGTTCGACTCTTACCAATGGAATCGGAGTTGGAGTGGGAACGTCTTCAAATCCTACTGATTCTCTCACAGGACTACTGTATAGAGTTACACGTGTGCCAGCGCATGGAGGGGGGGGGGGTTGAGGAGACACCCAAGCAGGGAACAGATAGCCCCTTTATGCGAATTAACAAATCGCTAGCAAAATCCGCAGCCAAAGCATCAAGAAAGAAAATTGATGGTTGGTACGCATATGCCATTCAATTTCTTTCTATTCCCTATCTTAGATTTCACTAGGTCATTTATACATCTGGAGAAAAAGTTGAATTAATCACTGCATATGGATTGTTCAGAAACACGTGAAACTGAAGGAATGTTTCGGCAGGTGTGATTTGTAGAATATAATAGCGGTATATAATATAATATAATATAATATAATATAATATAATATATATAATGTTATATATATAATTGAAACTGATAATCACATACGCTTAAATCTGAGGTTCTGCAGGGAGAAAATTTCAACTCTGGGTTGTTGATTTGCTTATTTTGCGGATGCCCTTTAATACATCAGGTCATCAGTTTCCCATTCAATTCAGGACGTGAAACGGCCGACAAATTTTCTTTCAGGCTTGAGGTTCTTTTACGTACCTAAATCTACAATACGGGACCCGCAGCTTTACATCCTTTCCAAAGGAAGCCAATACATAGGATTTTTACTCCCGAAAAAATCTATTGACCCTTACCGAAATTGAACCCGCGATCTTGGGTTTAGAGTTTAGTATGATTACCACTACGCCACCAGGAAGGACCAAAAACAACTCTTTGGAGCATCAATTTTCAGTACGAAAGATTCTGAAGCTTGTTAAGAATACACTATATCATCACTAATATCACTACTACTACCAACACAACGCCATTACCATCACTATCACTATTACTACCAGTATCATCTATAACATCATTTTTCTTACCAATACTGCTACTACCACTACCATAATTACTATTACCAGTACCATAATTACTACTAATACCACTATTATCAAGACCACTACTACCAATACTAATACCACCACTATTACCACTGATTCAACTGTAGTATTATTGACACTGCTACCACCACTACCACCACTACTACCACTACTACTGCTATTACCATTACTATCATTAATACCACCACTACTACTGTCAATACTACTGCTAGTACCACCACTCCACTACTGCTACTACTACTGCTACTACTACTACTACTACTACTACTACTACTACTACTACTACTACTACTACTTCTACTTCTAACACTACTACTACCACTATTATTGCTACCCTTACTACCACTATTATTGCTACCCTTACTACCACTACTACTGTCAATACTACTGCTAGTACCACCACTCCACTACTGCTACTACTACTACTACTACTACTACTACTACTTCTACTTCTAACACTACTACTACCACTATTATAGCTACCCTTACTACCACTACTACTATTACTACTACTGCTACTACTACTATTATTATTATCTACCACTACTACTACTACTACTACTACTTCTTATATTATTGCCACTACTTACTCATCTTAACAAAACCAATAAAGCAAAGCCGCGTGTCGTTAAGTCACATAGCTCTACTACTCCGTAAATATCTTTTAATCCTAAGTTGTGAGGGGCTATAAATTGGTGCGAAATGAAAGTTTAAAATGAATAAAAATGTTGTTTTCTTATCCAGCTCAGGCAAAAAATCTTCTGTTGATGTTAGCCTCTTACAAGAAATAATGTTCTATTAATAAAATTTCCATGCTTCTGGCGTACAGAGCTCTTGTTTAGGAATGTGTGCTACACCATTAAGTATAATTATAATGATCCGTACGTCCAATTAGCTGGAAAAGTCTTCGTTTGACTGCCAAAATCTTTTACTACAGATTTCATATGATTCACAGAACTCAGATTATATGTTATGCAATGCTTGTAGTAAATTTGAATACTATGGTTTGAATTTTGTGTTATTAAAACTCTCTGCAGACTCCTTCGTAATTTAGTACACCAATCATGAGCAGTATGTGCTCATAGAGGCCCAAATGCATCTCTAATTGTTCCCGCTCTTTCAAATTCAAATTTCCAGATTGTTCACAATTTGGTAATGATGCATAACGGCTATCATTATGAATTCTAGCACAACTTCCGCCACAACTAAACTCGTTGTAGGTAAATTTATTTGTCATTTGCAAAAAGTTGCACAGTACGGACGTTGCAAAACAGCGTCATATTCTATTATTTGAGATGCGTTTTTTCACGAGTATTTCGGATGCTATTTTCAACTTGTTCTTGAGATATCCATGGACTACTATGTGTAATATTCTTGCAACTTATGTGATTGTGATAGATGAGGTAGACAGTTCAAGCTGCATCTGAATAAATCGCACACCCTTCAGCTGCAGTTATTTGAAGAATGCAGAAAATTGGAAGATTGTCGATATAAAGGGTTTTTCAACGCTTCCGTGAACATGCATTATCATTTAAAACAGTTTAATTCTCTTTTTGCCTATTTGACTGTGCCTCCCATCATAATTTCCTACGTATCTTTGATTTATTAGTGATTCAATTAATACATTCTCTTACGTTCGCCTGGACCAAACCTTAAAAACTTCCATCACCGAATTATACTCGCTGGGTACTTCAGCAGCATAGATTACCAACACTCCTGGACTAAGCGATGGTCATTTTGCATACAGTGCTTTCTTCGACATTCTGTTAGCCCATGTTAATCTTATTTGTGGCAAACTCGTTTAAGTGTTAGCGTTATAACAGTCTGTAGAATGTCAAAGCATTGCTGTCTCATATGTATGCTTTCATACCGAACCATCGAATTATCTGATGACCGACGCGGTTGCGGGGACTACATCAGGTTATAAGTCATCGCTAACGCCACCGGGCTACACTTAGAGTCGGGGCGAGCGAAACCCACAAGACTCGGTAGGAGATACACTAGTGACAGTCTAATAACTTCTAATGTCTTAAAAAAGTATGTACTCATCCATGTCACGCAAAGAGATATGGAGCAGTATTTCCTAGCTCCAGCGATTAGGGAGAATATAAAATAGCATATTTAAATTGATGAACCCTAATTATTAATCACTCAATACCAGTATACTTAAAGCAAAGCCTCAGAGAATATGTACTGTGCATTTTGTGCAGTAACTCTGCAAAATCATATAAGTCAGGACCTCGCAACCTTGCGTTCCCCCCCCCCTCTCCATACAAAGAATAAATAGCCATGTCATAAAAATTCCGATCCCAATACAGTTAACTAGGGCGATATTGTAGCAGAAAACCTTGAAGAGATGCAACTCGAACAAAGGCTAACGGGATATGTTTCTGACACGAAAACAACTTGAAGGGGAGATCTGATGGGAGAAATTAGATAAACAAGCCCAGGAGTTCGTTAGTAGGAGGACTCTTACAGAAACCGGCGCCAAATAGCAGCCTATAGGGAACGAACCGGGAACCACGTGATTCTCATGTAGCCAACCTAGGAGTAGAACCTAAACAGACGCTACGAGAATTTGAACTCAAAATTAAAAGGACGCATATGAGACTGACCGACTGTGAAATTAATAAAAGTTATGGGAAAGCAGAAAAGCCCCGCAGTTTTTGAAGAATCTTGATGCAGTCTCGACGCAGTCCTTGATCAGTTTCGTAGCAGTTTTAGTTAGGCAGTTTTGAAGAAAAGCCACGCAGTTGTGCACAGTTTCTGATGAGTCGTGAGGCAGGTCAGGCCGGAGCATTTTGCACGCAGTTTTGAAGAAAGCCAGGCAGCTCTAGTTAAGCAGTTTAGTTCGGCAGTTTTTGAAGAAAAGTCACGCAGTTTCGTAGCAGTCTTTGGAGCAGTTTCGTAACAGTTGTCGACGCAGTCTTTGATCAGTTTTAGTTAAGCAGTCTGATGAGTTTTTTTAGTCAAGCCCCGCAGTTAAGGCAGGAGCAGTGTGAGATCAAGTTTTTAGTTAGGCAGTTTGATCAGAGCAGTGTGACGAGTTTTAAACAGTTTTGATGAGTTCTGAGGCAGTTCAGACAGTCCGCAGTTAGTTCCCTTATAGCTAAAACAGTCCGAGATTCTCTCCTGGTAGAAATTATAACTTATGTAAATAAAAGAGGTTCATCATCTCTGTAACTGCAAATAAACAATTCTCAAAAGGGAAAAAAACAAAAAAAAAACAAATATAAACCCTGAGATTCCAAAACTAAAAACAAATAATTCATTCTCATGCGCCGGAGCTTTGGTTCTGGCGTGGTGAACGACACTTCATAGCAGCGGAGCGTTCTTCATCATTTCTCACCACACGACGTACGCCATCAGTCGAACCACCCCCTGATATTAATACCGCTGCAGATACTGGAACTGCCTGCCTTATTTTGCACGCGTTTTCTGGCATTTGCTTATGACATTGCCCAATTCCGTTCTAGACAGATTAGTTCGCCTAAAGTGTTGGATACTACTAATATATGAATTGCATTACGACTTGGACCTGAATCACAGTGGAATTGAAGGGACACACAAATCATAATTAAACATTATTTATGAAAGAAAATAATAGAATAATAATAATAATAACAACAATGCTTGGTATTTACCATTTAGTGTTCTTAGCATGCTTTACTTTAGGATTAGAAACGTTTTGTTTCTTTCATTGTAATCTGCTTATCCATGTTTCTGAGCTTTAGTTCGATCTGTCATCTTATATTATCGTCTTATATCGTTTGTGAGTTCAATAGAGTGCTAAGTAAATATATGCGTTCCTGTATTGTCTGCCTAAAATGTGGGGATTAATTTAAATGACATAGCCCTTAATGAAATTAAATGTCAACCGCTATTTGTATGTTTGTTATTGCTACCACTAAGCGTGCTTTCGATAAAACACTGTGCAATAGCCACAACGAATTAAATCTAATTGGAACATTAGCGTAAAAATACAAGAGAATTAAAGGCAGATGATATAATAGTTTTTCAGCGTTTCATTTATTACAGAGACACAGCATTTCGAAATCAAATTTTCTCTATCGTGGCAAACAGCAGCTAAATTTCATATTATACGAACTCTTTCCAAAAATTTAAGATACGAAATAATATTTATGCATCAGGCTTTTCATATCTGCAAAACTGATTCATGTTATCGCAATTACACCAAAAATTAGCGCATACATTAGGAAGGAGATGTTGGAAATGTTTATACCTGCTACATTCACACAATTTTAGCATCTTTTCAAAA
Organism: Metallyticus violacea; assembly: GCA_030762175.1. NCBI lineage: Eukaryota > Metazoa > Arthropoda > Insecta > Mantodea > Metallyticidae > Metallyticus > Metallyticus violacea. The sequence goes on from CM060834.1 coordinate 60,576,576, forward strand.
ATTGTCATTCACACGCAATAGTTCATTGTCTTAAACTTGAAAGCATACAAGATCACTGTTGTCCGAGAGTTGAAGGTAAATGATCCTGATATTCTACGAAATTTCTGTTAACGATAGCGTAATTATTTGATCCTCAATATTTTTTTTTATGACGAAGCATAGTTCCGTTTACGCGCATATGTTTTTACACAAGTAACAGTTACTGGGGTACAGAAAAATCCGATTTTATACATGTAACCCCCTTGCATGACGAGAAAATTGGTGAATGGTGCACAGTAATAGAGTAACATAGTAAGCTTAACATAAACGGAAAAAGATACAGGACAGTATGTGATTTTTATTTATGGAGAAAATTTAAAAATAAATGTTATGAAACAAACCTATGGTAGAGCAAAAAGAAAATATCAAATGAGAAATTGATTCATTTTCGAAAGATGCCGTAAATGTTTAAATGTAGTAGAAAAACATTTCCAACATCTTCTGTCATAAGGCATGTGCTTATTTTCATTGAAATTGTAGTTGTTACTGAGAGAACGTGAGTCAGTCGCTCCGAAATTTCATCCACTTCGCCGGAAGTTACCGATCTGACAGCCGACCCGCCATCTGCCGTGAAACGGATGACAAGACCTTGAAAGACCCAATACGCTTTGTGGTTGAACATGCCAAACATCATCTATAGACTGCAGATATGCCATAAAAATTATAGAGCAGTATACTTTTTAGTGCTTCTTCGACTAGCAAATGTCATGGACTCTCAGTGGCTGTGTTTCTAATCTATCATAAGACATATTGAAACGTAATAGTGAGTAACAGTTATATTTTTACAAATGAACTTTATATATAAAACAGCGATTCAAGTAAAGAAAAAAAGAGAGAATTTGATTTTTTGTTTATTTTTGTCTCACAGTCATTTATTTATTACAACGAAGTAAATTAAGACTAATTTAATGAATATTGTTAATTAAAGAATATCGCAAACATTTTCTTTCAACAATCTATTTGTATCGTTATAAAGTCAAATATACTTAAAGACAACCTTACTGTTTTAATAACAGCTCATATGGAATTCACAAGGTTTGGCAAGGTTTAGGGCAGGTTTTTTTTTTTTTTTTTTTTTTTTGCCATAACAATGTTTGGTTATTCTTCAGATGCATTTTCACTTAACGAACCTTTCTCTTTAAAATTGGGCACAAGTGCTCAATAGGACTGATATCAGGAGATTGGGATTTTAAGTTGTTGGAATATTTCAAACTAGTCATAAAATCAGCCGTAAGCTTGGGGTGATTTCTATGCGCATTTTTACAGCGCTTGGTTTGATATACGAGGATAGTTCCATAAGTTTCCGGCCTAACTACTTTCTAGGTATGATAAAGAAAAAGCAATATATATATATATATATATATATATATATATATATATATATATATCACTTTTCAATATAGTTACTCTTCATTGTATACACTTCTCACGCCTTTCAATTAACATTTCCACCACCCCCCCCAAATAGTCAGAAATTTTGTCTGCAAAATGGGCATAAACTTCATCCATCACTTCTTCGTCACACTTAAATTTCCTTCCTCGAAGGTCCTTCTTGAGTTTTGAGATGAAGAAATAGTCACTGGCAGCTAGATCTGGACTGTAGGGTGCACGGTTGATCTCTTTGAAGTCAATTTCTTCACAACTTCATTTGTAACAAGAGCTGTGTGCACAGGCGCGTTGTCTTGAAGAAGGCTCACCATTCAGTTTTACTCGCCTTATCTCTTTGATGGAAGCACGTAGTCTGAGCAGTACGCCAGCATAGTACTCCCCACTTACTGTGGTGTTCCTCTCCTTGAAGTCAATGAAGAGTATTTCTTCACAGTCCCAAAAGATTGTGGCCATGATCCTCTTGGTTGACTGAGTGACCTTGGCCTTTAGAGGTGGTGCTTCGCCAGGTTTATGCCACTCCATTGATTCTCTTTTGGACAAGGGGTCATAGTAGAGTACCATAGTTTTATCTCCTGTAATAATAGTTTGCAGAACTTCTTTCACGTCACCACGGCAGAGCTCCAAAAATGCCTTACAACAGATGACTTGTTGCTGCTTTTAGACTGAGGAAAGAAGTCCAGGCACCATCTTGCACTAACCTTGTTCATGTTTAAATGTTCATGAATAATTCGAAGGACTGTTGTTTTAGAAAGGCCCAATCTTGCTGCTATATCTGTAACTTTGGGCCGCCAGTCTTCCATAATTTCTGAATCCACAAGAGCGATGTTTTCAGGAGTGAGCACCTCCAAGGGCCGACCTACACGCTCTTCGTCTTCATTGCTTTCTCGACTCATTCGAAAAAGTTTTACTCATTCCTTTACGGTAGAATATGAGGGGGATGCTTCCCTATATACACAGTTCAATCGCTCTTTAATTTCATTTAGAGTAAGTCCTTCTTTTGTGAAAAACTTAATGACAGCTCGAAACTCCATTTTGAACATGTCACAATCTTCTACACATAGCCTTCTTTATGCAACTATATCTGAACAACTGAACATAGTGGAGCGGAAGTTACAACTGCAATTATTTACTTAAAAGATAAGGTGTGACACCAGCTAGCCGGAAACTTATGGACTTACCGTCGTATCTATGACGTAATGTATGTTACTTACTCCCTTCGAAAATACAGAAATTGTCATCGACTGAACTTCGTATTTTACAATGGGAATCTTTACATGATCATTGGCCTTGCTTTTCTTCCCCCAAACTCTCTGCGTTCCATCCTAATCAAATGTAATTGCAAGGGTTGTTAAATAAAGAATGATTATATTTTTTTGACAACATACTCTACTCATCCTCATCATTTTAATAATCTTTCTCAAAATAGTCCCCGCTGGTTGCAATGCATCTGTGTCAGCGTTTCTGCCAATCTTCAAAGACAAGCTGGAAATACTTTTTGTCAGGACTTCAGAATCGCTTCTGCAGCCCTCACAGCTGCTTCTGATGTTGGAAAATGTCTCCCACGAAATATTTCTTCAGTTTCAGGAAAAGGAATAGCATCTGAAATTTAGGGAGGGTGAGAGACACGCTTCACATTACTTTTTGTAAGATATTCAGCAACAACATTTACCATGTGCGGCCGTGCATTATCAAGGTGCAGCACAATTTGTTGCACAGAAATATGGTCTTTTGCGTTTCATATATATATATATATATATATATATATATATATATATATATATATATATATATATATATATATACAGAGTTTTCAGTACATCTCTGCAGAATTGCACAGCTACAGTTGTGTGTGCAAGTCATATGCTCATAAATCATTCCGGAAATATCGTAAAATGAAATGGCCACAACTTTCCCAGCAGAAGCTATCACTTTTGCTATTTTTTGCTGTTAATGATGACGGAGTTTTCCATGCTCTCAGGATCGAAACGATGCAGCAAAGTTTCACCAGCAGAGTTTAACTTTGAAAGAAATTCCATACCTACCTATAACATCACCTTCAATTGAAGCAAACCTGCACACCAACTTCCTTTTGTTCGGCAATCACAGTGCACAAACATATCTCACATGCAACTTTTCAGTCACCAGTGTTAGTGTTTTCTTCCGTTAGAGCACAAACTGGAGCCCGGGTCCACCTTCCTTTGAAACTGATTGCCTCTCCTCTTTGTAAATTTTAAAACCTCTTCGAATTATGCTATAGGGAAGAAAACTCTCCATAGATCTCCTGTAACATTACATGGACTTCAGATAAAGATGTATCGAGTCGAAAACAGAATTTTAGAGCTGTGTATTGTTCGTTGCGTGCCACCTCCATTTTGCTGTAGGCAGAACTGAACATATCTCAACGTGCACACCTCTTAGAAGTGGTAACCGGAAATAAGAACAATGAAAATAGTAACATGTGTACATTATGCATTAAATTAACTAGATATTGTTAAGTTAAATTTTCGCGCGAGAAATTGTGATACTTTTTATTGAACAATCGTCGTATTTCTCTCTTTTCATCTTCTTCCAGAAATTATGAAACTTATTTTTATGCTCATTAGCAAAATTGAACCTTATTTTCTATATATAAGCATATATATTCTCATAAAAAGCACTCAAAATGCAATGTAAAAAAGTTCACATTATATATTTTATATTACATTCTGAGTGCTTTTTATGAGTTTTATGCTTTTTAGAAGTTTTTATTATTCCGTGAATAGCACGTATATTACTTAGGATTCTACCAAGATAGCCACTCAATGAACATTCTGCATGGACATATACTTCCTTGAAGCAATTAATTTAGCAAGAATTTAATTTAGGATTCACGTTAATCTCTTTGGTGTAGAAGTTTCTCCTCGTGTTTTCTCGAAATATTTCTGCATGTACCACTGCATTTAAGTGAATTCATCCTAGGTATAACTTACAACAGAATGACATTTTTTGACAATCTTAACAATTTTTGTGCAGGTGTAACCTCTCAAGCCAAGATTAATGCATGTTTATTTAAGTTTATCACAAAGTCCTTTTCTTTTCATATATTGGACACAATTAACGGGTAATTTAAACACGGAAGTTACTTTGCTTCATGCACAGTACAATCAAGAACACTTGCTACAGTGTGTAAACAAGAACGCTGTATTATATTAATTTTTTTAAATGTATTTCTATGTGATTAATGAGGACTGTTTAGTACTGTTTGAATGATACTTATGGAACAATTTGATATACCAATTCAATATACGAATATATTTATGCACATAAATTTGCTCTTACAATAGGTTACTGTAGGTTAAACCCGCGCCTAGTACGTGGAAAGCATACTGCTATTGAAGTCACAGCGCGCCGGATATACAGTATCGTCCCAAAAGAAGCGGAAATAGAGCAATTTAGCTCAGAAAGGGAGTTTGTATCTTTGCATTGCGCCATCTCTCTACCGCTACCTCCCGCATAGAGCCAGGACCGGAAACATTACAAATGGGTAGGCGCGGGCAGGAAATTTGCAATGGTGGATCAGCAGCTCCAATAGCGGTTCGTCTACCCGACTACATAAGTTATGTTGTTTTTGTACGTAACATTTTCAAGGGTATTTTCTGAACGCCAGAAATCTTCGAAAGTCAATGGAGTTATCTTTATTGCCCCGAAGATGGTGATAATCAACCTGGAATTGACAAATGTAGGGAAGGGGGAAAAGGCATGAGCTCACTGAACCTCTCAAATGAGGTTTTTGAACTGGATTCAAAGCGTTAATGTATCAAATATGCTTAGGGAGTCCATTTAATAATCCATAACCTCTCCTTATAACTTTTTAAAAGATGTTCGATTAATTATATTACATAACATGCAATTGAATACGCTTTACATTCTTCTAAATTAAACAATTATAAATGCAACAAATATCTGAATAATTGCAAAAACAGCATTCAGACTTAAAATATATCAACGACGTTTCTTTTCCAAATCTCCATGACCAGATTTCGCTTCACGCTTAATGGAATTGCAGTCTTTAGTGCCTCTGTTTTTAGCCTTAGTTGCGTATGCTTCCTGGTTTGGAGGCCGGGCTCTGAGAGAGCAACTGTGATCGGCAAGCGCAATAGTCTATATGTTGACCTGTTTGGGTACAGCAGTTTGGTGCGCTCTTCTACTCTCTGTGCATGAGGCGCTTTTGTGCCTCCCACCTTTGCGTTTATACACTCAAGAATTGCGAGGGCTGGAGCGAATGTTGGGAAGATGGTCATTTTTGCATCCGTATGGTGTCCATTCCTCCATACAATCAGACTTCAAGAGTCCAGGACTGGAGAGATGATGAGGCCTTGCTTTCATGTAAGGCAAAGATCCAGTCCTTGTGGTTCCATTGCCAGGTAGGAATGAGCCCAGAAGAACTGAGATTCATTCAAGGATGGTGCTCCTGTATCACGAATGTCTCCCCAATGGAGGCGGGAGTCGCTGCTGAAGTATGGGGAGCTTCTACGACTCTCTTGGCATGCTACAGATTTCTCTACACAGGTGTATGCCATACGGCCTATGCGTTTTACATTATAGGAAATCTCCTGGTTACAGAGCTAATCTTACTTTATGATTTGAGAGCCAGGCTTCAATAAAAGCTTTGAAAACATTAAGAACAACGTCTAAGTTGGTGTGGCAATGCCAGAGGACGTTGTATAGCCTTTGTGACCGATGCTCTGTTATCCTTATGTGGTATCAGGCCACTTGAACATAAAGGACAATGAATAGCGGATAAATTTGCAAGGATGCAACGGGATTTTTCTTAGGAACGGAAGGCTTTTTTTTTTTTTTTTTTTTTGTATCTTGTCAAGGAGTCATATTGCTCTTTGTTCAGCGAACCTACTGTCAACAACTGGCACTGTGGTACAATCAGATCGGGGCCAGCTAGACATCTTATTGCAGGACCTAGGTTCCTGGTACAAAGAAGGTGCATTTGTTTTTAATTTTGTTTTTTTAATTTGTATTTGGATAGGGGAATGGTTAGGTAGACGTTTATTTAAGTGTGATATTAAATATAGTTTTGTATTATTTAGTTTTTTGCTTGTTTGTTTGTTTTTTGCTCTATGTGATTTATACCTTTCACATTGTCGTGTTTAAGTGAAGTTGTTGGCTTTCCTACTGTCCACAATACCCTTTGCAGATATCTGCACGTCATGGGAATCTGCAGTTACCCAAGTTGCAGGTATTGATGTATTGGTTTCAAACCTCTAGTTTTTGCACAGTCTAGGTATTTAACTCTGAGATCTCTCATTTTATCCCAATAGATATTAGAACAACCAATATCAAGAATAGTGTCATTTTTAGGGACTGTGGACCTTTAATAGGCTGATGTATTGGGTCACAATGGATCTCTTAAAAACTAGTTACAAGGCTCAACTTTTACTACTATCACCACCACCACCACCACCACCACCACCACCACCACCACCACCATAATGGATCTCTTAAAAACTAGTTACAAGACTCAACTTTTACCACATGGCTATGCATGGAAGCAGATGAAACAAGCTACAAGATTGTGTGGGGGAAAAATTAATACGTAAGATTTAAATCCGGTAGTATACGCGCTTTATGTAAAAATATAGCTGCCATTTCTCTATCTCTGAGTAAACTTTCAGAGCTATGTGTAGGTAAGGCATCAATAAGTGTTAGATTAAAAGCATCATAAAAATCCTTACAGTGAGATAAGGAATGTTGGGCAACCAGCAAGGAATACTTGGTTTCAACCGAACGTCTATGATTGTTCATACGTATCGAAATAACAGTAGAAGTTAAACCAATATAAAATGGTTTGCAAATCTTACAAGATAACATATATAAACATTTGGAACCCCCAGAACTCATAATGCAAATTTCTCCAGTAAAGAGCGATATATGTATCACGGTTTGTAAGTGAAATGCATCACCACCCGTGTCATTCAGGATTTAAATTTAACAAGTTGTTGATTGATTTGGTTTAACTATTGACGCTCTTTAACATCTCAGGTCATCAGCGTCCCATTCAATTCAGGGCGTGAAACGGCCGGGAAATTACACTCAGAGGCCTCTTCTTTCAGGCTTGAGGTTCTTTTTCGTGCCGTAAACGTACGACACGCGACCCATACTTCCGAAGTAAACCATACTTATGATTTTTACACCCGAAAAAAACCATCGATCCTGGCCGAGTTTGAACCCGCGATTTTGGTGTTTAGGAGGCAAGTATGGTTACCACTACACCACCAGGACCGACAAGTAATCTTGTGTCATCATATATTGTTGGTTATTATTAATATTTATATTTTGTGATCGACGACAGCGATAGAATTTAAGGGGCTCCTCGTTAAGGAAAGTTTGAGAACTGTTGGTTTATTCGTCAGCTGGTTTTGTAAGACAAGATTTGAACATTTCTCTTTCATCAGATAATAATTTATTACATTAACTAGGAGATCGTTATATATTCTAGAAAATTCATGATAAACTCTTTTTTGATAACAAGATAAATTTGCAATGCCCCTATTTATATTTCACTTTTGTGTTTATGTTATATAAGTGCTTATATTTAATGAATGGTATAAAGGCTAATAAGAAGAGTTCTTCTGATAAGGAAGAGTTTTTTTTTATTTAGTTTTCCAAGTAGACCTTTATATGATTTTCTATGATTTTCATCGCATATTATTTGTATCACCTTCTATTGTGATGTAAAAATAGGTGTGTTTTCATTTTCAACAAAGTTTTGTCAGAATTAAATTAATTAACTTGAAATGTAAATACTGAAGAATATTAAGTATTAAATGAAAGTTAATATAGTTGTTTTTCAGCGTTTGTCCCGGATAGCAATGTGTAATACGGGCTTGTTTGTAATGTGTAATTTTACTGTATATGTATTTAAACACAATCAAAGCCTCGGATACGGTGGTAGGTGTGACTGCGTGCATATGTGGGTTTATATGCATAGGTGGGGGGTGAAGTTGCACCCTGGGCGCATATAGCGCAATTCACCAATGTCACCATTTCATCTTGCTGTAAACCCGAACAATAGACATAATCTACGCGTCCTAGCTGGAAAGAGCATATGACTCTTGGTTATCCCTTGCAAGTGCCAACGGCTAATCCACTTGTCACGCTCACTTATCGTTATTTTGTAGACACCCTGTGGAATTTCCTTTGCTGGTGACTTGAGTGATAGGGTGGCACCCTCTGGATCTACGTATAGTAACCAGGAGAGTCGGGATTAATATTTCGCTGGAGGGTTGGTGCAGACAGACAGATGGGGTATGTCAGGAATACCAAGCAGGAAAATTCGCACGTCCCACCAACTGCAGCAGTTGTGGTATAACTGGCTAATACAGCTGCAAGTCCCACCCCGGCATTCTCTATACAGGGGAGGAAAAGGACATTAAGGAAAGAAATGATTCATGAAAAAAATGGGTGATGGTAAGCAGCATAAATAAGGGGGCGTGATAAAGAAAGAGGGGAAGCAAAGGAACGGAAAAAGATTAATGAAGAAAACGAATTAGTGAATTAATGGCAATTAAGAAAAGTAAAAATGTCAAAAGATGAATGATTAAAGATAAAAAACAATAAAAAAGAGTAAAGAGGCAAAGTAAGCAGGAGTTAAAGAAAGCAAAGACGTTAGAGAACATAACCTGATCACAAGATTCATTCACCTTGAATCTGTTTTACCTGTAAGAAGATGCAATGCTTTCATAGATCGATTTGTGTGGCTCGTTTCTTAGAATTTCGCGTTAACAATTGCTAGCAGCAGGCAACCAATTCTCGAGATGTCGTTTTTGTTTTCGATATTTAGAAGACTTTTCTGCTTGGTTTGCTCCCACCCTAATGACGTTTCCTTATCTACGGTTTCCACCGTCTCTCCCAGAAGCAGCTCGGCCGGAAGAACGGATATTTTCTGCCCCTTTCAGAGTCTCCGCCAATAAGACTGCAGTGTAGGTCTCCTTCGTGAGTTATATGACAATCATTACGTAGTTATCTAGATTACTAATATCTAGGGAAGGAATTTAGAAATACAGTTCGCTATCATAAGCTTTGTTTCTTAATATGAACTATTAATCACTTATGAGCAAGGTAGCGTTGACTAGCCATAAGTTGTCGTGGTTTTTCATTTTCAATATACTCAAAAGCTTAATAACTAACTTTTACTTTGAAATTAGAATCCAGCATTTATATAAGCTTTTGACCTGCCTTTTGTAACTGAGTTATTCAAGCTGGTCTACATAAAAGAATGTATTATGTTGTTTATAAACGCACAGCATGTAAAGTTTTCCTAATTGTTTTCATTTTCTAAACAAGGAGCCTTGCTAATTGGTTCATTAAGGGATAGAATAGAATTGTTTGTGCAGATGTCCTCTAAGAGGGCTACTTCCGGGAGGAATAAGTTAGAAGATGGAGACATTGGCTGGCCAGGAGCCATGAGCCAGGGCCGGATTCTTAACATTTTTCAGGTATTAGATCTCAAACACAGGAAAACCTACGTTCTACCCCAACGGCGAGCACCTAGGCGCAAAAACGCCAGAACAGAATTTTCTCCAAGGCGCAAAACCACCGCCACACCCCACAGCACCAGCTCGCCTTATTTGACATTTTTGACCGTTGAACCAACTATGAAATGAAATGGGAGAGCAACGTTCATGGAAATCCTAGCATTCGCTTAGGTAAATAGGGAAAACCACGATTACACGATAGTGAGGATGGGCGATCCCAGGGGGTTTGAACTCGGAACACCGTAGTCTAACTCTTTACACTGGGTCGTCTTTCATTAAAACTGGAATTTCGGTCGTTTCCTCTTTTCAGCTGAAATTTCAAGTTCATGTCTTTTATAATTCTAATCATCCTTTCTTTCAGTCTTTCCTTTTTTTCTCTCTTTCTTGTTAAACTGTTTAAGGAATGCACGAGTAGCGTTGAATACCCTCTAAGAGAATAATTCCTTCCAAAATGCGAGTGGAGAGAGGGACTTTGTTTCTCCCTCGAAATTGTGAATTTTATTAGAGAGCCTAATAAGCGGCCATCGCTCATGAAAGACAAAATCAGTCAATTGTGCTCTCAGCATAAAAAACTAAATTGATATCACTGTGTGAAACTCGATGGATTGAGCAATACGATGCTATTTTACAATTTTTTAAAAATATTTTCCCTGAAACCGTATTATTCCTAGAAGAAGCAGAGTATTTGAGTAAAAATACACATATTTTACTCAACTCTATCCTAAAGTTCGAGTTCATAATTGTTCTAGTTACCATAACTGAAATATTCGGAATAACTGTAAGCCTTTCCAGACAACTAGGAAACCCAAGCCTTGATCTAGTTAGTGTTACGGAATGATTGAAAGAGTTAAAGGTACCTTAAAAGATTGTCGAGAACATCAAACTTTTCATTCTGTTTTTGAAAACGCTATCACATTAGCAATAGATGTTGATGTAGAAGTTAAAGTGCCTCGAATAACATCCAGTAAACCGAAAACTGTTATTGAAACTGTTCTCCTTCTCCTCACCAAAAGCAACTGCTATCCAAACATCAGGGAACTTCTAATCATCATGTGCGTCATATCAAGAACAACATGCACGGCCGAAAGGTCATTTTTAACATTAAAGCATGTGAAAACTTAAGATCCATTATACAAATAGAGTGAATAGTTTGGTGCTACTTAACATCCACCGCAACAATGAGGTGATTCCAGAGCAAGTAGTTAATCTTTTCGCAAGAAAACGTCCCAGGAGATTACAGCTTCAGTGACATGTAAGTTACAACATTATTATTGCCTTACAATTTTTCTGGAATTATTTAATTCATTTTATTTACATATTGTATTCATGAAACTAATACAAAAGAGTCACATTTTTTGGAATGTAAACTGAATGTGTGTGTGTTTTTTTTTTTTAAAAAGAATGGACATTTTCTGTGAGCCTGTGGCTCATTATTTACAAATAGAAACTGCATCACAGCTGGTAATTTCAATATTATTTTATTTACTTAAGTATTTAGTTAGCGACTGTTTTAGTAAGACCTTAATTCTGATATATCCATATAAGGTATTCTATCAAGTTCCTCCTGTCGAATATTGCTAGATCCGCTCCTGGTTATTTGTGCAGGAGATGGACAAGATGGAAGGAGACTATCACGGGCAAATATGACCTGCATGGTTTTTGCGAAAGGAAGGCGTCAAAACTGCAGAAAGCATAGACCACATAACTGCGGTGTGTGGTCAAAAAGCTCCTGCACAGAAGACCGTTTACATTTGGGTCGATGAGTTCGCCAGCTGCAGGGAATCTGCACACAAGAATATCTCCAGGAACATTGAGGTTGCGTCTGATTTGATTATGGCTGATAGGCGCATAACCTTTAATGAACTGGAATGTCAGTCAGGACTCGGTTGCGCAACTCTACGCACCGTTTGAAAATGAAAAAGGTATGCGGACATTGTGTTACACGGACAGAAAGACAAAACTGTTGAAGTGAGCGACTGAAAATGCATAATGAAGATCCGGATTTTTTGGAAATGCTGATGACTGGTGACGAATCACGATTTCACTACTGCACACCAGAGAAGAAGTTCAATCCATGCATTGGAAACATCCAGGGAGTCCCCAGCCCAAGAAATTTTGTGCTGTTTCATCTGTGGGCATGATCATCTTTTGGGACACTTCGGGCTTGTTGCTAATGCTTGCTCGAGGGACAGCGAGACCCTTGCACGCTTAGACGCAGGATTCAGCAACGGTGACAGAAGTACTTTTCCAACATGACAATACCAGAACATCATGACCGCATCTCTGGAATTCTTGTTGTGCCGTACTTACCATATTTACCGGATTTCTCTCCGTCTGATTACGCCTTGTCCGACAACGTGAAGGACTCGCTGCGAGGTGGGAAATTCGGTAACAGCAAGGAAAATCAGGCAGCTGTCCACGAGTGGTGGCTAGTATTCCCAAACAATGGTTTCGCGACGCTGTAATGAAGCTACCAGGAGGATGGCAAAGGTGAATTGATTGCTGAAGAGACCCTATGTGCATAATAAATAAGGTACAAAGCACTACTGTTGTAAATAATTTCCGAATGCCCCCCCCCCCTTTCCCTCAGAAGATTTTTAACTTTATATTTTTGCTAAAATTTGCTTTTTTTGGTTGAATTTTATTGGAGTAGGGTGTTTTATAACGATACTAGCTTTTATACTTGATAATTTCTATGTTTGGATAAAATAGTTTAAAATGTTGATGTCATTTTATTATTTTAATACTTTTTCAGTGTCCTTCCGTTGATGCCGAAATTCCCAGCTTATGTAGACATTATAATGACAAATGTATCTCCTTGCATTTGTGAAGCTTCGTCGACTGAGAAAGGTGTCTAGAACTACTCTTTTTTTGATGACTTTAACATCAATACAGAAGAGTACGAGGTAGTAAGTTCCGATAGACTTATATTTATTTCTCCCTACATTTCTTCTTTCAGAGCTACATATTTATTTATTTCCTGATAATGAGGGAGGAACAGAAGGAACAGGAAATAACAAAGAAGTTTTCTAAATCTCGTTCCTTTTGCCGTACATCAGCGATCTTCAGAGACTTTCTGACGCTTTGAACGCAGCTCGAATCAGAAACATTAAATCTCAGCTGAACTGAAAATATCACAAGTTTATGTTTCCTTTTCCTCCGAATAGCGGCATAAATTTAGCTGACGTTTTTATTTATCCTTTTATATAGCTCGGATTGGATCGGGAGTCGAGGCAGAAGATCACAAGCGAGAAATGTGAATTTTAAACATGTCGTTACGGGAAAGGCAGTCATGTGCAAGAGACACATCGGATTCCCATCGCTTGGAGGTAACCCTGGGGGAATGGAAGGGGAGTTGCGAGCGGGGAACCTGTCGAAGTTGGGGTGAGGGAAACGTGGTTAAAAAAAATAAAAAGGAATCTTCTGGTAATTGTTGCAATCGTCATTTTCTGAGTAGTGTACATAAAAAAGCATCATTTGGGAGATAAATGTTAAATCCGTTGGGGAAAGTAATATTGTAGGTACTATTTAGTGATACACATTGCGAACAAAAGATGAAACATCATCAAAATGAATTCGCAGCTTGTTTCTCTTTTCTTTTCTCTGTGAAGTTGTTAAGAAGATTTGAACCTATTTACATACACAACACAAACATTTTACACTGTGAGTGCATTATTTTTATTTGTATTTTGAGTCAATACAATTATTTTATTTAGTCAAAATTTGACACATATCTCAAAGTAAGAGTTTTCTTTGAATTTTAAAGCCCTGAAATTAACGATGCAGTTGCAGCAAGCAATAGGTTAATGCTTCCGTCTTTACTTCTTTTTCTTTTCAGAACACTGAATAACAATGCCATACTAAAAGCTCATCCAAGATAGCTGCTACATGTGACACACAAAGTAAATTAAAAAATTAAATCTAGGCACTATATTTGAATGCACTTACGAATTTCAAAAGGTGCACATTGTACGTCTCAGCCCAGTTTTGTGGTCATTCATGGCATTTCAGTTCAGCTACGATTGGTCAGCCCGTGTTATGTTCTATTATAGGCTTTAGACAGAGAAACAGACTTTTTAAAATAAAACTGCGCATCTTTTCAAACGTTCTTTGAAAATTCGAAAACAGTGCGCTTTATAAAGTGATTATATTCGGAGATGTTATAATATTTGAATACTTAAAATATATCATATAGCAATATTCCTAAATTCCATCTATAAAGCTACCATATTCCTTTGCGTACTGTTGTTAAAAACTGCACAACAAGCTTGGCTCAATTATTTAGTAAAAAACTAAAAAAAAAAAAAAAAAGTGTACTAATTTTTTCAGTCTTATCATTTAATTATTATTCTTCCGGTAGTAGAGCTTACTCCCTCTGAAACTTAAAGTCAATCATCTATCAAGAAGCTAATCACCTCTGGATACAATTGCACTACATATACGTTAGAGAGACTTTTTTATTTGTTTTAATTACGGACATCTCAGGCCATCAACGTCCCATTGAATTCAGGGCGAGAAACGGCCGACAAATTTTGCTCAGAGGCCTCTCTTTCAGGCTTGAGGTTCTTTATCGTGCCGTAAATGTACGACATGAGACCCACGGTTTTACTTCCCTTCCGAAGGAAGCCATACTTAGGATTTTTACGCCCAAAAATCCATGTCTTAACTGGGATCGAACCTGCGATCTTGGGTTTAGAACGTTAAAGGTAAAGGAGCCACGTAAGCTGTTAGAAGCTGTAAATATCGATTATCTACTATTAATGTCAAATGTCTAGAAAGAATTTATAATGTGGTTGAACCCAAAATGCTATACGTAATTGAGGTGTGGGGACTGAATAGAGGAGAAGAAATCATAGATATCGTATACAGGATGTTTTGTACGAAAGTCTTAGGCGTACCAAGTGCAACAGTAAAGGAAGTAGCTCAAATTGAATTGAGAAGAGTGTCAAGGAAGGATATGATTATGGAACGCCGCCTAAAATATTGTTTTGGGATCTTGAATCTAGAAGAAAGTAACTTATTAAGACAATGTTTAGAATATCAAAATTATAGTGTTTCGAATTCTGCATCTATTAATAGTCTCTGGAATGGGTTAGCAGAAATTTGGAGAAGAAGTGAAAACAGTAATAAGGACTTTTATAAGGTAGCAAGAAGGAGATGTGACGATATAGGAATTAAAAAACCTTTTAGTGGGATGATTGGAATTAGGTCCCTAGTTTTCTATCCTCCAATGAAGGAAATTTGAAAAAAGGAGACATATATAGATATAGTAAACAACGAACAGGGGGGGGGGTTGTATGTTAAGAGTAGGTGTACGCAGATTAAAAGGACAGAATCAGTGCTCTACTTGTGGGGGGAATGAAGATATTGAATACGTAGTATTTCAGTACCAAGGACGGACATTTGGAGTAGTTGCTTAAATTGCTTAAATTAGATAGCAAAATGAGTTAGATGAAATTTTAAGAAAGAATAGGACAGTTCTTGAGTAAAGTTAAAAAAAAAAAGTGGATTGGTCGATGAAACAAAATAAGGTAGTTTAAACAGAGTTACATGTTAATTCAAATTTCAACAATTTGGTAATTTTTCAAGTAGGGGTTATAAATTATAGACATTGTATTATGTATATTGAATATGTCTGGCTAAAAGCCTGGGCTGAATGCCTAGTCATATTCATAATATGTATTTACCTAGTACATCTACGTGGTCATCAGTCCAATGTCAGGATCGCCTTGAGGCCATCACAAACATAGAAAGACGCATACACACACCTAGAGATAGAATAAATTGAATAATGAATTCATCGTAGAGAAAAACGAATCTGGCAATGAATTAAGTGAACTGAGAAAAGTACGCTCTTCAACATCTCAGGTCATCAGCGTCCCATTCAAATCAGGGCGTGAAACAGCCGACAAATTTTGCTCAGAGGCCTTTCTTTCAGGCTTGAGGTTCTTTTTCGTGCCGTAAATGTACGACACGGGACCCACGGCTTTACTTCCCTTCCGAAGGAAGTCATACTTAGGATTTTTACGCCCGAAAAAATCCATCGGTCCTTGTCGGGTTCGAACCCGCGATCTTGGGTATAGGAGGTAAGTATGGTAACCACTACACCACCAGGACCGACTACACTGAAAATCGATCCTCCCAAGTGTTATCACCACAGCCAACCCTCTCGGTTCATTTTTTTTTTTTTTTTTTTTTTTTTAATCAACAATATGGTTTAAACCTCACGACATGTTTCGCCGTCCTACAACTGATATAGCTATCTCCTTTGCGGTTTTTTTGGGATGCGGTAATTTGGCATTCATAGTAAGTTATCATAATATTTATCTCTATATCCTTTGATTTTATCGGTTATGTTAAAGGTTTTAAATTTTTCCTGATGCCCGTTGTGCTGTATATTCTGACCTCAGTCTTTCTTTTGTAACTTTTTGTTAATATCCATCATTCTGCCCCACAAGAAAGAATGGCACCGCTAAAACTTTATGAAAATGTAAAAGTACGTTTCTACCCGTGCTTTGTTCAGTTCCTTTTTACCGTACGTGATTAAAATACTGCAACTTCTTTTGTGTCCAGTTATTTTGTAATAACTATTTTATATCCTAATTATTTTAAATGTTATATTGTTCAACTCTGTAATTTTTAATTGAATCCTTTACATTTAAGACCTGTTTCTCTTGAAGCGCGAAAGTCCTGGTTTTGTTTTTTCAGCTATCATTAAATTATATGTTCATTTTACCTTTTGTAACTCGTGCAGTAATTTTGGTGTTTTTCTTCAATGCAGCCATAACTATCTGATCATGGACCAACAAAAACGTTTTCTGAAAAAATACATCACCTAGTTTCAATATAAATTAAATAAAACGGGTAATATGGATCCCTCTTTCTTGCACCTAATTTATTTTATTTATTTGTTTATTTATTTATTTTCATAAAGGGTTTTGAACAGCTCTAATTAAATACTATGGAAGTTTCATTCCAATGTTTTCCATAAAATAAAAATACACATGAAAAAAGTTCAGCTGTTATGGAAATAAGTTTTGATTTAAACTGACTGATATAACACTTGTCTCCGTTCGGAAGTATTATGAAACATTTATATTCACAGCATAGCGGCAGAGCGGAAGTATAGAGCTGGAGTCCTTCGAATTCTCTACATAGGAAATAATGAGCATGCATGCAGTTCCTGTAAACAGATACAGAGATAGTTTTAATGGTATTGTTTGGCGTGACAGAGACAGAAAAATTTAACGAAACGCCGGATGTAGGAAGCAGAAAAAAGTGGGCATAAAAATTAATATTTGACCGGGCTACAAATGTTTTCGCTATAGTGATAGGTTGTTCAACAAAAAGGGAACATTTATGAAAAAGAATAAAAATGCGACAATACACTTCAAATAATGTTCACTAAGTGAAATTAGCCGTACAATGCATATGCCAGATTTTGCATCAGGGTGCTTATGAACACTAATGCAATATGCCCACTCTTTGTTCAAATGTATTACCACTGATGCTAAACAAATACGTCATTTATATATTTAAGCAATAACCAATAAAAGTAACATAATTGGACTGATATTATTAATAGAAATAATAATTGCTAGCAGGCAAGAGAACTTCGCAATACATATTAACACTTCAACAATAATATAAACTCTCTTTAAAATATTTTGAATTATAAAACTATACAAATTCTCCCAGAAAATCATAAGTTGAATTATAAAAGTAAAAACTTGATAATCGAACAATTAAAAATCACAATGAATACATAAAGTACCTCAAACAGCAACAATGCAAACAGATTTCTTTTATTCAGTTCTAGTTCATCAAGTTCAAGA
Source organism: Metallyticus violacea (assembly GCA_030762175.1). Classification (NCBI taxonomy): domain Eukaryota; kingdom Metazoa; phylum Arthropoda; class Insecta; order Mantodea; family Metallyticidae; genus Metallyticus; species Metallyticus violacea. The sequence continues at coordinate 60,594,367 of CM060834.1, forward strand.
ATAAAATTTTCAATATTGCGTATTTTTTCTTCAAATGAAGGACTTCTTGTCATTTGAACACAGCATTTGAAATTAAAATAATGCAAGAAAATGCACAAAAAGGCAAAGAGATAGAAACAGCCCCCAAATTTCTTCTTGTCTATATCTGATTACAATTAAACACCGGTGCACTTAATCTATAAAAGGAGAATCCATGATTAGCTGACAAATTAATTTAGAAGCACATAAAAAATGCAATTGTTGGGAATTTCCGCACGAACTCCATATATGAGGACTATTCGGAAAGTAAGTTTCGGTCTTGTCATTAATGAACAGGAGAAACCTTAGAAGCGTTATTCTTGATTCGCTGTATAGTTTGGTTCAGTGTGCTCCTGGCAGTGTCAGTGTAAGGTTGCATTCAACTGTTTCTGTCTCGAAGACAGGCTTGTAAAATGTGTGCACAACGGAGCTCCTCCAAGTGCAGCGATGAGGTTTCTGTGGGCAAAGAAACAAACGTCAGCTGCAGTGTACGGAAACATAAGTGAGAGCATTGGTGTCGTCAATTCCAAGACGAACGTACTAACATCCATGGTGATTCAACCAAGAAGCTCATGGCAACAGTTTTTTTGGTACAAGCAAATTGTATTGTAGGTGGAGTTCATGGAACGAGGCACAACAATAAACAAAACGTCTACTGTCAGACACTAACACTATGAGGAGCTCAAGGAGAGCTTCATAGGGTGACGACAATTATAGGCGGCAGAGTCCTACACAGAGGGAATTTCAAAGTTTGGGAAGGGGTACGACAAATGCCTAAATGTAAATGGAAAGTGTTTAAAAAATAATTTCAGTGTGTTCTTTTCACTTGTGTGTAACAAAGTTCCAAAAATAAAGTAGCATTACTTAAAACAATTAATGGAGATTATTTTCCGTATTGCTCTCGAGCATTCCATAGTTAAAGGATCTCTAATAAATAGTCTTGCTTAAACGAATTTTAGTTAAAAGCGATGATTTTTATGCACACTTTGCTAATTTATGAAAATAGGTTTCCCTTGCGCAGACATTCAGCACTAACCTTGAACAATGTCATATATTTGCATAAAAACCTAAAAGTTTTACTGTTGTGGATTAGACATCAACTTCTGTTTGCCAGCTTACAGGCTGAGATTCAATTTATATTGCATTGAGATACTTGGATCAGATTTACGGTATTTTAATTCATGTAGAAGAACGCCAGTAAGCTATCATTAATTTATTTGTTGTTTCGAAGATCTAGATCAGTTGCCACGGAATTAAAATGTGTTGACAAAGTGAAATTGAAAGTTTCAATAAATACTTGCAATCATTATAATAAGATCCGTAATGCAATTCTCCGAGACTCTAGCTGGTGTAAAATGAACGACGTGTAAAACATAGACAGTCATTGTATGCTCTCCTATTACCAGAAGCATTTCCGAGACATTTTGCATTTGCAAAGATCTCCATTTTGAGTAAATCTCCACTGATATTTGTAATTTTGTATTATCAACTTCTTTCTTATATCTTATTCTACAATTCTCAAAAATATCTCAACATCTTCTGACAGCCAATTACAAAAGTATAAAATACAAAACTTTTCACATTTATAATTATATAATTAACTATAAATGGCATGAACTGCTAAAAACCATTCCTCTTGGTTCAGCCATTGCTTTTATTTTAGGTATCTATTTTCCATTTCTTCTCTGGATGCCCTTCGTCCACGATGTCTGTGGTCTTCCTCGTTGACGCCTTCTTAGTGAAATCCATTTATGTATCATCCTTGGCAATTTTTCTACGCTCATTCGCATTAAATAACCATGTCGACTGTCTTGTTAAAAGTCCTTTCACAATATTATTTAAATGCCCATTTTTTTTGTCTAATTGTATCATTTCTGATACTATCTCTTCGAGATATCCTTGCTGATCGCCTCCAGTAATCCATTTCCCATTGCCAAATTATTTGTGTGTATTTTTAACTTGCCATGTTTCTGCACCACATAAAGCTGTGCTTCTAACTATTTTCTTCTCAAAGGTGTATAGTACATAAGTATACAGTATGATATACTGATGAAATGTGGATATTCAAAACTCTCTCGTCGCGAATGTTCACCGTTTTATGGTCCTATAAACAGCGCCAAAGGAAATTCGAATATCTTGCGTTCAATGCAAAGGAGATTTCCGTGATGAGCCTTTCCAGGCGAAAAGCGATTGCCTACCGATTTTTCCTCATGCAAATGCTGCGTTATATCTACAACTCTTACATCTCCGGAAATTGATTCACAGAATCATGAATTGCTTAAAGTGAAGTCGATGTTAACCTTGTGATTGCTGTAGAATCACTCTTTCGTTCATGAAGTAAAACACGATCTCCAGAATTGAAGAGAGAGAAAAGGTTTCCGTTGAAATTCTGTGCTGTCGGTTTTCAAGTTTTACACCAAATATCCAGACGTTGGTGATTACTCAGAATTTGTCTTCTGTATGCATGACATCATTCATTAAAGTTTCTCTAACTCTCATTTGCATTCCCTATCTTCACCTCTCCTTATCAATCACAGATTTTCTTCTCAACCTACCAATTACTCCATTATTCTTTAGAGTTATTTTTTCGTAGTCAGATTCTATTGCACTTTAATACCAATGCTCTGTACCATATAAATTTATAAGAGTGCAGCATGATAAGTGTTTGTGATTAAGTTTACAATTTCACCATAATGTGCCGGGATGAACCCAGCAGGCCCTGCTTAAAGAAGAAATGTCCCCTGTTTCTTACAACGGAAACCCTGGATTCAAACATACAGCTCCCAAATTCAGTTATTGGTCTATATACTTACCGTTGAATTCAATGATGGTATTCTTTTTTCTGTAAAACTTCTCTCTGAAGACAAGTTAATTTCTAAGCATACAAGCAACTGTACGCAGAAGGCGAGCGAAGGGTGACTAAACGGTGCCCTCTAGTGAGCAACTGCGGCCTACTAAATTGGGTGCAGTTTTCTTTGTTCGAATTCTTAAGGTCTTCCTTATTAGTTGTTCCTGCCTGAATAGCCAATAATCTAAATTGAGCAAAGGCTACTATTATCGAAAATAGGTTAAAAAGTGATTCTAAAACAATCGCCTGAACTTTCTGATTAGAAGCCATGTTGGTTCAGAAACGCTTAGAAAGTGTGTGTGTGTGTGTGTGTGTGTGTGTGTGTTTAATGAAGTAAATCTTAGGTTAACATTTTAATATCTTTATTTCAATTGTGGATATAAGCATTACAGTCAATCAGAAGACACGAATTGCATAACTTCAATATGGCGGATATATTTTAGAAATGTTTTTGAAAATTTTGGATTAATTTACATATTAAGTGACCTCCCGAAGTCTAAATGAAATGCAAATTAGAAGAAACACCAGCTGATAAATATATAGGCATGAAATTCCCTCACATTTGTATGGCTCAATAAATAAGTAATTAAGATTAGCATATTCACATGTATATACTTTGCTTATTTAAATCACGAATAGAACAATGTTGTAGTCAAACGGTATCGTTTGCGGTTCCCAAGCGGCGGGTCCGGGTTCGAGTCCGAGTTGGGTTGGTTTTCTAAGGTTTATTCAGGGATCCCCCCCCCCCCAGTTCTTTAGGTGAACCCAGGGAAACTTATCCACCATTCTTCATCTGGAACAGGTCGCGGGGCATTGATCATTAACAAAAAAAATACATAGGCCACGAATATAAAATATAAAATTACTCATGATTACTCTTTTTATCCGCTACTAAAAAGGGTGTAATAATTTGAATCACGATTGTTGTTGCAATTCTTTTATTGATCATATTAAAATTATTTTACAGCTGAAAAGCATTATCCCACTTATTTGATGTAGATATGTTGTGCATTAGTTAATAATACAAATCTATCGACTGTTTTCCAAACATTGCGGTTGTTTCCTTGTATTACCTATTAATGCATCTCTCTATAAGTAGTATATTATAGAGTACAGAGTCTGGTTTTGCCCGAGCATGGCTGGAAGATGTCTTTCTCTCTAACGCGCAGAGTATTTCAGTTCACCAAACAGCTGTTTCCGCTCCGTTGGATCCAATGTTTCTCTGCTTTACTCCAACGCCATTTTGAAACAGTCATACATGCGAAATCGAGCGTAGAAGATTTTGCTGCTTTATATTACCGAGTTACATAGGAGTCTAGAACCCCTTGTGCAGACGTTGGTTAGTAGTATTCTTTTTTCATAACCATGTTCATACCATTGGCAGATTTAGCATAATTTTATTATTATTATTATTATTATTATTATTATTATTATTATTGCCGACTAACGCAAGAAAACTATTTATGGCAGAAAATAAGAAGTAAATTGCTTGTGTTTATACTGCGAAAAAAATATAGTCTTAATTATCATGGCGTCTCTTGAAGTGCTTACTTTTGTTTGAATATGTAGAGCGGTAAAATAAACTCCTTCTTAACGAAAATGTGTATATGTACCGTATATATTTATATAATTATTTACAGGGCGGTGCGATAACTTTCAAGTTGTATAGAATGTGCACCATCTGAAGATTATTGAACGTATTGATGGACAAAAGTTGCTTTAAAGACACAAAAACGATGTTATCTTCTCGGGTAGTTCAGAATATTTGTAAGTGGGTCGTCTATCTTGATTCTTTCAACAAGCCCCATATGTAGGCTTCAGGGGCCTGAGATCCGGGGAGATGCAGTTTGCGGGAATGGAGTTGCAACAGAAATTGGGCGATCTTCAAAGTGTCGTTGCAGAAGGACAAGTAACTTCCCCGCGGTATGAGCTGTTGCTCCATCTTGCTGCATTCATTGTGTTGGAGGGGTAAGTTTCTGGCGTGACAAAAAGGACACAAATCCCGCATGAATGGGCTAATAATGACGTCTCTGTGGCGCTGTGGTTAGCTGTTAGAGGATTCTGTGCAACATTCTCGACGAAATAAGGACCCAATATTCCATGACCGGAACACAGTGCACCAATTCGTAACCCGCGCACTGTGCAATGGTTTCTGTACAGCACATCAGGCTATTGAAACTCTATATAATGAGTTGTTTGTCTGTTGATGTGGTCATCAAGTTGAACATGGGTTTCATCTGTAAAGCACATGCTATAGCAGATCCCCACACGTCATAGACAACACTCGGACTCGCTCATTCCTTCCTGTTAGACGCTGAGCAACTTGAATCTGGAATGTAAATCCACCCATCTCTTTTAACATCCGTCGAACAAACCTATCGTTTAAACCAAGTCACAGTGATGCTCGTCCTATACTGCCCTTTGGCGACTTTGGAGAAGTAGTTCCTGATTCAAGTTTGTGGTGACAGTTCTTGGGCGACCTGTTGTCCCCTTTCGTTGACATAGGACTGATCTCGTACGACGGAACTTGCCAACGACAACTGTTTGGTACCTCCTTATTCAATCTTTAACGCGGAACCAACTCGGTTCATTCTGGCGTCCTACTCCATATGACCGGAAATAATGTTCCACGATAAACACCTTCTCTTCTGTCATGTCGGTCCTGATGTTCTATTGGTTATTTCTTATTGGTGATTTCTATTGGTGGAATCTATTGGTGATTTCTTATGGACCTATCACGAGGATAGGTCCATAAGTTTCCGGCCTCGCCTGAATGGGTTATCACCTTCACAAAATCCTATACCTCATCTGTTAAGTAAATAATTGCAACTGCAACTCCCGGTCTGGTATGTTCAATTGTTCAGATATAGTTGCATAAAGAAGGCTATGTGTAGAAGATTGTGACATGTTCAAAATGGAGTTTCGAGTTGTTTTTAAGTTTTTTACAAAAGAAGGGCTTTCTCCAAATGAAATTAAACAGTATTAGGTGGATATATGGGGAAGCATCCCCCCATATTCTACCGTAAAGGAAGGAGCCAACCTTTTTCGAATGGGTCGAGAAAGCATTGAAGATGATGGGCGTGCAGGCCGGACCTTGGAAGTGCTCACTCCTGAAAATATCGTTGTTGTGGAGGGGGAAATTATGGAAGACTCACCGCTCAAAGTTCCAGAAATAGCAGCAAGATTGGGCCTTTCTCAAACTACAGTCCTTCGAATTATTCATGAACATTTAAACATGAATAACGTTAGTGCAAGATGGGTGCCTAGACTTCTTTCTTCAGTCCAAAAGCAGCAACGAGTCATCTGTTGACACGCATTTTTGGAACTCTGCCATGGCAACGAGAGAGAAGTTCTGCAAAACATTGTTACAGGATATGAAACTATGGTTCTCTACTATGACCGCTTGTCCAAAAGAGAATCAATGGAGTGACGTAAATTTGGCGAAGCACCGCCTCTGAAAGCCAAGGTCACCCATTAACCAAGAAAAACATGGCCACGATCTTTTGGGATTGTGAAGGAATACTCTTCATTGACTTCAAGGAGAGGAACACCACAATACATGGGGAGTACTATGTTGCCTACTGCAAAGACTAAGTGCTTCCATCAAACAGATAAGGCGCCTTTCAAAACCGCCACGAGTGGCCGAGGTCGTTAAGGCACGGACTCGTGAGCGGGAGGTCTGCGGTTCGAATCCCGCCAGGACCGTCCTCCCTGACTGGGGTTTTTCCAGGTTTTCCTCAGTCTTCATAACTGGCAAATGCCGGGGAGGTACCTAAACTTAGGCCTGGAACGCTTCCTTCCTTAAAAAAAAAATATCCTTTCCCAATTTATCATTTCATTTCATGTATCATCAGTGTCCATCGCCTGTGGTGCCTCAGTAGTAAAAACGGGCGTTAAACACTACTCAAAAAAAAAAAAAGGCGCCTTCTTCACGACAACCCGCCTGTGCACACAGCTCTTGTTGCAAAGGATGCTGTGAAGAAATGTGACTTCGAGGAGATCGACCCTACAGCCCAGATCTAGCTCCCACTGATTATTTCCTCTTTTCAAAACTTAAGAAAGACCTTCCAGGAAAGAAATTTAAGTGTGAAGAAGTGATGATGCTATTTACGCCCATTTTGCAGACAAGACCCCTGACTATTTTGGGGGTGGGGTTGAAATGTTAATTCAAAGATGTGAGAAGTGTATTGCTATAAAGGGTAACTATATTGAAAAGTGAAATGTAGTTTTTGTTTTTATCATGCCTAGAAATTGGTTAGGCCATAAACTTATGGACCTACCCTCGTACTTACTTCGTAAACCCAAAATTGCGGGTTCATTCCCGGCCATGGTCGATGAATATTTTTCGGGCGTAAAAATTACCGGTAATTTTGTCCAGAGATCCCCGTTTTTAGCTATGGAGGTCTTTAACATGTCGTTATTGCGTTCAAGGTTTTTACGTCCCAAAAAATCTATCGAATATCGACCGAATTTGAACCCATGAACCTTTGGTTCAGAGTGGTGCGCGTTACCTCTAAACCAGCACTTTACTGAATATGGTTAATAAACTATTATTATTATTATTATTATTATTATTGTTGTTGTTGTTGTTGTCGTTGTTTGCGGACATACGACTGCTGAAAATAAAAGAATATTATAAAAAGCATTATTCAAATTGGAAAAAAGTATATACAATCATGTAATTTAGCGATATCCTCTTAAAAGAAAAAGTTATGGCTTCTGGGGTCCTTTTATGAAAGAAAGTAAGATTTTTATTGAAAGTAAACTAATTGAACAAGTTACATTCTCTAACTTTTTGACTGTGTAGTGTCCTATAATGTTTGTAATAGTACATGTATATAAAAATATTTATAAAATGAATCAATTTATTGGTGCTAATAATAGAAAATTTAAAAATAATGTTAGGAATTAAAGCAAAAATACAGTTACATAAAACTGAGGCTTGGACTCTTAAAGTAAAAGATGGGGGGGACTGCAAATAGCAGAAATTAAATTTCTAAGAAATATGGAAGGAATAGGAAGGACTGAACGAGTAAGAAATTACTATATAAGAAATAAGTTAAAGGTGAGAACAAAATTATATAATAGTGAAACGAAAAAGTGAATGCTGGGTCATTTAGACCGAATGGATAATATATGACACCAAAATATTTTTAAATTATAAATAAACTGGAAAGAGGAATATTGATCGATCGAAAAAGCGATGCTTAGGCCAGTCATGGCTGAAACAGGTCCATGTAGCTCAATAAGTGAAGTATATGTTAATTTTTCGATTTTAAGTTTATTCTTTGATGTAATATAAGATATTTCTAAGCTGTAGGAAAGTAACAGACCTCTATTTATGAAATTAATTAATAACTTTTATAACATTATTATAGGTAAAAATAATAACTTCGTCTGTGCTGAACGAAACTGAAAATAGCAGGAAGTTGGTTATCCGGATTTATTGAAATGCTAAAACATTTATGCTTCAACATTCGTTTCACATATTTGAATCGATAAAATCGAAAGCTTATCGGTAACTTGAGGAGGAAACTGTTTCATTGGCGGTGCATAGAAGCGAAGTCTCTAAAAGGCCGTTCTCACTCCCAAACACGCCGCTGTAAGCCCCAGGTTATTTAGCAAAGGTAGGGGTGACTTAACCCGCTGTGGATGGGACCGCGGAGCACCCTTATGTACGACAGGAGAGCCTACTATCGGCAACCCTTTGAAAACAACAGCAGAGTCACTCTGGAGAGCACTGTGCACGGTGTCCAGAACGCGGTCCTCCTTGTTGTTATTATGATGATTGTTTTGTCTCTAGAAGGGAGAGGGCGGCACGGCAGGGTTGCCTAGGTAACAGGGGTTGTTGCATGCGTGGGGAAACCGCCCTTGCACGCACCATATAACCCAGGGATGAATGGACTAACGTTGCACATACTCGCAGGGCTGTAAAAATTCTTGCCAGACCTCACATGGCTTCATTTAGACCCTGAACAATAAGAAATAAAGATGTAAGTCGCATTAATTCTCATTGCAAACACGTACAAACCCCTGTCATCTACAAAAAGTCACAATTTTTTATTATTCAGAGAAAAATCATTTTGAATTTTTTGATTTCTAATAATAATTCAGATTTGTTATAAAATTTATAGTAGCACTTTTTTTTCTTCACAAAAAGGTATTAGACAATGACACAAACAATTTGTTTAATATTTTTCATTTAATGAACATACGATGAATACAAAGACACAATAAAAAGCTTTCGTAAATATTAAAAAAAAAAAAAAAAAAAAAATCCATCAAGCAGGAGCTGCGTAAACTAAGCGAATTCCTCAACAAGTAGAATAACATTAAAATCAATATAAAATCAATATTATGGCTTTATTAATTAATGCAATAAGTTTATGCATTACTATGTGTTAATTAGCATGACATGATCATATGACCATTGATAGACAAAGCTATACTGCTTGAAAATTTTTAAACATTTTAAAGGTAATCATGTTTATGAACTGAGACCTAGATATCATCTTTTTATTTTTATTATTAATAGAGAGATATAACAGAAAGTTTCTGCTTATCTTGTATATATAAATAAAACATGATACTATTTAAAAACAATTACAATGCTCTAAACAAATATACACAATCAACAATATAGCATCGAAAGTACCATGGATTTTCAGTGGCTGTGAAATTTTATTCATATTTTATTACAGTAAAAATAAGTAACGCAAAATTTTTCTGGAGGTTATTACAGAGCGCTCTTGTTTATAAATATAATTCTCACACACATATTAGATTAATATTTCACAGTTGCTATCTTAAGGACAATCTTTTGTTAGATAAAAACCATATGCAACGTTATAAATACAGTTTATATGCTGAGTTAATTTGTTCTTTTATTTTGAAACAATAGAGAAAAAATTAAAGATTAGAGCACTTTTTAAATTTCAGTTTTCAAGTGTACCCCGACTTTTAATGGTCCAGTTTCCATAATTTTCAGAGACTGTTTTTATATTTTATTTAATTGGTATATGTCGAGTTTTGTTGTGAAAAAACCAAATATTGGTGCCACTAGAGCGATTTTTAAATTTTGGGTTTCAGTTAAACCCTCGCTCCTAATCATCTGATTATATTGATTTTCTGAAACCATTTTTTTTTTTTATTTTATTTCAATGGCCTATACCGAGTTTCGTTTGGAAAGAAAATACTGATGCCACTAAAGCGATTGATTTTAAAATTCTGGGTTTCAGGTAAACCCAAATTGTCCTATTTCGCTTGTTTTCGACAACTATTTTTGTTGTTTTATTTCAATGGCATATACCGAGTTTCGTTGAGAAAAAAAAAAACAAACAATTGCGGCCGATAGAGTGATTTTTAAATTTTTGCTTTAGGTTAACTCCTCTCCAATAGTCCAATTTTGCTGATTAACAAGATCGATGAATCGTTTGTTAATTAACTGTTATAATTATTTCGAGTTTCGTTAAGAAAAACCAAAATTGCAACTATTAGTGCTTTAACACACACCACACACACACACACACGCACACACAATATATATATATATATATATATATATATATATATATATATATATAAAAGCAAAATAAAGTAACATTATTAACACTGTAACTAAATTAACAATAAATATAAAAGCAGAAAAGGATAAACACTAAGAGAAAGTCACACCTATAATCAAATATATTTGGAACTACTAAGAGTTCTTCTATGGCAAATAGAACTCTCGTAGTTCGAAATATACGGATTACAAGTGTGACTTTGTCTTATTGTTTTACCTTTTCTGCTTTTATATTTATATTGTTAATTTAGTTACTGTATATATATAATATAAAATAAAAATAAAAATAAAGTAACACTATCAACAATGTAACAAATTAACAGTAATTATAATAGTAGTAAAGGATAAAACACTAAGAAAAAGTCACACTTGAGAACTATATTTCGGACTCGTGGAGTCCTTCTATGGCAAGAAGACAAGTCACTTCTTGTCCGAAATATAGCGTTCTCAAGTGTAACTTTTTCTTAGTGTTTTAACCTTTACTAATATTGTAATTACTGCTAATTTATATATATAATTCCTTTTTGGTGCCTAGTAGGTAGGGTCGATAGAGATTTAAAGAAAATTTTCTAAAATATTTTCATGTTACAAATGCAATAGCTGCATTTCTTCGGAATTCGCTAATAATGAACACTAAAGAAAAAATATTAAACATTATTGTACAGTTTTAGCTTATTAAAACTGATTCAATTCTCTTCTGTATCATCATTGTCATCATTTTTGTTTGTATCAGATTCAGTCAGAGATTTTTCTGGTGCTTCTCGATTTCACATTCGCTTCACACATTTAACTTTGTACGAGATTATATCACTTTCTGCAGTGGAATCATAAGACCTCTTAGTAATTATTGTATTATTATTATTATTATTATTATTATTATTATTAAATTTACAGAAGAATATCTGCTTTTTGTCATGCATAGTTCAATCAAAAGGTAATAGCAGTTATTTATGCAAATATTTGCAAGTATAGCCTATAAACAGTAATTTCAAACATTATAAAGATAAAAAATGGTGTAATTATCTCTTTAAATCAACAACACAAAAACTGCACTGTAATTGCACCTTTGAACAACATTCCAACCCCCTATCACCACCGCGACAACTTCGAAGATTGAAACGAAAACGACATTCAAATTTATAGCAAGATTAACTTTAAGCACATTGTAATGAGGACAGCCGCTGGGCTGCAACTTCCACACATGTGTCTTGTACGTTTATACTATGTTGCGTTAATTTTTCATAACTGTACTGTACATATTGTATAATAAAGTTTACAACTTATTAAAACAATTTTAAAATTACAATTTTAATGCAAAAAGATCATTATAATAACTAAGAAGAAATGTTAGCTATGAAATAATAACTACAACAATGAGAATTCTTAATTCAACCAGATTAGTCCACATCAATGCGAGGAAACCCCATAAACTTACATAACGCTTTTTCCTTGCAAATATGCCATAACGGCTACCTCTGTTTCCACGTTAAACGTCTAGGAATGCATTAATGTCTTTTCCCTCATAAACTTAAGACTGATTCCAGTTCAATGAGAGGGGTAAAAATTGAAGGCGAGGGATTGTTAGTGACTATTTCCTTAAGGCGGAGGAAATCTCTATTAGGGAAAATGAACAGCAGTTTCGCGCCAGTTCCTCAGTTATCAGTTTATTGATGTTAACGTGTTCATATAGAGATAACCTGGAAGAAATCTTTCGATCCAATAATTTTTTTAAACGGTTCAGCAAATCTTAATAAATGGCAAACGTCTAAGTATTTTAATAAACTGGCAAAGACAAAGCTTAGGAGGTGAAGAATGTAGAACACTGTAAGCTAAAAAACCTTCCCTTAACATCTTTAGGTAATTATTAGACTTGGGAAAAAAGTGTTTTTAAAATTTAGTAATGGACATACTATGCACGTGTTTACGAACAGATCTGCAAGACATGCCTGCCACACAGCACATTGACTAGGAAGTCAACGCAGCATAAGAGTGGAAGATTACCTTCGTTTGGTTTCTTTCAGAAGACTGATATATTACAGAAGTATGTTTCTCAGTACGGGGCAGATGTATTTTCTTTAGTTAACAATAATCTTTCCTCTAAATTTTGCATGGGGAAAATACAAGGAATGTAATATTAGGAAACATGTAGTAATAGTAATTGTAGTGGAAAATAAGTTTGAAACATTTGAATTTCAATGGGTGAAACCACAGATTCCAGAAGTATCATTTTGCCAATGTATTGTAGCTTAGTTGAATGCAGAAAACGCCAGTAGGTTCTACCTTCACTACCTTCTAACATGCAATTCATTAGATATGCTGTAGTCATCTTGTATGCAGTATAGAAATGGGTTGCTATTTGTTATGGATATGGTGAAATCAGCAAAGACGGTATCTTAAGCAGCCATGACACACATGCCGCAGGAACAATACTGTTTCACAGCTGGTACATTCACACTCCAGGCCACTAGCATAATAGGAGGATATCTATTCCCGCCTTCATCGACTTCACTAAGGCCTTAATGATGTAAATCGGAACATCCGGATGAGAAAACTCTTTGTCACTCTAGTACAAAGAAATCCTCAGTTGCAACTACATGCTATCAGTTACTGACAGTAAGTCAATCTGTTTTTTTAATAGTGTTTAACGCCCTTTTTACTACTGAAGCATCACAGACGATGACACTGGTGATACATGAAATGAAATGATAAATTGAGAAAGGATTTATTTTTTAGAGGAGGGAAGCATTCTAGGCCTAAGTTTAGGGTACCTCCCCGGCATTTGTTATTTATGAGGACTGAGGAAAATCTGGAAAAAAAAAAAAAAACCAGTCAGGGAAGATGATCCTGGTGGGAATCGAATCCTAGACATCCCAATCGTGAGTCCGCGCCTTAACGACCTCAGCCACCCGTGGCGGTAAGCCAGTCTAGCCCCATAGTTCAAATTAACGGAATCCTCCAAGGAGATCCCCCTCAGCCCAATACTATTCACCTTACTGACCCATGATGTAGTCAAAGAAATGGTGTCAGAGGAAATCATAATGCTTCTCTGTACATACGATATCATTCTTTTCTCAAAAAGTAGACGGCCCTGCAGGAAGGACTGAACAAGCTCTGCAAGTGGTTGCATAGAAATGATAAATAACAAAACAAAAATTATCAATTTCGGAAAAGAAAGAAACATCTCCAAAGACAGACAACTTCCATTGAGGAAATGTTCAGTTAGATTCGGTAAATTCTTATAAATACCTCGGCTTAACACTTCAAGTCACGGAGAAAGCTTTCACGAAGCATGTAGAAGTGTCACATTGAGAACGTTGGCGTATTATCAGTTGGCACAGCCTTGATACTAATTGCACCTATGCTATGCAGTCACTAAAATTTGGAACCACCTCACTCCCGCAAAACTGAAGGCAGTGAAAGTAGCTTACCTACTATTCACCATAAATGTAATCCATATCGATCTTCTTATTTCGTGTATCAAACATCCATAATTGAAAACGAAGTGAAACTGACAGAGAATAATGTCCTTTTAGGTTTGAATTGGCAATGATGAGCACTCGTTTGTGTACCGATGTTAACAAATGAGCGTCTGCGTATAAACAAATGAGTGTTCTAATAGCAACAACAAAACAAAAGAGAGAGAAGTGAAAGTAAGTGAATAATATTTGCTGTCTTATTTGTCCAATATTACATCACCTATCATTCCTAGCTGATAGATGTACCAGAACTTTTATACTGAAAACTGGATGCACTTTTCATTCCGGGGGGGGGGGATACACCATTCCACTAAGGGAAAAATTTTAGACCTTGAAACGACCTTGAGAATGTCATTTCAAGGACTAATTAAGATCGCCATCTTATGTCCCCCTAAAAGCACTTCAAATTTTGTCTGATGCATTTTTTATTTTCTCCTTTATTTCGGAGTTAAATGAATGTGTGTGTGTGTGTGTGTGCGTGTGCAGTTTTTTGTCTGGTGATCTGTAAACTGTGAAGAAGGATAATTGGTTATCCGAAATATCGTCTGAATTGTGTTCCTATTTTCGTAGTTACTGTTTTTGCCTGTATTTCACAACTTTCGATATATAATTATATAATTTGTATAATTATGCCTGTGATGATGTTTTTTTTTTTGATTGATTTATTTATGGACGCTCTTTAACATCTCAGGTCACCAGCGTCCATTCAACTCAGGGCGTGAAAGGGCCGACAAATTTTGCTCAGAGGCCTCTCTTTCAGGCTTGAGGTTCTTTTTCGTAAATGTACGACATGAGATCCACGGCTTTACTTCCCTTCCGAAGGAAGCCATACTTAGGATTTTTACGCCTGAAAAAATCCATCGGTCCTGGCCGGGTTCGAACCCGCGATCTGGGTTTAGGAGGCAAGTATGGTAACCACTACACCACCAGGACCGACGTGATGTTGGTACCACCCTGACGGGAAATATATGGCATAAACACAATTAGAGATCAGTTTACCTCTCAAATAATTGTTAACTATAGTAAGTTAATATGGTGAATGAAAGCTTTACACAAATGCACGCTATCCTCGTACCATGACATTTTGTTATGTGATCTGTTAGGATTTCTTACAAATACTTATTGTTCCTAAATAATCTCTTTATCTTTACCAATATCTGTTTTAATTGCCAATTTTCTACTACGTGGTCTTTACTTTGCTTAATTACAAATATCAAAACAACGATGACGACAAATATTTTAAATTTAATAAATTCATGAAAATGCTGGACCTGTGCTCCAATGATTTCAGATACTAAAAACTTTGATTTGGAAGAGGAACATGCTTACTTAGGGTGTAACAAAGTTTGGAAATAAAAAAAAAATTACTTTGCGTAATTCAGTGTTTATTTTCTCAAATAATATCATACAAGAAACAACAAAATTAGCTTGCATATCTCTTTCCTTCATTTAGTCAGAGACCTACGCGTCATTTCCTGAATCTTAGCATTAGGAATCTGATTTTTATCATATGGTTGCAATGCGCTCTGGATCTCTCTTTACATTATATAGGTATAAAAGCCTATGCGGCACCCTCATGTTAACGACAACCATGCATTTTAATTATGAGACGAATTAAGGTAGGCACCTAAATGTATCCAGGAAAGGTAGATTCATTTACGAAAGAAAAAATGGTACAAAGCATGCATTTATTGTAAAAGAAGAAGACAGAACAGACGTGTAATACTCACAAGAAGTGCATTTAATAGTACTTAAAAATGAAGAAATTTAATGGCAATGAACCAAGTGTCATGAAACATAAATATTATCACGTGCTTACCTTCAATTTACACAAATTAAATAAATTTAATGGTCAAGTATAATGAACAATGTGTAAAGCCTTAACATTATCTTGCCTTCAATGTACATAAAGAAATCTAATAAAAACACACTAAACAAAGTAATATAAAACTTAATATTGCCACGAGCTTACCTTCAGTTTACACATTAAATAGATCTAATGGCAAAACACAACAAGCAAAGTAATATAAAACATTAATATTACCTTCGATTTACACTTAAAAGAAATCATAAAAGTAATATAAAATAATATCACGCTTGCCTACCTTGCATTTACTTATATTAAAAGCTGAAAATTCTACTGAATATAATAAAGAAAATCCCTGAAATTAAATAGAATTACAACAAATAAAACATAACTTACACAATGCCTTGGTCAGTGGGTGAGAGTGAGGAAGAAGCAACGAAGCTATAAATTTACCTCAAGAAGACGCTACTCCTTCTCGCTCTGAAGTCCGAGGCATGCTCCTACCAGGCCGAAGTAAGACTGACCAATGGGAGAAGGGACACTGGGGGAGGGGGGGTTTATCAGGATGAGACAAGGAAGAAAGTGAAAACAGAGATTTGGCACGTAGCAATACAGAGTCCCTGCAAAGATGTCATGTTGTCTAAAGTGTTTGAAAATGAGGATGTTTTTTCAGGTATAATTGAAGAAATATATTTATAACATCAGGGAGATGTCATTTGTAGAGTCCTGTACAGGCTGTTTTATCAAACTAAAAATATCTTAATATTATTAATTTTACTCCGTTCTACTTTAATCGTTTTACGAGTTTTGCATTATGCCTATCCAATCGTCACTGTGCATACGATATTTCATTTACGTTTACATAGCTCTATTTGAACAAAACCTGATATCATATTATGTTCACATAGTCAAATCTACCTTGATCAGTTATATAATTGAACTATTTAACAATGGTGTCATTTCCGATTACATTTGTATTCCTGTCAGTCAAAACAACACATAACCATGAACTTGTATGCTTATGTAATTCCATATATCAGTAACATGTGGAAATTCCGGGAACTTGTGTATTTGAATGTCAAGTGATAGATCTCGATTAGACGATTACAATAATACAGGGTGATCCGTTTGAGATATCAGAAAAGTAGAACTGTAAATACAGAGGGTGCATATCTCTGAGCGGTTTGTTGTAATATATGCAAAAGAATGTAAGTTTCTAGCGGTCGGTATTTCCAACCCCAATTGCTTGCGTTTCACCGCTAGCGTGCATGATAGATAAAATGGCCATAGCGCGCTCAGTGGTTGAATGTTATGCTGTATTTTCGAGTGTTGTAAGGACCCAGCGGGCTTATAGACGAGAATACAAGTCATTATGCCTCTTCACATTGAAACATTGTTAAGTGGAACTACATATTCCTGGCTAATGGTCTGATACTGTCTCCCACAGGCTGAAGGGTACGTGATTGAATGAATGAGCCTATTTATTCAAATTAATATATACATTATTAATTTTGCAACCTTCGCATACGCTGATGACGTAAGATGTTAAAGAGCGTCCATAAATAAACGAAACCTTTGCATGAGTGCCTTTCATAATACTCAAAAAGTGCTTTACTTAAATAAATAACTAAATAAGTCACACCTCCATTGCTTAACGTAGTTAAAATAATAATGATAATAACGTTAATAATAATAATAATAATAATAATAATAATAATAATAATAGCAATAATCTCAATATTAGCTTAATATACAAATACAGAACATAGAATCCCTTCCTCCTTGTTAGTAGAATAAGTAAACACAATATCGTCTATACATAAAATTTTAATTCAACTTAGTTCCCTCATCCTGCCCCCGTTTTCTGCCTTTTCAGACCTGAGGTGTTTCACCTTCGACATGAATTGGGTAAGTGATAGCAACAAAGAGTAAGCCATTCGACAAGTCCATGTCTCAAAAGCCCGCGAAGGTCACTCCATAGCTTATCAGTAGTAGCTTGTAACCTATGTTTCCATACCAAAGCAAGCATTGGCGTCCATCTCAACTTGACTACATGATGATGTCAAGTGAACATTGTACGCACAAAAACCCACAGATTGAAGCCGACCTACGACAGGAAATTAGAGCGGCCTTTGAACAGATCACTTCAGAAATGGTCCTTGCCGTGTCCACGCAGTATGAGTTCTGCAGGATCCGCAATGGGAGTCTTATTGAGCGCTAATATTAGTACAAAAGAGATAAAATAAACTCCTAACTTTCCTAATGTAATAATTACCAAGTAATAAACTTGATTAGCCTCTTGTATATATGGTTTTACTTTTCTGACATTCCAAACGGATCTCTCTTTATATATAGTGCCGAAAGTGGAGTTATGCTATTATATAACTCACGTCTTCAATCCTTCTTTAAGCCCACTTTATGCAGCAAAAATACAGCTTAAAACTATATAAAATAGTTCAACTCTTCTATCTCAAAGAATTTCTGTGCATAGCAAAAGTACAGTAAAACATTGGTGAATTTAAAATATCTAGGAAAACATGTTAAGTTCGTTTAGAGTGATTTCAGCACATTCTCTCTTGCTCTGTGTGTATTCCTTTAAATATTTGTTGAGTATCGTTGCACTAACAGCAAAATTCACTTCGCTAAATCAGCAAAGTTTAAATAACTAGCTGTAGTTGAAGGAACGTGCTAAAATTTTTCAGAGAATACTTAAATTTTTGGTAGCATGTCCGGAAAGAGGGGTTTTCGGTGAATTTCCTAACAAGAGCAGGTGCAAATCCGATTGGGAGAAACTGATTCGGACTCTCCCTCAACCCCAGGGCTCATAAATCTCGTGAATAATTGGCGCTTTACCTATCGCGCCTCTAGGGGATAAAACTAAAGTTGTTCATACTACAAGCTATGCAGATTTGTTGCGTCATGGCAGTTAAAGCAAATGAAGATCTAATGGCTTGCCTGTGGACGAAAACCATATAACATTTACAGTCAGTGTAGGATGGGCTATGTTTGTTTCAAGCAGGATTTGGTAGCCATGGAAACCTGAAAAGGGAATCGCAGCATCTCCCTGATCTGTGCAGATGACGCCACCAGATGGCTGCGGTACACTAAAGTTAGAGATGTAACAATAACAATTGAGTGAGAGCAAAAGAGTGTTGCGAATTAATTAATTCTGATTTAATGGATTGGCTTATACATGCACGCTTAAAGGTATTTTGTAACACTCGCGCACCTTTTGCTGTGTGAATAGCAAATTTGTTCTATTTAACCAGGGTTCTTGTTTTCTAAAGAAATTAATTACAATTTCCAACACAACAGTTGTAAAATAACACTACACTAATAGCCCAGTAACTAAGACCTTGTCAACGGATAAACAACTTCTTTGAAATTCCTGAAAACTGGTAAAGCACATGCAAAGTCAAATCATTCATTCTAAGAAACTAATAAATATATTTATGGTACAATTAGAAATAGGCGTTTTAATCTTTGATCGTGGTAATGCAAACTTTCAGGGATGATGGAGAATGTAAAGTGTATCAGTTAGGGAAAGAAAATCCGGACCGGAAACACCCAATCGTAGGTTACGCGTCAAACTTGTTTTGGAATACTATGAAAGTAATATAAGAAACGTACGAAGCTTTATTTGTAGATTTAAGATTGCTTTCACAAGCTGCGAAAATATTTACAATTGTTGTTCAAAATGGTGTCCACATCGCATTAAATTCTGTCATTTGCAAGTTCGTGTGCTTCTGTGAACCTCCTTCATAAAGACTTGAGCTGAGGAAATGAATGAATGAATGAATGGTGTTTAACGCCCGTTTTCGCTACAGAGGCACCACAGGCGATGGACACTGATGATACATGAGATGAAATGATACATTGGGAAAGGATTTATTTTTAAGGAAGGAATCGTTCCAGGCCTAAGTTTAGGGTACCTCCCCGGCATTTGCCATTTATGAGGACTGAGGAAAACCTGGAAAAAACCTCAGTCAGGGAGGACGGTCCTGGCGGTATTCGAACCCAGACCTCCCGCTCACGAGTCCGAGACTTAACGACCTCGGCCACCCGTGGCGGTGAGCTGAGGAACCCAGGGTAGTTTAGCCTGAATTATTTTAGCATTCTCCTACAAAAATGGCGCAATAACCCTTAAAATATTGAACTACACAAGTTCAAATATTTATATATTTATTTTGCATTTGAAACATTAAACTCGAAATTAAATAGATAAATGAATAATGTAATAACATATTTCCCACTTTAGCGAATTCCGAAGGAATGTAGCTATTGCAATTATACCCATGAAACGATTATTGAAAAATGTATTCAAATCTCTATCGATTCTACGTACCAGGCACCGAAAATGACAATGAAAAAACATAATATATAATTATGTGTGTTTGTTAACGATCTATTGGTCACAATCTTTGTTTTTTCTCATTGAAACTTGGCATATAACCATCAATTCTTCGAGTTCGTTAACCAGCAAAATTTGACCATTGGGGCTGAGGGTTAACCTAAAGCAAAATTTAAAAGAAATAAAAATAGCCCTACCGGCCGCGATTTATTTTTTTTTTTCCTCCACGAAACTCGATATATTTCTGTAAAATAAATTGATAAAGGTGTTTTCCGAAAATCAGGACTATCGGGGGCTATTAGGAGTGTCGGCATACTGGGAAAATGAGGGGGGGGGGGTTTAAAGCGAAATTTAAAAATCGCTCTAGCAGCGGCTATTTTAACTTTTCGAAAGGAAACTCGATATACATTTAAATAAAATAAAATAAGAAAAACAGTTTCTGAAAATCAGAGAAATTGAGTCATTAGGAGGTTTACCTGAAACCCAAAATTTAAAATCACTCTAGCAGCACCAATGTTTCTTTTTTCACAACAAAACTAGACATAAACCATTTAAATCAAATAAGAAGAATATTTTCTGAAAAATCAGGAATATCGGGCCATTAGAAATGAGGATTACTTGAAACCCAAAATTTAAAAATTTAAAACACGCTCTTGCGTTTAATTTTCTCTATGTGTTGTTTTAAAATAAAATGACAAATTAATTCAGTATATAAAATGTATTTATAATTGTGTATATGTTTCACATTTAACAAAACCATCATCGAGAAGATAGAAAATGTGAAATGTGTTTGAGAAGTATGTTTGTATGTAAGAGCGCTGTGTAATAACCTTTAGAAAAAGTTTGCGTTACATGTTTTTACTACAATAACATTTAAATTAAATGGCAAAGCCAATAAAAATATGAAAATGAAACTTTTGATTGTATATTGTTGATTGTGTGTGTTTGCTTAGTCCATTATAATTGTTTTAAAATAGTAATATGTTTCTGTTTTATTGAAACATATGAACACCATCTTCTTAAATACACAATGTAGCTCGAAACTTTCAATTATTTTTCTCTATTTTAGTGAATGTAAAGATGACACCAAGAGTTTTCAGTTAATAAACTTGGTAACATTTAAAAATCTTTAAAAATACCCACTCTTCATATATTTCATTTAATTAGTAGTAGACTATTAATTTTTGTGGTTTAACCTCAATAATAATAATAATAATAATAATAATAATAATAATAATAATAATTCTAAATCTGTGTTTCTCTTTTTTAATACTTATAGGTTGCAAGAATACTCATTTTTCAGGCGAGGAACTCGCTTAGTTTACGACGCAGCTCCTGCGGGACAATTTTTTTTTTTCCCCTTACATACTGGTGGATTTTGTCAAGCTCTTGACAGGCATTAACATTTCCCAGATGCAAAAAAGAAAGAAAGAAAAAAAAAAAAAAAAAAAAAAAAACCTGAGTACACAAATTTACTTCTGCTACTGCTTCTGTTTAATATAGATCGCAGGTTTCTAGAATCTTAATAAGTAAAATTTATAGTGAAATGTGTGTTATTAAACATGCACAATAAAATTTAGGGAGAAAATTTATTAAAAACTGGTAACGTGCCTTATTTAAACAAAAATAATAAATCTCCTGGTTTTCGTGACAGCAAACTTGTCGATGTTCCTTTGTTTTAAGTGTGGATTTTGCAAGATGAGGAGTCTATGTAGGAAGCATTGTAGTTCCTGTATTTTGAAATTACAATATGACTCATATTCATTACTTTCTCGATTTTTGCTAATCTTACAGGCTTAGATCTCCTGTAAGTAAGATGTTTAACAAATGTAATAACTGTACTTTTTTTAGTAACATTTGCGTGATTTTATTGCCCTGCTATGCATTTTCAAGCATCATAGTTTAAGTATGATAAGTGCAATCTAATTAATGACAAATATTTAATCATGTTTAGATATACTTTCAAAGAAATGAACTGGAAGATCAATCCCTCCCCCTTGGAGCTAAGACAAATTGTTGTACATAAATCTGACGGTGGAAAACTCTGTTCTTGCGGAGGTGCAAGGAACGCATTAAAGTAGGAAGTAAGGGTATTGAATAAAAAGGTACATTAGGAGCAGACCGCTTTTCTACCACGCCAATCGATGGACGCTGATGGGATATCACCAGCAACCCCTTTATGAGCGCCTGTGTTTGTACTCACTTGATTCTTTCTTGTGGCGTAGTTCTCATTCAGAGAATAGTTCGATCAAAGAAGTCGTTCTGAAAGCTACTTCCGTCTATACGCATATAAACCGCTAAGAGAGAGTCATTTTCTGCATGTAATTAACTGCATTTGACAGAGAGGTTCTCCGCCGGCGCCTTTACGTGTCACGCACTTCAAACAAAATGGCGTTTCTCTAACTTTAGGCAGCTGCGGGGAATTTATCGGATGGAGGTTTGCAGTAATTAGGGCCCTGGATAATGATGGCCTGTAAAGTTAGAGCCAAATATCTTTAGAAGTTCGTTTGTTAATTGTGGAATGAGTGACTGAAAGCATTTAGAGATAACGGTTTCGTATTCCTCACCGGATTTATCAACTTAATTACTAACATCAGTGCTTTAACTGGAGCATATTTCGTTATAATCAGAAAACTTTCTAACAAGTTTTTCTTTTCTAAAAACTCCTGAAATATAGATAAGTTTAATTTTCTCCTTCCTTCACGTTTATATCCTTTACACAATTTATAAACCTACTGATCCTCCCATTGATTCTGCCTTATTTTTCCAAATATTCTACCAAGTTACCTCAAACTCTCAATATTAACAGCACATTATTTTTGCTTAATGGGCTACCTTCTATTTTGGAACCTATCATGTTATATACGCGTAAGTCATAAAATGCCCTGTAATAGAATTTTCTCCATATGGTCTACATTTTCAGACTACAGGATGATAGCACTTGAAAGCATCATGCACTAGAATCACCTTCAGTATGAAAGCAAACATTCTGTCGTTTTAAAGCATTTAGACTCAGTCCTACGAATCACAATCTTGTTGTGTTTTCTTGGCATATTCACAGTTTTTATATTCCCACATTATAGGAGTCACTAATCTCTTCCCTTTTTATTTCTTTAGTTTTTTAAGAAAAAGTTTAATGTTTATAATTTTTTTTATTTTTTTATTTATTTATTTATTATTATTATTATTATTATTATTATTATTATTATTATTATTATTTTTGGCATTGAAGTATTTACATCACTCCACCTCCGTGGTCTAGGAGTAACGCGCCTCTGGATCCAAATTTCGCGGGTTCAAACATGGCCATGATATTGTCGCAACCACAGGTGAGACTACTCGCTAAATATCCGAAACTTCCTAACTTCTAACTATCTCGTGTTTGCGACGCGAAGAAATTATCTAAATATTATCAGAATCTCTTGCATCGTTAACGTAAGGAATCAAACATAAAGCAAACACATATTCATGAGTATGGGTATACTGACAATGTATTATTATTTCTATATGTTTCATATTATAATTACAAACTTAACATTTGTCTTGGTTATGGCTTCCCGAAACGGCTGTAGCGTACACATTCCTACCTGTCCCTCTGCTCTCTTTTTACTTATTGAATGACGCCACGCTATCTTACCAACTCGTTCTTAACTACCGCCCATACTCTTTCCTTACTCATCTCAAGAGTCAAGCTGTGTTTCCTAATCATAGCTGAACAATACACCGTAATAATGCATTTACAATATGCTGTAATAATGTCAATGCATTGTCACTACCTACATGCGCCACAATATATAGGTTTTTCGGGAAGCAAAATCTAGAGGGCAGGTTCTCTGGAAGCGACTTAAAGCCGTGGGTCCCACGTCGTAGATTTACTTACATTAGAGAATTCCATACTTGAAAAAAAGAGATCCATGGACAAAATTATCGACCATTTTCACTTTTAAGTAACACCTTACCATCATAATAGATGGCACTTATAAAGTGGTTGGTTCACAAATTATTCTTCTGATATCTGTTGGTGCTAAGTGTGCTAAATTCAAATGGTTCATATGGACCGTCAGACCCAAAAAGGCAACAGCTGGAAATTGGAAATGCCTAAGAAAGAGGAATAAATATTTATATCACTTCTCCTAGCGTATTCGTGAAATGTTGAATTTATAGATTCTTGATTATGCTTTTATTGCTCGATTCTTTTACCACATTCTAAAATGTAATAAATTAATTATAGAAATAAAAATATAATAAAAATTCATTTATACATACTAAAAGAAATAAAAAGAAACCAGTGAAAACTACTCTTGAAGTATACGCCGAAAAAGGAAGCATAGTACATTGATATGCAAGACTGTGTTCTTAAATTATTTATTACTAACTGGAGAATAGATGTTGCATTTCTCAAAATATGTGAAAAGCGAAGGAAGTTGAAATGCTAGGTTAAGTTAAATGCCATTTTTTGTATTATTTATTTATTCACTCTGCAATTGAGCTTACATTCGGCGGCATTGGAGAAATTGAATTACAAAGTGCACAACATGTGCTTTCAATTTTTCACGTCTAATCTAAGTATCTACTAATTCAAGTTGAATTTGTGAAAGTTATTACAGAACGCTAGAGCAGAATGTAGTAAAAACCAAATAACGCCAATTAAAGATACACATGTGCATTTGATAAAAAACATAACTTTCAGGCTTAAACGTATATGTTTTTTGCGTATCATTATTATTTTATTTAGTCTTGTATTGTTAGCTTAACTTTTGCAATTGCACCTAGCTGTATACCAACGAAAACATAATATAATTAACTTTAATTATAGGCGTATGCTTATTTATTTTTCTGTGTTTCGATACCGTTGTGTTCGCTCTTTATGTACACTTTACTTTACCAAGGTTGTTAAGTAAGTACACTATTGTTTAAGATTTGTACATCGCTCCGTAGTCGGTCCTGGTGGTGTAGTGGTTACCATACTTGTCTCCTAAACCCAAGATCGCGGGCTCGAACCCGGCCAGGATCGATGGATTTTTTCGGGCGTAAAAATCCTAAGTGACTTCCTTCGGAAGGGAAGTAAAGCCGTGGGTCCCGTGTTGTACATTTACGACACGAAAAAGAACCTCAAGTCTGAAAGAGAGGCCTCTGAGCAAAATTTGTCGGCCGTTTCACGCCCTGAGTTGAATGGGACGCTGATGACCTGAGATGTTAAAGAGCGTCCATAAATAAATCAATCAAAAAAATCGCTCCAGAATTGCCAGGAATTCTGCTTTTTCTGCTGCTGTTCAATACTGAAGACGCAGGACGGCCGCGGTCTGTAATGGCAAGTCGATTATTCGTCCTTTACATGCGCAGACTATTCCTCCATGCTCTTTCACATGACACCAACAACTTTATTATGATGGAATATCCAGTTGTTAAATCTAACAATAACAAACCCCTGCTTAAGCCAGACGTCTCCCCGCGCCACCTTAATCGACGTCCTCGGCGATTACAAAAAGTCTGCTCATAATAGTCTGATTTTTCGAAGTTATTTTTATTTTATTTCAATGGCATATACGAGTTTCGTTGAGAAAAAACAAAAATTGCCGCGGCTAGAGCGATTTTTAAATTTTCGCTGTAGGTTAACCCCGGTTTTGCAGGTTAACGAACTCGAGGAATCGTTTGTTAATTCATCTTTATGTGCCGAGTTGCGTTGAGAAAAAACAAAAGTTGCAACCCTAGAGCGCAACACACACAAACACATATATAATTTTTCTTCGTCGTCATTTTGGATGTCTAGAAAGTAGGATCGATGAAGATTTGAAGATTTCTTTTAAAAAATCTGTTCATGGGCACAACCGCAGTAGCTTCGGAATTCGCTAAAAATGTGAACCCAGTAGTAAAATATATAGAAACCTATGAACATATCCTGATTAGTTAATTACTTACAATTCATATTAATATAAAAATATGTGATATTAATTAATAAAATACATAGCTCAGTACATGTTAATAATATTAGTTTAATACGTATTTGATTGCTTTAATGCATGTCAACTAAATTAAATACATGTGTACCTAATTAAACACATTTCAAAGTAATTAAATGCATATCAATGAAACAATTGGGTGCAATTAAATACACTTCCACTTAATGAAATATGTCAGTCTAATTGTAGCATGTCAACATAATTTAATGTATGACATCGAATTAAATACATTTTAACCCAATTAAATACATTTCAATATATTTCAACGTAATTAAATACGTGTCACTTGATTAAATACATTTCAACCTAATTAAAAACATTTCAATATATTTCAACCAAATTAAATACATGTCATCTGATTAAATACATTTTAACACAATTAAAAACGTTTCAATCTAACTAAATATATTTCAACCTAATTAGGTATTTAGTAAATACATGTTAATATAATTAAACACAAATCATCCTAATTGTACAGATTAATCATCAGCCGCACTTAAAATATTTAAAAAATGATCCAGTTAATTTTATAAATTTTCTTTCAAAGGCGTTTGTTTTTAAATAAATTCACAATTTTTCAACTGCAAAACCATTATACTAATTTATCTCTGTTGTTCATTCATTCACGTTGCAATTTATATCGCATAATTTTGATTTATAAGAGTGACAGTTTATCTATTCTGTTCGATCGCAGATGATACCGAGATATATCGGCCTTGAGGAGGCCACTTTGGCGAACCTCGGCTGCTAATTTTCGGAACCATTCTGCTATATAAAGCGAGGCCCAAATAAATGCATTATTATGTACTTAAACACTGTACACTCTTGCTTGTTGTACAAAGTTCTCAAATACACTTGATTTTGGTTTTAGTTTTCCCCCTAGAGCTCTAGATTAGAGCTTACGGAAGAAAATATCTCTCAGTTTCCCTTCGATGTCTCAGAAATGTACAATTCATAGAATTTTACTATCTGAGCTCATCGTCTCCAGATATGGAAACTGTGCATATAATAAAGAAAAGTAAGCTTTTGTGTAGCTGCTCAATAAATATGCCAGCTACTCGCTGCTTTAAATAATTAAATTTACTCCGGGAACGGGTTTTTAACAATACATCCGTTTACCATGCAGAGAATGAAACACCATAGTGCATTTCAAACATTTTGTTTCTCTTTCTCATCGCGTGCGAAAAGACGCTCCTTTGAGAGCTGACGAAATAGTTTTCAGACAATATCCATCTAGTCAACATTCCAGCAAAAACAAAATCTGTAGTGGAAATGTATTAAGCTTGTGCTGGGAAGGTGAGGCTGGTGTATCTGTATCTCTTCTTTGCTATCGATTTTGAAGAAAAACATCTTTCTCGCAACAGAAAGTGAGGATGGGGACGGAGGGAGGGATGGATTTTCACTTCCCTTTTGTATTTCCCCTTCCTTTTGCTTACACTCTCCCTCCCCAGAACGCAGTCGATCTCTTGAAGAAAGCTGCCTTTTATCCGCATAAAGAAAAAAGATGGCCGGAATGGCTCGATACCACGAAGATTAGAGCAGTAAATAAAGATGATTGCTCTCTATTAAATTTAAAAAAAAAGTTTCTAATTAAAAGAGAAGTGAACAACTTATGAGGGTGTTTCTATAAACATGTTCAGTAGCTGTGAAACTTGAACAACGAAATGGTTCTGCAGTCGATTTTTAAACCGGGTGTTTAATTATTCTGTACCAATGGTTTAGAGTGGAACATTTTGGTTGTTTCTTTCAAAGAGTTGATTGTAAATGCAGTAAAACCTCTCTAACCAGGACACTTATGGTTCATTAAAAAGTGTCTAGCCTAAAGAGATGCCCAAGACAGAGAAAACAATTACTTTTGAAATCGATCTAATCAAACATTGTTGATTGCTAATACATTGTTCCTCCGAAAAGGCCGAAAAAAAAGTAAAACCGCTATCTTTTAGTTCTTAATTAACTAAAAAATGCTTAAATTTCACAGGGTGACATCCACATGTTGATAACTGAAAATTTGCACATGAGAGTGTTAATGCAGGGTGGGTTCCAAGATTGCTGATTCCCGAACAAAAGGACATTTGCATGCAGTTGAAGATGATGTTACAGGAAGATGCGGAGTTTCTTTTAAAGGTAATCAGTGCCGATGAAACTTAACTACATCATTTCGATCCAGAGAGCAAACAGCAAAGCTCTGTGTGGAAATCTGCATTATCACCAACACCAAAAAATCAAAAGTTGTTGCTTCCGCTGGGAAAGTTATGGTCATCTCATTTTTTGATATTCAGGAAATGATTTATCAGCATGTCGTATCTACTGGTACACGTCTGTAGCTGGGCTACACTACAAAGATGTCCTGAAAACTCTGCAAAAGACCACATTTTCCTGCAACAAACTGGGTCCTACATATCGAAAACGTTGTTGCTATTTATCTCACAAAAATCTATGTTAAGTGTGTCCCTCAACCTCTCTATAGTCCAGATGTAGCTTAGTGTGACTTTTTCCTTTTACCCCAATTGAAGAAACACCTTCGTGAAAGCATTTTCCAAGAAGTAGTACTGAGGCTGCAGAGGCAGTTCTGAAGGGCCTGTCAAACAATGGTTTTCAGCATTCTTTGAAGGCTGGTAGAAACGCCGAGACAGATGCATTACATCCAATGGGGACTACTTTGAGAAAAATCCTCAAATTATGATAGTAAAGGTATGCTGTCAAAAAAATATGGTCACTCAGTATTGAACAGAATGTTTTACTGCAGAAACTGGTGAGTGATTCAATGTCGGTTGTGTTTCTGAGTGTGTTTCATCGTCAAGAAAACTGCTATCAGTGTGAACTATAAATCCAGCTGGATTTCTTTGTTTCATCGGAGGTCACTGAATCGCATCACATTTGATCACCCCAAGAAGGATTCGCTTGAGAAAGACCTGTTTTCATTAAGACACTAATTGTTGATTATGCATCATCTGACACTGATGGGGAAGAAACGAGAAGTGACTTTGGGCATGTAACAGGTGTCCCAACATATGAAGAGCCACAATCTCCCAGTCCTGATGAAACCAGGACGAAATATAACAAAGTTGAACCTCCTTAAGTACATTCTCCAAGGTGGTCATTAATTCTTCTCCAAAGTATCTGCAACTTTGTTGCAGTACAAAAGAGAAGAATCAAGAGCAAAGCCGTTTTTCAAAATGGAACAAAGATTGAAGATGTCATGCTTGCACTACAAATTCTCTGCCAGAACAGCTGAGCAGGGAAGTATGTGAGTTAGAATAATTGGGCCGTAGGCTATGGTCAGTGCAAATAAAGAGGCGCCTGAACGATGGGCAGAAATGTATCAAGTTTGTTTCGCGTAAAGTAACACACAAAGTGAGCAAAATGTGTGTCCAGGAATCCAGGGATCTGGGGACGAAGGCGAAAGAATTTGTTGAAGTCGTGCGAATATTTATAGAAATGCACAAGATAAATGTTGATGATCATGATCATGATGATCATGATGATTGATG
Source organism: Metallyticus violacea (assembly GCA_030762175.1). Lineage (NCBI taxonomy): Eukaryota > Metazoa > Arthropoda > Insecta > Mantodea > Metallyticidae > Metallyticus > Metallyticus violacea. Next base: position 60,623,882 of record CM060834.1, read on the forward strand.
ATCATGATGATGTGATAACAAACTATAAGATATCCCACCACTTTCCTCTCATATATGCGGGCAATAGGAGTTGAAAATGTGTTTAGCATTCTGAAAACAAATATAATTCTCTCGTTCAGATTTCATTGATAACCAAATATCCGTTCCTGTGCCAGATATGTTGCTGTGAGGGATAAATAAGTATGAGCCTTAGAGACTGAAGTGTCCTTTCCTTTAGCTGGAGAAAAACGTGATAAATGTTTCAACCAGGCTGAGCGGGCTGCCGAATCTCAGAACTGTATTACGGTACAGTTGCTTTTAGACTGCCAAGGCCAAAGTTGCACTATACATCCAAACTATCAGATTATGAGTTATATTAATAGGTTTATTTTCGCGTATGCTTATCTATATGTGATAGGTGCGATATCCAGCAGTTATCGGAGCATATTTCATAGACCTAAGGTCGATGTTAGTGGAGTAACATAACTTACCACAACTCCGTTTCTAATATGGCTAAGACAACTGTCCACAGCTATCTGCAAACACGAATGTTGCAGATTCGAATCCTAGTTGGGACCAGTGACCTGGGTAATGTTTTCTCTGGAGTTTTCCCTAATTCTAAAACTTCACAACAACTTAGGGGTTCTATGGAATTTAAGTTCAATTACATCGTCATTAATTGAAGCTTTGACTTTCATGACCATACATGAGAGCATCAATATAAACTGAATATCTTTTGAAAATGATAACTTAGAAATGAGATTTATTTTTCTAATAAAAGTTTGCTTAATTACAAATGTCGCCAATTATTAAAATGAGAATGACCACAAGATTCCGTCTGCAATAAATTCATGAAAATAGTGCACTTGTATTGCTTTGTAACTTATTAGTGTGTAACGTTGATATCAGATACAAATTCAGATTATGAAGAAGAATATGCTCATTGTTCATGCAACAATATTTGGAAATTTGGAATCAGTCACTTTGCATAAATTCATTCTTTATTTTCTCAATAATGCCATATAGAAAACAACAAAATTTAGTTTGCAATCTCTTCTCCTCGTTCTATACTTCAGTTTCTGAATCCTGGGCATTAGAAACCTGACTCTTGCCATACTGGTCCAGATGTCTTTGAAAATGAAATGTTTTTCATGCAAAATTGAAGGAAAAAATTTTTTAATACTCATGACTTTATAGCAGCTTTTAGGGGAATTTCATTTGTGTAAACTCTCTCCATATTAGTTTCATCATTTAATTACTTTCTGAACTAATTCATTAAATGACTTGCTCAGTGTGCAATGTTTAATTATTTTGTAAGGTGTTAGTATCCATTTTTCTTGTTTTTAGCCTTGGGAAGCGGTTTCTAAAATTCAAATTAAAACGTGTTAACATCATAAATTATCCTCTTCTCTATCTTAAATATATTGTTTTTTTCTTCTTCTTCGTTCTTTTTGGATAAGTTTTGCATTATGCCTCTCCCAACGTCTGCCGTGTATACTACATCTTGTTTACGTTTACTAATCTCTATTTGAGATAAACTTCCATTACATGCCATGTACTAATGTTCTTTTGTTAGGTACACATGATAAATGTAGGCAAAGCTATCCTAATCAGTTAGATAACTGAAATATTTAACAATAGTGTTATTTCTGTTTGAACTAGTGCTGTGTGCTCCTGAACAAAACAGGATCATGGACTTGTGTACTTATGTAGCTCAACATGTCAGTAACCTGACTGGTTTTTTATGATAGATCAATTAGACGATTATATCGATAAATGTAGCTCACTTAGTGCCAAAAAATGGACTTGTGTTTTTATGGAACTCATGGCTTCAGTTGCTTGCAACAGCTTGGTAGCTGCCATGGGACTATCTAGTTTCCTTCTCCCTTACAAAACACCTGTATTTTTTTTAATTTTATTCTTATTAACAGTTTTTCCCCATTACATTGTATAATACATGTTTCATCAATAAGTTTAACAATATTTTGTATAAACATTTTACCTTTTTTAACAGTGAAATACGTTTAATGTATATTTAAAATATCTTAGATTCTAATAAATACCTAACAAATGTTTTATTACAGTGATTTCTATATTACCCTGAACTGAGTTGTCATATAGGTCATATAGCTATTAATGCTAAGTAATGTTTCCCTAATCTATCATTCTAATATTGAAAATTCCATTTTTAATAACGTTCATAAACCACTCAAGATGACGATGAATAATTTAATCATTATTGGTAGGCCAAACAGGCTGACATAGAGCTGATGCAGCCTTTTCATACTTAATATATTTGTTTTTATTTTCAGTTACATGTAACACAAAGTTTCTCCTCTTTCATTTATTGAACTAATAGTTAAAAATGTTTTCTTAGCTAATTTATATACGATAAAAGTCGCTTCTTTCATAATAATGAATATTGAACACGCTGTAAGTAATAATCTTTCCTTTTCTTAGAACTGCAGAGAGGCCCGAAAAATATACACATTTAAATGTGAAAAACACCTGGATTGTGGCTTTATTACAATAAATGAAGACAACAAAGGAAATTTTAAGTCATGTTTGACTTCTGCAATCACATAAGATGCTCAAAATGTTCACCATTAGCATCCAGGCACTTCTGATTTCAACTACTGCTCGAACGTTGACAATATTGTCAAGCTTGCCTCTGTTATTTTCGTTTCGTTTGTTTGGTCGATTCTCATGGCCACATTACTACCATAGCAACCACTAATGACATCTTTAGAAATAAAATAATACTACATATTGATGTCATAATTAAAATATATATTTTAAAAAGTAATATGGTTAACCAATATTAAAGTGAATTTACATTTTCGGACCCCTGTATTTATAGTTTTAAAAATTAAAACTTGGTTTATATATGACGCGATTCTCTCGTTCTGTGCGTAAAAAACAAGAGATCTTTTTCTTTTCCTGTCTTTAAAAAACGAATAAGGAATAGTACTGTTAGGATTTTAGGGTTGATAATGGACAAATATTCTTAGAAAATAAACCAGACAGATTTTCACCGCTAATCTTAATTATAGACTTTGTAATACAAGTCCATTAACAGGCATACATACCACAAAACTGTTTCCTTTTAAATGGAATTGTCATTGTTCTATTTCTCAGCTAAAGAACTTGGTGCTTTCGATGTGTAAAATGGACACTTTTTTTTACAGATGTAAGAGCTTCGGAACAGCTAAGCGTGGGGAGGTGTGTCGTATCCCCGGATGCTCAGTTGCCCCTGCAGGCCCAGGAACTCCAACTCCCATAAGACTGCCCCAGTTTCAGGGTGACACTTTCAGACAGTTTGTTATGTACGTTTACACCGGCAAGGTAAGCAATCTTTGAAAATGGTTTTTAGTTTTCTCTAGATTGTTCTGTTTTAAATCAACCGCCCAAGAAATTATTCGATCAGGTGTTCATTATTTTATATGTCCCTAAACTAGTGATATTATGATAAAACTGATAAGTGAATTTTAAAATATTCATTAATACTAATTTTCAGAAAATAATAATGCAATGTTTATTAATAGTTTTTATTTTTACTCGTTGTCAACCATTTGAACTTAGTTTTCATTTCAGCAGCAGCAGCAACCATTTGAAAATTGTTGCTATAAGAAACATATGAATTACAGGCCGCCTGAGTGGAGAAGTGCAGCTGCCACTACCGGGAAAAGGAATATAGAGTCACCGTGCGTACAGTTAGTATCTATGTGTTTACTGAAAGAATAAAATGATTCTGTATTTAAAGTTTATAATAATAAGCACTATCGTGTGCTATACGTTTCGTTGAAAATGATGTCCCTTAGCGGCAGTACATTGCTGGCACCTGCTTAGAAAATTCCTGTATTTAATCTAACTTTTGACGAACAGTTTCTCTACCTGAAACACTATTTTCGTGCGAATCACCTAATCACTTCTCTGCAAGAATCCATTTTCATATAGAATCCCATTCTTCTGGAATATACTTATGTAGTGGCATAACAACGAAGAATAATTAGCACATAATTTACATACAATGAAAACACAGAAACGAGCTCATAACCATTCGCTGAAAAAGTCTCCCTCAGATTAACTACAATCTGCTACCTGCACATGCATTATACGATCATCGTCAAGATGGCTTCTCCCAAATTGCAACCGCATCTCGTAACTCAGATAGCCTCACTGTATCTTTTAAAGTTTGCTGCTTGTGTAGTTTAAATGTTTTACTATCTGTACAAGAACACTACTGGCAAGAAACAAATTTAAAAACTTCATTCCTGAAAAAAGCTCTAACAGCAATATGATTGGCATATGCCACATTCATTGCTGTATGATATAATTCCCGCTTTGAATCTACAGAGATTTATCCTTAAAGAGCTTATTTAAATAATATGGGATGATTCAGTTATTCCAAATCAGGCACTTTATAATTTTGTGTTAATAGTTGCTACGGAAATTCCAAATGAATAACTGATAAATTTTATAGCATTAAACAGAGGGGTTATTTGAGTTATGGGATACAGAGCGCGTCTGCGTGCTGAGAGAAGCCAGTCGTCAAGACCGTATAATGCGTGTAGTTAGTTTGAAGGAGGCTTTGTCAGGACTGGTTGTGCATTCATGTGTTACTCGATGCTTTCATCGTGTGTTCATTGTTCTTCGTTAGTTATGCCACTACATAAATGTAATCTAGAAGAAAAGGATTTCATGCATGATAAATATTTGAAAACGAATTCTTGCAGGGAAGCGTTAATGCTATTCGCAAGAAATTTTCCTGGCAATCGTGTTTCAGGTAGAGAAACTGTTCGCCGACTTGTTAAAACTTTAGAGATACAGGATCTCTCAATGACAAGAAACATGCTCCGAATTGCCGTGTTCTTAGAAAAGTTAGATGAATTACAGGAATGTTCTATGCAGGGGCCAGCAATGGTCTGCCGCTAAGGAGCATCATATACAACATCTCTTACAACACAGGTTAGTGGTTATTATTATCATCATCAATTTTAAATACAGTGTCATTTTATTCTTTCAATGAAAATATAAATACTAATTCACGTACGGTTACTCCATCTTCCTTATTATTATTATTATTATTATTATTATTATTATTATTATTATTATTATTATTATTATTATTATTATTTGTTTCGTTCTTTCGGCGAAAATATAAATACTAAAATCAAAATTTATCCTGCAACTGCTTCAGTTGCGATGTCATATTCTAATTAAGAGAAGTAGACAAGATTTTATAATAATGGGCAATACTCTTTACATTCCTTAGGGCGTTCTTATTTCTGTGTATGTAACTCTTTTAATGTGCTCTGTTGTAGATCATGCTCCAGGATAGCGGAGTATTCGAAATGCTAACTCTGGCACAAGAACTTGGCATGGAAGAACTGAGGGCAGCCTGCGAGGATCATGTTACCTCAACATTATCTGTCCTTAATGCTTGTACATTTCTTGCGGCTGCCATGGAGATCCAAGATCGGGCTATAGGTAAGTGTTTTTGTAGGACTATTTCATTATTTGTGACGTCATCATAAAATCCATCAATGAAATGAAACAAAAATTTGCCCAATCGCAGTGAAATTATCGTATTGTAAACCCTTTACCGCGCGAAGTGCATTTGTCTTCTGTTCAGTGTAGCCAACTGTATACTTCCACTATGCTTCCATAGTCCCAAACCCGTATTTGGCTCTTATCTATTGGCATTACTGGCAATCGACGTTTGTCTATTATTAGGTGGCTTGAAAAGGTTAAGTATTCATAATACAAATATATATTTATCTCAATTTTGTAAGCAAAGTTTAGGGAATTATATTTAAATTCTTTTATTAGTGACTGATAAATATCACTCAAGGGCCTGAGCTTTGCAGATAAATTCACACACCACTATGTTCGTGAATTTATCGGCAAATTCAGATCCTCGTGCGATATTACTTGAGATAAATTATGTTGATCAAAAAAGGAGAGGGTGATACTTCATAACATAGCCGAAAGGTAACTTTCACTTTTCTTTATTAGAAAGAACTTTGTGTATATATTAGATAGAATAATTTACTGTTCGTTTCGACTCGACCACGGATACCAGTTTACTACGCACTATGATTTTGTACACAAACAATGAATAGGCCTTTGATAATAATCTGTGAACAAGATTAGGGCGCAGATATGAATGAAGCAACAGTAGAGAATAGCAGCATGATATCCTGTTGCAGAACATTCATTTGGAGTTTTCTATAACTATACCAATGCAGCAGTACGTTGTAAAAAGGAAAGCTGTATGATGATACACACGCACGCACGCACACACACACACACACAGAGTGGCTTGAAAATACTGTAAATAGAAATTTAATATTGTCATATGAAACCTTTGTAAAACTATCTGGCCATATCTTTTAAATTAATAAGTCTTGTAAAACAAAGTACAATCTACTCATTACTCTGAACTGAGTAGCTTTACTTGTTTTGTGCTTGTTGTTTATAGTTTTAAGAATTTGGTTTTATAACTGCATTTGTGAAAGTAACTGGTTTGAAAATAATAATTTAGAAACAAAACAAAAGAACTAAAATTACATTAATTAATTAAAATTATAAAAATTACATTAATTAATTATTATTAATTATAATATTAATTTGTTTTATAAGGTCTATTAATTTAGAATACAAGAACAGCTGATTTCAACACTTCCTTAATATATGAGTATAAGGTTACCCTGTAGAACAAAATTTAGCAATAATAACAAATATATCAATGTAGAAATGCAAAGGAAAATAATATGTAAATATCAATATTGTCAACAATAATGAGTACAAATATTCTCTCTCTCATTATGCCTAATGATTGTTAGTTTGAAAATAGATGATATAAAGAATATAGCTGATTGCTTAAAAGGATAGTACGGTCTGGCGATCAGAAGCTTGAGGGAAGGGGGCCTTGACCCATTTATCTGCAAACGTTCGAGTGTATGTGGGACTCCCGTGCTGCCACATAACTCAAACTCATGTCTTGCAAGCTCGCTGGACTTTTGACCGTGGGCGAGTATCTGACACGAACATGAACAAGAACATAACGAGGAGGAGAAAATGTATATGTAACTCATTCCTCTCGCTTGCCTTCTTCTGATCGCTAAGCAGTAGATCCTGTGAGGATACCACTTTTATTTATTTCGTTTATTTACGGACACTCTTTAACATCTCAGGCATCAGCGTCACATTCAATTCAGGGAGTGAAATGGCCGATAAATTTTGCTCAGAGGCCTCTTCTTTCAGGTTTGAAGTTTTTACGTAAATTTACGACACGGGACCCACGGCTTTTCTTTCCTTACGAAAAGCCATATTTAAGATTTTTACACCGAAAAAATTCATCGATAGCATTGAGATATCTCTCAACACGTGTCTTAATGTGTCATAATGAGACCCAAAACTTTGAGGGAAAAAATTAGGGATCTTACTTCTGGCATCTACTAATAACCCAGTTATTGTGCTGATATCAAGTTTCTATTTTTCCTTATATTAGAACACAGTGGGTTTGTATGTTGTTTTCTTTTCTAAACCTACTTCTATTGGTTGATTTTGACGGGATTTAAACCGGCTTGTCTGGTCTAAAATCATACCGTTTGTACTGTCTGACGTATATGTTAAAATGTCTAAATCTACTTATACTGGTTGGTTTTGATGGGATTTAAACCGGCTTGTCTGATCAAAAATCATACCGTTTGTACTGCCTAACTTGTTAAAATGTCTGTTCTTCGAATGCTCCCAGTGGCGGCTAGGCCAGGTATCTTATGGAAATGTTAAATATCTATATACTATACTTTCAAAACACTACTAGTATAATTATAAATTATAATTATAAATGTGATATGTTTATATTCATATACCTGAAATACCGTACTTCCCATTTGTTAAATTATTATTATTATTATTATTATTATTATTATTATTATATTTTCATAAGTATTTGTTCCTCTTTGCAATTGTGTATCATACTTAAGTATGTATAATCGACGAACCACGCATAAAATATACAGAGTGAATCCGAACTCCACCGACAAACTTTCACAAGTTGTTCGGGATGTTTTCTGAGTGTATTGATATAAGAAACTCATCGTCTCCGGCGACTCTCATTACCGGGTAATTTCATTGCTTTCATTTTGTAATAACTCAACCACCTTTGTGTCTGTTTACTCGGAATATGACTGTTTCCAAACAAAACACAACCGACAGACTGAATGGAGTTATCTACGAAACGTTCCTTCCACATTTTCTGCAAGATGTGCCTATGGTGTGTGTGGTTTCAACATGATGGGGCGCCAGCCCATTTTGCAGTGAATTTTAGAGAATATTTTGATGAGCAGTTCGGGCACAGATGGATGGGCCGTGGTGGTCCTGTTTCACGGCCAGCTCGATCACCAGATGTGACACCCATGAACTTTTTCTTCTGGGGTCATGTGAAGAGCCTAGTGCACGTGACTTCTGTCGAAACTAATACGGACCTAGTTGCTAGTATTGTAGCAGCCGCTGACGATGTGCGCCAATCTCCTGGGAGCCGGAGCGTGTGCGACAGTCCATGAAGCGTCGCTATGAAGTTTGTAGTGATTTTGAATATTTACTTTAAACCGTGTAATTTGGTTTTTTTTTTCGTGTCATTTTTGTAATGTTCGGTCATCTCTCTTAAAAATAAATAATTGCAATTGTCAGATAATGAGTAATTGATTAATTGTTGAGGACCATAATGTAAACATGCTCTATAGCAGTCAAATGTGTTTTGTTTGGTATCAAAAAATCATATTCCCAGTAGATACAAAGGTAGTTGAGTTATTAGAAAACGAAAACAATGAAATTACCCGGTAATGACTCACCGAAGACCATGGGTTCCTTCTATCGAAACACTCAGAAACAACAACTTGTGAAAGTTTGTGGTAGAGTTCGGAATCACCTTGTATTTGTAAGTGTATATAGAATTTTATAACAATAAAGATACTTCAAAATCCTTCTTATATAAAAATGAGAAGGCGTTTTAGTGTTTTGTCCTATAAGTACGGAATGAAAAACTTATGTGGTATATATAAATATCTCCTATAATGTTGTTGTGAATCAGTTGTTTACGCTGAATTTAAGGGAGCATAAAGATCCACAAATCTAGTGTACAAATAATTAACTTTGATCAGAAAATATGACTGTTTTCAGAGTAAAGTTATATACTTTAAATGGATCAATAGCCATGTGTACAGCAGAAATTAAATTAAATAAAATTACAATAATAAATGCGAATAGTTTACGAGTAATCGATTTTTAAAGCTTTGATTTCTTGCGGTAATATGATAAATAAATAATAATTTTCAGCTATTTCTCAGTCTTTTGTTTTCTTTTAAATGCTTTTTCTGAAGCTATTGCATCCTGTTACTATTACCATAAGTCTAGGGAAAATGTCTAGCTAATAAATGTGCAAAATAGTGACCATTCGCTGCAACACAAACTTCCAGACTTTGTGCCCATTATTTAGCGTTTCAGAAGAAGAAGAAGCATTGTTGTACGATATTGCACATTTTCTGGTGTAATCGCCACACCCTTTTAAACTAAGCTCTTCAGTTTTCTCCCATAGGGGTTTAGAAGATTGGGTCACTTCAGATAATTCGTGTGGAGAAAAACAAAAGTCTTAGAAACAGCTGAAAAATCTTTATTCAATTATCATTTATTCATTTATTCACTGATAAATCTTTACAATTCCATTACTTGTAAATTATTAATTACATTAGAAATGTGCGGTAAATACCACTATTGTTGCATTTTCTATAGTTTAATTTCTGCTATAGTCATAGTTATTGATGCGTTAAAAATATAACCTTGTGCTAAAAATACTCATTTTTTCTTATTAGTATTAATTAATTATGTATGGGCTAGATTTGTGGGTGCTTTTAAATCTAGCGATAGCAGATCATCGATATCAGTAGTAGGCAAGACACTTCAAATATCTCCTATATCCAGTAGTTATTTTCGTTAGATTTAAAGACACTTAAGGGCCCACAAATCTAGTCTATACAAAATTAACACTGGTCATAAAAATTATTGTTTTCGGCTCGCAGAGTAATGATTGACTCAAAACTTGTGTAAGAAGTTTAAAATTAAAAGCTTAAAGAAATAAACACTAATTTTGAAATGTTAATTCATTATAATGCAAAGCTATTTTCTATCTGTGTGGCCATTGTATGCCATGAGCATTAAATGTATTATTTTATTTATTAGTGCCAGCTTTACAATTTGATCTTTTCCTTTAAATAGAAAGGAGAAGTTCATGACGTTTTGTCTTAGGTTGAAAACTCGAAACTTTACCAAATAAGATGATTCTAGTACGAAATCTGGATACAAGTTTTGACATCATGTCATGTTAGGGCATGGTAATAGACAACAGAAAGAAGGAAGGGCGATTCTTTTGTTATAGCGTTGCAGTACTTCTTAGACTTTCACGGCCGGTGTTATAGTTAAAATAGTTAAATTTAAACCATGGACCATGGCAAAACAGCCCGGGAGATTTTAACTGTTTTAACTATGGCGATGTATTTAATTAGAAACTGCGATATATGTATGATAGATGTTAACAGAATGTGGTGGTTAAACTGTGTGCATTTGTATCTAGGCCCCTTTTATTTACTCATAAAAAGTGGTTTGTGAATTTCTTCCTATTGCTGTAGTATGAATTTTCATCTCAAATTTGGTGAAACTGTGTAAGGAAAATGTTCAAGTAATTATCTCTTGCATACGCCTTTTCCTGGTAACGGTATCTTAAGTGCGTACTCTTCACCATTTGCACTTAGTACTACTGATAAAGTTAATAACAAAGTTTTACAGAATATCTCTGTCTTACATTTTGTAAAGCTCATAAAAGTTTCTGCTTTGTTTATTCCAAGGACGCGTTTCTTTGTTTTTTAGTTGTGTACTGTGTCTTTATTTTTTTTATCATAATCTCCTAATTTGGGAACTTTTTCATATAAATTCCATGAAAACGAATTCAGGCTTGCCCCTATTCATTGTGCACCGCCCCCCCCCCCCCCCCGAAATCCGCAGCACCATTTGCGTGATATTTGCGTTGCCCAAGATTTGTTTTGATTTGCAGCTAGACGCCAAAATAAAGTTGAATGTTTTTTTTTTAAATATTGGCTTAGTTCGCCGCACAATTGTCCTGGTGGTGTCGTGGTAACCATACTTCCCTCCTAAACTCAAGATCGCGGGTTCGATCCCGGTCAGGACAGATGGATTTTTAGGGCGTAAAAATCCTAAGTATGGCTTCCTTCGGAAGGGAAGTAAAGCCGTGGGTCCCATGTCTTACATTTACGGCACGATAAAGAACCTCAAGCCTGAAAGAAGAGACCTCTGAGCAAAATTTGCCAGCCGTTTCACGCCCTGAATTGAATGGGACGCTGATGACCTGAGCTGTTAAAGAGCGTCCGTAAAAAAAACCAAACTAAGTTCTCCGCACAAGTAGCAAAATAATTAAAAGTCCTGTTTTCATTGACGGTAGCATATAATGCGCAAAAGATCTAAATCTGGACACAAGACTCTATACAAGTAGAATTGCAAACCACAATTATGTGATTACTATTAGAAGTCATATAAAAGGCTGAAAATAAACATAACCTCTTTAATTTAAATGGTATTATTGGTGAGAATACAAAATGGGGAGGTAAGTACACAAAATGACTACTAGTAGCCAGAACATGTAACCTTATTGTGAAATAGCTTCATTGTGTTATGTGAAGATTATCCCGGTGTTGGAATATTTATCTATCTTAAGGAAAACGCTATAATTCATTTTTAGAAATATTGGAACATGTTATATACAAATTAGTATTTATAAACACCTTTTTTTTCCCCCCCATGTCCAAATGTATGTAAAACGCATATTTTCATACAAAGGACAAATTTTATGTTGTAAAAGTATCTGTTTTGTTTCTTTCTGAATATGACGTTGGTATGGATATATACATATTATGATAAACGTCACATACGCAACATCGCACTTCGGGAAACAAAACAAATACGCGCATTTGTTTTGTTTCGCACATACACAGCAGACAGCCATCAACGACAGAGACTGTCATAGTCCAGGGTCGCTCAGTTTTGATGAAGCAACTAAAATTGCCACAGAAACACGCGAGGTTATTAAATAATTCCCTGTTGGACAGATAAAAATTTAATCTTGTCTTTTGCAGGCTTTTCACATTTTCTTCCATGTAATTAAACAGCCCCCCGGATTATGGTTAATGAAATAGAACTGGTCCTCCTTCCCTATGACTTTAATCTCTACAGCTGCTATGCATAAAACGAATTAAAAACTACTGCGTTCAATTGCATCACTACGATAATAAGCAAATCCTAATGAAATCATGGCTTGTTGATGGTTACAATCAGTCTTACTCAAACTTATATACTTGAGGATCGATAAAATATTTTTCAGATTTCACGAAATCCTTGCAGAAAAAAGTACATACTTCATTGAGGGCGTTTCAGTTGTTCATCGGGTTTCATATGCATTAAATGTGAATAATAATAATAATAATAATAATAATAATAATAATAATAATAATAATAATAAAAATAATAGTGGTGGTGGTGATGGTGATGGTAGTAGTAGTAATGAAAAATAAATTATTAACACTGTATTTTCAAACTGAATGTAAAAAGAGTTTAACTTCATCTGTTTGTGTTTGAAGCTGAAAATTAAGACCGATGTAGTTCATTAATGTGAGAATTTTCCTTTCCTTTCCTTTTCTTCTTCTTTTTCTTCCTTTTTTTCTTTCTTTCTATTTCTCACTCTCTGTCTCTCTCTCTTACAGATGCCCAATTCTTGATAAAATTAAGGATAAGAACATATGGATTTCATTTTCAAATTAAATTAAATAATTTCTGTATGTAGTCTTTGTGGTTGTGGTTGTTCAATAATAATATTTTTTTTTTTAATTTCAACAAACAACATTACAATTAAATTTACATAAAGAAACCAAATACCTTAGAATTAGTAATACCAAAACTAAGGTTCTCCCATATGTTAACTACCAGGTTATATGTATGGTAAAGAACCCCATACAATAAATCACAATTTTCATAGCTGTGTGCCCTCAAGTCTCTTCCTTATACCTCTCCTGCACTTATCTCTTACTTTTCCTAATAATTATCCAATCTTGTTCATTTTTTCTACCCTTATATCTGACATTTTAATTGCCCGTATATATTGGGGCAGTTATATATATATATATATATATATATATATATATATATATATATATATATCTTGTAGGTTGTCCCATTTATATATATATATATATATATATATATATCTTGTAGGTTGTCCCATTTATATATACCTATATATACTTCCATCACACAAAATGTGGATGTTGTCCTAAAGGAGATCGGCAAGTATTAAGCTAAATGCATGACGTACTGTGGCTTGTGTAGCTTAATTTTCACAACCATAATCTTAAAAAAAATAATAAAAAAAAAACGTGCACTTCTGTTTTATTCCGTAATTCTTTCAAATGGTTTTCATTTAGATCTGGTATTTGCTTATATCATTCTATATCAGTTTAAATCCCTATATCTCTCAAGATTTTCTTCTGTAACGTGATTCAAATTCTTACTACTTGAACATAAAACCTGAAAAACTGAGGAAAGCTTTTCCCCAATTCTGTTTGGAGATACGCTTAATTCGCTCATATGATGAAAAATGTCAATTCGGCAAGCTAATTTTAAAGCCATACCTAAAAGGTTTAGAAGAATTTGCATATTATGTTCTTGAAAAAATTTCTGCAGTTTTTTCAGTAAATCACTGTAATGATAGCGTTTGCTTCCGCAGATTTTCGAGGTTCTATACTTAGCCTAAGGGAGAGTGAGATATTTTCTTTGTTTTCAGCAATTTTCATAGAATTGTCCAGAGCCATGTCGAACGATTTTTAATAAGCATGCCACTATTATGTTGTGACAAGATCGTCATTTTCGTTTCTTGCGAAGCAGACAAAACTTCTCAAGGGAGGCTGGAGGGCACCAGCAGTACAAGATCTCAGAACATCTTCCAAGCCAGCTCTTTTATTTTCAGGAACTAGGAGAACAATATTAAATGTCTTGGGTTTTTTTTTTTTTCGGACTACTCCGTATGTCAAAAAAATAACTCTGCTATTTCACTATCATTAGATGTCTAACCAATGCTATTGTGTCGCGATATCAGTTGATTCATCAACCAAAATACAAAAACTGTTGATTGTTCAGTTCTTTGCTGTGCTAGATTTACTGTGATATCTCAGAATGATATCTTTTCCGTTTTATATATTTATTTACATGTTTCTCCTAGTATTTTACCAATATTTTACCTAGTATTTTGGTCTTTGTAAATCTTTCGCCAACTGACTTTGTTAATATTTCTGAAGTCTCAAGAAGTAATATTGTTTGCTCTACTACTTACAAATATTAGTCTAGGTTTTTATTAGTTTATTAAGACGTCGATAAATAATTCAGACTTTTCTTTTTTTTTTTTTATCATACAACAGTCAAAATATTTATAGTTTGTACATTCTTTTTAATTATTTATAAATCAGGATACATTTATAGATATATGAGTCCTTTTCTGATTCCAAGTGGTCGTGACTAAATATATTTGTTAACACTGCTGGTTCTCAAGATAACTGGTTGCTGAAAACTTCTCCCTATAAAACTGAAAACTTTTTAATGGACATTCTTCTGAAAAAAAAATTTATCTCGAGTGCAATTGCATTATTTATAAACACTAGTATTTGCTTGTGAGTAGTTGCATTCATAATGTCTATAGTAACTTTTAGTGTAAATAATAAAGGTTCCTAAAGGTTACTAAAGGTAAGCAATAATGAAGTGAACTTTCATGAGAGTAATACACCATGTACCTTTTCTCTGGTGGAAGTAGTATTGCTAGCAGCCTTTCCTTAAATTCTGGTTTTCAAGCGATCCTTTACAGAAAATATGTTCCATCTTCCATCTGTTCCATCTCTTTTAAACTCTTTTCTGAATATTCAACTTTTCCAAATCAAAGATAAAAATAAAGAAAAAACAGAACAAAAGACACATGAAATAAGCTTGTTTACATTTAGAAAATAACCTCTAATTTCCTCTGCGACACAATTAAATCCATGCGCTAGTGTATGTTGCATGTTTAGATACAAAAGTGCAACTCAGAATAAGGTGACTGTCTGTAGCTTCGGTATTTTCCAGGTCATAGCACCAGCAAAGCATTAATTATGCAAGATACAGAAGTATAAGTTATCTTCTACACCATTCTGTAAAGGAATGCGGTTTGCCAGTTTCACTACATTCAGTTCTTACCTCCTTAATTTTAGCAATGAAATGGTCGCAACTATAAATTGTTTTGTCATCTGAAAGTCACATTTAGTGGCCATACCTTTAATACCTTCAAGTTTCTTTTGATTTCATTCGAGTACTTAAAGGAAATTGTTCTTTGAGTGGATATATCTGGCACATGTCTCTACTTTAAATCCATAATTATAATTTAAAAATCAAGTTTGGGTTTTCTGCAGAAACCTTGTAGTTACAATTTTTTCTATATGGAAACATGGGATAAAACTTCAGAGACTGGATAAAAAACCTAAACCAAAGGAGGGAGTATTAATTGAGCAGACTTGGAACATTGTCTTTTGATTGGAAAATTCCCCAAAATCTATTCGGCACCTTTCACTACTGTTTCATATAGCAAAGTCTACAAAGTATTACAGTCAAAATAATACAGAAGTACAATGACTCAAAAATACTCAAATCCTACAGCCTAAAGGGGCTCAACCCTTAAACATATCATTATCACCATGATGAGGAAAAATGTACCAATTCAACCAAAATGAAAATAAATACAATACAGAACTGTATAACAAAAATAATAGAAAATAAAAATAGATAAAAACAAAGAGAGAGAGAGAAAGCTAAATGGGGATGCAAAACATCTGTTTACTCACAAAATTAATGAAACGTACCTTTACTGGGTACCATATAAATATAGAAACTTAGACCTAACATAACATTTAATTGCAATCAAGGGTTCATGTACAGGAATACTTTGGACATTACAACATGCCAAATTTTGCATTACATAGTTAGTGGAAATTGTTGAAAATTATATACATTGAAATGTATATTTAATTACATAGATAGGTTATATGTCACAGATAACATTTTGTAACACATGAAATATTTGTTATGTTAAAGTGAAAAGTGCATTATAAAGTGCTAATTCACAATACAAGTCTAATAAAACCTATTAAAAATTTATTATATGCAGTATGATTTCAAAGTACATTGTTATCAAAAAAAATATCATTGTTCATTTATAAACTCTTCTGCAGAGTAATAGACCTTATTACACAGGTATCTTAAGGGCAATTTGTATTTTTGTTCATCACTGGTTGTTAATAATAATAATAATAATAATAATAATAATAATAATAATAATAATAATAATAATAATAATAATAATAATGTAAAGTTGTTTGAGAGAGCATTAAATATATTTAAGCATCCATAATGGATTCCCTTTCGATAGAAAAATATATTATCTTGAAGATTTTTTTGTCTAGTATTGATATTATGTACGAGTATTTGCATTTTCATCAAATTATTCTTGATGTTTTAAGATAAAAAGAGTAATAGAAAGTATATTTTGACAAAGAAATGTTAAAATATTCATCTTTTGAAATTGGCTCTCACATCACAAATTATTCTAATTGCACTGTTTTGTAGTATAAAAACTTGATTTATTTATTTATTATATGTTACTGTTTTTTTAAGGACATTTAATGCATTGAAAACTATGAACTGAAAAATCACAAATTAGTTACTGTAATGTAGAGGTCAGAATACAATAATCTAGCATTCATATCTGTATATAACAAAATGTAATGCAGTACAAGGTAATGTTAAGCAGTAATATTGTGTACACGGTAACTAACCCTTGTTCCCTAGCACATCAAAGTACTAAAACAGAAGAAAGAGGAATATATATAAAGAATTAAGATTCAAACAAAACTGTAATCTTTAGTCCTGGTATACCCATGTTCTTTCCTCAGGGGAGGGAGGGAAGGGGAGAGGTTAAAAATTTCAGCTCACTGAGTTCATACTCACTGTTACTTTCATATTCTCAAACTTTGCTAGTATTATACAATTAAGTTAGTATTAAGTGACACTGCACTTCACTACCAATTTTTATTCTTCAGAACATGTTTCAAGAGCATTTGCTCTCATCCTCAGCTGAGGACCGACTAACACCGCCAGTGGCCTCTGGTTATTCCAATAAGTGCAGTGTCACCTAATACCGGCTTAGTTGTATAATTTAAATAACTTCACTGCTCCTAACTTCTTTTAAGTTTACAAATTTGCAAGTATTATTTTTAAATTTTTTCAAATCTCTAATTGGCTGCTAGTTCCACTGCTACCATCAGTATTGCACTTGTGCTTATCATGGAAAAAATGTTATTATATTAGTACTGGCATCAGAGGCTAATTATTATAAATGAGATGTAAATCTGCATAGGCTTAAGCTAATTCATATCAAGCTTGGCAGTTGACAATAAGCGGTAATAAATTAATCTTGTTTTGCAAAGTTGGACAAACCATTACTTTGTCAAGTTTATATCTTTTCCAAGCTGTTGTGATATTAAAGGTATCTTCAAAGATCTTTCAGTATGTTGCTTAAGAAGTAAACCACATTAAGGACAAAACAAGAAATCAGGCAAGCCAGGATCACTTGTTTTAA
Source organism: Metallyticus violacea (assembly GCA_030762175.1). NCBI lineage: Eukaryota > Metazoa > Arthropoda > Insecta > Mantodea > Metallyticidae > Metallyticus > Metallyticus violacea. The sequence goes on from CM060834.1 coordinate 60,641,640, forward strand.
AAATCATTGTGAGTTTAAGGAAATAAAAGATTTAAGTTTAGTTCTTAACTAAAAGTTAACTGTCTAGTTTTTTTCAGTAAGAAAAGAAGCTTAAGCATCAGTAAGGTTTATCATCATCATCATCGTCGTCACCCTTCTTTTTTCTCCCCCGTGCATTTAACAGAACCTAAGTATGAGTCCTAGTTTTGCATAATTAGGAAAGATGATAAATGTTTTTGGATTTCGAAACGAAACATAATAGGTTAAAATTTGAGAAACCAATGGTTTCTACGTATAATGTTGATTTTCTAAAGTGTTAATTGTGACTGCTTATGGTTTTCTCTTCTTAAATGTTATGTTTTGCATTGTAAACACCTGGGAAGGTCAGGGTTCTTCCCACTCCTATAAAGTGATATATTATGATGATATCTGTAGAATGTTGTTTATTTCTTTATCCTTCAGATCAATGACATAAAGCATATAAGTGAAAAAATTTCACAATTGTTTCATTCAAACGCGTATTAGAGAATATTTATAGCTACCTATTTAATTTTAATGCAGTATTTCATTATTACCATAACAGACTATTTCTAAATTGATGTATGAACATTATTACCTAATGTATTAAGCACTCCCTTTCAATGAATGTATTATATTTATTTGTTTATTTCAAAACTGTAGCATTTTGGGGCATGTTTGAAATAAAAATACATTAACATTTGCAAAGAAATTTAATACGTATGTCAATGTAATAACGTAGAACACTAGATTATGAATTTGTTTGCGAAAATTATTCATTCTGAACAATGAAACTTAATGTGCACAGCGCAAAATGTATTGCATTTTGGGCTTTAGGCACTGTGGCCCGCTGTTTCTACTAGTAGTTATGAATTTATCCGGTAATAACGCTGCTACACGCATCCATGGGGGTCCACCAATCAACTACAACGATATCTAGCGAGCGTAGTACAAGCTCTCTGGTGTAGTTTTTAAGTTCACCACTATAAGCGTCAAAGACATCCGCAAATTCAGTGCAACCAATGTACCAACTAAATTCAAGTTATTTTTAAAATTATTTTACGTTTTAAAAGAACTAAAATAGAAATTAAAACACATATTCAATACTTAAAATGCTTTTCCTACATCAATTCTAATTTGTCTGCATCCTTTATAAATGTTGAATAGGCCCGTTTGGCTTCAAAGGTTGCGAGTACATTCACAGCACATGTCGGAAGCGATTGGTCAGGACTCGGGAATCGGAAGTGTTGGCTATACGTCTCGGCGTGGCTTGCTGAAAATTTAATTTGTCAAGTTAAAAATTGTTGCAATTATTTGTGGAAAATAAGCTGCAATGGCATACAAAGGGCCTCAAAAAGTGCAGAAGGTGATGGTACAGCCCATCAACCTTATATTTCGATATTTGCAAACAAGATCTAGGGTGCAAGTATGGTTGTATGAAAACATAAATCTGCGCATTGAAGGGCACATTGTTGGTTTCGACGAATATATGAACTTGGTATTGGACGATGCCGAAGAGTATCATATGAAGAAAGCGAACAGGAAGCAGTTGGGTCGTATAATGTTAAAGGGAGACAACATAACACTGATCCAAAACGTAAATCCACAGGCAATGTCTTCCTCGTGAGCAGTGGAACGTTTGTGAAAATATTTTATAATCACCTACTGTGTAATTGAAGTTGAGTAAAGCGTGGGTTAAGAACCAAACTGTAACAATTAAAAAGTCTAAGTATGGCTAATTTTCTATCAAAAACGGAATATGTGTAGAACATTTCTATATTGATTATGTGTAGCGAAATGGATGTGTTACATTGATGTGATTGCGTGCCGAAATAAATGACGAACGATTAATTACATTTTATATCAGGGACATGTGCAGATCCTTTGTAATTTAATAACCAGAATACCATGTAACCGACATGTATTGAAATTGAAGGAAGTAGTGTTAGTATGTAAGTAATATACGTAGTTTTACTTTTGTTAAGAGAAATTGCGCCCAACAAAATAGTGTATTAAGCCCAAATATAATTTCTAAATACATGCTTATGTGAAACTTTCCATACCGCTGTTACTGCCCCTTTTGCATTAAGTATTGTATTACTGAGGTCCACTAATATTTAAATCTTATTTTTAGAATTACTTTAGTTAGACATGTTACTTTGTTAGCTGCACACTAGCCATTCAGGTTCATCTACCAGGTCGTATACTTGTTTAAAAAGTACATAAAACTTGCTGGCTAAAATATATTTGAAGCAGATAAATGCTGAAAGCTCTACAACACAGATGTTTTTATTTTGCTGCTCTTTTAGTTGATGCTCTGCTAAGATAGCAGTATCAATATATAAGAGCTACTGAAACTTTCCGCTCGATAGCTACCTTTTATGTTGGCAATTCTACAGATTACACCTGAACCAGTTACAAAGTAGTATAATCGGTCATCTGTGTCATAGGAGTTGCATGTTGCTGGTTCTTCTAATTGCGTGTGCAGCTGATTTCTATCATTTATATGCAGTTGTGTCATGATGATTAATTTAACTGGTTAATTTGTAGTTAAAAAGTGACCCAAAGAGGTCATTTGCAGCATGATTCAGGAAGTGATACTTAATCCTCTGCACGAATGTTTGTTCTTTATTAAGCTTACATTACTATGCAGCAATTTAATCTGGCTATAAATAATTCTGCAGCAAAATAACTCATTATTACGTACACTTAATATACAAAACTGAAAACTACAAATATCGGCCATTAAGCAGTACTGGCTCTTGCAACTTCACAACTGCAGCGTAGCTAACATTACCCAAACTGAACCGAACTGTCAAGTGCAATGCTTCGGCAGCCCGGTATAGACTCTTTAATATAGCCTCTACAAAATAAAATGATGAAGATACAAATTTCTATACCAAATACTAATTATTTACCATAGAAAATTAAATTTAACAGTGTGCTTAATGGAAATCATTCTTCCCAAAAAAAAGGGAGCAAAAATTTGTGTGATGCAGAAATAGCAAATTATGACTTGTAATAATGCTTATTTATATGCCAGTAAGTGCACACTTTTCAATAAAGCACTGTATATCATATCCCATGTGTTTACATTTTATTTTGTAAGTGATTCTGTACTTTTAAGAACAAAATGATTACTTGTTCATTTTTTGAGAGGATTTTTCCCCCTCCCTCCTCCAAGTGTCTTCTCATGCTGATTATAATAAAGAAAATATACAGTTTAATTTTTTCATTGTAACCCATACAGCAAGCTGCTCAAATGAGTCTGTTTCATATGTAACAAAACATAGGGATGTTGCGGTTCATAGCTTAAGGTGATTTAATGTTTTCCCAGCTTGTTTTTCTCTTTCCTGCCACCAAGTATGTGTGTGAAAATACCCTACAACTTTTCAGTTCTTCCAGAGAAGTGGCCCCAAAGTAAAGATCAAATTGTATATATTATTTATTCCATTTTGCAGAAAATCACTTGTACTTTTCTAGCTCAACAGGGTTGAATTGTCACATATGAACATGGGCATAGCAATAGCTCAGGCAGCATACTAACAGGGGTAGGATAGGTCGTTAAGACATGGAGTCATAAGTGGGAGGTCTGGGGCTTGATTCCTGCCAGGACCATTCTTCCTGACAGAATTTTTCCAGGTTTTCCTCAGTCAGCATAAATGACGAATGCTGGGGAGTGCTCTTAAATTTAGGCTTGGAACTCTTCCTTCATAAAAAAAATTCCTATCTCATATATCAGTGTCAACCAGCTATGGTGCTTCAGGCATGGCCCTCTTACTACTCATCTTCTTCCCTCCCAGACACCAAGATAGTCTCCAGGCATTTGCATTTAGTCAAAATGTCCATCATTTAAAAATTATGAATAAGGTATTTAATATTTACTTTATTACACTTTCTGCAAGCTATTACAGTTATATTTACCTTGTTTTAATAATGAAATTACTCAAAATTTAAATGAGCCTGGTTTCCACCAGACTTAATACTGTGTTAATAGTATTTCAGTAAATATTAGCTCTCGTAAATTATTCCTTTCTCTATTATTAAGGAAACTTTCCACTGAAAGGTATTTTTCTTTTTATTGCTTATTTATGTGGTTTGTAAAAATGCATTATAGGTGATGGAATGGCAGGAGCACAATTGTCAGTCATGTTACTAAAAGAGCAGTCATCAATAATTTGAGAGCATGCTTTGCAAAAAGACAAATTAGCCTTGAAGTACAATGCAGAGTTTTAAATTTCTGTGGCAAAACAAAATTTGAAACCATGTTTGAAGCATTCAAAGTAATCTCGGAGGAATGTGACTATGACTTTTAGTTGGCTGAGAGTATTTTATTCTTCCAATGAAAACAAATTTTCTAAAAAAAAATTCAACTGGGTCTTTAAAAATTATAATTTTTTTTTTGTTTACCTTTAAACATTCAAAACCAGAAAATTTCTTTACATTATTCCTGTAGACTTTACTTTTTCTCTGTCCGAATAATATTTCATGCAGCATGCTATAGTAAAATTTACTTCACAAACAGGCTGTAATTAGTACTACTGGCAAGACTTTAATAACTTAAAGACTTGGGTTATCCTAATCTCTTTACTGATATCTTGAGCTTTTTAATAATTTAAGAGAAAAATAATGCTTGCTTTTGTTACAGCAGACTGCATGTTACTGGCCACATACAGCTATGAATGCAGAATAACAAAATAAACAATAAGGGTGAACAAAAACATGGTGTTAAAAACAAGTACTGACTTACTATTATCGTAAAACTCACTTCGATTAACAATCACATTCTTAATCTTAGGACAAGGCTGGATATTGATGGAGATGCTTTCTGTTTCCATGTTTTGAAGATTACACAAGTTGCATTTTGAATCGGTTATTAGGCCAAAAATAGGAAGGTGTTCAGCTAGGCAATTGTGCTCAGTGGTTAAGTATAATTGTGAAACTGCTTTAATTATTGGCTATTTGGTATAATCAGAATGTTGCTGTCCCAAGGTTTTCCACTTGATCTGTTGTTGACATCTTGCATATGAGCTTCTTGGATAACTTCCATGAGTAGGATTTTGCAGATATAAAAGATGTTTGCTCTTTTCCTGGTGACAAGAACAGATAAATGTGTAAATAGAAAAGCTATAAGACATCTATCCTTAAAACTATCACGAATGAAATGTAGATGCTCAAGAGTAATACCACTTACATAAAACCATTATTCATATACTAGTGAAGCGCTGCAAATCTGAAAAATATATATTAAATGCTTAGAAATCCAAACTTTCATTTTAATTATAGAACACCGTCAAATCTATGCCAATACAAGTTAATCAGTATACATATTCCCCTATGAATGTGAATTGAAAAATACTCCTGTTATTGAACATTAAAAATTGATCAGTTTTCCATATAGCACTTGGAGGAAAGAAAATTTTACAATTGGCTTAAAATCTCAGGAAAAACTTTCTCTTTAAAATGCACATAGAGTATTAATATTTTCACTTACAAAGAGAACCTTCACTGGTGGCCAGTGTCATTAAGGTGCAAACTTGTGGGCGGGAGGTCTGGAAATTATTCGGAGGTCCCTAAACTTAACTTGGAACGTTTCCTTCCTTAAAAAAATCCTTTCCCAATTTATCATTTCATCTCGTACATCAGTGACCACTGCCTGTGATGCCTTAGCAGTAGAAACTGGCATTAAACACTATTCAAAAACTTATAAAGAAAATTATTGAAGTTAATCCAAATATTTGAAATAGAACATTTAAATGAACGAGAAAGAGCCCCAAGTTCAATTAAAAATTGAGTTTTCATTCAGGAAGTGTTTTCTGATTGTCAAGCCAACATTCTGCTTTGAAAGGACAGAATACTCTAATGATAATGGTGTAACAAACAATAAAATGTTTCCAGGAAGGCTCCAGACTTAAAGTTTGAAACCTTCATCTGTTTCTGTCATGGTAACTTGTGAAAACCCTTGTTCATTGTTGTGATGCACACAATAGAATAAGTTATTTTATTTTTTATGGATTTCTTAGTTTGTACATCATAGAGAGATTTCTGTAGGAAAAAGTTGAAAAGAAGGAAAAGTAAAAATTGCACAACCATTATCGTAGAAGTTTAACAAAAGGAAAATAGCAAAAACAAATATACTGGAATACTCAAATTTTACAGTTTAATTGGTTATTCGTGCCGTAAAACTTGGGCTTCCATGCAGGAAATTAAAACATTCTGGAATTTCAGACAGTGCATTACTGTTATTAAATGACAAAGTTTACACTGCTGCAAAAATTAATATAATGAAGCTGATTTGCCACATGTTAAAGAGCTCCATACCTAAAAGAAAAAAAAAATATCAACTGTTTCACACCCAAGGAATACCTTAGTTCCCTGTAGGATGGCATTGAAGGCGATGGTTTACCACCTGTCCCTCTGCCCTCTGGGAAAGCAATACTTTGAAATGCTTCTTGATAATTGAAAATACTTCATGCTAGGCATCTTTTTCCAGGATGGAACGCTGGATTTTACTCTAACTAAATAGCCAAACATAAGCTAAAATGGAGAGATTTTTTTAAAAATAATTTATGCTAATTAAACAATTTTGACAAGGATTCATGCAAATTTCACTTATTTTTACAAACTTACTTGGACATGCTTCGAAAGCTTTCTACCTCATTGTCAGCATGGATTCACTGTCAATTTTCCTATGTGGTATATAAATGTCTTTCTGTAGATCTAATAATTTGGAGAGGCAAATCAAAAGTAAAAAAAGTATGTAATTAGATCATAATATAGGGAATTTTTGGAACAACTATTTAAAAAAGTAAAGAATCACAAAAGATGATTATATCAAACAATAATTCTTAAAGATAAAGGTAGTCCAAGTAAGTAGGTGAAAATTAGAGAAATTTGAACAATTTTTTATCAAAATTGTTTGATTATTTTACATTTCAGTGTGGAAATGCTCACCATTCCAATCAATAATTTATACTGTTTTAGCTGTTTGACAATTTCAGATGTCTTGTGAAGGTAGGTGATCCTCAGTATTTTTTTGGCACTACATAGTGTGAAGTCATAAGATTTATATCATTGAAATTAAAGATGCAATTTTGTCCACCCTTGAAAAAAATTGTTAAAATATCTTTCAAGTATAAAGCTAATTTAGAATACCAGAGGATAGAAGTAAGTCTTACTGCTTTTTTAACTGTACATGGAATTAAAGTGAAAGGTTAAAAAGATTGACAAAAAAAACTAGCCTTTGGAGAGTTCTAAGGGTGATGGAAAAAAATAACATAAACTACATTCCTGCAGAAATAAAACTGATGGAAAAAGATATTGAGAGTTATGATGTTAAAGAATGTCATTATGCTCAGAAATCAGTTAAATATTTAGATGCAAGGACTGTCGTTAAAGTTATGCATAAGTTATAAGAATATTTATTTATATCCAGGTCTCAAAATAAGTTACCAATCAATCATGTGGAAAAATTTTCAATGACAATTTCATTCTGTCATACAAGTTGACTGCTTTGTGATGTGAAGAGTTTAAAAACAAAACTATGTTATCCACATCACAATGAAATACTAAACAGGTGGTATGCCATTAACTACAGTCCCTACCAAAAGTTTGACACCTGCATATATGAACTAAATGCATTCTGCCTTAAAACTATTTTGTCCAGCAGCTTTTTGTTTCATATAAAAAATCACCTTATTAAGAGGTTCATTTAAAAAAAATAATTGTCTGAAAGGCATTAATTCATAATTTGTGGATTTCTTCACTTTTAGAAAAATTACAAAAATTACCTTTTTTTATCTTTGTGGAAATTTAGCCATGAATACATATGGGGTATAAACGTTATTTTTTCCAAGGATAAAAGCATATATATATAAGGAATATTTATAAATATAATATTACTACCATATACTGGTTTATCAAAAATGGACACAATGTTTATTACTTTACAATAAATTGGAAAAAACAAGCCTGAATTAGCACTATTGACTTTCATTTAAATTGCATGTGGAAAGAACCAGGGAAGTTGGAGCGGTGCCTGTTTATAGTGTACGATGTACATATTATAAACAAGCACCACTCCGGCTTCGCTGGTTCTTTCAACATGCAATTTAAATGAAGGTTAAATAGTGCCAATTCAAGCTCAATCCCCCCCCCCCCAATTTATTGTGAAGCAATAAACACTGTGTCAATTTTTGATAAACTAGTATATGGTAATAATGTTATATTTATAAATGTTCCTAATATATTTGTGTGCTTATCTTTAGAAAAAATAACGTTTGTGCCCATATATTTTCGTGGCAAGGCAAAGACAAAAAAAGGATAATTTTTGCAACTTTTCTAAAAGTGAAGAAATACCATAACTTATGAAAAAATAATGATTTTAGCATAATTCTTTTTTTTAAATTTACCTCTGAATAAGCTTATATATATATTAAATTGATGAAACACAAGGCTTCTGGACAAAATAGTTTAAGAACAGAGTTCTTATGTGCAGATGTCCTTAAACTTTTGGTGTGGCCTGTAGGCCACAGCAAACAAAAAGCCAGTAAGTTCTACAGGCAACTGAAATTTGATAAATATGCTATAGAAAATGTTCTTCCCTTATGCTCTCACTACATCCATAGTATTCTCTTGCTGACTATTCTGGTACAAGAAACATTTTACATTATATATCTTACTATTAATCTCATTCATTCAGAATATTAAAACATGCAATCATAATCTATCTGTTTCAGAAAGGATCAGAGAAAAAAGGAGCAAATAAAATGTGTTGCTTTTAGCTTGAATACTTGCTCCCTCTAATGTTATGGAATTACATCTATAATCTGAAAAAGATGGGGGGAGGAGTCAAAATAAAAAATTATGTGACAAGACTGATTGCTATCTAGAAGGATTTCAGTATTGTAAATATGATTTTTAAAAAGCATGATCAACTGTAATAGAGTTCTGCTTATCTAACACTTCGCATTATCCATCAGTGATAGTGAGATACTGAATTTTCATTTTTCAGGTGCTGCAGTATCCTCTATATACTGGTCTTGAAGAATGTTGACTGATACAGGGACAGAGAAATAAAATGATAGGGGAATATTTAGGACAAGTAAGGGAGAAATGGATTAGAATATTTAAGAATGACGAGAGAATTGCAGTGTAATTGAAAAATAGTGCTAACAAGGGAAATACAAGAAATGGGGGGGTTTGTGTAATAAGGCCCCATATAGCTTGATGCTAGATTTATTAATAGTAAAACATAGGTTAATTTGTTAAATATTCATAAATGATTACTGGTCCTCAGACACTGAAGAAACAAACTCAACTTTGCTTTATCAAGCTCTTGTTAATATTGCCAATTATCAACAACAGATCATGATAAAGCCTTCTGACAGTCTGCAAATATGCACATTAAGGGATATTCATAGGGATAAAAGGGATTTTTTTTTTGCATTACTAGTTTCAGGAAATTTGTTTATCATTTTGAGAAGCCAGACTACATTGTGAAATGTAACAATGAAGCTGTTAGAAATACTTTGCAAGTTAACCACCCAGGAATAAGAATACCTGTTCTTCCAACCAAAGGAGCTTAAGTAAATAAAAAATTAAAATATATGACATGCACTACTTACCCCAGTAATATGAAGAATTCTACAATAAACTCATAATTGGTCCACAACTGAATATAATGAAGTCGCTCAGTGAAGATCATGTTAAATCAAGAGAAAAGACCCAATTAAAAATAAAACTATATTAATTAAGAGGACCTTAATTGTTATGGAAATTTATGCTTATAACATAAAAAAAACCAAATGAGAAAGTAATTACAAAATAACTTTATTTCAATAAACTTTGCAGAAGCTCATCCTTTTTTTTTTATTTCCCACAATTTTTGAAAACTGCACTGAGGACCTTTCTCTTTGGGAGGATTTATTTATATTGGATAGACAAGTTAAAAATGAAAAAACACCCAAATGGATATGTTTTAATGATTTATTAATATTAGTTTGTGAAACCAATAACCAGCTTCAGCTATTTGCTGGTAGATTCCTATTGCCCAACCAAAAGTGAAAAAATGCTGGTGTTACTGTCAGTTGTTCATGTACAAGCAAGTCTACTGTTGGATCTTAGTATATTGTATATAAAAATTAAATAATGTGGATTCATTAACAGTACATTAACTCTTACGAGTTTTTGTAATAGGTGTATGGGTGAAACAATTCCTTTTAAATAAAAGCTGCAATAACAATACCACAAATGGGAACTTCCTGATGTGATGTATACCATTCTTTCAAATTCTATAAAAACCATACAAAAAGGAATTGAAAGCCAAAAGTCATTAATATTGCTGGTTACCTGGTACCAAAATTTACATGCCAAAAGAGAAGCTCCTTGTACATGAGATTAGAAGGGCCATGAAACCCAAGAAATCTAAATGCTGCCAGGCCTAGGTGTCAAATCTCCTCTTACTCATCTGCCAGTCCATCCAGAAAAACCAAGAGAGCTTTAAGAAGGGAAGAGAAAAAATGCATGCATGCAGGAGATTTCATATAGGCACCTGGGACCCCTAAGTGACATATATGTGTTGTCACAAGAGCAATGACTTCATTGTCATTGATTCATTGGTAGCCAACAACAGGATAACAATGCAAAGAATTTGCTTTTTTAACCAAAAATTTTACCAACAATTTCTGGTCTAGCAAATTTATTTACCACATTTATTCATGAGCTCCTTTGAAATGTATAATACCAAAGCCTTTCCATCAATTTACAAAACATGGTATAGGTATGTGGACATATTTGCAATAATACCAAAAAAAAAATTCAATAGATGTTCTGGAACTCCTTAATTTACAGCATAAATCTATACAGTTCACCATGGAAGAGGAGGAAAATGGGTGGCTCCCATTCATATATTTAAAAATTATAAGAAATGCAGATAGACTGAGCTTTGAAATTCATGGAAGATAGACACACACACACAGCGAAAATTGCATAAAAATTAACAGTCATAACCCCATCCCCACTAATATGCTGTGCTCTACAGCTTCGAAGACATAATAATTAATATCCTACTCACAGAAACAATACGAAAAGATAATTAATACAGCAATAATAATGGTTTCAATATAGACACAAAATGTATATATAAATTGAAAATACAAAAATCTATAAGAAAGGTTTCCACACTGAAGAGCATCAAGGAAAGGTGCAAATTCAAAAGTTTTACATATCGTCCAACTTACCACAACAAATTAATATGCTATTCAAAGAACATGACATAAATTTAACCCCAAAAAACAAATGCAGTATGTCAAAAATTTACTAAGTTCCACAGTAAAATGCACCATACCAAGAACAGAAATCAGGAATTTACAAAATTAAAGTGCAGGTTGTAATCAAAAATTCATCAGAAAAACAAGAAATTCAGATAAAGGAACACTTAAGGAATATTCGTTTCAAACAAATAGGTAAATCAGCAGTAGCAGCTCACTTTTGGACCCAAAATCACAAATTAAACCAGAGGCTAAGCAACTGAAAGAAATTCGCAACCCAATATAACTATCTACTAGGGAAAATTTTTCATTCTGAAAAATAGAAAAAAACTAAATGAATGTTGATATTCCACCAATGAATGAACTCAGCAAGTTCCTATGTGAACCATTAGAGGCCATCACAGAAGTACTCTGGGACCCACCCACCACATTGAGTAGTTGTTCAACAGCTGTTGATGGGAGCAATTACTCTCCGAAACATGTCCTAAGTAAGTGGAGTTAGTGTGAAAATATTTAATAAATTTGAATAGAATATAGGTTTATGAATATTGATATTGTGCAATTGGGCAACTTATATATCATTTTGGAACCATTAGGGATCTTCATGTGTCAGACCAATGTTAGTCAGTCTCCAGCTGAAGATGGGAGCAGTAACTCTTTAAACATGTTTGCCATAACAATCTACAATGTGATCCTTATTTTTCTATATAAATTCCAAAAATGTAGTCAGACTTATTTTATATGTGCAGTCTTGCTACTGAATTATAGTGACCTTGGCCTGTAATCTGTAAATTAAAATATTTACTATACTTTAATGTCCAGCAATGCCATTAATTGATGGTATGACATTTTACAGGTGGAAAAGGAGCAAAGTCATTTGTAGATCGTTGCATTTCATATGTTGGAGAAAATGCTATTGAATGTGTAAAAACAAATTCATTTCTGAATTTGCCAAAGGATGCCCTCATCAAGCTCATATCATCAGATTATGTGAGTATACACTATTTTTACCTCAAAAGAAAAACAGTTATGTTTAGTACCTGTACATCTCAGATTTCTAAACTATCGTGCATTTTACTTTTGGTAAAATATTTTCATTATGCTGCCATTTGCCATTGACATGTGACTTGAATCTAGATATGCATTTTTGCAGTGTGTACATTGTTGTTAATAGAAAAATAATTAATCATCATTGATAAGACAAATTATAAATATTTGAGGACTTAATTATAATAACTGCAACATTTAGTTTCTAAGGTGGAACTGTATAACATTGTTTAAAAGAAGTTTCATGTTCTTGATGCTTGTTCTCTCTGAGGGAAAAAAAGAAATATTTTGTTAATAAAGATAGTGGTAAAAAAGTGGGAGGATAGCACCTGGGATGAAAAACGGGGCAAACTACACCATGATATAGTGGCAATTAAAATGTTATCAGACATGAGTATAGAGAAAATAAACAAGATTGGGGAAATGTTAGGAAAAGTAAGAGATAAGTGGAGGAGAACTATAAGGAAGGAGCTTGAGGGCACATACAGTTGTGAAAATGGTAATTTATTTTAGAAGTTCTTTACCATACACATAACCTGGTGGTTAAGGTATGGGAGAATCTTAAATTTGGAACTGCTAAATTCTTAGATGTTTTGTTTGTTTATGAAAATTTAATTGTAATGTTGTTTGCTGAAATAAATTCATTCTTTCATTCAATAAAGATAGAGGAAAAAATTACATTTCTAACATAACATATAAAACAATCTCTGAAATTTATTAAGATGGAACTTAATATCTAATAAGAATTTTGCCATGTCATTCAGTATTAAATAATATTTTTTGTCAAAAACATTAAAGGATGCTTATTACATTTTTATATCATTAGAGCTTCTAAAACTACCCTTGCTTTTTCATAATTGTTTTTGCCTATGCTCCTTCTTGTCATAACTTTTCATTTTGGTTCATAGTCATTCAAATCTGCTTGCTTCCACAAAAGGACTCAGTAATCATTAGTTTTATTTATTTATTTAAATAGCACTAAGTTTACAAATATAACAATATGGCCTGGTTCTATACCAGGCCAATATTTTAAACCCCTATAATTAACATACAGATTTTCCCCATTTCACCAATTATATTTTAACAATATTAACTGAGTCCCAGTCCTCAGTTCATCAGTATCTTCCTACTGGGAAATCTATGTTCCACATCTATATTCCTCCTTTTTGTTCTACATCTAAATATATTAGTTATGGTTTGGAAATCACCCTAACTCTTTACCACAACCATAACACTCTAAAATGAACAACATGAGTAAAGAAAAACTATAACATAAATTGTATAATGCCTTATACAATTCAATAATCACCCAAATTAACAATAAATACATTCTCATTTATAGAACCCCTGCCTTTAGCTTGCTTACATCTGTGCATGTTTAAAGTTTTAATCTAGTACACATACAATCAAAATATCACTACTGACCAATTACACAAGGTAAACACATTCAAACTCACAGATCATCTCTCTTCACTGGCCATAACCATTTGTTCTGAACTGTAAGCTAATATTCCCCAAGATTCGTAATTTGCAATTGCTGCAGTTCACTTATATTTATCATGTTGCATATTGTCTCCATTCACTTGTTCTTGAACATTCAAACAAAATATGTTTTACATTTTCCAAATTTCCACATACAGGGCAAACTCCATGATCACAATTACTTCTAAAATCCCATAAGCTCCAAATTCCTAATCTAAACCATGCCATTTCCTCTCTCTTCTGTTTATTAGACTTACAAATGTATTTATCTCTTTTAACATCCCCTTTTATCTCCTGATTGAACAATGCCTCTACACACTTGTATAATTTGATACACAAATTAATTCCTGGACACACAAACTTGCCTTTGCAGAAATCAGCATAAAATAAAACTCTTCTTTATGGGCCTGTTCACTTTTTCATCCAATTCCCTTTTATTTAGATATAAATCCTTCTTACCATTAATTTCTACTGCTAAGGGAAAGTGAGCATTACTAAATCCATCACTTTAAAATTTATTACTTACCCTAATGACTCCCAACTACATGCAGCAAAATTCCATAACATTTTGACCACCTGGACTAATCAATCTATATTCACCAACCTTATCCTCCCCCCCCCCCCCAACCTTTTAAAATTATTAAATCGTTGATTTCATAAAATTGAATACATTTCATACCTTCTTTATTCACTTCTTTATCCTTATTCTTCCTTATAACACTTCTTTGTCTTCCTCTATAACTAGATCATTTAATATACCCCAATCCTTTGCTTGCAAATTCCCATTCCTTGCATCGAAATCTAGCAATAAAAATCCTACCATAGGACATTCCTATTTAATTTCTTCCATCTCATTTTCTAACTGGTGGAAGATATCTGGGCTGTGAAACTGGGATTTGCTGGTTGGGTTAAAAAATTATTCCTAAACACAATGTTCATTTCACCAATATTACCACCGCCACGAGTGGCCGAGGTCGTTAAGTCTCGGACTCGTGAGCGGGAGGTCTGGGTTCGAATACCGCCAGGACCGTCCTTCCTGACTGAGGTTTTTTCCAGGTTTTCCTCAGTCTTCATAAATGGCAAATACCGGGGAGGTACCCTAAACTTAGGCCTGGAACGATTCCTTCCATAAAATCCTTTCCCAATATATCATTTCATCTCATGTATCATCAGTGTCCATCGCCTGTGGTGCCTCTGTAGCAAAAAACGGGCATTAAACACTATTCATTCATACACCAATATTACCCATATTATACCCTCCATTCTGAAACTGCATTCTTTAATCTTACCCTTTCATCCCTTTCTAAATAATAACCCCAAGCTCCCAGAAGCTCTTCCCTTAATATTCCTCATTAAATTCTTTTTTCCTATAAATTCAAACTCTACCTTTCTAATCTCATTCCTATTCTCTAACTTGTATTTCATGATAACATATTGTTTTGACAATGATTACAAGTATTTTGAGGAAAACATTTTAACTCCACACTTCTTAAAATAAGTGTTCAGCTAAGAACTCATGTTATAAAAATATTAACACATCAAATAAGTGTACTTACGAAGCTGTTGACAATGGAGTGGTATATATATATAAACAATGTATACAGTTTTTTTCACACTAACTCCATTCACTTACATAAATTTGGAAATTTATGTAAGTGAATGGAGTTAGTGTGAAAAAAACTGTATACATTGTTTATATATATTAACACATATCACGTTTACAGCTGGCTTTGGAAGAAGAGGATGTATGGAGAGCAGTTCTCAACTGGGCTAAATACCAAGCAGGAGTGACTCAACCCACTGCACACTGGACTGAAGAAGAGAGAGTTCGTGTCTGTCAACATCTTGCTGGTGTCATCAATCATGTTCGACTTTTGCTCATAGGTGAATGTTTACTATAATCAAAAACACTAATAGATACACTATAATACAGAAGGGGAAAAATGTCAAAAATTTGTAATACTGTTTTAACCTACAGGTAGGTAGTTTTCACCCTTAATCTTAAGCATAACTAAAGGCTAGAAAAATTGTAATAAAATAATTTTTGAAATTTACTTAAGAAAAACTAATAAATTAATGAAGAATATTCTTACAATTGCCAATTTTTATTTTTAGTACCAGCAAGAATATTTTTTGTTTTCAAAGAACACTTTAACATTAATGTGGAAAATAGCTAATCCTAGAAACTATTTATCAGTTTATATGAAAACTTGTGTTCAAATTTAATACAAAACCTCATGTATGTAGCATAAAAATCAGTGCCAATTGCTATTTCAACATTTTTACATTCACAAAGGAAGTGTTTCAGTTTAATCAAGAATTTTTAATTAAAAATAGTGATGAATACCCTAAAAGCATTTATCAGGCAATACTTTGTTTAGCTTATATAGATCGTACACTTCTTCAAACTGTAAAAAAGAATTTTCTATAAAATACATGAAACAGCATGGAGTAGAGCAATAGGCACAGTATGCAAAAGCCAATTGAATTATATTTTTAAATTTGGGGACTTATATAGAATTGATTGCCAGGAATATTGAAGTGATATTCTAGAACAGACTACTGGCTATGAAAGACAGAGCTGCATGTTCATAACTTCAGGATTACCATTTTACATAATCTGTTATCCTTCTTGCATAAATTTTGTGTTATTTAAAGAAATAGATTCATTTATAAAGCTTTTGTTCTTGGGAACACTCCATTAATATACTTTGAGATCTTCAGACAGGACATTAGAGAAGAATGCACTAAAATAGTCTTAGACATTTTCCAACCCATGCCAGCCTCTATACATATGGAGGAAGATTTTCTTCAAATCTAATTGGGCTAACACCTTTTCCTTGAAGGCAAATAAATAGCTTTTAATAAATGACCACTCATTGAAAATGCTACATAACATTGTTGCATAACTATCGGTAATATTGTATGTAAATTGAATTAGTAGTCTCTCCCACTCTTGATACAAAATTGCATCTTCCAGAATCAGTCCTGGAAGCAGCTATGCCATATTTCTTTAAAGATGGCACAACTTCCTCTTCATAGGACACAGCAGCTTCTTCCAGGCTCCAGAAACTATGCCCCTCAGTTTTTCCCTTGATGAAAAATTCTTCACATTATAAAAGTGCCCATGTATTATTGGGTCTGTCTAAAGCTTTTAACTATGTTTTTTATAAACAATTATTGATCAAATTGGAATGTTATGGAAGAATCTAACAAATTGTTGACATCATTAGTTTTAAATAGCAGGTATTTTCTATGAGTGGAACCATGCTGATGTTGAAGGTAACAGCTTCAAAACATGTCCAAGTAATATAAATTATAATTAATCTGTCATCTAACACATTCTTATGCTTCACTTACTTTTAAATATGGTGGGACCAGTTTTGAAGAGACACCCTCTCCATCTTCAAACAACTTGACGACTGGTATGAGAAACTAACATCTAAGAGGACCAGTGGCTCTGTCCTGGTGGTGTTTTTTTCTTTATAAACTGGAATTCTCCTATAATGTCTAAATTCATAAGCTGATCCCTATGTTTATGAATGTAAATCTTCTCCCATGTATCCAATTCTATACATCCATGTGCTTCTTTTAGTAACTTTATTTCTCTTTTGATGTCGTGATTATCTTTCCAAAAATGGTGTGCCATGCTGACCTATCAATCAGTTTGTGCTTAACATTCCTGAGATGTACCTTTAACTGTGTTCCTATGTTCCTTTTAGTTTTTCCAACATATATCTTATCACATTCTTTACATGTTATTTTATAGATGCCTGACTTTTTCTCCTGTGGAATGTTATTAAAACTGTTGTCCAAGGCATTTTTCAGAGTGTATCTGTTAACAGCTGCCAATTTAATGTTAATATCTTTAAAAAAATTTTATTGATAGCTACTGATGGTAGGTCTCTCTTTTTCAGTTAATAGTGTAATGGTATTCTTGATCAATTTCTTCTTTAGGAATCTATTAAGTTTTTTGTTTACTAAATTTTTGTTAAAACCATTTATAATGGCAATCTCCTGTATCTTCTCAAATTTTTTTTGTACTCATTTTTACTGATTTGTAAATTCACCACTCTATGTGTTAAGCTGTTGAAAATTAGGTGCTTGTGAGCTATGGGATTAAACCATTTGATTTTATATAGTTATCTGTGTGCGTATCCTTTAATATATTTTCCAAATTCTAAATTTCCATGATTATTATTAATTTTTATATCTAAAAACGGCAACATTCCCTTTGTTTCTGTTTCCAGTGTGAAGGATATATTCCTATTTGTGTATTTAAAAGCTTCAAAGCATCCTCAACAAATTCTTTTTTCACTATATTAAATATGTCATCAACATATCTGTACCAGCATTTAAAATGATGTGGGAAGGCGGAAATTATGTGAGTTTCAAATGTACTCATAAATAAATATGTCAGAAAGGGGGACAAAGGATTTCCCATTGTGAGTCCTGTTTTCTGTTTATAGAACTCTCCTGCAAATGTAAAACGTGACTGGTTTATACAAATGTTAGTAAGGTGGACGTATTCTTTCCTGTGAGTTTCATTAATTCCTATCTCCTTTAACCAATCATTCAAAAATGATAAAAGCTTGTCAGTTGGAATACTAGGGAACAAAGATACTATGTAGAAAGACACTAAAATATCAGAGGGTAGAACTTTAAAATCTTTTATTTTTTCTATTAACTGGAACAAGATTTTTATGCTTCTACTTTGTAACCTTGGTAGAGCTGTAAATCTGTCTGTAAGCCATTTTGCCATTGTGTAAGTTCCAACAGAATTTTTTAAAAATGTCTTATTTTTCGAAAGTTCTTAAATGAATGTCCAAGTAAGTTGAAAAATTTTAATGAAATTTGAGTGATCTCCTCATAAATAATTTGCTATATTATTGGCATCATATTTAACAAATCAGATATAACATATGAAATTTATTGGCAAAATAAAAATTAACAAATCAGTACAAAGTGAAATCAGGTATGCCTCAAGGTTCTATTAGGCCTTATTTTATTTCTAATTTATATTAATCATTTGCAACTATCAAAAGATAATATAATTACATCTTTTGTTGACAATACTTTATTCTTTTCTGGAATCAGAATGTAAAAAGTTTAGAGGAAAGAATTCAGGAGTTTAGATCTGGAATATATGGTGGATAATTCACTAATGTCACTTGCAATTCTTGCAGAAATTCCATTGTTTTCAAAGCATTGTGTGGAGGTATTGTTGTGGTGAAGCAATAGTCCTCTCAACCTTGACTCTGACCCTCTTTCTGTTAGTATTCTGAAGACTCTGAGGAGACAAATTGGTGTGCCAGTTGGCAGTGACTGTTTTGTTTCTGGAGGTTACAATAAGGCCACTTGCTCAAAAGAAACTGGCAACCATTTTCTGGCCTACACTTTGATATTACTTAACCTTCACTGGGAGGTCATCATTTGGGAAGTCCCGGATTGTGACTTCTTTGATTGTAGGACTTATTGGTAAATTTAGCTTTCGTCATCTGTGAAGATATGGATATGTTGGGAGCTGCCATTGTTGATATGATGAACAATTCCAATTTTGCTGCCTTTTGTTGTGGGTTGCAGGGTATCCTACAATGACAAAACTTCCTTATATGAAGCTATTTGGCAAGATTTCTGACATCTGTGACAAATTAATGTTCGAGACTCCCCTATCTCCTTTTAAGTCATGTGTAAATTGTTCGTCACTGTGGCTACTATATAAGCAAAATTTTCATCATGACTAGTCACTGGATGCGTCATGTGCTCCTGATTTTTCAAAGCTGTTTTTCCTTGTCTAAACTCTACAAACCAATTAGACTTTTGTACATGAAAAAGAAGAGTTTGGATTTCTCTGTTATTTTTCCAGATGATCCTGTTGTTGCAGGCCACAGTTAAAATCATAAAAAATAATTGAATAAAGATGCTCTCAACTCATCTGTAGCTGCAACAATGGGTGCCAGATGCTAACTTTCACTTGGTTACTAATCAAGACGTGCACTTTTTTAATTCTGCCAACATAAAATTTATATTTCTTATAGTTTCTTCAAATCTCCTAAAGGAAATAGTTGAGTAGGCCATGTTGAGAATTTTTTTAAAACCATTTTTAACTGCTGTTTCTTCTATTTTAATGAATACAAACAAATAGAAGAAACAGCAGTTAAAAATGGTTTTAAAAAAGAACTAGTACACAAAAAGGTGCAGAAATTCAAGAGACAGAAACATATCAAAGAAACCACAACACTTTCAGCAAGAAAAGATAAACAAATTTTTAAAAAATGCACATATCATCAAACAAAATTCCAGAATATCCAGAATATCCAGAATATTCTTAAAGATTTTAATATCAGGTTGGCACCGATTAATAGATTGAATGTTAAAAACTTATTGATAGATAATGTTAATGACAGTATTCCACAAGAAAAAAAATCAGGTATTTACAAAATAAACTGTGCAGAATGTGAAAAAAATCTTCTTTGGAAAAATAAAGAGAAACATAGGCACACAGTTAAAGAAACATTTCAGGAACATAAAGTAAGAGCAAATAGAGAAATCAGCTGTAGCATATAATTTTTGGACACAAAATCACGACATAATAAATAAAGCAAAATTATTAAAATAAGTACAAGGACCTATGGAACTAATAACCTGGGAGAAAATCTACATTGGAAAAATAAAGAGAAACATAGGCACACAGTTAAAGAAACATTTCAGGAACATAAAGTAAGAGCAAATAGAGAAATCAGCTGTAGCATATAATTTTTGGACACAAAATCACGACATAATAAATAAAGCAAAATTATTAAAATAAGTACAAGGACCTATGGAACTAATAACCTGGGAGAAAATCTACATTGGAAAAATAAAGAGAAACATAGGCACACAGTTAAAGAAACATTTCAGGAACATAAAGTAAGAGCAAATAGAGAAATCAGCTGTAGCATATAATTTTTGGACACAAAATCACGACATAATAAATAAAGCAAAATTATTAAAATAAGTACAAGGACCTATGGAACTAATAACCTGGGAGAAAATCTACATCTACAAATACAAAGACAGCATAATGAACTTCAACATTGTTGGAGATGAAAACATAAACTACAAGTTTATCACACCGCCACCAGAGCAGAATACACATTCACACAGCTCAACGAATGATCTAACAGTTGAACTTTAGCCTGAATATGGGAACTAAATGTTCTCGAAACCAGTTCCATACATTTATGAAAAGTAAGTGAAGCTTTAAGAGTGTGTAGTTCAACTGAATCATATAATGATATCAGTTAATATGATTAGCTTCACTGTGCAAGTTCCAAATTACATTTTAAGTTTTAAATCCCAATATCATTTTACAGACTGCTCTAAGAATCTGATCTAAACATTCCCACCCTTTTTCTTTCCCCCATATTTCTATCCCATGCATCATTTTCAATTCAACTGTAGCCAAATGTACTCTCTCTAACCAGTTTACACTCATATTTGGTATTTTCTTCAAGCATATTCTTATACTATTGGTAGCTAATTTTCCCTTCTGTAGTACATTTTTCTTTTGTTCTATCCATTTTCTGTTACTGTTCAGTCCTATCTCCAGATAATTGAATTTCCTTACCACTTCAATTTCACTCCCCTCTAGTCACTATTTATCATCTCTCCTGACTTTGTTCCATTTTTTTTTACATACCATAATTTTTACTTTTATTTATCTTTAAGCCCCATTTTTTACAATAATTTTCTCTTGCTTCTATTGCTTTCTTTAAACTTCCACTTATAATTGCAGCTGCTACTAAATCATCCACAAAAAGCAAACCTGAAATGTTTGTATTATTAATTGATGGACAGTGCCTATTCTCCCTCCCTATTTCTTAGACTATCTCATTTATAAATAGATTGAATAGTATCGGACTGACTTAATATACAACCCTGTCTTAACCGAGTATATTACCTAGTCTGTTACTTTGTTGCTTTCAAACTTAATGCAAAAATTATTACCTGAATACAGCCTCTGTATTAATCCTTTAAATTCCTACTCACTCCCTTTTCTGTAATCCAAAGCTCATCTCTTTTGATAGCATCAAAGGCATTTTCAAGATCTGCGAAGAACAAGTACACCTTCCCTCTTTTTATACTCAGATATAATACTCAGATATATCAATGTTCTCATTATAAAAATGTTGTCTACAGTACATTTTCTTTTTCTGAACCCTACTTGGAAATCCAATAGCTTCCTTTCTCCCTCTACCCATGACTGTAATCATTTTGTTAACACCCCTGTGAACACCTTACCTAATTGATAAGAGACTAATGTCTCTATAAATGCTTGGGTCATTTACCTCTCCCTTCAACTGCCACAGGCGGCAGAGGTCGTTAAGGCACAGACTCATGACCAGGAGTCTGGGGTTCAATTACCATCAGACCGTCCTCCCTGACTGAGGTTTTTTCCAGGTTTTCCTCAGTCCTCATAAATGGCAAATGCCGGAAAGGTACCCTAAACTTAGGCCTGAAATGTTTCCTTTTCTAATATATCATCTCATGTATCATCATTGTCCACCGCCTGTGGTGTCTCAGTAGTAAAAACGGGCATTAAACACTATTCAAAAGAAAAAAAATTCCAAATCTTTTTCTCTCCTCTTCTGCTGCTGCCTTGTGCCCAATTTTTTGTTCCACTCCTTCCTTTTCTCCTCAATTAAGTATTTATACCCGCACATTGCTATTAATAGTCTCCTTTTCCAGTGGATCTTCAGTTTGTTTTTATCCTAAAATCTCTTTCCACACTATTCTTTGCTACAAGGCATTCCTTGTCATACCAGCCCTTTTCTACAAATTTCCTCTGGTACCTAATATTCATTATTTTCCAACTGCCATGGGGACCGAGGTCATTAAGGTGTGGATTCGTGAGCAGGAGGTCTGGGATTCAAATCCTGCCAGGACCATCCTCCCTGACTGAGGTTTTTTCCAGGTTTTCCTCAGCCCTCATAACTGGCAAATGCTGGGATGGTACCCTAAACGTAGGCCTGAAACATTTCCTTCCTTAAAAAAAATTCTTTCCCAATTTATCATTTCATTTTATGTATCATCAGTGTTCACTGCCAGTGGTACCTCAGTAGTAAAAACAGGCGTTAAACACCATTCCAAAAAAAATTGTTTTCCTAGCTGACTTCACTCCCAATTCTAGACAAGATATTGCTTCATCAGCTTTCCTTCTCAGTTAATTGTATGATTTCACATTTCCTATTCTTCTTGTTTCCCTATCTTTACAGTCTGGAATTTTGCTAATAGTGGAAAGTGATAGCTATTCACAACTATCTGCATATCCTTAAAATCTAAAAGATTATTATCTTAATTCCTGGAACAAAGCATATAATCAATGACACTCTGCCCCCTTTGGTTAATAAACCCCAGGCAGATTATACCCCACCCCTATGGCTAAAATTTGGTGATCTCTAATACCCATTTTCTATCACAAGCCACATCACTCTTTCAGATTCTACACACTTTATTTCCTTTACCCTAAGTTTTCTTTCCTTTCTAGTAAACACTCCAACTTCTTCTGAAACCCTTCCTTTCTCTTTCTTTTTTATTCCATTTCTTCCAAAAAAAAACTCAAACCCATTCAAATTAGTTAATCTGTTAGCTAATTAGTTAATCTGTTTCCACCACTGCTACTATGCCTCCTAAATTCATCATTTGTGCTAATTCACCTTGTTTATTTTATCTCTCAGCCCTTCAACATTCCAGCACACTATCCCCAGGGGATTCCTACTCTATACTGAGCCTGTCCTATCTTTTTTAACTGTAGGAGTTTTACTCTCATTCTTTTAGCCTCCTCTCCTGTGCTCCATTTTCTCCCATCTGCAATCTCTTATTGTCAAAATATTAAAAATCAAAAACAATGTAGGAATCAGAATACCTTAAAAAAAAAATCAAATCAAATTTAAAAAAATTTGATTGATTGGTAGGAAGCTTATTCTTTGTTGCCACTACACTCAATCCTCCCTCATCTCACCAAACATTTCTTCCCGTTGTTGCCACTATGTCTCTCTTGTCTTCACCAATCAGCTGTTTAGGTGGACTAGCTCTCCTCTTAGGTGATGTCATCTGAGCTGCTGCATTTGCTGCTACACACTCTTTCCCTTTCTGCTGCATGCTTCTCCCTTGGCTGCAGGTTGTTACCCTTCATTCTCCCCTCCTCTCTTCTCTTCTGTCTATCGTTCCTTAACCTTGTATCTGAGTTATCAGAATTCCATTAACCCGCAGCTGCATCCCATGCATAAAGGCTCTTCTTCCTTCATTCCTGGCTTTTTTCATCTCCTTTAATAATTTGAATCTTATTTCCCATAATCATTCTGAATAAATATTCTTGTGCCTTTTAGTTTCCTGGTATTACATAGTATATTCCATTTAAAGTTCATGGTGGCCAATTTAACTAATATTAGTCTTAGTTTCCAATTCTTTTGTTCAGTTCTAAAGGCATCTGTGATTTTCCGTCCCTCCAGTTTAATGCCCAGTTTTCCTTTCATAATTTCTTGTACTTCTTTGCATATCTTTTTTTCCTTAATTATTCCACTCCAAAAATCACCACATCAGCTTCCTGCTCATGTCCGCTAATTTCTCCAATTTAATTATTCCCTGCATTCCTTTACCTGTATTAATTCTTCCTCAAGCTATTTAATACTCTTGTTTTATTTCTTCCATGCTTTTTTTCCATTTTTTCTTCTACTCTTGCCTCCCTGCTTTTAATTTCTTTTATATCTTCCGCTATTGACTTAAACATATCCTTCACTTCCTCCATTACTAGTCCTGGGTTTTGTTCTACTCCTCAAACTACTAATAGAACTACCAACACTAATACCTTCCAAAAACTTATCGTCTGTAGAACTGTTAGGAGATATCATTTTTGTTCATTTTATTGACAACAGAGGCAAAGATTTTCATGATTCAATTTTTAAAAGTTAGATACCAACATGAACTTAATGTATTAAAAATCTGGAGGGAAAAAACCTTGTTAAGTGCTCTGGAGTGTTCTCAATAACTCCAGAAAAAATCAGAATGTGATCTCAAGTACTGCAATGACAATTAAGTTTCTTACAAAACAACATGCAGATGATACAGTATGCTGGTGCACTGTGGAACCATTGAACACACAGCATGCTGTGTGCTTAGTTGGTGATCATGACTTGAGAATCCTGTAAATATTGCAACATTATAGTACAACATAGATGAAAGTCACTCAGGGGAGCAATTCTAACTTACACTTTTATTGACACTTTTATCTTCAAAATGTTTTTACATTTTGCATTATAAACCAATGTTTCCAAACACTTGAAACTTTCCCTCTCCTTCCTTCCTTTTTCAAAAGAGAATTGTTTCACCAAAGCTTCAGTTTTTGACAATGGAATGAAAAAATTTCATTTTAACATGTGATTTATTTTTAGGATTCTATATCAGTTAAGTGCTTATTCAATTAAAAAAATAAAAATTAGATCTTAAATTTTTTTGTGCCCAATCAAACAATGTTTTTTATGTGTTATAAGAGCTTGATTAAGTTGTACACTGGCTCTAGTAGCAAGTCTTATAAGAGTTTCTCCAATATCCGTCAATGGACCTTTACCACATAATGTTGCAAAGAATTGCCATTCAGTACTTATTTCATAATCATCTTCTTGTAAGCATATATTATAATATTTTTTATATTGTGAACTTGAGCCATCAGAGAAGTCATTTTCTTTATATTGTGGAATTCTTCCTTCAAGAGTTGATTGCTTTGAATTGAAAAAATGAAAGGATTCTGTGTCATGTTTCAAGGTTTTAAGAGATTGCAACAATACTTTAGTGACAAATTTCAGCTCTTTCTTTGAAATACACTATAAATGTATGTATTGGGGTTCCAATGCATACACCCTGTACTGAATGTTGTATAACAAACAGAAAGCTTTCTTTTCACAGAAAGCTGCAATAACAATATAATTTGCAGGTTGTACATTTTCTTTGCATTCAAAGAAAAATTGACTTTGTTGTGGAGCCATGAAAATGTGCAGCAATAACAAGAGAAGTTTTCTTTACAGTTTGTCTAAAAAGTCATCAGTCAAAGAATGAAGCATTTCTAAATAATGCAGTCAACTATACTCATTGTTCGTATGCTACCTGTTCATGCATTGGCGTCAAACCTTTCTGGAATATGTCTGATTATATTATCAAGTCCTGGGCAAGTTGAGCATTGTATAAGGTAACAGAGGATTACATACAATTTGTAATAATGCATCTTTATAGTTACTGATAACTACAAGCCCTGATTTGGACACATGGCCAGCTTAATGGGGATTTGCTTGGCACCAGGAAGCATGCTGTTTGCCGGCTAAGTTGGATATTCTCAACCCTTTAAATTAAAGTGCATAGATTTCTACAGCACACCAAACCCAATTTTTTTGGACATACAATGGCTTTCATGTATAAGATCAAGTTTTGCTGCACTCCAGTATCTATTGTTTTGTGTTGCTACATGGCCAGTGAATAAAGCCATACTTTGTCCATAAAAAGAAATTAAATCTGGGTCAGTAGAGTAAGCATTAACATTATCTAGCACCCAATGGCAGAAATTAACTCTTCTCACATTATCGCAGGTTGCATTTCCTGAACTTCAGTTATCTTATAGGGTTTTAATTTTAAAAGTTTAATGGCATTTCAAGCACAATTCCTGCTTCCTGTGCAATTTTTCTCAGAGATTTTCGATACAGATAATTATATAAAAAACAAGTCACAATCCAAAACAACATAAACTTGCAATAATCAATAGATTCACATTCAGATTAACAAACCTACCAATGAGCAAGACAGAATAGGAATTGGGGTACTGAAAAATCATAGATGTAGTACAGAAAAAATGACACAACAGATCTGGTCAAGAAGAAAATAGAAAAGTTCAAAAAACAAAAACAAATAAATGGCATCACCACACTGAAAGGTGACAAAGGAGATCATATATACAAGAAATTCACATTCCATTCATAGGCACACCAAACATTTCAGAAGAATTTTAAAGATGCCAACATTATTTTGGCTCCAGTGAACAAATGCAGTTTAAAAAACCTTGTAAAAACCAACACAACAGAAAATTCCAGGATAACAGTCAGGTATTTACGAAATCAGTTGCAGACTGCAATATGAAATATATAGGTAAAACAAAAGTATGGTTTAAGGAACACATAAGAAATATAAAATATAAACATACAGAAAAATCAGCAGTAGCATACCATTTCTGGCAAAAAAAAAAACACACACACACACACACACACAAATTCCAGAGTGAACCTAAACTCGTAAAATCTCTCCGAAAACTCATAGAATTATCTGTGTGGGAAAATATGTTCATAAATGAAAACAAGGAAAATTTATTAATTCATATCATTGTATGATTCAATTGAACTAAACACTCTTAAAGCTTCACTTTTCATAAATGTATTGAACCGGTTTTCAGAACATTTAGTTCCCATCTTCAGCCAGGCTAAAGTTCAACTGTCGGATCATTCATTATTAACAGTTTAACACACCAGCTAAAAATTAGCAAAGAAGAATATTTTAATGAATACATACAAATAGAAGAAACAGCAGTTAAAAATGGTTTTAAAAAAGAACTAGTACACAAAAAGGTGCAGAAATTCAAGAGACAAAAACATATCAAAGAAACCACAACACTTTCAGCAAGAAAAGATAAACAAATTTTTAAAAAGTTCACATATCCATCCATGGGCTACAAAAAATTTCAGAATGTTCTTAAAGATTTTAATATCAGATTGGCACCGATTAACAGATTTAATGTTAAAAATTTATTGATAGATAATGTTCATGAAAGTATTCCACAAGAGGGAAAGCAGGTATTTACAAAATAAATTGTGCAGAATATGAAAAAATATACATTGGAAAAACAAAGAGAAACATAGGCACACGGTTAAAGGTACATTTCAGGAACATAAAGTACAAGCAAATAGAGAAATCAGCAATAGCATATCATTTTTGGACACAAAATCACGACATAATAAATAAAGCAAAATTATTAAAATCAGCACAAGGACCTGCGGAACTGCAACCTGGGAAAAAAGCTACATCTACAAATACAAAGACAGTCTAATGAACTTCGACATTGCTGGAGATGAAAACATAAACTACAAGCTTATCACACCGCCACCAGAGCAGAATACATATTCCCACAGCTCAACAAATGATCTGACAGTTGAACTTTAGCCTGACTGAAGATGGGAACTCAATGTTCTCGAAACCGGTTCCATACATTTATGAAAAGTAAGTGAAGCTTTAAAAGTGTGTAGTTTAACTGAACCATACAATGATATCAATTAATATGATTAACTTCACTGTGCAAGTTCCAATTTACATTTTAATTAAGGAAAATTTAGTTAATTTTGATCTTCTAAAGTATAGTAACCTCATCACAAAGTTCATAAATTCCACAGAGCAAAATCTTAATACCATGCTGGGAAGCTGACAGTGGAACAATCTGATGATGAACACAAAAGCTTTCGAAACATGTCCAAGTAAGTGAAACAAAACTAAAGAAATTTGAGTGAATTCATCATAAATAAGTTGTTTATATAATACTATATAATACTATATTTCATTGTGAAAATCCCAGCTGTTTAAAACTCTTTTAATTGTTACTTTGTTAGCAACAAGCATTTCTTGACATGCTAATTAGAAAGATTTCCTTGAAATTGCTGCATCATTTTTAATACACCAACAGTGATGCTTCCTTCTTTGCTGCCAATAGAGTGTTAAGTTCTGTCTCTACTCATCCAGCCCTTTCTGTCATGACACATTGAAAGTATCTATTCCAGAGTATACTCTGCAGGAATATCAACATTTCATGAAGAATGTTCACAATTGGAACATTTCAGTTTATAAAGGTAATGTCAGCCATCACACATGCCCTGCAGAATAAATTGAAAATTTGAGAGGCTCTGCAGAACTTGGAACTGTACCATCAATTAGAGATTATGTGTAAAGCATAATGCTGCAGAAATGTGTTTATTGCCGTCTGAACATTATGTAACCTGAGAATGCTTATCTGTCTTTCCCATATGGATAGCATTAGAATACTGTATATTCTAAAAACATTCTTAAATACTATGACATTGCTGCAAATAATAATTCTTTCTGGTGCATACTTTAGGCATTGTTACAATATCTTAAGCATTTTAACTGTGATCCCTGCTATCTTGCAGCAAACTGCAGCTAAGAATCAGGTTAAAACTCTGGCCAACATGATGTAAGAAATAACCATGAACTGAAATAAGATGGTTGCATCAGATGTTAATATTTGCTAAAATAACCGTATTTTTTTAATAACTTGCAAGAAAGACGCTTAAAGAATCAGGTTTTATGTCTATATCTCAAGCATATCTGAGAAATAACTTGATGAAGCCATGGTGGTGAGATAGTGATGATAGTAGCAGATGTTGAAATTTGCTAATGAAAGGACCATTGTATTCATGCCTTCGAGAGATAAATTCTTAAGCATGTTGATTTTCATGGCTGTAAGATTAATTGAGATGTAAATATTAATTGCCAAAGATTATCACAAATAAGTTTGTAAGTATGTATTTTAAAATGCATATTTTTAACAAATGTTACATATTTGTTTTCACGTGACATAAAATTTAAAATACAAGCCCATGTGACCACCTCCTAAACTTATACTCATTTAGTTTCTATTGTAACTGAAAACAAATATTTATTTTTCCAAGAATCTGAGTCCTTTTTATCACTATTATAATGTAAGAATATGAATAACTGTAAATGTGTTGTAAAGCAATAATCTACTTCTTTCTGTTGTTCCACTCCTTTTATGAATAACAGAAGACAAATTTACATTTTTTCTGCTTTAATGCAATAGTGAGTACTTCTTGAAGTTCATAATTAAAGTACTTGAGGGATTAAAACTACTCTTTCTTATTTTATTTCTTAATTTACCAACATACAGAGATTAAGTTTTGTTTTCTGTTTTGCATTTTCAGAAGTATGTAAATAATGCTCTTAATAGGCTATTTTCAACTCCATTTTTCACATTTGCAACTTCTAATTATGACTTTCATATAGGAATTTATGTGTCTGATGTGTTTAATTAAACATTTTATTGTGGCCTTAAAAAATACTATTAGCAATCATAACATTACTGCTGTTCTTTAGCAGTCACAGCTTGTACAAGTCCTGGGATAATAAGTGTCTAAAGATGTCTTTGGGCTAAGGAAAAATCCAAGATTATGACAATAAAGCCATCTATTCTTCTTACAGTTTATAATTTACACTCTGATAGCATTACTTTGAGATAAAATTATAGCAAGAAATGAAAAGGATGCTAACAGTGTCTGGGGGCATTCCAGATAGTCAAGTGTTTGCAGAAGAAGTAGAACCTACAGGAGCAGTTCCAATGGAGCTGTCATTGGAAAGATATCGCTATGCTGCTTTGCCTAACAAATTCAGAGAAAATTCTGAAGATAAAAGACTCCAGCCACGAGTCTCTCTTAAGCTGTTTCCTGGATCACAAATCTTGTTTCAGGTAAGCACATTTAAAAGTTTGAAAACTGAGCAGATCATTGAAATAATACAGAGATTAAAACAGTAATGACTGCATAACCTGCAGTTTTTGCACTATCCAGAATAATTCTTGTTCTATTTATTCCCCAATACTCTGAGCTGTTCTTCAGTTTGCCCAATTCCTTTTCTAACTTATTAATATCCATAAATGTACACATATTTTAAAAGTTCTCCTCCTAAGCTTATAAATAGTATTTACTCTTTAAATCTGTCTAAATCCAGTTTTATGATTTATAATCATCTTTTGGAATCCAATGTTTAACTTAAAATTTGGGGTTCACAATTAGTATTATTTTTAGTTTTTAACTGTTTTGAAGGAAATAGAATGAACTCTGGATTCTATTTAAACTGTCAATTAAGTTTCTAGGGCTTTCAGGTGTAGGTGCCTAAGTAATTCTGAAAAGAGCTCATCCATCACAAAAGGCCCTAAATAAATACAGTACGCTTGTTCAAGCCATTTGGTCCTGTTTTATTTGTTTATTTTATTTTGTTTTACTTTTTTTTAACTTTTAGCTTTGGTACAAAGTAATGAATTATGATGATTCAGTGCATAAACCATATTTCTGCTCAACAAAATCTTTAGAATTTGTATATTGCCACATTTGTCACTGGAAAGTTGATACACATTAGTTAGTAAAAGATATAGACTGAGTCAAAAATAATTATATACATTATAAATCACTCTCTGTGTAACAGAAAACGCTGAGCCTTATTTTAATATATTCTTTGCAGCTTGTTTTTTTAACAGTTAACAAATATATATATCTATAAAAAATATAATTAATCAGTTTTGACCAAACTGTTGAAAAAGTATGAGCAAGTAGAATATAACTCTACCTATATAAAATGTTAGACTAAATCTGGAATTTTAATACATGTGCTGCTGCTTTGTTGACATTATTTCAAACTATAGTTTTCTCAGCAATATGACACTACTGAGAAGATTTTCTATTTTTTCATTTATTTAGTTTCTTTTATTTTCTGTCAGGCACTGAAGTTAGAATTAAATCATAAAATTAGAAATAATAAAATTAGAATAAGAATTTTCTTAGATAAATACCATGCATATGTTTAGTGTAGTGTATCTGACTAATATTTTAACTCTTCTCTTTCACTTCTTATAGGAGAAGACGTGCTATCAGCGCATCTTAAACACATGGTATGGTTGTGCAAAACAAGTCTGGCGCTTAGTATATCGTGCCTCAAGTCATGGTTACTCTGCAGAATCATTTCATAGGCACTGTGATGGAGTAGCACCCACATTTGTCATTGCAATGGTAATATTGTAATCTTGGGCATAGGCTTTCACAGCTGTCAGTAAATCTATAAACTTCATCATTGATCTGATGAGATGTGAGAAATTCTTTGAAAACTCAGAATTTAAAATTTAAAGAAGTGACTTTTACTGACTAATTATATACAGAATATAAGTAATACTAATTTAATATTGTTTCTTTTACCATAATGTAATTTATGATATTGACATGCAAACAGCAGAACACAAGGCAATTTTTGCAGCTGTTATCTGGAGTTGAATAAATTGAATTTATTTTCCACAACTTACATTACATCTTAATATGTATACATAACACCATCAAATTAAAATATCCAAACATTGTACTTTATTCTCAAGATCAAGATTCCCGCAGCATCAATTATCTCCTTAACCCCCAGGGTGTATGGCTATAAGAAACCTCTTATTCTTTCCTACTTTATATACCTTCTTTTCCTTTCTTTCTATTTTGATCCCATTTCTCTTTAACTTTTTCCAGAAACTCCCCCATTTTCAGGATGCTTTCAACACTTTTATTTCTTAACATTTTTATCTGAAGTTAATGGAACATCCTCCTTGCATATGGTCCAATCCATATTAAATCATAACCAAGAAACCTTGCAAATTAGCATTGCCATAAAGAAATTATATGAAAAAAGGGTTAAGAGATAAATGAATATGTAAAAGCCCATCTCCTTTAGTTTACTTGTTTAATGTAATAAGCATATCATATATTTGTGAAAATCAAAAATTTGGAAGGATATAAAATCAAAAAGCACTAATGCTAGACATTTGAAAAAAATAATGGATATTATAGCTGATAGCAGACATTCTATAAATTTTTATGCTCCATATCTAATATAAAATAACAGGGATATGATTAAATTGGTTCACATTTGACTAACTTGCAAATGAAAAACAGTAAAAATAAAAAAAATATCAGGCGATTGCCCTCTCTCTGCCCCCCCCCCCCACAAAAGTGTCTATTGTTTTGGTGTTATATCCAGAACTGCTATGAAAATAAATTTGTTACATTATTTTTGGAACACAGATTTTGCTACTTATTTCTTTGCATATATGGTTGAACAGACTGAGCAAGAATTGTAAGAACTGTAGAAGCTGTATTACTGTGACTTTGGGAGTGCTGGTTGCATAACTCTATTGGTATGCAAGACTACTCTACTTTGATGTAGCATTTTTTCTATGCCCCTTTACTTTGGAGCGTACATCTGAAAACTATATTTATTTATCTTAATAATTTGCACTTTTATCCTTTAATTTTTTTTTATGGGAAATCATCAAATATGCATAATACAGATTTTCTTTTAATATTTAAAATAATTATTACTAAATTTTAAAATTTATTATGTTTGGCAATATGAGCTTTAAAGTGAGCTATTATTCAGATTTTTATTGTAAAGGGTTTGAGAGCTATATCTCTAAAACAAGACAATTAAATAAAATGCTGTAACTTTGACAAATAAAACTATAGGCCTAGAGATGTCATATTTCACAAAAACACTGATATGTTGTGTTATTTATTTGAACTTTTATTAGGTCGTTTATTCCATTACATGCAACAGTCTTTGTTTATAATTAGGTTTTGGTTTAATAACCCCCTACATACAGGCTTAGTGACCGAAAAGGTTATGCACAAATTAAGCTAAAAATTTGACATATAACAATGTTTCTATAGGAGACTATTGTCTCATAAATAATCCTGAATTGAGACAACCCTGTGAATGTCAGGAATGGCATTGCAGAAAACAAATTACCAATAAAATAAATTTAATTTATATGTAGACTTATAGGAATTTCTCAAAAAATATATATGGTTGGATCAAATATAAACCAGAATTTTTTTTATGTTATTGAAACCAAATACAATAAAAATGGAATGTATAAATTGCTATATAATTTCCCAATTTACATATACATTTTTCTCAGCAGAGAGGAAGGTTCTTAATCACATCAAAGAAGGATAGGGTTTGGTTTCCATCCTTTTGGACACTAATACTTCATTTCTTCATTCTATCGAATTACCACCCTCCCAACACATCTTTTAAGGATTCAAGCATATAGAACGGCAAGCCATTATCTGAAGATAAGGGAGGTTTTCCAATGCTGTCTCCAGTGGATTTCCTCAATTTTTTCCCCTTGAAGCAACTGTATGCCTTGTCTGGAGGGAAAGAACTTCTTGAATTGTTTTTTTGTCATCCTTTTCACTCATAAGCACATTTTATCTGAACCAGAAGCTGGCAGTAATAAGCTCAATGATTTTTCAATGTTCATGAAGAAAATTTATAAATAAAAAGCCTTATAAATTCCAGAAAACTATCAATAGAACCTTCCCAGCTTACAGACAAGTTTTTGCTTTGACAGTAGAGATTCTCCCTCTTTTCCTCCGCTCCAAACTTGCTTGCTTTGACTTGAGAGTCATATCTATGCTTCATCATAGTTCACAATTCAGTGCAGAAACATTACTCCATGATCCCAGTATTGAGCCAAAAGCCTCCAACACACTCCCACACATACAAGATTTGAAACGTTTTGATTCTCCTTGAAAGAGCACAGGTGGCCTTCAGCGTAACAGTGTCACATAAAAACACTTCTCAAATAGAAGCCATAGTGAAGAAAGATCTGCAATTGACTTACTGGTAGGTAAAGGAGTCTCTGAACATTCTTTCATAGTAAGTGTCAGAAATTCTGCACAAATATATTTATATGAGGAAGTTTTGTTGTCATTGAGTACCCCACAATCTCACAAAGAACTAAAGGCAGCAAGAGTGGAATGAAGCTACAAAATGGTTTGTCATTTCAACACTTACAGCTCCCAATGCGTTTAAATATCTTCAGAGGTGATAAAAGCTGGATTTACTAATAGAATCTGAGAACAAGAAGAGAGATAATCAGTGATCTGGATCTTCCCAAATTATAACCCTTCACTGAAGGTTAAGCTTTGTTGAATTGTAAATTAGAAGATGGTCAGTTTCTTATTAGTAAGTGGCATTGCACTCCAGGAATAAAAAAAACAGTCCTGTCAAGTAGTATACCATATTAAAATTTTTTAAAAATTGTAAAAACTTTAAAAAATTTTCATATGGAACTAACACAGTGAAGCTCACATGAATTAAATGTCGTCTAACACTCTTCATGCTTCACTAACCTAAAAATATTTGTTACCGGTTTCAAAGATACGCTATCTCCATCTTCGGCCGTGGACGAAGATGGAGTATACCATAGTTTGCCTCCCCAGCGTAATGGGAAGAAGACCAAAATCTGGGTTGCAAGAATTGCTGCTTTACCACAATATGCCTCTGCACATACCACTTTAAAAACAATAAATTTTTATATGAAAATGGAAAATTAGACTTAAAAAGTTTGGATCTTAGCTGAATTTCAACTACAGATCTTCTGCCTTATGAGCTGGTACTCTACGAACTGAGGAATGAATTTCCAATAGAATTTCTGCAAGAATTAAGGAGTAACACTGATGAACCACTAACCAAAATTTGACGGAGATTTCCACATAAATAATTTGTTAGACCATGTTAGACCTCTATAATGGTGCACAGAGTACAGCATGCAAGCTCTATTTTTTATTCCTGTTACTTCACATTGATAATTAGTAATGCAGCTAGGGCTTCATTGCTTCTTCGCAGTTAAATCAAACAAAATTTTTCATACATCTTTGGCCATTTATGCTGCTAGTAAAACATAAAAGTTGTTCATGTTTGTTATTAATTTGTTATATGTTCTTTACTACCAGTGAAGGTATGCTATACGCAATTACTTGACACAATAATCTATAATACAATCTCAATGGATCTTTCCTGTTACCCTGTATAAAATTTAAAATTCTTTATAAATACTATTATAAGTAAGGGTGAATCAGGTCGGAATTAAATAGTCAAAATTCTGACAATAAAGGGCATTGGTTTCTATTTCACTATTACTAACTCTAATTAAGTTTCCAATATCTAAATTCTAATCTTAATTTCAAGATATATTGTGCTCAAGGTATATCTACAGCCATTTTTAGATAACAATTAGTCTTAAAAATTATTATTTTATATAACCAATGTGCAAAAATTTGTTCATACTAACTCCATTCACCACTCCATTGTCAACAGCATCGTAAATACATTTAATTGAGATTATTGTTTTACTTTAATCAAACTAGTAGCACCTAAGATAAATGTAAGACAGGTGCATGACCTAATTCATCCTATGGTTTTTTTTTAATAGTGTTTAATGCTCGTTTTTACTACTGAGGCACTGAGTCAGGAAGGATGGTGCTGGTGGGATTCAAACCCTAGACCTCCTGCTCACAAGTTCATGCCTTAACAACTTCGGCCACCCATGGCAGTTGTCCTATGGTGTCAGTGGGAATTATGTCAGAATTTTTGTGCCTGTAGAATTGTGTGTAGACTTCTGTGTACAAGTATTGAGCATTGTCAGGGTAATCTATATTACCACATATGTACAATTTAAATACATATATATAGTTCAATTATGTTAATTAATTCTGAGTTTTCTTCCTCTGAACAACCTGTTCAATAGGATGCTTAAAAATCAGTTTCTTATGAACTTATGCTTTTGAATTTTTAATTCAATCAGCCAATAAGGGCATTTTTCTATCAGATACTTTTTTTAAGCTTTTTTTGAATAGCTTGTACAATGCAATTTGTACAGTTAAATATAAACAGTAAGTGGAGCCAATGAGATTGTGTAGTTCGACTCAGTCATACAATAATTAATTTTTTGAATAGTCATCTGAATCTTTAATATATTTTGTAATTTGGCAATTTACTTTAAAGAAGAGATCCCGTAATATATGGATCTTTTGCAGTTACTGTTTCGTTTATTCTGACTCTAATCTGTGTGTCCTTAATACATTTATTTCCTGTATAAAAGTTGGTCCTGGTGGTGTAGTGGTAACTATACTTGCCTCCTAAACTCAAAGATTGCAGGTTCAATCTCGGCCTGAATTGATGAATTTTTTCGGATGTAAAAATCCTAAGTATGACTTCCTTCAACATGGGTCCCATGTTGTAGATTTTTGGCATGTAAAAGAACCTCAAGCCTGAAAGAAGAGGTCTCTGAGCAAAATTTATCTGCCGTTTTATGCCCTGAATTGAATGGGATGCTGATGACCTGAGATGTTAAAAATCGTCTATTAGTAAAACAAATCAACATTAACAATTTCTGTATAAAATATTGTTATGGTTAATCTTTAAGCATTTTTAAACATTTTAAACAAACACTTTAAACCTTCCAAAACATATTTTTTTTATTTACAGCCCCAATGCATTTTTCATCGTACCATTCCTTGAACCTCCATTGGCACTGTATCCAATTACCCATTTTTGATGTAAGGACATCACTGTACTTTATTTGACAAAATCCACACTTATGTCCTCATGTTCTTGTTTGTCTTCATACTTGGAAGACAAATATCCTTGCATGACTCTTTCTTAAGACCTTGTTTTCCTTAGAAGTAACTTATAGTTTTCAATTATAAACCATCTGTATTTTGCTTTTCTGGAAACAGATTCTGCCTCATGTTTATTAGTAAAAGTAGTCTTATTGCTTTGATTCTTTATTCTTCTTGGCCACTTTGAACATACTGTTGCAAACGTTGAGGAAATCTGTACAATCCCATGATTTTGTATGAATTTAAAAATGGCTTAAATGAGACACAGTCACTTGAGATCTATGGGAAACTTTCTCCTTTATAGTATCTTTAGTGATACCATGAAAAATATACATTCCTCATAATAATCTCTATGTAGAACGCTCTTTCATGAGCTATTTTGAGATGCACATCACTAAGGCTTTCCCCCACATTTTTTAAAGTTTTGCTCAGGTAGGTGGATGATGTATTCTCCATAATAAACAAAAACATATGGAAGATGCATTAAAACTTTTAAACCTACAAGAACCTGCAATTAAATTCATTGTTGAAACAGAAACAGATAATATGTTTCTATTTTTAGATCTGAAGAAAATAAACTTGAATTTGGTGTCTACAGAAAGGACACACAGACACACATACAGACTATTATATCAAAGCCCATGGTTTCAACTCTAGATCACATTCAACAGCATGCCATACATATTAGTACATATACCACTGAATAAAGAAGAATACAAGAATGTCTACACTTATCTACACATAATAGAAGCCACTAAATCAAATGGTCTCAGTAACAGACAATTAAGAAAAAAAAATTTAAAAAAAAAACACAAGAACCAAAAAAGAACTAAACAAATCACAACTTTGATTGATTTAGCAGGGAAAAAAAACATTTAAAAAGTTCACCCATCAACCAATAACAAATTTTCAAGCAGTACAATATTATCTTAGCACCTCAAAACCATATAGTGTAAAAAATTTGTTGAAATTAAGCAAACCAGATTCCAGACCCAAAGAGAAAAAATCTGGAATTTACCAGATTAATTCTCAGGATTGTGAAAAAATATACAAGGGAAAAACAAAGAGAAATATAGGCATTAGGTTGAAGGAACATTGGAGAAACATCCATTACAAGCAAACAGAAAAATCAGTGTTGTCAGCACATTTTTGGAATGAAAACCATGAAATAGAAAAAGCATCAGGTTATTAAAAACTGTTCAACAATCCAAAGAATTAAACAAATGGGAAAGGATTTACATCAAAAACATGTGCAAAACTTAATGAATTTCACCACCCCAGAAGCTCTTTATTCAAGTTTATCACAAGACCACCAGAATAAACCCAGATACCTACCAACTCAACTTCTACAAATGATCCAACAATCGTTTAACAGCTAAGGATATGGACGAGGGTCCACAAAACATGTTCTGAGTAAATCTCCAATTATTGAAGCCATAAAGAGAGTTCTAAATAGTTAAATCTAGAAAAAATTAGTTTTGGGAACATGTGGAGGGCCAGGAGAGTATTAGAAAGGGGGTTCTGGAAAGAGGTTAGGTTAAGAACAAAAAAATTGAAAGGCAAGAACTATTTGCTAGTTTTAAACTGAAAATGTTGCATCTAT
This sequence comes from Metallyticus violacea, assembly GCA_030762175.1. Taxonomy (NCBI): domain Eukaryota; kingdom Metazoa; phylum Arthropoda; class Insecta; order Mantodea; family Metallyticidae; genus Metallyticus; species Metallyticus violacea. The sequence goes on from CM060834.1 coordinate 60,680,351, forward strand.
ATAGGGAAATGAAAAAAGTTTGAAATAGAGAAAACTATGTCAAAATATGTGATAAATCAGCAAGAGAAGAATTTTTGCATGGGCAAGAACAAGAGCTATGAAATTGAAGAGTTTAAGAGCAAGGGAGAAGCTGGATAAATGCCCATTATGTAGTCATTAAGATAATAGTTGGCATATATTATTATTTTGTCAGGAAACAAAGTTTTTTAGGGAGAAGTTGGAAATACGAGATGGTCTAATTTTGTCAGGAAACAAAGTTTTTTAGGGAGAAGTTGAAATACAAGATGGTCTAATTTACCAAAGGAAATTGTGGGGAAAAAGATGTTGGATGTTAAAGCAAGAAAAGGGATGGTGAAAATCAGTATGTACTGAGGTAAAGTGAGAAAAATGGATGGGTGAGAAAAATTAGTAAGCAAGATAGTCAAGAACATGTAGAGTGCGAAGGAGTCGATTGGAAATAGTAGGAATAGCCCTATAACTCGGTATCCGATGTTTGAATTTATCAGGCCTAGGAAATGCAGCAATAAGGCTAGTGAAGTCTAGTGAGATATAGGGAGTGCAAATTGTTAAATAAATTGTTTAATAGTCAGTACACAAGAAATGTTAAATTAATTGTAATGAAAATTTGAAATAAATATTCTATTCTGTTCTATTCTATTCTATTCGACCCAGAAGAGATATATTAATGCATGTTTCACTGTGTTAGATTCAAAATTGAATTAATATTGAAATATATTTCTCAGTTTCATTATTATTTTAATATACCTTAAACTAAACTTAGCAGGAAAAATTAATTCTTGTTTGAATGCAAAGGTGTAAAATACTATAATCTCTTTTTCTTCTCTTTGTACAGGGTGTAAGAGGAGAAATATGTGGAGGATTTAGTGATGTTCCATGGGGTAAAACTAACACTAAAGGACATTACATTCCCTCAGAAAAGGCATTTTTATTCACCTTGTGCAACAATCAAGACATGCCTCCTACAAAATATGATATTGTTAAGAAAATGTTTGCTATTTGTTATCATCCAGAGTAAGTATGGTTTTTATCTTTTCTTTCCTTCTCCCCATGCTTAAGCAAATTAATTAATGTAAAGAAACAAATTACACGTATATTTTTATGTAGTGTTAACCAGATGCTTCATGCACTCTCAGTGAGATGAAAGTAGAATCTATTTCTAAACTTTAAAAAATTAATTTTCCTAGTGTTTATGTAGATGAAAATAGTTATCATAGGATTTACAGTAGATAAAACTGGAATAATAATAGTCATATATATTGACTGTCGTATGTTTCAAATTTAGTCTCATTAAGCTGTATTTCCTGGGATTAATTGTGAATGTCAGCATTGAGGGAAGTTGTTAGTGTATATGCATGAAATAATGTCATTTAATTTTATAAAATATTATAATCACAGTGCATGTATAATTTGCCTTTTATTTTTATTTTTGTGTTTTAAAATTGGCAGTCTGAAAGATTATACTATTAGTCTTATTTTATTTATTGAAATGTTAAGGCTAAATGCATGAGGCCTTCACCTATTTGGCCCTGGTCATTCTTAATACACATTCATGATGTGTATTACAATAATTTCTATACTTAATTTTAAATTAAACACGTTTATTCTTATTTCAATCATGTAACATCTATAACTCTTGCTAAACTCTGTCTTCAGCCATCAATAGTCTCTTACCTGCTCTCTTTTAATTTCATTCCCTATTCTAATTCTTTATGAGTCCACCATTCTCTAATTAACAAATAAACTTTACATTATTATTATTATTATTATTATTATTATTATTATTATTATTATTATTAAAGTGCTAAGTACATTAAACTATGGTCTGGCTCAATTGGCCAGAACCATAGCTAATTCACTATACAAAAGGTAGAATATTACCTAGATATTCTTTATCATCTAAAATTTATCTAAGTTACATGTCTTTCCACTGACCATTTCCATTTCATCCTTACCTTCCATAAAAACACCCCTAATTTAGAGATCTTCTCACGTTCTTCAAAAATCTTTTTCAATACAATTTTTTTGTTCCTCCTTAACCATTTCTTACTTATTAAACTTTCCCTCCAATAATTTGTGACTTTATACTGGAAGATTGTATGAATTTCATCTTCCTTCACCCCACAGGTGGAGCACAATCTCAGAATATCTTCCCTCATTCCCATTAATTTTCAAACTTCTAATTGGATCCAGGCTATCCCTCCTTTTTTTTCCCCCTTACAAATTAAAAAACATACTTCTCAATTTCTGGATCATGTTTTAGTTTCTTATACTATGCCAGTAAACTTTTCTCCCTAATCAGGCCAAATAAATTTGTCTATCCATTATTATTAGGTATAATGTGCTCTAATTGCTCTGCTGTATTTCATGTTTCTCTTTCATAAGGGTTCAAATGAAACAAGTGTTTTGAAATTAACATAATATATATTTGGACAATATACACTATATTGACAAAAGCATACAGATGACATTTGAAAAATAACCACCTCCTCTAAACAACTGACCCTTTCTGTATACCTTCCATGTTCCAGGCTTATCCCCATCTGTATGGTTTCCTGTTCAGCATTGAGTGGATCCTATAGTGAGATTTTTGGTCCTGGTGGTGTAGTGATAACCATACTTGCCTTCTAAACCCAAGATTGCAGGTTCAAACCTAGCCAGGATTGTTAAATTTTTTCGGGCTTAAAAATCCTAAGTATGGCTTCCTTTGGAAGGGAAGTAAAGCCGTGGGGTCCTGTGTCATAGATTTATGGCACAAAAAACACCCTCAAGACTGAAAAAAGAGGCATCTGAGCAAAATTTGTTGGCCATTTCATGTTCTGAATTGAATGGGACGTTGATGAGATGTTAAAGAGCACCCGTAAATAAATCAAATAAAAAAAAATATGCTGAGATTGGGAACTGTTAACAGCTCAATGGTTATACAGGAATAATTATTGTCCTTCCTCATCATATCCACAGTGGTAATCTTTTTCCTGCATCTGTTTAGGCTCCCATACAGATTTTGGGAGGTCTGCCATGTATATCAGACCACCTTGTTACTCAACTCATCACTTTAACATTGTGCTTCGTTTGAGACATGCATCCCTGTACATGACTTGCATTCAAGCAAATTTTACTTGCCAAAATACCTTCTTTGACAAGAATTGAATCATTCCCTATTGTATTTGGATGCTTCCATCACACACCACAGTTGCTTTACTGTCTCCTCTACTTAGTAGACATCTCACTCAGACTGACTGCATTTGTACTGTTACAACAGATATTAAGCAATGCAATGCTGCTACCTCTTAGCTACCCCATCAACTATTTGCAGTAATACCAGCAATGTCTTTGTTTCTTTTGAAGAACCCTTATAAAATAGAGCCTATTATAGTGTGGCAGATAGTCACAACAGGAAAATGGGGCTGATGATCCCAGGCTATCTGGTGTGACAACCAGCCCCAATATTTATTGATTCCCATGGAAAGTCATGGGGAATTCAAAATTGCAATCCAACCAGATTTAAAAATAGCCGTTCCAGATAACCAATAAATAAGTCACAATTGTATTTTTTTCCTAATATTGTAAGATATTTGTCAATTGCTTCATGCAAATATTAATTGTTTTGCAACTAAAACATATAAGATAAAAATAACTTATGAAATAAATTACAAATTAAAGAAATAGAGAATGATGACAGAACATGCCTGATTTATGGAGAAGCAAGAGGCTGTGCTGTAAGAGCTGCTAAGATCTACAGAGCAATATTCCCTAACAAAAGTCATCCACTTCATACTACAGATGTTTGCTGAAATGGGATGCTTTAAGCTACAAATAAAAGTAAAAGCCAGAAGCTTGCATATTCCTTTTGAAACTTTAAACTCTAACATATAATATTGAAACTTTTTATGAGAAAATCACTAAAATTTCACTAATTTTGTTCCACTTACTTGATTATGCTTCCAAGGCTATTGCCTTCATTATCAGTATGATTCCATTTTCAGCTTCCCAGCTTGGTATTAAAAATTAGATTTTACAAACTTAGTGATGAGCGTACTGTTGTGGAAGATTAAAATTCACCAAATTTTCCTCCTCCTCCTCCTCCCCCCTTCTTCTTCTTCTTCTTCTTCTTCTTCTTCTTCTTCTTCTTCTTCTTCTTCTGCTCCTCCTCCTCCTCCTCTTCTATGAACACATTTTCCCACACTATTAATTCTATAGGTTTTTGAAGAGTTTTTAATTGCAGTCTTTGCAACTGATTTCGTAAATGTTTTCCTGGTGAAATTTTATCTTTTGTGTTGGTTTTTAGGAAATTTTTTAATCTGCCTTTGCTTACTACATCCAAAATATTGTTTGCATCTTTAAAAATCTTAAGAAATTTTTTGGTATGCCCATGGATGGAATGTGAATTTCTTGTATATACAATCTCCTTTGTAGACTTTTGTTATGGTGATATCTTTTATTTGTTTTTTGAGCTTTTATGTTTTCTTGTTGACCAAATCTATTATGTAGCCATTTTATGTGATATATATATATATATATATATATGATATTTTGGTACTCAGATTTGTATTCTGTCTTGCTTATTGGTAGATTTGTTAATCTGAATATGAAACTGTTGATTATTGCTAGTTTGTTATTTTGGATTGTGGCTGTTGTTTTTGATGTAATTATCCGTATGGGCATCTTTTATAAATATTCCAAATTTCAGTATATTCCCATTTTTTATAATTTTTATTTCTAGGAAGGAAAGAACCTTGTTTTTTTTTTTTTTTTTAATGGAGTAGTTTTACTGCATCCTCTTTCTATTTTTTTCATTTACTATTGCTATTTCACTCATTTACATCATCTACATAGCAATACCAACATTTTTATATAAGTGGAAAAGCATTGTTGGACTGTATATATATATATATATATATATATATATATATACTGCCTCTGAATGTGAAGCAAGTTTGATTAAAGCAAATTTTGGTGAGGTAAGTAAGTTTACTGAGTTTAGCCATTTCTTTAAGACAATTAGTAGTTTTTCTTTGGGGATGCTGGGAAACAGAGAGACCACGTCATAAGAAAGTAGCAAATGTTTTCTAGTTTCACTTGTTTGATTCTTTCTATTAATCTGATGAGTTTTTTATGCTTTGGCTTCTGTAATATTGTACAGTATTAAATGTTTTAAAAGATAATTGACTAAATTAATTTTATGTGGGTGAATTATCGTGTTTTCTGTAGGTCTCATTTTATTATCAGCTTTATGTATTTTCAATAGGCCATAGATTCTGGGTGTGGTATGGGTGTTTAGTATAATCTTATTTTTTCTTCCCCATTTAGAATGGTTACTTTTGTTAATAATTTGCTTACTGAACTAATATTTTCTGGGTAGGATTTAGTTTTCATAATCGTAGCCTACAAATTCTTACCCTGGGTTCCCTATCTCAAATTGCTTATCTACCACCCTTCTACATATATAGGATGCAAATATTTCACTGTTTTTTCATTAATACTGTAGATGCTCAATAATGTGAGAAAATTATGAATTCAATGTTGTGAAAAGTTATCAGCTCCATGGTCTGATGGTCAGAGCTCCTGACTTCTGGGGGTCCTGGTTTGATTCCTGGATTTGTCATAGAATGATCCCAATGCCAACTGGTTAAACCTCTAGGTTTAAGGACTTCCTCTGGTGTACCATATCACCTTTACCCAGTATCTTCACTGGGACAACATAGCAGTGTCCTATAGGCACCCTAGCCTAAGAAGTTCACTACAATACTGCCATGCCAGTGAGGAATGCCAATAAGGTCGTGAGAACAGTGAGCTGGCATTGACAAAAACAAAAATTTTTTAATAGTTTAAGTTGTTTGTATTTATTTTTCTGTAACATTCCCTGAAAGATATCAACAGCTTATATAACAATTCTCTTCATCATTATTTATTTTTTCTTATTTACATCTATCTTTTTGGCATTCTGTTACCAGTTGTGGTCCAATTTTTGGTGCTGGAGCAGATCTTTTGATTGCCAGTAACTGCAATACCAACATGGATAGTTACTCCAACCTACCACATTCATATGATGGAGAGAGTGCATCATGCAGTGTGCTCATGGGAGATTACAACTTTTCTGTAATAGATTATGAGGTGTTCACACCAGTTGGGAGCAAATAAAAATGGTATCAGTTAAAATAAGAAGCACATGTCTGCCAAACTAAAGTTACTGTTATCACAATGCATAGAAGAGCCAGCCCTCAAGTAACTGCAATTGTCCACCTCTGGCTTTGTCAGTATGCAGGCACTTTGTCAAGCAGCATCATGCATTAATAAAGGATAGGAACAGTTAATTAACAGTTAACATTAATAGGAATGAGGAACAGTTGCTGCAGTGGTAAATATAGAAAATTATTAATAGTCCATTAATAATTTTCAATATTTTTTATATTCTATATTATTAATAAATACTCTATATAAATACACTGTGTACTGCACAATTCATTATAAAAAATTATGTAGTGAAAAATTCCAACATATTAACATTCCAAAGTACAAATAAATGGTGCATTCAGGGAAAGAGAAAATTATAAATATTTTAATTTTTGGGGTGTGTGTTAGGGATCCCACATATGAAAATCAAAAAAACAGAACACTTTAATAATTAAGTAAAGTTGTACTTACGAAGCTGTATTTTATATATGTTTATATATAAACTTTAATAATATTTAAAACTAAGATATAATTAGATCTATTCATCTTTTAAATGTTATTTACAGCTGTACCACTGCTAGAAGATAAGGGGGTCCTGCAAATTGTGTATTACAAATCCATGTATCTAAGTTCATAATCTTACAATTTTTCAAAAGTAGTCAAAAAAGTCTCCACAATTATAGTTACTGAAATTATATTTTCTTTAATTACAGCTTTCAGCAGGTTAATATCCACATAATACTCTTTTATCCAAACTGCACTCAAAAGGACAATGTGCACTCTACAAATACAAAATGAGAATTCCAACATGTTACTATCATTAAGAATGAACCTGACAACAGATATTGTCTTAGCTTCCTTCACTCATATACTGCTTGTCAAGTTTTGAGAATAGCAGATTGTTGGTGGTGATAGTTATATGATCATAAGATAGACTCATTGTTGCCAATAAAAAATAGTTTAAAAACAAAGCAAGAAATTTATTTAAATGCACTGTTTTCTATAGCTATATACTTTATAATATATAAATATTACTTTCAAATGTTGTATAAGAACACCTTTTTCTATTATTATAGTATGTTTTTACATTTATTAAGTTCCCTGCCACTTTCTGTTTATGGACTCACATTACTAAATGGATGCAATAAAGCAACAGAAGTAAAAAGGACTACAAAAATAACCTGGTTTCAATCAACTTGTAGAGCACAACAAAATATAGAAAAGCAACATTGACAACCAAGACAAATGTAAGGTATTGCAAGACATATGGGAAAATGGACATAGATTTCAAAATTGGTACTATCCCACTGAAATTGGATCCCTAGTGTCTGTTGGAAGGGGAAATTGTGAACATGGAACAGATAGATACTGTAGCAAATTTTAGGGGGAGTGAACTGCAACTCTCATTGTTGCATAGAGAATGTATTTAATAAGCCTGTACAAAATATCTTTTAAAAATTTAAACATGGTCTTACTCAATTATCACTAGTAATTGTTATAGGCTTTATTAATATATAATTATATTAGGCATCCCAAAAATGTGAAGCTTAATGAGATATTGCCGAATTTGCAGCAGTCGTATTCTAAAGCTGGGTTTAGAGAGTTACATGCTACTTGCTTTGCATCTCTTTTTGGAATATAGAACTTATAAATGCAGCAAGATTCTGCTAGAGTGTGCAAAGCCCTGCAAACAGTTGAAAGCTTTATAATATTCATATATTCCACCATATATGAATATTATATTTGATTTACACATAGTATTTAGATATTGAAAGAGAGACTGATATATGATCCTCTCTATCTCTCACTTAGCCTTGATTTACCTCTGTCTATTAATATAGAGTAAAATGAATATTCATCAGAAAGTTGGTGATGGTTCTAAATGGAAACTGAATTCTGTAATTAATTATTTTCTAAAAGATATCACAAAAATGTTGGAATCTTTGATATCACTTAATAAATAAGTGTGTTAATTTGCTTCTGTAATGAAAAATGATTTGTTCTATTGTGCTAACCATGCTGCATTGTCAGCATAGCCAATATACAACCCATCTCAGGAAGATATTTGTCACATGGCAATTACTAAAGGGATGGCTCTCCTATATATAAAACAATTACTTGACTGTTTTATAAGGAAGTAGTAGACAGAGAGCAAATTTGAATTGTGGTAGAAATGCAGGTATTGTGATTGTAGTTTGTAAGACTGTTGAATATTATTAACTAAATTTTTTTTCATGAAGCTTAAGAGCATAGTGTAGTAAAAAACTAATGATTAATGGGATTCTAATCCCCACTTATATCACTACTTATTCATAATGAAGATATTTGCACCCTGGATGCAAGATACCAGTGAGATTGTGCCATTTTCTTGCCAGTAAGAAGTCATTGTCTGCAGGGCCTGAGCTTTAAGAAAATATGGGTATTTTGCTGACAGATTACGTTATGCTCCTTGAACTCTTGGAAGATAGGTTGCTTGTGAATAGTTTCTTCCACACGTTCATTCAATTTATTTTTGGGTAAATTTAGTTAACTAGTGAATAATTTATTTGCATAAAATATTGTTATCAGTAATATGCCAAGGATTTCTAAATCCTTCCTTGCTGTAAAAGGTATTATTAACCTTATTGTATTAGTTTTATATGCTCTTTCATATTTGTTTTGTGAGCATTTTAAAAAGAGACTTGATTACTTTAAAATCATTTAGTTGAATTAATAATCCACATTTCTCATGCATCAATACCCTGCATACATCTGTCCTCCCACTGTGGCTAAATATGTACATGTCTCATATAACAAATTATTTATGAGGAAATCACTCAAATTTCACTAGTTTTGTTCCACTTACTTGGACATGTTCAAAGGCAAATTTCCTTCATCGTCAGCACGGTTCCACTGGCAGCTTTCCAGTGTGGCATTAAGATGTCGCTCTTTGGATTTTATAAAATTTTGATGAGATTACTGTTGCTTGGAAGATCAAAATTAACTAAATTTTCTTTAAAATGTAAATTGGAACTTGCATAGTGAAGCTAATCATACAATGATATCAATTATACATATGCTTTGTTTTCGTTCAAGAATATATTTTGCCACATCAATAATTCTATGGGTTTTTGAAGAGCTTTTAAGAGTTTTGGTTCATTTTGGAACTTTTTTTTTTTTTTTTGTGCCAGAAATGATATGCTACTGCTGATTTTTCCATATGTTTATATTTTATATTTTTCATGTGTTCCTTAAACCATATGGCAATGTTCCTTTTTGTTTTACCTATATATTTCCTAATAAATAATTTGTTACTATATGATACTATATTTCACTGTGAAAATTCCAAACTATTCAAATCTATATGTACATGTCTATTTGTCAACTAAGACAATAGACCCGTAGCTGGCCTTGGGGGCTTTTTCTATAGATTTCCCCTACATTGTAAAAACTGCTTTGTAACTTTAGAAACTGGCAAACGCTAAGCCCATTTTGCCATTGTTAATTCCTTTTATTTATCAACTTGCTGATTTATGGCAGTTAGCATGGAATGTTGCTATTTGCCCATTACACAACATGTCCACAAAAGCTGTAAATTATAAGATAACTTCAGAAGTAAATTTTACCATATTTTATATTTTGTATATAATGCTTCATTGAAAAAACTAATGAAATAATGTAAAAGAGGGTGTTCAACATCTATTAAATTAGAGATAAAGTGCAAAATTAAATTGAACGATGTAATAAATTGGTGTGTTGAACTAAAGATATCCATTGCATAACTGAAATTCATTTTCCCCAATGAGGGAAAGATAATTGATATCTGTACACTGTGTTATAAGTTGCTTCTACTGCATTTTTGTACTTTCACAAATATAATATGCTATTTATATTTATAGGGTGCTACAATAGGCTGCATGATCAATAAGTGATGTATTCACATAATATGTGATATACCCTTACAAATGAAGAGAATAATGCCTGTTTTGAATTGATTTTCAAATTTAACTAATTTGTTTTACCTATAACTATTTGCAACATCATTAATGCATTTCATTCGTTCATAGGTTTAAGAAACTCCATGATGCATCATAATCACATCACCTTCACTATCATTTCAAGTAGTGGCAACCTATAGGTGTCCTGACCTCAGAAGTCTGCTACGTACTGCCTTGCCAGAAAGGAATGTTAGTTCATGAGAACAAAGGGCTGGTATTGGAGAAAAAAGTTGTAAAAACTGTCATATCCATCTTCTGATAGTTGCCCTATTAATTATAATACAATGGTATTATACTTTATAACTTATAGTTTCTTGTGGCTGAAAAACATTCTCAAATTAATGTATCTTTAAATCTTTATTTTCACTCAAACTCATGCAAATGCCCGTGTGCACACTCACACCCACCCACCTATCTTCATTTAACATATAACACACACACACACACACACACACACACACACACCTATCTTCCTATAATATACAAAAATTAAATCATTCAATATAATAATAAAATTATATTGTATATTTCACAAAAATATGTGAAAAAGTATCTGATGTATAAACTCTATTTTTTAAGTAACTGAAATGTTTTCCCAGTTTACTTGATCCCTTCAAAGTTATGCCTGAATTCAACCTGTTTTGATGTAAATTTTGTTTTTCTCTAGTCACATGTTAAACATAATGTTTAATATTTTTAGGTAATTTTTTGTTTTGTATGAACATTAGTATATAACTGAATATATCCATTATCTTCTTTAATTTTCGGTCCATTACTGATAGAATATGAAGTTAAAATGATTAAATTTATTCTAAAATAATTTAATACAGTATATAAAATTTCTACATTGTAACTGTGAGGAATTTACTTTTATTAAATACAAATATCACAGAAAAATTCTACATATCAAAAGATAAAAAAATATAGACTCTGAAAAGAAATAATATTTCAGTTGCATCAAGATTTAAGAAGTTTATAAACCACTTACTTTACACAATTTTTGGCAAGAAAATGAAAAATCAAAGAATTTGCATTAAAACTTTAAATTATATGAGGGATCTTTCAGCAGGAGGGGAAATAAGTATATTTGCAAGAACTAGAACATGTTACAGAACTAAGATAAACTTAATAAATAGTAGCTTTTCACAAGAAAAAAGAACTGAAGAAGTGTAACAGCAACACGATATCACTGTAGTTTTGAATCATATTTGAGTAAAATAAATGTAGTAAACATAAATGAAAAATAACTAACTCTTGTATATTTTCATGTTACAGGCTAACTTTCTTTATTATTCCTGGACGGAATATAAGTATGTTATACTTTTGTACTTAGTACAAAAAATGCTTCAATTGTATTTTAAAACATTTATGATGTAAAAATATATTCTAACAAAGGTAAATGTGACTTTATACAGAAGGATGGGTGATAGAACAAGTTGTATGGACTTACAAAATACTAAATGAAAACATGTTCATTCCTAGAAAATAAAGTTATTATACCGTACCACAATGTTTTTATTTTACAAGTACCTTACTCTTGTTTTCTGAAATGTGCTCTCTTAAGAAGCAAAATCCATGCTGGTTTTAATTTGTAACAGTAAATCTGAACTGAGAAACATAATGTTAAGCAAAAACAATGCTCCTTTGTAAACACATATCTAAACCTTATGCAGTTGTCTTTGCCATACACAGCTCTCAGATTTTTGGCGCCTACATTTTCCCTTCAATATCTGTTGGCTGTCTCTTTTTGCCTAAAGGGAAAACTCCCACCACTTTTTAGCCTATCATGTAAACATAACGACACTTTTTAGCCTATCATTGCCTAAATGTAATAAATACCAACACTTTTTAGCTAACTTTGCCTAAGGGGAATATTCCCGCCACTTTTTAGCCTATCTTTACCTTTCCATTCAAAATTTAGCCTATCTTTGCCATTTTTGACCAAATTTGGTCTCTCTTTGTCTTTTTTCTCCAACATTTAGCTTATCATTGCCTATCTTTGCCTTTTCCACGAAATATAGCCTATATTTGCTGTTTCCCACCAAATTTAGCTTATCTTTTACTTTTTTCGTCCAAATTGGACCTATTTTTGCCTTATTTTGGCAAAAATGCTTGGCTTATTTCAGCACAATTTAGCCCATATTTGCCTTTTCCTCCAAAGTTTAACATATCTTTGCATTATTTCAGCACAATTAGCTTATATTTGCCTTTTCCGGTCAAATTTAGCCCTTCTTTGCCTAATTTCGGCACAATTTAGCCTATAGTTGCCTTTTGAGACCAAATTTAGCTTATTTTTGCCTTTTATTCCAAAATATAGGCCATTTTTGCATTATTATGGCATAATTTGGGCAAGATAGGCAAAGATAGGCTAATTCCCCTCCACCCCCAAATTTAGCCTATCTTTGGCCTTTATTATCTTTAGCTTTATTTTTGCCTATCTTAGCATTTTCCTTCCAAATTTGGTCTATCTTTGCCTTTTTCGACCAATTTACCCTATTTTTGGCCTTTACTACCAAATTTATTTGATCTTTCCCTTGTCCTCACTAAATCTTAGTCTATCTTTCCCAAATTATGCGGAAATAATGCAAAAATAGCCTACATTTTGCAGTAAAATGCAAAGATATTATAAAATTTGGCCGAAATAAGGCAAATTTATGCTAAATTAATTCACAAAAGGAAACTATGGGCCAAATTTTTCCAAAATAAAGGAAAGATAGGCTTAGTTTGGAGAGAAAAAGGCAAAGCTAGGCTAAATTTGGAAGTAAAAGGCAAAGATAGGCTACATTTTGCTTAAATAAGGCATAGCGTTGCCTTTTGCGAACAAATTTAGACTAAGTTTGCCTTATTTTGGCAAAATTTAGCCCATATTTGCCTTTTCCTCCAAAATTTGACATAACTTTACATTATTTTGGTACAACCTAGCCTATCTTTGCCTTTTCTGGTCAAATGTAGCCTATCTTTGCCTTATTTCCCCACAATTTATCCTATAATTGCCTTTTGCAACCAAATGTAGCCTATATTTGGATTATTTCGTCAAAATTTTGCTTATCGTTGCCTCTTGTGTACAAATACAGCTTAATTTGCCTTATTTCAGAAAATCTATCTTTGCCTAAATGTAAAAATACCAACACCTTTTAGCATATCTTTGCCTATCATGGGCTAAATGCAGAAATATTGACACTTTTTTAGACTATCTTTGCCTATCATGGGCTAAATGTAGAAATATTGACACTTTTTAGCCTATCTTTTCCCAAAGGGAGAATTCCGGCAACTTTTAGCCTATATTTGCCAATCATTGCCTATATGAAAAAATACCAACACTTTTTAGCATACCTTTTCCTAAAGGGAGAATTCCGGCAACTTTTAGTCTATATTTGCAATCATTGTCTATATGTAAAAATACCAACACTTTTTAGCATACTTTTTCCTAAAGGGAGAATTCCGGCAACTTTTAGCCTATATTTGCAATCATTGTATATATGTAAAAATACCAACACTTTTTAGCATATCTTTGCCTATCATGGGCTAAATGTAGAAATATTAACACTTTTTAGCCTATATTTGCCAATCATTGCCTATATGTAAAAAATACTGACACTTTTTAGCCTATCATTGCCTAAATGTAAAAAATACACTTTTTAGCCTATCTTTTCCTAAAGGGAGAATTCCGGCAACTTTTAGCCTATATTTGCAATCATTGTCTATATGTAAAAATACTAACACTTTTTAGCACATCTTTGCCTATCGTGGGCTAAATATAGAAATATTGACACTTTTTTAGCCTATCTTTGCCTATCATTGCCTAAATGTAAAAAAATACTGACACTTTTTAGCCTATCATTGCCTAAATGTAAAAAAAATACTGACACTTTTAGCCTATCTTTACCTATCATGGTCTAAATGTAGAAATATTGACACTTTTTAGCCTATCTTTGTCTTTCATTGCCTAAATGTAAAAAAATACATGTGCTTTTTAGCCTATCATTGCCTAAAGGTAAAAAATTTCGGCTTCATTTTTATTCAGCGAATTAACTCCATAATTTAAAAAATAATTAAATGTTGAAGCTTTACAAAAATCATGTTATTTGGTTTAACCTATTCATAGCAAGAACCATTTAGTTATTATATTTTGATGATGAGGGGAGGAGAGGAGGAACAAGAAGTAGTCTAATGACACTAATGGTTTCTACAGTAAGTGATTCATTTACAGCATATACTTAGAAGATGAAGACAGTGAATTAGTTACATTTTGAACAACGATAGCTTGTTTCCAGCTTGTATGTATATGTAAATTAATTTTAATCCACAGCATCATGCTGCTTTCTCTTAAAACACCTTCATTACTTATTAATTCTTGTGCAAAAGTCAAGTTTTTCTTTAGTTATATAATATTGTCAGTTTATAATAACTGAATATAATAATAAAAAGGTAAAAACTTTTTTTGCATTATTTGCATATTGAAAATAAGTAGAAATAACAATATTTATGCAGATATATTTCATTTTATAAAAAAATATTCTGCACACTTACAAAAATACATTTAATTAATTGTTCTGAAGGCACTGTTTTAATTAACATACAGACAATATTCAGAGTTATTTGCTGACTGAAGGCGCAGAGTACATAAACTGTGAATCCTGATTCAGCAGGCTTGCCTCATCTTCAGCAATCAACTTCATGATGATTAATTTTGGATCTACACATCTCTGAAAAAGAAAATGGAAAAATGAAATAAAAAAACAAGAACATTAAGTCCTCAAATTGCACAGATAACCATTTCTAACCACTTTCTCCATTATGTAAAAAGATCTTTCAAGAGTTCATAATAAGGATAGAGCTAGTAAGATATTCAAATAAAACAAAATATAAGTTTCATGAACAATATTAATGGCATATGTTTATGAACTGTTGTCACTTGAGAGTTCAGAATTAACTTAATTTTCATAGTTAGTACAGGGGCCATGCCCCATGTCCTCTATTATGTCAATTACTCATTGTGAGAAAGATGGAAGATGTCATGCCTGAAGTGCCAAATTTAGAAAGGTTATTCAAAATCTTCAGTGAAATGGCAGTGAAAAATACAATTACACAAAGCTAATAAATCAGCAAACAAAACAATGCCAAACTTGGAACTTAAAATAAGCACAGCTCTTAATAGGCAGAATGTATAAAGTAGCAATAAAATGAAAGCACATGAATACAGTGAAGTTCCCAGGAAAATTATTCAAAGGGAATGAACTTACTGTTTTAGGTATACTAATAAATGTGTGAGTACTAGGTTAGCATGAAACAGTACTAAAATAAGCAGAAAAAATGCTTAATGCAAATGACTTCACAAATTTTACGATAAGTTTTCTATAAATTATAATTTAATGCAATTGTAAAACAAAAAAACAGCACTAATGAAAAGGATTGCCTTTTATACTGAGTGATTTTTCCTTCACAAGACTATTCTACATGCTGTTGGCTGCAGATGACTGAGCTCTGCAGTTCTTGTCTTATTCCCACTTGTAAGCCAGCTGGGGAGCTGAAGAGGAGATAAAATATATTATGTTAATAGGCAATTGATGAATTCTATTCCCCAAAAATATTTGTTTACAATATGTATGTGCTTATAGATAAACAGAGATTGTTTCAAGAGACCTGATATTCAACTTCCAAGTCAGATTCAATTCACAGATTTGCAAATAAATTTCATGAAGTGTGAAGTATTCTTCATAAAAAGGGTACACAGCCATATACAGTCTCACAGAAGGAATACTAGATAACAACTGGATATGCTCTGGTACATTTCCCTAAAAATAACTTTGTCTTTCTCAGCAAATGGAAATTTCCTATTCGTCTATTCAAACAGTTACAAAGCTACTGGAGTTCAAAGCTAATTAAATTAGTGTAGTGCAAGTGCTTTAAGCAGATGATCCTGCATCTAGGAGTAGATTTGGTGCCTGACAGAAATTTAATCTAATCTAATTTTCTTTATGGATAAATCTTGATTCCACCTAAGTGTGTATGTTAATTCAGAAAACTTAACCTGCTTTACAAGGGACCCTGTATGATCAAAAGATAGGAGTGTGGTGTGCCATCAGCGGCAAGAGAATAATACACCCTATTTTTTTTTTAAAGAAACAATTAATAATTATAGGTATGTGCAGAATATTTTGCAATTCTTTTTCCTAGGTATGTGCAGAATATTTTGCAATTCTTTTTCCATGAATCAACTGACCGCAGGGGGACATAGATTTGCATCTTTCCAACAAGAGACTGCAATGGCACATACGAGGTGTGATAAAAAAAATAACAATTTTTTTTTTAGTTCGCGAGCTTCATAAATCCAATTTTATTTTTCTTTTCCTTTTTTTTTTTTTTTTTTTAGCTTCTGTTTCTGACCAATGTTGGCTTTTTCAGCTGTTTTGAATGTTTAGCTCATTTTGACAGTCGAAAAGGTTAAACGTGATGGATCAAAGCATTTGTATTAAATTTTGCTTGAAAAAATGGAATAAAGAGAACAAAGTATTCGAAATGTTGACAGTGGCTTTTGGCGAATTTACTATGAGCAAATCAAGAGCTTACAACTGGTATAGACGTTTCAAAGAGGGCCTTGAAGACGTTGAAAATGACTACCGCCCTGGACGTCCTAGCACGTCAATAACCGCCGACAACGTCGAAGAAGTGAAGAAAATGATTCTGGAAAATCGACGAATCACTATCAGAGAGGTTGCTAATGATGGTGGTATATCATTTGGTTCATGCCAAGCAATGTTTTCGGATGTTTTGGGCATGAAACGTGTGGCAGCAATATTTGTTCTGAGAATGCTGAATTTCGAACAAAAACGGCGTCGTGTAGACGTCGCTCAGGAATTACTGAATGAAGTCAACTACGATCCAGAACTTCTTGAAAAGGTCATAACCGGTAACGAAACATGGATATATGGATATGACGTCGAAACCAAAGCCCAATCGTCCCAATGAAGCTGCCTGAAGTGCCAAGACCGAAAAAAGTTCGACAAGTTCGATCAAACGTGAATGTTCTTCTCACTGTTTTCTTCGATTTCAATGGCATAGTGCATCATGGGTTCCTGCCATATGGTCGTGCGGTCAATAAGGAATACTACCTGGAAATAATGCGCCGTTTGCATGATGTAATCCGACGAAAATGACCAAATTTCTGGCAAAACCACAGGTGGAAATTTCATCACAATACAGCTCCTGCTCATACCTTACTGCTTGTTCGTGATTTTTGGCAAAAAAAAACAAAACCGTTATATTGTCTCAGTCACCATATTCGCCGCACATAGCCTCCTGCGACTTCTTTCTATTCCCGAGACTGCAGAAAACCATGAAAGGACGACGTTTTGCCAACATTGATGAGGTAAAAACACATTATTATTATTATTATTATTATTATTATTATTATTATTATTATTATTATTATTATTGTCGTCGTCGTCCCTTTGGTCCCCCAAATTAATGCCCTGAAAGTTTTATCTCTAGGGGGCATCAAATGAAAAAGTGTACAAAACAAATACAAACATTATATGAATTTCTTTCAAGTGTTTCGGTGTTAGTAATAATTAACTGCACAATCATAGCTGAGGATTTTCTGACTCCCATTTACCACAACACCCTTGAAACTGACTGACTGGCCATTATGCATGAAATAGTTTCATGAAGGAAAACTCATCCATTATATTTAAACATATTCATTAAATTCATAATATTCATGCTATAAATAATGGTCAATGTATCATGCTAGTATTTAAACTTGTGCCAAAGGAATTAACAGATACCTATATTATATTATTTGAACATCCAATCAAAAAGTATTCTACATTTACTAGTAAATGTAGAATACTTTGCTGTAATGCAATTTAAACGACCGTTTATGGTGTACCCACAATCTGGCCAATGCTATAGATAACAGAATGTTCACTACATTTAACACAATCCTTATACCATAATCTTTGCTCACTTCCTTTTAATGTCTTGTTTCTGGAAATCTAACTGGAATAGAATATGGAAAGCTAGGGCAACACATTCAGGTGTAACTTTGTGGCTGAAGCTTAAAGCATTTCAGAATTACAAATAGAATGCTTAGTTCATATTTGCTATATGAGGTGCTTCAAGTTATAACATCTGATTTTTTTTCTCAGAACTGTAAACAGATAGAAACATGCGGTTTGTTTTAAAATACGCAGGCATTCATTGTCAATGAGTGACAGAGATGGCAGCACTGTATAGCACACAGAACTCTTGCGGCAGCGGCGAGAGTGGCGACGTTTTCATTACAAAACAAAGCATAATTGTTCGTTTTCTCCATTTGCGTGATTTGACACCAATTGAAATTCATCACAGTTGAGTGGTGATGGTGTCATGGATGTGTCTAATGTGCGTTCTTGGATGCGACAGTTCAAGGAAGGAAGATCGTCGTATCTCAACAAACCAAGGCAATCTCGGCCTCGCACAAGCCGGTCGGATAACATGATCGAGCGAATGGAGAAAGTTGTTTTGGAAGATCGCTGAATGAGTGTGGAACACATCGCCTCCAAATTTGGCATTTCCGTGGGAACTGTGCACACAAACCTGCATGAAGACTTGAAAATGCGAAAAGTGTCCTCCATGTGGGTGCCACGAATGCTGATGGACTACCACAAGGCTGCGGGCGCGGCAATGTTGACGCGAGATGACGGCATGAATGGAAAGTTCTTTTCATCGATTGTGACAATGGATGAGACATGGATGCCGTTTTTCAATCCTGAAACGAAGCGCCAGTCTGCTTAATAGAAGCACTCAGATTCACCGCACCAAAAAAAATGTTGGGTAAGCGCCAATGCAGAAAAAATTATGGTGGCCATGTTCTGGGACAGCGGTGGGCTCATTGAGTTCCAAAGGGCACTACGGTGATGGTTGCATCCTACAAAGATGTTTTGAAAAAGAAGCTTCTTCCAGCATTGCGTGAAAAACGTCCGGAAATGCCTGTGCGTGTGCTTTTTCACCAAGACAACGCCCCAGAGCATCGGGCAAACGTGACGCAGCAGTTTCTTCATGAAAACAACTTTAAAGTGATTCCTCATGCTCTCTACTCACCTGCTTGGCTCCTAGTGACTTTTGGCTGTTTTCAACAATGAAAGACACTCTCTGTGGTCGCACATTAATTAGCTGTGCCGTTATTGCATCAGCGATTTTCCAGTGATCAAAACAAGACTCCTACAGAAGCGTTTGCAGCGACCATGGAAACATGACGTTGGCGTTGGGAAAAATGTGTCCGGCTGCAGAGAGATTACGTCAAGAAGTGACACAAGTTTCATAGTTTTTGTGTGATTAGTTAGTGAGAAAAAAATCAGAGGTGTTATTAACTTGAATGCACCTCGTATAGCTTATTGAATAGTGTCAACAATTATTGTATACTGTTATTGCAAATCCTGCTTTTACTACGGCACATATCAATTGTTAAGGCACTACCCAATGTCTGCTTCAGAAATATAGTCTATAGTTCAAATTCTGGGGTCAATGTGCCTAGCTAATGATTTAAATCCTAGGGCATTGGAACAGTTTTCACATTTTGGTTCTTGAGCTTATACATAGTGTAAATATTCATATTTCGTTATATGTAATGCCAAAAACATTGTCCCAGGAATTTGACAATGGCACACAGCATTAATGTTAAGAAAATAAACAAACAAGTAAACAGATTACCTTATTGAGTCACTGATTACTTGGACTACAACTATCGCAATTCATAATTTTTATTTTATATCCATATTTTGTCTGCTAGTATGTCTTATCCAATTTTTATCATGATTGGATGGACTTATTTGCAACATTTTTTCAGTTACTGCACAGCTTGGATTTTAAACCTCTACTGCCTGCAGTATCATGGAAGCATTTCCATTTCTGACTAAAGTTACTGATTGCAGATGTCACCTAGAAGTTCCTCATTTTATAAAATATGAATATATTTTGATCCCCTGTTATTTTCAAGTTTAAACTCTTAAGATATGCTCATGAGTTATTATTTTAAAAAGGCACAATCTACATAAAATAAACTTCATTATTGGGAGTAGTAACTCTGATCAAGATCCTTTTTTCTGTTACTTATATTATGAAGTAACAAAATTTAACATGTACTTTGTGCACAATGAATAATTTGACATCAAATTTAATTCAAATACAAGCTTTTTCTGTTTAACTGCAAACATCCTTGGTGAAACATAATAGTATAATTGTAAGTTATTACGTATCATTTTTTAAATTTTATTTAAATAGTATTACAAATATTACGATATGGTCTGGTTCTAACCTAGGCTATTCCAGACCAATATTTTAACTCATTCGGATACAAAATTTTATTAATGTATTAATTTACACCATTCAACTAACTATATTTTACAGCATTTGTAAAGTCCCATCCTTGGTTATCCAGAAGACTCTGGCACCAGTCCTTCTACTAAACAAAGAAACACTATAATGACACACTAAAGCATTTTGTACAATTCAATAATCACCCTAAATTGTCAATGAATATGATCTCATTTATTAAATTTGTGCCCTATAAGATTAATGATAAATGGGTAAAGAATTATTTTTATCTTTTAAGGAATGAAATGTTCCAGGCCTGTATTTAGGGTACCTAACAAGCATTTGCCATTTATAAGGATTGAGGAAAACTTGGAAAAAGTCTCAGTCAGGAAGGTCCTGCTCACAAGTCCATGTCGGTCCTGGTGGTGTAGTGGTTACCATACTTGCCTCCTATACCCAAAACGCGGGTTCGAACCCGGCCAGGACCGATGGATTTTTTCGGGCGTAAAAATCCTAAGTATGGCTTCCTTCGGAAGGGAAGTAAAGCCGTGGGTCCCGTGTCGTACATTTGCGGCACGAAAAAGAACCTCAAGCCTGAAAGAGAGGCCTCTGAGCAAAATTTGTCGGCCATTTCACGCCCTGAGTTGAATGGGACGCTGATGACCTGAGCTGTTAAAGAGCGTCCTTAAATAAATCAATCAAAAAAAAAAAAAAAAAAAAATCACAAGTCCATGTCTTAACAACCTTGGCCACCCCATGGGGGTGTTGTAGGTGCTGTAGACATGACTTTTGTTTTACATATTCCCAAGCAACAGGTCCAGCATGCCTAATCCAAGACAGTGTGGAGTGCACTATCTTGCTGATACAGTTTCAAGAGTGTAGGTAATTCATAGCTGACAAAGTGACATACGCATCACTTGTAATAATTGTGCCTTCAAAAAAGTAAGGAACTATAATGAAGTCCCGAATATGCCCTATCAAACATCTAATGATTAATTATGCTGTAAAGGTACAGTTATCATACATTTGGGGTTTTCAGATGCCTAAAAATGAATATTATGTTTATTGACATGGCCAGTGTTTGAAAAAGTTGCTTCATCAGAAAATAATGTATTGATCAATCTGAACCTTTTTCCACAGTTGCATTGTGCAGCCCTTAAAATACTATGCAGAGCTTAGCAATCTCTTAGTGAGAGTTCCTGATGCAAACATTTCTGCTGCTTTAGCATCCATTGTGCCAAAGTGCAGTTGGTCCTGCTGTCTCTGGTCAATTAATTTCTGACTTATTGGATTTACAGCTTCAGAGGCAAGAATATTAACAGCATCTCATTATTCTTTTTTGACTTCATCTTCATGCATTCATATTTCCATAGTTACATCCATTTGAATATTGTGACATGCATTTCATGTCATTTAATGAGTATTTCTAATACAAGTCGATAGTTCTCCTGTATTAAAAGCATGTTTACTTCTACTTCAAACCATGACCAATTTCTGAGTCTATGAGAGGTAAAAAATTAAAATTGTTTTTTTAAGATTTTAGGTGGTGTGAAATTGATAGTTGTAAGATGTTATTTTTGTCCTTTCTTTCCAATGTTACTTTTTCTCATTCATAAAGTGTAATTAAACCCTACAGTACTGTTTCAATTTTAATAAATTCTCAAGAGTTTAATTTAGGGAAGAAAAAAAAAATCAAACTAAAGTTGCTTAATTTTTTGAGGACATAGAGAATGTACAAAAATTATACCTTCATTAATATTCTGAAGCTATCCCCTAGGAGTCCCAAGATGGTTCTCCATGAAGCTATGTATAATTAATATTTGTGCATATTACAATTTTTTATGCTTTGTAATGGTGCATAGTTTTTAAACTTTAGTGCACTTTTTGAGGTTTTTCTATATCTTAGACACTTTTAGTGCATATAATCCAATATCTGCTGATAAGCCATAAAGCTGGATCTGGTTTGTATATTCTCTATATGACACTTACTTTCTATAAGACTTTATTCTCTTATGCATACCTTGGAACCTTCCATGGGCGATGATGGAGGGGAGAGTATGTCTTTTGGCTTCCTGCAGTAAATACATAACTGCTTATCTCGAGCATTTTGGAGTGCAAACTGCTGCTGGGCCAATATCATTTTCTCCTGTATGAATGAATGCATTCAATCTCAATATGATAAGCAGTAAAATACAATATACAGAATTGCATAATCAATTTATCATTCTATATTATTTTTTCATTATAAATTGTTCTACTAATATTTTACCTCACTTTAGTCCCTGACTGTCCTAATGATCCAAAATCGAGAACACTGTGACTATTAGGATATTGAATTCATTTACACAATTAAAAAAATCTTCAACTCTATTAATTTACTGTTCATTTATTTCTTTTACTTGTTTATTAATCCCTCTCAACTGTTCTTCCTCACTTTTCCTGAAAAATTTATTTCTTTAATTTTTTTTCTATGCTTAAATTCATTATCTATATCCAATTACTTCTGTTGGAAGATTACTCCATTTCTCCAAAAGTGATTTCTCTCTCAATAATCTAGTTGCATTCCAGGTGTTCTAATAAACTATGTCAGATATTATCCTGCTCTCCATACATTGGACATATCTCTAAATTGAACCTTCGGCCTACCTTTTCAACTTCAACTTCAGCTCTGACCCATGCAAATTTTTTTCTGTAATCTGTATTAAAACATTCAACATATTTTTTCCTACCCCAAGTATTTTTCATGCATCTATATAAACTTAAAGATTTATTAAAAGCCACCAAATATTTCTTTTACTTTAATATCTTCTATCCTTAGCTTAATCTCTTTTCAGAAACCTTTCCCTTGTAATTACTTATCTTTCCACATTTCTCCCATACCAATCCTTTCCAAAATTTCCTTAATTGTACTGAACCAGGGATTTCTTTGTTTTATTATCCTTGGTGGCGGCGGCGGTGGCGAGTTATTTCTCTTGCATCACATACATAGTTTTTTTTAAATACCAAATAGACACAAATAAAAAAAATAAAAAACTTTACTTTGAAATATAATAATTAGGAACAGTGCCTTCGGTAGTTCCAGAAGGCACTGAATCCAATCAAAATTTATTCCAATTTGATTGGCTCAGCTCCCCAGTCCCCGGTTCATCAGCAGCTACCTACTGGAATATCCAGTAGACTGGGATTTGATCCAACCAAAAACAAAACACAACATTAAAAGTGATTTATACATTCAATACAATATTAAGTTATATCTCCTACAATTCTAAACCTTCTTTATTTTTTAATTAAACCAGTCGGCCAAATTTCTATCCTTCAGAGTTGCTTATTCCTTAGGGACTTATACACACTAACACCCTGGTTATTGGTGTATAAGGATCCTGTTTAACTAATGCTAGATAACTAGCTCCATACCCTCCCCTACTCATTTCAACCTCTATCACTATCTGACAATTTTATTCTCAAGCACTTTTCCTAAGTACTTTACACCCATAACCATTTTTTTCTTACCTTGCCTATGTATTTTCTTAGTTCCTTAATGTTTTCATCTGATTTTAAATTTAAAATTCTTCTACCTCTTATTTCATCCGGTAGGTTTTCCCATTTCCGTAATAGGAACTGTTCCCTCCAAAATTTAGTTTGCTTACATCTAGTATACAATGCCAAGTACTATCTGGTTCTGCACACACAGAACATTTCCCCTTAGTGCGTCCATTTTTTAATCCACTTAAATATTTTACTCCTGTTCTAAACCATGCCAACCCCTTTCCTTCCTACAAATGTCAATATATCTTTCTCTTCCCCACACAGTTTTTGGTGTACTATATAATTTCAGAGATTTTTTGGTGTTAAGATTTGCCCATATTTCCTCTTTTTCTATATCCTCAATTCTTATTGTTATCTCTTTCCAAAATCCTTTACCCAATCTTTCTCCCTCGTACCATACTAGGCCTATGCCTGCTTCTTGTAGGATATTTTGGATTTTAGATAACCAAGTTTTTCTACCCTTAATTTTACCTTGTGCTACCTAACACTGATTAATAACATTCTCCTCCTCTAGTCTCCCTATTCTATACCAATATTTCAATACTCTTTTCATGATCTTGCTTTTATAGCCCAATCTTCCTAGTTACATTAGAGCAACCTCGTTAGGTGAAGATCTAGGTAAGCCTAGAACAATTCAACAAAATAATCTATTTATCCCTTTCCATTCCTTCATCTGGCCCCCACATTTCTATTCCATACATTATTCTGTTCTCCACTATTGAGCCATATATTCTCTCTAACCATTTTACTTGCATATTTGGTATTTTGTTTACACAAGATCTGATTACACTCATGGCTATTTTTCCTTCTGTACTGCTTTCCTTTTTTGATCGCTCCATTTCCCTTTACTAGACAATCTACCACCTAATTAATCAATTTTCTTGACAACTTCAATTTCTGTACCCTCCCACCACCATTTTTCCTGTTTTTTTAATTCGAAATCTGTTTTCATCACCATAATCTCAGATTTGTTTTTATTTATCTTAAGCCCCCATTCTCTACAAAATGTGCCTGTAGTTTCTAATGATCATTTTAATCCTAAACTTGTTAAGAACCTGTTACCAAATCATCTGCAAAGAGCAGACCCAGTATCTCTATGTACGTTACCTTTGCTAATTTCTTCTAAAGCATCATCAATAAACAGATTGAAGAGAAATGGGCTTAATTTACATCCTTGTCTTACACTTACATATTTAACATAAAATTTGTTTTCCTTATAAATATTCTGAATTACCTTTATAAAATTCTGGCTTACTCCTTTCTTTCTCAGTTTAACCCAAAGTGCTTCTCTAGAAATTGTGTCAAAAGCTTTTTCCAAGTCCAGAAACAACAAATACACTCTACCTCTTTTGTTACTAAGATATTTTTCGACTAATGTTCTAATTATACAAATAATGTCAACTGTTCTTTTACCTTTCCTGAAGCCTGATTGAAATACTGAAATTTTCTTTTCTTTCTCTGCCCATTCTTGTAATATTAAGCATTGTTTCAATATATTTTCTTCCTCTAGTCTGTCAATCCTTAATCCATATGTTAATGTCCTTTCTATTATTTTTCTCTTATTCCCTATTTGCCCTAACTCTAAATTGAGCTACCCCATTGGGTGAAGCCCTCATTAGGCCCAAAATTAGTTTACAGAAACTTTTGTGAATCAAATCAGCTATCCAACCCTGGAATATCCCCCAAATCTTTATCCCATGGAGCAATTTTGCCTCAACTAGTGCTGCATAAACTCTCTGGAACCATTTAATTCTCCTGCAAAAGCGGAAGCTTTAAGTATGATACAACAGGCATAAAAAATATTCTTCGTACACTTTTATTTTAGCTTGAGTTACACAAGATGTTGCTGATTATAAGTCAGTTCCTGCCAGAATATTTTCTCTTTATATATTTTGATTAAATCACACAATATTTGGAAATAAAATATAAGAATTCAATATATGTATAAATTTAAAACCTACATTTAAGAACCATAAAAATCAGATTACCAAATGCATACTAATAAAGCCTATTTAGATAAATGAGAACCTTTGTTTTGGCTGTTCACAGACTCTTACTGAGAAGGAAGAGGTTACTAGTGTTCTATCAGGAGATAATTGGGGATGTTAAAAGAGATAGAAATATTAATAAGTGTAATGAGCATGAGAGAGAAGGGACGGCATGGTTTAGATTAGGGATCTGGAGCTTAAGGATTTTTAGAAGTAATGGTGAGCATAGGGTTTGCTCTATATTTGGGAATTTGGAAAATGTAGAATATGTTTAGTTTGAGTGCTCAGGAACAAGTGAATGAAGACAACAAGCAATATATGATAAATGGATGAAGTTACAGCAAAGAAAAGTTTTAAGTGACCAAAGACAAATTAGGAATCTTGGGGAATATTTGTATACAGTTAAGAACAAATGGTTATGGTCAATGAGGAGAGATGATCTGCAAGTTTGATTGTGTTTGCTTTTGTAATTGGCTGGAGATTATGTGCATAGTAGATTAAAAATTAAAATGTACATGGATGTAAGTTAAGTGCAGGAGTTTTATAAATGAGAATGGATTCAATTTTGGGTGATTATGGGATTGTATAAAATGTTTTAGTTTGTTATTATAGTGTTTCTTTTTTTAGTAGAAAGGATTGTGCAAAGTCTTCTGGATATACCAGTAGGAAGGTACTAATGAACTGGGACTTAGCAAACACTGTTAGATAGAGTTAGTTGAATGATGAAAAGTAATATGGTAATGAAAATTTTTGTATTAGAGTTATTTAAATATTGGCCTAGATTAGAACCTGAGTTAGAACCAGGTCATATTGTAATATTTGTAAAGTTAGTGCTACTTAAATAAAGAAATAAAAGTACCAACCTGCACTAATCTCTTCTCCCTTTCTCTCAACTCAACCAACTGCTGCTGGATGTCATTTGCACGGAAACTGCGTTGTTGTTCTAATCTGTGTGCCTCTTCCAGTAATTTTCTGCCCTCCTCCTTTGCAGTTCTAGCAACATGGGACAGAACCTCAACCTCTCTTGCTTTTGATGTAAGGTTCCTTTCCATTTCCTCCATACTGTGGCGCTGTTCATTAAGCTGTCGTTCCTGCTCACATAGCCTCTGTCTTTCTGCCTCCACCTTCTTTTTGGCCTCCTGAGTCACTTTTAGTCCTGCTTCAAGTTCTGCTCGCATCTATTCATAACAATTGGGGGATGTACTTAAAGCTACAATACCATCACAATTGAATACCTACCATTTTTAACTGTTTCTATGTCTCTAGTGTTACAAAAGGCTACAATTGGAAACATAAGTCTCCTTTAGACTTTTGAATGCATTCAGTAATAGCATGCATTATTTCTTTGCTTTCAAACATTATGATGAAATGCAAAGATGATGGCATATTGAAACTGAAAGTATATCCCAACAGAATACACGATAGACTACCTCAAAAATATATACTTTATCAATTCATTACATATGATCTAAAACTAAAACAATATTAATCTTACTTATTAGATATTTTCTTTCTAGAGTTGCTTGCTTACATTCTGATTCCAATATACCTAACTCCAGGTATAACTCCAGGTTATTAGTATATTGGTGACATATTTATTGCTGTACTATCCTATCCTTATTCATATTTATCTGACCTATTGTACTTCTAAGGTTACAGTTCCTCTATCTTCTTCTAAATCATTCTTATCTGTTTCTCTCTAACTTTGCCCAAATAATTCTGTATCATTTTTATATTCTTCTCTTGTTTTTACAGTTAACTATTTCTAATTAATATTTCCCTATTTAAATTCTTCCATTTTGGTTGCCATGCCTGTTCTCTCCATAACTTTGTTTACTTGCAGTATAATAAACAATGAAAATCCATATTGGTTTCTCCACACACATTCGACATTTTCATACATCTTTATCATATCTTAACTCTTTTAAATTCATAACTCCAGTTCTAGCCCATACAAACCCTTTCCAACCTGCTTTATCACATTGTCCTATATATTTTTCCCTACTCTATACTATTTTTATTTTCTTATTAGCCTCAATGTACTCTTTTTTCTCATACTATCAAATATCTTTTCTTTCAATATCTTCCAATCTTAGGTGTATTTCTTCCTAAAATTCTCTGTTTGATATTCCCAATTTATTCATAAGTTTCCCATGCCTATCTGTTTAAAAATGTCCTGCACTTTGAAATACCATGATCCTTTCCACTTATAATTCTCCTGGATACTGAAACATTCTTTAATAATATCTCTCTCTTCAATGTGGTAATTCTATATAGTTGCAAAGGGAGATGGACAAAGAACAAAATTCAAAAATGCCAAAGAAAAATGCAATGCAAGATCCTGGGAATAGTTTTGAAGGATAAATATCTACAGAAGTAATAAACCAGCTGTTTCAGACAACAGACATCACATAACTAACCACCAGAATCAAATGGCAATGGGGCGCAAGAGTTGAGGACAGTAGGTGAACCTACAAGATCTCCACATGGGACCTCCAGATATGAAAAAGGACACAGGGCAAACCTCTTCAAGGAACATGCTGTCCAGAATGGTCAAGAGCAGCAAGAGGAAGAGAAAAATGGAAATCTCTCCAGAAGTAACTTGTGCAGTAATAGCATAGCCAAAGAACAAATCAGACACAGTATGTTAAACAGCATGCTAACAATTAGCATAGACTAGTTCACCATGTTAGGGAAAAAATATGCCCCTCCTACTTGTTAGGAGGCCTTTGCCCAGTAATATGCACACTATGCTATCTTTATCTTTTTACTCAGAAGTATTGATACAGTGACAGCCAATTAGTGGAGATTTTCATTAGTAAACACAGAGCATGAAAACATCCAAATTTATAATCTCTTCTGAGTAAAATGTTTAGAAGACTCTTTATGGTTACTCTGAGTAAATCTCATGTAAATGAAACCACAAAGAGTGTTCTAAATATCCTATTCAGAAGAGATTATTAATGAGTGTTTCACTGTGTTTGGTTGCAAACTGAATTAATATTTGAATCTACATTTATGTATGAGAATAGATAAATATTAATGAGACTTTTTTAAAAACACTTTATTGGATTAAAGAAATATAAACCTCATTTTCTACATAGCTTCCATTATTGTCTATACACTTTTTTCCATCACACAGGCAGTTTTTTAATTTCTTTTTCTTAAAAATTTGTTGGATGGGTACGCACCGATTGAGCACAAAGTCTACCTCTTTGTCACTGGAAAAATTTTCTCCATCTAAATATTTTTTGAGGAGTCCAAAGAAATGATTAGCCACATGGTATCAAATCTAGACAATTGAAAGCTTTCTAGTGCAGTTCCTTCAATTTCACTTGCATAACAGTGGCAGTGGGTCTCATCAAATGCTGCATATTAAAATCTTGCATTTTGCATCTCCTAGAACAAATATGCCTCTCTAATTTTGCACAAGAGTTTGCAATATTATGCAGCATTGACAGTTATTGTTTGAGCAGAAAATCAATTTACACAATACCTTTAGCATCTGAAATGTCTATTTTAAGAGCCTTGCAATGATACAAACTGTTTTTCACATTCAATAGAGTTCATTTCATCCTTTGAATGCTGCTCTTTATTTCAGAAATATAGTGGTGTACCAATGATTCACCATGAGTGAAAATGTGTATAAAGAATAAATATCTTTCTATTACAATGCAATCCAAAAGCTTCTGAGAAGTTTTAGCTGCTACAGAATTGCAATTTGCATTAAAAATTATTGGTAAGCACCCTGCACTGACATTGAATAATTTTAACTAATTTTAAATGATTGTCTGCACACTTACATAACTCTGTTGGATGTTACATAAGTTTCATGAACAATTAATTATTAATTGTCACAAATAAGGTCTTGAACTTTGGAAAATGCTTTGTTACATTATACTTGTTTTAGGTTGCGTACTTACAGGAGGTTTGAAACATTTTAAACCTTCACAAAAGAACTTATGTCACTTGTATGCCTGAGGCTTCATTGCTGACCTGTGCACATAATCTGTTCAAAATTTCTACCTATACTTATTAAAAAGTTCAAACAATGCAGAGCAATGGAAATGTGCACCTCATGTTCACTCAGCATAACACTTAAACAAATGACTATAGGAGATATGCAATACTGAGCATTTTTTTTTAGTTGTTTATTTACAGACACTCTTTAACATCACAGATCATCAGCATCCTGTTCTATTCAGGGCATGAAACGGCTGACAAATTTTGCTCAGAGGCCTCTCTTTCAGGCTTGAGGTTCTTTTTCGTGCCATAAATGTACGACACGGGACCCACGGTTTTACTTCCCTTCCAAAGGAAGCCATACTTCGGATTTTTACACCCGAAAAAATCCATCGATTCTGGCCGGGTTCAAACCCGTGATCTTGGGTTTAGAGGGCAAGTATGGTTACCACTGCACCACCTGATCGACTATGCTGAGTATGATAAAACACTAATACCAACTGCATTCTATTACCACATTAACCATTGTTAAGTATCCTGCTCCAATTTCAAAGTCTCATTCATACAAGGGTTGTTCAATAAGGAATGATCATAATTTTTACAGGCATAATTTCTCGCATTCAATTTTAACTTTATAATATTTTATTAGCTTAATGTATAATGTACACGTGGTACTAGTTTCATTGTTGTGACTTTCGGTTTCTGCCTGTGAGAGGTGTGCAAATGAGACATTTTCAGTTCTGCCTGTAGCAAACTGGTGGTGACATGCAACAAACAATATGCTGCTCTGAAATTCTGCTTTTGTGTCAATAAATCTTCAGCTGATGGTTATGCAATGTTACAGGATGTCTATGGAGTTTTCCCTTCCCCATAGCACAGTTCAAAGATGTTTTAAAATGTTTAAAGAGGGGAGGCAAACAATGTATGACTTTTTCCTTTACCTCAAATTGAAAAGATACTTTCGCAGAGGCATTTTCCATCATCAGAAGCAGTGGTAAAGGCTGCAGAGGTGATTCTGAAGGACCTGTCAGACAATAGTTTTCAGCATATCTTTGAAGGTTGGCAGAAATGTTGGGGCAATTGCATGCCCAACAGGATCTACTTTGAGAATAATCATTAAAATTATGAGGATGAGTAAAGGTATGTTGTGGGGAAAAACCAGTATGATCATTCTTTATTGAACAGCCCTTATAGCTGATTGAACCTCATTTATACAACTCTTTAATTCATGCTTGTACTTAGAGAAAGTATTATTAGCAGCATACCTAGCATGTAATGAAGAACAAAATCTTAGAAAATATTACCTTTGAAATTTCTGGGGACGAATCTCCGTGCAACCGTGCTAAAGTTTCTAGTCGTGACTTTTCTGCAGCTAGATTCAACTTTTCTTGCTGCAGTTGCTCACTCAAAGTCTTTTGTTCTAGAAGTATGGAATCCTTCAGCACCTGCATATGAAATAATTTATAGTTTAGTATTCGTTTTCAAATAAGTCACAGCATGCTTCATTGTCAGGTTCTAATTAATTAAGTGAAAAGCATGAAGGCTTCTGGTAGAGTGAGTTTATTGCTAATGCAGTGAAAAAAAAAAACAGATAATAAAAAGCAATATAGATTAGTAGTAAAAATAAGATAAAACATATTAAGAGTTCTACATTTACATTAATGCTGATAATTTCTATTTGAATTTAAATTTTTCCAAAAATAAAACCCAAAATGTTAATATTTGACAGTTTTATAAAGTAACCACATGAACAGGCATATGCACTAGCTGGAAGTTAGAGTAGGGTAGTTCAATTCATAGCTCCTCAAGCAAAAGACCAAGTAATATCAAATACAGGGTTGCCATTGTAAATAGCACATTTAAGATTGCCAACCTTGCTGTTACAATGCATGCTGGCAAGCTTTTTTTTTTTTTTCCATCATGAAGCATACAATTTAGTTTGCCATTGATTGTTGTCCAGTAGAGATCAGAATCCATGCTTTGGAAGCATAATTATGCTCATAATAACAGTATTATTAGAGTTAGAGCTGTCATTGGCATGCTCCAGACAGATGAACGATATCCAGGTGAGAAAATCAGTGGAAGAGAATAATTTTGGTCATAAATAAAAAAACATAAGGGTCCATTAAAACAGTTCCTACTTCTGAAAACATTGATCAAGTTCATATGACTATGGAACAAATTCTGAAGTAATCAATTTGTTGACATGCAAAGGCACTGCAAAAGCTTAAAATGCATGACATTTACTATATTTCTCTATTGTGGTTTTCTTTTCATTGCTCTGCTAATTATTCCATGTATATGCTGAAATTTATTTGTCATTATCATAATCAAGTGGAACATCACAGCCCATATAATTATATGATTTATTTGCTCTATGATAATATTACTTAAAATTTTGTTTCTTACAGAATATTTCCCAATCTCTATTCCATTTTCTTGATATTATTGCTGGCTATTTCAAAATTATATTTTTTACAAATATTTTATTTTATTTATAGTTCATCTTCTAATTTGATGGTAAGATCAACTCCATACAGTACAGTTTTAAAAACTATCAGTACCTCTCTGATTAGTTTGAGAGTTTCATTCTCAAATAATTTCAGTAATCAATATAGGCACAAGCACTTCTTTCCTGATTTAACACCTTATTTATTTTAGTAACATTTAAATGTATGTGCATACAAAAATCAATAGTTTTCCCTAAGTATGGTCTTCAGGTGTACAGAATTAGATATTCATTTACTATTCTGTATTTCAAAGTGTCTGCTCTTCACCATATACAGAAGAAATGCACTAAGAATTGATTGTAAGAAAAAAATGTGACCTTAATACTGTGTTACAAGCTGATAATATTACATTAATTATTACTGATATGTTAATTATAATAGGGTAAGGAAAAAATGCAAAATGCAAAAATATAAAAGATGGTACAAGCAATAAATTTACATACATTTTGTAATCTAAACTACATGTAACTAGGAGTTAAGGTATGGGAAAACTTTAGTTTTGGTAGTATGTAGAGATATTAAGATGCTTTTATTATAGTGCCTTTGGTTGGATTGGAGCATGGCCTCCTGGAGATATTCCAGTATGAAGCTACTGATGAACTAGGGACTGGCATCTGAGACAATCAAATTGGAAATTTTTGTATTTAATTATTTAGAATACATAATAATAATATTTTGGTAATTTATGAATTAAGAATAACATGTAAATTTAAGTGTAATATTGTTGAAATAAATAAATATTAGTGATAAGGGCCTCAGTGTTCTTTTTTTTTTTTGATCGATTTATTTAAGGACACTCTTTAACAGCTCAGGTCATCAGCGTCCCATTCAACTCAGGGCGTGGAAAGGCCAACAAATTTTGCTCAGAGGCCTTTCTTTCAGGCTTGAGGTTCTTTTTCATGTCGCAAATGTACGACACGGGACCCACGGATTTACTTCCCTTCCGAAGGAAGCCATACTTAGGATTTTTACGCCCGAAAAAATCCATCGGTCCTGGCCGGGTTCGAATCCGCATTTTGGGTATAGGAGGCAAGTATGTAACCACTACACCACCAGGACTGACTCAGTGTTCTACAAAATAAAAAGGATGAAGTATTTGCTGAAGTGATTAATTGGTTATCACATAATAGGCTAATATTAAATTGCAGTAAAACTGAAATCATCTATTTCTATTTAAAAAAAACTTGGCCAATGAATTTAATACAACAAAAGCTATGAAGTTCTTAGTTGCATATATATATAATATGGTAGCATATTAAACCATGGACCATAAACAGCCCGGAAGAGTTTAACTGTTTTAATTATAATTGGCCGTGAAAGCCTGAGAAGTATTAGACAGAATATAATTCTCACTAATATAAGATTTTAATTTTGGAAGAAGGTAGTAATTCTACAGCAAAGACAATCTGTATTGCAAGTATTGTATTGTATATGGGTCAGAAACTTACTTGCAATACAGATTGTCTTTGCTGTAGAATTGTTACCTTCTTCCCCAGTTAAAATCTTATATTGGTGAGAACTATATTCTGTCTAATACTTCTCAGGCTTTCACAGCCAGTTATAATTAAAACAGTTAAAATATTCTGGGCTGTTTATGGTCCATGGTTTAATATGCTACCATGGTTTTCAAAAACTACTGAGGTTGCCATCATCAGTGGAAGATTAACACCACCTGACTGCTAAAAGAAGAGAGTACCTGAACAATCTGTGGTAGCAGAACATGCCATGGCATACACTTTAATAAAACAGAAATGGTTGCAAAAACACAAGGCTTTTTCATTCTAGCCAGGAGGCATTGGAAATACAACATCCAAACAACTTTAACAGATATGGCAGTTTTCACCCAAGTAGCACATGGAAACTGGTTCTTAGAAACAAACAACCAACCCCCATCTCGCCCCTCCACTTCTGTCACACGTGTTATATTGATCAACCTTCTAAAACCAAACAGGGACAAATCAATACTGTTGTTTTTACCTCCATTGATGATGCTAACTACAGTAGTTGGTAAAATCTATAGTACTATGGACTATGGCAAAACAGCCCAAAAGATTTTAACTGTTTTAATTATATTCTGTCTGCCTACTATGCTTTGTTTCCACATTCATTTGCAATATGGTAATCTACTGTCAGCCAAAAGTATTTAGCCAAAAAAAAGAAAAAAAGACATCACCACCACAAACACATATTACAGGTATTATTAGATTATTCTCTTCTCAAACATGCACACCAGTTTTTAAGCAACTTAAAATTATAACTCTTTTTCCCTCCTTTTATGTCTATCATTGTCTGTTTGTTAAGGATAAATTACAGCATTTTAGCACATGTAACTTAATTCATAATCATGACACAGTCAGACAAATGACCTGAATGTTCCTTATACATGATTGTCCAAATTAGAATACAGTTATAAACTTATAGGTGTAAGACTTTATAATAAACTTCCATCAAATATAAGAAATTTGAACAAGCCCAATTTTCAAAACTGCATCACTTAGTACCAAAGCCATGTACAATATTGATGAATTTGACGATCACTTTGATACTGTCCTTGATACTCCATCAATCATGAGGAATTAATTAGAATATATGTAATATTTTATTTCAGCTAGCTGTAAGTGAAGGGCTCTGTGAGTGTGCAAAAATATCACGAAAAGTGGGAATTCTTGCTCGGAGAGCAGAGGGACTGATTTGGCAGATAATAGAGCAAATCCTTTCTTTTGTTCATTGGAAGGGGGTTGCTTTCCTGTTAACACATGTGCTACCATTAAGGTACGTTTTACTCTAACATACGGCAGAAATTGAAATTGAACGGTGAACGAATCACCAAATTGTAATGTTCAAATAATCTGACTAGCCAATAATATGAGAATTGCATGAAGTCACCGATAGCCTATAAGGATGTCTAAATCCATAGTTGTGGGAATCAGAGCGTCTCTTATCACGTGGTCAAGCAAGTCTTATTGAGTATTTAAGGACATGAAATTGCCTTTTTTTTAAGCATTCGGAAGTCAGAATTTAGTCTGGGAAACTAGTATGGAACATCAATGTTTGAGCTTCACTTCTGCTCGATGTTTCTTCTTAGTAGTCAGAAAACTATGTTGTGAGGTATTATAGCTCCATGTCTCATTACTGCAATCCAAAGAGAAATGCCCTGATATGCATTTTTGTTGAATAAATGATGTGAACTGGCAGATAACAAGTTCTTTCTTGTCAACACATCACCTTTAATTCCCCTCATTCAACCCGGCACTATGAGGTCCCAAAAATCAGCAACATCCCTGTAGATCGACAAGAAGAATTATTGAGTGGCGAGCTATATCTGCATATAATCAAACTTCCATCACCATTCTTCCTGCCACCTATAACTCTCTTAAACTATAACTTAAACATATTATGATTTTACTAAAATTATGAACTGAAACATTGAACAGTAAAGCTAATCATATATTAAGATCAAATAGCTTATGATTTGCTGGTAAATATATAACGTTTTTCTACTTATTTCTTTTCTTTTCTTTTTCTGTTTTTAACTTAATCTTTTTATTCTACTTAATTACTGCTCAATATTGATTAATCTGATTTGTTTACAGACATATACCTATTATTATTTTATTGTATTTGCTTTAGATAACTTAATCTTTATATCCTTTTGTAATTATTGTTCAGTACTGATGAACTAAATAGCATATTATTTTCTGGCAGACATATATCTAGTTTGTATTTTACCTATTATACCTTTTATTTTTATTGGGTTCACTATAGTGAAAATATTTTGTATGTTATCGTAATTAATATCTTGCAATCATAATCTGTGAATTCTGACGAAATCTATTACAAGTTGTTGTTAAATAATGAATAAAGGATTATTGCTGTATTATTATTATTATTATTATTATTATTATTATTATTATTATTATTATAACATTATGCAGTCCTGGCCTATCAGCTACTTAAACTAATCTCTAATTCTCTGATTAATGTGAAAGGTTGCATATTTACCTGAACCTGCTGCCTTTCTTTGTCCAGCTGTTGGGTCACTTGTTTCCTCTCCCGTTGCAAAGCCTGATTAGCTGCTTCTAATCGAGCTGCTTCTTGTTTAATGCTCCAACGATCCTCTTCTGTCTGCTGTCTTTGTTCTGCAAGCCTTTGCTCTAATTCAGAAACTAATGCTAGCAGTTTCTTGCGCTCTTCTTCAGAAGCTGCTCTCTGTTTTTCCAAACTTTCTCTTACAACTGCAAAATTGAAATTATTACTTGACTTTAATGGATTTTGTGCTGATTTTTATTACAGTGCATTAGATCCAAATTGTAAATAAAGTGATAAACCTGTAAAAACAAATGCAACATTTATAATATCTTCATTGTACTTCAATTATAACCATTCCAAAAAGGATTACAATTGTTACATTTCATTTAATCATGTAAGGTAAACCCACCATCTGATTTGTTTCACATTATAAATTATGGAGCCAGTCAACTATTTTATAGCAACATTTTCATTTTTGTCCTATTCACTGGAGTTAACAATTCTATCCTTCTGAAAAAAATTGATATACTTCAAGAATAATTCCCATTAGTGTTTATAGCCATACAGTTAGTATTATAAACATAAGAACATACTTTTTAAAAGTATTAGATATTTATATGTAGTATTTGAAGCAATAAGATCTGTGTAACATTAATTCATATTCTGTTTAGCTTCACAGGCGTAATTTGTCTCACTTTCTTTTATTTTTTCATTATATTTGCTTAAGGTCAGAACCAGAAGGTATATTCCAGAGTTTTCATGTACATTTAACACATTTATGAGAATAGTATGAAAACCTTTCAGAATAAAGTTCAAAAATTAATTAACTCTCTGAAATTCTTTTAATTTTCAACATAGACTCCTTTAACATTAATGGACTTAGTCCAATGTGTTTCAAAGTATTTATACTATCACAGAAGCCTGATTTTGTCAAGCCTGCAAAAAGCTTCTCAATGGCTATTTTAAATCCTTTGTCTGCTGAAAAAGCTCTAACCAGTCAAGAATTTTTTCAGCTTTAAGAAGAAATGAAAGTTGTGGATGGTGTAGCAAATGATATTTCAATTCATTAATGTTATCTATTGCAATAACATGTGCATGAGTGCATGTGTGTGTGTGTGTGTGGGGGGGGGGGGGAGGGGATAATTTTCTGCTCTGACATACCTTAGTTTTACTTCTAATGTTCTTTTCTCCATTTGGTTCAGAAGGTATGCACTATATTCTCCAGTAATAGCTGTACAAGTAGGATCCCTTTAGTGTCTCAGAATATATATGATCTTTCCTGCCAACTTCTTGGATTTGGCTTTCTTTGGTGGTAGAGAATAAAGATGTTTTAATTGTATTGACTGCAGTTTTGTTTTTCAGTATGTAGAGTCACCATGTTTCATTATTTGTCACAAACTGAAGCTTTACATTTGTTTGATTGCTGTGGAAATGTGCTAAACTTTATTAGGCTTTCATGGTCAACATTATTATTATTATTATTATTATTATTATTATTATTATTATTATTATTATTATTATTATTATTATTATTATTATTATTATTATTATTATTATTATTATTATTAAAATTGATAATTACCAGACTATTTCAATGATGTGCTAAACTTTGCTTAGAATCTGCATTCTTGTTCATTTATAATTCCTCTATCATCAGTTCACACTAAGTGCCTACAATTTCAGCAATTTCATTTACTTTTTATTGAAAAGTTTCCAATACCTATTCATGCACTTTTGCATTGCTGTAGATCTTGCTCATCCATTATAATAATCATCTTTCAAATTCTCATAACCTCATTTAAGCATTTTGTCTACTTCTAATCTGTTGAAAATTATGGAGCTGAGTCCCTTAAACTGTTTCTCATGTCAGGTTGAATATCTGTGGTTTTCATAATTTTTGAAAACATAACAAGCTTGGAACTATCATTGCCATCTGCCAGTCATTCTGAGAACTTTTCAAATTATTCATATAATAAAGACTTAAAAATAGATGTATTTGTTTATTTTACTAAAAACATTGCATTGTATAATTATTCTTTATAATACATGCCAGAATATTTCTGTATACACAATAATTCCTTATTCCTATAATGCTGAAAGGATTACAAAAATGGCAAACTTTCTCAAGAAATAATCATGCTAAAGTCACATAAATAATTTTCAGAACTATTTTAGAATGAGGATAATTTGTACCAAGAAAGTATCACAGGCAACTAAAGTCAATTGAGATCCTTAAGTAAGAAGTTCTACAAATTCAAAAAAATGTTTAAGATGTATGCACTGATTATGCAAAATATATAATATGTATAGGGTACACCCAAACCACCAGAAATAATAGTCTCAATATAGACCTAATAGAGATTAAACAAAACATGCTAATTCTAGGAAACCAGGTATCCCAAAGCATTTGCGGTATAGTTCTGATATAGCACGGAAAACCATTTAAGAATCCTTGAAAGAAAGTTCATTTACCTAATCTGTAACCTCAATATCAGTCCTGGTGGTCTAGTGATAAACATCTTGACTTATAGACCCAAGGTCATGGGTTCAAATCTGGCCAGGGTCAACGGATTTTAGGGTATAAAGCCATTTGGAAGGGCAATAGAGCCATTGGTCCCATTGGTGATATATTTACGGCACATAAAAGAACTTCAAGCAGGAAAGAAGAGGCCTCTGAGCAAAATTTATTGGCTGCTTCATACAGATGCTAATGACCAAAGATGTTATAGAGCATCCTTAAATAATAAAAATAATGTAAGCTCAGGGATCCTGGAAAGTACATCAACTATAAATGTGGCTCATAAATAATCAAAAGATATGAAAAAGAATTTTAAAGGACTAGGTAGGAATCTGAGAATTATACAAGAATAATTGATGACCACAGAAGAAACTAATGATACTTGTCAACATTAAAGAATGGAATATCAAAAGGCAGACTGGAAGACAAACACTTTACAAATATAGTAGAACCTCAATTCATCATTTTTGGAGGGACCAGGTTAAAAAGGCAATGGATGTGGGAAAATGATAGATATGAGAAGTGCATAAATTATGTTCAAAAATAAATAAAGCCAGTATATAAGCAAACACTATATTTTGCGTCAGTTTTACATATTACTGTGTACATATTTTACACTTTGTTGTCAGTCCTGGTGGTCTAGTGGTAACAATACTTGCCTCATAGGCCAAAGATTGCAGGTTCAATTCTAGTCAGGGTTGATGGATATTTTTCTGCCATAAAAATCCCAATTATGGTTCTTTTGGAAGGAGAGAAATGACAAGGGCCTCATATTGTAGATTTACGGCATGTAAAAGAACCTCAAGCCTGAAAGCAAAGATCTCCAAGCAAAATTTATCGGTCTTTCACAGCATGAATTCAAGGGAATGCTGATGACCTGAGAAATAAAGAGCATCCATAAATAAAACAAATCAACAAAAATCTAAATGTTTTTCACTTTATTCAAAAACGGCAGTTAACTGACATTTGCTTCTTTGCTGCTTTTCTTTTCATGCAAAACAAATTTTCCACACTCAATGCATTCAGCTTCCCATTACCGTCTATACTGTCATTTTCATGTGCATAGAATATGCTTGTAGTTTCACTTGCTCTCAGAACTTCGGCAAACATTGGCACAGCTTACACTGTTGCATCATCTTCCCCTCTTCCTCATTCCCCTCCCCGTATCGAAAACACTTGCGATTCCTCCCACTTAGTCACACCCTTCAACACTTTGAATGCCACATATGACAATGTGCTCATCCACTACCTCG
Organism: Metallyticus violacea; assembly: GCA_030762175.1. Classification (NCBI taxonomy): domain Eukaryota; kingdom Metazoa; phylum Arthropoda; class Insecta; order Mantodea; family Metallyticidae; genus Metallyticus; species Metallyticus violacea. The sequence goes on from CM060834.1 coordinate 60,720,623, forward strand.
CAGGTGTTAAAACTGACGGCAATAGCAACTGTGGCCCATTGTTCTCATCGGCTATCATCATCATCCTGCGGCTCCAAAAGTATCGGCAACTGCGGATAGTTCAATTCATGCTTTCTCGGATCAAGCGTGATGTGAACTCAGCACATGCGACGATCACTGCTTCATTATTCCATTTTGAAAACGATTCGTTTGAGAATAGAATTTCCTTGGGGCTGAACTTCTTGAACAAATAATGTGGGAAAACGATACTCTGAGGAACAATGAATGCAGGTTTTATTTACATAAGATATAGGTTAAAATGTTTACAACCACATAAATTGAACGATACATCAGGGAAAATGTTGGTTCCAGGGATGATAAGAGCAAGGTTCCACTGTAGAGAATTCTATGCCATCAACTTGCCATTGCTGCCATTATCACTATTATAGTTGTCGTCCTTTGTTTACACTCACTTAGCAATTAGCTCATCAGCAACTGCTTACTGTTTAAATTGTGAGCTCATGGTATGTTGCATAAGGGATAGATTCACATAATGCCATTCTGGCATTAAACATACAAACTTGCAGAAGGTAATAATGACTAGAATGTGAGTTAGTTTTATTGCCTGCATGTCTGGATTAATTCAAACATATTTACTTTTCCTGGTAATTATGGAACTTATAAATTCCGGAATTAACCTAATCTTACTTATTAAATATGGCTTAACAGTTTGATGGAACAGTTGAAAAAGATGACAAAGAATTCCCTAAAGTATGAGTTATGTCTCTATGCATGCAGTTTGATATTTACCGTTTTCCAACATGCATATGACTGCACTGCAACAAAAAGCAATAATACCTACTATGGTCCTCCAACAAGCAATGTATTATCCTACAGTTATTTCTGTGGAAGATGGCAGATTTTGATATGGTAATTGATTTGGAACTACTGCTGGAATCTTTGGTCATTCTGAAAGCTTTCCAAATGACCTTTGTAGATATTATCTAATTTTATATTGGTTAAAAATTCTATGGTTCAAGAAATACATCATCATTTCTATATTTCTAAGCATTTATATATTCTTTAGTCCCTGTATTTTTCCAAGCTGACTGTGCCTTCTATAAATATATTTACTATTCAGTTGTTACTGCTCTGTTGGTTACTATGCCTAACTGAAATGGAATAATTTTGGGTCCATCACTATCACTGCTGCTGCTGCTGCTATTGTCAAAAATACCAGTTATGTATCAGTAACGATTATTTTTTTTGAATAGTGTTTAATACCTGTTTTTACTACTGAGGCACCACAGGCAGTAGACACTGTTAATATGAGGTAAAATAATTAATTGGGAAGGCATTTTTTTTTAAGGAAGGAAGCATTCCAGGCCTAATTTTACAGTACCTCCCTGGTATTTGCCAGTTATGAGAACTAAGGAAAATCCAGAAAAAACCTTAATCAGGGAGAATAATCCTGGCAGGAATTGAACCCCAGATCTTCTGCTCATGAGTTCATGCCATAATTCCTTTGGCCACCCATGTCGGTATCAGTAATGGTGTAACAGATATTACTTATATTTTTTACTACAAACAGGCAGAATCCTAGGATTGAAAAATAAGCTCTATCATCTCACCATTTTTCTGTATACTTTCCTTTTAAAATTCCACAAGTGATATTATTTATTGTAGTACAACTGCAACTACAATATAAATTTAAATTTTTTTAAAAAATGCCACTTTATCCACTTTTGATTGTTCTACAGTACCTTAATGCTCATATTAGCATTACTATTATTATAGCATTTTATGCTTGTAGGATAAGTGATATATTTTTATTTCATATTTATAAATAATCATGATTTCAAATAATGTTCTAGTTGAGCTGCAAAACCAAAAATTATGAATTCATACAAGCACAAAGTTTTGTAATCCAGTTTATACTGAAAAAAATTTTTCTTATTTCTTTCCGAAATAGCTCAGATTGCAAATTCCAGAAAAATTACATAAATATTAATTGAATAAAAGCAGTAACATCACATACTTAAAATGTCAATAATAGTTGTCAACATATTGTCTATAATATACTTCTTAGATATTCAAAGTTTTCAATTACAATTCAGTCATGCAAAGCAGTCTATTCAACAGACATCCCATAATAATTAAATTCCTGAGTCCTTAAAAATATTGTAGGTAACTTTTTTTTTTTTTTTTTTTTTAGTAGTGTTTAACGCCCGTTTTTACTACTGAGGCACCACAGGCAGTTTTGTAGGTAACTGCTGTGCCATTTTAGTACTGGAAACTTGAAATTAATTAATTAAATCAAGGTGTTCTATTAAATTAAAAATGCACGTCCACCAATCACTCCCTTCCATACAGAAAAACACATTTAACACAGGATGAGAAAGTTTTGCATGTGCATTGATGAGATGTATAACACTAAATACTTAAAAACATAAATCAGTATAAAAAAGTATTCTCATTAAATTACTAGAACAGGTTTAAGGTCAATACAGAAAACATGCATATCATACTGGGGGTGCTGCTGCTTACTTATGAGTTCAGTCCAATAGCTAATGCTGCCTTTTCTGCTTTCATAAGATAAGCTAAAATGTCTTCTAGTCAACGATTTTTACACAGCCAGGCTATGTGAATTGTTTATAATTATAAAGTTGAAGGTAATATCATATGGAAAAAGTGAAAGGTGAACCAGAAATTCCTTTAAGCCAAGCTGCAAACCATGCAGCATAAACAACTATGTATGTAGGATATGGAAACAAGAAAGGCAATGTGATGAACAAGGTATGAAAATTACCACTCAAAAGGGAAAAGGGTAAGAAACCTGTGTACAAAATAGAGCTAGATGACATGTATAGGCATGTAATTAGACATTTTCAAAATTATTACAAGTTCACAATCCAATACCCACTTAAAGGAAACCACTGGCTGCCTGTCTAAAAGAAATTAGGTTTAAAAGTTTAGAAAGAATAAAAATGGGATTTTGGTTCATAAATGTAAAAACAACAAAACCCCTCTAGTAGAGCATTCTCATGATATTGCCAAGTGGACTGTCTATCTCCAGTTCTTAAGAAAAAATTAAATACAAGTAAAAAGGCCTGAGGTTTATTTGAATGAAACAATGTGTCATAACCATTATACCATCAACAAATGTTGGCAAGAGATAAATACAGGTTGGTCCATATAAATTGTTACTACCATGCAATCACTGTTGCTTTACCCCATGGTGCAGGGTTTTTCCTATGAACAAGCCTTCATTCGCTTGCCGCATGTGGAGGAGGTAGCAAGCCTGCTTGCTTACTTGTTGAGCTTTCTGACTTTTGAGTAGTAGTACAGCTGTTCTCAGGTCTGTTTTGTTGTTTGTTTCTTAATTTGACAGTATACATAAAGTGTATTATGCCTCGTGTGTTTACAATCGCACAATGTGTCTTCATGTACGATTCAAGGTGTTAACTCAATGGTGAAAGAATCATATGACCAATTTTTTTTAGCACACAGTTGATTCTGTTACTAATGTGAACACCATACTAACACTCTTTTTTCAGAGAATAATCAACAGGGAGCATGATCATGCATTTTTCCAACAGAATTTTGCCAATGAACATTGTGAATAATTTCACAAGAGCAATTTACTATGAGTTTTGACAAGACAGAGTTGTTAGTAGGGGTTTGTGGCCTCCTTAGTTACCTGAAACAGCCTGAGATTATCTCTGGGGTAAATTAAAAAATGCCGTGTACAAAACAAATCCACACACCATACAAGAACTCAAAGAAAATATACATAGCAAAATTGTCTGGATTTCTCAAAATGAGCTCAGTGAAAGATGAATATTTTCCTAAGGGATACCAAAAATGTATGGAGAATGAAAGCAAGCAGTTTCAACAGCTCATTTGATAACTTGGTAAGTAATGAGCCTCTTAAATTGGTTTGTGTATTGTTATATGGTTGGTTTGTTTTATTGTTTTACCCTCTTACTAATTATGAGACCCGGTTAATGAGGTGTGCTCACCTATAGATAAAACTGATTGCACGATATATCTTAAATGGATTAATATAAGATAATGTTGAAATCTTTAAATTTTGAGGGGGAAAGAACTTCATAATAGCTTAATGTGGAAGGGGGGGTATTTAAACGGAATAATAAATAGTTTTCAGATATTCTGATTCCTCAACAAATTAAACCAACTTTTGTTTAAAAACATATTTTTCTTAAATGAAATTTTAAGAATTTATAAGGGTTTGAAACAGTGGTACAGAAAGGACAAAAGTAGGATCTTGCACCTAACAGTTTCAACCATTTCAAAGCAACCTAAAAATCTTAAAATTTAGCAATTTTCATTGTTTAGCCCTCATAAGACTCAGAAAGATGGCACAGTTTGAAATAGAGGTAAACGTGATTTTTAATACTGGCTAAATGCGGGAAAAATTATCAACTTCTACTGAAAGTGTTCAGTGTTCATGATGATGGGAGGGAAGGCTCGTGAAACATGTTCTGTATAATTCAGTGGAAGTGGAGTATAAAAGTATTAAATTGACCCACTAGCTAATTAAGAATAAATTAATTGCTTCACTATATTAGTTCCAACACGAAATTAATTTTAAATTTAATAACATGAGTACTGCATTTGAAAACCCCAAATGGATAATAACTGTGCCCTTTCTGCATTGTTGGTCCTTAAATTTTGATGTTCTATTCCTGGTGACTTTATCATAGATCTACTATCCACTTGGGAAAAAATTTTCATCTTAAGTAAGAAACACTTAATGAATTTTGATTTTCCTCCTATGGATGAACTCAGTACGTTCCTACTAGAACCATCAGACACCACCACAGGAGCATCTTGGGATCCAGCCATCAATTTGAATATCAGCAGTAAATCAACAGCTGATGATGGCAGCAAGTACTTCCGAAACATGTCTTAGTGTTATGTAAGTAAGTGGAGTTAGTGTGAACATGTTAAATATATCAATGTAGATTAAATAATTGATACCATGAGATCATAAGTATAATAAAAGAAAATATTGACTTCAGAGCAATTCAATAGAAAATAGATATTAATATTTATTTGATTAGTTATGGTATACAAAAAATAGCATATGAAACTGATTTATAATGTTATACAAATACTACATTTGTAAAAATTATGAAACTGTTTCCCACATTACTTAAACATTTACTCACATAATAAAGTATAACATCATCAACAATAATATACTAGAAATGCTAATTGGAACTTATACAATTAAACTAGTTATATAATTAAGATCATTGTATGATTGAGTCAAACTACACACTTTTATAGGCTCCACTTACTTGTTTAAATTTAGTACATGTTTCACAGACCATTGTTAGCATCATCAGCTACCATCAACTGCTGGATAATTTGTTATGCTTGGGGATGAATATTCTGCTCTGGTGGAAGTGTGATGAACTTAAAGTTACATTTTCATCCCTGGAAGTGTCAAAGTTCATTATCTGTTCTTGTATTTATAAATATAGATTTTTTCCCATGTTGCTAACTCTGTAGATCTTTATACTGATTTTAATCATTTTGCTTTATTCACTATGTTGTGGTCCAAAAATGAGATGCTGCTGCTAATTTCTCCATTTGTTTTTATGTTCTTGAAATGTTCTTTTAACCATGTGCCTATGTTTCTCTTTGTTTTTCCAATACAGACTTTATTGCATTCTGCACAACTTATTTCAGAAATGCCTGCTTTTTTCTCCGGTCGAATACTGGTTATAGGGGCCAATCTGATATTAAAATCTTTTAGAATATTTTTAAATCTTTGCATAGCCCATGGATGATATGTAAATTTTTTTAAAAATTATCTTATCTTTTCCTGCTAAAAGTGTTGTAGGTTCTTTAATAAACTTGTACTAAAACATATCTGTGAAACATGTCCTAAATTTAAACAAGTGGAGCCAATAAATGTGTGTAGTTCGACTAAATCATACAATAATCTTAATTAAATAATATACCATTTTAATTCAAATGCTCTAATTTATGTTAAACCACGTATACAGCATATATATGTATTTAAACATAAAAAAAAATTAATTCAAGAGAAATTAAAAATTTATTTTTGTACACTAAATGAAATGTAGTTAAATGTATTTTTTACTGGTGTCTAAGACTATTAGTAAATTAATTATTGTATTAAACATTCTGGCATGTCCTCCATACTTGCAGGAGATAAATTCAAATAGGCAAATATATTCTGCTGCATTCTCTTTCTTATTTTAATATTTTGCAATGAGTATAATAATTATTAATTTGCTGTTTATTATTATTGCATTCATAGTATGAGATTACCTTTTAGTTCTGCTTCCTTTGCATGGAGCGCAGCCTCACGAATGTCTAGATGTGCCTGATGCTGACTATCCAGTTTGGTATATAATGCACTAAGGTCTTCAGTATTAGTTTTAAGCTGCTCCATTGTTACCGCTAAACTCCTGCACAGAAGAATAGAGCATTTGCTTTTTAGTCAACAGCACATAAGATCTTGAAAGGCAAGATTGATATGCTTAGAAACAGAGGATTGATAGCACAAGTTGATATACAGTACATGACAAACAAAGATCGTCTGATTGCTCATGCCAAAGAAGCCCCTGTGTCTTGAAATTACAAAATAATAAGATACAAAAAATAAATAAACATATAGGAAAAGAAAAGAAGAGGACTTTATAGTATAACAGAGACTTGTTTATGTTTAAATTAACTGCTCATAAACTGATTTTACAGTTTCAAACATTGTTGACTAATTAACTATTAACAAACACAAAATTATAAACAATGTATACAGTTTTTTTCACACTAACTCCATTCACTTACATAAATTTGGAACATATGTTTCGGGAGCGATCCCTCCCATCTTCAGCCTGTTGACAAACTGTTGTTAAACGTCTATAGATCTATTTAACAACAGTTTGTCAACAGGCTGAAGATGGGAGGGATCGCTCCCGAAACATATGTTCCAAATTTATGTAAGTGAATGGAGTTAGTGTGAAAAAAACTGTATACATTGTTTATATATATATACCACTCCATTGTCAACAGCTTCATAAGTACACTTATTTGAGAAACACAAAATTTCTTAAAATATTTTCAGAAAAGAATACAATAATATTTCAGCCTTATTCCTTGGTTAATATATAATTTATATTTAGTAATAATATAACCTTAAATCAAGCTCGCTCAGTAATATGACATAAGAAACTATAGTTATTTAAATATTCTTTTTCTATAGTACTGATTCAGCTTTACAAATATAACTTAAGTTTAACACATTTCCAAATAGTATTTACAACTTTTTTTCCTTTGTCCAAAACAAGAAGTCATATATGTTACCCTAAATTACATGCCTAAATACTAATCATATCCTAGAGTCAAGCTGGCTTTTTAATATGGTATTAGCAACTATAGTTGTTCATTTTCCTAAACTAATGGTTCTGTTGTTACATATGGAACTTAAGTTTATTGGCTGAATAATGCTTCTCTACTATCTAGCATACCTGTTGTTTAAAACAACTTATTTATATTTCAGTTAATAATAGTTCATTAACTGTCAACAAACACAATTATTTCATAAAGTATTTTGAACAAAGAGCACAAATAGTATTTACAGCATTCTTTCATTTGATCAATATACAATTTAAAAGTAATTTATAGTATACAAACATTTAGTTATTAAGTAGCTCTTCAATTTCATTTTAAATTCTATATCATCAGCTGATTTTATAGACAGGGATAATTTATTATACAATTATTTCATTTTATTATAGGAATTATTTTTCATTATTGCTTAGTTGGTTAATCTTTATATTTGCAAGTCATTGTGAAAAGTTTACTGAAATATTCTAAGCTATTTACATAATATTTTCATTTTAAATAGTACTTTAAGTTTAAATGAAAATGTGATCTGAAGTCTAAAATGATCTTTTATTCATTGTTTTGAAAACAGAAGTTAAAGAATTAAGAGCTTTTCAAGACTATGAAAAAGAAAATACTAATTATCTTAGGAATAAATATCTCTATGGCAAAACTTATAAAAAAAAATTCTCAAAATATCATATTTACTCACATAAAAGATACACTTTTATCAATTTTTAGAAATAAAAACTCAGGGTGCATATTTTAATGAAGGAAAAAAAGCTTCCACATCAAAGCCAGACTGCCATAGGTGGCCGAGGTCAACAAGGTGCAGACTCATGAGTGGGAGGTCTGGAGTTCCAAACTTGCCAGGACCATCCTTCATGACTGAGGTTTATTCCAGGTTTTCCTCAGTCCTCATAAATGGCAACTGCCGGGGAGGTGCCCTAAACTTAGGCCTGGTACATTTCCTTCCTTAAAAAAAATCCTTTCCCAATATATCATTTTCTCATGTACCATCAGTGTTCACCACTTGTGGTGCCTCAGTAGTAAAAATAGGTGATAAACACTATTAAAAAAATCAAAGCCAGACATTCTGGGCTGTTTTCAATTGTTGACACTCAAATTATACTGAACAATAAATAGTACAGCAATTTGAGCTCTACAAACATTATGTATTCAGCAATAGCAGCAGTAGGGGCAAGAGTTTCCTAGTCATCAATAATACAAAGGACACACAAAATATGTAACATATGAAATGAACCAAAATGCAGTACAATATAACCTAAAACATAATCAGAATTAATTACTAGTAATATGTAGGTACCATTCTTCTTACCTCATTCATCATCAATTTCAGCATTGCTGACATCCTGAACTGCAGAGTCATTTCCAACATTCTCATTTTTCCAAACAATATTCTCTTATGAACCATTCAGGATATTTCAACAGGTATTTGAAATGCCTGTCTTCAAAATCTTTTTGTGGCCACTGCTGGCAATATCAAGTTCAAAGGCCTGGTCTATATTTCAAATTATTTTTCCTGAGGGTTTTATAAGTGATCTTTCATATTTAGTGCATGATGAATTCAAAATTGTAATAATTTTTTCCAAACAGTTCCATATATTTCACTTCAATTTTTAGAACATGGGTATATATTATGAAAATTAATAAAATAATAGTTATGAAAGTATGCTTATTGTCACGAAGCAAACTTACACTCACATCAGATGTACATTAAATATAAAGAATATATAAAAAGAATAATTTGGTTTAAAAAGGATATATCTTTTACAAGCATGAACATAGAGTCTTAGTGTAAATTTTAAAATACATTATGGAATAAATAGTTTCACTTACCATTTTCCCACATGTTCAATACGCCCTCCTCCAAATACATGGTGTATGGTATATAGTATATACATGGTGTATAATAGCTACATGGTGTTTGAATACCAAACATTGCTTCAAAACATGTTAGACAGTAATATGGGAACAGACTAGCTCTCAGCTGGCATGTGTGGATTTTTGTGGGCTATAAAACTCTCTGGATGCACACATCTTCGTCATATATATGGATATAACTTGTAGATTTCCCTTTACATAAACAAAACCAATCTTTAAAACTATTGGTGCCAATGTTGAATGCTCTGAGCAGTAGGAGGTGCAGTGCCTATTGTCAACCAAAAGCATGCTGCACAGTTCTAATGGACTCACACTTGTTAAAATGGAAAATGCAGAATTCTTTTTGTTGCTTTGTTATCACCATCTTGACACATACTAAACAGTGAGTGAGCAAGCAAACTGCACCAAGGTGACACTTACTGGCAATAAGTGAAACTTGCACCAAGGGAAATATATGATATATGTGAAGCTTTTATTTTGACATATATTTTAAAATTTTCTGCAAGGCTCTCTACAGAGCCCTCATTTGGACACATGGTCACTTAATGGGGATTTACTTGGCAATGGGAAGCATGCTGTTTGCCAGTGGAGTTAGATATTTGTAGCCCCTTAAATTCAAGCGCATAGATTTCTACAACACACCGATTTTTTTGGCATTTCATGTACAAGATAGGGTATGAATAAATTCATATGACATGGCTTCAATGTGTCAGTTCCATATATATTTTTTAAAATAATTTCTTTTTAAAAGATATGTTTTTATTTAACAAGGTAGGGCATTTCTGCACTCCAGTATCTATGCTACATGGCCATTTAAATAAAACCATGCTTTGTCAGTAAAAACAATTAAAAGTCGGTCAATGCAAACATTAGTATTATCCAACATCCAATTGCAGGAATTAACTCTATTCACATTATTGTGTGGTTGCAATTCCTGAACTACAGTTATACTATGGGGGTTTTAATTTTAAAAGTTTAGCGGCATTCCAAGCTTAGATTTGCAAAATTCCTGACTCCTGTGCAAGCTCTCTCAGAGATTTCTTTGGACTTTGTTCTAATTTTTCTCCAATATCATTGAGTTTTTCCTCTGTAAGAACACGGTGTCTTTCAGTTTTTTATCAAGAACAGATCCTGTTTCCCTAAATCTATTCATAACAAGTAACTAACTATGTTTGTAAATTATAATTAATCTGTCGTCTAACATACTCTTATGCTTCACTTACTTTTAAATACGGTGGAACTGGTTTCGAAGAGACATTCTCTCCATCTTCAACCGCTTGACGACTCCAACCAACCAATTTGAGTAGTCGTCACGTTGGTTGAAGATGGAGAAAATGTTTCTTCGAAACCACTCCCATCGTATTTAAAACTAAATGAAGCATAAGAGTGTGTTAGACGACAGATTAATTATAATTTACATTTAACAAGCTTCACTGTGTAAGTTCCAACAGAATTTTTTAAAAAATACGTTATTTTTCAAAAGTTCTTAAATGAACTATGTTGTTTGTCTCTGTCTTTTCCTTTCCCTCCCCAAATTGCAATCCCATCCTCGACTCCAAATTCCATAGTGAATTCTTAGAACTAGATCTATTGATTATACTGATAGAAACTTGCATCATTAATTTCAAATGACTTACAGTAAAGTCCCAACAAATTATATATATTTTACACTTTATGCAAATGTAAATCTGCTTTTAAACCACAATTAGCATAGTTTCATAATTAGAATTCAATTCCAAAATATATTTTAAAAATTAAGAGCAAAATCAGTTATGTTTTTTAATTTAGCATGCACTAAATATAAAAGAACAACTATAAAAACCTTTACTCCAAAAATAATGCAGATCAATATTATCCAGTTACATATCATTTCTATTACTGAGTGCAGAATCTTTGCTGTCAATATGATTTTATGACATTACAATTTTATATTACCCAAGAAATTTGTTGAAAATGTAATATGTAGATTATGCAAGAACTTTTTTTTGGCTGAATTTTGAGGAGGGAAATTTTGGATGTGTACATTATGCAATGGGCATCTTTTGTGCAAGAAAATATAGTAATATGTTCTTTAGGTTTAAAGGAAAATATAGGGTCCCCTTTCAGCCTAAACACATATTCATCTATTAAACTAAACAATGACATCAAAATAACAAACCTTGAATATGAAGAACCTTCCTTGATATTTTCTGTTTCAAGGGCATGTGATCTGTTGAGATGTTCCAACATTTCTGCCTGTTGTCGCCAAGCATCTTCCAAACTCTGTCGATAAATTTCACGCAGTCGGAGTACCTCTTCTGAATGCTCATTCTGCAAGGATGTCAATCTTTTTTGCTGCTGTTCTGCTAAACTCTTTAATTCCTCCTGAAATTTATAATTTCAATTGATAATACAAAATATGCTGTTAAACTATCACAAAGTTTAGGCATTCTCCAATAACTCTAGCAGTGATTGTTAATCTAGATACTTTCATTCTTTAATGTTTTATCTAAATCATTATTAAAATGTAAATTGGAAGCTTGCACAGTGAAGCCAATCATATAATTGATATTATTGTATGATTTAGTTGAACTACACACTCTTAACACTTCGTCATAATATATAGAAATGGTTTCAAGAACAAATTTTGTTCTCATCATCAGTGAGGCTAAAATTCAACTAGTCTCCATTTACTTGTATAAAATGTGGAGCAATAAGAGTGTTTAAGTTGACATAACCAAATACTTTTAATCATACAACCAGTCCCGCGGTCAAGGAGGAAGACAAAGGTCTTTGAAACCAGTACCACATTTTATACAAGTGGAGCAATAAGATTGTTTAAATTGACATAACCCAAATATTTTTAATTATACAATTGACTTCACAGTGATAGTTCCTTATACAGTTTTTAAATCAGATATTTATTGTGCATGTTAACATGTACACCTAAACATATAGCTGACTTGGGAATATTTTTTTCTGTTTATTAGTTTATAGTTCTTATGGCATTTGCAAAAGTTTGCCAAGGGAGGTAAGTTTGCAGAATTAGGAAGAGTAGGAAGGAAGGGTATAATATTAGAGAGAATCTTGAAATATTGGTACAATGTGTCAAACTAGACAACAACAATATAATAAAAGAATGTCTTATATATCAAAGAGATGAATTAGGAAGAGGGAGTTGGTATGGGGATGTGGGGAAACTATTAGAAGAAATTGGGATGGAGGATGTATGGCAACTGGGTGAAAGTATATGGATTTTGGAAAGAAATGAGACAGAGGGCAGAAGATACAGAGAAACAAGAGATTTGGGCTAGCTTAGAGGTTAAAAGTTCTTTAGATATATATATATAGAATAGTTAAAAATTGGCGATGAGAGAAATATATAGAAGAATAAGTCTTGCATGGATGTGTACAGGGGCATTCTTTCTAAAAGGATTAAAAAAAAGTTTTAAAGAACAATGCATTATGTGTGGGAAAGTGGATAGTGCATTCCATTGTCTAATTGAATGTGAAAAGATAAAAAGATGGTGGGACAGTATCTGGGATGGAAAATGGGACAATCTACAACAAGATATAGTAGCAATAAAAATGTTATCAGAGACAAAATCAACAAGATAGGGGAATTCCTAGGAAATGTAAGGGGCAATGGAGAAGTATAAGGAAGGAGCTGGAGGGCATACACAGTGGCAAAAACGATAATTTATGTTAGGGGTTCTTTGGCATACATATAACAGGTGGTTAAGGTATAGGAGAACTTTAGTATTGATAATTTAGTATTGATAAATTTTTAGATTAGTTTTGATAGTGTTAAATTTTTTAGATATTATGTGCAATTGTTTAGGTGTATTTGAGCAATTCAGAAATATGGGAATTATTAGTATATAAATTGCAATTAATTGATTATAATCATGTTTTGGGTATAAATTATTTATATAATTTATATAATTTTTCATTTGGTTGGATCAGAGTTGGTTCCCTGGATATTCCAGTAGGTAGCTGCTGATGAATCCAGAACTGGGGGCGGGAGTCAACCAAATTGTAATTTTGATTGGTGTTAGTGTCTTTTGGAATTGCCATAGGCACTGATCCTATTTGTTATATTTTAATCTTAACTGGATTTTTTTTTTATTTTATTATAAATATTTTATATGTTGAAGTGTGTGAGAAATAAACATTCATTCATTCATATAATGCATTTGCACCCTTAATTGAAACCATCATGTCAGTACATAATACATGTTAACTATGAATACTTCACATAGATGCATTAACAATTACAGTTAATTAAAACTAGAGTTATTGCTAAGCACATACCTCCATTCTGAAAAGTCTTGTAGCATACTCTCTACTGACCCGATCATTTTCTATTTGCAAACGTTGCTCCTGCTTCTCTAAAGTACTTTCCAGAAAAGAAATCTGTCTCCTACAAGAAAAGAGCATGCTGGTGAAATATAAACAAACAACAAACAGCAGTTTGTAATTATATATAGTTTCAGAAAAAAGTAATGGTCCGCTTGAATATTTTAAGTTTCCAGATTCAAGACACTATGAATGTTCTCAGGTTCAGAGCACAGATAATACACAAGCAAATGCTAACAAAGGTATTGAAATTTGTTCTGTTTTGTGGTAATCCAATCTGAAACATATATGAGGAGATGTGAGGAAAATTTATTGCTGTAAATAATAGATGAACATTCATTAAACTGCACAGTGAAATCAAATTTTTTTGCCCAGCAGGTTCTGAACGCATGATTTTTTAAGTCTGTGCCCAAGCATACTGACACTGAGTTATTTGAATGTTAGTGATAAATGCTGATTTGAGACATACTGTTATTTTTCACTTTCGAAAAATAAGACATTTTTAAAAAATGCTGTTGGAACTTAAACAGTGAAGCTTGTTAAATGTAAATTATAATTAATCTGCCGTCTAACACACTCTTATGCTTCACTTACTTTTAAATACAGGGGAATCCGTTTCAAAGAGACATCCTTTACATCTTCAACCAACTTGACGACTAGTATGAGAAACTAACATCTATGAGGACCTGTGGCTCCGTCCTGGCAGTGCTTTTTTCTTTATAAACTGGAAATTGGAATTACAATCTCCTATAAGAATTTCGTCATTCAACTAACATCTATGAGGACCTGTGGCTCCATCCTGGCAGTGTTTTTTTCTTTATAAACTGGAAATTGGAATTACATTCTCCTATAATGAATTTCAACATTATAGGAGAATGTAATTCCAATTTCCAGTTTATAAAAAAAGAAACAAAGAAAAAAATAAAGAAAAAAACACTGTCAGGACAGAGCCACAGGTCCTCATAGATGTTAGTTTCTCATACCAGTCGTCAAGTCGGTTGAAGATGGATAGGATGTCTCTTCGAAACTGGTTCCACCATATTTAAAAGTAAGTGAAGCATAGGAGTGTGTTTGACAACAGATTAATTATAATTTACATACTGTTATTAGTTTTTTTTTTACCTCTCCTTCCATTTTTAACATCCCTCATAGCAATAAAGGCCTAGAGACAATGAAATAAATTAACATTGATGAAATGAGTGCATAAATGAGCCCAAAATTCACAACACTTAAATGTTGCCTGACATGCACCTTTTAAGGGTAAGGAAAAACTCCAGAAAAATCCTTACTTAAGGCAACTGATTTTACAGGATATGAACCTGGACTTCTGGATTTGCAGACATGCTGACCACGAGAGTACAGAGGAGATTCTTAGGGTTATTATGAAACTATTTCTGTGAGCTCATGGATTCAATGCCCAGAAGAATCAGGGCTGCAAGAGAAACAGATGGCATGTAGACAAAGCATTAAATTCATGTGTTATTTTCTTTTCTTGTTGCATAACTGTATTTGTTGACCTTTATTTTATTTATAGTTATGTCCTAATAATAACCCACAAGAGCTGGGTAGTGATTATTTCACTTTTTTATATTTTTTTAAAGTTGAAACATGCTTCCAGAATTCTGTAAAAATTCATTTCAACTTCATTCAGAAAAAAAATTGCAAGCATACATCTCAAACCCACTCCTGCATGGCATACATGCCCCAGCCATCTGAGCTATTAAGACAAAAACCCTAGCTTCTGCATATGTGTTACTCTTTAATATACAGACAACGAATATTATTATATGAAGTTAGCTTATTGAATGAGCTCCAAGAGTATGCCATTATTTTTTTCTGGTACAGTACATGCACAATGATCACTTTCATGTGTTATTTACAAACATATTAAGATATATTTCTTATAGTTGCTGGGCTAAGGATTGAAATTTTAAGAATAAATGTTGTACAGTAATTCTAAATTTTTAATTTTAAAATTTGATTCTGTATTTCAGTCTTTATGTTAGCTGAATATAGTTTTTTTCTCAATCCTCAGCAGTATAAAGTGTGTATGTGCATGCATGTTTTTTTGGGGGGGATATATGTTTTATGTTCCACCAATGCAGTGAATGAAAGGAATTAAAATTTTATGCAAATGAATCAAGAGTCCTTAGCATCTAAAATTACCTGGTATTCACCTTTTCAGAGTAAGGGAAAACTCCAGAAAAAAAATACTAAGGCAGCATGTACAATCATGAATCAAACCATGCCAGTTGAACAAGCACACACACAAATATAAAAGAAAAAAAAATTAAGTAACACTATTAACAATGAAACAAATCAACAGTAATTATAAAAGCAGAAAAGGATAAAACACTAATAGAAAGTCACACTTGTAATCGCTATATTTTGAACTACTAGAGTTCTTCTATGGTAAGAAGACAAGTCAATATACATCTATATTTAAAGAGATATATATGTATCTTTAAAATCTGGTACAGATACATTGAAGATATATTTGACATAGTTCACAAAAAACACATTGATGATGCCACAAAACTTCTGAATATACAAGATAAAAACATATCATTCACATATGAAACAGATAACATGTTACCATTCCTGGACATTAAAGTAATAAAACATCAAGGCAATTTGGAATCTATTGGGAGAACATGCAAACAGACAATCACATCAAAACTGCTGGATTTGACTTCAAAATACAAATATGCAGTGATCAACAACACATGATCATAAACCTACCTATTAACAAGGAAGAATACTCAAAAAACTACAAGCAAATAGAGAAAACAGAGATTAAAAATGGATTTAGCAAAGAATTAGTTCACAAAAGTACAGAAGCTCAAGAGGCAGAAACTTATTTAAGAAACCATAACACTTCCAGTAGGAAAAGGATAATTTTTTTAAAAATTCTCATATCATTCATCGGCTACTTACAATTTTCAAAATATTCTAAAGGATTTTAATATTAGATTGGCACCAATAAATGGTTTAATTTAAAAATCTTCTGAATAACAATATGAATAACAGTATTCCACTGGAGAAAAAAGCAAGTATTCGCCAAATAAGATGTGCAGAATGCAAAAAAGTCTATATTGGAAAAACAAAGAGAAACCTAGGTATACAGTTAAAGGAATATTTCTGGAACATAAAATACAAACAAATTGAAAAATGAACTTAGCATCTCATTTCTGAACAGATAACCAAGACAAAGTGAAAAAAGCAAAATTATTAAAATCAGCACAGGGACCTACAGAGCTAGTAACACGGAAGAAAATTTACATTTATAAGTACAGATACAGATTTTGTACAGAGACACTTCCGAGGATGGAAATATAAACTTTAAATTCATTGCACTTCCACCAGAGAAGAATATTCATTCCTATAGCAACATGGTGAATTATCCAGCAGTGCACAGCTAGTTGAGGATGCAGATGATGTCTGCAAAACAAGTTCTACATTAAACAAATGAATGTGAATAATAATGTGTAGTTTGACTCAATCATACAAAAATCTTATTATATGATTAGCTTAACTGTACAAGTTCCAATTAGCATTTCAAGAATACACTAAGCTTATAATTGCTTGTCAACCATACCTATAAGAATCCTCCAGCAATCGCAACTCCTCTTCATGCTGAACTTTTAGATTTTGTATTGATGATTCTATATGTTTTCTGACTTCTTCCTCTGTCTTTTCAGCAACTGGCTGAAATAAACAAATAATTACCTAAACAATTTTTTTTCTTTTTTGTTATAAATTAATTTTTTAAAAACATTGTATCAAAGTTAAGGTAAGAATTTTTAAAAGGCCTATGTTCAAAGGTGATAAGAGTTTCCAAAAGCATTATATTTTGATAAACAGTACTGTGTGTTACAGTTAAGAATGCCCCACATTTCTATATTACAATTGCAAATATACCTAATGTCAGATGGGAGTGCTGCAAATTTTCTCCCAATAGCAGTAAAGACATTATGCAAGAACCCTCCTTATTAAATTTGTTGATATATTCTACATTATATTTTTTATTCAGCAGTCTGTAGAGGTTTTCCCCCTCCCTTTTCTGCATAAAGCACCAAGCACTGGCAATCGCTTAATCTGCACAGTCATACTTCAAGCTTTCACATTACTGTTCATTTCCCACAAATTGTTCTTGCTTGGTTTCGAAATAGTCTCATATGAATAACATTAATTGTTCTCAACTCCAACACTGGAAAATCAACAGTCCTCTACAACAATTTCTATATAATGATAATTTCTGAAACTGAAATGATATTTATGGTATTCAATGAATAATTATAAATGCATAACATCTTTTTCGTTGAGTTATAAATAGTCACATATATGTACCACATTATCTTATTTTAGCTGACCGCAAATGTCTGTGTTAACCTGCATATGAAACTAGATCTGAGTTTGGTTAGTTGTGACATTATTGTTGGAGGTACTGGCTTTTGTTACTTAGCTGACAAGAACAATTTTCTACCTATAACTTAAATTGCACTGATCAGACAACACACCATTTCAATTACAGTTATGACATATTGGTGGAGGTTGGCTCTTGCTTTCCTGCAATTGGTTACTATTCCAATTTTTAACTTTTATTCTTACCACCATACCTTTAGGTAGTCATGGTGAAAAGATAGAAGTGCTGACTTTAGAGTTTTTATTCCTACAGATATTTTTTGTCTTTTTCTTTACTGTCTTCCATACAATGATAGCCATCTCCCATTCTCTGTATTATATATTCACTATGGAAATTGATGATGTTACCACAGGATTGTTGATTTTCTGTTTGAAGTACTTTTGTTGCTTTTGTACCTATAGCTTTGGTGCAATTCTGACTACTAATCAGTTCACATGTTAACTATCTATGAGGATAGGTCCATAAGTTTTTGACCTAATTTTCTAGGTATGATAAAGACAAAAACTGTATTTTACTTTTCAATATAGCTATCCTTTATTGCAATACATTTCTCACATCTTAGAATTAACATTTCAACCCCCCCCCCCCAAATAGTCAAAAGTCTTGTTTGCAAAATGGGCATAAACAGCATACATCACTTCTTTGTCACACTTAAATTTCCTTCTTCAAAAGGTGCTTCTTCAGTTTTGAGAAGAAGAAATAGTCACTGGGAGCTAGATCAGAGCTGTAGGGTGGATGAAGCCACATTTCTTAACAGTTTCCTTTGCAATAAGAGCTGTGTGCAAAGCCGTGTTGTCATAAAGAAGAGGACACCATCACTCAGATTTCCTAGCCTTTTCTCTTTGATGGAAGCAGGTAGTCTGTGCAGTAGGCAGCTTAGTAATCCCCATTTTCTTTGATGTTCCTCTCCTTGAGGTCAATGAAGAGTATTCTTTCACAGTTTCGAAAGATTGTGGCCATGGCCTTTAGAGGTGGTGCTTCACCAGGTTTATGCCACTCCATTGTCTCTTTTGGACAAGGGATCATAGTAGAGGACCATATTTTCATCTCCTGAAACAATGGTTTGCAGAACTTCTCTCTCGTTGCCATTGTAGAGTTCCAAAAATGCCTGATAACAGATGACTCATTGCTGCTTTTGAACTGAGCAAAGAAGTCTAGGTACCCATCTTGCACTAACCTTATTCATGTTTAAATGTTCATGAATAATTCAAAGAACTGTTGTTTTAGAAAGGCTTGTTGTTGCTATTTCTGTAACTTTGAGCAGCCAGTCTTCCTTAATTTATCCTTCCACAAGAGTGATGTCTTTGTCTTCAATGCTTTCTCAACCCATTTGAAAAAGTTTGGCCCATTCTATTATAGTAGAATATGAGGGGGATGCTTCCCCATATACACTGTCCAAATGCTGTTTAATTTAATTTGGTATAAGTCCTTAAGTAAGAACTTAATAACAGCTTGATACTCCATTCTGAACATGTAACAATCTTCTACAAATAGCCTTCTTTCTTATTCACTATATGTGAATAACTGAACACAGCAGAGCAGATGTTACAGCTGCAATTATTTACTTAAAAGATAAGGTGATAATCCTTACTGGTGAGGCAGGAAACTTATAGACCTACCCTTGTAGGTCATCTGCAGATTTTCTTCTAAATTACCCTAGTGATAACACCATTGTGAGTGACATTTACTGTTTATATTTAAAATTGTTTAATTCAAACATTGAAACTTATGGACAAACAGTAAATGACATACACAGCATTTCCCAAAATTGACAATATTGTAATTCCATGTTTGATATATGACTTTTAAACTAACAATCATCACTACATATCTAGTACAATGGTACCAAAATTGTAGCCCTGGAGATTTGCACTTGGCAACATGTACTATAGCTTTTTCTTTTCAAAAGAAAAGTATTAAACCTCCCTTATTGTAATCCTCTGATAAGATTTTTAATACTGACAACATGTCAAACCCTCCAGGAACCATAAACTTATGCTATTCAAGTTATTGACCTGAGAACTTTTGAGCATAAAACTGGCACGGATGTGTATATCTACTTTTATAATTTTAACACTAGCAACCGCTAACAGCTGAGGTGAACATCAGAAGAAGCAATATCTCCCTTCTTATTTGGGTGGAGCTGCAGCCAATGATTTCAAACTTCTGTGCATAGAAATCTGGGCTATTCTCAGGAAGATCATAAGACTGGGTTGGAACATATTTTTGCTCCATTAGTTCAAGAAGATAGAGTCAAATTTAAGTTGCAACAAGGCTTCAGGACACTGTGTTAACTTACTGAAAAGTATGTCTATGGCAGATTCAAGCATTATTTCTTGAATTTAAATTCAGCCATGTTGAAGGTGTGTAGGTTTTGTCATCAAGTGGTGAATACATGTTGATATTGTGTTAGGAGGATGCATTAATGTTTTTGGACATAGCAAGTTGGAAGTCAAAGTGAAAATTTTACCTGCCCGTTAATAAGAAATGCTATGTGAATGCCAGTAATTGGCTTGAATTTATTCTATTGACTGTAGATTCGTTAGTACAAGCATTGTTAATATAATCCAAACTATTATATATGCACAATTAAAGATTAAAATACAATTCACTATAATTCAGTTGATGTTGTTGTTGTTGATCTAATGTGCAGGATTTTGATCCATCAATTTTCCCCTGGCCAATCAACATAGTTTGTGTTCTGCCAGACAATCATGTCCAGTGGCCAGTCTAAAATGAGCAACTGCTTCCTTCCTTGATAGATTTTTTATTTTATGTACTGTTTCTTTTATATTAGAATAATTTTTATTAGATATTTCCACTGGAATATTATGTTGATATTTTGTTCTATGATCGTTTTGATACTTTTTAATTTTACATTTAATCCACAGGGCTTTATTGGTTTTGAATATAGCACTGCCCCCTTTTTGGCCAGAAAGTCTGCATTCTCGTTAGCTATCACTCCCACATGTGCTGGTATCCACAGTAGTATTATTTGTTGAAATTTTGTATGGAGTATTCTATAATAAGATCTCACGTCCCTTACATTGTAAGATTCATATGAACTATCACATCGTTCTATAGCTTGTATAGCAGAAGCTGAGTCTGTAAGAATCATTACTTTATTTTCTTTTGTATCAGTCCTATAGTATATCTGTTCCAGCACTGGTTGTATTGCCACCATTTCACCCTCATAACTTGTGGATTGTCTAGGCAGTGTGAAATAATGCGAGAAATATTTACAATATATACCATTCCCACATTATTTCTCTGTTTGTCTACAGATCCATCTGTGTAAATTCTAAGCCACTCTGTTTCAGAGAATTGGTTGTGTAGATGTTCAAGTGCTATAGTTTTACATACCTGTGTTGAGTCTTCTTGTTTATTTAATTGTTCTGTCAGTTTTTTATCTGTTACTATATTAATATAATCCACTGGATTAGTTCTTGAGGGATATGGGATGTTCTTCTCTGCCAGGTTTAAATAATTGTAATTCTTCTCTAAGTAAGCTTTGTTTGTGATCTGTGTTTTTAGTTTGTGTTCTTTGGGTAGTTGATGAAACGATTGATGTTTACCTGGGTTTGTTTTTAATTTTATGTATAATTGTGCCGTTTGTGTTTCAATGCTGGCTTTCACTGGATTATTATTCGTTCTGGCCAGAAGTGCATTTATTGGTGTTGTTTTTACAGCACCTGTTATCAGTCTTAAACATTGATTTTGGCATTTCTCAATCTTATTAATTTTTTCTTCTGTTGCTGTTAGTAGTAGCTCACATCCATGTTTTAGTACTGGTTTTATATATCTATTATAGGCTTTATTTAAAACTTCCATTGAGCTGCCCCATTTTGATTCAGCTAATCTTTTCAATATGTTACTTTGTTTTATGGCCTTTTGTGTGATATTTTGTACATGGTCTTTCATCTTTAATTTCCTGTCCGTGCTATTCCCAAATATTTGATTTCTTCTGCATATTCTACTTGACTTCCGTTAATTTCAAGTTTTAAGTTTTTTTCCCTTTCATCAAAGTGTTTCATAGTGTAGACTTGATATTTAGTTTTGGCTGCATTAATGGTCATATTATTTAATTTTGCCCAATTTGCTAGTTTCTAAGATATTTTTTATTTTGTTCTTCTAGTCTGATATATACATTATCATTTTTTTCAGCTGACCATATCACTACATCATCTGCATACATTGCACTGTTTATTCCGGTTTGTTTTATAGTCTTTGGCATATCGTTAATATACATATTAAATAATAACGGACTAGATACTGCACCCTGTGCCACTCCAGTTTGAGTTTGGATAATGTATTCTTCCATTTAACTGCAATCCATTTTTGCTGTAGGAATCTTCTATACCATCTAATTATACTTTTTGGACAATTCATTTGTATTAATTTTTTAATTAACATCTTTTTCCATACTAGATCAAATGCCGTTTGAAAATTTATGAATGCTGCAGCTACTGACATATTGTTAGCTAGTTTACTTTTCACATCCTGTATTAGTCTTGACATTTGGTGAACTGTTGAATATTGTCTTCTAAATCCAGCCTGCTCATCTGTTAATAAGTTGTTTGTTTCAAGGTAATATATTAATCTATTAACTACCATTTTATCTGCTATTTTTGCCAGAATTAAGGTCAATGATATAGGTCTGTAACTTTTTGTTTCATTTGTAGTTTTTCCTGGTTTTAAAATTGGTATTACTAATGCTTTGCACCAGCTTGATGGCATATTTTCTTGTTCAAACCATATTTTATTAACAATTTCCAATAATATCGTTTTTGCTCTTATTCCAAGATTCTTATGTACTCCAGATGTATAAACCCTGATCCTGGTTGCTTTTTATTTTTTAGTGTTTTCATTGCCTGTTCTAATTCTTTCAATTGGAGCTTCGAATCCAGAGATACTGTTTGCATTTTTTCTATTTCTATCATGTTGGATTTTTTAATGTTCTATTTTCTTTTGTCAGGTGTTTTCCTAGTGTATTAACTTTCTTATAATGTTGGTTAAATTTGTTAGCTATATCTTTGTTATTGTATATGTCTTTATTACCTTTTTTAATATATATATACTTTTATTACTATTGTCGTACTTTCTGCTAACATTATTAATGTGCTTGTATACTTTGGTACTATTGGTTCTATATTCCAACCCGGTTAAGAATTTATCGTAGCATTGTCTTTTGGATACAATTAATTCTCGTCTGAGATTGCATCTTTTTTCCTCCATTCTATTACATCTTCCTTATTTTTATTGTTTTGTGCTAAATCTCTAGCACTATTTCTTTCTGCTTTTAGTGTTTCTAATTTTTTGTTCCAAAAAGGTTTATATTTTTTGGGGTTTTCCTCTGGAGATGTTTGTCTTTGCTGATTTTAATATTATATCATTAAATTCCTTAATCACTTGACTTATGCTCTTTGTTAAATCTAATCCTTGTACTTCACTTTCGATATTTTTTTATATACAATACAATTCAGTTACAATACTACTTTCAGTAATTGTAGTTATTTCTTATGATCAACCTATGCAATAAAATGATTAATAATCAATTTCTATAATTCTACAATTTCTTATGGCTTAAAAAGTGTAATATGCAACTATGCTTACCCCATTATTTCCTATTGTTTTCTGCTGTGCAGCAACAGGTGGTGCAATGGAAGACTGAAGTAGCACTGAAGGAAGAACTGTTGAGCTTGTCTTTGGCTGCATTAAGAGCATCTGAAACATAACATTAATAAAAATTAACAGGTAAGTATTTTCAAAGTTAGAGTCTGTTTATTATCTGTAGACTTATATACAATTAATATTCATATTCGCATTCGTGTTCTTTATTCATACTTTAAAACCAGTTTGAACCAATATAGTACATGTATATAAAGAGAAAAAATTAACAATAGAGAAAAATATAGAAAATTAACAATAATGATATATACAGTTATTCAATACAAAAATATATGTAAATTACAGTAATGTACAGCAGTAAGATGTCAACAAGTATAATGAGTATGGCATTTAATTCCTTTTTAGATATAGCAGTCAAAAGTACTTAATATACCCCTGTACACTGTAGTAACAATGACCAATCAGAATTACTTAACACATTTCCTAAGCTTTGTTTGATCACAATCGTTTATTATATTTTTCATTAAATTATACATATATGTTCCTTTGTGTAGTATCAAGTTTACTTTTTTTGTTGTTCTTGAAGTCTTTAGACGCATCTTATTAATATTTTCAGTGGAGTTTTTTGGTACTCTAATTTGTATTCTGTCTTGGTTATTGGCAAGTTTGTCCATCTGATCATAGATATAGCACAGAAAAATGGCTACACAATAGATCTTGTCAACAAGAAAATAGAGAAATTCAGAAAGAAAAAACAAATAAAGGACATCACCACACTAAAAGGCTACAAAGGAGATCATATATATAAAAAATTCACCTTCCACCCATGGGGGCACCAAAAATTCCAGAAGATTTTTACAGAGGCAAACATCATTTTGGCCCCAGTAAATAAATTCAGCTTAAAAAAACACTTAAAACACCAACACAAAAGACAAAATTCCACCAGGAAAACAATCAGGCATTTATGAAATCGGTTGCAAAGACTTTGACATGAAATACATAGGCAAAACAAAAAGAAATATTACCATACGTTTTAAGGAACACATGAGAAATGTTAAATATAAACATATAGAAAAATCAGCAGTGGCAGACCATTTTTGGCAAAAAAAACCATGAGTTCCAAAAGGAACCAAAATTATTAAAAGCTCTTCAAAGCTCAAAAACCCATAGAATTAACAGTATGGGAAAATATATTTATAAACAAAAACAAAGAATTTTTGGTTAACCATGATCTCCCAAATAACAGCTACCTCATCAATAAGTTCGTTAAAGTCACAGAGCGATACCTTAATACCACACTGGGAAGCGGCCAGTGGGACCAAGCTGAAGATGGAGGCAATCGCCTTTGAAACATGTCCAAGTAAGTGGAACAAAATTAGTGAAATTTGAGTGATTTCGTAACAATAATTTGTCATATTATAGGAAGCAGTATCTGAAAATAAAAGACAAAATTTGTGTTCTTATCTCCTCTTCAGTAGTCTAAGAGCATAATTAACAAAACTTAGGATTGAAATTGATAGCTTTCTTCAATATCTTGCAAACTATCAAATACAATTTTCTTGTAATATAACAAATTATTATTGAGGAAATCACTCAAATTTCACTAATTTAGTTCCACTTACTTGGACATGTTGATTGGGATCATGCGAACAATGAAGGCAACCGCCTTTGAAACATGTCCAAGTAAGTGGAACTAAATTAGTGAAATTTGAGTGATTTCCTCAATAATAATTTGTTATATTATACTATATTTCACTGTGAAAATTCCCGCTATTCAAAACCACAATTTTCTTGGTTCATTTTGCTTAGCCTGTTAGAAGAAAATTATTAATATGGTGACCATAGGTGTGCATAGTTTCATCTACCACACCCCAAGCGAGACAGTCTTTAGGTTATTCTGAATTTCTTCAATTTTTGAATGGGAAAATACTCTAATGATAGATTCTGCTAGAATGTTAGACTGCAGCATTTCTCCAGAAAACTACAGAATGTAAATTGCTGAGTGCATGTCACAATGCATTTGTGATAGTTTGTGTTTTGCAAAAAGATCATTGAAAAATTGAGTTTTTTTCAGCCTATATGAATAGTTTGATGTCTGCATCTCTTAGATTGCTGACTGTACTTTCAGTACCATACACTGCCTTGTGGGTTATACATTCAATACCCATTTCTTAAAGATAAAAACAAATATAGGGAATTAAAAAATGTGAAACAAGGCTGATCCACTCATCATTGATAGAAATAACTTGGGTAAATTTTGTTGAAAGTGCAATACTTAGCTGCTATTTGATTATTTTTTATTAATGTAGGCCTCTGCCATTTCTGCTGCTTCTCCTTCTCTTCCTCCTAACCTTGAATTCCTTTATGTTTTTAATTTTAGAGAAGTGCATATGAACCCATAACATTTATTGTTTACATGAAGACTCTACATTGGTGTCTATGCTTCTTAATACTAACACTCCTAATAAGTCAAAACCCATTTATCAATAAATGACACTTTGTTGACACTTTTTCTAACTTCATAAACTGGTTCTGTAAGCACTTTATATATTGTGGAATACAATTGAACTGAGCCCCTTTATAATCTGCAAGCAGAAAGTTAAAAATAAATAAATGGTGTAAATAAGTTGAAATTGGTGAATAAGTCTGATTTGGGGAGATTTAGAATAGTAAGAGACTCTGCTAGCAGCATAATGCAGTCCACAAATACATATTTAACCATTTTACTTCAGCTGCTTACTAATATATGGCAAACATCTTAAAAGCAAGCATTACTGACACTCAGGTAAAGGAAGAGTCGCTTTAGTAATTACCTGAATGTGTGCATTGATACGCTCTTGCTGGGACCTCATTTGTGCATCAAGTTGTTCTTGTCGCTCAATCTGTTTCTTTATAAGTTCTTCCAATTGCACTTCCTGCCGACTCAATATTTCCTGCTGTCGCTGCTGTAATGCCACAAGACGCTCCTCATGCTGTTTTAGGTTAAGTGCTGTGAGTAGTTGTGTCTCCTGATGTTGCAAGGATGCTACAAGCTGATGGTCTATTGCTGTCCCTGCTGCAAGCACATTGCCTAAGAAACATATAGAGAAGATGCATCCATTATACTTAAACTTACCAAGAAGAACTCTGCAGCACTTTCAACAAATTAAATTATTCCTTGTAATAAATGAAAAACTCAATTGTGTTAAAATGTTTTTCTTTTCACAACGTGCAGCTCTTTATTAATCTTTTGCATAGTTCAATTAAAAAAATGTAATTATAAATTATGTACAAAAATGTTATTAATAAATCATGAAAGACAAACTAAGAAATGGACCAAACATAGCACTATAACATTGATAACCATTTACTTCCTACACCTAAATTAATATTACATGTCCACCTACAACCTTGATTTGGCCCAGATGAACATGTAGCTGAGTTATTATATAAATACAGCTAAGATCATACTTCTTTGCTTGGATATAACACTGTTTGAAAAAGAATGAAAATAAGTTCTTGACAAATTATATCCAGCATAGATTTTTGCAGAGAAAGCTTTGCATTTTTCAGCATTGTTGTGCAGTGAATTGTTATTCATCCTCAAATATAAAAAACATATTACTCATTTATTTAGTGTATATATATAAATTAACAGTAATTATAAAAGCAGAAAAGGATAAAACACTAAGAGAAAGTCTAGTGTTACTTGTTTCCAGTAACAGCAGGTTCAGTGAGCAACTGAAGATGGGAGAGATTCTCGAGAAATGTGTCTTATTTTATGTAAGTAAATGGAATTTAGTGTAAAAAATTAATACCTAAGTTTAGGATATATTACCACTCCATTGTCAACAGCTTCGTAAGTACAATATTTAGACATAAAATTGTCTAGAATCAGATATGTGGAGAGCGAGTGATATTAACAGATCTGTTTCTGAGTGGTAGGAAAAACTGAAAACATTACATTAGAGGAAATTCAACTAAACAATGTATACAATGTATAAGATTCTCTTTTGGGCACTTCCTACAAAATTGCTTTCTTTGCATGGAGAAAAATGAGCAGCAGTCAAGATGTCAAAAGAATATCTAATTGTCTTTCTTTGTGGGTGCGTTATAGTTCCACCTTTTCATGTATCGGTCTTGGTGGTCTAATGGTAGTACTTGCCTTGTAAAATCAAGATTGCAGGCTCAATCCCAGCCAAGTCAATGGATTTTATCAAGTGTAAAAATTCTAAGTATGGCCATAGGTCCCATGTCTTAGATCTTAGATTTATGGCACATAAAGGTACCTCAAGTCTGAAAGAAGAGGCCTTTAAGCCAAAATTATCAGTCATTTCAACATTGAATTGAATAGATGCTGATGACCTGAGATGTTAAAGAGCATCTGTAAATAAGCCAAATACTACTACCTTCTTGTGGTGCACCAAGCTAAGCGGATTACAGCCATGCTGCAAAAACAATAATGCCTAGAGGAAAGGGAATTAGGTACAAACCTTTTAGAAATCAGAGATTAAGATTTGGAACAGTAAAGATTATGTGGAGAAAAAAAAAACATAAACATTCCAATTAAGAAAAAAGACAAACCAGCAGCAATTGGACAGTTATAAGCATATATGTTTAACCTCAGTACTTGTTAAACAATGGAGAAAATGATCACTAAAACATTAAATTACTATAAAAATCTCCTATCAGACCATCAAGCAGGTTTCAGAATACAATATTCAACAATTAATCAGGTTTTACATTTAACACAGAATATCAAAAATGACTTCAATAAAGAGAAACAATGCTTAATTTATCCTATATTCAAGTATTCAAACTATTCACACTAACTCCATTTATTTAGTTAGTATGAACAGTTTGAATATTTTAATGTAGGATATACATTACCACTCCATTGTATACAACTACTAAGTACAATTATTCTTTTAATGTTGCTGACTTCCAAATTGCCTTCAATAAAGTATGGAGAGAGAAATTATTTATAAGATCAGTAATTTGGAATAAGAGGAAACATGTTGAGATGCCTCATGGATATATTATCCGAAGGTAAATGACTGTAAAAGGAGTGTCTTCTCTAAATGGTGTAATAATAAAGTAGACCTTTCTAAAGGTGCTGCCTCTATTCCAATTCTTTTAATATTTTCACAGATGACATCAACAAAATATTAGCTGACTTCCCAAATATAGGATTGCTTGCAAATGACATCATCATATAGTTTAGAAAGAAAGAAAAAAAACAGTATAAATAACATTACAAAAAACTAGAAAATAAAATGCAGAAAAGTGGCAATAGGATGGAAACATGGGCATTCCATAAACAATATGGAAATAAACACTAAAAAGACAACTGAATCATTGTATGATTCAACTGAATCATACAATGATATCCATTAACTAAAAAGACATTTTTCCAGATTTTCAGTCTTCAACACATTACAGATAATTTGTTACAACTTAAAATCAGTAATGAACTACAACAAGACCAACAATACATTAAATATCTTGGATTAACACTTGACAAAAAATTCCTTCTCTGAACAGATCAACAATATAACTAAGAAAGTGAATAAGCAGAACAATACATTAAGAATGAATGAAATAATGAATGAGTAGTGTGTAATGCCCATTTCTGCTACAGAGACACTACAGGCAATGGACAATGATGATACATGAGATGAAATGATATATTGGGAAAGGATTTATTTTTAAGGAAGGAATCGTTCCAGGCCTAAATTTAGGGTACCACCCTGGCATTTCCCACTTAAGAGGACTGAGGCAAACCTGGAAAAAACCTCAGTCAAGAAGGACAGTCCTGGCGGTATTCGAACCCAGACCTCTCGCTCACAAGTCCGCAACTTAACAATCTCGGCCACCCGTGGTGGTATACATTAAGAAGACAAGCATACAATAAATAGAGAGGATCCATCAGTCTCCTTAATGACATGTACAAAAGCTATATAAAGCCCAATTTGCTGTATGGAAGGAGATAATATCCATAATAAACAACCAATTTAAAACTAAATTGGAACAATACAATCTAGGTCATTAAGAATAATAACAGGAACAGTAAAAACAAAACCTATTGCTGTAATGCAGAGCATAATCTGCCAATTAAAACAGAGCAAGATATTAAAACGGCAGTACTGAGTTAGAAATTAAAAAGTAATCAACACAGGAATAAATGTTTTCATATTCTATACACAACAAACTTTCAAAAATTAATACAGAAAGAAGATTTAGATGTAATTTTAAAAATAAACACTAACCCTGCCATGACACCAACAGACCCTTTACAATTTATAGATGTTAGCATGAAGCTAAATATAGATAATGATCTTCAAGAAGAATAATCTATCTGCAGTATTAAGATTGATAGCATTTAGTACGCTGAACAACTATTATCCAAATGATGAAAGGTATAGAATATATACAGATGGATCTCTTTAAAATGGAGAAGCAGGTTTTGGAATATATTGCGAAGAATTCTCTCACTACACACCTTTGGGACAGTATGCTAACAATTTTGATGGCCAAAATAATGTGTATTATAGCAGCCTTAGAAAACCTACTTATAAATAAAAGAATTGTTAAATGATATCATTGTATGATTCAGTTGAACTATACACTCTTAAAAAATGAATGAATTTAAAAAGAATTGTTATTTTAAGTGACTAAAGCAGCACTACAAAGTATAATGAATTATCTTTTTTCTAATAGTATTTAATGCCCATTTTTACTGCTGAGGCATCACAGCCAGTGGACACTGGTGATATATGAGATGAAATGATAAATTAAGGATATTTTTTAAGAAAGGAAATGTTACAGGCCTCAGTTTAGGGTACCTCCCCAGCATTTGCCATTTTTAAGGAATGAGGAAAACTAAAAAAAACCTTAGTCATGGAGGATGGCCCTGGCAGGAATCGAATTCCAGGCCTCCCTTTCACAAGTCCACATCTTAACAAACTTGGTCTCTTGTGGTGGTTGAATTACAATAACTCATCAACATACACTATAAATTAAATAAAAAATCTTTATCATACAATAGTTTTACAATGGATCCTGAGTCATGTTAGATTAAAGGGGAATGGGATTGCTGATACTTTAGCAAAAAAGTAACCAACATAAAATAACCATCTTTTGAACTAGGACTCCCTTATAAATTGAAATTCATAAAAAGATTAATAATTGAACAAGAATCACAAAATATCAACAAAACAAAAAAAAACTTAAAGGAAAACTATATGAAGATCTACAGACTTTCAAACATCTTTTATTGAAACCAAGAAAAACTGAACTTCCCAATTCCACTTAATTGTGGGGCATCTCTTCAGGATGAAATTAATCAAGAACAACCACTGTCCATTGTATAATGTCAATACTATCCTAAACAAAGAACATCTACTGAAAAGCAGGAAACTTGATAGCAACAAACATATTAAAAATAGTTTGGGAGTTTGTTATTTGGAAGCTAGGGAAAAAATGATAAAATATCAGCATTCAACGGCCATTAGCAACCACAGATTACTTATAGATAGGAGACTGAATGTTAATAACCAGTGACCACATCAAGTGACAATTTATGTACCTTTCCCGGCATTCCGCAAACTAATCTTGGGTGAATCTATAATACAACCATGGAATGTTGGCAATCCAGGTCTTACTAGGTTTGTTTGTTTATTTATTCCTCTGTTTTACTTGTAGTTTTTCTTTCTCAGGGGAACTCAGTCATTGTTAAGTATTCACCAAACTCCATGCAACCTGCTACAAATCTGGCTAGCATGTTCTGAGCTGCTGTTAGAGATCAAATTTTTGCAACTTATATTTGACTCTTTAGGCTTTTGGTAGTTCTGTAGCTGGTTTTCTAATTTGGGTGAAAGCTTAACAATAACTTAGTTTATTTCGAAAAAGAAAGGTAACAAAAGTAAAACAGTGAGATGATCCTGTCAAATACTCACAGATATGATTATTATGCTGCACATCCATTATTTGACATTGCACCAGAAAGTTCATTTTTAAAATCTGACAGTAACCCATCTTCTTAGTCCAATTTCAAGCAGATAGGAAATTAGGAAGGATATTTAAAGTAAAATGTAATGTTTAGTTGAACTACACACTCTTAATGCTTCACTTACTTGTTATAATATATAGAACTGGTTTCACGAACAATTCATTCTCATCATCAGTTAGGCTAAAATTCAACTGTCAGATAATTCGTTAAGTTGTGGGAATGTGTATTCTGCTCTGGTGGCAATTTTGTAGTTTATTAAGTAGTAAAAAACTACTTTAAAAATGTCAGTTTATTTGGGGAATAAGAGGGTGAAGATGGAGGCAAACGCCTTTGAAACATGTTCAAGTAAGCGGAACAAAATTAGTGAAATTTGAGTGATTTTGTAATAATAATTTGTCATATTGTAGTTTATGTTTTCATCCCCAGCAGTGTCGAAGTTCATTAAACTGTCCTTGTATTTATAGATGTAGATTTTCTCCCAAGCTGCTAGTTCTGTAGGTCTTTGTACTTTAATAATTAATATTAAATTATTCAAACTTGATTTCCTGCAACAATGTTATGGTGATATAACAAATTATTATTGGAGAAATCACTCAAAATTCACTAATTTTGTTCCACTTACTTGGACATGTTTCAAAGGCTGTTGCCTTCATCTTTAGCATGGTTCCAATCAGTGAAATTAGTGAAATTTGAGTGATTTCCTCAATAATAATTTGTTATATTATTCCATAATTCACTGTGAAAATTCCCACTATTCAAAACTATTGTTATGGTAGTTTCATTCTGGCCAGTCCTGTCAAGATCATGCAAGTAAATCCCCACTCTCGCTCTATATATCTGTCTCTTTCTACGGTTCTCCCTCCCCCTGATGGAACACTATCTCTCCCTAACTGCTTGAGACCAGAGTTACATAGTTTAGGTATAATTATTTTATTTATAAAGTAAATAAATAAATAAACAATCACAGGACAGGAACTTTGAGACCCCCCATTTCCTTTATAATCCTGCCAGTCATATGATCTGCTGTGGGTCTGGTTTATCCATGTCTCATCTATGTAGATTATAAGATGATTTTCTTATTTTTAGTTTAAGTTCTTAAAAACGAGACCTGTGCTGTAATGATATCTTTCCTGTACATAAAAACCTTGTGCCATCGTTTCATTTCTGGTATTTAAATCCCAGATTCCTCAATATTTTATACACAGAAATTATGCTTTTTAAGGGGGGATATTCACTATGATCATAAAATTCCCTACCAAATATCAGATAACATTTTTCTTGAAATAGTTCAAGCCATTGACTGGACTGGTTTTTCCCACATAATGTTTTTCCTTAGAGAGAAAAAAGAAGGCTGTGGGGATTCTACATCATCAGCCGTACTTTTTTCAACTTCTTAATGTATACATTGAACAGTTTTGGTGGATGCTTCTGCAGTTACTCTCTATGCATCTCTAAAAAAGACTAACTTCCTCTTGACAGTTTTCCAACATTTAAAGAAATTGTACATGCTGTAAATTAAGTTGTTTTTTGATTATTTAATACCAGCCATATTTGAAGCCATTTGCCTTACGAAACATACACTATTCGTTTAACAGAAACACTAATATTGCCGGCACAACCACTACCACAACAATACTACTGCTACTACAAGAGGGGAACTGAGTGTAGTGGGAGAATTGTTGCAAAATGGGGAAAAATGGCCTTGAGTGGACTGGCGAAAATGAAAAGACTTTAGTCTATAAACGGTATGTGCATTGCTATAACTAATAATAAGTGCTCAAGAATCCAGATTCCTCAACTATTCTAAAGGTTGAAAGGCCAGTCTCTTCTGGGTATCCAAAGGAAGATCTTCATAAGTAAAGACAAATTACTGTAATTTCATGTATAATAAAAATATTTAATTACATTTTTTTTATCTCTGCTGCCAATGGACTGCATTACAATAATATTACCTCCAGTTGCAGTGAGCTGTGGAGCTGATTGCGACATTCGTGGTGATATTGCTGTTGACTGTGGTGGTCCTGCAGAATGCCCTTGTGGAACAGAAGGCTTAATGACCTGTGAAATTTCAGAACTTGTTCTAACCACTCTAGAGCCCCCAAGCCATTCAGGTAATGAGTGATCACCACCACCTTTCTCCTTTTCATGTCTTTCTGACACGTCCAATGACTAAAAAGAACAAATTGTGACAATAATGATTTGATATCTTTACTTTCTGCTATAATTTCTAATCAAATTATCAGGGATTTTAGTGCTCTAAATTTATAATTAAAGATTATATAATTTCATGACAATCTCTTCAAAAAGTTAGCAATAATAAACACTAAATACAATAGAGTTTCAATAATTTGAGTTGCATTGGACTGAGGATTTATCAAAAATTTGGATTGTATGGAAAGGGAAGAAAATTTCACAAATTTTTTATAACTACAGTACAGCATAAATAAGTTACAGTACATATATCATATATCATTACAATGTACGTAACATAGCATTATACTCCTAAGGTTTTTAAAAAAACTGAGTTTCTGTACTCAACTTCATTTTATACATGCAATATCTTGCCAATATTTCAGGAGCAGAACTGTTCTATTTTGTTTCAATTTTGTGGCTATTCTCCTATGGTCACTTTAGCCACATCATATTTTGCAGCAATCTTTCTTATTTTTGAATTTGAAATCTAGTATTTCTGAATTTATTTCTCAATAATATCTCTACATAAACAGTTAACAATTTTCAATTCCCTACCCCCTGTCCTTGGTCTTAGGCTCATCAGTGATTATTTACTGAAATAATCTTTCTTATAGTTTTTCTCTGTCTAGTCTTCAGATGGCCCCTATCTTTGTACAGGAACAAACTTTCTTTTATTTTTAGCATTCATTCTTTCAAACACTTGGACTAAAACTTAAAAAGCAAAAATAGAGCAATATTTTACAATATATCAGAACTCAACTGAAGTGGTTAGGAGGAATGAAGTAAATTTTAAATTACAAACTATATCCATTATTGTTATCTATTATGATTTAATCCTTTAGGAGATGCAATTCCTTAGCTTGCAGGAAAAATTCTGGAGTTCATTAAAGCTTTAGATCTGAAACTACACTGTTAGGATTGAAGGAGTGCATAAAGGGATCTTGCAGCTCAAACATCAAGGTGCATAGCTGCTGACTTCAACAACATTCATCCATTGTAAGAACAGATTGTTGTTTGAAAATGTTTTTTTTTTCCTTCTCCCCTGTATTATATAGAACATTAAATTATCAAGACTCTCTTGTACTTTAATTGTTAATGTTACAACATTATAACTAAATTTAAAATTAATTTTGTGTCAGAACTAATACAGTGAAGCAATTAATTTATTCTTAATTAGCTAATTTAATACTCCTATGCTCCAGTCACCATTGAATTATACAAAACATGTTTTACACGTTTTTGCCCACATCATCAGCTGTGAGTCGACTGCTGGATTTGTTGTTGGTTGGATGAACTTGGTGTAGCTCTTGTGGACATTTTATTAACTTTTGGATTAATTTGTCTTCTGTTAGGATTTCGAAGTTCATAACTTTATCTGCATATATTTTTAAATAATTTTTTTTCCTATATTCCCAGCTCCAAGGGTCTATCTACAAATTTCAATAATATGACTTCCATTTCTATATCATATTTATTTCTCCAAAAGTGATGTACAACTGCTAATTAATCTATCTGATTGTACCTGATGTTTCTCCAGTGTTCCTTTAGCCTAATTCCAATGCTTCTTTTGCTTTACTAGTATATACTTTGTTGCATTTTGAACAGTTGATTTTATATATTCTTGGCTTCTTCACCTTAGGTATTCTATCATTATTTCCAGAGTTGAACAAATTATTTAGGCTGAATTTGTTCACTAGGGAACAAAGTAATCCCAAACTCTTGGAATATTTTCTGGAATTTTTGGTGGCCCAAGGATGATAAGTAAATTTCTTATGAAATTTTATTTATTATATTTAATTATTTCTTATTTCTTTTTTTGCTGGCAAAGTTGTAACCTATTTAACCTCTTCTCTTGTTTGAATTTCTTGGTTTTCTTATCTATAATTTCTTGGCCATACCCTTCAGTTTTTGCTGTTTGTATTATGTGTGAGTACTTTTCCCTATATTTAAAATCATTCATGGGTATGGTGATAGGTCTATGTGCTAAGCAGTTGAGAAATGCATATTTGTATACTTTGGGATTGAAGTCACTGTCCTTTATGTAATTTTCAGTCTGCATAGCTGGGAGCATAAGGGTATTAAATCAATTCACTAGCTAATTAATAATAAACAATGTAGCTATCCTAAACTTAGGTATTCATTTTTTTTACACTAAACTCTACTTATTTACATAAAAGTAAGATGCATTTCGGGAGAATCTCTCCCATCTTCAGTTGCTCACCGAACCGCCGTTACTTGAAATGATGGCTGGACACCTGGATATTTCTGTGGCGGCCTCTGTTGGTTAAAGTACGAAATTGCTGAGTTCATCCATTGGAGGAAATTCAAAATTCATTAGGTTTTCTTTATTTTTTAATATGAAAATTTTTTCCCGAGTGGACAACTCCATTGGGTTGTGAAGATGTTTCAGCAGTTTAATTTCCAGTTTTATTTCATGGTTTTTGGTTCAGAAGTGAGCTGCTACTGCTGATTTATCCACCTGCTTAAAGCGAATATTCCTAAAATGTTCTATATTTCTTTCCTAAAATGTTTAGGAATATTCGGTTTAAGCAGATGGATAAATCAACAGTAGCAGCTCACTTTTGGATCAAAAACCATAAAATAAAACCAGAAATTAAACTGCTGAAACATCTTCACAACCCAATGGAGTTGTCCACTTGGGAAAAAAATTTAATATTAAAAAATAAAGAAAACCTAATGAATTTCGAATTTCCTCCAATGGATGAACTGAGCAATTTCGTACTTCAACCAACAGAGGCCACCACAGAAACATCCGGGTGTCCAGACATCATTTCAAGTAACGGCGGTTCGGTGAGCAACTGAAGATGGGAGAGATTCTCCCGAAACACATCTTACTTTTATATAAGTAAGTGGAGTTTAATGTAAAAAAAAAATAAATACCTAAGGTTAGGATATATCACCACTCTATTGTCAACAGCTTCGTAAGTACAGCAATGTAGCTGTTTAACTCAGACCACCAGCATAGTCTAACATAGCATTTGTGTTTCCCATTCAGTAGACCTGGATTTGACTATCTGCTGCATTAGTTTCCAGAGGTTTTTTAGTGGTTTTCCCTCAGTTCTTTAAGTGAATGCCTGGGAAACTTAAGCCACAAAACCCCTGAACTCATTCAGCTAAATTATTATCAATCGTCCTTCATCTGGTAAAATAGATCTTAAGATTGCAGTGCCATGATCATTAAAAAAGTAACTGTTTAACTTCTTGCAAATTAAACAAAAATACTACATTCTACATTAAACATTTTTAATTAACTAATTCTACAATTTTATATTGGATTCAATATAGTTTATTGATCCCCCATAGTTTATTGATCCTCCTATATGGCTTTTTATTCACATTCAATATGAAATAATTATTTTACCCTTTTCTGGACTAATGATTGTTATTAAGTTATTTGCATTATTGATAATTTCTTTAAATTTTCATTGGGCACAATATCCATTGTTGCACGATATGGCACAAAGTATCTTAGAGATACTGGCTACATTTACATTCCGTGTGGTCTGAAAATTATTTTTTTGTTTAATATTTTATTTTTATAATTATTTTAATTTCAATGAAGGATTAAAATATTAACTTATCATGTAAGGATGTCACAATTAACAGTTTTAAGTTCAGTCTTTAATATTCTTTACCAATGTAATGTAGCATCAACTATTCAGTTTCTGAGCCAGTTTGGGCTTTTGATGTATACATTTTAGCCTTAATTGGGTCTATTAAGCTGTTAATAAAACTGTGTAATGAAAACTTTTTATATTGAACTTATTTCTGAAATTGAGTTTTATCATGTTATGACAAACATTTTTTACTCTTATATAGGACCAATATTAGATTTCTCAGCTATATTTACGAACTACAACAGTAGTTTTATTCATTTAAGAATTTTCAAAAAATTATAAGAAAATTTTAAAAAATTCTGTTAACTCGCACATTGAAGCCTGTTAAATGTAAATTTCGTCAAGTTGGTTGAAAATGCACAGGATGTCTCTTCAAAACTGGTCCCACCATATTTTAAAGTAAGTGAAGCATATGAGTGTGTTAGACAACAGATTAGATAGCAGTTTTTATGTCTAGTGACATGGGAAGAGGAAGCAATGCACAAACATAATATTTATCTACTACGTTAAACTATAGTTTTTCGCTAATTTATTATTCTGCTCATTGATAGAAGTTGACACAAGGATCACACTAAAAGTTTTGTGAATAGATAACAAGGAGCTGTGACAAACCAGTACAGGTTTACCTAGCTTTAGATTGAAGTTTAGATAGCAACGTGTGTAAGTCTGAGCAGGCTCCAGCAATTTGGTATGTATAAAGAGGTGTTGCCACACCAGATGTTAGAATGGATCTCAAGTGAGAGCATTTTTGCACTATGATTTTCTATGACTTTAAAGTGGTTTAGGGAAGAGACAATGTCTTGAAAGACTGCATTATGCATTTGGGGATCTTTGCCCTTTACAATATACTATTTATTAATGGTTTGCAGATTTTAGGAGAGGAAGGGATTCCCTCATAAATGAGACTGCTCAGGACAGCCTGCTACAGCAACAGCCAATGAAAATGTAATGAAAGCAGAGTGCATGTTGTAAGAAAATCATTGTTGTATATATCAGATTCAAGAAGCACTAAATATTGCATCAGCAGCAGTGAAAACAATCCTCAAAGAAAAACTTCAGGTCAGGAAGCTTTGGAGGTGTTAGGTGGTCCATCACTAGCTCACAAATGAGCAGAAAAAAAGTATGTGTGAATTGGTGCCAGGAAAGAATAGAAAAATTTGAAGAAGGAAGATCAAAATGTATATTTAACATCATAACAGGAGATGGAAGCTGGATATATCAGTATGATCCAGAAACTAAGTGACAGTCATGGTCTGGGTCTTACAAAGAGAGAATCCCCCAACAAAGGGAGCAAGAAGTGTTGGCAAGAAGATGATCTGTTCCTTCTTCTCAGCTAGTGCGATAACAGTTCCACTGAGGAACAAAAGACTGTCGCTTCCAGATGTACACTACATAAGGCCCACCTTAAGTCTTAAATGGACTGAGAACGAAGCATCCTAAGACTAGTCTGCATGAAATCTTGTTGCATCAGGACAATGCCTCTGCCCACATTGCATTAAATACAACCCAACTTCTGCAGGAGTCAGGAGTCAAATATTTGTCCCACCCTCCCTAAAGTCAGACCTAGTTCTGTGTGATTATATTACCCAAAATAAAAGAAAAAATTCTTGGCCAACAATTTGAATCACCTGAAGCTGCAGTAGCTGCATATGAAGAATATATTCGCACCCTATCCAAAGAATGGTGTTCAGCATTTACAAAATGGTTTGAACAGGTGAAAGGTTTTATAAAATGCATTGGAGAATACTTTGTAAAAAACGTAATGATCAGATCTAAATTTTTAAAATTCTATTGTTTCCATTCTTGTGACCCTCATATCTAACAGTAAGCTCTCATGAACTCTGCAGGTGTTTCATTGACTTATTATTCCACAAATTAAAAAAATTAGAACAAGTTTACTAGCCACCTTCATGGCACAAAAATCTGACAAAGGTTTGTTTGAATTTTGTCAGGCTGTCCAAAGAAAGAAGAATCAATAAATTTAGGCATTTTCAGTATAATTAAACTGATTCTAAGGAATAAGGCTGATGTACTGAGAAAACTATAATCATGCTCAATCTAATGTAAAAAATACAGGATTTAAGAGTCAACAGATATGAACAATAGAGTGCGTGCGTGGGTGTGTGTGTGTGTGTGTGTGTGTGTGTGTGTTATATATATATATATATATATAAGGGCATGATTGTACCGATGATTTTTAATTGTTTCTGGGGCAAAACTCCTCAAATCTACAAAACAATTATACTTTAAGGAATTGGAGCATATCATTGTAAAATACATTGGCATTCAAAATCATCATGGTCTTTAATGGTTCAATTTACCTGGCTTTTCTTCATTGGTGCTGCATTGATGCTTTCTGGTACTGGTAACCAATCACCTGATGAGTGTCCTGCATTTATACCACTTGTATTTTGCACATTATGACTTTCTTTGCTTGGTGATGGTTTAGGAGAAAAAAGTCCCAAAGGATCAAATACTCCAGTGCCTCCTGCAGAGCCTCTTCGTCCTACTTGACGGCGTCCACTTGTTGACACTGATGGTGAATAGCTCCCCAATGCCACATTTCCAGTTGATGCCTGCTGTTGTGAAAAATATTTAGTACTTTTAACATATATCAGCATTTATTCAGTTTTAAAGAAAGTAATAAAAGTAAACAAGAAACAGACAGTTTTAAGTATCCACTCATAGTATTTTCTGCTTGAAAGTTCTTTAATTTACATTCTTTATTCATATCCCTGCAGTCTACAATAATATATTTTTCTACTTCTTCATCGTCCAAAGACAGTTTATCTCAGTTTGA
The DNA here is from genome assembly GCA_030762175.1 of Metallyticus violacea. NCBI lineage: Eukaryota > Metazoa > Arthropoda > Insecta > Mantodea > Metallyticidae > Metallyticus > Metallyticus violacea. Next base: position 60,760,906 of record CM060834.1, read on the forward strand.
GGCCTGTTACATTTTTAAAAAAACTGACCCAGCAAAGTCAGTGCTGCATCATTTACTTGCAGAAGCTACAGTGATGCTTTGACCTCCTGACATTTTGCAAGTGTCCGTAACAAGCAAGCACAATGTTACCGAATTCTCTCTCTATCTCTGTTTACAGCAGTTGTTCCTAGAGGAATGTGGTCCTCCATCACTAATATGGATTTGAGAAGAAAGTGCAGCATACTTTTCTAAAAAAATTATAATTATCATAAATTAAATACAGTATTCAAAAAAATTTACATGACTAACTTTAAAAATAAAATGATAACAGATCTTCAGCACTTTAATCTTAAAATTTATCATAAAATTTCAATGAAACAGTTTTATTGCAACTGTTTTATTCTTACTAGGATTTATAATATTGCTCAATAACACACAGGAAAAAAGTGAGAAAATTAACTGAATTCTGAATTCAAATCAATAAGTTTTCTGATGGAGGGGGGGGGAATTAAAAAAAAATATAAAACATTTTAAATAAATAAAAAATAAAGTAGACTTTGATATGACTCTAATATATCTATGTTATAAAAGTATACTCTTGCACATGTATGTACTATTTTTCAAGAAAGTAAATGTACATCTTTGGCAGGACAGAATCATTCGGGCATACAAACATGGAACATATGAAAATTAAATCAGTCGGGTTCACAGAGTCAGTATATTCAGTGCTCCCTTCAAAGATTTTCAAGTTCTTATTTCATTGCTTTGTGAGAATATATCCTACATGAATTGAAACTAGCAAAAATCTACATGTAGGACAACTAATAATGGTACAACTGCATTTAATATATGAAACAGGAGAAATGCTATACACCTGTAATTATCATGCAGTGAATGTGTACCTTAACTACAAAAACTTGTCAATTGACTGTGATTGTCTAGTGGACAATTACAGTGCCAAAAAACTTTTAACTTTTCCACGAATCTACAGTTCACATCCTCCACATTTTCCTTTAATTACATGTTTAATATGTTACTTCTTTCTTATAAATGGATGAGCAACATTATACCATACCCACTATTTCTGGGCTGTCTCTCATAATATTCCTATTAGGAGCCTATCACATATAACATTTTTATGTTTTTATTTTAATGTTTTGTTGATGTGCTATTTAAAGAGTATATGGGTTTAAATATACTTGTTGAAATAATCATAAAACAAAAATTGTTAATTGTAACATTTCAGTGTGAAGCTAATCATATATTAAGATCATTATGGTTTTGTGTTAGTTCGACTCAATCACACAATGATCTTAATAAATCATATCACACAAAAGTGAAACTGACCAATATAGATTAATTACTGAAAAAATATCAGCAAAGCATACATTCAGGTTCTGCTGGCAGAGAGCTAAGAGGTGTAACAAGCTAACTGAGCAGCAATTAATATGCAAAAGGTTATGGTTCACACCCTATCAATAGTTTATTCATTCTCCTTTGTAGAACACTAAATAAAAGTTTTACCAGTGCTCTTAGGAATTATATATTATGAATTGAAGCATTAAATTATTAAAATTATTATTGCTTTGTAGGAAAATAATCAAATGCTATTTAAATAAAGTATTAAAACATGTTAGTTATTATGTTAGAAGTTTAAGCTTCAAACATCAATCACTAAAACAACAAAGAGCAAGTATCTTCAAATTCCAAATGCCAATCACTGAAATAACAAAGAAACTTATGAATTCTCTTCATTAGAAAAACTAAAAGTAAATATTTCAGATATCCTTCCGAAGGGAAGTAAAGCTGTTGATCTCCTGATAAAGATGTAAGGCACACAGAAGAATTTCAAGCCTGAAAGAAGAGGCTATCAACAAAATTTATTGCCTATTTTTTTAAATGGATGCTAATGACCAAAGATGTTAAAGAGTGTCTAAATAAAATAATCCTAACCTAACCTTCAGTATAGATAAATAAATAGTACAATTAAGATCATTCTGTAACTGATTTGAACTACACACTCTTATTTGTTCCACTTACTTGTTTAAATGTAGAACATGTTCTACAGACCATCATTCGCATCCTCAGTTAACCGTTGATTGCTAGATAACTCATCATGCTTTGGGGATGCATATTCTGCTCTGATGGAGGTGTGATGAACTTAAAAGTTTATGTTTTCATCCCCATAAGTGTCAAAGCTCTTTACTCTGTCTCTGTATTTATAGATGTAGAGTTTTTCCCATTTTGCTAAAATGTTTCACTAAATCAGTACAAGGACCTACAAAGTTATTCACATGGGAGAAAATCTACATTTATAAATAATGAACTTTGACACTTCCAGGATAAAAACATAAACTTTATTTAAGATCATTTTATGATTTGAGTTGAACTACACATTTGGTACATGTTTTTACTAAATGGATTTGTACATGGATTTAGCAAAGAACTCGTTCACAAAAAAAAAAAAGGACACAAATTCAAGAGGCAGAAGCTTATTAAAGAAATCACAACACTTTCAGCAGGAAAAGATAAGTTAATTTTTAAAAAATTCACATCTCATCCACAGGCTACTCAAAAATTTCACAAAATATTCTAAAGGATTTTAATGTTAGATTGGCACCTATAAACAGATTTAATGTTAAAAATCTTCTGAATGACAATATTAATAACAGTATTCCATTGTGGAAAAAAGCAGGTATTTACCAAATAAGTTGTACAGAATGCAAAAAAGTCTATTTTTGGAAAACAAATAGAAACAGAGAAACACAGTTAAAAGAACACTTCAGGAACATAAAATATAAATAAATGCAGAAATCAGCAGTAGCATCTCATTTCTGGACAGAAAACCACAAAATAGTGAATAAAGTAAAATTAATAAAATCAGTACAAGGACCTACAGAGTTAGCAACATGGGAGCAAATCAACATTTATAAATGCAGAGATAGAATAATGAACTTTAATACTTTTGGGGATTGAATGAATAGTGTTTAACGTCCATTTTTGCTACAGAGGCACCACAGGTGATGGACACTGATGATACATGAGATGAAATGATATTTCGGGAAAGGATTTATTTTTAAAGAAGGAATCATTCCAGGCCTAAGTTTTAGGGTACCTCCTCGGCATTTGCCATTTATGACTGAGGAAAACCTGGAAAAAAACCTCAGTCAGGGAGGATGGTTCTGGCGGGATTTGAACCCCAGACCTCCCACTTATGAGTCCACGCCTTAATGACCTCGGCCATCGTGGTGGTACACTTATGGGGATGAAAACATAAACTTTAAGTTCATCATACCTCTACCAGGACTGAATGTACTCCAAAGCATAACGAATTATCCCGTAGTTGATGGTTAGCTGATGATGCAGACTATTGTGTGCAAAACATGTACTAAATTTAAGCAAGTAAGTGGAGCCAATTAGAGTGTGTAGTTCGACTCAATCACACGATGATCTGAAATTTAGTTCGACTCAATCATACAATGATCTTAAATTTATGATTAACTTCACTGTAGTAGTTCCAATTAGCATTTCAAGCTCATAAACTTTAAGTTCATCACACAGCATCATCATATATATCCCCAAAGCATAATGAATTATCCAGCAGTCAACGGATAGTTGAGGATGTGGATGATGGTCTGCCAAACATGTTTTACATTTAAACAAGTGGAGCCAATAAGAGTGTGTAGTGACTGAATCATACAATATCTTAATTATATAAATAGCATCACTGTACAAGTTCCAATTAGCATTTCAAGTTTAAAAAAACTTTAAAACAGAAAAATACACTTAGGTGTTAAGATACCACTTTTTTTTAACAAATATATGGAATCAGCTGTTTCTTAATGGTGTGCCCAGTTAAAAATAATATTAAAATGGACAATGTTCCTGCACACCTGCAGGAATGAAACACATCTGCATCTAACTACATTCAGCAATGTAAGTACAGCATCTTCAACCAAATAGATTTATGCCATTTTTGCATGAATACCAGCAAGTCAATGTGTAGATTATGAGTAGGTTTAAAGGTCCATCCTGGCTGCAGAATATAACATGCTACATGCAGTAAGGGTTAACAATGCATGCAGAAAGGCATACTTAAATAATGTATACATTGTAGGAAATGAGAGATGGGGTAGAACCTAATGTAGGTGTCCATATGCCTTCTGAATTGAAACAGACTAGTGGGCCTACCTTGCAGAAGATAAGTTGATTATTATTATAAAACCCAAACAATCCATTATTATTAAGTTATGTAGAATGAAAAAATGATGTCTCCTCAGCAATTCCATACCTGCTGCCCAAGGTTGTCTTTTCTTCCAGCATCTGCTGGTTTCTCTAACTCTTCATTTCCAGATTTCTTCTTTCCTTGAAGTATATCATCCAGCACGGATCTCTGTGACAAACCTGAAATATGTAAAAATATTATAATTGTTCATATTTATTGAGCTCAAAATATGTTGCTTCTGCACAGAAAACATAAAAAACAGTGGTGAAAAGTATTAAATTTAGGAAAATTGAATAAAGGAAAATAACTTCAATAAAAAAATGAACTCCAATAACAATTATAGTCATTGTTCTTACATTAGAAGCACTTTCACTCTTACACATATGATGGAATAAATTGATATTCCTGGACTGCTATTGGTGGCTAGGATTGTTAAGGTGCGGACCCCTGAGCAGGAGGTTTGGGGTTTCATTCCCACCAGAACTGTCCTCTCTGACTGAGGTTTTTTCTGGTTTTCCTCAATCCTTATAAATGGCAAATGCTGGGGAGGTACCCTAAACTTAGGTCTAGAACGTTTCCTTCCTTTAAAAAAAAATCCTTTCCCAATTTATCATTTCATCTCATACATCATCAGAGTCCACTGCCTTAGCAGTAAAAATAGGCATTAAACACTATTAAAAAATAATCCCTGCCAATCACCATTTGTTAAAGGGTGCAGTGAAATCAAATTAGAATTTCTTAATTCAATCTCAAAATAATAAGTATTCATGCAAATATATTGTGAATAATTTCAATGCAGCATTTTTATACAAGAAATGTACTCTCACATGTTGAATAATCTTAAGAGCTTTTATCAGAGTAAATACAGAAAGTCATTTTGGAAAATGGAAGACTATTAAAAGGGTACAATAAATGTTAGAAAATTATACAATAGTTAATGAAATGAATATTTCCTATTCTGAATACTGTAAAAGTGCTGATTTTTCTTTGTAGAATTTCAAGCATCAAATACTTAAAAGAAATAAAACAATTAACCTACAGAAAAAAGGTCATACTTCTCTTTTATTGTGCCGAATGGATGTACACTTTTCGAATTCAACTACTGCTTGCAATATCACTATAATGGCCAACATATCTATTATTGCAGATGCCTTGCATGAAATTGGAGTTTACAATTAGATTATAACATTATCAAAAAACATGTACATTCATAATCTAAAATCATAAAAATATAGAAAATTTGCATACTTCCTGATAGACATAATCACTGCTGTGGTTCAAATGATAGAATGCATGCTTGTCAAAGAACATATTGCCCAGGAAAGGATTTTTTTTTTTCTGGAGTTTGTTTTTTATTCTGAAGAGGTAAATACTAGGTAACATTAGACACTAAAGGACTTTGGGCTCATTTGCATCATCTTTTCACCCTTCTACTTGTATCAAAAGACAATTGGTAGGGCAAAACACTTACAAAAATCTTCCTAACACTAGTCTAACTATTCATTTGTTATTGCAAAGAAGTTCATCTAACTTAGTCAAATCTAGGAGCTAAATGTTAAGAGGTACAAGCTAATATGTAAGCAAAAGAGCCTTGATGTATTATATTATATAATATAAAACATCACTTTAACTAACCAGTACACTATGAAAAATTCAATATAGTATCTTCTATTCAGCACAAATAGAAAAACACCTAAAATTACCCCTTATAAAACCTTGATCTATATTGTTAATGATTGATCAAACTTTATTAACAGCTTATACAATAGGAAGTTAATCTGAATTGCTATACTTTACAGCAAGTTGAAACACATGCTATACATGGTAGAGCTATATTTAGGGCTGGTTGTATTTTTATGCTAAAGCTAATAACTAATGAAACACCTAATGCTTTCATTCTGTATAATTTAATCACTAAGATTATGAAAGCAACTGTTGGTGAAATAGTACTGAAACATGTACATTATGCAGGACTTGAAAAATTTAGCTTCGTGTTTATATGAACTAATAACTGAGCTACACAACACTTAAGGTAAATTAAGCACATATTATCATTCTAGAATGCAAAAAAATGCTGACCAACCTGTGGATTTTGTTCCCCCTTTGCCAAAGAGCTCATCTAACTTGGACTTAGGCTGGCTGATGTTTTCTTTTTGTTGGTCTCCACCAAATCCCAACCCTTCCAACAAATCGTCATCTCCCATGATGTTCATTTGTTTTGATAATGATGGCTTCTTGCTCAGAGTTATTATTTTTTCATTACCTTTTAACACAAATATTATAATTGTTTTCTCACTTGAAGAAGAGATATGCAAAATAAAATTAAGTAGTATAATTAATAAACATAATCAAAAACTAAGAAAGATATATTTGCTATTGTGCTGTAAATCTAGAGAAACTACTTATCTCTTCTACCATTGCCTATAGTCTGAGATGCAAGTACATATTGCTTTGAAACACTCAAAAATTGAGTCAATAAGGCCAACCATAGCTTCCTTGTGGAGGCAAGCAGTATTTTACATTTTGGATTTCAATTACATGTCTATCAAAATCAATAAGTTTTGATAATTTTATCTTATATAATATAAAATCCACATGGAATTAAAAACAATAACTTTCAGTGCAGCCACTCCTTATGAGCTAATGAACACTATTTATTTAACTTAATAATACATTTTTTCCAACTATGTTCCTATAAATGAAACAGGATAAATGGTTTAAACACTCTCTTATAACTAAGCATGTTAAGTAGCTTACACCATTGCAATAGAATGTATTCTAATATACAAGCTGAAATATTCCAGGAGACATGTTAAGCTGTCTACATGGAAAGAAGATCTAACATCATCAGGTAGGCCTTTGACTGTATGAGCTGACAGGCCAATCAGCTCTTATGCACAAGGTAAGAAGGCTGCAGTTTGTGTGCATGTTTGTTTTATCTTGTGTGTGTTACAACATAGCAAAAACAGCAGAATCTTGCTAAAGATGCCTTTTTCTATTAGGACTCTGGAAGAAAAAGTGGCAATAAAATAACTGTGTAGACCTACCCCAGATATAAACTTACACAAAAAGTTATAGATGGAGAAAAGAAAAGTGCATATGTAAGAAAATTTAATAGAAAAGTGTATGAAAACAGTTCAGTGTGTGAATGTGAAATTTGGAAAAGAGAATAAGGATCTTTCTTCATAATACAATGTCAGAAAAATGACTTAACACACTTGTGATACTGTTGATTTAGAGCAATATAGTCCAACAATCAAGTATTCAACTTGAGAATAACTGAAAAACTCTGCAGCAGAAACAGCAATGTCTGGATTTCATTTTTCAACAACAGTAATAGTAATGAGGTTTAAGGGCACACAACTGAGTATTATATTTATAATACCTGCTGCATATTTGTTTGTTTTTCACCCCTTTAGTCGGTTATTTAAAAATAGTGCAGCTCACACCTGATTTCTTACATTACCTGTCACTGTTTATACTCAACATGGTATTGGGTGATTTTTGCAAGCAGCATGGTAAAAGCTGTTTTTATCAGAAGTGCATCTAATCTACACAAGAAAATTAAATTAAAATAAAATCTACCACTTTAAAAATATGCACTCTTAATAAGGCACTTTTAGAACACATGAAAAGTATAGGAGCCAGTTATTTCCTAAACAGTTATCAATATGTCTTTTCAATGCTTTTGAACAAAATTATTTATCTCATAATCTATATACTTTCTGTGTATATAAGTTTTAAAAAGCTTTGAAGGCAGAGATTATCTACGCTAGGTGTTCATTTCCCAAATCTATTCTTCTTATCATCTTGCTCTATTCTTTGAGGCATTATCTTCATTTCCATTAAAATATAATTCAGCATCAAAAGAAAGTATGAATCCATTCATTTAATATTTGTTCATATTATCTGCCAAAATGTGTTTGGCAATTTTAATCTTATTGCAACCTTTTTTCCACTGTTATATTGTGTATTCTGAAAATATTTGGAGCATTATGCAAATCCAGAGGTAGGAGTCATAGGAAATGAAAATATAAGATATGTAATTAAGATTATTATACGATTGAGTCAAACTACACACTCTTATTGGCTCCACTTATTTATAGAACATGTTTCGCAGGCCATTATCTGCATCCTCAGCTAACTGTCGACTGCTGGATAATTCACAGTGTTGCTTTGGGGAACATATTCTGCTCTGATGGAGGTGTGATGAGCTTAAAGTTTATTTTTCATCCCTGGAAGTGTTGAAGCTCATTAATCTGTCTTTGTATTTATAAATGTACATTTTCTCTCATGTTGCTAGCTCTGTAGGTCATTGTGGTGATTTTAATAACTTTGCATTGTTGGCTATGTCGTGGGTTTCTGTCCAGAAATGAGATGCTACCTCTGATTTCTCCATTTGTTTCTATTTTATGGTCTTTTCACCATGTACTTATGTTTCTCTTTGTTTTTCCAATATATAGTCGACAGCTGTTAATGTGGACAATGGGTTGCAAAACACTTCTGCATACAAACATAAGTGGAGTCAATAAGAGTGTATAGTACTACTCAATCATATAGTAATCTTTGTTTACAGTAGTTGAGAATAAGACCAATGATCTACCAAACATGTTCTACATACAAACAAGTAAGTGGAGCCAATAAGAGCAGTTTGACTCAATTGTTTAATAATCTTAATTATATGATTAGTTTCACCATACAAGTTCAAATTAGCATTTCAATTATATAAAATATAGCATTAGGAAAAAAACCATATGAACTGAATGAAAACTCATATGAAAAACTCTCACACATACTATATATACTGTTTATTTCAGATGCAAAATTCATTGAGAGTGCTAGGTAAAAGGTTGATCATTGACTTTATTTCTTGCAAGATAGCTTGTTTTGTTTTGATGAAACTCAAGGATTAGTACAGACTGAAGCTGCAAGAGTAAACTCTTTGATGGAAGGAATAGTCATGAATGTTACCTCAAAATAACAGAAATGTATTTCTAATTTATTTTTACATAGAGGTTGATTATGATTGAGTGAACTCTAAAGCCACTTGGATAAAAATATGAGAATTCCAATGTCCTAATTAAGAAAAATATATACTGCCACGGGTGGCCGAGGTTGTTAAGGTGCGGACTTGTGAGCGGGAGATCTGGGGATCCAATCCTGCCAGGACCATCCTCCCTGATTGGGGTTTTTTCCAGGTTTTCCTCAGGCTTCACAACTGGCAAATGCTGGAGAGGTACTTAGGCCTGGAATGCTTCCTTCCTTAAAAAAAAAAAATCCTTTCCCAAATTAACATTTCATCTCATACATCATCAGTGTCCACCACCTGTGGTGCCTCAGTAGTAAAAACAGGCGTTAAACACTACTCAAAAAAAAGATAAATATATACATATCTTTGTTTTCTGTATAAAAGAGATTTTATATGCATAAATGAAATAAACATATGAAATCAATAATAGCCTTTTTAAGATCTCATAAGTAGAAGCAAAGCAGAAAATACAATAGCCTATTTCATTTGTATACTAGCAAAGCAGGAGGGAAATGTTTTTGCACATAGGCACAATAAGGATTTTCAACATTTGTATAATTATACAATATTATTCATTAATTTCATGTCATTCAATGATGTAATTTTTCCCTGAAAAGTTTTGAAAGTGCAGTGTGTGTACTTCAATGGAAAATAAATGAGTGACCACATTAATGCTAGAGGCTAGCACCAATGAAAATTTCACATTTACAAAGTGTGAGAGCTTGTTTCTATTAAGATAGTTTAAGAACAAGATATTCAAAAAATGCATTGATTTGAAAAACTACAAATCACCAACCTTGTGAATTTGACTCCACTGGTGGCTCTGCAACAGTGACCGATTTTTTTGTCTGCAAAGGAGGGTCACTTGCTTCCAGTCCCAGCCACTTGGATGATGACTTGCTCTCCACTGGCTGCTTTTCTTCCTTATTTTCTTCATTTAAGCCAAACAATTCTGCTATTACTTTGGCTTTTGTTTGATTATTACTACTTTCAATTGCTACACCTTTAGTTTTATTTTCAACTGATTCTTTTTGCTGTTCATGCCCTCTAACCTTCTTTTGTTTTCCAGAAAGTATATCATCTCCATCAGATAGAAGGTCTTCAAACGGATCATCCAAATCAAAATCTGGTGTATTTAAAATGAGAATGCATGATAAATAACATACTTTTTTAAATTATTTAATAAAGAACATAGTAGTACAAGGTAGATGATGTGTACAAAAAATTCATTTTGCTTTGTTAATGTACAATGAATAGCATGAAGGCCTCAGAGAAAAAAAACATCAATGATAATTAGAAGTACTTAAAACCATTAAATTGAAAGCCTGCTTCAAAATCAGTTTGGAAATATCTACAGGAAGAAAAAATCTGCACCTTTTTGCTGTAATATTTATCAAGATTATGCTTTAACTAAAAATGTTAATTAGAACCTGTACAGTGAAGCTAATCATTAAAATCATTGTATGATTGAGTCTTCTACACACTCTTATTGCTCCACTTACTTGTTTATAATATGTGGTACTAGTTTCACAAACCCTTTGTCCGCATCCTCAGCTAACCGTCGACTGCTGGATAATTTGTTATACTATGGGAATATGTATTCTGCTGGAAGTGTGGTAAACCTAAAGTTTATGTTTTCATTCCCAAAAGTGTCAAAGTTTATTAAATTGTCTCTGTATTTGTAAATATAGATTTTCTCCCATGTTGTTAATTCTGTAGGTCCTTGTAAAGATTTTAATAATTTTGCTTTATTCACCATGTCGTAGTTTTTTGTCCAGAAATAAGATGCTATTCTGATTTCTCCATTTGCTTGTATTTTATGTTGGTGAAACGTTCTTTTAACTGAATGCCTATCTTTCCCTTTGTTTCTCCAATGTAGATTTTTTCACATTCTGCACAACTTATTTGATAAATACCTGCTTTTTTGTTCTGTGGAATATCATCATTAACATTGTCTATCAGGAATTTTTAATACTAAATATGTTTACAGGTGCCAACATGGTATTAAAATCTTTTAGAATATTTTGAAATTTTTTGTAGTCCATGATGAGATGTGATTTTTTTAAAAATTAGCTTATCTTTTCCTGCTGAAAGTGTTGTGGTTTCTTTAATAAGTTTTTTCCTCTTGAATTTCTGTACTTTTTTGGGTATTAGTTCTTTTTAATAAAAAAGAAATCTTTTGGTAACTTTTATAAAAAATAACTAGTACACAAAAAAGTACAGAAATTCAAGATTAAACTTTTTTGTGCATCAGTTCTTTTTTATAAAAAAGATCTCTTTTGGTATTTTTTTATAAAACTTAACTAGTACACAAAAAGTACAGAAATTCAACAGGCAAAAACTTATTAAAGAAACCATAAAACTTTCAGCAGGAAAAGATAAGCTAATTTTTAAAAAATTCACATCTCCTACATGGGCTATGAAAAAATTTCAAAATATTCTAAAAGATTATAATATTAGGTTGGCATCTGTAAGCAGATTTAACGTTAAAAATCTTCTGATAGACAATGTTAAGGACAGTATTCCACAGGACAAAAAAGCAGGCATTTATCAAATAAGTTGTGCAAAATGTGAAAAAATCTACATTGGAAAAAGAAAGAGGAAGATAGGCACATGGTTAATAGAACATTTCAGGAATATAAAATACAAGTAAATGGAGAAATCAGCAGTGGCATCTCATTTCTGGACAGAAAACAAGACACGGTGAATAAAGTAAAATTATTAAAAGCAGTACAAGGACCTACAGAATTAGCAACATGGGAGAAAATCTATATTTACAAACACAGAGAAAGTTTAATGAACCTTGACACTTCCGAGAATGAAAACATAAACTTTAAGTTCACCACACCTCCACCAACACGAATTATCCAGCAGTCAACGGTTAGCTGAGGATGCAAACAAAGTGTTCACGAAACTAACACTACATATTATAAACAAGTAAGCAGAGCAACAAGAGTGTGTAGTTCGACTCAATTATAGATTATGCTTTTTTTACTTCTTTTGTTTTCCTTGAAAGCTGACAGGAACAGCCATTTCACTGTACAACAAAATATCTGAGGAAGGAACAGCCATTTCACTGTACAACAAAATATCTGAGGAATAAATAAAATGTTGTACTTGATAAATAAGGAATTAAGATTTTATTTTAATTACTAGATGGGTATGTAAAAAATAAGTTGGGGTAGTTTCATTGGCATAAAAATTGTTTATGCAGTTCACTCAGCAAAAAGCTCAATCTTACTTTAGAACTTACTACAAGAATGGTTGGAAAAATTCTCTGCCTCACCTAGAGATGGAGCTGGCAGTATCAAATAGCAAGGATAGCTTTCAAGTATGATCCTTTAGATAGTGCACTATGCATTTTCATACATTGCTTCCCATTTGTTTGATTGCCTTAGTCCAACAAAGTAAACAAGTTGAAGCTTTCTCAGCAAAATGGACAAAATTGAATGCTGAGTAGCAATAAAATACTTCATTTTAAAATGTTTAACACCAACTGAGATGAATTGGATTCCACTTTGAAAGACACTTCCCATCATTTTCCATGCTAAAGAAATATACTGCTGAGTTTAATCACAATCGTTCTTTCATTATTGATGAATGTTCAGAATATCCAATTGCTGCAACAACTGAAGAAAAGTTTTCAAAAATCCACAATGCCGTGTTAAAGGATAGAAGAATCAAGGTGCATGAGCTTGCTGAGATTGAAAAGATATCAATATATTGTATATGGAACATTTTGCATGAGCATTTGCACATGTAAAAGCTCGCAGCACAATGGGTGCTGTGTTTGCTAACCATCAATCAGAAGTGTGCGCTAATGAACACTTCTCAGGAGTTCTTGAACATGTTTAGACACAACCCGACAAACTTTTTGAGATGCTACATCACTGTGGACAAAACATGAATTCACCAATGATGAAACAGAGTCCAAACAATGGATTCAAGAGGGTTGAAGCATTCCAAAGAAGGCCAAGTGTATTCCTTCAGTAGGAAAGATGATGGCCATGGTCTTAGGGATGCTCGGAGTGTGATGTTAGTAAAAGACAAAACCACTGACCATTGCATTGCACTGTAATTATATAACATTGCTGGAGCAGTTGAATGCCATTAAAGCCAAACATCTGAATTTGAAAAAAGTTCTTTTCCAACAAGACAATACACCAGCGCATACTTCTTCAATTTTGTTTGCAAAGTTTCATGACTTGCACTTTAAACTGCTGTCACATGCACCATATTCATCAGATTTAATTCCCAGTGAACTTTTCCTCTTCCCAAATTTGAAGAAATGGCGTGTTTTATTTCAGATATAGAGATCATAACTCAAACAAAACTTATTTTGCACAGTTGGAAAAATCGTTTAAACTGAAGGTATAAAGAAACTAGAATATCATGATGTAAGTGTATTGAGTTAAAAGGTATGTTGAAAAATAAAAAAAAAAGTTGGGTCAAATATCTTGTGTTTTCTTTACCAGGTTGAGAACTTTCTGAACCCCCTGGTATATCTGTAAAAATAAAGAAACAAGAAAGCATAACTACCTCAATAAAAGTACTTTTTTTTTTGTTTGATGATATAGAACTATAAAGATACATCATTATCTTCTAGTTTTCATTTTTCATGTGTTTTCAAAATCATTATTAACATATCTTTATCTGGAGTTTGACTTGCTAAATAATAATTAATAGTTAATAATTATCGATGGTCTTTAAACTGTAAAAACCAGAACTTAGGTATACAGGGTGTTAATACACTACATTAAAATAATTTTAGAGTGTAGAGATATATTAAAGCAATTTGAAATAGCCATACATTAACGCAATATTATGGTGTTAAACATTTTGGCACCAGATGCTGATAAATTAGTGTTAAAGCCAAGCCAGGTGAAAATTTGGTTTAGAATGTCTGTAAAACTGCCTTGCAAACATAGAAGTATCCATTTTCTGCAGCCCGTTATAAATATTTTCAAGATTTAGTGTCATAAAAATCCCTTAAATCCCAAACTAATCATTTGACAGTGTGACAATGAACATCTATTAACTGCCTCATTGCATTATGTAGCCAAAATCAACTACATTTACCAGACCCCACTGTAGTTATCAATAGAGACAAAATGATGGTAAATATGGTCCATGCTTTTAATTGCATACCTTTGTTAATTTTGTTCGTTGCAATCACCTGGTTTATTACAGAGGTTTACAATTGTAAGTAAATCAACACTAGCTTATTATTTCAATTTTAAAATATTCAGGAATCAACACAGTGAAAATGAGTAGTAAAATCTCCAGTAGATAAAATATTTTAAAATCCTAGAAACATTTCCATGGCTTCACTTTCAATTCAAGCCACAGTCCATTGAAAGTGAAACCACATAAATGATTTTAGCATTTTAAAATATTTTATCTACTGGAGATTTTAGTAGTTTCTCTCTCTCTCTCTCTCTCTCTCTTTGTGAATATATTGATTTAACGAAATCACACCAGGAACTTGTGTAATAGAAAGTGTTTAGTATAACATTAATCACTCTTGTATATCTTAATTATGGAGGTGCACCACATAATACCAATTTATGTTCCTAAATAGCAGTAATTAAATGAGGAGTGGATAAACAGTGTACATAACGCAAACTTTGAAGTTAATGTTGAAACTGTAGTGTCAATTGTGTATTAAACATTTTGTACCAAAATTTGTGGTTAGAGAGGGCATTTTCCTTGGGTATTTTCCTAATCTACCCCCATTGTGCCAGTGAGGATTAGCAATGAAAAGAAAGATACAAAAGAACAAATGAAGTGGGTTTTGCAGCAAGATGAAGAGAGTTTTAATGAATGGTATGAACAGGTTGTGTTTGGAGTCCTTTGTAAGTGAGGTTAAGATAAGAAAGGTACCCATTTAAAACTATTGCCAAGGAATAGTATGTCCTTTTCATTAAAATAGATGATGATAAATATCATGCTGTCCCATCTATGGATTAGATTTAAGGTGTCCAATAATTTGGAAATTAGTGTATTTTATAAAGATTTATGTCTACCTATGGAGAAGTTTGTAATACATATTATTTTATATTTTGTTAACATATAAGAAATATTGTTTGTAAACCATTTCAGATTCTTCAATAAACCATTATTAATAACCATCAATATTTTTAATGATTTTTTGTTAATAGTGTTTAATGTTCATTTTTACTACTGAGGCACTACAGGTGGTGGACACTGATGATACGTGAGATGAAATGATATACTGGGAAAGGATTTTTTAAAGAAGGAAATGTCAGGTCTAAGTTTCAGGTACCTACCCGACATTTGTCATTTATGAGGACTGGGGAAAACCTGGAAAAAACATCAGTCAGGGAGGACATCCTGGCGCGATTTGATCCCTCACGCTCAAGAGTTTGTGCCTTAACGACCTTGGCCACCCATGGCAGCATTTTTATATGATAAATAATGTAATCTTATTAAAGAAACACTGCACAAGTTTCATATTTGCTATTGGCAGTGTAGGATGACTTAACGGCCATTTTTTTTTTGTATTTGGTTCTGGTAAATGTAGTTCATCTGGATGTAGCTACTCTAGAGGGAGCTCTTTAACTGCTTGTGTGGCATCATGCAAAAGCTGATGGTGTTAATTTTTTTTAAATTTAATATTAAGTGATACGATATGCATATTCAAGATTTATTATTGAAATTTACTTAATGCTCTCAAGTTTAATTCTCTTTCTCAAAAATGAATATATTACCAATAAATATACTACTAACATATACCTAAAACTTAATTTACCTAACTCATACTTAGGACATGATTCTGATTGGTAATGCAATAGCAACTACAAGGGTTGTAATTGTATGAACTGATATGTTAAGATTTAATTGTATAAATTGAAACATTAACTTAAAACATAGGCTGGAAGCTGTATTATTACGCCCTAGTCAGGGAGGAGAGGAAAAAATAAGGAGAGAGAGAACTTGAAAGCAAATGACCACCTCTTACTGGAAAGCTAATGTCAAAACCATTGCACCAAAGAGTTTCTGAAACCTTCCTTCATTATGATGTGTTATTGTTTTGAGGGACCAGTGGTGTACTGGTACTGTAGAAACTTATAGCCATAGATTCAGAATTTGAACAGACAGGCCATATGCTTTCTATTTCAAATAACCTGTCTTTTAAACATCCACACTCTCTGAAATTATTTCAGTATAGTTCATTAATACCCTGTATGTTGCATATTCTTTATTGTATTATGTTCACTTTTGCATAGAATAAGCATACACACACACAAACATACACACACACTAGCAATAGTGTAGGAATTATTAACTTTCATAAGGTGTATGCTATAAAGCAATAATGAAAAAAGATTCATAAAGGAATAGCAAAGGAATTGTATGATATATTACTTTGGTACATAAAATCAGCTAATTGTATAGAGTTTAAAAATATTAAGAACTACTGAATAGCTAAATGTCTGTATACTATAGATGACTTGAAAATATAAATTGTATATTGATCAAAGAAGGAAGGAAATCTGTAAATACTATACATTTATTTGCTGAAAATGTTTCATAAAATTTTATTTGTTGATGTTTAACTAACTGAAAATGTTCAAAACTGGTAATTCAGTATATACATAAATTATTATTTGTATCATTACTACAATACAAGTAAAAAAAAGTTCATATAGGTCAAATAAAATGTTTAGTTTGTCAGAAATGAAGCTAAAGTAGAAGGAAGTAATAAGTTATTACATACATGACTCTTAATTGAAGTATTAAAGAAGAATGACAAAAAAAAACCATAACTTAATGAATGAATAAAAAAAATGAAATTTCTGAGAAAGATACAGCAAAAATGTCAACTAGGAGAACAGATTTAATAAAAGCAAAACGGGAATAAATAAAACAATTGGAGCAGGAAGGAACAAGGAGAAAAATAGAACAAAATTAATAATAAATTATGTAGGTAAATCTCCAATAATATATTTAATTATATATTTGACTAAAATGTAATGATAACATAAAGTACGAAAACATGTTTTGTTTATTGTTAATGTCCTGCTTACCATCAAAGTCATTTATCTTGGAGGACTTTTTCTCCATATCATTTGTAGAACTAAATGTAACTTTGGGCTTTGAGTGTTTATCAGCAGACTCAACATCACCCTGTGATGGCTGCAAGGGCAGAAATTGAAAAAAAAATGAGAAAAAGATAAGACAATTTGTTTCAATTCAACGAATTAGTCTCTCAGCAAAATGTTTAATGTACACAAATTTAACTTACATAACAAAAATACATGCAGTATATTTTGACAATGAAATGTGCAAAATTTGAATTCTCTCTTAAGTATAAAATGTTTTTAGTAATAAAAGAATGAAGCACAAAAAAGGAAAGACCCCTGCAAATGCATCAATGGATTAGGAAGAAGGCGCACAAACCACTACCATCACCACTAATATGCTACTACCACCACTTAATTGTTTTAATACAGATTATCAACTAGAGTTCATACAGTGAAAATGAATAAGCTAGATTTTTTAAGAAGCAATATCACCAGAAACTTCACTTGTTACACATACAGGAATAGATACAGAAATCTTATCCTACAAAAGCTCATTTATGTTCATGTTTACAAAGTTATATTCTATGAACCATTGAAGAAGAAGAAGAAGAAGAAGAAGAAGAAGAGGAAGAGGAGGAAGAGGAAGAAGAGGAGGGGGAGGAGGGGGAGGAGGAGGAGGAGGAGGAGGAGGAGGAGGAGGAGGAGGAAGAGGAGGAGGAAGAGGAGGAGGAGGAAGAGGAGGAGGAGGAGGAGGAGGAGAAGAAGAAGAAGAAGAAGAAGAAGAAGAAGAAGAAGAAGAAGAAGAAGAAGAAGAAGAAGAAGAAGAAGAAGAATGCACTGATTTTAACTGGATTTATGGTTTCAGTTTTATCTAGGACACTGCACTCTCTTCTGTCCCAAAAATTTTGCAACTCTCAAACTGTATGCCAAATGTATAATTGTCTTTGTTGTTTTGAATTTAAGCACTATTTTAAAAACATTAGATCTGTCAGGTGAATGAATTCTGGAACCGTTATGGGGGCATCTCAGTTTGATAATTACCTCATGTTGGGCGACAATATGGAGCTATTACATGGGATGGTAAGGGCGATGATCTAAAAAGTGACTTTACAAAACATTTTATACAGCTGGTCTGATTTGTTCTTTTAACAGATCTTACATAATACCTTCGCCTATATAGGGTTTTTAAACTTTCTGACTGTTTGGGTGTTTCACCCCTAAGCATTGTTGTGGACTCCTAAGCACACATGACTTTCTCAAAGAACCGTAGCTTCTCCTGTAACAGGTCTCTTTAAAAAGGTCAGACAATTACATAGCTTCCAGGCTCGTACAAAGAAAAACCTTGGCTTCACCCTCTTTCCATTCTGAGAGGCTCCACAATGGTCTAACAGTGTCAGACCAATTACACAAGGCTGTCTAACTAAATGTATCTAACTAAAATATACAGTAATACACTTCATTACACGTCTCATGACATTTACATATTACACACTTAAATACACAAGTTTCCAATGGCAATAATTCAAACAATAATACTGGGGATAATGATATTAATATTCATAATAGTTAATTGCAAGAATTACAATAATAAAGACCATGGTAATAAAGATTATGATGAGGGGTATATTCGGCAATATGGCTTCAATCCCTGGAAAAAGTTCTTGAAATTCTACATGACATTGAGCAGCTGATTCACTTTTTAAAAAGTTACGGCAAATGAAAAGGTTACAATTACCTCTAATCAATTTGGTAGGCATGTTTAATTTTCACATTATAATGTTTATCTACATTAACAGTATATTGCAATGAAAAGAACTAATGGACTTTCTCCATGAGTTCTACAAGAAATATTTATAAGAACCTTAATAAAACACTAATTTTTATTTCCTTTATTAATCACTAAGTGTTTTTATGCTGAAAAAATTTAAGCTTAGAATAAACCACAAAAATAATTAAATAAATTTTACTTATGATGCTGTAGACAATGGAGTGGTAAAATATGTAAAGTGGTACACTAATGTAATCAACATATTCACACTAATTCCACTTAACTTACATAACACTATCTAGAGAAGCACTTTGGATTAAACTGAGAAAGAAAGCAGTAAGCCAGAATTTTTAAAGCTAATTCAGAATATTTATAAGGAAAACAAATTTTGTGTTAAATATGAAAGAGGGAGGATTACAGAAAAAATAGCAAACAATGTAGGTCTAAGACAAGGATGTAAATTAAGCCCATTTCTCTTCATTCTATTCATTGATGATGTTCTAGAAGAAATTAGTAAAGGTAATGTACATTTGCGAACTATAAATACTATAGAGATAGCAGGTGTGTTATTTGCACATGATTTGGTAACAGGTTCTTTAACAGGTGTAGGATTAAAACGCTCATTAGAATCTATAGGCACATTTTGTAAAGAATGGGGTCTTAAGTTAAATAAAAACAAATCTAAGATTATGGTGATGAAAAAAGGTTTCAAATTAAAAAAAAGAGGAAAAATGGTGATGGGAGGGTACAGAAATTGAAGTTGTCAAGAAAATTGATTATTTAGGTGTTAGACTGTCTAGCAATGGGAAATGGAGCAATCAAAAAAGGAAAGCAGTAGTAGAAGGAAAAGTAGCCATGAGCGTAATTAGATCTTGTGTAAACAAAATACCAAATATGCAAGTAAAATGGTTAGAGAAAATATATGGTTCAATAGTGGAGAGCAGAATGATGTATGGAATAGAAATTTGGGGGCCAGATGAAGGATAGAAAGGAACAAATGTGATAAATGTATTATTTTGTAGAATTGTTCTACAATTACCTAGATCTTCACCTAACAAGGTTGCCTTAATGGAACTAGGAAGATTGGGCTATACAAGCAAGGTCATAGAAAGAGTATTGAAATATTGGTACAGAATAGGGAGACTAGAAGAGGAGAATATCATTTTAATCACTGTTTGGTAGCACAAGGTAAAATTAAGGGTAGAAAATTTTGGTTATCTAAAACCCAAAATATCCTACAAGAAGTGGGCATGGGATTAGTATGGTATGAGGGAGAAAAATTGGGTAAAGGATTTTGGAAAGAGATGACAATAAAAATTGAGGATATAGAAAAAGAGGAAATATGGACAAATTTTAACACCAAAAAATCTCTGAAATTATATAGTACACTAAAAATGGGTGGGGAAGAGAAAGATATATTAAAATTTGTGATAAGATAGGAAGGGAAGGGTTGGTATAGTTTAGAAGAGGAGTAAAATATCTACATTAAAATTTGTGATAAGGTAGGAAGGGAAGGGTTGGCATGGCTTAGAAGAGGAGTAAAATATTTAAATGGATTAAAAAATGGATACAATAATGGGATGTGTCTTATATGTGAAGAACCAGACAGTACTTGGCATTGTATACTAAAATGAAAGCAAACTAAGTTTTGGAGGGAACAGTACCTATTACAAAAGTGGGAAAACTTGTCAGATGAAATAAGAGGTAGAAGAATTTTAAATTTAAAATCAGATGAAATCATTAAGGAACTGGGAAAATACATAGGCATGGTAAGACAAAAATGGTTATGGGTGTAAAATACTTAGGAAAGGTACTTAAGAAATGGTGTGGAATTGTCAGATAGTGAAAGGAGGATGAAAGGAGTAGGGGAGGGAATGGGACTAGTTATCTAACATTAGTTAAACAGGATCGTTAAACACCAATAACCTAGGTGTTAGTGTATATAAGGTCCTAAGGTCCAACTCTTAAGGATTAGAAATTTGGCTGAATGGATTTAATTAAAAAAGAAGGAAGGTTTAGTAATGTAGAAAATATAACTTAATATTGTATTGAATGTATAAATTATTCTTAATATTGTGTTTTGTTTTTAGTTGCATCGGAGCCAGGTCCCCTGGATATTCCAGTAGGTAGCTACTGATGAACCGGGGACTGGGGGGCTGAGCCAATCAAATTGGAATAAATTTTGATAAGTAGATAGTGCCTTCTGAAATTGCAGAAGGCACTGTTCCTAATTATTATATTTAAAAGTAATGTTTTTTTTATTTGCATTTATTTTAATTAAAAAATTCTATATGTTGACGCATGAGAAATAAATAATATTAGTACTACTACTACTTAATGCTAGATGTTTCGGAAGCACTCATTTCCATCATCAACTATTGACCACTACCAACAGTTGGCAGCTAATGATAGAACCAGTGCTTCCAAAACATGTCCTAGTGTTATGTAAATTAAGTGGAGTTAATGTGAATATGTTGATTACATTAGTGTAGATTACACCAACAGTACGCTATGCTCAGCTTGCAAGATAAGAAGTGTCATACATGTATCTTCTGGAAATTATTAATAAATTTGCATTTTTTCTTATGGTTATAATGCAAAACTTCAGTACCAAGATTAGAACTTTTGAAATGCTATATTATGTCTTCTAAGTTAAGAATCGAAAGAAAGATTCCAGAACAGTAAGGTCAACTTACCTTCAAAACAGATTTTGCTGCAGGCTTGGATGGTGCACTAGATTTGCTTGCATTTGCAGAACCAAAAAGACCAGCATCCAAATCATCCACATCCTAATAATATATAAAAGTATTCTTAAAGGGGGAAAAAAGAAAGAAATAAAACAGAGGGGAAAAAAGAAAACACACGCACATACACGGGTACAAAACATAGACAGTTCCCCCATGCCTTTTATGTGGTGGGTTTTAGCATATATCTTTCCTTGCTTACCAATTTTAAGTTTACACAAATTGAATCTTGTTCATTATTGCACCATCTTTAACTATTTCATTTATTATTTATAAAGTACAAAATACATAAAACTGCCCATACTGAACTTATTCCAGGTTCTTATTGAAGTTATATGCTGCATTACATTCAATGTTTCAATAACAATGTGATATATATAACAAAAAATGGTAAACACCTAAACATGCATCCTATAAAATTAATCTGATTAAAAAATTAGGGAAAATTCTAATTTTATCTTAGATGGAAAATTTATTTTTGTAAAACCTATTGACAGCAAGCAGGTAAATCCAAGTATATATGTACTTTTATTTACAAATTTGAAGCATTTTTTTTTTAAAAATTTCCCCCAAATTTGATAATTGTATACTTAATAAGAAAGTGTTTCCACCCTATTTAAAAGCGAAGTATATAAAAGCATATGTTATAACCAAAAAATAAGTGTGTAATGCTAATTGCTATAAAGTTAATTTTAAAATGGCTCAAAATATACTGAAACAATTGTATTTTTGGTATAAACTGTGTAATTCTGAAGTCACATAGGCTTTTTACAAATGAATAAACTAAATATATCATTAGATCTCAAAGAAAAAGAAAAAATTAAATATATTAAAAATTGCACTTTCGTTTCATATTTTAATAATAATTTTAATAACATATAACATATTGAGTTTAAATATGAAAACTATTTAGATTAATTCCTGCTTCTATCATATATATCTCATTTTTATATCATCTCTCTACCATCTATACATTTTATATGAGTTATATGTTAGGCTTCAATTTATTATAATTATTTCAACGTAAGCCAATTTCTTATATTTTAATAGTATAGTTAAATTTTATTAAATCCTTGTACCCTTGCAGATGACCATAAGATCCAGAAAACAATATACATATTTTAGTATGCAAGAAAACAAAAAGATTTTTGGCAAATAACACAAATCGTAAAACAAAACTAAGTGTAACTTTGTAAAAAATTAGTTTAATAAAAAGAATTAAAAACAATTATTATAAAAAGATTATGAAACATTCCAATGAGTCCTTTATAATGCTTAAACATATATATATATTTATATAGAATATTTTGATTGCTAATACCACACTGTAACACAAAGTTCTTAGTTTATTTATAGGATGAACCACAGGCTTCTAAAGCAGTATTTCCCATTCAAAACTATATGCTCTGTAGCTGACATTTATGTGGGGTATTATAGAAAAAATACAACCTCCACTTTTCTTCCTCCACAGCCTTTACCTGTTTCAATCAAATTGTTGGTATAATGAATGATACAGCTTTCTTCTATTGCCTATTTATTGCCATGATGTCCACATTCCTGTTGCTAACAGTTTCTGAGATGCAATGTCTTCTTCATATATTTTGTACAGATTTCCTTAAAGATTTAATAGATGATCAAATATTCTGGCATGAGTTTTGCAACAGTCCCTCTTCACATTGCAATTCAGTCTATGTTCAAGTGTCACAACCTGGAGATCTACAAATCCTAAAAGTATTTGTTCATTTTGTTCTGATCAAACTGCAATTGCATTACATTTTAAACTGGTTGCTTTCATCCACTTCAAAGATAAAAAATCATTTCATTGCCATCCAAAATTTATCTTCTTTAAATACTGAAACCCATTTGACTTTATGTGGAAGCTGAGCCCAAGTTTGAAATGCATTTTGCTGCAGATTCTCCTCCCCCCTTCCTCCTGGTACACTATCTTCTCCAATGGGACAACATAATGGTGAAGTTCAGAAGTTCACTACAATATTGCCATGCCAGAGTGCAATGCCTACAAGTTCATGAGATAATGGGCTGACATTGGGTAAAAAAAAATATATTTGTGAAAACTTGGTCAGAAGTGGTAAAGCAATCTGCAAGAAAATATTCTGGTAACCATGTTCCAAGTACAGAAACAAGTTTGCCAACTTGTTTTAAAAAATTACAAGAGACAGGATCTTTTAATGGTAAATAAAACCAGTAATAAACTATCGGATTCTTATGGAAGAATAGTTGGATGAAATATAGGAATTTTCTACACAGATGCTGTGAAAATTGGAATTGCATTGATTTCGATACTTTAATGTCAGGCTTTCTAATATTTTTAGACTTGAAAGCAAAGTAAATTTCATCTCAACTACATGTTAGTCAGGAGATAGTAAATTCAGTTATGGAGTTTTCATCTTAAGGCACCTGGACAAGCCTAATGCACTGCATTTCATTAGTATTACCTGGAATTGTTAATTACCTAGTGAGACAATTTAAAGATTATACAGAATGCACATCGATATTTTTGCATCCAACAAAACTAGCAAGAACATAATTATGAGATAAATAATCAGAATACCTAAAGCAATGTTAAAATATGATCATTGGAACATCCTATGAAAAGGTTTATTGAAAATCCTTCATTTACATCATAATAGTTCTTAAGGGTATACTTATGGACAAGATGATGAAAACTTTCACAATTTATACAACAAAAAAATGGAATATAAAAATGTACTTAACTGTCTATATAATCTTAAATCAGTTTCCTTGTTTAGAAATGGAGTATTAAACATTAATTGCACCGAAAAAATAGCAATTAAACAATAAGCCTTAGTAATTCATAGAAATTCTATAAATTACGTAAAAATATTCTGTTTCAGGCTTATGCAGCTGGTGTAATGAGTACAGTTTATATTTCCTAAATTAATTCACATCTTAGAGTACATGCTGCTAAAGTTTCATATAAAATTTGGGAGAAGCAATGATAGTTTGTGCAAAATATCAGCAGCAAATGTTCAAAATGTGGCATAACCAGAAAACAAAAATCTTCAAATTTAGAGTTAATTTCTGGAATATACATCACATTTACTTGAATAAAATCACAAAAATGTTATACTGGCTATAAAAGATATATGGATATGAAAAATCTTTTCAGCATCACATTTTATTATATTGCACAGTTTCGGGCCACACTTCTCTTAATTTTTTTGGCACTTAAATATGATTGAAACATACATAACCACATAAAAAGCCCTAAGTTAATGTAGGTCTGATAGTAATTAAAAAGAAATATCATAAAAAAAAACAACAGTTTCAAAAACATCACTGCATCTCATGAAAGACATTCATCTAGAATAACAGTGTGCATAAGGGCCTAATGGAGCACTAAATATTTGATATCTATGTAAAGTCATTCTGTTTTCTGATATTTATTCTGTATCCACACTCATTTTTCATAATAACTACTTTAATTGTTAAACATGTGTACAAACTTTGATTATACAATCAATGTGACCACATGATACGTAAATACTCTCATTACTTTCCATAATGTTGGGACTTTATGCACAACATGAAACAATTTTCTTCAGTGCATGTGCTCGGAATTGGACCTTTTCAATGGTGCACTCAGTACTAAATCTATACTGTTGCTATATCTATCACAAAATTATCAGTGCTCCTCTAAGTAAATTCCATATGTAATGTAACGTACATATCTTGTTCTGCAAATCCTGAGTTGAGCAAGAATCCAAGGATATAGAACATTCAAAAAAACAAATAAAAAACAAAAACAAAACATATATACAATTAGAATGAATTAAGTCCAAAATACTCATTCATATTGTAGAAGGTGAAAATTAATAAGCATTCCTAATGAGAATTATTGAAAGACATGAATTTACATTCATTTCCTAATAATTTAATTCTACTGGACTGGCCATTATATATCTGAATTGCAATATATCAGGCAACCTTCTGGAAAACCTGTAACAAGCTCGTCAGCCTATACAAATCATTCCTAATAACAACTGAAAACTTGTCCTTATCTGTGATATCTTTGTTTACTAAGTGAGTGAAATAGATGATATGCTATACATTAGATTACTAGTATTAATAACTACCTGAAACAGTCCAGTTACCAATCTTTAACAGAGCCTTTATACCCAATATTAGAAATACAATTGAAACTTCAATATATGCATCCTACTTTCACCTTCCCTTCCATGTATGCAAGCCTGTTTTACACTTATATAATATAACAATAAATGTAATAATATAATATAATATAACAATAGAAATGATATCCCATAAGTAATAATCCACTGGGTCCTCCAGTTTCTGGGATTCATTCTAGGTTAGGTCTAGGTTAGTGTGTGTGTGTGTGTGTGTGTGTGTGTATTAATTGATTGGGGATTCCATTTTTGCCAACTGCTGTATTTATTTTGCTTTGTATACTTACGAAAAGGCCAGCCTGTATTTCTAGTAAGTTTAAACATTTTTATTTGTGGGATGCACATAGTGAAATTCACCGTAACCGATAACTGGACTGTTTCAGATAGTTATTAATTAAATATATTTCTAAAAAGTGCTTGACTAACCTCCACCATTTTTGCCAGTTCTGATGGGTCCACGTCTGATATTTCAGACTCTTCTTCACTTCCAACTTGCCTTGCCAAATGTCCGTAGAAATCTGCCATTTCCTCATGATTGTACAGTTAAAGATCTTTCTTCACCAAACTGTCACTACACAACACTCAACTAACCTAAGTCCATATTTACGTAAATGTAAAATTAAATTCTATTCTTCATATCTTTTAATTCAGAACACTGAAAAAATATATATATATCGCAATAAGCTTGCAACTAATCCATATAAGACCCAATATACTTTTTTATTTAAATACTGTGAACATATACATTGTTTGTGTTTTCAAATTCAATTGAAAATCTGACTGTCAAGTTCCAAGTGTTAGCTTCGCCAACGTTAACTTATGAAATTTCCCATATCTTCTAAACATTACCTAAAAGGGATGAAATCATCCAAAAGAAAATAATGCATATTTTAAATCTCGCTGTAGTACGGTTATGAAGAATTAACTAAAAAAACTATTTTTTTAACCTAACAAGATAAAAAAACAAGCCCCTACAGCGCCAGGAGCAAATTGCTAAGTTGTTTTTAAACAGTTAACACGCAAAATAAACCGGCCCAATGAATGAAATCAGAATCAAACACTGATGTAAGAAAACACCGATATAAAAATCTAAGGGGGATTGAGGAAATAGTAATGTACACTCTAACCAAAGCATTTGTTTACATACTCTACAAGCATCTCATGATTAAAGCGATGGAAAATGTTGTACCAAGAACATTAAGTTGACTCAGCTTCAACAACACACTGTACTGACGCTGTACCGATTACCGCCTGTGGTGCCTCAGTAGTAGTGAATGAATAGTGTTTAACGCCCGTTTTTGTTACAGAGGCACCACAGACGATGGACACTGATGATACATGAGATGAAATGATATATTGCGAAAGGATTTATTTTTAAGGAAGGAATCGTTCCAGGCATAAGTTTAGGGTACCTTCCCGGCATTTGCCATTTATGAGGACTGAGGAAAACCTGGAAAAAACCTCAGTCAGGGAGGACGGTCCTGGCGGTATTCGAACCCAGACCTCCCGCTCACGAGTCCGTGCCTTAACAACCTCGGCCACCCGTGGCGGTAACTCAGTAGTAAAAACGGGCGTTAAATCCCATTAAAACAAAATAAAAGATACTGTACCCTGCCTAGCGTTCCGCCTTAAACAACAGCAGGTTTCTGCATTCCAGCCACAAACTTTTAATCCCCTTCCTCTAAAGGCATGTACTTTGATCGCATAAGCCTGTGCTAATTAGCGCAGGAATTGTTCCATCTTTTTGCATGACTAAGGCTCGGAGGTTTCCCCAAAATAGACTATCTCTTAATACCTATTTGATTGCTTTGTGTATACAGACTATTATGCGATTTCGGAATTTATGAGCCAATCTCGTGAACTTTTCATGTCGAGGGTGTGGTTGGTGAAATGTTTGTTTTCGCACATCAGTGCTCCATGTGAACCTATTATGTCTTTGACACATCTTTGCATTACAATTGCATTATAATAGTCATACCTGAGAAGCAAAGGGTGCATTTCTCTATTTTCAATTAGGTGTCTTGATTTTTTGTAATGAGCATAAACGACTACAAAAATGTTCTCTGCATCCTTTATCATATGATTATGATATAACAGCAGTTGCCCACAAACAATGAGAAGAAAAAATGGGCATGTGGGATATCCATCCTTTTTTTCTAATTCCAGAATAAATTGTAGCTTTGCTGAACATATGTGAGGAATTCACCCTTTTCACCTTTAAATGTTTTAAATACAATAACTGCAATGGAAGAAATTACAAGTTTCCTAATGGTACTAATTCTTACGTGAATGTTTGTGCTTTCAACAATTGAAATGCTCAGTTCAATGCGTGATCAGTTTTAAAAAGGATATGTTTTACAGCAAAATAATTTTTTCAGTAAGGAAGCATTTATGTACTTGTAGTAATGGAAGAAATAATCTTTGTGTGCAAAAAATATTTTTGAATGCTCTAAGCTTCATAGATAAATTTGTTGGATTTTCTGTTGCCAATATCAAAAATGGAATCTTTTTGGCTGAGCAAGGAGGCAAGTTAGAACTCTGTAATAAAATCCAAATGTGTCAAATAAAACAACTTTCAGTGATCAATGAAATGCAAACTGATGATTTCACAGACTTTTATCTTCTCCGATGAAAAACTCATCTTCTTTGTTTATTCATCATAAATTATCTATTAATGGTGAGATATTCCAGATCTCCAAGATAATTTAGCTTAAAATCTCTGTTGCAAAGCCTGACTTTTTTTTTTTTAATAGTGTCTAATGCCCATTTTTACAGCTGAGGCATCACAGGCAGTGTACACTGGTGATACATGAGATGAAATGATAAAATGGGAAAGGATTTTGTTTAAGGAGGGACGCATTCCAAGACTAAGTTTAGAATACCTCCCCGGCATTTGCCATAAATTATTTCTTACAAAATATCCTTTTCCAAGGCCACATTTCAAGAAATGGATCTTATTCCATCCCACGATTGCTTATCAGAAGAAATTCCATTCCTAAGAACTGAAGCTAAACCTATTATTCCACAAAATATACAACCTTCAGACATTGACAAAATGAATGCTATGCTGTGTTTTATAGAACTGTTCTATACAAAAAGGTAAGGGATAATTAGAATGTAAATTGGAACTTGCACAGTGGAGCCAATCATATAATTGATATTACTGTGTGATTTAGTTGAACTACACACTCTTAATGCTTCACTTATTTGTCATAATATATAGAACCAATTTCAAGAACATTTCATTCCCATCATCAGCTAGACTAAAATTTAACTGTCAGATAATTCATTAAGCTGTGGGAATGTGTATTCTGCTCTGGTGGTGTGATAAACTTGTACTTTATGTTTTCATCCCCTGCAGTGTCAAAGTTCATTAGACTGTCTTTGCATTTATAGATGTAGATTTTCTTCCAAGATGCTAGTTCTATAGATCCTTGTACTGATTTTAATAATTTTGCTTTATTCGTTATGTCATAATTTTCTGTCCAAAAATGATATGCTACTGCTGATTTCTCTATTTGCTTGTACTTTATGTTCCTGAAATGTTCCTTTAACTGTGTGCCTATGTTTCTCTTTGTTTTTCCAATGTAGAATTTTTCACATTCTGCACAGTTTATTTTGTAAATACCTTCTTTTTTCTCTTGTGGAATACTGTCATTAACACTGTCTATTCAGTAGGTTTTAACATTAAATCTCTTAACTGGTGCCAACCTATTATTAAAATCTTTAAGAATATTCTGAAATTTTTTGTAGCCCATGGATGATATGTGAATTTTTTAAAAATTAGCTTATCTTTTCTTGTTGAAAGTGTTGTGGTTTCTTTGATATGTTTTTGTCTCTTGAATTTCTGTACCTTTTTGTGCACTAATTCTTTTTTAAAAACATTTTTAACCACTGTTTCTTCTATTTGTTTGTATTCATTAAAATATTCTTCTTTGCTAATTTGTAGGTTAACTAGCTGGTGTGTTAAACTGGTGATAACTGCATGTTTGTGCGCTGTGGGATTAAAACTGTCAGCTTTGATGTGATTATCTGCATGTGTATTTTTTTTGTATATTCCAAATTCGACATTTCCTTGACGTTTCATTATTTTAATATCCAAGAATGGCAACATGTTATCTGTTTCTGAAAGTTGTTTGTTTCTCCTGAAAAGTTATGAAAATGGATAAATGCCCTTTTGCTTCGTGGATAGTACCATAATATCTATTTACTTTAGTTTGCTGATGTTGGTGGACAAGCTACTAGCTGTTTAACTTTACATCCACTCCCACCAGTCCCCTCACACTTGTGCAGTCATATAGGAATGATAACTGAAGGCAGAAATATAAAACTAGGACACTGTTATCAAGCTGGTTTGCCACCAAACAGGAGAGAGAGAAAATTCTAACTGCTTCATCTGAACTGTAACTGATGGTTGAAAATCTTTTTATTGAGTTAGTCTAAATATGTAGCCTGTTTGTTTTATGTTTGCTGATGGCCAAGGAAGGAATTTACATGTTTTTAAACACATGCTGCTGACAATACACATGAGTATTAAAAGTGTTTCCTGTGCTAGAACAATTAAAGCAGTACAGTTTGCCTAAAGTGCCATGGTCATTCCTTACTCAAATTGCACGTGTAATTGCTTCTAAGTTTATTAGGATGGCTCCACCAACATTGTAACATACAAAGCAATTGGTTGAGCGTAGTGTTTCGAAACAACTAAAATATTATGTTAGATAATGTATTTGATGATGATGATGATGATGATGATGATGATGATGATGATGATGATGGTAAATCAGTGCAATGTAGAACTCTACAGAACACAATAAATGAAGATTGACTATATGTAAAATTAGGCCATTAAATAAACTTTGCCATACAGCTGCCCTCTTAAAATTCCTACATGGCAGCTACTTTTGAATAGGTGTACTTTTAATTATATGGTAATAGGTGAAAGTAGCAGCATTTCCAAAGAGGATATGTTCTGAAATTTAAAACTATTTACTGTAGTCCTTTAGAAGGCCATATTTTAATAGCAATGGCATATTTCTTATTTCTAAAATTTACTCTAAAACTTTATTTAAATTTAAGGCAATCAGCCACCTGTGGTGCCTCAGTAGTAAAAATGGACATTAAACACTATTCAAAAAAGTAAAAAAAAGAAATATATAATAAAATAAAAAGGGGGGCAAGCAGGCTGTTTTGCTACTGCTAAACCTCTTCTAACCCCAATACAGCAAAAAGATACAAAGCAGGAGCAAAGGAGTTCAGAGTCTGTGTCAATCTAAAAGCTTTGGTATGAAGAACTGTGTTTACAAAGTTATTTTACTTTGCTGAAGCAAAACAAAATCCAATTAGAAATGAGGTAGTATGTACACCAATATAATAAAATTACTACCAAAAAAAAAAAAGCCATAGTAAAAGCTGTAGCAAAAAGGACTCTGATATAATAGGATTACAATTGTACAAATTTTTCACCATCTGAAATGCCAAAGTAGTATAAAAAATGGGCATTAAAAAAATTCTCTAAGATTTGAAAATGTGTTTTGTAAATAAATTTAGTGTAAAGTTGTTGTAGTAGTAGTATTATGCTTGTGTCAGAAAGCTTTATATAATCTAAAATATAGGTTTTATATTGTGCATATTTTACATTTTATGTTATTTTATGCTTCTGAGCTTCTTGTAAAAATGTGTAATTGCAGGTATTGTATGTACTGGTTTTATATCATATTGTTAAAACATCTATTGATTGTTATAAGCATAATGGTGAATAAAGAAATCCATAAATATTAACTTTATTTCAATCTTCTAGTTGTTTGATTAGTTTCTAACTACATATATCAATCTCCAGATTTGATCTCAGGATTGTAACAACAGAGGATATTCTTCCATTTCATCTTCTCCAGTTTGGCCAATGTGCATTCAGTAGTCTGTTCAAATGAGAAATAAATACCTGTTTCTCTCTCTCTATTTCTCCATCTATCCTCTCCCTGCTTCTGGTCAGAGGTGCCTGGATTGTGAAGCTAATTATACTGTCTTCATCTGACGTTCTGGTAAGGAAGCCAAAATTTCTTATCATCTTGATCTTATGGTTCACATTATAAAATGACTGCCACAGGTGGCCGAGGTCATTAAGGCACGGACTCATAAGCGGGAGGTCTGATATTCAAATCCAGCCAGGACCATCCTCCCTGACTGAGGTTTTTTCCAGGTTTTCCTCAGTCTTCGTAAATGGCAAATGCTGGGGAGGTACCCTAAACTTAGGCCTGGATCGTTTCCTCCCTTAAAAATAAATCCTTTCCCAATACATAATTTCATCTCATATATCATCAGCGTTCATCGCCTGTGGTGCCTCTGTAGCAAAAACGGGCATTAAACATCATTCATTCAGCCTGAAATTTTCTTCAGTCCTCATAAATGGCAAATGCCGGGGAAGTACCCTAGACTTAGATTTGGAATGCTTCCTTCCTAAAAAGCAATATCCTCCAGTTTTTCATTTCATCTCATGTATCACCAGTATCCAGTGCCTGTGATACTCAGCAGTAAAAATGGGAGTTAAACACTATTAAAAAAATTCTTAATTAAAAAATTACAACTCAGTTAAAATGTGATTATTCTACTATTATTTTCTAATTGTGGTTCTTAGTGCCTATTTTATAATTTACACTCAGTATTGTTTATATACAATATTCTGGATGAATTTATTTTAATTTAATAATTGTTAGTAAATTTGTATTTGGTTTTGTGTATGCACACACATGAAAGGAAATAAACTGAGGGCATTAACACAAAACTTACAATTTTTAGAGTAATGAATAATTTTAGGGAAGATGGAGGAACTTTGAGGGGAGCCTATGGAGTGATCAAAGAGAATTGTGATGTACCTGGGCCCAGCCAGACACTAACTTTGACTAGGGTGTACTACTGTCTGCTATTATATACTAACCATATTATTTAAACTGACAGGTTAACATGCTCGTCTTCCTTTGAAATGAATACCTATTAGATATTTTGAGTTTAGTTGATAGTGAAGATTGTGCTATTAAACTACCAAAACATGACATGCTAAGTGCTGCAAGCTAAAAAGTAGTAAAACTACATCTATTCAGAAGTGTTCATATTTAGACATTATGATCTATAGGTATAAGATACAGCAAGAAAAAGCTGTGCCATTATCAGAGCCAGCACATTAAGGAAAAGCATATAATCTTAGTTTTATTATCAGTGATGGCTGACTATGAAAATAGAAAAAAATACATTATTATATATTTAACTGAAGGTAGCTGAAAACTATCAACACTTTAATGCGGAGTCTACACACAAACTCTAAAGGATCTGATTAAGAAATATCCACAAAATTAATTTATCACGTGTTATGAAATAAGAAGAGTGATTTTTAAAACTCCCTCAAATAAAAACTTCTATAGAGCTAAAAAAGATGTGCTGCTGGATTCAAATATGATAATGTGATGGAACAATAAGTTTTCACTGAGCTTTCATAAAGCAACTAAAAATAGGGTTTGAAAAAGAAATTTGAATGCTGAGAATCCATTTATCTATTATAAAAGTCAAAAGAAACTTTGGATGGCTTCAAGCTCTTCAGAGCGGTTCCTCCATAAATGCATTTATATTATTTTATTACCATTAAGATATTTTGGCAAATACACAGTTGTTCAGTTTGATTGTTTTAATTACTATGAATATATAATCAAAAATGTTAAAGCCGTACACACTCACCCTATAGGCTTAGGAAAAGCCCCAAATAAAAATTTGGCCTCACTTAAGAATACCTTCCAGAATTCACCCCACAACCTCCAATGTTACTCTCAACTAAATCTAATATTCTGGACCTTGAAACATTTCTTGTTTTTTCTCAGTAGACAATTTGCACCACAAACTTTCCAGATACTAATTTTGACCTACTCAGTTTTATTTGCATATTTCCTAAGTGCAGGTCTAGATAATGGTCTTTCAGTCAATTCTAAGAAGTAATATTAAACTAATAGTCTAAACTGCCAATGCATACTCTTTCTTAGAATCCCCAGTTGTTTGGTATTATTTCTCCCACATAAAATCTGTCTTCACATTTTGGGGTATCATGATAGTATTAAATCATTTGCGCCATATTTAACTACCCTTCCCAGATCATAGAAATCAGATTTAAATAGCTTTGAAGGATTCTTCAAATAGGTACATGTCATCACAATAGATAAAACAATGTAAAGTGTTTAGTCAAAATTTGCAGGCAAAGCAAAGTACACATCAACTTTCTACTTATGTAAATCTAGCATGATTTAATATAGATTTGAATAGTTTGGGATTTTCACAGTAAAATATAGTATCATATAACAAATTATTTATGAGAAAATTTGCCTTTGAAATATGTCCAAATAAGTGGAACAAAACTACTGAAATTTGATGTTTTCCCTGCTGTAGCCTATTACACTCTTTTAGTTGTGTTTTTCCTTTTTTTTTTTTTTTTGTTATTATTTATTTATTGTTAACAGGGACATTCACTTGGAAGTCCGACCTTGAATAGAGCATTCATGCATTTCTGCATACTCAAGAAACTGTTGTGCAATGTTTGCTCTGAGGTCAGAATAGGTTTTCATTTTCCCCCCTGTCAGTTTTTAAGGAACAAGTAATTATTGAACATGCAGATATCTAAAAGATTATTAATTATTTTCTTTACCCCTTGCCACTCTGAGGCAAGATAAACCAGCCATGACTTGATCTTGTATATCTACTCCATCCATTCCTTTTTGACACAAGAGCTTGCTTATCTCTTTCAGAGATTTTATCCTTTCTTCGTTTGGAACCTGTGCCTTAGTTCAGCTGTTTTATGTTTGGAGAAAAGAAAATGTCGCTCCATTTCACCAATTTTCTCACTCATGATTTAACAGAAACTGGAGATTCCAGACACCATGCATTTCTGCTATTTTCAATGTTAGTACCAGGGATAATCTACAGCATTTAGGAGCAACAGGGTAAAAACCTGAAATAAAATTTTAAGGAGACCTATATAAAGTCCAGTGCTTTCCTAAAAACGGGTACATTGATACACCAAAATTGAATTTAGTCATGCAAGCAGACTTACTCAATTTTACCAGTTATTAGAATTATGCATCACAAGAAGTCAAAATAATGACTTCTTTTTCTATTTCCTTTGAACAAGTCATCAAGTATGATGACTTACCATATGAGTGCATATTAACTTGCCTCAAAATTTTAATACTTAATAACCTCCACTTTTTGCATTATTATTTTCCTACTTTTATACTACACAGTACTGACCATATGTGATTGCTTGGTGCATTTAAATTATTTCAATCAAAAGTGGAGCTACCATTTTTCTAAATGCTGTAGATATCTTATAAGATAACATCTACAAGTGTGTATGGAGCAGTGCGCTGATGTGAGCTCATCTCATCATGTGTTTTAAAGGCCCAAAAATACTCTGTAGCCACAGCTCGTCGTATTACTCAAATGGATAAATGTTCATAACATCTAACCATTGCATATGCTAAAAGTGGCACAATCATTGCTCAGATTTTGCACATTCTTCTTACAATAAATGATTACACATTGCTATGCTTCATTTATCAGCTTTTACTTTCATACTTCCATACAAAATTTGCCAGGAAACCATTGAAATTCTTATTGGTAATGCCTGACAACATGTTCAATTTGGCAATCCTAAACAGACCACAGACCCAAGGAGTGTTTAAACAAATTTCCACCATTTATTAATTTGGTTTCATACCATAATCACAGCTAATTTAAGCCGTGTAGTTGACTAAAAATTGAATTGGATTGGATTGGCTTGAATTGTTAGGGACAGAGTAGGACATATTGGTACTTCAGCTTGCTGAATGGTTGGCTGTTTATGCAGCTGTTTATGCTTATGTCTTTAGTGGAGGCACCTCCTCAGGCAGCCAGAATTCATGGGCAGTGAATGATAGACAAAGTCAGGGTTTGTAACAAAGTTTCCAGATGAAACACCCCTACACCTGCAGAGTTCAAGCACTCCAGGACTTGTCTCTTTTGGCCTGATGCCCTCCTCCTGCTGAACTTCACAAATAGCCATTTAGCATTTCCTCTTACTTAGAGAAATGTTCATTTTTTCCATCTAATTTTTATTTTGATTTAATTTCCTCCATATCACATTTTCTCCAACATATCCATGGCACAATCAGAAAACAGTATGAAGCGTGAATAAGATGCTGAATTACTTTGTTGTTATTAAAGGGCAATGTATTGCATTTCTTGGAATCTACAACTGAATTCATAAAAATGTTTGGTATCCCAAAGATGATTATGTAACTTCTATAAAAGCCTGGGAAAAGCTCCTTTGTGATCGCCTGTAATTGCTTTTTTCACTGGTCCAAGATCTGCCTCCAGTATTTCTTTAATGGTCTGTAGAATGCTGCATGCAATATTTGGCAAACATAAGTTGAATGGTAATGTTATTTTTGGCAAGTTTTAGTGCTAGAAGAGGGAAAAGGAGTGGAGAAATTGCCCATAAGTCAATTGGGCCAAGTATCTGGGATGAATGTGTTCTCAAACCATCCATTGAATATATTCTTACTTGAATCTCTTTGCATTCATAGTCCCAAAGATATTTGGCCTTGTATACCACAAATGATAGACAATTACTGTTGTCTAGCAGTAGCATTTACACTTCCCATGCAGTGGGCCTGAATTCAATTCCCAGTTGGATTAGTTTCCTTGTTGAAATTTTTTCATAGGCCTTCCCTCAGTTCTTGGGTTAATGACCAGGAAACTTAGGCCACAAAGTCTCCTGAACCCCTGTGGAAGGAGATTTCTGATTTCTGAATCAGATGTATTGGTTTATGTTGCATATCTAATATGTTTAGCTTAATTTTTTTCCTTACACCATTAACTCTTGGAACATCATTTATATTGGATTCATCATTTTTAAATATTCCAAATTGGAATTTTAGCAACTGAATCTTTTTTGTTATGACAATTTGAAGTTGCTGAAGTATTGCTCTGCCCTTAATGTTTTAGATTCTGACATGTTATCTGAGCGACAGAATTCTTGTGTTAGTTCATGAAACTGTAGCCTAATTTAGAATGAACATTTTTGTGGTCTAAACATAAAGGCTTGTAATTTTTCTTATCTAAATATAGGCTGTTTGCAAAATAGTTGCTGATTTTTTTTAAGGATGGTAGATTGGATCTAGGCAATAATTTTCTATGAGAGAACATGGGATCTACAACTTGTAATTATGGCACTATATATTGCTAAAGTTGTCATTTAATAATATAGAGGATAAGCAGCCAATAGTGCCCTATTATGTTATTAAGGGATGAAAGTTGAAAAAAATACAGTATTGGATGATTTCCTAAACACTATAATGTAAACAGAAGACCACACAGCTGAGAATTCAAAATTGGCTTTTAATTCAATTTACATTTGAGACGATCTCTCACAAAAAGTGTGGAAAATGTCCACCACTTACTTGAGAGCAAATTCAAATCATTGACCTTGGACCATTGATACGATAGAGAGAAGTATTTTATTTTGTTTGATTTCAGATTTTACCAGTAGCAATGGCAATTTGTGCTACTACTCAACCTGTCAACAGGAGAGTCTGCTTACACCTACATATTCATGCCATGAGCAATCAGGTGATAAGCTGCAGTACATGACATCTGCAAAAGATGGGGGACATATCATGACTGCTTATGCGATGTTCACTTTAACTGTTGTATAGGAGCATAATTACACATCAGAGGTCCCTTCCCTGCATTAACTTATTGTTTAGACCCTATTTATAATCCCACAAAAAGTTGTACTTATTTCGGAAACAAACTGTACAGTTTTGGCAAATATCCCAGATTGCTTAGGTCAAATGAATGATTTCAGTGACAGTAAATGGTACAAGAGTTTGTTGTTGTAGTTGTTATTATTATTATTATTATTATTATTATTATTATTATTATTATTATTATCAATAAACTGTAGGGTGACCAAATCTGTTGGGTATGGTTCTTAAGAATTTTTTATGAATGTTCCTTTGGCAATACTATACTTTTTGGAAGTTTTGTTGTGCATAAACTACCAGTGATATCTTCCAATGCTTTCTGCAGTGCATATTTATCACAAGAATTATACCTGCTTGACTATGGACTATTCTAATAGTTTATCCATTTTGAAGGAACAGATGGCATCAACATTCACTAAAATAAAAAAAAAATAATAGTTCCATTCATGCACTCTGTTACTGATAGGATAGCTTAGATAAACCATTTCTTACAAAAAACGTCATTATTCATCTAACATGCATAAATCAGTATGTGCTTGTTATTTATCATAAACTATGCATTCCTTGTAGCTAGGATAACAATAACCTAAATGATGCATCAGTTTCAGCTTCAAGCATGTTGCAAACAGCAGAACAGTAGACATGACCACTGAAGACACCACCTGAGGTGTGGGGAAAATGCTTGTTTTGGAAATTAGGTAGTAGCTTGAATATTAGATAGTACTTCAAAGTTTTATGCTACTAATACAAGTAATTCTGCCAATCAAAGGAGCCCCAAGTTATGGTACTCAAATAGAAACATTTCCTTATATCTCTAATATCTTGTGATGTTCTAGATTTCTTTGTTAGTTACAGAGACATTTTTTTGTTGGTGCAGTTTGCATGCACCCTTTCAGTTGATCAAGATTAAGTAGCATGCCTTAGAAATTCACATGTCCATTCAAGGTGCTTAGAATAGGATTTGGCATCAATGGCATGGCCATTTGGAATTAAGTTGCCTCAATTGGAAAACTCCTTCATGCCTAAAAAATTCACCTGTGAGTACAGCAAGTGCCTTTCTGTGCAACAATAGCCAAAAGAACTTCAAAGGTCATATTTTTCATCCTTAAATATTCAAGCAAGCATAAGATGGTCAAGAGATCATGTAAAAATTTTGGAATTAGGTGGAACGTAAGTGCTACTATGTGCAACATACAGTTCAGACAGTATGCTCTATGATTACTCTACAATTTGTTCTGATTCACATAAAAATTATAATGGAGACAGCCTGATAAATTTGAAGATTCAGAAGAATCTGTTACGGATTTCTCACCTTCAAATCAAACTGATATTATTATAAATCCCTTTATAAAGACAGGCAGGTGATCGTAATAAATTGTTTACTATTTTTCACAATAGTTGTTTATAGTTTTTTCTGCATTTATTGTGAAATAAAATACATAGTTGTAGGAAAATCTTCCAATTCAGTCCAATACTTTCATGTGCCTTTAAAGCATTTAACACACTATTTTAATGGAAGAAGAATTCCTCTTTTTATTTAAAATTATTGAGTTTGACTTTGATAAATTTAAAATACTATTCTTCAAATAAAAATATGCATTATATTCTCTTTTCCCCTTTCTGTATTACAATACATTTCTTTTTAGAGGTTTTCAATACAAAAAGTGAAAACTGCAAAAGTAGAGCTGAAACTGTTTACAGCTAATGATTTTTTCCAGTATTGAATGCATTTTACCAGCTATCAAGGGTTGTGGCACTGATGACAGTTTTATTTATGTATTATATATATAAATAAGCTGAACATTTATTTATTTTCTACAACATATGATGTGAAAAACAAAGTATTGCATTGATCATATGTAGGTATTAAGCTTTACATTGAAAGAAAGAATGCATAAGTTGCACAAATATTTGAGCTGCTGGGCTCATGTATTCCCTACAGCAAACAACTATGTAAATATCAGCTTTATATTCCTATTGGAAAGCATATTACTTGACAAAATACACATCTTATGGCACCTATTAGGCAAATGCTCTGGTTCTATGAGGCACAGTTTCTGAAAAGAAAGGAATGTATATTCCAAATATATTTTAATAGAAAGCTTTACTTTTCTAATTATTGACATTTATAGATAAATTATTATTGACTCTGTCATACTTTTATTTACTGCCCTTAATATTAAATTAAATTATGTATAAAAATGACCAGCATTGAAGAAAAAACAAAATACTTTTAAAGAATAAATTTTCTTTTTTAGTACAAAATGGTAACATTCTGAATAAATTACTTGGAACAATGAAAATTAAGAGCATTGAGATGTTTGTTACTTGGTTGGCTTTATTATACTTATTAAGTTAGTGTACATTAAATTAACGTACTTTGATTCAAACTTCCCCTCTGACTTCCCTACAACAGAAACAATCCTTGTAATGCTCCAAACATTCTGATAGCTTCAGTTACAATGAATTGATATGAGTTAATGACTTTTTATCATCTCATAGGTATTCAGGTTTTCTTCCCTTTCCTTTCCACTCTTGGCTTTTTTTTTAAAAAAAAAAACGTTTTTCTTGATATGTATATTTAAAAGTTAATTACAAAATATAAATCTTAATCTAGAAGCTTGGTTATTGTTTGAACATGGCCAGAAATGTTACTATATATTAACTGTTAAAGAACAGAAAACTGCACCATAAAATGCCATCTTCCAGATAACTTGTATATTTAGCAGTTGTACAGAAAGAAATATTCATTAATATTCCCTGTCAAAGTTGATATTGGCTTCATTTATCATCTTACAAGGACTGTTATTGGGAAACAAAAGATATACAAATACATATTCAGAAGACATTGTAAACCCTATTAATGTTGTGCAATCATACATTTTAGAAAATGAAATACATCTTATTACTTATTTAGTTTATTTATGGAAGATCTTTAATATCTCAGATCATAAGCACCCCATTCAAATTTAGGGCATTAAATGACCAATAAATTTTGCTCAGAAGCCTCTTCTTTCAGGCTTCAGGTTCATTTACATGCCGTAAATTTACAATGTGGGACCCATGACTTAACTGCCCTTCTGAAGGAAGCCATACTTGAGATTATTACACCCGAAAAAATCCATCGACCTGGCCAGGATTGAACCTGCGATCTTGGGTCTACGAGACAAGTGCGGTTACCACTAGACCACCAGGACTGACATCATTATGCATCTGAGGTGCTGCATGGATGCATCATAGAAAGCAGATAGTTAATGCCTTCTAGCAAGATGTGATGTAAGTTAGTTCTTAAGCCCTTTTCAAGAGTCCTCGAAAAATGATCAGGAATACTTATACACTCTCTTGTATCATGTTATACACAGACTGTAACAACTTTTGTTTTGAATTGAATTTATTATTTTGGATACTTAAAGTAAAATCATATTGAGGCACCTCAAAGAACTGTAATGAGATTAATGCATTGTAATTCTAAACAATGTGCCATATTTCTCAGCTAAAACAGTGATTAACAAATTAATTGCAAAGGCCAATCATTAGCTTACAAGATTCAATCCTTTTATAATTATATTCCATTATAATAATCATAATAATAACAATGACCAAATTAATTTTCAGGTATTTGTTTATTACTCTTATGTGTTATTTACATTGCTTTGCATTTTGCTTTCATATTTTCTGGTGAAATGTTTAAACAGTATGGGAACATAATTTTCTGCATAAGAATTAATGGAAGTAGTAGATTTGTGTATAATGAATTTGCATTGTATTACAAAGTTTTTCATCCAATAAGTATGGGTCAAATATAACTTGACCAAAACAATTATGGGGACAGGGGTTAGGAATGAAATATTTCTTCACTAATCTTTAATACTGAATTAACACTTCATTTGCATCCTTAGATTCAAATAGGATATATGATTTTGGTTTCAAGGCCCACTAACATACTTCACCAATTATTTCATTTTTCTCCCCTTTAATTGTGTAATGAAATTCATTATATACCTTTTATGTTTATAATTTATGCAGTAATATTTCTCTAATCATATATAAGTTATCAGTACAAAATACCTCTATTTTGTTAAAAGGGAAAGTTATTCATGAGGTTGATTTTAAGATTCTGTTTCTGTACTGAATCATATTTTTAAATTGTTATGGTTGGTTACACACTTGAAACATATATTTTATTACACTGCGGTTACTGCAATATTCCATCGCAAGATTGCAGTGTGATTAAATGGGTCAACACAGAGGAATGTCTGAAGCAATATCTACAATTTCATTTTCATTAAAAGCTTATTTTGTTATTCATGAAAACATATATTCCTTTGTAGGGCTGAATTAAAGCAAAAATAATCAGTATAAATTTAAAACAGATTGATTATAGCCACTAAACGTGGACAGAAGCACCACCTTAAGAAAAGGGAAACCTCAATACTGGAGACATCTCAGTACGCATTCAGAGATGTTTTGGACTGCAAGTAGTAAAATGATTTGCATTGCAATATATAGCCAGGTATCATTAAATCCTTTCTGTCCCTAAAGTACACGTAAAAAAGATTTACAATTACCATGACTTTTTCTTTCCCAAATGTACCTCTTGGCATGTTGTCTTGTTACTTCTTGAGATCATTTTTGCAAAAGTTCCAAATGCACACTGAGGAATATTTTTGTGTTCTTATGACAGAATAAAAATGGACCTTACCCAATTTATGAATGCACTGAATTTTGAAAATTGAATTAATATTTAAATTAATCTTAATTGTATTATTATAATTATTATTTTAATACATAACACTTGCTACCACCAATTTCAGGTACCTGAAATATGAACAAGACAAATGGCAGTGTTCCTTGGACCCATGGTTGAGAAGCACTGCCCCAGTTGTACATACCAATTCACCACTCTCTTCTCCCTAAAATTACAAAACCACTAGACTTTTCATCATCATCATTATTATTATAATTATTATTATTATTTGAAGAAACTGCTTTGACTCATATATCACATACTTCCACACTGCTGCCATCAGCAAGTGCTGGACAAAAGAAATAGTTGGAAAAATCTGCATACACACAATGTTCCACCTCCTTGCTATACAGTTGGCACCATCAGTGTCTCTGACTCACATTTTAAAACTATTATTGAGACCAAGAATCACAGAATGTGTGCAAGCTGAACAAAATCAATAGTATATAACAGTTGTTTTGTGTAAAGCTGCTCCATTAGTTTATTCCTAACGAGTTAATGATCAGGTTCACTTTGTATGTATATGTATGTATGTGTGTGTGTATGTATGTATGTAATGTAAATATGTATGTACATATGTAATGTGTGTTTATGATAGATAAGACAGCTGTTTGCTATAATGTGATGCTCATAGCATGAATTTTGCTTCATACTAAGGATTGCCAAAGCCTAGATAAAACAAGACATGTTGCAAAGCCAAAAATATTGTATACTGTTAAGGCATTAAGGGTTCTGAAACAAATCCTTGTATTGTGATAATGTTGGCAGGTTTGTCTATCTGCTGTTGCTTTAATGTTAGATCTGGATCGCATTCCTCTCTAAAAATGGGAAATGAATAACAACTGAAAACCATGTGGATACAATGTTTACACTGGCTGCACTTTTGCATAACAAAATGTACACTGAAATTCCTTGCCTGACTTGCTTCACCACATTAAAACTTTTAATTATATGATCTGTAATGTGCTTGCATGTGTTTACTGTTGCAGTGTTATGAGAAGTTTAAAAGTTTCGCTATCATCACAGCTTCAAGTAAACGGGCCACATGTTCACTCAGCCTTCCGTGGCGGAAATGGCTGGCTGTGGCCACACATAGGTCAAACAGCCCCTCGCTGGGGCGGCGACGGCTTGGTGGGACGCCGGGGCTCCACTCTGCATGGGACCATGGTTAGGCTTGCAAGTGCACCTCC
Source organism: Metallyticus violacea (assembly GCA_030762175.1). Taxonomy (NCBI): domain Eukaryota; kingdom Metazoa; phylum Arthropoda; class Insecta; order Mantodea; family Metallyticidae; genus Metallyticus; species Metallyticus violacea. The sequence goes on from CM060834.1 coordinate 60,804,582, forward strand.
CCCTCCACTGGAATCAGAGAATGCCGAAAGACGTCGAGAGCGTGTAGGCACGATGACAGATGGGGTCTGTGCTGTGACTGTGCTAGTAGTGCTACCACTTGCTGAGCCGCTTGACACACTGTGACATCGTACCACCCGAAGACCTCCACTGCTTCCCCCACTTGACCAATCTCCTGAATCTCCACTTCCCAGCACTCCTGCTGAGCTCGATCGATATGGTGGTGGGGACTCTCCATCAAATACTGTTCGATTGGGAGGTGGTCGAATGCACTTCTGGTATATCTCACTTTCCTGCACATGACCAAAGTATTCATTTTCAGTGGGCCAAATTCTTTATTCAATCTAAGTATTGGTTCTTTCATTAATAATGACCTTTTGAAGCTATAATTCATACAAAATACTCCTCAACTGTAATCAAATAAGAGATTTTATTGAGCAGTATGTTCTAACAACACAAAAAGAACACATAACAATTTAAAAACATAAGAATGAATTCAAACTAAAATTAAATTCCCTTTTATTATAAGGTTCAACATAGCACTGGATTTTAAATTTAGTATAAAAATATTTCTGATCAATAAATGAGTTATACTGTGCAATACACTCTTAACATCAGCACTAGTTTTTCTATCTCATATATATTTCATGCACGTTTCAGGAATTTCAAAAAAACACATCTATCTATTTATATATTTGTTTGTTTTTTTATTTCCTCCTTAGATTAGGTCAACATGGATAATGAGTATATCAATTTAATTAAATTTACATTAATATCTGACAAAATAAATTAGAAAATAATATGATTGGTGCAAATGAAATATAAACAAAACAATAATTCTACCTTAAGTTACATAGAGAAAATGCAATTTTAAATTTCATTCTAGATAATAATTATTAGCATTTGGTCCATGGAAGGGAACTATAAAATATTTTTTTCTTAAGGCTCTGTTTAAAAATTATCCAACTTCAAATTTAGCACAATTATTTCGTGCATTTTAAATATTAACTAACAAAGCTAACAATATATCAAGAAGTGAATGACATGATAAGAACAGTACACAAACTGCAGTTAATTGTTCTATGCCTATTTCTTTCTCTCTCTTTTAATAGGAAGCACATTATTTTCTACAAAACAGTCATTTTATGAAAGGTAATATGGAATAAATCTCTCACAGCAGAGAAAACCTTAGAAAAAGTCTCTGGGATGTATAGAATCAAATGAGACAAGTTTGTGATTCCAGAACATGGTAACTCAATTGGTTAGGCCATCAGCTAGGAAAGCCAAAGATCCTTGGTTTGAATCCTGGCTGTGACCCAAATTTTTAAAGGCTAATTCTTCCTTTCCAACTAATGTACTACACATAGCTAGCATGAAAGAATCATTTCTATAAATAAATTAACCACTATATAGTTGGCAGATAAACTAGATGCACAGACCAAAAGTACCCATAACATTATAAGTTGCCTCTTAGGGAATAAATCTCTTGCAGTAGAGAAAACCTTAGGGAAGTTTCTGGGATATATATAATCAAATGAGAACTGTGTTTGCATAGTTGGAGGACATAGTAGCTGGGTTGGTTAGAGCAGCAGCATGAAAGTTTGAATCCTGGCCATGACCTAATTTTTTCAAATCTGGTACTTCCTTTCCAACTAATGTTCTACACACAGCTAGTGTGAAAGAACTATTTCTATATAAAAGTAATAATTTCACTTTCTCCTGTGAACTTTTATATATTTTAATTTACTCAAACTAGGGGACACCTTGATCAAGAGATAAAATTGCTTACTATCCTTCAAGCTAATCTGGTTTTGAGTCTGGCAACTCAAGGTAAAATTTATTGTGAATAGTTTCTTGGTACGCTTCCTCCACATTATCCTGCCACTTAGTTCCACCAACTGATTTATCACTATTCTCATACTCCTCATAGTTCACCCAATTAAGATACATGGCTTCAGAATGAACTACACTATTGCCCCCTGTCTTCTAGTGAGGCTGATGTCTGATTAACAAGTCAGTTGGAATGACACCATCATTCATTAAATTGATGAAATGTTTAATTAAACTAAATGTACAAATTCAGAAGTAATTACTTATAAAAAAATAAGAAATAATTAATATCCGAATATTTTTAGAGGTTCTATTCACAAGAGAACTGCTTCTCTTGCTTGTTATACCTTTCCAGGTTTTTGTATGCACCAAGGGGATAACAAAGTTGAAGATCACAAAGTTGAAAACATTTATGACAGCAATTAGAAAATGTAAATATATAAAACTTACAGTTATGGTGACTGCTTAAATCCTCCATTTCCATTATAATATATGCTGCACTAAACTTTTAAAAATTACTTATGGAAAATTTTATTTTTTTCAGGAGGTAAGCAATCCTTTGCCAACTTTATGATTGAAACTAGTCCTCCTCTGTTAGAAGATTCTGGTAGCTCAGCTATATTAATGAATTACTTTGTTATGTGTGTGATAATTATAATTTAAATTAAAAAAATAGATGTTAAATAACTGATAAAATATTATGGATGACTTTTGTTGTTTATATCAACATTATCATTATTGTAGTCTTTAAGAATAGATAGATAAATAAATAGATATTCTAAAGCCTAGTTTCTGGAGAGAAGCAATTGCATATTAATAAACTCTTTGATAGTTTGGTTGAGAGATCACATTTAAGCAACAGAACATGAATGAGTGTTAAAAAATATAATCCAGAGGATTATTTAAATACAATTTACAAGAAAAAAATAGTTACAAGGATTGAAGCCAATAATGAAGTTACATATATACAAATAGAATTTAATTAACTGAGCTAAAGATTCTCTGACCATCTCTGGGGTGTTAGTATTGGTATGCTAATCACATGCCCTCCTGTTATACTGCCCTCGGCAGATGAGTAACTAGATAGATAGAAAATGCAGCAGACACTGTGGTCAGCCATAACCTTTGTGGGCTGCCATGCCAAGAGGGAGGGAGGGAGGGCAGATGGAAGGGAGAATGTTGGAGGAGACATTCTCTACCTTATAGAAATTGGAAAACTCAAGAAATTACTTCATAAAATACATAACAGAGGCATTTATTGTAAATTCAGAAGTACTTATTCAGCTGTTCAGAGAAATTGGATTTAATTTCAATAATTAATGAAGAGAGTGGATTTAGAAAATAGTTCAGTAATGATGTTAATGTAGTATACCAATGATGGCATGAACAATTGTAATTGCAAATAAAACCTTATTTAATCTATGCTTGGTTAGATGGATGTGATTATTATTTATTTAAATCAATAAGTCAATCATTATATAATATCCAATGGACATCTCTCTAGCTCAAATTGAGCTGTGCATAATTTGTGTTACAGCCAACCCTTAAAGTACTGATTCACACAAATAGATTATTACAATACAGTCCTTAGTTTCTGAAATTAATTCCTAATTAATTACAGAAAAATATGATAATTGCAAGTACACCGGGCAATCAAAGTATGTAGGCTTTCACAGCCAGTGTAAGTTACAGATACAAGAACTTCCACGCTTGTAGCCCATGGTCTACTGGGCTCCATGGCCTACTAGACCAGCAATTTTTCTATCTATACCAATGTAGAATATTTTTATAAGCATTCAGCTTATCAACATCAACAGTAAAAATAAGACTTTACAGAGTCTATTGAAAATTTGACTAATAATGGGATAAAATACAATTATGCTTGGAAGTAAAAAAAATAATTTACACTAATAAGTAACGTGAATATTTTCTGTAGAATATAAGCATAAGGGGTAGAGGTTTAGGGTAATATACAAAGTACAGAATATTTAGACCACATTGAAGAAAGTTTCTTTTTGCAGTAAGATACTGGATTGAAAATGGCTTAGAAGGTCCAAGAGAAAGAGATAAGGGCAAAATCCATTACATAAAAATATGAAATTATAGAACTGTATAATACATTCTTCTGAAAAATTTAAAGTAATAATGAATGAATAAAAATATTTTTGTTTTTCATTATTTGATGAAAAAAATGGATATATATATACATGATGTTTGATTTTTAGATTTTGAATCCAATATTCCTAAGGAGAAATAGAATATTTAGACCACATTGAAGAAAGTTTCTTTTTGCAGTAAGATACTGGATTGAAAATGGCTTAGAAGGTCCAAGAGAAAGAGATAAGGGCAAAATCCATTACATAAAAATATGAAATTATAGAACTGTATAATACATTCTTCTGAAAAATTTAAAGTAATAATGAATGAATAAAAATATTTTTGTTTTTCATTATTTGATGAAAAAAATGGATATATATATATATATACATGATGTTTGATTTTTAGATTTTGAATCCAATATTCCTAAGGAGAAAATTTTGCTAATCATTGCTGCCACTGTCTTAAATGGAAGAGAACACAACAACAACTCATTGGAAATGAGATTCAGGCTCACAAATGGAAATGGTTTGGATATACTTAATGGAAAGCATTATATTGGAGTCCCCAAGGTAGCAGAAGACCAGGATGACCGAAAAGTCCTGGTAAAGAACTTTCATCAAGGAAGTAGAATCTATATCTGTAGTAAAATATTGTGGAGAAATTAAACATCTGGGCAAGAACCAGATTAGATGTAAACTGCTCACCTCTGATCTTTACTCCAGTGGGAGATACAGGAACTGAAGGCAGCAATGATATGATGGAGCATTTATAGGCAGGCAAACTCTATGAAGTATAAACTGTAGCAAGAAATACTTGCCCTATGACATTCTATATCCACTGCTCAACTCAATATCTAAATTTAACTGACCTAAATTCTATACAATATAAACAATAAGAAACTGCCTTGGTATCATGAGTGCTCAGACTTGTTTTACATACCCAAAAAAAGATAATCAGTATTTTTAATAATGATGAAAGTTGTAATGCACCACCTTTTGTAAAAGCTTTGAAAATATTTGATTCCATGGCATAGCTTTTATACAATCATTACATTAGATTACCATACTTTGTTCAGACACATTATTATATTCTCTAGTGAGTCTTAACATGAAGCTTTCATCAATCCTGGATTGAGAGGCTATAAAAGTAAAGAACTTCTGAGAATAGGAGTTACAGAAAGCTTTAATTTGAAAAGCCAGTTGAATGTATCAAAAAACTTGGATTTTCTGATCCAATTTCTATAAGTAGCAGGGATTAAAAAGAACAAATGAAGTCATGATCCTGGAGCGTACTTCAAAATGACCATAAACATTCGCTTTATCATTGTATAACAATACTGATCTGAGTATAAGAATTTCTCTCTGGATTTTTCTATTTCATAACATAAGTCAGTAATTTATCAAAATAAACATATTTGGTTAAGTTTTATTTTGTGAACATAAAATTTGTGGATAATTTCTAATTTTTGAATGCTAGTGCAGTACAACTGAATAAACATTTTGGAATAATGAGGGTAGATTTTGGAAGAAGAATAGACAATGCCTAAATTTACTTATAAGTATGCCCAAGAACTTTAGGTTTAAAGCAGCAAGATAGAAAGCATGAGGATGAGATTTTCAAGACAAAATTGGGAATGAACAAAGAAAAAAGGACCAATATTCAATCACAAATTAAAGAAAACATCTAAATTAAATTTAAAAATATAACAAAAATCATAATTTCAGATGCCATTCCTAATACATCCTCAGTAAGCACATGTTATGAAGTTATATGGAATAGAAATGCCTGGCAGCCAAGTAGAATTAGAAACAATTATTTTTTAGCTTATTCAGTACAACTGAATAAACATTTTGGAATAATGAGGGTAGATTTTGGAAGAAGAATAGACAATGCCTAAATTTACTTATAAGTATGCCCAAGAACTTTAGGTTTAAAGCAGCAAGATAGAAAGCATGAGGATGAGATTTTCAAGACAAAATTGGGAATGAACAAAGAAAAAAGGACCAATATTCAATCACAAATTAAAGAAAACATCTAAATTAAATTTAAAAATATAACAAAAATCATAATTTCAGATGCCATTCCTAATACATCCTGAGTAAGCACATGTTATGAAGTTATATGGAATAGAAATGCCTGGCAGCCAAGTAGAATTAGAAACAATTATTTTTTAGCCTTGTATGCTAAAAGAAAAATGCTAGATAGAAGGCAGAATTCTGCATTATGCAAGATTCCTGATTCACAAATTATGACTGGAGTATAAATATGCAATGAACAAATTTAACCAAGCCTAAGTTACTCAGATTTCTGCAAGATTTTCAGTGTTAACTGCTACATTACACGTATTTTTCTACTCTGAAAATAATGAAAATGTCAGAACAACTGAACTGGTTAGGAAAAGAATTATCAAAATTGTGCTTTTAATTATTCTAATATTCCATAAGTTTAAAGGCATACTTGTACAATATTAGCTCATTTTCAGCAATATTAATATTTTCAGGCTAGGTTGCCAACTGTCACTCTTATCAATACTTGTATTGGGCCTATGACACCAAAGGAAACATTTAACAATTAAATTCTCACTTACTTCCATGGAGAGGGGGGGGGGGATTCATTACAGAAGTTATATCTTTTAGAGTCAAGTTAATATTTTGCTTAATGTACTAGGAATGTTCAATAAAGAATGATAATCCTTTTATGGATATAATTTCTTACATTAAAATATATTTTACAATATTTTTATAGCTTAATATATACTCAATGTTAAGTTTCATTACTGTCACTTCTAGTTCCCGACTGTGAGAGGCGTTGAGACATGTTCAGTTCAGCTTACAGAAAAATGGAGGTGATGCAAAACGAACAATATGCTGCTCTGAAATTCTGCTTCCACTTCAACAAATCTTTAGCTGAGGGCCTATGGAGATTTTGTTTTTCCTTATAGCACAGCTCAAAGATGGTTGAAAATGTTTAAGGGAAGGCAATCATTTTCAAAGGAAGTTGAGCTAGGTGCTCAACTTTGTGCTCAAACAGAAGAAAAACACTTCTGCTGTCATTGTGAGTAAGGGTCATCAAATAAAATGAATAACACTTTCAGAAATTCTGAACATTTCACACTGGGTATAGCCATACATTGGTAGCTGAAAAATTGTACATGAGATGCATTTATGCATGGTGGGTTCCGAAACAAAAGGATGTTTGTGTGCAGGTTTGCATGCAGTTGAAGATGATGTTACAGGAAGATGCAGAATTTATTTCAAAGGTAATCACACTGATTAAACTTGGCTATATCATTTCAATCCTGAGAGCACGTAGCAAAGCTCCATTATCACCAACATATAAAAAAAAAAAAAAAAAAAAAAAAAAAAAAAAAGCAAAAATGGTTGCTTCTGCTACAAAAGTTGTGGTCATCTCATATTTTGATATTCAAGGAATGGCTTACCACCATATTACACCTGCATACATAATTGTAACTGAGCAATACTATAGAGATGTCCTGAAAACTCTGCAAGGCAATATTACCTACAAAAGGCCACATTTTATACAAACTGAATGCTGCATCACTATAATGCATGGCCACACATTACAAATGTGGTTGCTGATTATCTCACAAAAATCAATGTGAAGTGTGTCCCCCATTCTTCCCATATTCCAGATTTTGCCCCATATGACTGTTTCCTTTTCCCCAAATCATGGGAGGCATTTTACATCATCAGAAGCATTGCGGAAGGCTGTGGAGGTGATTCTGAAGGACCATTCAAAAAATGGTTTCTAGAATGTCTTTGAAGACAGGCAGAAATACTGGGACAGGTGTATTGCATCCAATAAGGACTATTTTGAGAAGATTAGCATTAGTAAAGGTATGTTGTCAAAAAAAATTTTTAAAAGTTTTAAATAATGGAACTATAATCAACACAATTCTATGTCACAAAGTCAACTATTGGAATTTTATGGTACCAATGATATTTATACTAAGTTTAGTAATTTCTAAGGCCACATTTGCTGCCATTTAAGTAATTTGAATTAAATTAATGATATAACACTAAAGTAGTAAAGGATTATTAAGGGCATTAAAGTATTATACAATAATAAAATTATGTAACTAACATACTCTTAATTTCATTACAAAATAGTGCTATTAAACACATTGTGAAGTCTTATTTTGATTTAAAGTAAAACACTAAAAATCATGTCGTCACATTAAAACTTTAAATCAAAATAAGATTAACAAAAGTTTCACTGTGTGGATTCCGAAATTCCGTAAACACATTGTGAAGTATTTACTAGAATTTTATTTGTTCACAGAAAGATTTAAACCAAATGGGAATCACAGCATCATTATCATTACTACATCTGTCTGATATTTAAAAGCTTCTCAATTTAAATTCAATGTTAATAAAACAAAATAAAATTTCAGCTTAGGGAACAAGAAAATGTATGTAAAATAGTATATGTGAACCAGTTATTGAGCAAGTAAAAAACACCAAATTCCTATAATTTGTATTGATAAAAGCTTAACTTTAATGAAAATATACACATCCTTTGCAAAAAGTAGGTTAGTGGTTATATTTGCTGAGAACATTGTCAAATTACCTAGAAAAGGACATTTTAAAATTAGTACATTATGGAACAATACACTCAATTACTAATTATAGAATTAAAATCTGGGGTGGTACAGCTATTGCAAAGTTAAATAGGATATTGGGGGGAGGGTAGAGGAAGGGACCAGACTGTAAAAGAAGTGTTTAAAAATCAGCATATTTTAGAGGCAGTTTTGCTTTATATGTATAAAGTTACATTGTTAATTAAAAAGAAACAAAAGGCATTATTATTTACATAACACTAGAGGTATTAAGAATTATCATAGAGTAATCACAACAAAAGCTGTAATGGAAAAAGATCCCTAAATCAGAGAAACTGTTATTCAATAAATTACCAGAATCCATAAAATCTGCACAAGGTAACTCTTTTAAAATGATGTTGAAAAACTATCTGTTGAGAAAATGCCTATATAGAAATGATGAATTATAGCTTTTGTAACTTCGTATGTATGTAACTATATGCATATATATTCTAAATATGTAAATAGTGTACTGTAGGAAATTGCCACATATAATCTTTTGTAATTACATTATGTAGGATACAATATAGAGAAAAGAAATTAAATTAAAACTTCTCTCACTCACTGAGTAGTAAGAAACTACTAACTAAAACTAATATAAGGAAATTAAAGCTAATTATGTAATGTACAAAGTGACAAAACCTGAAACACACATAGCATGTCTATGGATGAATAAACCGTCATCATCATCACCACCACCATCTAAAAAACTTAGCAAAGCAACAGGAATTTCCAGGGATAGAATGAAGTCCTTTCTTATTGAAAAAGAGAATTACACCCTTCACCAGCAGACTAGAAAGAGATTTCCCACCAAAAATTATCATGTGATGAACATTGAAGACCTTTGGGAGGCAGACCTAAACAACTTCATTTCTTGTATTGGTCATTTGGTGAGTGAACATTTTTAAAAAACATATATTCCTCCAACCCTACTGTCAGTTATCTATAGGTGAAGCTGGTAAACTTAGATTTGCTTTCCATATATCCAAGCCAATAAGTAGTTCCAAAAAAAATAAGAAGCAATTCATTTCCATCCTTTGGGAAAAAAGCTATATTTGAACAAATTATATATAATTTTAAATTAATACATTTTTAGTATCACTAAATGTATTAACTGCATTAGTACAGAAAGCAAATAAAAAAGTAAACCTTATCAATTTTTAGCATTTTTAAAAAGTATACTACAAATGCAGTGGAAAATCTAGATACATGCACTATGCAAAAAAATTATCAATACAGTTAAGCAAACTTTTCACTCATAAATTTCATGAACTTAAAATAATTTCTACTACAGAGAGATAAAATGAATCTTTAGCAACCATTCTACAACTCCTTCTTTACTTCAATTAGTTCCTGAATGCTTAAGGAATTTTGTGAAAATAGCATCAGCTGGTGCATGAAGAAAATAATTCTAACAAATATAGCTGAAATAATGATTATATAGCTATATTAGCTGGAATTATTTTCTTCCCTTACTTCTTGCATCAGCTTATGTATTTTTTACAAAATCTCTTAATGCATTCAGAAGCTAGTTAAAATCAAGAAAAAGTTGTAAGAATGGTTGCTAAAGGTTCATTTTATCTCTCTGTAGTAGAAATTACTTTAATTTCATGAACTTTTTCATGAAAGCTTTATTTAGCTGTATTGATCATTTGGTTTGACAACAACTGTAAAATTCTAAAAGAGAAAGGCCTTGCTATCAAGTGTATGTGAATCTTATTACTCAGCTTTACAAGAATGAATTTCCAACTGAAACCCAAAGTGCAAAAAAATTAGAAAGAAAGCATGAACAGTAAAGGTAAACTGCAGCAGTATTGACCTTTGTAAAGAAAGTAGTGATTCAAGAAAACTCACCACATAGAGAAGCCTTACCACCCACATATAAACATCCAAAAGCACTATATGTTGCATACTTCATGAAAATTTGGTACTAGAACAACAGAGCATTGTAAAGCACGTGGGCATACCTAGAGAAAGCAGCATATCTAGAAATGCTTCACATATGCCAGAAAATTGTACAAATGCATCTGATAGTTGATAAATTACAATGCGTGATTTCTCTGGATGAGGCTCAGGTATATTTGGATGTTAAAAAAACTGACACCATGCCATTTATTACCATCCAATAGACCAAAAGGGCTGCTTCAATTTAATCCAGGAAAATAAAGAAAAGTTTTCCAAAGAGTTTGTGGTGGTTGCAGACTATTGTGCCCGGAGAGAATGTGAAATTCACAGATTTGCAAATAATGTCCAGGTACTTCAAGGTCCAGAAATACAGCATGGATCCTATTTTTGATGAAGAGATTTCTGGATTGTATGATGATGACACTTTCACATGAATAAGGCATCCAGTTCATATACCACAGGACAAGATTTCCTTAACACTACTTTCTCCCATTTCTCTTAACTATCTCATGCCTCCCCAGCACCCTCTATACTTTCCTGGATACAAGGTGCTATGTTTGACTTTTGGACATTATGAATGAAAGTGTTAATAATATTCATAAAGTAAAATGTGTATGAAGTAATGCTTCTACTTACTTCACAATTATTCTAACAGTGTCCTATAACAGTGTATGTGACTGCTTCTTTGGTCTCATGGTTAGTGCTGCCAACTACTGGCTGAAAGGTCCTGGGTTGGATCCCCAGTACTGTTTAAAAATCCACTAAATTAGGGAGGTCTGAAACATCTTCAACCCAGTCTTGTGATGACAATTGGTAGCTACCTGATAGAGAAGTAGCAGCTCCAGATCAAAATGCCTTGTGGCAGCAGCCATCATGGTGCGTGTAATGATTACATGCCCACCTGCAATACTGCATTCTTGCCATGATCTCACAAGACAAAGAAAGAGGATGCAGCAGTCACGAAGCTAAGCCTTGGCCTTTCAGCTCAGATGGGCTTGTGGCTAGTTTTTTTGTAGATTTATGACAGCATATATAATGATTAGACTCAGAAGATTTAACCCCTTGCAATTGTTTACAATAAGTGAAGTCATGTAAAATAAAGAAAACAAGCATAATGCCCTGGGCTCACATGTCCTAGATAGAATGCACACATGCATAGATATATGTGCAATGTATGTGTCTTTTTCCCTCTTTCCCATGGAGTTTCCAGCTCAGAAAACAATAAAATGCTATTAATATTCCCTTGAAATATATTCTAGTGGACTAATTTACATAAAGCACAGAGCATTCTTTATATTCATTTTTTTCTTATCTTTTGACATTAAATGTTGGATGATATTCTGAAGTAATGGTAATCAATATGCAACTATGTTTAATTTTAGGCCATAAACAACAAATATTATAATGCATATTCTCTTAACCACAGCATTCAGATAGATTATATGAAGCCCTTAGCACTGAAACTCATCATGCTGTTGATCTTATAACAACATTACAATTAACAGCCAATTTCAGATTACTAATGCTATTGATTTTATAACAACATTATAATTAACATATATTTCAGATTATTAAAGGAAAAAATACCAAATATGCAAGTAAAATGGTTAGAGAAAGTATATGGTTCAACAGTAGAGAGCAGAATGGTGTATGGAATCGAAATTTGGGGGCCAGATGGAGGATGGAAAATGATAAATTTGATAATAGACTATTTTGTAGGATTGTCCTAGTTTTATCTATATCTTCACCTAACAAGGTTGCTCTACTGGAACTAGGAAGACTGAACTATAAAAGCAAGTTAACAGAAAGAGTACTGAAATATTGGTACAGAATAGAGAGACTTGAAGAGGAGAATATCATCAAATAGTGTTTGGTAGCACAAAGAAAAATTAAGGGGAGAGAAACCTGGATATCTAAAATTCAAAATATTTTACAAGTAGTGGGCATGGGATCAACATGGTATGGGGGAGGGGGAGAGAATGGGAAAAGGATTTTGTAAAGAGATAAAAATAAGAACTAAGGATATTGAAAAAAGAAAATTGGACTGGTCTTAATGTCAAAAAATCTCAGAAATTATATAGCACACTAAAAATGATTGGGGAAGAGAAAGATGCATTGAAACCTGTAATAAGGCAGGAAGGGAAAGAATGGCATGATTTAGAACAGGAGTAATCTACTTAAGTGGGATAAAAAATGGATATATAAAGGAGAAATGTCCAATATGTGAAGAACCAGATAGTACTTGCCCTTGTATTCTAGAAGGTAAGCAAACCAAGTTTTGGTGAGAAGAGTTCCTTTTGGGAAAGTGGGAAAACTTACTAAATGAAATAAGAGGCAAAAGAATTTTAAATCTAAAATTAGATGAAAATATAAAGAAACTTGGAAAGTAAATCAGCAAGATGAGACAAAAATGGTTATGGAAGATGGGCAAGACAAATGGAAACAGCAATATTGACAATGGCACTATTCTCTTACAAAGTATGAGGTAATCAGTTTTGGCTTTAAGAACCCTGGTAATCATTGCAGTTAAATTTGGGGAATATAGTAATAAAAAACATTGATTCATGCTACATTATTAGGATTATATATTGACAAGACATTTATTTATAATACCCATATTGAAAAACTAGCGACAAAACTTAATCATGATCTATTTGTTCTGAGATACTTGAGCAAGCATGTTCATCCACAAACATCTAGGACCATTTATTTTGCCCTTATCCATTCTCTCATTGCATATGGAATTGAAACTTCTAAACTTATTCAAAATACAATATTCATCTTGCAAAAAAGGGTTGTGTGATATTTGGGAAATTTAAAACAAACTGAATCTTGTAAAAATATGTTAGGCAACTAAAAATACTTACTCTACCCTTTTTGTATACATACACTAGAGTTGTTTTGCATTTAGTCAAGTATAAGTTTTCCATGAATACAAACTGTAGTGTTCACAACCACAATACTAGAAGTAAAGATTTCCTTGCTCTCCCCAGACATAAATTACAGCTGTGTGAGAAGATGCCTAGCTATATTGGAATAAAATTATAAAATAAATTTCCTGATAATACTAAAAATTGCATTGGATACAATAAACTCAAGAAACACCTATTTTATTTCTTTATAGACAAGGTTTACCATGATATTGAAGAATATGTAAATCATAATTAACTTATTCTTAAATTGACTCACTAGCTAATTAAGAATATATTAATCTCTTCTGAGTAGGATATTTAGAACACTCTTTATGTTTTCACTTAATATTTAAAGAATATATTAGTTGCTTCACTATATTAGTTTTCCAATACGAAATTAATTTTAAATATAATTAACTATTATGTTACACATATTTATGTACTATATTATTGTATAATGTGTGTATATGTGGGGAAATTGGATAGTTTATAAGTTGTCACTTTTATTATAAATTTAGTTATTTTATACATTGACATGGCTTAATTGTGTATAACACTATATTAACCTGAAATTAATGAAATGAAATCTAATAAAGAATATATATCCCCATTACATACTCAACTGACATTAATTGTAATGGGATATGGAAGGAATGCGATTGCATAAATTGAGGATGATTAAGTGGGAAATTTAAATGATTTAATAACAGTAAGTTTACATGCATTGTGAGTATAGAAATATAAATTGTGTTACTTTGATTTTAACATGTTAACTTATTTATGAAAAACTGCATGAAATTGATTCTATTTATATGTTAAAAACATTATATCTGCATGTAAATTGGAAATTAGAAGAAATAAATTCATTCATACTAAGGAAACAGAGCTTAATGACAATCAAACCTGTCAACCATAAAGTTCTTGAAAATAAAAAAATTTACCTAGAATGTAAATGCATATAACTACCTGTATTCAATAAATAAAAAATTATTTTCTTCTTCTGAAGAGTAAATGTATAGCATGTCATCACATTCATTGTCTGAAAGTGGAAATTTACCTGCTCATTGTCTCGTATCTGAAGACGTGTTGAGCTGCCATAGGGGACCTCTTCACCATCAGGAAGAGCAATATTAGGTGGCAGATCCAGCTCCAGGTCTGTCTGTACTGAGTGAAGCCTCACCTGGCGGTCCCTCCGTGCCGCCATTTCATGGCTCAGCCGGTCCATGACCCACGGCCCCGACAGTGCCAGCATCTGCAATAAATGCATAACTTGGCCTTCAGATTATTCAATGAAATTGAAAAATAATAATATACAATTAAAAGAAATTTCTTGCCATGATCATTCAAGAAAGCAGAACCAAGTTGAACACTTGTTCATCATTTTCAAAATGCATCACAGTACTGCTCTGAGTAAATTTCAGAAAGTTGTTTATAACATTTTCAAGTAGTTCTTTAGCAACTAATTCAAACAGCTATTCTGTTACAGAGCTGCTGCTGTTTTGCAGCAATATTTAAGATGTGCACATCACTTTAAAAGACATAAAGGGAATGCCTAAATAAAAGAGAAAATTCAAATTTAACACATATTGTGTATTCTACAGGCTATATTTTGAACTATAGGTTTTAAAATATCACTAACAGCTATACAATGGGGAATAAATATATGTTAATTATTCATCTTTTCTACCACCAGCTAGAGCCTTACAAATGTGAACAAACCTTTTTTACATTCTTTCTAGATGCTAAATTTGGATTCTTATGATTCCAAATGTTTAATATTATATATTTACATCTATTTTACAATGTTCTCTTCATTTGAAAGACAACTACTTTTCATACTTTTAATAGTAAAAATTGTAATACCACAGAGAACAGATGTAAACTGCTAGACATTCCTCAATGAGCAACAATTGCATTCCAGAGAGCAATATCAATAAATTTAATCAATTTATTAACATAACATTCAGTGCATTGTGCAATTTATAAAAGTAAATAAATGTTATCTTTAGAATTATAAATTTTGCATTTAAGTTCAAATGCAATAGAATACCTCTAACCTCTCAACATCCTATGATATTCTCTTTCTGTGGCTTAGCAAAAGCATGGGTTGGAGAAGTATATAGCATGCCTAGCTGTAGTTCCAGAAAAATAAAAAAAATATTATTCTTATTTGAATGCTTAATGAAAAGTTCAAAATAATGTAAGCTGAACTATAGGGATATTCTCATCATTACTGAATAGTATGCACCATTTGAAAGGTCATATATGTATAGGCTGACCAAATGTATGAACTGAAAAACCACAACACTTCCCAATTATAGATTTGCTGAAAAGAGACATTGGTATTACAGAAGACCACCATGACCAGAATTTCTAGGCAATAAATGGAAATTTTTATGTTATGCAAAATTACAGCATTTGTGACATTACATAATTGATTACACATACAGACATACTTTTATATCGGGTAGACGGTGTATTTGCAGAACATTTTGGACAAGTTCTGTATCTTTAAACTCAAAATGATACAAGCCTGCACACTAAAGTATAATTGTACAGCACTTGTAATGTTGCTTCCAGTGTACTAATTTCCAGCCCATTTCTTTCTTCTCTTCTTGAATATTCATATAGGGGATATTCTGAACATTTGCATTGTTAAATGAAATTGCAAGAATGTACCTACAAATTTTGTACAGTTCAGAATATGTTTCTTAGCAACTAAAAATTATTGTATGCTAGAAATTAAATATGCATGCAATTTAAAAATTGTAAAAATAACTGCTACTGATATGAATAAACTGGGACAATCCTGCACTCTGAATGAAGTAGTTTTTCAGGATACTGGGAAGAAGTGTGAAAAACTGGGATATCTGGTCAACCTAGTCAATGTGCTCTACCTGCTACTTTGCATGTCATACTCTGCCTCCACATTTTAACCATATGCTCCTAAACTTCTCCTTATGTTTGATTCACACACAACAAATATGAATGACTAAAAATTCAATGGTTTTACAGTGCTACATTATACCAAAAACATGTATCACTCAGACAAGATCACAAATGTGCAGCAGCGAAAGTGAGCTGCTTTTTAAAAAAAAATTCTGCTCTGACTACATTATTAAATTCTATAAAATTATTTATTTTTCTGCATGTAAAAATAATAGTAGCTTAGTGTCATAAAGAATACACTTTAATTTTGGGCTACACAAAGAAGCAGCTTTTATACTTATTACAAAATGTACAAAGTTGCTTTGAACTATGTAGGCTCTTCAAACTGAGCCTGTGAATGTCCTAACGTGTTTACATGCAAGTCAGACCCTGCCTTCAGATAAAAAGTAATAACAATTTTTTGTATGTTCATAATAAAAGCATAATATTTGATAAGCATACTGTATTTGGTTAAGCAGTTTTTAGATTTGGCTAGAGAGAAATATATAAAATAGAATTTATATATGGCTGAATGATATAGGAGCTGAGTGTCCTGCATTTCATGATCTGGCAACTTGTAGATCTGGCTCTTAAAAGAGCTCTGCATCCATCAAAAGTACAGAAATTTTAGAATTTTTCATGATTTTATAATATTGTATTATTGCTTATCTCCTATTTTTGAAATAATTGTATTAACTTTTAGGTATAACTAAGTTAAAAAATAAAAAGAATTCATAATTTTATCGTTGATGTACTGGCAAGGAACAGCTTCTGCTGAATTTTATGTCTTTGATTTGGCTGCACCACTAATTCTTAATCTATTATTTGATACTCCTATTCCCCCTTTCAAAAATGCCTGTTCCTCTTTCTTTCTAAATTAATAGCCAACATGATTCAAATTATTATGTATAAACGTGTATACTTTTCCTTTACAATTGGCTATCTAAAAACTAGAGGTTTAAGCAAACATTTTTTTTAAAAACACTACATATTCGGCATATTTTATTTATTAATAACTCAACAATGCAGTAAAATCTAGACACTGAAGCCCATCAGCTTTCACTTCATGTGCTCATCTTCCGTATTCATAAGTTTGGTGGTAACATGAGCTTAAAGTACTAGTAAATAAATTTTTCTTTGTGTTTTATACAGTTACAGCACCATATTCAGTCTTTTGTAATGTGAGAAAGCAGCATATAATATTGAACCACAATTACTAATGCGTTAGGATGCATATCGTGAGACCTTGTGGGTTAAAGGTGGCTGTGCAAGGTCTGCAATTGCAGCAGCTCTGCAGAACAACGGCCAGACGAAAAGGGGGGTCCATTTGAAAGGGAACGGAGTGTACCGACTGATAGCGACAGTGATGGTGATAGTGACAGTGGCGTGGCGGCGGCGGCGGTGGTGGGGGTGGCTGCTGTCTGTCTGTCTGTCTGGTCGGGGCCACGTGCTACATGCTACCAACTTCACTCCGATCAATAAACCGGCTTGGCGGACCGAGCGACCGGCCTCGAGCATTGCTCCGGTCTGTCTCATCGGCTGACCTGCACTTTCCCTCTCGTCTGCCCGCTCCGCCACCAACCGCCTGCTTTTCTTTTCTCTGATCCACGGTTCGATACCCAGACGTTCTCCCAGTCATCCTTGCTCAAGAGGACATGGCGGCTCCATACAATAGCAAAACAGCTCTATATGTGGAAGATATCCCAGCAAGATTTATGGCAAACCCATTCACAGTTTAATAATACGGAAGGCAACTTCATTTTTTTCAGCAATATATACATATCCCATTTGCGAAGTCGTGTGTGCAAACAATACATTCCAATTTTGACACATAAAATTAGAAGTGAAGTTATAACCACAAGCTTGCGTTCTGCTTTATCGCTTTCTTTCGTTCCATTACGATTTTATTTTAGAAACATTCGACACTATTTGTTACGAAAGTTGTACCTTATAAAAAGCTCTGTTTTATTCCACATTTACGATAAAGAGAGGGATTCCCTTTCTAAATTCACAACAAACTTAAGTATTTTTTTTTTTCAGGAAAAATAATTACACTTGGAAAACAAATTTTTGTAGGTAGACATCACATTTACAATGTACTAGTATTTTTTCCAAAGTTAATATACATTTAGATGTTTTAAAAATTACTTATAGATATGTGGAATTAGGTCTGCGAGTTAATAGCTCACCAACCTATGAACTAGCCTGCATAATTTTATAAAATGGAAAACTGCAATTAGATTTGAGAGAAAAGAAATCTAAAAATTTCACCGAGAAAATTTATTTTTCCTGTGTATCGATTTTCATTAAATGTAAACAGTTATTACAGAAGCATATAATAAAATTGTGTTATGTGTTATACATCTATTACTTATATTAGTTAACGTAAATTGTTTTGTAAAAATAGTATTAAGTAATACAATTCTAGTGTTTCTAACTTTAAAATAAATGCTGCCTATATACTATGAGCAAATACAAATCATTTAAATGGTCTAGTGATATTCACATGTAAAGTTCTAACATATCTGTATTTCACTGGAGTTTCCATTTTTATGCTATTTTGATAATGTCGTTTTATCTGCTGGACGCAACAAATACTAAGAGTGAAACAGCCGACATAAAATAATATTTGCGTTCCACTGGTTCATGTATGCAAGTACTTTAAGTGAGAATGTGTCTAATTTTGCATAGCATTGTTTCAAATTATATTCATTGCATAGTATAATTAATCACACACACACACACACAGATATATATATATATATATATATATATATATATATATATATATATATATAATACAGGACATTTTGTAGCACATGAACTATTCGTCATATTTGAATGTGAGAAAGCATTATTAAGCACTCGTTCGCGGGAATTTTAATCATATCTATTAAAATATTTATTATAGCGTCAAAGTATATGAAATATATTTTCCAAACATAGATTAATATGCTATCAAAGAAAAAAAATCTTCAGTTATCAATTCTTCTTCAAAGTAATAAGCATTGATTTTATATATTTTCACAGTTTTCGTACGGTATTCTTACTTTTACTATAAAAACTCAGAAGAAAGTATATATTCACAAGAAAATATCGCCACGGGTGACTGAAGTTATTTACGGCACGGACACGTGAGCGGGAGGTCTGGGTTTTGATTCCCGCCAGGACCACAGTATGTGAAGTAGGAACGGCTTGTGTCGGCACCTTTGGTGTAGTTGTACTTAAATCTGGCTCCGAGTTGAGCCTATTTCTCAATGCATCCGTTATCGCCGCATCTAACATAGCGTTCAACAAACAGCGGTTAAACGTTGCAGATTCATGAATTAAAATGTTAACCGTAAAGAATACGCATTTATTATTTTCAAAAGAAATTCCTTTATATTTTTTCAGTTAAACATAAAATAAGGATTTTGGAGAAAAAATAATATATTTAAGATATTCTCTCCTTCTCCCACTTGATTATCGAGTAATATCCTTTTGGTGAGTATAATATGGTAAAAGTGCTTTAAACACAATGTGCCCTTTTCAGAACGTTGGTGGAGAATTTTTAAGCATTCAAAAACCACCAATACACAATAAAAACGGAAAACTTGAGGGAAAACAGAGATCTGTTATTTACGGTAATTCGTAAAAAAATATGCCACGCTCGCCAGCTCCTTAACATAATTTGTTTTAATATCAGAAACGTCATAGACATGTTGTTACAACTATAAAAGATTTTTTTACTGATTTTATTAATGGACGCTCTTTAACATCTCAGGTCATCAGCGTCCCATTCAATCAGGGCGTGAAACGGCCGACAAATTTTGCTCTTGCTTCTTTCAGGCTTGAGGTTCTTTTTCGTGCCGTAAAGTACGACACGGGACCCACGGCTTTACTTCCCTTCCGAAGGAAGCTATACTTAGGATTTTTACGCTCGAAAAATCCATCGGTTCTGACCGGGTTTGAACCCGCGATCTTGGGTTCAGAAGGCAAGTATGGTTACCACTACACCACCAGGACCGACGATTTGTGCGTGTAAAAATGTAAATATTGATGTATTAATTTTTAGTTAAAGGTAACGTAACCTATGCGTTGTCCTCCGTAACTTTCTGGCTGCGATATGTTGTTCCTTATTACAAAACAAGAGTTTTTCACTTTTTACCATGCTTTGTCTTATTGGAATTCCCAATTAATTCTTACACACACACACACTAACCTTAGCCTAACCTCGGATAAATCGTAGAAACCGGTGAACCCTGTGGTTTGCTGCGGCTTGCTACGGTCCGACGGCCTACGCTCGCCTCCTTTTCGTAAATATAAATTGATAGGAACGGGTAAAGCTCTATAATTGTGGAAAATCTCCAGCAGGGGAAAAAATCTTAAATATGATTTGATAAAAAAAGATACGAAACCCCTACATTCACAACTATAGTATGACCGTCCGAGCTATCATACCATGGTGCTCGAGAGCATTATTATCTAGCTATATCACTACCTTCGACTTACTCTGCTATCGCTCGGAAGTGCCTTGGAACTGGAGCTCTAGCAGTTCCTAGTACCTCCGAGAATTCTTCTACGTGTAAAAGTGAAAATAACCGCAGGCTTTAATTCACAGGAGCGAGGTAGTGCCAGCATAATAACCTACCGCTACCAACCCTGAAACTGAAACAAACTCTAAACGTAAATAGTAAATATTTCAGAATGCTCACATTTGGCAGTATCGATGGCATACAAATGTCTGATAGCTGTCTAATTTATTAAAAAAGTAGCAATAAATATTCTGGACTTGTGTTCATTTATGTAATTTCTTTATTTATGCAGAGCCATCTGAAGGAAAAGCCAGGTAGCACAGTTCATTTCGTGATAGGAGCACTCGAAATTCGATCCAGCGAAATATCCAGGCCGTCATTACTACATATTTTGCCCAATAATGTCCTTCATGACTGAGGTTTTTTTTTTCCCCTTCCTTTTTGCAAGTATTCCTCAGTCCTCATAAAATGGGTAATGCCGGGGAGGTACCCCAAACTTAGGCTTGGAAAAAATCCTTCTCCAATTTAACATTTTATCTCATGTTTCATCAGTATCCACAGGCTGAGATGCTGCAGCAATAAACTCGGGTGTTAAACACTGTAGTGTGAAAATGATTTTTTTTAATTGGCTTGCATTATTGTGTATGAATAATGACTACACGTCATTTACCCATTTTCCTGGTGATTTATATCGTTAATTATTTAATATCGCAGCCTTTTGGATTTCGTGATAAACTATACTAAGTGAATAAAGTACATAGCTGGACGAGTTAATTAAAAAAAAAAAAAAAAACCCCGCAAAAATTTTCGCGCAAATTACCGAAAACCACACTAAATATGGTTTTTATATGTCTACAATTTCTAATGCCACAAACTTGGGTTATTTATGATCTTTCTTTTCTCATGTGACGTTTGCATGCTTACAATGCTGTTATCTAAAATATAATGCACTATCCATATTACATCTAAGGTCATAAAGCAAATGCTTAGTACCGCGAAAAGAAAGAGCGCAGTCTGTGTCGATCCAAGAAAGATACAAAAGTAAGTTAGATTTGTCGCCCTAACCTGGCACCCCTGCGCAAAGAGTGGCGTTTGTGCAGAACAGAGTTCGTGTTTAGATCTTGCTAAAAACCCCTTTCGTTGCAGTAGGGCTAAGAGGTGCATCGTAACACAACGCGTGCAACTGGAAACATACTCCAAAGATTAAATAAACGGGCAAAAGTCTGGATTACATAGGGATTCATTGTGACACTTTTTATGTACCAAATAAAATGTCCCATTCATCCATATTGAAATAGTGCCAGCAGTTTGGACAACGCTGTACAGAATGATGCTGATCGACAAGAAAGAAGCCAACGTCAAGCACTGAATAACTTGTGCTGTAGGTTGATATACAGTGACTGTAGCGGAAATTGCACATTAGTTGGGTATCTCAATCGACAATGCTCATTTGATCGTCAGAGAACCGAAAAATTAGTGAAACGACCCGACAGGAGTCACAGACTGAGTCGAAAAATAGTGTGGAATGTCCGTGTCATATTGTAGTGCAATGCCTTCCTCAATAAAAAATTCTTGTGCCGAAATAACAACTGTAACTACTCTCTTAGCAGCTGAAACCTGCGCTTACCCTATTCAACTTCCTCTAGAAATATGTAATAAGCCTTCGGTGCTAAACGGCATAACTCGTGTACTTTTTTTTTTTTTTTTTGAGTAGTGTTTAACGCCCGTTTTTACTACTGAGGCACCACAGGCGGTTCGTGTACTTAAATTAAGATATACAAACGTGAAAATTTGTACCTTGCATATATGATTAATTTTTCTCCAGAAAAATACTATTGTAGCAAAGTTTATTTATACCTTGCTACCTATGACCGATGGCAGGCATTAACATAGACGGGCCTGTTTTTACACAAGGTTCTTTTATTGTTTATTTAATTTTGCGAAATGAAATAATTTATGTCAACATCAAGTCTTATTATTTAGAAGTGTTCAAAACCCAAAATGTGTATATATTTAAGTCTTATAATTACTGAATTATTTATAAATATTAAGGATTTTTAAAATTTAGTTTTATTTTTAATTTTAGTAAATTTAGTAAATTTTAATTTCTTATTTTAATAAAATAATATAAAATTTTTAATACTTCTGTCTTAAATAACTATTAAAAATATGAACAAGATTAATGTGGAAGAACTTTTGGTTTTGTGTACAACTATGCAATAAGTTCTGCTAAATAATTTCACAAGATATTCTAATGCACGATAATTATTCTAATATTTTTTAAAACACATCCATACTAATTTAAGAAAACAACAGAATTTCTCGAATTAACTCGAATGCGCCACATTTTAAGTAATAATTATTCATTCAGTTCAAATTATAAACCAGTAACGAGCTAAATATTTTTTATAATTTAAAACCCAAAAAATAGACTATAATTATTTCTGAAAAATAACAGAAGTTTCTAATCTCAACGTTTTACTCCACTAAAGAACCAAAACCAAACAGAACTCTATTTTGTCTTTCTTTAAAATTAACATCTCGGCTACGAAACTAACATCAAGGACTATAAACTAAGAAGAGACCGAAGTTTCTATTTCAAGGCAACTCTCCTTTATTTTGTACTTATAATGGGGAATATATCAGGTACTTGTATTTCGCGATATTGGCCCTAAATGTTCAACCTGTGTTATTGTGCAGATTCGACACTCCAAATAAATACAAATCTATATGCAGATTAAGCTTTTCTTTTCACATAATGCATGTTGTTTTAGCACTTTAGATATAATAAGATAATGCCTACGATCCCATAAATTCTAAACTGGTTCGATGATATTCCTTCCAGTAATTAACTGCTACGAGAATATTATGCTAGAAGGATACTCACAGAAGCAGGTGTCTGCTGTTCTTCCTGGGAGGTAGAAATGACAACGAAATGCATGGAAACGAACCAGCGCAATTACGGAATACCCCCCTCCCCACTGCCCTGTCCTGCCGCCTCACCTTCAGCAGAAGATGAGGGCTTAGTCGAACGACAACAGTAAAGTTGTTGATGCGTGCAATGTAAATTGGAGTTCCCTGTGTTTTTATTGCGTGCTCCGGAGGCTATTATCGGGGCCAGACCCGCTTCCGGTGTGTGGCAAATGCAACAGCGTTCCGTTTTGTGGTCGGGGTTCGAGGGAGGTTCCGGTGACGTTGCAGAGTCTGGTGCTGTTCCTGTCTGTCCACCTTCCTGTCTGGCCAGGTCGCAGCATGCCCCGCCTTCTTGTGTAACAAGTGACTATCTATACGTCTGCGTTTGTTTAATTTGCCCCCGGCAAGTTTCCAGTTTTCTCCGATTCTCATTCCAGTTCATCTGCACTAGCGAACAATTTTTCATACCAGCAGCGATCCAATTTACATCAGCCTCGCAGTAAAAGCTGCAACTCCAACGGTCAGTTCTGCAGAAGAATCTTCTACTTTTCCTTCTTGGTGGTAAAGCTACCAAAGGTCAATTTTTTGTCTCTTTCTCAAACAGGAAAGAATCGCTGCTACGAGAAAACAAGTTACCAAATTTAAAAGGGTTATAAAAACGCGCGTCCTTTTATTTATTTTTGGTAGTTCTACTCAGATACGCCAAGTAGTACGTGGCAAGTTCATTGCTGTTCATGGTTAACGCCACAAATCGTGCATTGTGTGCAATCTATTCTGTACACTTATGCATAAAAATGGTTATACACCAAAAAAAACTTTATGAAACGTTGTCCATCATTTTACGTTCGGAATAAAGTACGATTATTTGAGTGAAATATTAATAAAGTATAATAAAAAAATACAGTCATAATTTCTCGCCCTAAAATTTAATTTTATAATATTTTGTTAGCTTAAAATGTAATATACACGCGATATTAGTTTCATTGTTGTCACTTTCGGTTCCTGCCTGTGAGATATGGGCAAGTTTAGACATGTTCAGTTCGATCTACAGCAAAATGGAGGTGACATGCGACGAACAATATGCTAATTTGTAATTTTGTTTTCGTTTCACTCTTCATCTGAAGTCTATGCTACGTTACAGAGGCATATGGAGAGTTTGTTCTTCCCTATAGCACAGCTCGAAGATGGTTGAAAATGTTTTAGAGGGAAGGCAATCTATTCCAAAGTAAGTTGAGCCATGTGCTCAAGTTTGTGCTCTAACGGAAGAAAACAAGATCTATGCTGTCATTGTGAGAGAAGATTGTCGAACAACATTAAGAACACTTTAAAAAAATTCTGAACATGTTGGTAAATGAAATTGCACATTAGACGTATTTGTGCATGGTGAGTGTCAAGACTTGAAGATTCCCGAACAAAGGACGGACGTTCGCCGGCAAGTTTGCATGCAGTTAGAGAGACATTACAGGAAGACCGGAGTCTCAAGGTAATTACTGCTGGTTAAGCTTGGCTACATCATTTCGATCCTGAAACAAGCAGCAAAGTTCTGTGTGTAAATATCCATTATCACCGACATACCAACCCCTAAATAAAGGTGGTTGCTTTTGCTGTGAAAAGTATGGTCACCTCATTTTTTGATAATCAAGGAATATTTTACCATCATGTCGCACCTGCACACACAAGTATACCTAGGCATTGTGGCAATAGGCAGAGATGTTCTAAGTCTACATCACAAGTAAAAAGTCATATTTCCTCGCAACAAGCTGGATGCTGCATCACGAAAATGCATGGCCGCATATTGCAAATGTTGTTCCTGAATATCTTACTAAAAACAATGTAAAGTGCATCTCTTACTTTCCCTACTGTCCAGATTTAGCACAGTGTGACTTTTAGCTTTTCCCCAAATTGAAGGAGTATCTTCGCGGGAGGCATTTTCCTCCATCAGGAGCAATGGTGAAGGCTCCGGAGACTATTCTGAAGGACATGTCAAAAATGGTTTCCAGCATGTCTTTTAAGACTGGTAGAAATGATGGGACATGAGACTGCTTGGAGCATGATCAAATTGTAATAGGTAAAATTATTAGAAAGGAGACATCTTTAACAGTAAGCCATGCAAGCCATTCAGTAGGTCAAACCGCAGTGCTACAAAAATGTTAGTATTCCCCATTTCTAAAAATTCAATATTTTTGTGGTGTTCGCTTAGCAGTACGCAAGAGTTCTGACTTTGAGGTGCATGATCTTTATATTTGTGTTTAATAATTCATCATGTGACGACATTTACATTTGATACGTATTTTGTGTTCGTCTATGAGCGCCACGCCAGATGTGCTACATAAAAACAGCAGTGTATTCTTTCTTCCGGGTCAGGATTCTCTTATTAGTAGTCATTATGGAAATATATGACATGTGAAATGAGACTGTATCCCTACGAAGCCACAGAAACTTCTGGTACACGATCCTAACTTAAAACGTCTTCTATGAACATAAAAAATAGCACAGGTCTCCGTTTTTTTTCTTCTTCTTTGTTTTTAATAATTTTCTTCCACATTTTCTTTTAAAATGTCACGCTTTTATTGAATATCTATTTCGTAAATTTTGGTATTGCATTCTATTTTGGGAAGTTTTCAATTTGGAATACTAAAGGTTAAATAGTGCCCCCCTCCCCGTTTATTCTTATGTTATTTTCTCATTCACAATTAACATTGAAATAAAAAATAGCGTTAACAGGAAAGTTTACGGCCATGCTATCTAACGTAGCTATTCACAATGATTTTCGTCATTGAACACAAATGCAAACGTAGAAGCTTACAAACTCCATGCACAGATAACCCCCATAGGGGTTTATCTATGCCCCCAAGCTTTTCATTTATGGTAACGTCAGTCATATATTAAAAACAAAATGCTACCGGAAGGCGCATGGAAAAAAAAAGTGTGGGGAGAAAAAATATTATCGGAGAACGTTTGAAGAAATTAAAATGGAACCTTTTAACGTAAATTAATACAGATAATTTCATACTGTTTATCCCCGTGATTTGTTTGCATATACCTTAAAAAAAAAAAAAAAAACGCACGCACGCACGCACGCACACCTATATATATATATGAAAGCGATTTTATGTATATATATATATATATACATAAAATCGCTTTCATTGTATCGTTTACGTTTGCGTCATTGTTAATATTAACACTTTCTTATGAAGTCCATTAATCTACCTCCCACTGGCATACGATAAAATGCATTAAATGAAAAAAAAAATTACACGTTATAATTATCCCCCCCCCCGGTTTACCGAGTTAAACTCAGGGTAATGAAATAACCTTTCTGTTGCAAATCAATAAATATTAAATAGGTGTGGTACAGTAAAAGTGAAAAAGAACAATGTAGTAAACGCAAAATTAAATAACCAATATAAATAATGGAATGGCAAAGATTATCAAAGAGTGAATAAGGGTTTGAGAAACTAAAAATTATTTAAAGTCTCAATGCCAGTGTTTTACATGAGGGAAGGTTGTGTCCCCCGAAATATTTGGCGCTGCAAGTATTTTTTTTTTCTTTCAATCACATTTCCATACAATTTACTAAAATATCTTGCAGGAATAGATGAGACCATATGTCGTTATCAACAGACTTTGCACAACACTCCACAGCATCCTTATCTTTATTATGGAAGCTACTATAAAAAATTGAGAATCCCCCTTCCAACTAAAGCATTGAAAATTGCTAAGATATTCGAAATTAATGACAACACAATTGACGTCCTGCTGCGTAAAAAAGTTATGCAGCACTCGCATTTTTAGAGTAATGGGAAACTTTGGAGGAAAAATAAAAAACTCAAGCAACTGGATACAAACAGGGTTTGAATCTGCGCCCTCCGCTTTTACTGCTGGTTGCGGACAGATGGTCTGGCCAGCAGCCATGGAGATGGCGCCAAGCTTCACGATCAGCAAATACAAACCCGATACCTCCATTTGCAATAAAATATATTATGCTTCATGATTATTCAGTATTTATATTTCTTCTCCTGTTACTCAACTTCTTTAGTTTCTTCTTTTTATTAATTCATTTTATTTTAGTTTTTTATGGTACTTTTGCCGCTATTTGTTTCTTCTGTACCCATTTTATTCTTCCTTTTCCTTATTACTTTGCTCTCTTTCAACAGCTATCAGTTTCTTTTTAATAATTTTTCCTAATTTTCTCATGTCACTCTTCTTACCTATACTGCTTCTTTTACACGATTTTTCCCCGTTTCCTCATTTTCATAATTTCATGTGTTCTTCATATTCTTTCAAGGTTTTTCCCTTATCTCCAGTTGTTTATCTTGTGGTTTTTTCGCTTTTACTTTCTCATTCAGCTCCTCATTATTTCAACTCAAGTCTTTGCTCTCGCTATAGCTGCCAACTCCTGGTGCTTCAATTTAACTTCGTTTTCTTTGTACGTACATGGTCATTAATACATATTGCGACCGTAGTACGCAGTCTGGCTTCCGGATGACAGTCCGAGCATCAGCCGACAAAATGCTCGGAAGCACAAATGGATTATAAACCATGCCCCAGAGTAGATGTTGAAAGTGTCTTGCTTTCGCTCGTATATCGCGAGAATACATTGTCGCTCACTCGTCTGAGCTCATCAACTGAAATTTTGCTTGCTTCATGTTAAATTTAGTTTGGATCTCCTCTGTGTGGGGGGATTCGTGCGTACTTTGTCCTTCGAACTGCCCCATAAATAAAAATAATAAAGTTGGTTAAATCAGAGGATCGCGAGGTCCACGAACACTAATTGCCCTATTATCGAATTTCACCATTCTGAACTGCATTCAAAAACCAATTGTAACCATTCGCTCTGAATAATGGTTTTACCTTTCGTAATCTTGTTACATTTCTTGCAGAAATGGAAATTGCTTGAGGTGGCTCCTATTTCATCCAATTTTTCTTATGTTAAAACCATATCTTTGGTAATGGTCGGAATTATACCTGTGGTTTCAAATTTACTCATCAGTCTTTGTATAGCACTTCTTGAAGAAATGTGCATTGAAAATTTTTTCCACAAGCTCTTTTGGAGTACAAGGAGCAGAAGTGTTTTAAAGTAACTTTTACAGAGAAAATGTCTTTCTTTTACATAGTTTCACGTGTCAATACACTACGACTAGTATGTGCTGGGTAAGCATCCCGTCTTATGCGAAATGGGTCATGTGTTCTTGGGCGATCTTGAGGTTACTAATGCGTTCAATGTCAAGAGGAGTAGGGAAGGATGCGTATTGGAGTACCAAGGCACTCCCCCATGACGCATATGCAGCAGCCATATATTTCAATGACCCTACACTTTTCTGTCGACGAACACATCCATTTCTGTGCAAAAGTGCTATCTGCTGCAAACCATAGTACAGTAATGAACATACTTGCTACATGAATGAACCGATTTCTTAATAATCATCTTCACAAAGCACCCGCCTCTAAGCGTGCCTTTCAGCGTTTGCGAACAATGGAAACGATTACATTATATGACTGGTCTAGGGAATGCTGCGCAGTAGCACATTTCCGTGCATTTGGTATCATTATATACTCGCCGACATGAACAGAAATTTAGGGTTTTTTTTCATAACAAGAATATTGATATTTATAATAAATCAAGTGCGTCACGCAGGAGCTGCCTAAACTAACCGAATTCCTCACCAAGTTGTATAACTTTAAAAATAAATATAAAATACAAATCAGGCCTTATTATTGAATGAAATGAAATAAGTTGTGGCATTGCTGTATTGTATTAGGGGAACAAAACTAGAATTCTAGCAATTTGTACACAAAAGAGAAACCACATTTTTACAATAATAATAATAATAATAATAATAATAATAATAATTATCATCATTATTATTATTACTGAGTTTAAACCATAAAAATTAATGGTATACTATTAACTAAATAAAATATATGTCCACTATTACATAACGCTATACTGTGTGGGAATTTTTATACATTTTTAAATGTAACCATTAATGAACCGAGCCCTTGATATCATCTTTACATTCACTTAAATAGAGAAATAGCAGAAAGTTTCGAGTTACATTGTGTATTTAAGATGTTCACGTTTCAATAAAACAAAAGCATGTTACTATTCAGAAACAATTACAAGGTATTAAGCAAATATACACAATCAAATATAAACAATAGAAAGTTGTATTAATTTTCAGTGGCTTTGAAATTTAATTGAAATGTTGTTGTAGTAAAAACATGCAGTGCAAACGTTTTCTGATGGCTATTACATACACATGTAATTCTCACACACATTTTAGATTAATGTTTCACAGTTGCTATCTTCAGGACAATGTTTTTGATAAATGTAAAGCATGTGCATCGTTATACATATAGTTAAAATGCTGAGTTTACTTGTTCTTTTATTTTGAAACGATAGAGAGAACATTCAACGATAGAACGCTGTTTAAATTTCTGGTTTTCAGTTATACCAATATTCCTAAAGGTCCGATTTCCCTAATTTTCAGAAACTATTTTTCTTGTTTTATTTAAATGGAATATATCCAATTTTGTTATGAAAAAACAAATATTGGTGCCGCTAGAGCGATTTTTAAATATTGGGTTTCATGTAAAACCACCATTTCTAATAATCTTGATTTAAGTGATTTTTCAGAAACTATTTTTCTTATTTTATTTCAATGGCACTTACCGAGTTTCCTTTAAAAATGTTTTTGAAAATTGCGGTCGCTAAAGTGATTTTTAAATTCCGCTTTAAACCCCCCCCCCCCGCTTTTCAGATATACCCCCAATTCTTAATGAACCGATTGTCCTGATTTTCAGAAACTGTTTTATTAATTTATTTTAATGAAATAAACCGAATTAAGTTACCCTGACCTCCAATAGTCCATTTCGCCAGTTAACGAACTCGATGAATAATTTGTTAATTGGTGGTTGTGGGCCAGTTTTGTTGAGAAAAATAAAAAAAATGTGATCGCTAGCGCTTTAACAACACACACATATATATTTAATTCTCATTTTTCGTGCCTAACTGTAGAGTCGATGGGGATTTGAAGAACTTTTAAAAATCATTTCATGGGCACAACCACTCGGAATCGGTCAAAAGCAATCTGCCCAGCTTAAAGATGCTGAATCGACTGATAAAAGCCCTAAAGAGGATTGTGAAGGAAGACTTTGGGGCAGATAATAGAATTTTAACAGCAGGGTCCAGAACCCATCCAATTCTGGATTGTTTTCTGAGAATTATAGCAATTCTACAAGTATCGTTATGCTTCAGACATGCTCTGAAACTCGAAATCTTCCAAGCAGCGAAAAATATCGCGAATGGCTGGCTCTTCATGGACAACTGCAGGTGTCGTTCCGAATATGAACAATGTAAAGTGATCCAGAGACTCCTGTATCTATGATAATAGCTCATAAGTAACCTTATGAAACCAAACCAGGCAACAACTGGAGACAACTTCTGCTGAGATCAGCTGGGATTACAAGGTTTGTCACTTTCCATCTCGATCCCTGAGCTCGACCCAATGGTATGTCGACTTGTTCCTCACCTGTGACGGAACTAATGGTCAATGAAGTAAACAAGTGAAGTGGATAGCCTGCTGAGAAGGGTGAAAATAGCGAGGAGTGAATACAGTATTGTTTGTCTAATAAATATTTTGAGTTCAGGCTGTGTTGTTAAAAAATAAGAAAAAATCAGCAAATGGAACTACCTTCCTAAGATTTCCATTTTATCTATTGTTACAGCACATTAAGCGTTCATTAAAAATGTCTCAACCAAATTACAGAAATATCTTGATGTCATATATTTTAGAACACTGTTCTTACGAAAAAATTTCAGTTTTGTGGTATATTTCAGGCCTAGAAAGAAAACGATTGTTTGCTATATTTTCATGGAGAATTGCTTATAATAATGATTAAGTGATAAAACAAAGAAATAACTGGGGCATCGTTAAAGTTCGTAATGAAGCGAAATTGCCTTTTGTGTCAGAGTTATTGGATAAGTTGCCAGCCTTAACATTAATTAATTCTGGAAGTAAAATTTCCTTAATTCATGCTCGTTTGCCAAAGAAATTAAAAACTATCGTTAAATCTATCTGTGTGGCTTATACTAACGTTGATTCACAACAAGTTAAACGTTATGGACACAGTTAACGCGGCATTTTATTTTTGAAAGTTTAAATTGCATGCACGGGACTTAGCTCATTAATGATTCTAGGTACCGATTTCATAAACCATACGGGTATGATTATTGATAATTTTGCTTTCCAAAGTTTTATTTCTTTACAAACATAATAAATGAATATAAAAACAATCACAAGTCTATATGTTTGAGAGTTCAACATAAGCTCCTGCATTTTTTCACACAAATTTGTAATAACGGCTACTTATAGCATGAGGATAGTAAGTAAATTACTGATTACTTCCTAATCTTTTATGTTCCCACTACATAGGAAAATGCCATAAGACTTGAAGTCTAGGAGACACCACGCACGAGTATATCTTGCTTTCTTCGTCGATACATGTTGATTAAAACTGTAATGACTGTATTATTTTTCTGCACATTGAGGTAGGAATATCTCTCTGGTTGAGCAGCTGGGATAAAAATAAGAGCAGGCTTAAGGAGACATGCATGTCTTGTACGTCATCCAGCTATGATTCATCACACTGACTGCTTCGCAGGTGGTCCGCTTTCAAAGCGTTCGTGCTGAACAACAAAGGGATGTGTCTCGAAAAGGGAGTGGTTTCTCCGTTCGCTTTTATTACAATTTTTTAATTTAATTTTGAAATGCAATATATCGCGGAATTGTGCTGTGCCATTGAAAACTTTCCTGGAAGAGGATGTGATGAAAAAAGGCCTGGCATTTCATGAGAAAGAAAATAAAATCAGTGTGATCATATTTACTTTTTAATATATATCCCGTATGAACTCCAAATCCTTTCTGACGGTTGATATTTTGAAAAAAATGATAGCTTCAAAAGGAATGCAATCATTGAAATCTTCAGTTTCTTTACAAGCCATATGCAAGAAGCAATCTGCGTCATTCTCTGAACTATAATATTTCGGATAGTAATAAAGGTTCGGAGCAAATATATAGAAAAAAATCTTGTAAGTTGAAGGTAAGAGCAATCCTGTGAAACACTACCATGAATCCATTCATTTTTTAATACCCACAAGACAACGATACAAAACATGTTGATAAAGGAGAACAGTTTCCAGAAGCATATTTAAAATACACAAACTTCAAATCACATAAAACCTTTCAATAAGTTTGGTGAACGTAAAAGAAAGCATTCTTATAAAACAGAATATACCACCCCTAACTTCACATTAGATACCAAATATCTAAACTGTGAAAGATATCCAATATTTAAGTGCACTTCCCCTTACTTTTGGTTAATTTCAAATAAGCCTTTCTAATGAATTGTTTCTAATGATGGGTTCTGTGAGAGTAATAACGGAGTCCTCCCCGAGAAATGGTTCCATTCCTTCCTAGAACGAAAGTGATAGAAGCTAACCAACTAGTCTTAGGCGGACAGAAGAGACTTTTGGTCACTCTTTTTGGCGTTCATTTCCAGCAGTTAATGATTTTAGAATAAGGTATCTTCATATATTTTTATTCGAATAAATTATTTTGCTGCCTACTATATTAATGACCTACACTTTAATGTACCGTAAAAATGTATGACATTACAAGACGACTAAAGTACAAAGTCATCCCAGTAATTCATGGTTTTCTTAACTTTTTATTTTTCACCTAGTATATAAGAGAATGTCCCCATCCCGTTCATATATATACATATATATATATATATATATATATATATATATATATATATTTAATAAAAGCTGCATGTTCCAAACACTTTTCAATAGCAATCTGTTGTGAATTTCTTGAATCATAACGTTTTATTGTGCCTCATATCCATAAAACTTAACTTGGAACAATTCTATCCAATTATAGCACAAACCAAGCTCTACTACCACCACAACTTGCTACTGCAAAAGTTTTCCAATGGTGCATAAGTCCTGTTTCAAAGACGCTTAAGGGGAATACAAAAGCAAAAATGCAAACTTTCATTTTTCTAAAATGTTAATTAAAGTGATGCTTACATTCTTATAGCTTTATTATATACATTGACTAGAAGTGAGATGTATTCATATTTTAAAATACTGCCATATTAGGAACAATTTTTCGTATCATACGGGCCCTGGTGTTAATTGCAAGAGCAAACTTTACTGGTCTTTATGGTATGCTGATGTACGATATTTATTCTTTATTAACCAGATATACTATAATGAGTCAATCAGAGTGATTAAAAGCTTTTATTATAAAATGCACATTAGCATTTTAAGTGAAAATGAATTCCATTATAACTGGGGATTTAGTTGCTCTAAAAGTTTTCCAGTATCTGGAAATAAATACACCATAAAGCATGTATATGATTTGTACGCTATGGTAAAAGGTATGTTATATGTGAACGTGGCACCGTAACAAAATTTAAACCAATATTTCATAACATAACTATTTATGTTTTAAATTTTTAAACAAAAAACTAAGTAAAACAGTAATGATTTTTATCTCTATTTCTCTCTACATGGACAGATACGTGTCCCAATCCGTTTTATAGATTTCAGATCAGGTTGTAAATTGTGTATTGAGTCAGGTGCAATGCATTCTAAAAGAAAGAAAGTATTTCCGTGCCTTATCGGTTCACGAATTAGTTGTTATATTTAAATATTTTTATGGTCCTGTTTCAGATTACTTTAGTTTTGCAGATATTTATACTCAACAGTGTCTCCATTTAGTGCTTATATTATGTTAGTACAGTGAGATTCATATATACGCAGTGCATTATTCTTGCTATTATTTAGCCCACAATTGTCTTGCTGATATTTTAAATTATTTTTATTTTAATGATTAATATAAAACGATTAAAGTGCTTTCATTACATAGACTCCAACCTGAGTCATCTACTACAATTAGGAATGAATGAGTAAACTAGTGCACATGAGCTTGGCGTCTAAAGGTGAGGGAAAATGCAGGAGGGGAGGGGAATCGCCCAATTGGGATCGGAACGCGCATTCGATATATCGTTTGGTAAGCAAGGAGGCAGGTGGTGAGACTTACTATAATATTTTACACGTTTTTAAAATTAACATTGGACTAGAAAAGTTCTAGCTCTTATGCTACTCTTAAAAACAGTCTTGCATTATTTTAGGGATCAGCACTTCAGCTAAATGTATAAACAAAAACAAAACAAAAATTGAATGCATCAACAAAACAGAAGAACAGCGATGTAGCATTTTTGCACACTTTTCCTTCTCGCAGTGCTCAGCCACGCTATCCCACTTTCGGAAACTTTCACCGGGGATTTCTTCGGGGACTGGACGAGGCAATGTCTGCGACTGCAAAATAAAGGTAATGCAGGTGTACGGTGGGTGATATATCGAATGTAGGTACCTTGGTTCTCGCACAGACAGACTCAACTGGACGCCATGGAAACGAACGAACGACCGCCCGCCTGCCCGCCCGCCAGCCTGCCTAGCGGAACACAAGGGTAGATCAATAATGAAGTGATCTTATGTTCCCACGCATTGCACGCCGCTTCGCTTCTTCTTTATAGCCCACTTTATGTAGTGTCTGTAAAGGTGGTTTTCTAATCTTTAACAATAAATGTGACAATATCTCTCTCTGTACCTGAAGAGAAGTGAATCCCTCTTTAATAAAATATTGAAAATAAAAGGGACAAGCACTAACGTTAAAAATACTGAGGACAGTCAAGATGACGATTCCCATGTCTTTGTGTAAAAGTAAGTGATAAAGTACACAGAACTGTAGAAGACATGCAATAAAATCTACAACATAAGCCAAAAATACACGAACCAATGCGCAGACTCTGAAGCAACAAATTTTACGTACTTCTTTTTTATGTATTAGAGACGCATATTCTCAATTTCCTTGTGATTAGTGGCAGGTATTTTTTCCGTGGCTACCACCACCTTTAAGACTTCAGTCTGCCAGATTAGTATGGGCATGGAACATGAATCTTATACTTGAAATGGAATACGAAGTACGTTTTTTACTGCTGAGACATCACAGGCGGTGAACACTGGTGATACACCAGAAGAGATTATAAATGAAAATAGGTTTCTTTTTAATTTTTTTATTTTTATTTGTTTATTTTTTAAAGAATTGCCTGAAGAAACTTCATAGGTAGGACGATCCTGTCGGGAATCGAACCCTCCTGCCCACGATTCCGTGCCTTAAAGACTTCGGCCTGAAGCACGTTGATTCCTGGTTACATCATAATTATGACCAACACGAAATGTTTCCACGATTCTCAGATAATTAATCACCCAAAAATAAGAACGATTTACACACTCACATTTACATGTCTTTGGTTTCTTCATTAAATAACAAATTAAGATATTTTCCTATGTTAAAAGAGTTTAAAAATCTGCCACTTCTAGTACCACTTAACAATCAAATGAATCCTATAACTGGAAATGAAGTTGATAACCTACAAGGTTGAATGCATGACTGGTAACCTATTCTCAGCACTTTTATTAACTAACAAAAACTAATTAATCCTTATCATATACAGCTTTCAGTTTTAATAGATAAAAGTATAACCTTCAAAAGAAGCTGGAAAGTACGTATTTTTGCTCAAGAACATACTTATAAGACTCCTTTGGTTCACTGAATTAGAAACGTAAATGTTTAGTCTTGAATACTGAAGTACTGTCACCATAAAATTGGTTGTATAATTTTGGTTAATTGGTGGCAAAAGTAGCGTATTTTAACTCACTTTTGGTTATTTTAAGAAATATTTCTCAACTAAAGAAAAAACTAAATTAGAATCGATTATGATTCATACTTATTTGACTTATAATTTTCGTTATATTTAAATTCAATAAAAAGGATACCTTCTTGTATTGCTACCAGTGTTCCTTCTCCGATTTGTCTAAAACAGAAACTTCTGAATTTCCCATATGCACTAGAACATTTATCGGTAAGTTACAATTAGAACAACTTGTTTTATGACTTCCACAACCGAGCGGTGTTCTATTAGTGTTCCAGATGTTTGAAAATTGTTATATCACTCTCGCTTTATGTAGGATAATGCTCCGAGTTTTCATCAATATCTTTGCATTCAATATGCCAGTTTGTTCACTTAGTACGCTATACCAGGCTTTTAGTTATAAACCTTATCCACTGTATGGATGTGCTAGGACTCGACTACTAAACGTGCCGCAGACCCGGCGTCAGTACTTCAACTCAGCTAAAAGTGTACACAATCTTAGCTATAGAAGATGTTAGAATTATCCCCTCTCTCAGCCAAAAAGAACTGTATAACAAAAACACGTTCTGATTGCCAGAATTACGAGGGTAGGTCCATAAGTTTCCGGCCTAACCATTTTCTAGGTATGATAAAGACAAAAACTATATTTCACTTTTCAATATAGTTACCCAAATAGCAATACACTTCTCACATCTTTGAATTAACATTTCAACCCCCCCCCCCAATAGTCAGAAGCCTTGTCTGCAAAATGGGCATAAACAGCATCCATCACTTCTTCGTCACACTTAAATTTCCTTCCTCGAAGGTCCTTCTTGAGTTTTGACAAGAGAAAATAGTCACTGGGAGCTAGATCTGGGTTGTAGCGTGGAGGCCGATCTCCTTGAAGTCACATTTCTTCACAGCTTCCTTTGCAACAAGAGCTGTATACACAGGCACCTTGTCGTGAAAAAGGCGCACAGCGCCACTCAGGTTTCCTCGCCTTATCTCTTTGATAGAAGCATGTAGTCTGTGCAGTACGCCAGCATAGTACTCCCATTTACTGTGGGGTTTCTCTGCTTGAAGTCAATGAAGAGTATTCCTTCACAGTACCAAAAGATTGTGGCCATAATCTTCTTGGTTGACTGAGTGCCCTTGGCCTTTAGAGGCGGTGCTTCACCAAGTTTACGCCACTCTATTGATATTCTTTTAGAACAACGCCGTGCTCGCCAAGTTTACGCACTCTATTGATATTCTTTTAGACAACGGATCATAGTAGAGGACCATAATTTTATCTCCTGTAACGATGGTTTGCAGAACTTCTCTCTCATTGCCACGGCAGAGCTCCAAAGATGCCTCACAACAGATGACTCGTTACTGCTTTTGGACTGAGGAAAGAAGTCTAGGCACCCATCTTGCACTAACCTTATTCGTGTTTAAATGTTCATAAATAATTGGAAGGACTATTGTTTTATAACAGCCCAATCTTGCTGCTATTTCTGTAACTTTGAGCCGCCGGTCTTCCATAATTTCTCCTTCCCAAGAGCGATGTTTTCAGGAGTGAGCACCTCCAAGGCGACTGTATTGAAAAAATTATAAATTAAAAAAGAATATATATTATTTTTACACATGGCAAAGTAGTTTACAATTTTGAAATTGAAAATTTTCAGCGTCATTAAATAACGTTCTACTGGCCTTTTTTTTTTCCAAACAAATTTGAGCATTAAAGTATAAAAACATTAAAAAAAATAGTTTACTAAGCACCAAAATTGACAAATATTTAGAGATACACGTGTATTTGATTAAAGTGAAAAATAAACGAAAAATAATTCGTTTTACAGCACGAGAAAGAGGCTCGCGATTTCTTATAATGTATTTCAAGATATTTTATTTTCATTTTAGTGCTAAATTGGGTTTAATATTTATGTTAATAATTAATTTTAGTACATAATCTATCATTTGTGAGGCGAATACCTTTATTGTGTTATATTATTTTATCAGTAAACATTACCGTTACTTGTTTTTACTGCAATAAATTCAAATGAAATTTCAAAGCTGCAAAATCGTTATCTATTATTAATCGAATGGGAAATGAAACGTTCAATTGTATACTGTATATCGTTGTTTTTGTATATTTGCTTAGTATATTGTAATCTTTTGAGGAGTTACATGTTTGTTTTATTGGATATATAATTTATTGAATAATTTCTTCTTCTGAAATACACAATGTAACTCGAAACTTTCTGCCATTTCTCTCTATTTTAGTGAATGTAAACATATCAAGGGCGCAGTTCATAAACCTGATTACATTTTAAAATGCTTTAAAACCCACACAGTATAGCTTTAATACCCGTGGTCTTATATTCATTTAATTAATAGCATATCATTAATTTTTGTGGTGTAATCTCAATAACAATAATTCTAAAAATGTGGTTTCTTTCTCGTAATACTTAAATATTGCAAAAATTTAACTTTGTCCCCTTTACTTTTAAAAATTAAAGTATTTTACAAGAAACTTTTACTTTCAAGCGATTTTGAAGGGGGAAAAAAAAAACGAACAAACCTAGTTAAGAAATGTATTTTACTTCTCTTTTCTCTTTTATTAGCTAGCTTTAGAGTTTGTCATGTTACTACCATGATAAATACAATATAGTCATAACTTATCTTATTAATTAATAAGGCCATAGTTTTTATTTTCATTTCTTTCTTCAAGTTCATGCTGGGAAGATACATGAACTTATTGTCTGTAGTATTCTTCATGTTACTGAGACTGAATATGCGGTAAAAATCAATTGCTTTCAAGAAGTTTGTTTTCTGAAAAAAATAAAACAATCCAGACTGAAATTGCAGGTGTCTGCTATTATATCGCACCATGGACACAGAACAACTTCCAGGTACTGTACGACTCAATAATAATTACTGATGACACGCTGGTAGCTCCTTGGGATTTGCCTGTCGACAATAACGATGCATATATTTTATTTCTGACTAAAAGCATTGTCGTGAAAATAGCAACTATGAAATATTAATCTAATCATTAAAAAAACTGTTTGCCCTCGTTTATCATATTATCCTTCCGTTATAAATGTGTATACTCTAAAATTACTGTCGCTCTATGTCAAAGAATTTTCAGTTATGGGTGGATAATCCATTTGATTTATTTAATGTTAAAAAAAACAACAAATTGAAACTTTGTTATATGTGGTAAGTTTTAATTAAATAAACTGTACATGTTATCTGCATACAAGTTTCTTGTGTTATGTGTATGAGAATTATATTTGTGTGTAAGAACGCACATAACCTTCGTAAAGAGTATATAAAAATTCCTTAAATTCCTCATGTGAAAAACGATCAGCTTTGTTCTTATTTTATATAATATGTAATTTCTCTGCCCTAGCGCTCTGTAATAAACTTCACAAATTTAACTTGCTGAGGAATTCGCTTAGTTTACACACCTTCTGTGTGATGGATTTTTTAGTCTTTAAACTTTTCTAAAATATTTTATTTTAAGTTTGGATGTAGTACATATGATACTAGAATATATAATAATATTACCCTATGAATTAACTGTATGCATCTTCGAGCAGATTTAAATTTCTACTTTGATGTGAGGTATGCATATTTTGAATTTATTATTTTGTTTTATTTACGGACGCTTGTTAACATCTCAGGCCATCAGCGCTACATTCAATTCAGGGCGTGAAACGAATGACAAATTTTGCTCAGACGCCTCTTCTTTCATTTTCCGTGCCGCAAATCTACGACACGGGACCCACGCCTTACTTTCCTTCCGAAGGAAGCCGTGCTTAGGATTTTTACGTCCGAAAGTATCCATCAATCCTGGTCAGGAGCGAACCTGCGATATTAGGTTTACCCGAAATATTAGGATTGTAGCCCTGCGTCTGTGTAATAAGGTTTTCAAAAACATATGCATTAATCGAGCCAAAATATATGCAAGTTATTCGGATTATCAGCTAACATTTTAGCAGCTTAATTTTTTTTTTTTTAGAAACTTTTGTACATTTTTCAGCACACAAAGAGCTCACATGATGCACAAATTTTAAAAACAAAAGCAATCAAAATTTCGAGATTTTAAAAAAGTTTGTTTCTTCTTATACATAGAATATTCATATAAATATTTTTGATTTCACATTAAATTAATTCTACTTTAATAAAAATTTATTATGGTGATACAAAAATATTAACATTTAAATAAATCAAATAGAGTTCGAAATATTTGGATTTCGCTATTTATTAGGTGTTCAGGTAAACATTTTTATAAAAGATCATAT
Source organism: Metallyticus violacea (assembly GCA_030762175.1). NCBI lineage: Eukaryota > Metazoa > Arthropoda > Insecta > Mantodea > Metallyticidae > Metallyticus > Metallyticus violacea. Next base: position 60,845,363 of record CM060834.1, read on the forward strand.
TTCATCACATTTAACATTTACAACAAATACGTTAATATTTCCAAAACGTATGGTAATAGCTTAACAGGAAGTGTAAATTACATTCATAGGAGTTCGTATAAATAAGAGCAACTATAACCATTCAATATTTAATAGTAATATCTAAGTGCGTTACAAATTTAGTCTCATATAAAATGCGATATTTGTGCTAGTACGAGAAAATGTAATTATACTTTCGTCGAAATGAAAACAGTATAGAAAAGCTTGAAATAGCTTTTAGTTTCTCTTTGTTTCACGGAATAATAGAAGCAGCGAATTGTTTTATACATTCGCAAAATTACACATAATATCATGTCCCTTATTAACTGCCGAAAATACCTGCTAAAGTAAATGTGACATCTAACTCACCTTAATATTTTCATTGAAGTTGGGATCTTGACAAAATCCATGTGAAGTTTTTGTCTTCCAGGGCGGATGTCGAACTGTATCTGCTGTGATAGTCTCGGCACGCCGACTGGACTTGAACCGACGATCTGCATTATCAGGCATGGCTCCTCCTGACGATCTACCGGTATCTGTCCCACCTCTGCTCTGGAAGAACCACATTCACGCTCAGTACCAGCACTTCCCACATAAATAACGAGTAACAAATACCGTGAGCCCGGGATGAAACCCCAACCAGAGACTCGACTCCGGCTATCCTTGTTGGTCGGCAGCTACATTTACCAACTGAGCTGCACGGAAGCTTTTTAACTTTTTAAAGCTGTTAGCGTTTCATGCTCACTGCGGAGAGTGTTGGGGAAGAGATGCGCTTAGTAAAATAGCTTTACTTGTACTTGCAGATTACGTAATAAAACTAAAAGCCAGCACCGCTTGATGCTCTAGCTTGTCATCAGCTCCAACACAGAGGGGGAGAGCTCAGAAACCGTGTTGCAGAGATGTTTTTATCTATACGTGATATATGTGGCAAAAATGCCAGAAAAGAAACATATGATTAAGCCAAGTTTCCATTTACAAAAGTCTGCCAGTAGAACAACACACCAAGCCTGAATTCTGTTGACATATGTGCACCATAAAAAGAGGCAGGCAGGCACATAGATTGTTTAATACTCTTATGACAAACATAACACAAAAATCATCACGTAAAAATAATCAAATATTAGTCAAATGACAGTGCGGTGTTAATTCTAAATTAATCTGAAATGCCAAATGTATTCATTATCGTACAGTGTTAAAATTGTTTAAGGGGAGGTAGTACGGCCCTGGGGGGGGGGGTATTTTTTCTTTTTAAACATGTGAGGTTACTTCGGAGTCTATTTTACAATATATTTCATGTAAATGTTGAATTATTGGTTTAGGATACAACAGATGTCGAAGATTTCCTTGTTAAATGAATGTTTAAATTTTCAGGAGTCTGGGGTAGGGGATTTTTATTGGGTTAACAGAGTTGGGGAAGAGTTAATAAAGAATGGAATGGATATGTATGGTTAGGAAGAAGTAATTTGAAGAAATTTTGGAAACAGATTAGAGTGAGGTTTGAGGATATAGATGGAGAGATATTATACTCTATAATGAGGAGGAAGAGGTCATTAATGTTCTATCAGGAGATAAAAGGGAATGTTAAACGGGGAATAGATACATTAGTAAGTTTAATAAGCAGGAGAGAAAGAGGGCATGGCATGGTTTAGATTAGGAATCTGGAGTATTTTTAGAAGTAATTGTGAGCATGGAGTTTGCCCTACTAGTGGAAAGTTAATGTTGAATGCTCAGGAACAAGCGAATGGAGACAAGCAATATATGATAAATGGATGAAGTTACTGCAGAGAAAATGTTTAGTGACTAAAGATAAATTAGGAGTATTGGAGTATATTTGTACAGAGTGAAGAACAAATAGTTGTGGTCAGTGAGGAGAGAGGACCAGTGACTTTGTGTTTGCCTTGGGAACTGGCTGATTGTGTGTAGTAGATCAGAAGTTTCAATGTAAATCAGTTAAGGGCAGGAGTTTTATAAATGAGATCAGATTCACTGACAATTTGGGGTGATTATTAAACTGTAAAAAATGCTCTGGTATGTTATTATTGTGTTTCTCCATTTAGGAGGGGGAGGGGGGCAGAGTCTTCTGGATAACTGAAGACAGGGTCTCTACAAACTGGTTTAATATAATTAGTTGAATGGTATAAATTAGTGTGTTAATTAACATTTTTGTGTTGGGGTGAGTTAAAATACTAGCCTGGAATAGAACCTGGGTTAGAACCAGGCCATATTGTAATGTTTGCATACTTAGTACTATTTAAATAAATAAAATAAATGTAAATGTTTTAAATTAATCCTACAGGTGGCTGGTAAAATTGTTTAAATATGATGATTGAGGTTACACTCCGTTTTTGTATCACTTCAATATTCTATAATTTTAGAGATATTTGTGCTCTTAGGGAAATTTGAGTTGTGGCTAACCTTTCAAGGAGTGACTTATATTTGTTACACCTTTGGGTTTGAAGAAAGTGCGCATGTTCTTTTTGAGTGATAAATTTTATTGGAGATGCCTAGATCGCAAAGCGTTGAAGAATCCTTCTTGAGTCCAGGAAGAAAACATAAAATAGTTGAAATATTACCAATTCCACGTTTAGTGAAAGTAGTTTTATAAGTTTGAGGTAATATATGACAACTGAAAAATTTTGTAGTAGTATGTGTGTAAAGTAGGGTTCTGCTTGTAGGCCTTTCAGAGACCCACTGTGTCCCAATATTAAAATTCCACTATTTAGAAAGAATAAGAATAATATATATACACATATATATCGGCTGTTCTAATATCCTCGTGCCTAAGAACAGAGATTCCAGAGTTAAATACCTAGAAGAGGATGCACATCTCTCTCTCTCTTTTTTTTTTTTTTTTGATTTGTTTATTTATGGACGCTCTTTAACATCTCAGGTCATCAGCGTCCCATTCAACTCAGGGCGTGAAACGGCCGACAAATTTTGCTCAGAGGCCTCTCTTTCAGGCTTGAGGTTCTTTTTCGTACGGTAAATGTACGACACGGGACCCACGGCTTTACTTCCCTTCCGAAAGAAACCATACTTAGGATTTTTACGCCCGAAAAAATCCATCGGTCCTGGCCGGACTCGAACCCGCGTTCTTGGGTGTAGGAAGCAAGTATGGTAACCACTACACCACACATCGCATTATATATAATGTTTCAAGAATTATCTCTACATTTCCCACAACTTGAGTGTACTATTAGGCTATTTACTAGTTTCTTAAGAAAATCTTCACAAAATAATTAATAAATCTGGTATAGGTATCAAACGTGCCATGTTAATCATATAATTAACGTTGAATTAGTTTCCAATGCTGTGGATAATTTTGAAAAATGTAAAAATTGCAGAGAAGGAAATAATATAAAATCGTGTGAGAATTGTGGAAAATTATGTATCAGCACAGAAAATGTTAAATTGTGACAAAAGGCACAAGTTAAATAATTTGCTTAGACACCAAAAGGATAAGAATGCAGTGTTAGATTTCTGTATGCAATGAAGTTGAGTGAATCTACTAGAAAAGTTTGGCATAATCCTGGCAAAAACATCTTGACATTTGCAATAAAATTATTAAACATTTCAGGAGGGAAGGAGAGAGGGAGAGATCACGTAAAAATGAGAATGATCCACAAGATTTTGAATAAGAACCAGGAATTCACTAATGCACTGTTCATCTGTAAGTAAATTTTCCCAGAAACTGGAGTTTTAAATATTAATGCGCCTTTTTCTCGGAAACTATTCACGCTAGAATAATAAACACGTACCAACTATTTATTGGTTGGATAATATTCTAGTTTTTCAAGTCTCTATAATAGCGGAATAGAATCTTTTGAAAATTGTATTCACGTTCTTTTGACTTGAACAAGGAAAAAAAAAAAAAAAAAAATGAATAGCTACAGAAACTATCAAACTATTAGGTATCTTACAAAAAATCATCAAAATAGAATTTGTAGTTTTATACAGAAATATACACAAACATTTTCATATTAAACCTCATTTTCGTAAATTAAGCAGCTACAGGCGCGTTCTCATTTGGAATATCTTTTGTGAAGGAATTCACTCCCTTCAGAGAGCATCTCCTCGCTTGCAAATGCGAATGTCACATAATTTTATTTGCCAAAGTATTTTGATCACCTCGCTCATAAATGCAAAGGCCCATGGCTGTTGCTATAGCAGCAGTCTTAAAAACATTCTTTTATAAAAAGTGTAAAACTTTAGTGATTTTTGAAGATGAAAGTTTTGGATTCTTGAGCTATAAAATCGATGACAATTATGTTTGGTAAATACTCGGACCTTCTTAGATTCATAATATATAATGTGCGTTTTAGTTACTTAATAAATTTATTTTCTTTTAAGGTGTATAACTTGATTCTTAAACATGATTGCATTATAATAAAAAATATAAAATGAAAGAAATAATGTCTTTGATTTCCTACCTCTTGTAACTCAAGAAAATAGCTATACTGTCTTTAAATAAATGTAAATGCATTTTAAATTATTTCAAATAAATGTAAATGCATTTTAAATTATTTCAAAACCAATTGTTGATTTAAAGACGCAAAGCCTCAATTTGGTCAAATTTCTGAAGTCACCGTTGAATTATGTAATTTTACCCACGTTAGAGAAAGGCCGCATACAAGCAATCTAATGAGTATTTTTTATTTTTATATCTCTTTATCCACAGATAGTGAATCAGAAAAATTAAACAGTTGCAATTTTGTTGGTGATGCCGCGCCGCCTCTTTTCTTATTACTGTAGCCTGAATCTCTCAAAAGAATATAGAGAAAGGGCTTCATGTGATTTCTGGCGTCTATGCAACTGCTGTAAAAGAACGCAGTTGAAGACGCTCTGCTGTTGGCTCCTGCAGCACTGTCTGCACTCAAGTCGAGACGAGAAAAGAGAGTGGGCTGGGCTAGCACAGGCAGACCGGAAGGGTGATGCAACAACTCGCGTGTGTGTGTCGTGAAGGACGAATATATTGCACAAGAAACTGCCGGCCGTCAGCGACAGACCAGCAGGTGCGATGTTGCAGCTAGCACACAACGTAAAACAAAACTCTTCTCAAACACTTTGCAAAATACTTCTTTTTCTTATATGTGTGTCTTTCGTTAAAAAAACTTCAATTATTCACAAAGTTCGTTTCATGCCTCATGGTATTTGCACTGGTGCTAAATTTACCCGCACTTATGGAAAGGTATTTGCCAACACTTCAAAGTATGTTCTCTCTCTGTAGCTTCAGAAGTTGCAAATTTTAATTCCGTTACTAATTCTATATAACTCAAAAAAAGTAATTGATTTTTCTCAACATTATTAAAACCAGCATTCTATGTTGTACAGATGCCGTAATTGTTGTTGATCTTCGTGCAAGTAAAATGCAACTTTATGCATTTGTTTTGTTTCTTTTGCAAGCATTTTGTTTTCCGTTGTTAAGCAGAAACCGCTAAACCATTAAACAGATCAGTTTATGTATACTCACTGATGTTAGCGCATATACAACCATTAATTGCTATTTATATTTGGCTGAAACATATTCACAACATGGCTTCTTTTGACCAGAGCGGGCAGTTTAAAGTGTTGCCTATCTCAGAAGGCGAACCGTAAGTTCAGTGCAGGCGAACTCACTTATAACTGGACGGAAAATTAGAACTGAACTCACATTTTTAACATTTTAATATATTTTTATGCTACTTAAACATATAATGCAAATATTACATTCTAAGTCTGTTTTCATGCAAAAATTCACCAAAGTTTCCGCAGTTCATTAAAATTGCCTATATTGATTTGATTTGTTTATTTACGGGCGCTCTTTAACATCTCAGGTCATCAGCGTATTTCCTATAATATATATAATGACATAGCTCCCTTTCCCCTTAAAATAGAAATCTAAACAATAACACATGTAATACCGCTGCCGAGATGCCATCAGAATGTATTAAACGAAGTCCAAGACTGAATTTCTATTTTTTTAATGATGTTTTATCGCCCGTTTTTACTACTGAGGGACAACAGGCGCGACTTTACAACTTGGTGATGTTCTTCTGTTTAATGCGGTGCTACAATTTCCCTATTCAATCTCGATGGCTAAGAGGAGAAGGGATGTTATATTGGGATAATAGGCGTCACTTCGGGGAATCGAGCTAGGTCGACTCCTCCAGGAAAGACGCGGTGTTTCCAGACGAATGCTGAATAACTCAACCAACTCTGTTAAAAGTATAATTATTTATTAAAGGGTTGATCCTGCAAGCACCAAGGCTTCTCTTCCATCTCTGAATAAATTCGAGTACCTTTTATACAATTGGAATGCCCAAAGAGGGGTAATAATCACCTAGTCTAGACATAAGAGTTATAGTTAAACACTTCCCACCACCACGAGGTCAACAATCACCAGGTCCTGACATGATAAGTTCTAAGAGGTTCATGGTTTGTGTTTGTTAAGCTTAAAACTAAACAGTGCTTCATCAGCACAATAATTCTGTCTATCTATAACATGCACACGTAGACATAATATTTTAAGCGAGTGGAAAAGAAGGTTCCTTTTTGTTTATACAAGTGTTCTCTGAGGATCCTTTCAGGTCACGTCACCTCTGGGATGCACAGTGTGGCAAGGCAAGTAACCCTTAATATTTATTACCTCTACATCTTACTATGTTTGGGTTTATACAATATATTTCACTAACTAGGATATACAGCGTGCTCTTACACAATATCATGTTCTTATTATATCTTGTCAATGTTACGAGTCCTTACAACGCCACACTTTCGTTACAAAGCCGACTCTTCATTACACACATTTTAAAGTTCATATCTTGCAGAACGTAACAAAATGTAAAACGTAGTCATTGATTTACAACATTAAAAGAAAATCTATGTTGCATATTTGAGACAAGAAACAAAATAGTTTCGTAGAGTCCTTTATCCGTCTTTCCGCCAATAAAGTTATGCAACCAGCAAAGTATAGGTGACTTGGTCGCAGTCTCGCACGACATACGTCAACGGAACTATCAAGACCCGCATATCCCAAACATAATATAACGAAATTATTGCGAGTTCCTGATGTGGCACAACAATAATATTGACACAACTTTTGTTAGAAAAAGAGGGAGAGAGAGCAATCAGTCAATATTTTTGTTTGTAGTATTTTCCATAGGAAGCTAATAAAATATTAATTGATTTATGCCCCTGTTAAAATTTTATACTTAGCATTTGAAGTGTATAGAGAAAAAACCAAAAACTGTAACTTTACAGATGAAAAAAAATAAACTTTCAAACGCTTAAACTCGTATATCTTTTGTACCTTTCCAAGTGAGAATATATATATAATTTTAATAGAGTATTGATTGCTGTTCAACCTGAAACTATAGATACATTACTTGATTTTACTTACCTAATTATTTAATTAACCTGTGGATGGACTCCGTTTGTTTTTCCCTTGTATTTTGTAAGACAAAATTTCACTTAAAGCTATTAAATTAATTTTAATTGTATTATGTAATTACAAAAATAAAACATGAACTTGTATTGACAGACATTACTCTCTAAGCCTAAAGAGAGGTCTATATGGTTCTCAATATCAAGTCTCTTTGAATGTATCTAAAATCACTATCAACGTTGGAGATATCATCTCGGTGTTCACATGGCAATAATTTGGGCAAATGGACAGCAAATAGTCGTCTGTAGTATTTCTTGGATCTCTAGTCTTCACAGAGCTTCATCAAGACCTACGTTTCTCTTTAGGCAGAGGAATAGGCAAGTCACAGCAGCTTCTGGGTGTTCAAAAGCATTAAAATTGTAATCTGTGTTGTAATTACATGTAAATAAATAGTATTTACAGGCCCCTGCGATCACTTTTCTCCAGCCATCAAGAGTTTCAGCCTTCGCAGTATTGGGAACCAATGACAGATTTTTGTCTGGCCCCATGAAAGAATGCCCACGCACGGATAAATAAATGCCACTCTTACAAAATTTAAGCTATTCAAGTAAATTATTCACCACGAAACAGAGTATTACATTATCTGAAACAATTCAATAACCTCAGTACATTCAGTGATTAATGATTATAAATGTTGAACTGTTACATGGACTGTGTACATCAAGAAGGTGGTGGCTGTGTTGGTTTTTCCATTGCACGCAGTTTCTTCAACTGGCTATAACGTGGACCGTATTGGTTTATTGGTTTTCCCCCTGTAATGATATAACATGATGAAACAGCTGACTAAGAAGTATCCAGTGCTACCAAAATCTCATTTTAAGTTTTATGGACTGTTGTTTCTTCCCTTGTCTTTTCAGGTTTTATCCTTTGAAACTTTTAATATACGATAAACCTGTCGTATTAAGAAGAAGACTAATGAACTTAATATAATCTCTGAACCCTCTTTATATACCTAATGAAACATCTAAAACTTGCACCACAATATTTCTGAAATGGGAGGTGCTATTGCTGTACTGCTTTCACAGAAATGAAATTTAGGGAAGGGCTCATAATTGCAACCCATGCACAGACGTTAATAATTATTAGAATGTGTTAATTTATTGAAAAACATTACATTTTCCCAAATATTTAACTTACTTCCTTTAACTTAGGTTCGCTAATAATAATGTTGTAGACTAATATTATGTCTCGATGAACACATTTGAAACCACTGACAGCACATCTCCACAATACGCAGACAACAAACCTCACTGCACATTCAAGGTCGCCTCATGGTAAACTAATGGGTATAGTGAATGATCAAGTCATCGACCACCATCACCTGGAAGGAGCTGTTAAATTACTGCAAACTATTCCGCTTTTCTTCAAGGAAAGGCCTGTTAGAGGATATTCTTCTGGCCATTCGCCGAAACATGTTCTTTCAAAAGACAAGATCTGTAACATTTGGAACAAGAAATATTCCAAGCACAGCCATAGGAGATCTCCGGATTTTACTCTCATTGACTTTCTTCTGCGCGAAACTTTGTATATTACGATTGCCTACAGACAGAGATGACCTTATACACAGAATTCATGCAGCAACTAAAAGTACCATTCTACTTTGTTGTGACGAGTGTGAGAAGGACTAATGACATGTTTAGAGTAGGAGGAAGGGTATTTTGAACCTCAATTGTAAATTGTTTCCTTACATCCACTGGGAATCCCTGCAGAGCGCAGAGTAAGTCATACATATTATTATCCAGTTAACATGCCCTCGCTCCGCTAGTTGAAACCGGTTGACTTTCAGTGGTCGCGTGATTCTCGGTAAGACTGGAGTTCAACTGACACAGGCAATTGAGGTTGCTCAGTTATGTTTATTACTTAACTGATTCAGTTGTATTTCTTTAGGAACTGCATGTTAGACTTTATGCTGTGTATTTGTGTATTGTGGAATACTCTAGAACAAAGAATATTTAGCTATAATTATGTGTAAAAGAAATCTTACAAGTACAGAGAATTTCCAGAAGTAAAATCTCCATCGGGAAGTGCAATTTTCAGAGTGGTGAACAAAGTTCGAACCTAAAGCGTTTCACTAACAAGAAGCCGAGAGCAAAATACCAGGTTTTAACAGATAAAAAGCTTGAAGTAACAATGTCTTCCTCTTTCATAAAGAAATGCTCACTACCCTGCACAAATTGCCATACGTCTAGAATTAATTTGTTTGGATTGTTCACTACTTTACCGCAGTGGATTGTTGTGGATTGTGGATTTCATGGAACTTCTCAGTATCAAAGCGCAGGACTTTAGTATGGGTAATCGGAAATCGGGTTCCTTTTTCAATTCATTTCAATGGGGATCCCATCCCTGCCCAGCAAGATACATTCCTAAAGCATTCCCCTGGTAGCTTTTTAAATAGGCGGGTATCCAGTTTCCAAAAATTGCATCTCTACATCTTTCGCTGCTTACCTGACCCTTCCCTCTGGCTATAATACCGGTTCCACTGGTAGGGTGACCTAATCTAGCATTAGTCTCTCCAACTCTGCATGTGGGCAAGTGTTTAAGGCACAGGAACACATTACGGCGCAGCATATTCAATTGCTCGTAAGTCAGGGAAACACATTGCACCACCAACTTTAGCCCATTCCGGCAACTCAAGCTCGATGTTCTTCTAGCAATGCCAGAAGTACTACGAATTCGCAGAGCTCGCACCAAAGCATCTGAAGGGATCGGAATCCCCCCTGCCTTAAGGGAATCTTAAAGCCAATATCCTTGAATCCCTGAAAGTTTGTCAGATTGATAGATTTCGTTAACTATCTATATAACTACTTTCATGTGTTTAAACACTTCTTTCTTGTATTCAGCTTTCCACAGATGTCTTAAGACCAAGTCATAACCAAATACGGTCAAAAAGCAATAGAAATTAGAAAGATGGTAAGAAAAGGCGCCTACGTAACTAAAATCATTTGTCCAGCAAAAAAAAATGAGGACAATACTGCTCCATATTTGAAGTGATCAAAATCCGGCAGCTCACGATAAGATAAAAATAGTTAAAACGTCAATAAAACGACCAAATAAAGATGATAAAAAAAACCAACAAACAAATACCATGTCTTCACGTTATGATCTTTCTATGACATCTATTTAGACAGTTTTACAGGCAAAAAACAATGTAAAGCAATTTATAATTGTCGTGTAAATCAGCATAATTGGTTTTATTGACAGTATATCACATTTTAATGAATGCTTGTGTACCTACTATGAGTATCTGAAAAACTGCCATATTTTATCGTAAAGAGGTCAACTTATTTAAAGTCCATGATTGGATGTTCCATAAGCTTGCTATCATGAAATAAAAAAATAAGAACTACATCATATAATCACGAAAGATTCTAAAATGGTAACAGAGTAGGTAGATCGTGTACTTATACACAACAGACCATGTCAAAAGAAGATGTTGCTCCCTTGTGTCGCCGTCAAATGTACAATCAGCCAACAGTTTGATAACCTATGCACATGTTGAAAAAGCAATAGGTATATTTCGCTTCTACTACTGAATGAGAAAAGCACTTGCAATAACCTAACACTGTATCGGGACAGAAAAGAGAAACCAAATAATTCACAACTTACTGTCGAAGCGGATCAAACTTGTAAAGACAATTCGAGGGTGCTGCAAATGCCAGGCGATACTATCATAAATATAATCTCTACAATTACAATTATTCCATACACATTACTATCCTCAGTTCAAGAGTTTTATCTTTTTAAAAAATCTATACGTTCAGTGTTGAAAATTTTCAGCCTTCTCCAAACGAAAAATAAGTATACAGATCTACCACTCAAATAATCACTATATATTCATCTGGAAAGATCCTTTTGAAAATGTGAACATTTTGGATTTTACAATTTATTACTTGTCATAATAAAATTCTGCAACGCATGTATAAATAAAATATGAAAAACAAAACCTTAGCTTAATATTATCAATATTAAAAAATCACTTAATTTTTAAAATCCATATTCGTGGACCAATTAAGAGGGAAATTTTTAAAATTATATCTTTACAGCTGAAAAATATAATTACGAAATTTATTCGCACTTTGATTTTGATTATACAATAATTACGAATTATGAGTTTGTTTATAATCTCTATATTGGTAGTAAATTATTGCTATTCTTTTGTCTATACGAATAAACTTAGTATTAGGACTTTATGTGAAGTTATTTGAGCTACGGGTCGGAAGAGGTACTGAGACAGTCGGTCGTCAAAGCCATACAATGTATGTGCAGGTAGCAGCTTGTAGTTAAGTTTCAGGAAGGCTTTGTCAGTAAGCTGTTGTTACATTCATGTGTTACCCGGTATTTTAATTCTCTCGCAAAGAAATGATAGGCGATTCGCAAGAAAATATCCTGGCAACCGTGTCCAGGTAAAGAAATCGTTCGCCCACTTATTTAAACTTTATAAGAGACAGGATCTCTCAATGACAAGAAATGTACTCTGAAACGGCATGTTTTTAAAGATAGATAAATATTTACGCAGATGTCGGCAATGTATTGCCGCTAAGGGACACCATTTCCAACATCGCTCATAATACAGGTTAATGCCTTATTATTATCAGTTTTAAATACACCATCAATTTATGCTCTCACTAAAAATATTAATTTTACGCGCGACGACTCTTATTTGAATCTTTTCTTTAAAGTGTCGCAATATGTATAACTGCATATCCTAAAGTTTATACTTCTGTTTATTGATGAAATGCATCCATGTTTGATACCAGCATAAATTTAAAAAAAAATAATGAACAGATGTCAGTTTGAATTTTAATTTTTCTTAATTAACATTGTATTGTTTAGATTATTTTAATAGTTCTACTAATTATACTTTTTAAAAATGGGAAAATAATAACGGTGTGTTAAATACAGGAGAAGAAATATTCACATGACAGTGATCTTCAATAACTTCGGTCCAGTTTATATTTCGTATTTCTTTATTTAAAAAAAAAACTCTAAAATCCGAATTTGTAATCTTTTTAACAAGCAAGTTGTTTACTCTTCCCTTAGATTATTACCAACTGTTTAAACTTGATTTCAGTGGCAATGACTTTATGATATGAAAAGCCAGGAACTCCGTTAGAGTGATAAACATGTCAAAACATGCAAAAAAAATCTAGTTAGCTCAGAAATGCGAATAGCAATCAGAAGAAAATAAATTATATAAATTGTTTATGTCATTTAAAAGGCCATAAATTAAGCGACTTAGCTTAGGCAGTAAAACGTAAGTCAGTATTGGAGAAGTCTTCTTCAGGGTTCAAACCCTGCGGTTGATTACGGTTTTTTCTCAGTAAGATCAAATGCAGACGTTAGTATTTCTCTGCAAAGGATTTACTGTCCATTTCATCTTTATGCCATCTATCTTCGTATGTTTGCGTCTTGTATGTTTATGTTGTCATCGAGGCGGCCTTGACATAGGATTGACCATCCATTCAGGGAGCCTCTAAGTGTGCGTCCAGAGTAAATAGCTCGCCACAGACGATTAACCCGCGCATTGGAGTTAAGTTCTACAAAAGGAGGAGAGTAAATACAGTCAAAGAAGAAATAGTCATTAAATCAATATTGAAAACATCTTCAGTGTCTGAGTTGAAGATTAATTAATCGTCCTTCAAGATTTCTAAATGAGGTGGTGCATCATCCTGCTAAAAAGTGTGGCTTTGTTTTCTCGCTATGTTTGTGGTATTAGAGAGGGTTCTTCATAAAGTTACTTCGTTTTCATATATCGGACGCAGTAATCGCCATAGCAACTCCGTGTTTATGCAGCTGTATAGCTTGATATAATACGCTTCGCGCAGTGGTAGAGTGAAGGTTAACAGTTATTACTTGCTGAGCTACACGTGTTCAAAGTGTGTACCGCGCAGCGTGAGACCCATCGGGAACAAAAGCCTACTCGTAAATTTTCAAGAATCACCTTTGAAAGCAAACCTGTGGAAACTGATCAGAAAGCTCCGAAATGGTGAATCGGCGGTTTTTTCTAACCATAACCTAATCAGATTTTCATTCGCAATAGTCGGCTGAACAGTCCTCTCCTCGTTGTGGACAGTGGTTCGCCCAGCTTTAAACATACGACACCATTACCTTGCATCACCGTCACTCATGTTGTTTGATGGATTTTTACCATCATACGCGGCTGGGTTTAAGATTGCAGCACAAATTACGTACACATACAGTTTAACAGTAATAATGCGTGACCTTCACTCTACCGCTGCTCAACGTGCAACTGAATCAAGCTACACTGCTGTGGGGTAACTACGTCCGCTATATGAAAACGGAAATAATCTTGTGAGTAGCCCTCGTAAATCAAAATATGCCCAAAACGTTCAGTTTCTTCTGCTGCCCCTCCCCCCCTCTCAAAAAGAGGCGAATGTTGTTTTTTTACATTTAACCACGATATGTGTATTACTCTTCCGGGAAAATGAAAAGCCATTGCATTTGCGAAGAATCGCTTCCTTAAAACCCTTTCTCTTTCTCAGTCTACTAATGTACAAACTTCAAATTTGAATATGTTACATGTACCACTGAAATCTTCAATGTAATTCTAGAAACAGAGGACATTCCTAAACAATGGAAAACCAGAACAATTGTTCTACACAAAAAGTCACCAGAAATGATATAAGCAACTACAGACCTATGAGCTGATGTCAAATATATACAAACCATTCACGAAAACCCGAACTAGAATAATAACGAAGATCCTGGAAGAAATATCAACCTCCAGAATAAGAATTTCCGTACAATATTTAGCACAAGAGATAATCAAACTATAAACAAGTTGATAGAGAAAGCAGAGGAATTCCATCTAACACTACATATCGCCTTTATTGGCTGTAGCAAGACCTTCGACTCAATCGAACATACAAGCATACTACATGTTCTGGCAGCTCAAGGAATAGAAACAGAATACGCTCGTATTCTACTCAAAATCTACAGTCAAAGTTTCGAGAAGAAGAAGAAGCAGGAGGAGGAGGAGGAGGAGGAGGAGGCCAGAACGAGGAATTCGCCAAAGCGATCCAATCTCTCCTCTTCATCTGTGTCATGGAGCCAGTTCAGGAAAATGAACTGGTATAATAATTTCGAAATTAATGTAAACCTCAATGGACTAATAAATTTCAGATTTGCCGACGATGTGGTCCTATTCGCCAAAATATCGAGAGCGCTACAAACTATGCTGGAACAATTATGCAAGATAGCAAAAACGCAGGCCTCTCATTGAATAAACTGAAACCCCGACATAAATAGATGGCACAGTCCTCACATATATGAACGAATACACATATCTAAAACAACATGATTCTTTCCAACACAAAATTAAAAAAAGAAATACAAAGAAGAATCTCATTAACCTAGAGAGCAGTTTAGGTCCTTAAGTTTATACTGTTGGACCAAACACTAAGAAAATCAGATTCCAGACACTCAAAACCTGTGTGCACCCTGGGTTACTCTATAGATGACACACATGACCACTTAATAGAGAAACAAAACAACAAAATGCAAATATGCCAAAGAAAATGCATGCAAGATCCTAGGAATAACTTTGAAGGACAAAATACCTACATTAGTAATAAACCTGTTATCTCAGACAACAAACATCGCACAACTAGCCACCAGGATCAAATGGCAATGGGCCGGCCACGTCGGAAGAATGCAGGACAATTGGTGAACCTACAAGGTCTTCACATGGGACTCCCGGATAGGGAAAAGGACACAAGGGTCTTTGATATCTATTCAAAGAACATGCAGGTCCACAATGGTAAAGAATAACAAAAAGAACGGGAAAATTGAAACCTCTCGAGAAGACACTTATGCAGTGAGAAATAGTGTACCAAAGAAGAAATCAGAGTATCTTAAAACAGCAGACGAACAACTAGCGTGGTATAGCTGACCATGTTAGGAGAAAACGAGCTCCTCCTACTTGCTTGGAGGCCTTTGCTCTTTAAGGGACACAATAGGCTATCTGTATATTTATTTTTATCACATAGGTGACAAATCTTCACCGCGTAAGGCCTCTATAAGGCGTATGTGGTATGGGAAAAATTGTGACAGCTCATGTAAGTCCTGAGACATTTTCATTGAACCCTATAGCACTGTATCAGAAACAGCAACTTCTCTTTTAGTTTGCGACTGTGAACGCAAGCATGTTTCTTCAAAAGCTCGAAATAATTGTGTACAACCTTACAACTTACTTTTGTAACTTTACCAAATTTAGCATAGCAAACTTTACATTTATTGATTGAGGAACACTTTTGAAACTGAAATTTTTATTTAAATGTTGATTTTTCCATTTAAAAAAAGATCGTGTTTTAAGACAGTTTTGAGGCTTTTACTAAACTCTGTAAGTAATTATAGTCGTGGTTAAACTCAATTATCTAACTGTCTGCGTCTTCAAACGTTGGGGCTTAAAATACGTAAATTGAATAAACGAAGTTTAAGCAAGTAAGGCCGCGATGTCTGCTAAAGTTGTATCGAATGTGTCAGGAACGGAACCGTTGTTGCGGATTTCATTTCTACCAAACCGAGACGAGCATCCAGGTGACCGCAGACGTGCCCAAAGGCTGCGTCGAGTGGAGGTGTGCAGAGGTACCGTCTTCCCGGCAAAAGGAGATTGCTTGGCGACGGCGGTAACGGTACTCCAGAGTCACGTGGGATTTGACCCAGACAGAGCGGCAGAGAGCAGTTCCGCACTTCTTGCACTCCAGCTGGGGCATCTTGGGCGCCAATATGCTGAACCTTCAGTCTTTCAACAAACATTTGCTTAACTGTAAAGTTTCTTCAACTCTGGCTAAAATCAAGCTTGGAAGTGTCATTCACCCCTCAAGTATCTCAACTTCACCTTTATCTTTGTTGAAGTGAAACACCGCGTTTTAAATATGATTTTTTAATGAAGACGTGTATGGAAATTTTCTTATAAAAAGGTTATGTGTATGCACATGTTCTGGACAAAAGTATCAGTGATGTTTGTATATTCCCTTAGTAATCCTGTTAATTTGAAAACAGGGGCAAAGGACATTCTTAGTCACAAAAAGTTGATTTGAAAAACGCAAATTTTTACTTCAAAAAGCAATTGAAAGTTCATTAAACATAAATGTCATTGGAGTCAAAATACAGATGAAAAGAGATTAAAATAGAAAAGAACATGACAACATCAGCAAAATGTTTTATTTATTTTGTGCTACGTACGTTTTAAAAACTAAAAATAATTATAAGTAACAAATAATCTGTGATCACAACTGCCACACTTGCCTCCTATACTCAAAATCGGGGTTCGAACCCGGCCAAGACCGATGGATTTTTTCGGGCGTAAAAATCCTAAGTATGGCTTCCTTCGGAAAGGGAAGTAAAGCCCTGGGTCCCGTGTCGTACATTTACGGCACGAAAAAGAACCTCAAGCCTGAAAGAGAGGTCTCAGAGCAAAATTTGTCGACCGTTTCACGCCCTGATTTGAATGGAACGCTGATGACCTGAGATGTTAAAGAGCGTCCATAAATAAAATCAATCAAAAAAAAAAACTGCCACGTTTGAACATGTTCTCAGGATATAAAAAATTCAATAAATTAATATTGTGAACTGGTTGTTATCTCTTTTAGGTTTTTTTTTTATAGCAGAAAGTCAGTCAATTAATATATTTATATGGTAAATTTTCAAAGAATATTTTTGGGCTTATTTCTTGAACCTGAAAATCTTTGTATTAGGCAAAAATGATACATACAACTGTTAAGAATTTCATCTTTACCCCAAGTCCTCTTATTCTTCCACCAGTAATTCACTTGTTGCTGGTTATTTCAACAAAGACGGTAAGAAAATGCAATCATTGACGAGATAAACGCTGCAGCACAATGATTTCTTGGCACAACCTCTTTCTAGATCTCAATTTATATGGCAAAAATGTACTATCTTTGCATGTTGTGTAAAATGAAATTCAACATATATTACACTGGATATTTTTGTTTAAAAAAAATGTGACTTTGCGTGTGTCTTAATTTATTTTTTAATTTTCTTGAATTTGGTTATTGGAGTAGTTTTTAATTATGATCTTAATATATGCAAAAGAACAAATAAATAAAATGTTTCTAGTATGTCTTGCTGTACGCCGTGCATGAAGCTCAATAAATATAACTTACAAAACAATAACATAACAGCAGAATGTATTCTGACATTACAGTTTTGTTAAATGGTAAACGATCTTTATAAAGCTGTTATATCCCTACCACAGCGATTCCGAGGTCCAGGTGACAGTGCTATTTCATCACCGTATCCTCTCTGTTTGGGCATCTGCAGAAAGCTCGCCGCTGTGGGTTAGATGCCCGAGTGCTTCTACTTGTCAACCAATAAATTCTCGTTTGGCACAACTGCCTTAGAGAGGTGTTTTCTGGCATTTTCCCTTACCCTAAATTGCTATACAACTTTACTCAGAAATTCTGTATTTACACTATCAGTCCGGTGCATTCATCATCCGGAAGAAAATAGAGAAAAGCGTTAATAGAGAGGAAAACTTAAATCAGAAATCTTTTAAAGCACATAAACATTTTGTCTGTGACGTCTTCTTCGAGAATAAAAATTCAAATTTTAATTCAAAGTATATCCACGACGTAAAACCAAATTTTTGATACAGCTGCTAATTTGCTGAAGCCCTGAGATTTATTACCCCTGTGCTCAGAAAGTTATCAAACTACCAACATTATAATTATTAAAACAGGCATGATTAAAAAAAATAAGAACTACAGAGACAACAGAGGAAAGTAGATAATAGAGCTGGCGAGATGTCTTCATTCTTGTACATTTAGTGCATGTCAGATAAAAGAGGAGTGGTTAATGACGCTGGTAGTTACAGAAGTGGCTAGGCTTTCAAATCATTCAAATGCTGAATCTTTAGAACAGCAGGTAAAAGCTTTCAACTGAGTGAGCACAAAGAGTGATAGAGCATGTTCGGAGCAGGCCCTAAAGAAAAAGCTAATTTATTTATCTTTGAAGATGCTTTTTTAATATCTCTGGTCATCATTAGCATCCCATTCAATTCAGGGTGTAAATTTTCCTCAGAAACCTTTCTTTCAGGCTTGGGGTTCTTTTACGTGCCGTAAATCTACGACATGGGACCAACGGCTTTACTTTCCTTCCGAAAGAAGTCATATTTTGGATGTTTCGCCCGAAAAAATCGATCGACCCTGGCCGGATTTGAACCCACGACCTAGGATCTAGGAGGCAAGTAAGGTTACCACTGGAGTACCAGGACCAAAAGCGAAAGCTAACGTCCATCTGATCATATAACATACCTGCAGTGTACCGAAGAAGAAGCAGGTAAAATGACTAGCTACTATGAAGAAATCCAAATAAAAATATGTACTGGGTGATTTTGCTTGATAGGGACAAACTGCAGGGCACGATCCCTGGGTGGATAGGGAACAAAAAAGGTCATATAGACATACGTTCGGAAGTGCCTGGGTTCCTCGCTACAGAGCGATAATATTTCCCTTGACGGCAGCGCACTCGCTTATCGGTAACATTTAGGCGTCCGCTTCATTGCTGTTGCTGGCTCAACCTGAGATGACGTATGCACTGTGTGCAGCGCTGTGTATTCCAATCTGGAACAGGCTGACATTGTCATTACATACGGACAGGCAAATGGCAACGGGCGGAGGGCTGCACGGCTGCAGGCAAAGTACCTTCGCCGACGGCAACCGCCCATAAAATATTTTGCCGTTTGTGTAAGACAGGCTCGTTTTACTGTAATGGGTAACCATAAAGGGCGTACACCGACCTTGCAGGAACATGTGCTCAGCACCAGGCTGTAACAGCTAGTCATGGGGTAAGCCAGATGACTGTTTGGAACATACTCCATGAAAACAGCTACTACCCGTATCACTTGCAAAGTGTGCTGGGGCTTATTACAGACGGATTTTATTCCGCGGGAACGGTTTTGTCGCTGGTTTGTTGGACGATGGCGGCGAACCATCCATTCCGGTTCAGCCTCAATGTGTGGACGGGAATTATTGGTGAGCTCCTCGTGGGACCAGTCGTTCTTCCACAACGCCTCACAGGCGAGACATACCTGCGCTTCCTGCGGGTGACCCTGCTTCTCTTGCTCGAAGAAGTGCCAGGTATGAATGGTAATGTGGCTGTTACATGAAGGTGCTCCGGCTCACTTCCGAATTACTATGCACAGGCATCTAAACAACGTCTTTCTCGGACGATCGAACGATTTAGATTTCCTACTGTCGGGGAACCTGAAAGGTGTCGTGTATGTAGATCCCATCCGGGACGTGCAGACACTGGAACAGCACATTCATGTTACCTGTGACGCCATTCGGATGCAGGTTGGCAAATTTGATCATATGCGGCATGCCTTGATACCTGTAGGGGTCACTTTGAACACTTCATCTAAAGGCGGCTGCTTGACACTTTGTATTGTATAGAAACCAGGAATTAATAAGGTAAATATTCTCTACCATAGCCCCGTGCATTTCGGACATAGGCCCATATTACTTTTTTTGTTCACTGTCCATTCAAAAATCGTTCCCTGCAGTTTGTCCCCTGTTTGTTTGTGGAGAATGTCAGATCATTACTAAAAATCCACAGCCTATGTAATTCCTAATTTAATGTAGACAAAAGAAATTAAAATGCTTATTTTGAATTTATTTTTATTATAAAAAGTTACTGTACTGTTATTATTGTAAATAAAATTAGTATTTTTCAACATAATCTCCCTTAAGACCAATACATATATCCCAGTATCGCCATTATCCCATCTCTGAAGTGGTTTTTCGAAAGATCTGCAAAATACTCCTCTACTCTGTAATCACCTCTTGATTTGATTAAAAACACTTTGAGCTTTCGAAGCAGATGGAATAAAGAAGAAGCCATACTTGGACAGAAGAGTGATTGCTCCGACAGCTCTTACTTCAATTGCTAAAATACTTGCAGCGCGTGCATTATTTCGATATTTTTTTTTTTTCTTATGCAAACCGGGTTTTTAGATACTGGAATAATATTCTCCAGTTGTGGTTTTACCCTAATGAAGATAAACAACTATGGAACCTACTTTGTCTCCTTTGGCACTGCACATCCAGCTTCTGGTGCGTGATGATGAACCCAAGTCCCATAAAGCAGTGCCCAAAGTCAGTTTTGGTGCTGTTAAAACACTGTTGTGATATTTTCATAAGAATATATTTTTGATATGCAGTTAGCAAGCTCAGACCCATCTTGCACAAAATTTTTCATATGCAATTCTTCATATAAAATATACACTACATAGCTTCAGCTATTTCATAACTTTAGCTCACTAGTCGTGTATTTTCTTTACCGCCACGAGGTGGCCGAGGTCGTTTAGGCGCGGACTAATGAGCGGGAGGTCTGGGGTTCGAATCTCCCCAGGACCATCCTCTCTGACTGGGTTTTTTCCAGGTTTTCCTCAGTCCTCATAAATGGCAAATACCGGGAGATACCCTAAACTTAGGCCTGGAACGCTTCCTTCCTTAACAAGCTCCTTTCCCAATATATCATTTCATTTATCACCAGTGTCCACCGACTATGGTGCCTCTGTAGTAAAAACGGGCGTTAAACATAATTTTAAAAATGTATTTGCTTAATTCCACTTTTTGGACGTTCTATATATTGTTCGTCTTCAAGATTAGTGCAGCCTTGTTTATATTCAGCAGCACGTTTTTAAGCTTTGAAAATGAGGATATGTTTTCATAAACATTTATAAACTTGGTGTTTGCTTTGATGTTAAACCCTCTTTCACAAGTAATTTTATTTATTTTATGCAATACCCACAGCACCACTTTGTATTATATAAACTATTTTAAACAGAAACCACATTTCGCAAGTTTGCGGTCGTGAATTTTTTGACCGTCCTCATAAAGCATCGTAAAATATAGCTAGGGTACTATAAACACCGTTATCCTTTCACCGAATAATGTAGCCCAACCTTCAAAATGCCGATGATGCTCCTTACAGTTATTAAAAACTAAACAAATATTTTTAGAAACTCGTATGTCTTAGTTCCTTAAAGTGGCTTTGTTTACAGACCAATTTGCATTTGAGTGCAAGTTTTCAAAAGCATTCATGAGCAAGCAGCATGAAATGCGTGCCATACTTAGCAGCAAGACAGAACAGAAAAGGTTTAATTAGAAAGTAAGTAGGCAGCTCTACAACAAAGAAGGAAGATAAAGAGAAAAATTATACAACATATAAACAAATGGAATGTCATGAACACGTGAACATTATGATAGAGCAGGCTCCATCAGAAACAGGAAGAAAATCACCTAAGAGGACACGATTCACTTAGCGCTATGTTGTTGGAAGGAGAAGAAAACAAGCCTCAGAAATTTATACATTTTTGAAATAGTGACATCATCCTAAACTCCAAAACAATAGCCAGAATCTTTCTAGAACGAATTGATCGTTTGAAAGTTTATTTAGAGAACTGTATAACATAAACAAATAAATTTCCGTTTATTCTCTTGATGGACAGTAAACGTGTTGTTCCGATTTCTAGAAGACTGTGTATTTCATGTTGATAAGGGAGAAGCAAGGAGGAAAGAGGTACAAGGAAAATGAAAAATAGAGCCTTTTTAATGCCTGCTTCATTCACGAATATAGTTGCTTCATATGTTTACTATGTTCATAAAACGTCAGCAATTTAAATAAAATAAATGAAAACAGAAAACTTACACATGAGAACGGCGCATATCATTTCTCGGCATATAAGCAGTTCGTACGAGCTGATCAAGACCCGGAGCACTAGATTGTCCATTGTTACGAAGACAGCACGCTGTTAGGAACCACTTTTATTGCTACAGTAGAGAAATCTAGTTCTCACTCCTGTGAGATAGGCAAATTACGAATATCCCTCATAGCCAGGCATTGAATATTGACCAATCCAATTTACAGCTCATCACGGTCGACTGTCAATGAATATTGTCGAACTGTAATTAGAGCACCTGATTGGCAATATTGTCTGCATATTATCGCAGTTGATTCGCAATTGTTCCTGCTTCAAAGTATTTTAAAGGCATTTAACACTAGACGGCAGGGTCACACTTCTAAACAAAAGTGAAGGATCATATGGAAGTAAATTAACCACCGTGCTTGTGATATTATCGACAAGATGAAAACCATTCTCGGTATTACTTACAATAATTTCGAATCTGAAAAAAGTGCGTCTATCCAATTGCATCATTCACTTGCTTATTCACCTAGGGCCGAATTTAGACGAGCTGAGAAGCTTTAAACGCTAAATGCATAAAAAAGTGATACATAGTTAGAAACTTGAAATAATTACAAATCTAAAATGTTTTTTACTCACATCTGTCTAGTTTTGCCCAACTAATTCAAAGTTTTAATTAGTTTGTTGCTAGAATTCTCTCCATCAAGCCACATATTATTTAGATACTTTATCTGTGACGATGAGGTACGAAATGCATAAAATGAGTTTCGTTCCCGATAAATATCAGCCAGTTCAAAGTCACAAGCATGCACAGCTCCCCCTTTCCAAACGGTTAACACCAAGCAAAAACTAGCTTGGGTGGCCACCCTCAAACAATTTACATACAAATGGTTCAGTATGTTCGGCTCCTGGAAGATCCACAAATTAATAAATTAAAAAATATGAAATAGTCACAGTCTCTATGAATAAGCTGGTGTAACTATAGTTAACCAGAACATGATCATTTTGTCTAAAAATCCGGATAATAGATATACTCATCTCTTTATGGAAGAGTCCCAGTAAACTTCCCCTCTCCTCTCGTCCTCTATCTACAAAACTCAATCTACATTGCGGTAGAGCCTGACATGAGCGTAGGAACGCAAAAGACTCTTACAGGCTGCCAATTCTGACTGACTAAAGCAAGTACAGGGAAATTATAAAAATATTAAAAGCAATCCTGCATTTCACATCCACCCAGAAAACTCCTGAAGTGCGATGATTCATCTTTCAAAATTATATGGGCTTATCACTTTTCTGAATAATGTGTTCCAGCATCACTAAGATGAAAATATATTAGCAACATCATTGTTTTAACAATTGCTGTGTTTTACCCTGAGATTTCAGTATATTTCACAAACCGGAATCTAAAAGAATCATTATTGCGAATCATCTCAACTTTTACCACAATAATATATTTCCTAATCAGCCATTCTTTCTTTTCTTATTGCTAGCTAAAAGGAGTGTTCGAGGTGTATGTGAAATGCAGTGAGGTTATTTGAGTTACGGACCGGCAGAGGCACTGCGTACTGGGAGAAGTAAGTCGTTAAGGCCGTATATGCAGGAAGTAGCTTGCAGGTATAATTTGGGTAAACAATGTCGTTAGTTATGTAGTCTTCAAGAAAGCGCGTAATAGTAATATGAAAACGAATTCTTGCAGAGAAGTGGTAAGGCGATTCGTAAGAAAATATCCTGGCAATCTGTTTTAAGAAGAGAAACTGTTAAAAATTTACGAGGAACAAGCTCTATCAGTGACAAGAAACGTGTTCCGAACCGCCATGTTTTTACGGAGAAAAGTCAGGTGAAATACAGGAATTTCCTCCACAAATGCTGGCAATGTATTGTCCCTGAGGGGCATCATTTTCAACAACTTTTATAACAAGATTAATTCTTCTTATTATTATTAATTTTAAATACAGTAAAATATAAATACTAACTCTTAATTAGTTGTGCGGTTGTACTTGCCAGTAAGCAGCAAGATAAGATGATGTACCGTAGCGCAAATAACCTCACTGTGCATGCATACAGATTAACAGTAAACACACTTTCTTCAGTAAATAAAGTGTTCCGTAAGACTTTCTGAGCTACGAATAAAGTATTTACAGCTGCTTCAAATTCAGTTATGAGTGAGTTTCAATAAATCTAGAAGCAAGATTTAGCATACGTAAATTTTTAAAATACGTCTTTTAAACAGATATCTGAGGGGCATTTTCGAGTTGATAACATATCTAAATCACACTTACCGGTAAGCTGTCCTATTCTTACATAGCATCATGACCGCGGCTGCAAAGGCCCGTTTTGTTGCCAGCGTTATCGCCCAGGTGTTCTCCATGTTCGAAGCTATCTCATCGTAGCAAAGTGCTCGTCGAAACCTGCGAACACAAAACACGGAACCCCAACTGTATTTAGTGATAGCGTGATGTTTTGAAAATAAGTTTTTGCTACACAAAATCAACACGCACGGGCTTATGATGGAAGAAGCTAGAGCTACATTTAATGAGCATCTCTGTACTACTGTATTTAGTAACGCATGTTGCTGGTCAGTTTTATTATTATGGTGGTGGTTTTTTTCCCTCCCTCCTCCAGGCCATCATGGGTTTGGCTGTACTTCACTACTATGAACCGCAATAGATGAAACCTGCAATTAAGAGAGTTTTTTTTAATTATCAGCAAAAGAAAGTTTAAACTGGGGCTGCGCACCTGGGAATAATTAGAGGGAAAAACTTAAATCGAGGCAAACCTCCTAGTAAAGAACTTTGTGCAACATTTTACGGGGGGAAAAAAACGTAAAACGCTTTTAACCGCGTTTATCGATTTCGATGGGTATATGGAACGGCAAATAAAATGAAATTAATGATGGCGTAAAGAAGTTGGTGTCCTTATTAGTTAAATCTATCTGTCATACGCATTTGAGGTAAAATCCACTCAGGCTGAAATGCCCAGGAAGTCGTTAAAAAGTTGTACAGGTAAGTTTCCAAACTTTACTCATTAATATATACATATATAGGATGTTTCCCAGCTGATGATACAAACTTCCATGGTTAACGGAGAAGATCAAAACGACTCCGAAAACGATGGAGTCAAAAGTTATAAATTATCATTGTTGAGGGATATGTAACAGTGAAATACGACAACCTACGAACCGTTGTGTTTACGGGCCAGCAAAGCCCCAGCATAAAACTCTCTCTGTTCTATCGTGCAAAGGAGTGTGGCAGATAATTTTCCCTCCATTCAGCCAGAGTGTGTCCGTGATTCCACCTCCCCTCAGATGCGACGAATTCTCCGCTCCTATCGCTACGAGGGTGGTAAATGCAGGAAGAGTTACGCAATTAGTGGACACAAGTTTACATTATTTTTGCTTGATCTTAGAATTGTAAATATTGTCTAATTATTACAATTTATTTTAATACTGTTCTAGTACTGTTCTATAACAACGCCAGTGCTGTTATGAACAATTAACCAGTACCTTGTTGTAAATATAACTTTCAGGCCCTATCAACATTAGTGGAAAAGAAAACACAATCGTGAAAAATATAAAAAGTGCTCATTCCATTATTGTTAACGCAGGCTCTTATTTTTAATTCTTGCAAATATTGTACACTTTTTTTTGAATGGTGTTTAACGCCCGTTTTTACTACTGAGGCACCACAGGCGGTGGATATTGATGATACATGAGATGAAATGATACACTGTGAAAAGATATTTTTAAGGAAGGAAGCGTTCCAGGCATAATTTTAAGGTGCCTCCCCGGCATTTTGTCATTTATGAGGACTGAGGAAAACCTGGAAATAACCTCAAGTCAGAAATGACAGTCCTGACGGAGATTCGACCTCCAGAACTTCCGCTCACGAGTCCGCGCCTTAACGACCTCGGGCACCAGTGGAGGTAAATATTGCATACGGCACCAAGAGTTGCACCCTAAAATGTTCAGCTATTTTTCTTCTAAAAGAGAACAGAATAAAACCAAGATGAAAGTTCGATATGATTAAGCATGTTTATATCGGTAGTAGTACATGAAATTAAAAAAGTCCGTCACTAAGCTAGTTCCTCATCTATTAGAGAAACTTTAAAAAAGAATATAAAATCCAAATTATGGCCTTATTAATTAATGAAATAAGCTATGACATTAATACGTGATATTAGGGGGACAAAATTTAAATTCTTGCAATCTATAAGTATTGCAAATTTAGAAATTACGTATTTAGAATAATAACTTATTATTATTATTGAGTTTAAACCATAAAAATTAATATATACTATTAGTTAAATGAATTATATGAACACTGATACACAAAATACACTGTATGGATATTTTTAAACATTTTTATTATTATTATTATTATTATTGAGTTTAAACCATAAAAATTAATATATACTATTAGTTAAATGAATTATATGAACACTGATACACAAAATACACTGTATGAATATTTTTAAACATTTTTAAATGTAACCATGTTTATGAACTGGTCCCTTGATATCATCTTTACATTCATTAAAACAGAGAAAAATAACAGAAAATTTCGAGTTAACATTGTGTATTTAAGAAGCAGATGTTCAATAAAACAAAAAAATGTTACTATTTATAAACATTTACAACATACTAAGCAAATATATGCAACCAACTATGTACATCAAAAGTTCCGCCTATTTTCTGTGGCTTTGAAATTTAATTTAAATTTTACTGTAGTAAAAACGTGTAATGCAAGCGTTTTATAAAGGTTATTGTAGAGTCGTCTTACATATAAATATAATTCTCAAACACATATTAATATCTTTAGGACAGTGTTTTTGTTAAATATAAAACGTTTGGGTAGTTATAAATACGGTTTATATGTTGAGTTAATTTTTCCTTTTATTTTGAAACAATTGAGATAAAATTAAATGCTAGAGCCCTTTTTAAATTTCAGTTTTCAAGTATACCCCCTACTCCTAATGGTCTGATTTTGCTGTCTTTTAGAAACTATTTTTGTTATTTTATTTAAATAGTATATACGGAGTTTCTTTGCGAAAAAACAAATATTGGTGCCACTAAAGCGATTTTATGTTGGGTTTCAGTTAAACCCCCTCCCCCAATTGTCGTATTTCATTGATTTTCAGATTTTTTTTTCAATGACATATGCCAAGTTTCCTTTAAAAAAATTTAAAATTGCGTATGCTAGAGCGATTTTTAAATTTCTATTTAACCCCCAATCTTTAAATTTCGGCTTTCAGAAACTATTTTTTTTATTTTATTTCAAATGTATACAACGATTTTCCTTATGAAAAAAATATTGGTACCACTAGAGTATTTTGGGTTTCAGGTAAATAAAACCCCACTCCTAATAATCTGATTTTCGGAAACTATTTTATTCATTTATTTTAATGACATGTGACAAGTTTCGTTGGGAAAAAAAATCTGCTGCTAGAGCGATTTTTAAATTTTCGCTTTTAGGTAAATCCTTACCCCGAATGGTGCAATTTTGCTTATTATTATATGGAGATTTGGGGGGGGGGAAGTCTTTCATGGCTACTACTACAACAGCAATATTTTTTCAAAATTCGCTAATAATACAACAAGTGATGGACATTTGATACTCAGATCTAAAGATGGCGAATAAGAAGACTAACCATGCATTCAAAAGAAGTTTAATTTCGAGAATTTCCGCTATACAAGAACTTTGGAGTTATTGCACTGGTCTGACAAAGGCTAAATACTCATCCTGTAAAATGTGACTTCGGTTGTTTTCACGACTCTCCATTGTACATATTAAAAACCAAAACATGTACGCATACACAGGCTTCGAACGATTTAACGACCAAAATGGCCAAAGGACAATAAAAAGACTGTGACGCATCATGATTCACTAGTACTTTGTTTCTCATTTGTATGCACAAAACGAGCGGGGTGTGGAAATAAAACAAAAAGGCAATAAGCGTTAGCTTGAACACAGTAATTCTGAAAACGCTGGTCATAAGTTACATCGTTTTTTTTTTTGTTTACGTAGCTAAGAATACATATCAACAGTCAATCTGAAAAATGTGAAGAATGCTTTTCCGATAATTGAGTATATAACTCTGGCAGATTGAGTTTTTTTTTTTTTTTTTTTTTTTTTTTTTTGAAGATATCTCTTATCCTTTTTATGGAAACTGCCATTGCTGTAACGCTTATTTGTAACAAACTGGAATGTCTTGTGTATGTGTTAATATGTTGGATATCTGTAATGCAGCACACGTATCCATATAGTTAGTAGGTCTGTAAATTCTCGGCCTCCACCACAATTGGCAATATCATTTTTTACGTTGGTACATCTATCTTAGGCATTTATTTGATATATCAAGTTTTTGCTTCAAATTATTTAATACAGCTATCTAAATCAGATGTGTTGCGGGTATTCCATACCATCCCCTGGGCTGCTGAATTTAAACTTGGTTTGAAGATAACCCAGGTGAAGTATGTCCAAAAAGCGCAAGAGCAGCAGAATTCATTACACAAATACTTGAGGTGACAACTAGCGTGAAATAGCACACACTAAACGCATTTTAAAGGAATATTTGGATTGTATTTAACATGAAGAATTGCATACGAAAAAACTCTGCGCAAGATATGTGATGGGACATAAGCAAGCAAGCAAAACAGGAGACCAAAAATGCAGAAAAGATATGAAAATATTTCACCCGTGTTTTGAACATTTTCACAGCAACAGAACTGATTTTGTGCATGGACCTTGTAATTGTGAATGAGACTTAGATGCAAGAAACTGTCACACAAGATAAGTCCTAAACCCAAGATCGCGGGTTCAATTCCGGCCAAGATCGATGGATTTTCTCGGGAGTAAAAATCCTAAGTATGGCTTCTTTCGGAAGGGAAGTAAAGCCGTAGGTCCCGTGTCGGAAATTTACGACACGAAAAAGAACCTCAAGCCTGAAAGAAGAGGCCTATGAGCAAAGTTTGTCGGCCTTTCACGCCCTGAATTGAATGGGAGGCTGATGACCTGAGATGTTAAAGAGCGCTTTATTTTTTTTTTATTTTTTTTTTTTTTTTTAAAGGAGGGAGTAAGAGTCGGTCCTATCTGTAGGAAAAGTTAAGGCTTCAGTCTTTTGGAACGTTAAAAATATGTTACTAAACGATTATCTTCATAAGGGTTAAACCATAATCACAGAGTGCTGTTAAAATCTTTTGAACCAACTAGAAAAATGATAAAATACCTGGTTTGCAGAAGAAAAACGTTTTTCATCAAGAGAATGTACACATTTGACAAAAAAAAAAAAAAAAAAAACAGTCGCCTTTTGAATGTAAAATTCTTCTAAGTCATACGCGATAGCGCGGTTCCCAAGCAACCAGCAAAGCTGTGTAGACACTGCACCAGTTGTTTTACATGCACTAAAAACGCTGTCTAGTAGCTGTGGCAGAGTGTGCAGTGATGTCGGGGTTGAAAATGCAAATTCGGCATTAATAATATTTTTTATTAAATCTTTGCTACATATTATTACAAATTAGTTTCGTAATATTATTTTCCATACACAGAAAACTTTAACATTAACATATACATTTTCTTCAGTATTTTTTATGTATTCCCAGCACATGCACGAAGGACAAAAGATGGCTTATGGGCACAACTTCAAGAAGCCTGGGATGTTGTAGCCTCTCGTTCACACTACTGTAGAAATCTGACGTCATCTATGCCCCGAAGACTGAGGGCAATGATACATGCTGAGTGTGCATACGCGATATCAATTTGTATTTGTTTGTTTTCACTGTGGAAGATAAAAATATTTTGATCATGTATTTTAGTTGTTTGTAAATAATATTAAAATTGGCCCAAATAAATTGTGTATTCATCCTACAATTAAAACACACACACACACACACACACACACACACACACACACACACACAATTCTGGCCAAATTTAAATAATAACAGCAGTCCAGGTTGCCAAATAGCGAGAGAAAACAAATGTGATAAAAGTAAATCCTCGTTAAAATTTAAACATCATAAAGTAAGGATGCAATGAGTTGGCTGGGGCGAGAGAATGGAACCTAAAATTTAAATAGCATTGGTTTTAAATTTCGCCATTAATATCTAAATTGCAATTTTTCCCTCAAATGAAATTTATTTTAAATACTGGCATGTTTTGAAATGAAAGGCATGTATTATATTAATCTGTTTCGTAGTTTAATAGTTTTCTCCGAGTGCGCACAGACATTAGGTGTTTTTTTTTTCTCTCCTCCCTAATAAAGTCAGAAGTATCCGGTTGCGAGGAGTATGATGCCTTTCAGCACAAATTCAGTGTGAAATGTTTGGCGCGCTTTAAATGAACCTGTTTGCAAGTATTTATGACATGTTTGTGAGACATTCGAGTCACAATTGCCGAGATGCGATGATGTTCATTTGTTTTATTTACGGAGGCTCTTTAACTCAAGTCATCAGCATCCCATTCAATTCAGGGCGTGAAACGACCGACAAATTTTGCTCAGAGGCCTCTTCTTTCAGGTTTGAGGTTCTTTTACATGCTGTAAATCTACGACATGGGACCCACGGTTTTATTTCCCTTCCGAAGGATTTTAGGATTTTTATGCCCCAAAAAAATCCATCGATCCTGGTCGGGAGTGAGCCCGGATCTTGGGTTTAGAAGACAAATATAGTTACCATTACACCACCAGGACCAAATCCAAACGATGGCTGTTTATATTCACGTGGAAGAGTTAAAATTTCAAATTGCCTAAAGAGGTTTCTGTGTAAGTATCTGCTATTTGTACCAGTGATTATTCTTATGGGCTTTTTCTGTAATAGGAAGACGCACTCACTTTTAACTGAGCTCTCCCAAAATATAAGACAATAATTCATTAAAATCGGTATAATAAATTAATTTTAATGCGTCTATTGAATAGCATGCACTGCTAAGTTTGGGTACGATAAGATCGATGTAATCTTTCCAATTCGGACGGTTATGGATTCTTATACCAAGGAATTTAATATCTTTCGTTTGTAAAATACACTGTTGTAATATCGTAATAGAGGATTTAAACGCGTTCATTATATCACGGTTTTACATCGTTAAAAGTATTTAATTTGCAATCCAATATCCAAATAATATAAATGATAGACAATGGTATGGGTCCTCTAGCGAGAGAATCGCCCTGTATAAAAAGCAAACATTGCATATATGATGGTGAAATCGATTTCACCATGCAGAAGACTCAAGAGGCATTGATGCAGGCCATCTCAAATGTCTGGAAAGTGAATGGAACTGCGAAGAACAGGATAGTGTGAAATCCTGGCACGTAAGAAGATGTATTATACAATGTACGACTATCTCCCCTTTTGGAACTCTGGTTAAAGGCGGCATTAGCATAAGACGTTCATGCTAATATTAATGACGTCGACAGCCGTTTATGTTCCAAAAGATCCCCCTTCTAAAAAAAAAAAAAAAACAAGAAAAGAAAAGATGGTCATGTGCTACGCTACCAATGTCATTGAAAGAAACCAGCAGGAAATGTGATTACTGCCATAAGAGGTAGGTGTCCCCTTAATCTTTCCGTAGGGCATGTTTTGAAATAATCCCCTCAACTCGGGCCCCAGTCTTAATCCCTCTTTTCCATGCACCATGGCGTAGCTCTCCAATCCCGCTCTGGCGCAACAACTGCTTAAGAGCCTTCTTTAAACAATGGTTCTTTTTTTATTCATTCTTTACTATCGACATCGCCTTTGCAACCCCAAGACCCCATGTACTACTAAAGTAGATATCAGGTACATAAATAAACATCATTAGAGAATTGCCGGTTTGGGTGTTATTGTTAGGTCGTTACTTTTTTTGCAAGCTTAATACTTTGCATTACATCTGGTGATAACTGCAGCGCTCTTCATGTATGTAAACAACCTCAATCTGTGCATATTTTAATACACTTAACAAAAAGTGTGTTATCTAGCTACAGAAATGTCAAAATATGTGCATCTGATTTGTCTCAAATTAAAACAACTACTTCGTACCGAAGGTTTCCTCCTTTTTCAGATAAAAAGAGCTTATAAATGTATCGCTTAAAATGATCATAACTTAGAACTAGAGGGGGTTTGACAAAATAATATGAAAACCCTGTTAAAAGTATCCCATTTCCTGAAGCATTTTTCTGAATGCGTCTTTTGTTTTTCTCCTTATACTATGTCGGTCCTGGTGGTGTAGTGGTAACCATACTTGCCTTGTAAACCCAAGATTGCGGGTTCAAATCCGGCCAGGATTGATGAATTTTTTCGGGCGTATAAATTCTAAGTATGGCTTCCTTCGGAAGGGAAGTAAATCGTGGGTCCCGTGTCGTACGTTTACGGCACGTAAAAGAACTTCAAGCCTGAAAAAGAGGCCTCTGAGCAAAATTTGTCGGTCGTTTCACTCCAGATTTGAAAGGGATGCTGATGGCCTGAGATGTTAAAGAGCGTTCTTAAATAAAACGAATCAAAAAAAAATCCTTATACTATGACTCGCTTCCATCGGTCTGAGCCTGCAATCGTAGTCAAGTGTTGACCATCCATTTGTTAAACTTTACATATTTCCAAAGTGGGAAAATTGTTGATGGCTAATTGGTGGTGCATCCTTAACAACGGTTGCAAAGTTACTAGTAATGTTTAGAGCTATTGTACCTACCACCATGGCAGCATGCAAAATTCAAATGAAAACTTCTGTTATACATAATAGTTGATAAAGACGAAACTGGCGATAGGGGCAGGAGAACAAGGAGAAATGTCGGCACTAAAGTGATTGCTGAGCTCAATATCATCTAGAGAACAGCGTCAACAAAAACTGGCAGAGCTGTTATTGCCAAACGTCTTGTAACGAGATTTCAGTGGAATAAGGAGCATAAAACCTGGAAACATGTAATGTGATCCGACGAATCAACCTTTACACTATTCTCTACCACGGGGCAGATTGTCTTCTGTCAACAGTGAAGAGTGGTGGAGGTCTGTCATAAGGTCTATGAAACCAATGTCCATTCATTGCCGTAGGCATTGTTCCCAGCAGAAGATGCCATCTTTCAAGGTGAAAATTGCCTAAGATTGAGGAGCATGAGGACGAAAAGACATACCTTCCCTGGCCTGCACGATTTGAATATCACGAAGCTCTTTTGGCTGTAAAGAAAGTAAGGACCCCATTACCCTCCTCCAGAGTCTCAAGGAATTGAACCAGCTTCTTTTTTAAGAATGACATAGAATCCCAGAGTTTATCTTCCAGGTTTTGTGAGGATTGAGACTATTAACAAAGTTAAAGGTGGTCATATTAGATTGGTATTTATATTATATTGCCCAACCCCTGTATATATCCAAAAGAAAATGTCTTGGGGGAGGGGGGGTAGATGGCTTACTACAGTCGAATCCTCCTCTGTTTTGGTAAAGTTGAAATTCTCAGGTGCATTTTTGTGAGGAATCCAGAAATTTAGCCGCTCTTGATTTACATTTGGATTTTTTTTTTCCCCTTCTTTTGAGTTTCGTAAATACCGAAAAATCGGCTCGAATAATGTATACAAAAATCCCGACTGTAGCAGCTTTAAAACACACAGCGATTTATTTCTTTGAAGAAAGGGGGTCTTGTGTTGCTTTTTTTTGAGTTTTTTTTTTATCTTGCAATTGCTTTTATACCTATTTGAAAATTTAGATCGGAATTGAAACCTGATAATTGACGCCAAAATCATCTTGAGTTATCTTTTAATTTCAGCCCCCAAAAGGTTGACATTTGTTCGCTATAATTGTAAAAATAGCTAGATATTTCCCTTTTGTTAGTAAATACAAAGTAATACAATAAATAACTGAATTTTCATTTCCAATTTCCAATTTTCTCGCGACGTTTTACAGTAAATTTTCAATGGATCGGGCATTTATTGAAGCTCTTACTGTGTTTTGAATTAGACAGAAACTACTCTAGAGAATTCTTGTGCTTATGAGGTTCCTATTTCTAAAGTAAAAACTATTCCTAGAATATTCTACATTACACAAAATTAAAGTTTGAACTGGCAGTTTTTCAGTATCCGTCTTCTATGTTGCTTTTGAGTTCTTCTTGAATTTTTCTGCAGTACTACGCTTACTCTTCAAAATTATCCACTAAAATATTTCAGATAGTCTTGACTGCGTTGTTACAGCGAAGAAAAAGAGTTTTTGCCTTTTCTCAGGAAGTAAAAGCTACGCAATTCTTAACAATGTCCAAAAACACTCTCCCAACAACAGTCCCAACCAATCGCTTTAACTACGTTTATGAGCAGCCCATGGTTTGGATGACCTCCTTGGTCTACTGATTACCGATGCTAACTACAGGTGAGGAAGTCCCGAGTTCGATCCCTGGTACCTGCTAAGAAAGTTTCTAAGTTAGGGAGGTCTGGAACAGGATTCGTTCACCCTCGTGATGACAATTGGATGGAGAGGTAGCGGCCCCAGATACCGCATGGTAACGGACCGTGAAGTGTTGTGTGCTGATCACATGCCCCCTGTATCACTGCACTCTGTCTGTGCTGTCGCAAGACCGAGACAGAGGACGGAGCGGTCGTGCGGTAAGCCTTGGTCCTCTGGGGCTGTTGGGCTCGGAGGTTAATTTAGTTTGCGGTTTAGATAAAGCATGTAAAGAATTATTTTGTTCGATTGCTTAAATCAATCGCTTTGTTTTCACTCGTAGGCCCTACGAGCTCGTTCCGAAGATGTGGGCCCAAGCACAGAAACTACATCGTATTCATTTTCCTCTTTGGCGCTGTGTTGCTCAGAGACTTCTTCTTTCAGGCTTGAGGCTCTTTTACGTGCTGTCAATCTACGTTACGGGACCAACTGCTTTACTTCGCTTCTGAAGAAAACCATACTTAGGGCTTTTAAGCCATAAAAATTTTATCGACTCTGGCCGTGTTTGATCCTTTAGGGTGGTGTAGAGTTGAAGATTCCATCAAGAGTCAGAGGGATCTTCCACAAAATTGTGCCTTTATCTGTAGTGTCGTCGTTAACCATTGACAAAAGTCGAGAGCCGAAATAGGAGTGGGCCTAAGACCAGCTGACACAATGTTAGACTAAGACAAATTCTCCAGCTGTGGCGAGCTCTCGACCGAGACTGCCAGAATGAATTCTCTCCAAATCGTCCACCCTTTATCACCACTCATCTCTTCTTTATTAATAAACTTCAGAAAAAGTATTGCTCAGTCAGCAATGTGATTTACTTGTATGTGTTTACAGGCGCAGCTGCAGGATACGCCTGTCACACAGCACACAATGAACGGACCCTGCTCCACAAAAGTATGGTATAATACATCACAGTGTAGAGACATAGCTTGTAGTTATTACTAAGCGTAACTACTAACTGTTCCACAAAGGTTTCTGCTACGCTTGTACTTTACAACTCCATATGTACAAGTGATCTTTCGTTGTTATGTTGCACAGAAGTATTAGTATTAGTAGGGCACTGGTAATTTGTATAAATTTCTCTACAAGTGTAGGAAAATTGGTAGCTTCAAATAGTAGCACAAAAGTTTTAATCTCTTTAATGATTTTGGAGTCATTTGACCTAAATGTGCTAAATATTAGCGAAAGCGATGATAAAGACGAGTAGGAATATAAATAAAGAAAGAATAAATTAATATTTGTGTACAATAAGTTAGGAAATACGGCTTATGACTAATATTGGTGTTTCCTGTTTCAAATATATATTTCAGTTCAGCATCTTAGTTAATGGACTTTTAAGGTTCTTGCTACATGCCACGAATATAATTTATTTTCATTCTTCACTCTCTTTTAAAACAATCCCTTTTGGCACAATTCCCCCCTTTTGTTTATAATGAGAACGTGATTGTCAAGCAATATAAACAAATAAATGAAATGATGAAATGGACTAATAAAATAAATGATCGAGAGCAATTGGGAAGCTCCATTCTTCTCCCATCTCGACGACTGAAATTGACGCTCCTGAATGTAGCCTTATGGGATTGCCATCTAAAAGTAAATTATAACGCTTGAATATTGGCAAATGCATAATAAAGTATTTAAATTATCATTATATATGAGAAAAAGTATAAGAACCATTTAGCAGGAATGACAATAATCTGCTCTGTACATTAAAAATCCCTAAGGAGTGAACATAACCTAATTGACGACGCATGGCAAACAGCTGTTCCTCTTGTATGGCATCGCTTTGTAATATTTTACTAATACTTTACCAGTGTTGTACTTCTTTCGCGGAACAAAAAGTTACAAGATCATACTTCACAAGAACTTGCATTAATACACTTATAATGTATTAGACCTATTTTTGCGAAATAGGTTCCAGGATAGGGATAGGAAAGGTTTAATTGTAGTAGGCAGTTCGACGTCTAAGTAGTAGAGTTGATGATAAGAAATTTCTCGCAATAGGAAAGTTCCATTATTCCTGTACTTGCTTGTATGCTTCATGTTAACAACCGGAGGAGAAATACTGTAGGACATTGTTGTCAAAATTCCGAAAAACTTCCTCCTGCGTGAACCTATGTCACTCATTTGCAAGACACGTTTTGTGTAAAACATTAAGACACTAACTGATTTCACTATAAACGTTAATTGCAGCTTTCGTAACAAATAGTAACACAAAATGGCCAAAGCATAATCGTAGCTTTGTTAAAAAGCTAACTCGCGTAATAATGAACAATTAACAATATCTAATGATTCGCATATTATAAAATACAGTCTACCGGAACCTCATGCGTTCAACATACCTATAACCCCAAAGGTATACATGACCCATGGTTTCATCAACTGAAATCAAAACGTTTTCATTTTCAAACTCATTTCTCAGTTCTCTTATTGTTTAATCTTCGGAAATGTTGAACAACTTGGGACATGTCCTGAAGTGTATTCTTCTATAAAAATAATGCGCTATAGTTTGTTAAACGGTATATCAGCTGCAATAAAAGCTTCACACATGTCTTCAAAAAATTGGAATTATAGGGAACTCCTGTTTAACCTTACTAACTAGTTTTTCCTGTTACATGCGAGTTTATGTATATTTTACTAATACATGACATTATTTCTCGCGCTTTCAAAAGGCATAGCATACATAAAATCATTGGCAGCTACAGATAACATATACGCCCTGTATTGAGAAATATATAGAGTTATCCGTTTGGGTATGGATAATATTAAATAGTATTATAAACGCTAATATGATAATAACAGACATTGCTTGATGGTAATGCTTTGCTTAAAAGATGAACGTTTTCGTACATGGCAAGAATGAAAATCAACTATGCATAATCACAAATGAAAATCGTATATGATTGAAATGGCTAGTACAAATCAACAGAGAACGCCATGCATCTTATTTGGATATGTTGCGGTTGTTTCTATTGCCACAACATGATGAAGACAACAATATGAACATTGTATTATAGAAAGGGTGCACTCCCTTAATGGGCATGCGAGGTTCGTCATTTTCTAAAGGAATTAAAATTATTCAAGATTGGCAAAAGCTTGATGTTACAAAGGACATGGGCTGCATTGCATCACCGGTAAGAGTTGTGCAGAGTGCGCAATGGGGCCATGTAGCATCCTGGGAAATCTCCCATCTTGTATACACAAAGTTCGAAAATATTAAGTTTAGTAGTAAATGTTTTACAGTATTTTCATTTTATTTATATCCAAACGGATGACCCTATATTTCAGTAACTTGATTTCTGCTTCGGCATTCTGAAGAAAACAAAACTAACGTAATCTTGTATTGTGTTGATTCTTAATCAACTGAATTATCCAGTCACTGTGATGTGTGACAGGATCTGTTTGTAAACATGGACACAGTACGTCGTGTTACTTACTTTTAGCATTACTTTTTATTTATAAGCTCTGATTGATACATTTTTTCAAGCTAATGTCTTAAAACATGCTTTTCTTGCAATATGAAAACTAAATTGAAAACTGAACTACCATTGTCAATTCGATTCAGCTTGTTCTCTACAAAACTGAAAGCTATATTATTTTTAGGATTCAGATGACTGAAAAGTGGCTGAGAATGAGGATATTTACTTATAACTGGAAATTTCGCTTTTCTCTTCTTGTAAAGATATCTCTTAGAAGTTTGTTAACCATGGTTCAGAAGCACTTATGAAGTACTGCGGAGCGATCCAATTTTCTGTGCCAAATTCCTATCAATTCATATTTCTATAATTTTCATTACAAGAACTTTAATTTAAAGTTAAAACAAAGAAAAGCGTATTTATTTCTTACCGTAAATTTTGCCTTCAAGAGCTCTGGATGAAAGCATTATGAAAAGAAATCGTGTACACATTCGTGAGCACGCGACCGCAACTAAAGAATATTTCATTCAGTTTTAGGTTAAGATTAGTTGGATTTCCAGATTGGAGAGCAGGTCCGTACTTCCTGATGCCAAGGTTATAAATGATTGCAAATCTTGTAAGATTGCCAGATGTTTCGCTGTTACGATTTGCCTGTCATTTACCTTAGTGATCCACAGGAAAAATAAAACGCTCAGAAACAACTCTTTGGTGAAAAGTATGCGCGCTTATTAGAAGTATTAAAATGCACATGCGTCGAGGGTGAAAATTACAGAATTTGCTTTTACAAGTTCCCTGCTGTGCCAGTGGAACAGTCTAATCTAAAATTCTATAACTATTTCGAGGTGAATGTTACTCCGACGAGAACCTATGCATACGACCATCGTGTTTTGTTCCTTCTTTGCTTAGCACAACACTCAACATGCACTTTGTTCCTGAATGTCAGAAGCACTAGTCCCATCTGCAATCGTCATTGTTGCGCGAGAGATACAGTTAATAAATGATAAAAGTATTACAACTTGTTGGTCTTTAATAAATTTCAAGATGAGAAACACCCAACCTTAGCTATAGCTGATTCTACTCCTATTCTCCTCCTTCTTCGTGATCTGCCCCCCCCCCCCGTTTTATTTCTACTTTTCTTCATTCGTCCTTTTTCTTCTTGTTTTTTTTTTCTTCTTCTTTATATCCTATTAGTTTATTCTACTCTTCCTTACAATTACTCTATTTATGATATTTTGTTTTTTTCTTCTCGCTTTCAAATTTCTATTATTCTCTATAACTCGTTCTTCCCCTTTATTACTTCATTATGAAGTTTAAAATTTAATGGGTTTGAATCCAAGCAAGAGTGGGTGAATTATTTTTCTTTACATAGAAAAAACTATTTTAGTAATTTTAAGTATATGTCAAACTCGTGTAACGAAAAACATCTATACTTACTCTGTTTATTTTCTATAGGGTCTCAGATAATAACACACAAATAAATGATAAACTTAACACAAAGAACATTCTTCCTGTGCCAGCAAAATTTACAATGATACAAGTCCCTTTGCTGTAAAGTCAGAATTTGTATAAAAAATGTCTCTTTAAAAAACCTCACAAAAGTAACTTGATTTTCTGGAGAATGACCTTGTCACATCAACTAGACTCGACAGTTGGTAGCCCTTGATGCTGTTAGTGGCACGGCATTAGCGCTGATTGCCTGTGACAACCGTGCATTACGATGGGCCGCATGTATTACGTCCAGTGGCGAAAGGAGAGGGGTAGTTTATGAAATGTGAGCTAGGTAGAACTGAAGGACATATATTTTCTGAGTAATAAATAAAATTTAATTAAATAATATTTTAATTACTTGGGTATGGAAAAAAATTAAAAGAACGGCCATATTTTTATTATTACATATTTTTAATCTTGCCAATAAAAATTGGGGGGAAAGAGATTCAAAAAACACGGTGTTTGGGCCTATATTTTAGGTGGAATATTCTAATACCTAGTATATATACTATATACAGTAGGTATTTGCAATGGTCCTGGAAGGATTATGAAATCAATTAAAGGGGAAAATTGACATGAATACTTGCCTATTGTGAGGAAATGAGGATCAACCTTGCATTGCGAGAAAACTTGAGTTTTGGAGAAAGAATTTAGGAAGGGCAAAAAGAAGTTGTAGTAAAACTAAAACTGATTGTATTAATAGAGTTAAGAAAATATTTAGAAAAAGTAAGACGCAAATGGTTCAGAAAGATATAAATAACGACTAGGTGAGATGTATTAGTTATTTCAATGGAGAATGTAATACAGACATGTACTGTGGCATCAACGACACAGGGTAAAAGTTAAAGCGAAATTCCTATTTGTGCTCAACCGACATCCAGTCTGCTCTTGATATTATAGGTATAAGTTACTCCTCATATATACACATTTAATGTTATTGTGCTAATAATTCCTTCATAAACTATTGAAACCGAAACAGAAAATATATACTGGTTCTCCATTTTCATTTGCATACATATTAACTTCAAATTTATGAATAGATGAAGGGGATTTAACGTAAGAAGTATGAACTCGAGCTGAAAAGAATGAATTGTCATTAATGCCGACAAATTCTTACAGTGCTTA
Organism: Metallyticus violacea; assembly: GCA_030762175.1. Classification (NCBI taxonomy): domain Eukaryota; kingdom Metazoa; phylum Arthropoda; class Insecta; order Mantodea; family Metallyticidae; genus Metallyticus; species Metallyticus violacea. The sequence continues at coordinate 60,885,901 of CM060834.1, forward strand.
TTAGAAGGAATAAGACAGATTCATTAATAAAAGATTGACGATATTTCTCATACTTTAGTGTTGACAGCAGGTTAGTATTATGAAAGTCTATTACTTCATTTGGTAACTATATTAACTTATCACTTTTTATTAATTCTATGATTGAAGATTGGAAATGACAAACGTTCTAAGTCCCATTTTCTGTATTTTATAGGATAAGCAAAAGCTACCCATAACTTATTGCACCCAAAATGAAGGGGGAAAAATACTACAAAATTATTTTGTGTAACAAATCTGTCCAAAAATACAACGATCATGGAGAAATGAAAATAACAACAGCAAGAAGGTTCTATGTGCCATATGATGGAATGTTCGGTTTCAAGTGCCATTCAAACTTTTGTTATATTTTATTTCAGGTGTTAGAGGGAAGTATTACAAAAGTAACATTAATGATTAGCAGGAAAACATATTACAATGTTATTAAGCAAAAATGCATTATTAAGGGCAAAAGTACAAAAATATATTAAGAAACATGTACAAGAATATCAGTCTTCATATTTTCTCCTCACAGCTGATAGTATAACAGTTCAGTTTTTATTCTTACACAGGAACTGAAATTGATGTCTCATAAAACTCTGTGCTCTTCATGAAGGAATAGTAACATGGACGAGATGCTGTCATTTTTTCAACCGATAAACGGGATTGATCTTTCAGACGAAGCACAGGTTACTGTATATCAACCACTGATTTTCTTCTTTTTAAAACGTCAAAAATCCTCCACCCCTAATGGTCAGTAAGTTCTTTTAATAGATATTTGAGATGAATGAGATCGTGATACTTTAAGCATTGTGCATTTTGAAATGTGCACTTGTTTCATGTTAACAGTGAATCAGCAACATTTTTAGAATCAATGAAATCTCTTGACTACATTGGAACTACATGAAAAGTATTTATAGCTTTAACTTAATCCACAATCCTATGTCAGTCTTAGGGAATGTAGGCCTTACTTTTCTCTATAATAGGAAAATCTCTATCGCAACTCAAAAAGCTATAGCTACTTACTAAATATTTCTGTACTATAAATATTTTCCCTTAAAAGCAAATATTATCCTGGCATGACACTTAGAACACCAGATGGCAGCACAGCATGGCATTTAGAACTGCACTTTCTATTAATGAGTATATGAACTATTTCATCCATGTATAGGCACTTCGAATGGAATATGCATATGGGCACATAGAATGTACTTTTGAAATAAAATGATACTTAGAACGCTTAACATTTCTACTCTTCAATTATTTTCTACGATAAAGATGTATTCAGTTTTTAGTAATGCATACATTGTTTCCTTAGCAATGAGAACAATTGAACGACGTAATTGTTATTGCGGTAACTTTGTGTCATAATGTAGCATTTTATTAATGACCTGACTAGCAATAAAAACGGTATATAATTGTAATACACGGAAAGGAATTATATATAACTATATTTAGAATATTGCCTTTATATTGTTTCCTTTATAAATTATCTGCTTTTAATTACTTCTTTTTCCTATAATATGTACACGTTTCGTCAATTCATCGTTATATTTTACGTTTATTTTTCACACAATCTTTAAAATTAATGGCACTGGCTTATCACACAACAAATGGAATTTTCTGAGTCGTCGTTGCTATAAATTGCAGATTTTCCAGTACGTGAAAGTGTGCGTTATTAATTTCTATTGATGCAAAGATATTGTATTATCTCTGCAAAATCGTATCGGGCTTATTCAATGCTATTACGAATGCGGACGCAGTTTAAAAGCTGGCCCATGCAATTTGAGTTCTTTCCAAAAATCGCTGGTAATTAATCCAGTAGATTATTGGCTGTGAGGCTGGCTGAAGGAAAGAGTGTTTCTGAGCAAACCTACGACAACTGATGTGTTAAGGACTCCATTGTACGTACTGTGGCAAGAACGAAAAATCAGAGCGCCTGCATACAGTATTAAAGAGAGGTTATTACTTCAACAACAAAATGGTGGATGCACACAACATCTAGAATGAAGGCGTGGCAATGGGTGGTGGTACAAAAATTCCCATTTATTGTTCAATAAAGACAATGTCAAAAGTGTTAAGGTTGTGCACAATATAAAGAAAATATGATCAAATATAATTGTTTACTTTTGAAAAACTCCAAATATTTTATCCTATTTTATAGATAATTGTTACACTGATCCACACAATTTTTACTGATAAAACTGTTAATATTTTCTGATTCCTTACCACATGGAATCTCTCAAATCAGCCTTAGTTTTGTCTTAATGGACAATTTTTTTGAGAAATCGGTTTTACAGAAAATAACCCTTTTTATTGTTTGTTCATTGAGCAGATACATAAAATAAATATTTTGAGAGATTTTAACAAGACAAGACATGTTTCACTTTGCGAGTGAGACAGTAGGGCTAAATCAGACCAATGGACCAGAAAAAAATGGCTACAAAGAAGCAATTTAATTCCTGGAGGAAAAAATGTGAATTATGCACCTTTGATTTTTCCTTCTAATGCCCTTTACCACCATTCCACATTAAATTAAGCCTGATGAAGCACTTTGTTACTACTCTGAACAAGGGTAGTGATTGTTTCAACTTTCTTGTTACAAAGTTCCCACAGAAAACTGAAGCTTAGATAGCAGCAGATATTTTCGATGGACTCCCAGATTCTTGAGATTATGTAGGATGAGACCTTTCCTCAGCCGATGTCCAAGTTAGAGAAGTCAGCATGGTTGGCATATAAAAAAGCGACAGAAAACTTTCTTGGCAACAAGATATAGAAATTGCGGAGGAAATGTTACAACATTTTAGAAATCTATGGTGTAGAATGAGTGTTAAAGTCCGTTTTCTCGACAGCTATATTGATGACTTCCCTGCGAATTTTAATGCAATGAAGGACAAGGTGAGCCGTTTCATAAAGACAGTAAAATAATAGGAACTTGTTATCAAGGCTACTGGGAAGTGTCAATGATGGCTGATTACTGTTGGTGTTTGAAAAGGGACACTAGTGAAGGACATATCACACCTTCGAAAAAAAATTAAGTTTTCTTCTCTCTAAAAACGAAAAAAAGTTTGGAAATTTATAATTATTGACAGTTCTCTTTTTCAACATATTCATTATTTAAATTAAAATGAAACGTACAAAAACAATTTTGTCTAAATAATATTTCATCAAAAATATAATTGCATTATTATATTTTATGTGATTTTGTTAAAAAATGTAGCCCGATACAGCAAAACTGAAAACATATTTGAATTCAGGGCATTCATATTACACATATTCAGGTTGAAAATTTTAAAAAACAAGAACAAAAATGTTGTAGACCAGTGTTATAATGCGGACACTAGGTAAGCATTTGCACCCCCTGTGACACGTGTATGTGATTATCAATGTTGCTTTACAACAGTAGAAATATTTCTTATTTTCAATTTGGGTTTTCTGATACACCTCTATCTATGCCACACTGTAGTCAAACACATCTAAGTATTACAGAACGGTGTGATGTAGTAGATATATTTGGCTCCAGCTGTACACGCGGAGGTCAATGTGCTCATAACGGACACATGCACGCACCTGTAATGACACCACTAGTATTCGAAACACTACTTATGTACAATAATGAATCCTCACCATGCGATTGGTTGCCCGACCATAGCACAGCTACTTCACGCAGAGACGTCTGGTAACTTCTGATGCAAGACAGCGCCTAATGAATGAGCAATGAGAGAACCTTATCAATAAGCACGACTGCAAAAATTGCGAAACTCTTGATGATTACCATTTTTTCTCTGAATCAATCCGGAGCAAGCCATTAATTAATGTATTTATCTAAAGCACTCCAGTAGTTCCGTAAGTGACCCGTAACAACCTTCGCACATTCCGCGGTCATTCGTCTAGCCAGTGTTTCTTGCAACAGCACGTGCGTTTATTTATTTTATCACTTTTTTTATTATGCTCCAAGTTACATCGACGATAGCCATTTTGTCTGCCTGTTACGTTACAAGGTCTGAAAAGCACTACTAAAATAAACATGATCTCTACATGTAGTCTTTGTGTTACAAAGGCCAATTAACTTTTTTTCTTCTTTCCTTTTCCTTTCTGAAGTGATGGTATCGGGTGCCTTTGCTCGAGAAAACAACGCTACTCAAAGATAACTTTTTTCTCTTGAAAATGCTGGAACATTTTCTTCTGTGTTTGACTGCTTGTAAGTTGTTTTTTTTTTTTTTTGTTTTTGTTTTTGTTTTTTTTTTTTTTTTTCCCCTATACTTAATAGCGATGGCTTTGTCTCAACACGTCAGCAACAGAAGATTTAATTTCTAAATCTGATTTGTATGGTACTAAATTTGCACAAAATGTCATTTAATGCATGAGAATGGCTTCCTAGATCCTTAGTCGAAACGAAGCAGAGAATATAGGAATAAAAAAAAGTTATTACCTAGTTGTTGAGCACACCATGCCTTAAAACTATCGATTAATTTCCATTCTGATTGGTGAATAAGGAATCAATGAGACTGTTCATTGGCTGATAGGTGCTCTCGTGCAATTATCGTTCATAATTGTTGATCTGCGGTAATACATATGTATGGCATCGACGCATCTATAATTAGTTTCAAGCCACAAGCTTTCACAAAGATCATTATGGACAGAAATCAAGTGTCCACCTGCAGTCATGTACTAGTAGAAGTTCAGCAACCAATGACCGGGTCAAGTGGGAGCACAAAGTCAAAGGTGCAACGTATGACTACAAAGTGTTGTAACGATATCGTGTAATTACAGCTGCAGTTCACGAAATGTACAAGTTGGGTATTAAGGCTGCTACAGTTAATTTCAGGTGAAATATAACTATTTCTCGCTTTTGGCACTGTACAAAGAGGCCATACGATCAAGAGAGGCGTTCAAAGCAGCCACATGCCTAAAGACTAAGCATTTGAAGCGAGCAAAATCAAATATATCCTAACAATTCGCGTTATTGGGATGCCATCAACTTTGTTACATAGTATATTTGTACCATTTGTACCATATATAAAGTGAGTTATACTGCTGCTGCTTACTGGGAAAGTGCAGCCGCCGCAACCGCAAAAAGAAAGATAGAGTCACCGCGCCTAAAGCTAGAAATTTTATTTTAGTATTTATATTTTTCTGAAAGCAGAAAGGATACTGTATTTAAAATTCATAATAACTAGCACTAACATGTGTTATAATAGATGTTGAAAATGATGCCTCTCAACGGCAATGCATTGCCAGCATCTTCGCAGGGAATTCCCGAAGTTCAACTAACTTTTCTTCCATAGAACATGGCAGTTCGGAACACGTTCATTGTCATTGAGAGATCCTGTGTCTCGTTACTTTTCAACAAGATGGCCAACAGTTTCTCAACCCTGAGCACGATCGCCAGGATATTTTCTTGCGAAACGCCCTAGCATCGCTCTGCAAGAATTCGTTTTCACATGTGTCGTATATAAAAAACCCCGTTTTTTCGAGACTATAATTCTATGGTGGCATAACATTATCCATATAATTTACACACAATGAAAGCATCGCGTAACTTGCTGAAAAGTCTTTCCCAAACTAACAACAAAACTACTACCTGTACATACACTTGACGAGTGACTTGTTTGAGTATGGAACCTCACTCTGCCGGCCCGTAACTCAAATAACCTCATTGTAGAACCTATTAAGTTACTGTTTCTATATCACAGTTTGGAATATATTGCATTTATACACTATATTTTGGAACAGCATAAACGATCCACTTCATTCTTTCTTCTTCTTCTTCTTCTTCTTCTTCTTCTTCTTCTTCTTCTTTTAATGATTAATAATTGTGTTAAAAGCTACTTAGGATTTCGTGATGGTTAAGCCATTTTTTCAGAAGTTCTACTAAAAGACTGGCACGCCTTACCTTCAATTGCCTTCCATAGAATGCCGTACGTGACCACCCTTGAAGGACAACACTTAATGACAACGTGTTTCCATTTTTGTTTCTTATTAATCTTATGCTTACTGATTTATTTCTTCTGTGCTGCTTACAGTTTTTCTCGCAGTAATGCCGACTATCTCAATACGATTTAACTCGCCGCTGAGTAAACAAATTGAGGAAGCTACAGTAAACGTGTTTTTGCTGACTGGTGACATTTAGCCTTTTAATTACAACGCCTGGAATTGATTCCAAGAGAGAACAAAATCGCAGTTTCTGCATGCTGTTGAGTTTGTACTTTAATTAAAGGAAATCTTTATAGCAACAAAATTAATGCAGCTTTTCATGGTTAGTAACTACGAAAATGCGGCTTTTTAATCCCCACTCTTTTTTCAGATACCCCGCTCTCTTAATAATCTGATTTCACTGATTTACAGAAACTATTTTTCTTATTTTATTTAAATGGTATATGCCAAGTTTAGTTGTGAAAAAAAATACTGGGAATGCTAGAGCAATTTTTTTAAATTTTGGGTTTCAAGTTAACTCCCACTTCTAATGTCCCGATTTCCTTGATTTTTAGAAAATATAATTTTTATTTTATTTAAATGGTAAATACGAAGTTTCGTTACGAAAAAACACATTTTAATTGCACTTGATCTATTTTCAAATTTTGGGTTTCAGGTAAACCCCCCTCCCCTCCTAATAGTCCGATTTCACTTATTTTCGAAAACTATTTTGCTACTTTGTTTCAATGGCATATACTGAGTTTCCTTTAAAAAACATTTAAAACTGCAGAAGCTAGAGCTATTATTAAATTTACCTTGAACCCCCAATCGTTTTTCAGGTATACCCCCACTCCTAATTGCCCGATTGCCCTGACTTTTGGAAACGATTTTTACCAGTTTATTTTAAAGAAATTCGTTGAGTTTCGTTGAGATAAAGCAAAAATTGCGGCCGTTAGAGCGATTTACTAATTTTTTTTTATTTTTAAATTTTTGCTTTAGGTTAACCCCCAACCCCAATAGTTTAATATTGCTGGTTAACGAACTCGTCGAATCATTTGTTAATGGATGGTTATATGCCGAGTTTCGTTTAGAAAAAAAAATTGTGACCGCTTCAGCGTTAAGACACACACACACACACATGAATGAATTTATTTTCACAATCAACATTACAATTTATTACAATACACCCTCAATTTACAATATCAACTATATGTTTACATACATTATTTTAATATTCTTTATACTCTGGATTCTAGCAGCATCCTCCAAAACTCTGTTTCCTACCTCATTAACCACCAGGTTGTCTGACTGTAATCAATCTCTTGTCTTTCCTTCATTATTTTTCATCTTCTTTTACTTTCTTCCTATTTCGTTCCCATTTCTTCTTAACTTTACCCCCCCCCCACAAAACGCCCCTATTGTCACATATAAGACATTTTTATAATTTTTTTCTTCTTTTTCGGCGCCTATTAGGTACGATTGATGTAGATTTGGATTATTAATAAATATTTCCAAGCGTACATTCTTTCTGAAACAGCTAAAAACTATACTACGCAGCAAATTGAACAAAATATGGGCGAGCGTACGATGACGTTAACCCTCCACCATCGAGAGCATAACCAGCAAGTGAAAGACGCTTTTTCGCAGTTCATTAAAATGTAATAAAACTAATTCCCTAGTCTTGTAATGCAAAAACATGAAGCCTACTCCCTCAACATTGGGAGCTAAAGCTTCGGCGTCGTTGCAAGACAGTTGAAGCAAGCGTATGCATGACTCAGTGTCACCTGGTGCAGCACCACAGCAATAAACCGAGCCACGTCACTCCCGACTGCGAGCAGCTCGCTTTTTGTTATTTCAGTGTCTTGTTCATCGCTTTAGAGGTCTAGGACAGCAGACAAGAGTCTTTCTTCTGGTTTATTAAATAAAGCATTGTGTTTCAATTTACTGACTGATTTAAATGATGTTCGTAAACAATAAATAAATGTAATTAGAATAAAAGTAAATTGGTACTCTTTGTTTTTGTTAGTATTGTTACTGAAGGATCCGTTAAAAAGCACAAATAAAAAATAATTGCTTCATAAGCAAGTGGTAAATGGGCTATCTGAAGTTTGTCTTATTTCATTCACCATTTTGTATGGAACGGCGACTAAATACCTGCCAAAACTATTTTGAATAATCAGCATTATACTATCAGTCTTACTTTAAAACACATTCGTTACGTTATGTTCACAATATAAACATGCACTTCAACAGGGCTATATCACTGGTAATGCCACTGTCCAAATAATAGTAACATTTGGTTTAATTACGAACCTTCTTTAATATCTCAGGTCATCTGCATCCCATTCAATTCAGGGCGTGAAACGGCCGATAAATTTTGCTCAGAGGCCTCTTCTTTCAGGCTTGAGATTCACTTAGGTACCGTAAATGTACGACGCGGCACCCACGGTTTTACTTCCCTTTCGAAGGAAGCTGTACTTTGGATATTTCATTTTTATGCCCGAAAAAATCCATCGACCCTGACCGGGATTGAACCGGCGATCTTGGGTGTAAAAAACAAGGTATGTGATCATTAGACCAATATTTTGATACATATCTTACTCTTTAAAGTCACACAATGTTTGTTTTGGCATAATATTCACCACTAAAGAGAAAAGAACGTTTTAACATCTAAATAATGTAATACACAAACTTTTTGTTAGTGATTAAACATTATTAAATTGACAATTTCTCTTTTTAGTCTACAATGAACCTTAGCATGCTCCATAATCTTTTTGATTTTAGAACTTACAATAGAGTACAAGCTTCATCCATTCGTCCAGTTTGCTCTTAGTACAGAACGTAAAAGTTGTCATTAACAAGTACTATGTATAGCATGACATTATCTTTGCAGCTCCACACATTTGCTAGCTAGCAACGTTAATTGGGAGCGGCAAACTTCGTAATACATACGTTCGGCTTGTTAATTAAGTATAAGATGTTATTAGTAATTCTCCTACAACATAAAAATTTCACATTGTTTATAATCATACGCATAATACCATACAGGAATTTATATAATTTGTCCAATTTGACAAAGTGCATCTATATTGCTTTCAATCTAAGCCCATAAATGACAATAGGCATTAATAGCATATATGAGTATTTCAAAACTATATGTATAATGAATTCGACTTTAAAAAAAAAACTAGGGAAAACATTATAAACCGCATTTCTTCCTTTAGGCCTGTTGGAGTTGTGGGGTTTGGCCTGCCGCAGAGATCACTGTGTTCTCTAACTCCGCCTTGCGAGATCACTGGCAGAGAGTAGTGTTGCAGGAGGGCATGTGATCAGCACACCGCCAGTAGCCATCACAAGGCATTCTTGTTCAAAGGACACCAAATCTCTATCAAGCCGCTCCCCAATTGTCCTCGCGAGGCTGAATAGATCCCGTTCCAGATGTAACATTTCTAAGCAGGTATCGGGGATCGAATAGGGCAGCTCTAGGTCACCAGTCAGCAACGCTAACCACTAGACCGAGGAGACTGTTCCTGTAACCACATTTTGTTTATTATAAATTAACCAGTCTTAAGTCTGGACAAATTGTGAAGGAAAAGGTTAATCTTTTCGCCCTTGTGCTGAACATAACATTGTGCAGAATTTACCTCTGTTGTGTAAAAGACTACACAGGCCGAGTGGGGCATTTGCCTCTCATTATCGAGTTTGTTTTAAGTTGAACGCAAAGTCAAAATGCAATACGTTTCTCTTCTTCCGTTTCTTTACATACATAACTGCTATAAGCGACAGTTTGGTCTAAGCCAGCTGCAAAACCGCGAGAGAAAAGTTTGAATGTGGAGTAGCTTTAGCTCAGCCTGAAATGTTCATGCAGCTATCAGCAGAGCAGCTTACCAAAGAACGAGTCGTATACTTACGTAATTCTTGTTGAAAAAACTTCTGTAGTATGCGGTTCATTACAGGAGACTCAAAGACAAGCCCGCTTTAGCGCATCTGTTCTCAGGGCTCGTTTACATCATGGCTGGAAACTCATTGAAGGTCACAGTTTCATCGTAAAACGAAGTTTCCTTGCAAAGCGTAATCCAACTAGTGGCAGTCCGGGTTAGGGCAGTAGCGATAGTAATAATGTAGGACTATTGAGAGTAAACGCCTTCTCCAGAACCTTCGCTTCTACAGAAGAATCAGTTAAAATCTCCTCTCCAGGATAACACACTCAAACACCGTCAACTTGCTGCATACAGATCGGGTTTCCTTCAAAGAGTCTTGTGGTCTGCGTATGTTTCCTTAACAGCCCATGCCTAGTATTGATGCAAGAGCTCTACTTATGTTTCTTCTTTTCCATTGTAGAAGTGACCTAGGCTGGAGTCCTTGACAAGAACTTTGCCGAGGTATTCAGACCGTTTCTTCCTTAGCTCTTACCTACTTTGCGTATTTTGCAAAAGTTTGTTAATTCCACAAGCAGGTTCAGTTCTAATAAAGGAGGCATTTGCTTCCTTCTTGGCTCTTATTCTGCTTCTGATTTCCTTCTATGTCCTTATACCTGTGTAATCTATAGAAGAAGCTTTGTTAGTCCTCTATGGGTTAATTTATTATGTAGAAGCCCGGTGACAAACAAGAACTAAGCCACACGGTAAACAAATATGGTTTCGTATGGTTTAATAAGCTAAATAACAATAAGAAATATTGTGTCAAATTACCTTCACTCTATTTTATGCCAAATTTTCCTTTGACTAGATTACGGGCTATCAAAATAGAAAATGTTGTATCATTTAAGCTTTCTCCTTTAGTGTAACGTAGGCTGAGATGTCCAAATGAATGGAAAATCTAATTTACGCAATATAAGCAATGAAAATATCTCTATAATTATATCATACATTTTAAGTTCAAAATTATTGCATTGTAACTATAATAATTTAGGTTATAATTAAATTAAATTGCATGAAATATTCAACATAAGTTTAAGCTCCTTGACATCCTTAAATTAGTTTATATATAAGCTCAATGCTCCGGTCCTCTTTCTGTCATATACATTAATCACTGTTGAAATAAATTCTTGGCATTACACTGCACATACCGCGCCGCACCGCTGCAGTGGCAATTACGTACAAAAACAAGTAAAACGGTTATGAATAAAGAGTTATAACTAATCATGCGTCCCACTGTCCCGCATTAACTAAAATACGATTAAAGGCAGTTTAAGGTTGAGTTGCTAAAATGATATAAGTTATAGCAAAGTATTTACTGTCAAAATAAAAGCATTATATTGCTTCACATTACTACAATATAACAAAAATAGCAAAATACTATATTTTAAAATGATATCGCCTGCATATTAGACTTCAGGTTGTACAAAACCCCAGATGACAATAAAGCTCAACTAGGCTGAAACCGCCACCGGTGGCCGAGTCGTTAAGACGCAAACTCATGAGCGGGAAATGTGGGGTTCGATTTCCACTAGGACCGCCTCCCCGATTGCGGGTTTCTTCAGATTTTCCTCAGTCCTCACGAATGGCAAATGCAGGGCAGGAACCCTAAAACGTAGGCCTAGAAGCTTCCTCCCTTTAAAAAAGAAATAAATTCTTTCCCAATTTATGTATCAATCATGTATCACCAGTGCCCATCTCCCGTGATGCCTCAGTATTTGAAACGGGCATTAAACACTATTAAAATATCTAGGCTGAACCCCTGGCAAGCCTACACAGTAACGAAAACTTCATAAAAGACCCCTTTTATTGGCCAGATATCAAAATAACAAACATTAACTTTTCTGTTTCATGAGGCAGCTTCAGAAACAGATTATTAAAATGAAACAAATGGACTCGACTCGACTCAACTCTACTTTAAGAAATAGATACCTTTAACTCAATAGCATATTGCATAACTACATTACAATTTCTACGTGTCATAAGATAACTGCGCTATACCTACTAAATTACACCTGGCATCCATTATACCCTTACAGAATTAACCTGTGACAATATCAGCAGGGCTTGAAGACATTCCCATTTCAACTTAGATTTAAAAGCGGCTTGACTGTCTAAGAGGATGAGAATGCGCTTGTTTTTATAGCCTTCCTCATTTCCTCTCTGAGCACAGGTCAGAATCGCAAATATTTCTGTCTGAAAAACAGTACAGTATCTTCCAAGACTGAAACTAAACATTCAGGTTCCGAATTGGTTCTTTGCACTCGAGCAATCTGTAACCTGGGCCTTTTCCGGTTACTGCCCTTGAGGCCATTCCTCTCAGTGCCCTAAGGGATATGTCAAATGCATACACACATATTTAATGTCATTTCCAATACTGAATTCTTTAACACTACAATCTGGAATAGGATTTGCCAGTATTACAAATCTTCCTCCAGTTGTCTGTAGGGCTTAGCAAAAATCTTCTTAGTCACCATCTAACGGCCTGAAGGTTTAGAATGTTTACGTCAATACCAGCCGCCACACTTGTCTTGTAGTGTGTTACCAAATGCGACTCTTTTGCCTAAATTTTTTATTTGGCCACAGGTCAAAGATGTTATCGCTTCATTTCAGGTGTAAACAGTATTTATCTTTTCATTATTTGTAGCTTAGTTCCAATTTTACTCTTATTTATTGCAATTATGTGCTGTTTAATATTATTCCTAAAGCTTCTGTAGCCAAGCGCTTTGGGTTTATGTGTAGCAGAGGAGCATTTTAAGGAGCACTGGTCAGAAAATTCCTTTATCATTTGATAATTACTGTATAACAAATTACACAGCGTTTGCTATAGCAAACAGAAGTAAGCTGCGGTAAAAAAAAAAAAAAAAAAAAAAAAAAAAAAAAAAAAAGACCATCTTTAATCACTAAACAATAGTACAATTTTAATAAAATTACAATAGTTATTGGCCGCACATCGTAAGATGAAAGAAAATACTGCCTCTGTCCCAAAATAAAGTTAGTGTTTTATAGAGTATTTACTGAATGAATTAATTAATACACATACTTATTTACAGAGAGTGTCGAATAATGAATAGATGATAGCATATTCTCAGACTAGTCACTCAACAAGATAACAATGTCGGGGTTGTAATGAAGAACTACAGGCAAGCACTTCTATCGTTGTAAACTCTGCTTCTTCAAGTGAGGTAGTTTGTAGCAGTTCTTCCCATTAACTTTCATATATTCAATCATGACGTGTTGCAAGGTCAGGAAGACATTATTCAATGTCTCCGCAGGAAGATTTTCTAAGGCCTTCACAATCATGGTAACAAGTCTATCTATTGTATGAGACTTGTTCATATGGCAAATTTATCAGAATTTTCCTCAACTATTTTTGGTGGCCCGCCGCTGATAATTTCCAATATTCTTCGTTCCTCCCAATGTTTGAGTACTGTCAACAAAACTTTTAAGTTCGTGAAATAGTCACTGCACTTGCCCAATGCATGTTCTGAACCGAATACGCAAATAGATATGACCTCTGATACTTTGCCCACGTTTTATATGCTCTGTGCAAGTATGGTTCTTTACTTTCGTTTCTAGAGCGAGGAGGCCGTTGAGGAAATGCGACTATATTATTTTGGGACAAAGGTAATATAAACCAAGGAGTTGATTGGGAATGTGGATGAAAACAAAACTATTACAAAGAAATACGTATTGGAAAACAAGAATTAACAGCAATATAATTTGTAGACGATCAGCGGCTTGTTAAGTGATTCCGAAGATTAGTTATATCTATGGAACAAACTTAAAGCTTAACATTTAAAAATACTAAAGAGTAAAACTATGGCGTCTAAGAATAAAATCATCTGCAGTATAAAACAGAATTGAGTAAAAAATGCATTTGAACAAGTTACCTATTTAAAATAATTAGACGTTGAAAACGAGTGTGGAACAATTACGCGGACGATGAGGAATCACCCAGAAGGGAGATTGAGTTAAAAATTTTTAAAGGCTATGTCGTTCCAGTTCTAAACTAGCCTGCGAAGAGTGGGCCATAAACAAAAACGAAAAAAGATACCAGTGTTGTCCATAAAGAATGATCATAGTTTTTCACAGACAAAATTTCTCGCGCTAAAAGTTAACTTTACAATATTTTATTACGGTCCTGCTTGTGAGAGGTGTGCAAGTTGATACAGGTTCGTACCGCCAACAAGCGAGGTATGCTGCTCTGAAAGTCTACTTTCGTCTCAACAAATTTTCAGCTGAGGCCTGTGAAAAGTTGTTCTTCCCTGTTCCACAGCTCGAAAATAGTTTAAAAGGTTTAAAAATGACGAAGGAAGTTGAAACCTGCGCTATAGTTCGTGCCCTAACGGAAGAAAAGCATTATCACCGTAGCTGTCATCGTGAAAGAGGATCTTCAAATAGTGTTAAGAACACTTTCAACGTTTTTGAAAAAGTCACTGGGTGCCACCCACATGTTGGTAGCTGAAAAGTTGCACATGAGATGTGTTTGTGTACGGTGGGTTCTAAAAATGCTGACTTTCGAACAAAAAGATGTTCGCGTGCAGGTTTGGATGCGGTTGAATATGGCGAAAATGAAATGCTGATGAAACTTGGCTACATCATTTTGATCCTGACAGCAAACAGAAAAGCTCTGTATGGAATTCTCCATAATTTTCAAAAAAGTGGTTGCTTCTGCTGCGAAAGCTATGGCTACCAAATAATATTTAAGGAATGGCTTACCAGCATTCGCACTGCAGACACAGCTGTAACTGCGCAATACTGTAGGGATATCCTCAAAACTGTGCAACGTGCAAAAGGCCGCATTTCCTTGCAACAAGCTCCATGCTGCACCACGATAAAGGTCGGCCGCACATCGTAAAGCTGTTGCTGAATATCTTACAAAAATCAATGTGAAGTGTGTACCCCACCCTCCCTATAGTCCATATTTAGGTCCGTGTAACTTTTTTTCCTTTTCCCCAAATTGATGGGATGCATTTTCTATCATCAGAAGCAGTGGTGAAGGATATGTCAAAAAACGATTTCAAGCATGTATTTGAAGACTGGCAGAAACGCTGAGAAAGATGCATTGCATCAACAGGGACTACTTTGAGAAAAATCAAAATATGACGATGAGTAAAAGTATGTTGTTAAAAAAAAGTAAAAATTATTGTTATGCTTTATTGAACACATATCGTAGAATGGATGGAGATAAGGATGAGATCACTATATTAGATAAACAAAGGAAGTGACGATATCAGATGTTAAATAATTGATAGCATGATAGAAGGAAAATAAATTGGCACAACCATTTCTAAAGAATGGATGAAAACAAACTTCCTAAACTACTTTTAAATGTGAACCATAGGGGGAAAAACTCAGGGCAGAACAAAAAGGGTAGAAATTTTCTCCGGAAGTCGGAACAGGCCATAAGGTCTAAACCGGGATAGATGACGATGATGATGACAAATTTAACTGAAATTACATTGCTGTTAATCGTTATTTGTTAACAGCATTTTTTCCTTCTAAATTGAAACTAAACTAATTTTCTTTTACAATATATCAATGAAATGTTTATATGCAGTGAATAACTGCTATTGATGTTCAGGAAAAGACTTTTGGGAAATAATAAGATGTTATGTTTTGGAGTACAGTTTGAAATAGTGTTCGCCGCTACCATGAATAGTCCACTAATCTAATAGAGTGGTCATTGTTTTCTTATAGGTCAATACAGGATTAATTTACACTGGAACCCTACTGCAGCATTCATCAATAAAACCCACTTGTTGCTATGCAATTAACTAAATTCAGTACCCTTACTAAATGTTGCTATTATCTGTGAACGGGAGTAGCACTGAGCCGCCAGATTTTACAAACGTGATGTAACAGGTATATGGAAGGGCAAATTAATTTTAGAGCTGTGAGGAACTAATACAGTGTGCTGTCAATTATCCGAATTAATCAGACCGGGTGTGGCTGAGATAATCGAAAACTTCGATTATTCAAGTTCATAGCTCAGACATACAAAAATGACATTCACATTTTTACAAATTCTAACTTACATTTGCCTAGACTTATGTTATTGTAAACATTTTATTATAAAATAGGCATAATTCGTATACATAATAAAGATGAAATAGGATATAAGCATAAAGTGTACAATGAAGTTATTTGAGTTACAGGCAAACATAGCGTGGCTGCGCATTAGGAGAAGCCAATCGTCAAGGACGTATAATGCACGCACATGTAGTAGCTTGTAGTTTATTTGAGGAAGGCTTTGTCAGCGAGTAGTTGTACGTTCGCGTATTATCGGTGCTTTCATTGTGTGGTAATTGTTCTTCATTAATTACGCTATTACATAAATACAGTCTTGAAGAACGGTATTTATGTACAATACAAAACGGATTCTTGCAGAGGAGCGGCAAGGCGACTCGCAAAAATACCCTAATAACCGCTTTCCAGATAGAGAAACTGCTCGCTAAAGTTACGAAACACAGAATTTATCAATGATAAAAAAAGCATGTTCTTACGGAAGAAACGTAAGATGAAATACAGGAATTTCCTATACAGATGCACGCAATGTATTGCCGCTGAGGGGCATCATTTAAATGTGTCTTACAACGCAAGTTAGTGCTTATTATCAGTTTTAAACACAGTATCGTTTTATTCTTTCAGTAAAAATATAGATTAAAATACTAACTTTAGCGCGGCAACTCTTATTTCATTGTATTAAATGAACAAAATGGTCTTAAATACCAACTGGTATGCTCAATATCTGTAATTAAATATTTACAGGTACTATATCTATAGTTGTGATGAAGGTTTTAATTCCAATATTAAGTCCTTTGTAAGTTAATGGTAGTTTTGTATATATCATCAATCTTATACTGTAAAATATGAATTTATACATTCATTTTAATGCTTATAAAGGCTTGGTTTGCTCTATTAATTTTATTATTGTTGAAAATTAGATGTTCTGTTACACTGTCTCGTGATTGATGGGAAGCAAGCATTTGCGTATAATGTTTTTGCACGAGTTTAAACTTATACATAATGTAGCGCAAACAACTTAAAATATTCTGGATATATGGGGAGAAGGAAGCACTTTCAAACGCACAGTTCAGTGTTGGTTCAAACAATTTGGAAGAGGATTTCAGTCTTAACGATGAAAAACGTCGAGGATGAAAAATTGTTAAAGTAATTGCTCGTCAAATTAGTTGAGAACTTGCTAAGGAACTTAGGCTTACACCTTCAACTGTTGGTGATCACTTGAGGAAAATAATTAAAAAAAAAAATCAATCTTGATAAATGGAGTTAAACGACTATGAAAACAGTTAAAAATTCCTTTTGGGGGAGATCGTATTGTGTTCTGAGACGAAAAGTGGATTCTGTACGACACTCCCAAATGGCTGAATCTCGATGAAACAATTCGCAAAACTAAATACTGCACCAGAGGAAGATTGCAACTTTGAAGCAATATTATCAAGAAATTGAAAATGTATCAGAAGATGCAAGAAAAATAATAGTTAATAGCTAACACTCGGATAGAAGTGTCTATCCTGGTGGTGTAGTGGTAACCATACTTGCCTCCTAAACCCAAGATCGTGGGTTCGAACCCGGCCAGGAGCGATGGATTTTTTCGGGCATAAAAATCCTAAGTATGGCTTCCTTTGGAAGGGAAGTAAATCCGTGGGTCCCGGGTTATACATTAACGGCACGAAAAAGAACCTTAAGTCTGAAAAAAGAGGCCTCTGAGCAAAATTTGTCGACCGTTTCAAGCCCTGAATTGAATGGGACGCTGATGACCTGAAATGTTAAACAGCGTCCGTAAATAAATCAAATTAACAAAAAATGGGCCAGAAGCTGAATGAACTCAATCACGAAACTTTATCACCTAGCTTATATATCCGACCTTGCATCTATTGATTTTCACTTGTTCGAACTTAGACAGTTTCCTGAAGAATAAAAGATTCAATAAATAGGAAAACCCGGGACCGTATTTAGCAAATTTCGCCGTTTCTAGAAGCCACAATTTTTATCGATATGGCATGAATGAGCCTGCTATTAATTGACAAAAATGTGGTTATTTTGATTGATGAAGTTAAATTTTGAATTTGTGTTTTATGAAAATTTATATCTCAAAACTGTCATTCGTTTTCGAATGGCTTGTGTTGATTTTTTCCTTCTCAAAAAACTTTGGGGGCTGCGTTCTCATAATTTGCGTTTCAGTTAATTAACTTTCGGATAACTGGCGCTGTATTTATTTATCATTCAGAGCTCGGTTTAGCAGAAGCTTTTAACGGTGAAATAGAATTGTAAAACATGTTAAAGCGTCCAAAATTGGTTGGAAGGCATTTTAAACACATTTATTTGCTCTTGCACGTACTCATTGTGCAAGTTAAAGATATTAAGGGTGTCAGAATAAACAAACAGCTAAAAATCAGACAGCCTCTAAAAGATGGCCATTCGTTGCATATGGCACAGCATTATAAATCATAGCTTTAAATTTTCCATATCAATTTACCCGCCACAAGCTGAAGATACCATGAGAGGAGGCTCACAAGTTTCCGTCCTGTGAAAGAGAGAGAATTTCATTTCTAAGGCTCTAGTGAAGAAATAATTGTTTTAAGATGCTAAATGTTGGACAATTAATGTTGAGTGTAGTTAACAGTATGCAGTCTAGAGTAGCTGAAATTAATTTTGCAATGTTGTGCAATGTTGAAAAGTTACTGTCGCGGGTAATAAAATGCTTCACCAAAGAAAGCACATGCCAAATGAAATTAAATGGCACTGCAATGATTTATATGGTTGAAGCACCCTCTACATACTCATTTGTGGAAATAAGGGTTAAATGTTTTAATCTGCCCGAAGTTGGTTGGCTCGGAGATGAGTATTCAGCAACATCTTTCTTGTGGAAGTGATTAATGACAGACGACTGGAAGGGAAGGAAAGAAAACATCAAGTGCGCCTGGGACCTTGAAAACCGCGGGGCTTTAGATCATTCGTGAACATCTTTACATGGACAAGACGGGTGTCTGAACTTCTGTATGTAGTGCTAAAAGAGCCACGAGTTATTGTTAGGTGACTAGAGGAAAGGAAAGTACTGTCAGGGGAATGAAAATGTGACCCTTTTCTATGATCAATAAAAAACGGGAATGGTGTCAACAGTTCCCTCCTATTTACTAGAAAGGTCAAGATTGCTCAGGCTATGACTTTTAAGAGAGCGAGGGAATTATATTGATTGCCGTTGAAGAAAGAAGCACAGCCGTATGAGTTTAATTCATTCCTGCTCCAGACATTCTTTGAAATTACGAATACTTCAAGGCGATGGACCATCAACCCTAGAGCTCAGAGTTTACACTAAAACTATTACCTTTTCTCCAAAGTGAAGTCAGAAAAATGATGAAAAACTCCGGGATGGTTTTATGTTCTTTTTCTTTCTGATAACGCTGATGACCTCAGCTGTTAAAGAGCGTCCTTAAATAAATCAATCAATCTTTCTGATAAATAACTAATTTCTTCAGTTAGCATTAGCTAAGTCAAAAGGTATAATAAATAAAAGCAGTACTTACAGAAAAATGAAAAAATAATTTTGTTCTAACATCACTGAAATATTAATATCAGTACACAATAGTTTTGGTCAACCGTCACGTCGCATAGAAGTTGAAATCTTCAACTGAGAAAGTCCCTTAGGGTGCAAAATCGGGGGGCAGGATGAAGATCACTTAAGTTTCTGTCCTATTTCATTTAATGATTATATTTACCGCACGACGGAAAATGTCTCATATGTTTTATGGTTCCGTATCTTTGTAGTGTCACTTAAGATAAACAAAGTTGTGCTAAGCAAAAGTGAGCAACATTATTTGATTGGTTGAGGCATAGTGTTTAATCTGTGAACAAAGAACAGATAATGTAAGGCTGAATTTAAATAATACTACACTTCAGTGCTTCGTACAGTATAAAAGGCTTACTATGCAACTCCGACGCTTTCATTGTTTCCCAAAATCTGTTCCTTGAACATGTTGCAGTATTTTGCTTCCAATGTCAGCATCTGTCCCTAGATCTTCCCTGGTGGAAAGAGAAAACCTTTCTCTTATTAGGAATGGGCAATTAAACAGGATGTGTGGGGCAGTTTCCTCATCCTGTTTGCACATCTGCAAATAGGTTCATCTTTGTAGAATCCAATTTTACATAAATGTTTCCTGAAGTGACCATGTTCAGTAATTAACCCAACTACGTTCCATATTTCTCTTCTGTCCAATTTTAGGAGAGAAGAGGAAAGAGTGTTGCTTGAACCTAAAAAAATTTCCCAGGACGATTAAATTAATTGAATGTATGCATTTTTCTTAGACTCTCTAACAGAAAATCTTGTTATGATTTTAAGGTTGGTATTTTGCTTAGTTGAAATTTGAGTTCTAGAAATGTCATATAGTTAGCACTTTCAAAACGAATAAGTCAGTATTATTATTATTATTATTATTATTATTATTATTATTATTATTATTATTATTATTATTATTATTATTATTATGTGTTAATATCTTGCACCAGCTAAAATATTTAGAAAGAAAGAGAAAAGAGATAGCCAAACAGAGAAGGAAATAAAAAAGAAAGAAAATAACATATGAAAGTAATAAGGATTAAAAATATTCTGAATATCAAAGCGCTGTTAAACCTCTGGCGAACGCCCAAGAAGAGCGAAAAACCATAAAAGGGGCAGAGGAGAGGAATAAAATGTGAGATTTGCCTACCTTAAGCTGTTATTAGTAACCAATTGACATTATTGTGAATGTACAGAAAAACATTAACAGCGATTATGTGATGTTAGCGTTGACAACGAATGTAGAATACATTTTCTTTTTCTTCTTCTATATAAAAATATGCCTATGTTGCTATGGTATCAAGGTTACTAAAACAGAAATTACATTATTTTTTCTACTTTTTGTGTGTTCAGTATTTGTACAAGCTGTTTTACTTTAATGAAATATTTTTATTGCAATGTTTTATATATACATATAAAGGCGTCACTAAGTAGTCCTTGTGGAGGTGATAATGAAGGTATATGATTGTGATGCATCAGGAGGGAGGTCAAACCTAAGATATAAATGAAATAGATTAATGATAGCGAAAAATTATCTCGATGTCCTTGGCGTCTTAAATGTTACCTGGCATTCACCTTCTTAGGATAAGGAAAATTCCGATAAAATCTTACCGGGAATCTAAACCAGGACCTTTTGACCTGCAGTCGTAAACGTTACCGTTAGACCACGGAGGAGGTCATGTTCTAAAATGTTTCAGCACAGTAAAATGAGCATAAAGTAAGCTGCAGGTTGTTACAATATCTTGACGACTGATTAGATCTTTGGAACAAACAAATCCCCAATGAAATCTCTCTGCTCCTCTTCGATGCTTTTCATATGAGAAAATCCCTGCCATAATCTACCCCTAAATTACTAAAACAGCACAGGGGAGACAGAAAACCATTAATGAACGAGCGAGGGAAGCGGGAAACTGGTTCACCACAATTTCTGGACACGTTAATGAAAGGAATACGACGTCCATTTAATGGGAAAACTAACAAGACCATGCACGTTCTCTCAAAACAAGAGAAACCTTAAACTTTAATTTCAACAACGTAGAAAAGTGCCGCAATACAGTGCTGGCATGTGGAAAACATAAATAAGCGTACTGTATCTCTTTGTCCGTGTTATCTTCAGCTTCGCGCAAATAAGCGTGTAAAAAAGAAAAATGGAGAAAAATTGAGAAATAACCGCAAGAGGCGGGCGGGGAGTAAGTGAAAAGTAAACAATCTTGCAGTACTTTGCCCCATACATAATCATAGAGCAGCTGCCAGTAGCGATTATCTCAACATTTTTTCCCTTCCTTTCCTTCTCGTTTTACGTACTTTCCCGACGCGACCTGACTCATGCGGGATTGGTGACCACTTGCGCAACACCGCTACAGCTGCAGCTTCGAACATCAGCGTTTCACAACTCCATGACAAAATAACAGCAGCAGATGCGCTGTAACCTCTATCTTTGAGCCCTTTGCACACAGAGCTATTTAAATGTTTATTAAACAGGGTGTTGTATGAAACAAACGGTGAATTCAGGAAGTGGCAAATCCCCTCCCTTCCCCGGAAAATTAAAATATAATTGTAAATGTACATAATGTTTATAATAAAAAAAAAAAAAACGAACTGCTAACTAATAATGTATAATAACAGTCCAATGGGAACGCGTACAGCGGCAGGGCTGGTATTATATAATACGCTTCCATTGTTCCAACGAATTTCAACTTCTTGCAGTTGCATTAACAGTTAGTCAATAGTTCACTGTGAAACAGCAGGGTTGCCACCTGTCCAGCATTTTTTGCAAAATACTGCGTCCCATTTCATAAAGGCATTGTTTCGTAAAGCTTGAACTGTTGCCTTTTTCGAAGTTTCATATAAAAATGAAAACCCAATTGAACATAGTGCACTGTAGCTTTGTTATAATATTTGTAGTTTTTGCAGTTTCAACTGAAAGTAGTGTTCAGCGGCATTTAGCGGTAACTTTAATGTTCGGCAGCTGTAACACAGAGGTGTACCAGAACCAAACAAGGGAAAGTTGTACCTGTACCCGTTCCGTTTGCTAATATCAGTATTGAGTTGTGTTAATCACTGAAATCAAGTGCTAAAACGTTAAAATTCAGAAGAAAAGTTACTTCAATCAACTCCAAAAAAGAAAATTAAGGGAATAACATGCTCCCAAACATCTTTGGAATCGTCATACACCTGGGTTAAACCCATCAGAGTGTATCTCATACACTCTAAGTGTATGTTTGCATATGAGAGTTTTCTATAGCTCACGGAAGGGAATCCATCTGGGGGGAGGGGAGGTTGATGCATCAAAATTCAGGAAGGAGTCGCAATCTCTGCAATGTGCTTGCTGCAGAAAAAATTACAACAAAGGACAGATGATAAATGCTTTGGAATTCCTACAAAGAGTGCCATGAAGTCTTTAAACTTCAATACAAGCGATAAAACAGGAGATTTTTTACGACAGTCTATGATGAAGCTTTCCGATATCTTGATGTCTTTTTTTTTTTTTTTTTTTTTTTTTTTTTTTTTTTTTTTTTCCCTGGTGGAGATATTGCTTTAAAACTGCAGGTTTTCAACTTGAAGAACATAACATTTTCTTCCACTGAAGATGCTGCAGAGAATCTGCAGTTAGTGCAGGTCATCAATATGGAAAATTTGTATAAAAAACTTCTGCATGATTGAAAACATACTTTCAAAAATGTTGGACAGCGCGGAAATGTTGGATAGCGCATAACATAAGTGGAAGGAAGTATTTTTGGACTATAATTGAAACCAAAAACTTGAAAAACTTGTATCGTTTGTGCTAAGTGTTCCGGGGCCTAATGCATTTACTGAGCATGTGTTTACTTTGATGTCAAACAAACGGACAGATACAAGAGACAAATGTGCAGTGTCACTAGTAAAAATTGAGCTTATGGTTTAAATTAATATGAACATGTCGTACAAAAACTCTTACAATGCTATAAAATCGGATACTCAAAATTTAAAGGCAGCCAAGTCAAATTTCAAATACACCTGGTAGAAATGAGTTTGGCCTCCTTTTAATTGATGGACTGTGTCTTTCAATAAATTTATTTGTGCTTGAATTGTAATTATTTTTAACAGAAACTAAGTGTAATGGAGAGTCGGCTTTGTAACGAAAGCGTGGCATTGTAAGGAATTGTAACATTGACAAGATATAGGTAATAAGAACATGATATTGTGTAAGAGCACGCTGTATATCCTAGTTAGTGAAATATATTGTATAAACCCAAACATAGTAGAGGTAATAAATATTAAGGGTTACTTCCCTTGCCTGGGATTCACAAATCCCAGAGGTGACGTGACCTGAAAGGGTCCTCAGAAAAACACTTGTATAAACAAAAAGCAACTCTCTTTTCCACTCAAAATATTATGTCTACGTGTGCATGTTATAGATAGCTAGAATTATTGTGCTGGTGAAGTGTTGTTTAGTTTTAAGCTTAACAAACACAAACCATGAACCTCTTAGAACTTATGATGTCAGGACCTGGCGACTGTTGACCTCGTGAAGGTGGGAAGTGTTTAACAATAACTCTTATGTCTAGACTAGGTGATTATTACCCCTCCTTGGGCATTCCAATTGTATAAAAGGTACCCGAATTTATTCAGAGACAGGAGAGAAGCCTTGTTGCTTGCTGCTTGCAGGATCTACCCTTTAATAAATACTTATACGTTTAACGGAGCTGGTTGAGTTATTCAGCATTCATCTGGAAACACTTCGTCTTTCCTGGAGGAGTCGACCTAGCTCGATTCCCCGAAGTGATGCCTATTATCCCAATATAACACCCCTTCTCCTCTTAGTCATCGAGATTGAATAGGGAAATTGTAGCACCGCATTAAACAGAAGAACATCACCAAGTTGTAAAGTCCGCCTGTGGTGCCTCAGTAGTTAGAAGGGGCGATAAAACACCATTAAAATATAGTAATTCAGTCTTGGACTTCGTTTAATAACATCCTGGTGGCATCTGGGCAGGCGGTATTAACCTAGCTATAATTATTAATGGAGTATGTCATATTCATGAAAAAGATTAACTATTGTCTAGTTTAGTTCTATTAAGATTATGTCCCGTGTAATTGTCAAATTTGCCTTGTTTTTAAGCTAGTGTCCCTTAAATAATAAGTCTAAAAGTAGCAGCAGTATGGAAAAAATGGTGTGTTTATGCGGTCTAATCGAAAGAAACCAATATTTATTTAATCAACAAATATTATCTTCTTTCTTTTCTAATAAAAGACAGCGTACTGCAGAAATCTCGTTTATTGAAAGAAATGCTGCTGATGGTGAACTGCTTGATAATCCTTAGGTTATTCTTCATTAGGCTTCAAACGAAAAGTATAATGTTTCTAACCCATCTTTAAACAAACTGTAAAAAGTTTAAAAGCGAGATTTAAGTAACAGTATAAAAATGGGAATGTTAAAGCAATTGGCTGTACTTTGATCGCGATCGTTTTTTTTTTTAATGCAAAATAACAGGTTCATTTCTGTACCTTTCGCTAAATTTGGAAAAGCTACCGGAAGCACGGGAAAACTAGAAAAGCACGCAAAAGGCATTGTATTTTAAACTTGCACATTACAGAAATTAAATGCTCTAGTTCATGCGCAGATAATTCAACAAAATGAGGCTGAATCGATAAGCTGTGTCTTCTGTGTATATTCTCTCTTAGTAAGGAAGAATTTTTTTTTTATTTGTTTTATTTACGGACTCTCTTTAACATCTCAGGTCACCAGCGTCCCATTCAACTCAGGGCGTGAAACGGCCGACAAATTTTGCTCAGAGGCCTCTTCTTTTAGGCTTGAGGTTCTTTTTCGTGCCATAAATGTACGACATGGGACCCACGGCTTTACTTCCCTTCTGAAGGAAGCCATACTTAGGATTTTTACATCCGAGGCAAGTATGGTTACCGCTACACCACCAGGACCGACTAGTAAGGAATGAATGGTTTTTAACGCCCGTTTTTGCTACAGAGGCACCACAGGCGATGCATACTGATGATACATGAGATGAAATGATATATTGGGAAAGGATTTATTTTTAAGGAAGGAATTGTTCCAGGCCTAAGTTTAGGATACCGCCCCGGCATTTGCCATTTATGAGGACTGAGGAAACCCTGGAAAAAACTTTAGTCAGGGAGGACAGTCCTGGCGGTATTCGAACCCAGACCTCCCGCTCACGAGTCCATGTCTTAACGACCTCGGCCACCCATGGCGGTGGCTAGTAAGGAAGAGACCCCCCACACAACGAAATATGAACCTTTAATTCTTAAGATCTAAAAAGTGATGTTAACTTTAAAAAGGGCCAAATTTCAGAAGAAAACGTCCACATATGATTGTTTCCGTATTATTGAATTATATTGGTGAGGTTCTAGACAATCAAGATGAAACAATTCTCCATGATAAATGTGTTTACTTAATGGAGGCGAATCTACTAATATTTGTAATCAAGATGAACGGTCTTTGCTGGTTCATTATTTTGCGCCGTCTCCATCTTTTGGAAGTGAAGACAAGGCTTTTATGTCTGGTTGATGTGAAGAGTGCTACAGTAATTAATAGTGAAGTAATATAAAAAAACGTTCTTACGACAAATTAGTACATGTTCTTGCGATGGTGCAGCTAATTTTAATGGTTTCCTCGGTTATCACAAAAAAGGGGGCACGAGTTGCCACACATTCACTGCAGAGTACGTTTTGACGATTGCTGACTTTCACCAACTGCATTGTTAAACCTGTTCATGCTTTTCCTAAACGAGAAAACATATTGTTTGGAATTCAGTGTGATTTAGAACAACCTGTTTTAAAAATGTCCAAAGATGTTGACTTCCGCTGGCTGAGTACCTATCGCACAGTTCATGTCTGTCCTACAAGTCCATTAGGATGGCAAGTGAACATATTCACAAGGACGGTGAGGATTTAGCAAGTTTGGCGGGAGAGGGGAGGTCTTGAGTTGATGAGCTACAATTTCTTAGCGTGTGTAGTGCTTTGGACGAAACATTAATTGCGGTCTCAAACTTAGTAAATTTTTGCAAAAATAATCACTCAAAATTTTACAACTCCCTGTATTTGTTTCTGGAACATTTAAGAAACCTCGATCGCCTTTGCGATGAACATAGGCGGAAAATGAAACAGAAAAAAAAAAAAAAAAATAGAGGTGCAGGCAGCAGAGATGAAAAATGTGCTTTTCACGGAAGACAGAACATAAACTATGAGAAATTTAAGGAAATTTGTGAAAAGTATGATTAATGAAATGGAGCAAAGGTTCAGTGACAACTGTGAAAGTGGTAGAACTAGATGCATATTCTGAAAAATGTTAAACATATCAAGA
This sequence comes from Metallyticus violacea, assembly GCA_030762175.1. Classification (NCBI taxonomy): domain Eukaryota; kingdom Metazoa; phylum Arthropoda; class Insecta; order Mantodea; family Metallyticidae; genus Metallyticus; species Metallyticus violacea. The sequence goes on from CM060834.1 coordinate 60,912,647, forward strand.
AAATTATTAAAAATAATACTGAATACCTGTGTTTGATGTTAGGACTTACCAACACTCCTCTGGATGCACGGATAAAATAAATATTCCTTTTAACTCGTTAAAATTACAACTTAACCTCATTCTTGAGTAGTTGTTTCTACTTGCTGTCATTATTGTATCCACATTTTGCACGGTTGATATTAGAACCACTTATTTCCAGTCTCCGAAACAAACTGAGATATACGAAGTGAAGGGAAATGTTGCAACCAGGTCTAAGACTCCATGTGAAGTTAATGTGTAGCTACCAAAAACAAACCCTAGCAAATACTGGAAGGAATGCAACTACCACATTGGCCCTCCTGTGTTCTCTGGTATGGCTACTGTTTGTTTATCATACACGTGATGTTAAAGCGTAGTGCTAACTGAAATAGCTTTGTCTTGCTTTAGGTTGTTATTACGCTTAAGAAAATTTGATATGAAATTAATTATAAATTAATGCTACCACCAGTTTTTAATTTACCTTTACCGTCCTGCCTATCCCAAAACGACTAAATTGTCCGTCTCTTTCGCAGTAAACCAGGCATATTTTTTTTTAAAAAACGAATATTCCTTTCTGGTTATTGTAATCTTGATAATTTCGGCAATAAAAGGTATGTAAAGAAAAGCTCCATTTCAGCTAATCATGGCCGCTTATCGGCAAACATGTGTCTTTTTTGTTTTATCGCGCCCTTGTTCGCTTGTTAGTCTGTTTCAACAAGAACTGATGACCAACAAACATGCAATCTAAATACACGGAAATAAACAAACTACACGGACAAACACAACACAAAAACATTTTTACATTTTCGTCTTATTAATGATAATATGTGTATGTGATTATTTTCTTTACAATTGGCTTTTAATTCCTTCATCAATAAAAATAGTAATAAGAAGAAAAAATAAATAAAAAAGGATTTATTACTTATTGTGATTTTAAATTTTTTTAACCGTTTAATAACAAGACTTACTAATTGCCGCGATTTGAAAACAAATAATGTAACAAATATGAGTATTGTGATATAACTAAATATCTTGCAAAAAATCGCTAAATAGCTCTCTCGATTATTATTATTATTATTTTTTTTTTTCCCCATAGAAAACGTTACTTGCTACCCACTTTGTGGTACATATTGGAAAAATAAAACATTCTTGTGCTATTGCTGGTATCGAATAAAAATCTGACTGTAGACTTCATCAACTCAGCGTTTGGCAAATGAATCCCCTCCCTCCACTCCCTTCCTTCTTTATTTCTTTCTTTCTTCCTTCCCCCCCCCCCCACATTGATTCCTCTACATTAGAATTCAACAGATCATAATTACTCACTTCATACAATTTACCACATTCATCGATTGTAAACATTGTTTTAAAACTTGAAAAGAATTATTTTGACAACAGTACCACTACTATTAAGTATATTGCATACATTTCATCTTTCTACGCTCGCTGAGTAGAGTGGAAGCGGCAACACAAAGCGCAGCTGCTCCCAACCTGCCAGCCGCGCGACCGGCGAAGGGAAAGAAGAAGAAAGAAATAAAAAGTGCTTGCCTTTTTCAGAGACGATGTTCTCCGTTAGCTGCGAGGCAGACATTTTAATGCCAATAACAATTTCATTCACAATTTGCAGCCCGTTTCCGAAATGTAGGCTATCTCTTCACGGGTGTTATGTTGCAGTTCGCCCAATGTTCGCGGATTGAATACATACAGGATGTTTCAGAAATACGTTTACAAACTTTGGTGGCGGGCACCTCACCAAATAAATAAAAAAAAAGTTCATATAAACATATGTCCGGAAATCCTTAATTCATGAGTTATTAATGAACGTTTACCAAAACAAAAAAATAAAAGTCCATATAAGCATATGTTCCGAAATCCTTAGTTTTTTAGCTATTAATGAAAGTTTACTTCAACGCGTTTCGAAACACAATCTAACAACTTAAGTTCGTAACCGAAATTAAAATTCATTTTGTTAATTAATCTAATGATGTTATCGCTACAAGTCAGCTGATGCACTTGACACATCAGTATTGCATACTTATATGACTAAATATTATCCACAAAAGGCAGCAATAGCACTGTTGAAGGTTAGCGATTTATGTGATTTGGTAATAAGCCAATTAAAGATATGATAGAAATAGTCATTTTAACTCTTGCGTAAACTTTCATTAATAACTCAAAAACTAACGATTTCCGGACATATGTTATGTGAATTTTCATTCTTGTTTTGGTAAACTTTCATTAATGACTCATCTAATCATTTCTGGACATATGTTTATATAATTTTTTAAATTCTTGTTTAGTAAACTTTCATTAATAACTCAAAAATCAAGTATTTCCGGTTATATGTTTATATGGACTTTTTTCTTGTTTTGGTGTGAGAGACCCGCCATCAAATTTGTAAAAATATTTCTGAAACACCCTGTATACTTAATCTTTAAAACTATCCCATAAAATAAGACTTATTGCTCTTAAATGCAACGTATTACTGCACAAAACGCGCATCTTTGAGCGGCAGCGCAGCTATTTACTGCCCTCGGTGGTTCCGTAGGCGAGCGTTGAAAAACAAAATGTGTGTGCACTTTACAATTCGTAATTCGTTGTGCTGGAAACAAGACGTTTCCGAAAATGCAACGCTTCTTACAACTGAAATATTACTCAAAGATGATTTAAAAAAACGATAGTGCCATAAGCTAAAACAGTCATAATGTGTCAAAGTGCTGAAAAAATGGGACAAGCAACTGGGTCACCAAGGCAATGTGCTTAGACAAGAAGAACCGACAGAGACGTTGCAGTGTAAGATACTGCCGAGGAACTATATAATGGTAACTATTCAGCTCACAACATAATTAATGACCACTGAATATGCCAAATTGGTTTCCAAGACGATAATCTGTTAACAACATCCGGTGTGATATCAGACAGAAGGCTGAATGATACTTGGCTAAATAACTTGAACAAAGAGCAGAGAAAAGCTTCTCTCTTAGGCATGATCTCAATGGATAAATAAAAAGCATAATTTGCTGCTAACCAACCAAACCATACTTGCTTCATAGACTAAAGATTTCGGGTTCAATCCCGGCAATGATCGATGGATATTTTAGGGCGTAAAAATCCTCAGTGTGCCTTCCTTCGCAAGGAAATAAAGCCGTGGGTCTTATGTCTTAGGTTTACGGCATGTAAAAATCTTAAGCTTGAAAGAAGAGGCCTCATAAAATTTATCGGGCGTTTCACCCCTTAAATTGATTAGGAGGCTGATTGCCTGAGATGTTAAACAGCGTCCGTAAATAAACAACAACCAAGAATTTGTCTGAGACTGTAACTTCCCATTCTAAATCGTAATCATTTTAGTATTTCGCACAGAAAGATACTTTCAGACGTTGAGTTGAAAATTGGTTTTGGTGACATCAATTACAAGATCTCTTTAATCAGTGTTCAAAACAACGGTGCACAAATGAGACGATTGCCTATAAATATTTTAAAAACAAACCGTTACTAATTCATACAAAAACACGGAAGAAAGTATTTGCATTTAATTATTTTTTTAATATTCTAATATATGACTTATTTGAACAGTAAAAAAGCAATATCATCTTAGAAAATAAACCCTTTATGCGCATATCTCGAATAATATTCCTCGGATATTACCTAAATTTCATTTGTACATATATAAGTGGGTCCAAAAAATGGTACGTTCATATTTCATTTGCTAATGTTTATTTCACAGGAAAATTTCACACGCTTTGTAGTTTGAAAAATAATTTTGTGATGGCGTAGGTGTGAGTCTGTAGGGACGAATGAAATAAAGTTATATGGCATTCACCTTCTAAGGGCAAGGAAAACTCCGAAAAAGAAAAAGGTTACCCAGATAGCATGATCAGACAGGAAAATTTCACACACCTTGTGGTTTGGAAAATCATCTGTGACGGCGCAGGTATAAGTATGTAGGTATGAGTGAAATAAAGTTATTTGGAATTCACCTTCTCTGCGCAAGGGAGAACTCGAAGATGAAGATGTAGGAGGAGAATAAGAGAAAAGCTTACCCAGAGAGCATGGCCTGGCCGGGATTCGAACACAGGACCACCGGGGTAGTAGTCGCAAACGCAACCAACCAACTAGACCATGGAGGCAATTAATGTGTTCTTAATTAACAAACAATGGTTCGCTTAAGAAACGGAGATAAGATTTTCATTTGGCATTTACATCAATATGACAACTTATATGCCCGTCAAATTGCGAATGAGTATGTTTAGCGAGAATGATCTAGTTGCACCAAATTTATGGCCATTCTGTAGTCCAGATCTTAATTCCACAAACTAATTTGTGTGGAGTCATGTGCAAATGAGTACAGTTCACTGCAAGACAAGATGTCGTGATAATGAGCATTTAAAACAACCCCTTCTTGAATGTAGGGACCGACTTGGTCAAAGACAAATATCTTCTGCTATCGGATAACGAGAAGGCGCCCACCAGTAGCTATTCAAGAAAATAGTAGTCACATAGAGTATAATTTATTCATTGAAATTGTCGTGTCTGTAAAAATCAATGTGTTTGCATTACCTCACACATATTAATCTCCTTGAGGATTTAATGAGTCTCAACACAATATAATAAATGTCTTCTATTAATCTAAGGAGTTCATTTTTCCCAGCAGTACATACTAGGGCATTCGAACAGTTACGACTGCATTCTTGTGTTATACTACAGAGCAGAAATTGTTTCATATATCTCTCTCGGAATAACCACATGTTTTAGTGACTGTTTTTGGTTTGTAATAAAAATTACTGCCCTAAAAATGTTCAGTGGATATGAATAAGGTTTTAATAAAATAAAAGTTGCAAAAATGGTTTAGGGTATTATAAGAAGCGTGCGAGAGATAAGTCGGAATTTACCGAGCTATTTTGAAAGTATTTCGTCATGAAGGGAGAGCTGTGAACACAGATCAGGCTCAGCCCATTTTCATGTTGAGGATCTAAGGGGCTTTTTTGGAAGAAGACAGATGCTGAACGCGTGTGCAAGTTTCTATGAAACTTGATACTGCAGCATCGTTTGTTAACACAATTTTAGTAAAGATGCTGAAAATGCGGAAAGTTTGTTCCCTCTGGCTTCAGTACAGACTGTGAAACTGATACCAGCAAGCATCTGGAAGAAACTCTACAAGACGTTCGCTTTCAATCAAGAGTTGACATTCAAAGAACTTTAGATCGATCAGTGAAACAGATACCCAGAAATGTTGCTGCAGATGGAGTGCACAGTCTTTCAATAATTTGACAACGTATTGTTGCCATGGCAGGGTACTACATTTCAAAAATGTTATGTCAAAAATAACTTAATTCAATTGTTGTCATTAGTTTTCAAATTCTTTCAATAATTTGACAACGTATTGTTGTCATGGCAGGGTACTACATTTCAAAAATGTTATGTCAAAAATAACTTAATTCAATTGTTGTCATTAGTTTTCGAATGCAATAGTATTTATGTATTTAGAAAATAACATTTTGTGCCACACCCCCTTTTTTCCTTCTCTGGTAGAAATGGTGAGAATGTTCCTTGTTGCATTCAGCGTGCCTGGACACAGAACCTAAAACAAAGCTGCGGTTCGCTTCTTAAAAATAGCATGGGATTGTTTGTGATAGCGACGATTGTAAACTGTATCAAGTAACTGTGCCCAATTTGACTATCATCTAAATTATAGACAAAATTGATTAATACCTCTTTTCTAAAATAAAACGATGACCAATTTTGTAGTGGTTTTAATAAAAATGACGTCGTCGCCGTTTGTGTCGTAGGCGTTGATGTGATTACCATCACAATATCCTCAGCTAGCTCACTGTTTGATATTACAGCTGGATTTTTCAGATTGATACTTCTGGGGTGAAAGGAGTGTGCTTTTAAATATAACAAAACCACAATGGATAGAAATCTACGGCGTTTGTTAATATTTCGTTATTACCACACAACAGTTCATTTTTCTGATAGAGATATACTCTGAGATTATTATTAGATGCAGGCTGAATATGAGACATACCTGATAGAATTTACATTTCTCTCCTGAAAACTGTGCTTTTTGTCCTGTCGTATACTCTTTTCCTATGTGTATGTTAATTCCAACTCGTAACTCCTATCATTCCGCTGCAATTCCACCTACCCAGATGTTACCAGGATGTTATTAAACGAAGTCCAATATTGACTTACAACTTGATGATGTTCTTTTGTTTAATGCGGTGCTACAATTTCCCTATTCGATCTCGATGGCTAAGGGGAGAAGGGATGTTATATTGGGATAATAGGCATCACTTCTGGGAATCGAGCTAGGTCGACTCCTCCAGGAAAGACGAAGTGTTTCCAGACGAATGCTGAATAATTCGCCAACTCTGTATTTATTAAAGAGTTTTCTTATACTGTGGGACGTGGATCCTGCAAGCACCAAGGCTTCTCTCCTGTCTCTGAATAAATTCGGGTACCTTTTATACAATTGGAATGCCCAAGGAGGGGTAATAATCACCTAGTCTAGACATAAGAGTTATTGTTAAACACTTCCCACCTTCACGAGGTCAACAGTCACCAGGTCCTGACATCATAAGTTCTAAGAGGTTCATGGTTTGAGTTTGTTAAGCTTAAAACTAAAGTGCTTCATCAGCACAATAATTCTGTCTATCTATAACATGCACACGTCGACATAATATTTTAAGTGAGTGGAAAAGATGGTTACTTTTTGTTTAATCAAATGTTTTTCTGAGGACCCTTTCAGGTTACGTCAACTCTGGGATGCACAGTGTGGCAAGGCAAGTAACCCTTAATATTTATTACCTCTACATCTTACTATGTTTGGGTTTATACAATATATTTCACTAACTAGGATATACAGCGTGCTCTTACACAATATCATGTTCTTATTATATCTTGTCAATGTTACGATTCCTTACAATGCCACGCTTTCGTTACAAAGCCGACTCTTCATTACACACCACAAACAATAATTTCTTCCACAAAATATTAATCGCTACTTATCTTACGTAATGTTAAAATGTAACTTTACAGAGTATGAACCACAATTTTGCTAATGTATTTTAAAACATAACTTTTCTCTGCGGTATCCAACAGATAACTTAACAAAGTTTGAGATAAAAACCGTCACTTATTACATTAGGATTGTAATAATACTATACATTACAATGCATTATATTTTCAATATACCTACACCAAGCGAATGAAATTCGTTCATTTCTATTTAGTCGCAATAAAGCTGTCTGTCTCATGTTTCATTCTTGGTACACATTATTAATGTTGTTACGCTTGCCATTGGTTGAATTCATTTAGTATCACAATTTTCTTATCTGCAGTTTAATATTTTCATATTCTTAGCTATGTATGAGTTCCTTTGAATCGTTACATCAATACTGTATTGTCATATAAAGGCTAACAAACAAACATTAAGACATACATTGTAATAGTCCTTATATGATACATGAAATCTACACCAATGAGTTTTCTAGATTTATACGATTTAAAACGTACTACCAAAGAATATTTGTTATTTGACTTGAAAATTAATTAAAGTTATTACCTAACAAAATGTGTACAAATGAATGTATTAAATATATTATCAATGAATGTTTTGAGTTTCAAATCAAATTATATAGCCTATATCTTACGCAATAATATATGTAATGAACTTCTTAAATTAACATAACTAAATGGTTATTGCTATTAAATGTTTATGGCTATATATTGGGCATTATAGCCTTTACGCAATATACAAACATGTGAAAATTAACTTATTAAAATAGTATAATTAAACAACTGCTATCAATGAGTGTTTAGGGCCTTAAATCGGACATTTTCCGTTTCATGTTACACAGGAAAATGTAGAAAAATAATAGGCGAAAGGCTACAAATGCCCAGAATACAATTGTTGAAATGACCATGGCCGCACTGTTATAATGAGATCGCCTAACCTAGAATATAAAATACATAAAACTACAGTAAATGACCACAAAGACTATAGAGGAAGTAAACGAATCACAGAGTCGAATCAAAGTTCTCCTGCATTTACCAGAGCAGCTTTGAAAGTTTGTATTTGTGCCGTCTTTAAATGCAAGAACTGTTTCATCACACAACGATTCAGCTATAGCTTATAAAATACTCTAATAAAGACATTTGTCTTGGTCTCTTGATAAAGAAAATTAGTGCTACCATAAATAAAATTTAGTATGAGAAACCGTCTTGAAATATAACAAGCAATTCGTCAGTCTTCTGTTTGAAGTTGGGGTATATGACATTCAGTTGTTAGAAAGCCGAAAGCATGTATGTGACGTGCGTCTTACTTTTTCGTATTGCATGCCCTCTGACCACAGGTGAATGACTGCATTACTATCTTCTGAAAGAGCATGAGTTTTACCATTTCACCAGATAATGAAACACCAGCACATCAGTAGTTTCATCTAAGACGAATTCCAGTTCCAGATTAATTCTGCTCCGAAAACAGTGTTATAAATTGGCTTTATGTAACTTTTTCTCAGGGTGTTTTCATCCGGTGCATTCTTCTCGAGGAATGATTTGAATGCAGGATTGTTGACCTCATGATCTGAAATTCCTGACGGAACTAATGCCATGGTAAAATGTGCAGAAAACTTACTCGATTACTGCTGCATTACAGACTCTGAACTGAAGGAAGGTATCAAGATAATTTGCTCAGGTTGCGACATATGGATCAACGTTACATCGTATGCTTGTTATACTGGATGTGTTGTTTTCTTCTGGCTCTTTGATACTTCTTATCGATTGCAATACTTACACAGAATTAGACATCAATTTCGATTAATTGTCTCTTGAATTCCTCTGAAAGTGCATAATACTTTGCTTTCTGGATTTTTGCCATGGTAGATTTCTCTGACTGCAACAACACAAACACAATCAAGAGAACAACTATAGATTTGAGCCTTCTTTACATAAAAAGTGCACGGACCGTACAAAGAACTGTGATTCAGGTGATTAAGTTTAATTTAAATCTGTGTTTTCGCTGGCTTGTTTTGCAAATTTATAAATATACAATTTTATATCTCTCATTATACTTTTTCAAAATCAGACTAAGATTTTATATAGTTGCTCAAGGACTGCTCAAGAACATTGAAAATTATTTATTTTTCCGCCCTTTTTTTAACAAAATATTAAATAAAAGGTTCATAACAGGTACTGAAGCATCAAAGAGGGGATGAAAAGCACGAAAAGGTGCAACAAAATTTGTCTATTTCGCTTAATTCCATGTCCTAAAATATAAAACTTTTGGCATTAAAACGGCTATATTTTTGTAAAGGTGTTACACCTTAAAATTCATTTTATAGTACTCACCTTCTGCACAGATATCACTGGGTAAAAGCAAACCATACCTCGGGACCATAAACAAAATACTGAGGTTTCGTAATGTTGGCAGTTCAACTTACATGCAGTTGGCAGGTACAACAAACACTCCTCGGATATGCATAGTGATTTACTCATATCTTTGATGAGAAATTTGCAGCCTGTAATCTCAAAATTGTCAAGCGCGTGGCATTGTTTATACCAATATGTATTATTCAGAGTCGGAAAGACAACATAAAATAGCATTGCTAGAGTATCGCCAAGAGCAAAATAGTATCAGCAGCAGCAATAGGAGTGTGCTAGGGAACGGATAAGACATGAAGAAAGAGGCACCTCTTTTGATACTCTTGATGAGATTACATGCAATTAGTTATCCTATATTAGAAACTGGGGAAGACAAACTTCAGCACGCTATTGCGCAATTACTTTCTGTAATTGTTATCTATTTGTTACACTCAAACAGAGTCTGGGCTCCAACGACCCCATGGATTGCTGGTATAGGACAACTACTTAAGGGTAAATATGAACTCGAGCAGATGGTATATATAGTTTGTTTATCAATCCTTCCTTGTCAATTCCTGGCCCAACAGTTCAAATATCCAGAGCAGCGGCGAGATAGAAAGCAAGCACCATCTGCAAAAAAGCGATCTTCAGGAGGACTGAGGTCACAATTCCAGCTCTATGTTCCGGAGGACACCGAAGGCCAAGGCTATCCAAGCGAAGGAAGAAGCGGCTTAGCCTGTGGTTGGAAGCGAACATCAGCGACCACACCGGATCTCGAGGGAACGCTGTGGTGACGCGAGGCGATCCAGCTTCGAGGAGCAGACGGACCGAACTAAACGTTTCATTTTCCTAACGTTAGTTCAACCCTTGTAATTATTTAAAGATGTCTAAAACCCATTTGATATTGCAAATAGCGAAGTTCCTGATAGCATAATGATGAATAAAGTTCGGTAAATGCGGATCGCGCTGATAAATTTTATAGGTACTTTTGCGGCAGGGCTTAGAGTTGACCGCGTTAAATATGCAATATAGAAAAGGAGAACGAGGATTTAAGGGAAATGATTAAAGAATGATGTGGAACAGCAAGCCTTATATTCAAGTATTGCGGCAAAAAGGAACCACTTATTAAACGGAAGTTAATATAAGACGTCAGGTAACTTGTTAAAGGGGCCAGGGTAAGGGGGCACTTAGTCATACGACCAGAATATGAACCTAAACTTAAGCAAGAAATCAAACAGTAAGTTTATCTTACCGAGCAAATCAAACCCTTAGGTTGCAGCAAAAAGGAAGCAAGGTTCTTAAAAAATTACCACTTTAACGGAGTGGACGCCTTCCAAAGTGGTAAAGAATGGAGAGGGGAGCCCTCGAATTCCAATAAGCCCGTACAAAAAATACATGCTCATATATTATTTCACAGGGTGTACGAGAATCTTTGTTGAAAGTTCAAAGTTGGGAACGCAGCGACTTAATCAACGGAGAACAAAAGCCACATAACAGGCAAGTCCACTTTACATTGGAGGTAAATACATTTCATATGCTATCTCAACTACCTAGTAAATTCAATTGTTTGGTTACGAATGTAACAAAATCACACTTTTTAGGATCCAATCCTGAATAATGAAATCATCCATACAAACTAGCGACTGTGAAGTATAACCACTATGCCACGAAGAAAGGAAACAGTTACTACATCGTGTATAGTGAAATAGTGAACCAAAGTACAAAATAACACAGCAGATTAAATAGCAAAAGAACAAGTAGCATGGAATAGCTCACCACGTTAGGGAAAAACCTAACCTCATCATATTCTACCGTAAAAAAATGGGCCAAACTTTTTCGAATGCGTCAAGAAAGCATTGAAGACGAACAGCGTGCAGGTCGACCCTCGGAGGTGCTCACTCCTGAAAATATCGCTCTTGTGGAAGGAGAAATTATGGAAGACCGGCGGCTCAAAGTTACAGAAATAGCAGCAAGATTAGGCTTAACAATAGTCCTTCCAATTATTTATGAACATTTAAACATGAATAAAGTTAGTGCAAGATGGATGTCTAGACTTCTTTCCTCAGTCCAAAAGCAGCAACAAGTCATCTGTTGTCAGGAATTTTTGAGCTCCGCCGTGGCAACAAGAGAGAAGTTCTGCAAACCATTGTTACAGGAGATTAAACTATGTTCCTCTACTATGATTTCTTGTCTAAAAGAGAACCAATAGAATGGGGTAAACCTGGCGAAGCACCTTCTCTAAAGGCCAAGATCACTCAGTCAACCAAGAAGATCGTGGCCGCAATCTTTTGGGACTGTGAAGGAATACTCTTCATTGACTTCAAGGAGAGGAACACCACAGTAAATGGGGAGTACTATACTGGTGTACTGCATAGACTATGTGCTTCCATCAAAGAGAAAAGGCGAGGAAAGCTGAGTGATGGTGTGCGCCTTCTTCATGACAACGCGCCTGTGTACACAACTCTTGTTGCAAAGGAAGCTGTGAAGAAATGTGGCTTCAAGAAGATGGAACATCCACCCTACAGTCCACATTTAGCTCCCAGTGACTATTTCCTCTTCTCAAAACTCAAGGACATTCGAGGAAGGAAAGTGTGACGAAGAACTGATGGATATTGTTTATGCCATTTTGCAAACAAGACTTCTATTTTTTTTTTGGGGGGGGGGTTAAATGTTAACTCAAAGTTGTGGGAAAAGTATTGCAATAAAGAGTAACTATATTGAAAAGTGAAATATAGTTTTTGTCTTTATCATAACTACAAAATGGTTAGACCGGAAACTTATGGACCTGCCCTCGTAGTTAACCCTTACCAAATATCCAGGGTATATTAGATAAAACTAGGAAGAGCAAGGTATGTAACAGCGCTTGACTGTGCTTAGCTAATGGATACCTTCAAGTGCTCATTGCAGAGAAGAATAGGTATAGAGTGCTTTTAGTACCCCAATGAACATTAATAATACATCCGAATGCTTTTTGTACCTAAACCAGTCCGCACAGCTTTTCTAATGATAAATTATACTTTACTTGAAGCATTAAACACCCTCTGTTTTGTATGACATTCTGATAATAGGAAAATCCTTCAGAGAGCAGGATAACAAACTGCTTCAAGTATTTTCAAATTTAAGGGAATGAATTTAAATATAAAACACAAATGAAACATCTGTTAAAACAAGAAATACGTTACTTGGGCCGCACATTGACTACGGATGGTGTAAAATAAAGTTCCCAGTACCTCACAGCCATAGAGATGTGAAATCCTTTCTGGCTGTAGCGGATTACTCTCGGAAACCATCGCTCAATTTAGTGGATAACAAGATCTCTGAAAGATTTACTAAAGAATGGCAATGGATGGAAAAGGGACGAACTGATTTTGAAGTTGTAAAAAATAAACTAGTAAATTCACCCATGTTACAATATCCAGACTTTACTTAACATTTTATACGGACCACAAATGCTAATGGATATGCTGCATAAAAATAAAATAAAATATATATATATATATATATATATATATATATATATATATATATATATATAAATGAAATTGCTTTCAACAGATGGGGGCCTATAAGAACTATGGCATTATCTCTTCGGAAGAATATTTGCAATAGTGACAGACCAAATGGCTTTTCAATGTTAAGGACCCTATTTCTAGATTATTAGCTGGAAATTGCTCTTAGAGAAATATGATTTTGAATTAGTTCATACTCGCAGATAGTATAAGTAGATACTCATTGTAGTGTTTAGAAGCATAAATAAACAAACATTTATAAAAGAAATTCAAAAGCAAAACATTATAAGAGAAATACAAGGAGGTTAGAAGAACGCTAGAAAGGATGAAACGGTGTGTCCAATGCGAAAACGTGCAATAGGGTGTAAATGAATACACGAAACTATGCAGAGGAAAGCAGGTAAAAGGTATAAAGAAAAGTTTATTATTACAAATACTTCAGAAGAACTCTGAGACAAAATCTACTTGAGTATATATATAGAGTGGGGCCACTACCAATGATGAAGAAATACGGGGCCTGTTCAATAAAGGATGATTATATATTTCCCCCCCCCCCAACATCCTTTACTCACCCTCGTAATTTTGATGGTCTTTCTCAAAGAGTCCCCACTGAATGCAATGCATCTGTCCCAGCGTTTTGCCAGTCTTCAAAGACATACTGAAAACCATTTTTGAAGGTCCTTTAGAATCCTCTTTGCATCCTCCTTCATCACTACTTCTATTGTTGAAAATACCTCCCATGAAAAGAAACAGTCGCACTGGGCTAAATCTGGATTGTAGAGAGGTTGAGAGACCGACTTCACATTGTTTTCTATGAGATATTCAGCAACATTTGCTACATGCGGTCGTACATTATCGTGTTGCTATAGTTAACAAAATATTGCAAAGTTAAATTTTAGTGTGAGAAAGTATAATTTGTAACAAAAAAAAACCTATTGAACAGCCTTGATAAGTACTTTTTGGCATGCCAGTATAACCTAAGCAAATATCTGATAGCAATACCAATGAAAACCTAGGTCGCGATAAAAGTACAGTAATTAATCACCCATAGATTATGGAGCCTTAGAAATAACGCACAAGACATTATTGAACTATTTACGCAGTTTTTGCGATGAAAAGGATCCACAGTGGCATGAACGGTTAAATTTTTCTTATAACATTATTCCACACACCAGGAACTTATGATGTTATATTTGACAAACCCAAAAATTTGCAGAAAAGCTCTCAGGTTAGATATTATTGTGACAAGAATGAAAGAGAAATTTAGAGTACGGATATCTTGATACAGATATATATATATAGGCAGGAAAAGGGATCACAAAATATAGGTGAATATAGTAAAGATGATTTGGCTCTGTTGAATGTAGTTTAAAAAAGTTAACTAGGGCCCAGGTGGAAGGTACCACATGAAATACTGTGGATTAATGCTTCCAATGTAGGCATACAAGAGCTAGAAAAAAGAAAGATACATGAAACATACGCCAATATGTTAAAACCATATATCCCATCTTAATTTCAGAATAAGAAAGGAAAACGGGAGAAACGCAGATACTAGGCTCATATAGCGTAGTGGGTTGCAATGCAGCCGAAATGCACAAAAAGTAAAAACGATACGTATCATGCTAGGAATAGGACTGCTTCATTATTTCCAACAAAATGGAAAGTAATTGTTTACATACATTGAAGCACGCTTAGAGATTTATGGAGAAAAACGAAAAATCATTATAAGAGCGTTGATGACCCCTGCACAAAAATGTTAGGAAAAATTTGGTATAATCAAACAGATTGCCAGCTTTTCAAGCAGTATATACGTGCTAAATCTAAGCAAATTTAAAAACCTGAGGATATAAGAGCAGAATATTTAATGCCGACAAAGAAAAGAATTAGGAAGAGGAGAGGATTAGAACATTAACAGAACTACATGCCAAAAGCTACAATGACTTTATAAACAATTAAAACAAAATCTGGGCAGTTTCTAACGTTTGGTAAAAGAACTGCTGAACGTAACAAAAACTACAATGTCGAAAGTTAATAATACTTTACATAAGATTGATGTGAACGAAATGCGACTGAAGGAGAGGCTAGAAAAATACGGGATACACTGGATCAGAAGAGAAACATTAGAAAAAGAGATAACACACTGAATTATTTGGTGAGCAAAGGGGACTAGATGAGATACCATGTGCATGTTGAGTTAGAAGTCCTTCAGCTTATACCAACAAAGATAAAAGAAATGATTACAAGAGAATAATTAACTAAAGAATTGAACTATCCTGACCTCCTTTTCCCAGAACTAAAACGTATTATCACCCATACCACATATTTTTATGCACGTCTTAAACATTTCACAGCTGTTGCCAACAGAATTTCCGTTGTATAATTTCTCTTGCAATAAAGGTACAGATGAGTTATATTACTTTCTTGGTGTCCAAAAAGAGTATATTTTAAATGACAACTATCAACACTGGTAAAATGACAAGCAATGAGTTAACTTACTTGCAATATACCCAGAGTGTTCCAATGTGTGTCCTACATTTCAGGGCATGGCCTGTGAATCTCTTATTACAACCTTCCAGAAACCGTTAAGATTTGTTAAGTTACAATAGACATCCTGGATACCATTCCAACTAAGTAATCAATGGATATTTGTTGCGCGTAATTACAACTACTTACATCACAATGTTCAAAGGATTCAAAAAACACTGGTAAGTTAACACTCAAACCATACTCTGCACACGTTGTATACAATGTCCACCCTGATAAGCAGAGCTTTAATGAAAATAGGTATTTAAGGCACTAAATAATTTATTTATCACATAATTAAAGTACTTAAGCTTACTTTTCTTGGTTACAAGCAACAACAAGGGTTGTTCAAGGTATCAACTGTCATAGTCAGCCGCTTGTCCGGGAGACTATTTTTCATCGTGGAAAAAGAACGTTCTATTTCTAGTGAAGTGATTGGAGCTAAGTAGTTTTGAATAGTCCTGGCGAATGAGAAAAGATGCGCAGTGGTTTCTGGTCGAGTTCATTTTGTTTATGCGTTTATAGGGGAACCAGGTTAGTAGTTCTCTTACTTCCGTACTGAACACTTGTAGGGACGGTTTATTGCACAACTGTGCCCCTTACAATTGTTTGTTACAGGGAAGTTACCCCTCACCACAAATTTCCTAGAATTGTCTCGAGCACATCGATACAAGGACTATCCAAAACTACAAGCCTTCCTTCATCCTTTCTATTTCCTGGTATTCGTATGCCCGAAGTAACAGTGCGTTCCTTTCACTAATGAAAATTCCGCTATTTAAAGAGTTTAAGTGAATAGGCAGAGGAGAAGGTTCTTGACTGCTTGAAAAGAAATAAAATGTATAACAAGATTCTCAATAGATACTTTTGTGAGGTGAACATGCCATTCATTTTTTATAAGTTATACATCCGCCCAGATAAAAAGAGCATTTTGCCTAACTTCCAGGATAAGTAATGTTACAAATGACTATTTACCTGCCTTTCCCACCGACTTTGAGTGTTGAAACTGGATTAATGACAAGAACTAAGCAAACATTCCTACAAGGCACCTTTGACAGACAGAATGTTTTCTAGGGACGACCTAAGATTAACTAACTTAAAAGAAGATGAACTGGAACAAATGGCAGAGATAGCAGAACGCCAAAAATGTCACAAATGTTTTGTAACTGTGGGCTTCTGAAGCTCATCTATAGCTTTAATAAATATGTTGTTTTTATTGTTGTAAAACATGCAGAAACTGTTCCTGGTTTTATGGGATATGTCCCATTCAACCGGGGCGTGAAACGGCCTACAAATTTTGCTCAGAGGCTTCTCTTTCAGGCTTGAGGTTCTTTTTCGTGCCGTAAATGTCCGAAGGAAGCCATACTTAGGATTTTTACGCCCGAAAACATCCATCGGTCCTGGCCGGGTTCCAACCCGCGATCTTGATATAGGAGGCAAGTATGGTAACCACTACACCACCAGGACCGACTTATCAATAGCAGACACCCAAGCATGATGTAAACTTTGAAAGAGTCTGGAAGCAATGAGAGTGAAGAAGGCCAAATCAACATTAGCCCTAGATATCTAAGAAATAGCAAACTAAATGGAATGCAACAACAACTAAATGTGCAGAAACAAAGTTTTTCTTCCGTCAATAAAAGGGAGACCGAAGCTAACAATACCTTCAACCCCTGAGTATTTACAAGGAAGGAAGGGTGAACATTACACGTAATTTTATTAATTTTGAAGCTGGAAAAATTTAAACCGTATCAGATTATTGCGCAGTGACTTTCTGTAACTGTTAATCTAATTGTTAAACTCAAAAGAGTCCCGGCCTCAATGACCCTGGGTTGCTGATATGTTTCATGTACCACTAAGTGCAAGGCTTGGCTAACATTTAGAGGTGGGTACAATACATGCACACACACGGTTCCAACAATAAGCAATAATAAAAGAGGCATCCCCCACCAGTTGGGACGCCCAGCAAATAGCAACATGTCGACTGTATTCGCTTCATCTGCACAAGCACCATATTCTGTAAATGGCGGCGTCATAATAAATATCTTATATGCTTCTATGAATTGGTCTTCGCCTTAAATCCTGACCCCTCTTCTATCCCAATTAATAAAACATCCAGAACTATTCTATTACAACCTCAGGAAAAACCTGCAGTGTTCCAGAGTGGTGGCAGATCTGGATGATTTTGATAAACAAGATATCAGACGCACAATTCACAAGTTTTATTAAGTGAAGACGTAGTTCGTACGTTTCAAAATTAATCCTTAGATAAGATTAATTTCAAGGGTGAGAGCAATGCTTAAGAAAATTAGTATAGAAAATTAAGTTCAAATGGATTAAGACAGGAAGTAACTTACTTGTACTTTTGAAAAATCACGAAATAAGGGATGCTTTACAATTTTTAAACCAAATCATAAAATTGGCAACTATCAGTATGCCATGAGCGATAAAATCTTCGTACTGAAACAACTCAACCCAAATTTGTCGCAAAATTCGGTCCTGGACCTTGTTTCATGAAACAGCTAGTCTACTCGTTTACTAGTTACTAGCCATAATTCCACCAGTTCTAGTAAAACTTGTTTCACGAATTCCACAATGGCAAAATCGTAAAATTTTATCATTGGTCAATTGTCAAAATTACTAGTGTAGCGACTGTATTCGAGCTTCGATAAGGCTTTTTCAGGGATATTTATTACTCCGTGGATTGATGCGATTTTGTTTTCGCGGCATGTATTTTAAAACGTATATTGAAGCCAAGAAATGGCATTATGTCTAACAAATCGAAAAAAAAAATCTAATATTCAAAACAAAGTAACAGTGCTGCATTTAATTAATGAGCATAAAGAAGTAATTTGGCCAATTCTCCGACAAAATTACGAAGCAAGACAAAGTCGAAACGTGTAAAATAATAACGCAAACTGTGAAAACGTTGAGGTTAATTACATCGGAGAAAGATTATGCAGTATGTGAGCAGACATTTTGGCCAAACATGAAGAAAGCTACAATAGCAAGTGTTTTTATTTTATATTCATATTCGCTGTTCATATTATTATCTACAAATAATGGTGTAAGTAGCTCAGTTTCTAAGGTATTTTTTCAGGAGAAAATACCTCTTTCACACTAGTAATCAGTAGTTTATGTTCTAGAAACACACACTTGTAAAATAAACAATATTAGGATAGAGACTAGTTTTACCACATCACGAGCTTCGTGAAACAGGGCACTGGTGCTGGATCATAATCACCAAATTCAAATTCCACTAATGAAAACAATTTCTGGGCTGGCTCTCAATGGAGAATGCCTGGAAATCTGAGTAAAAGGAAAGTAGAAACGGTATGAACTTGAGGAAGCCAAAGGTCTAACTCTAAATAAAGGATTTACGTATAAAATAGATCCTACGTAAGCATGCTAAGAAAGTGTGTTGAGATTGTCTCCGTGCCATCCATATCTGAACCCCACAGAACTTACAGATACTAAAATGAAACAGTGGGTTGCGTCGAGAAATACAATTCTTAAAATTAAAAACTGAAGCATTTATGCAGGAAAGCTAAGCTCATGTCTAGAAATTAGGCGTCTGATTATTACGTACAAATAAGCAAGGTTCGATGAAACGATCGACACGCATAACAGCGATATTGAAAAGCCGAAACCAACACAGATAGTGCTTCTGAAAGTGGCGGAACAATATTAATGCTCTCTTTCACTAGGCCCGTTATCTAGTAAAACTATATTACTTGCTTTTTTTACAAGTGTGTTTCTAGAACTTATGAGCATAAACTACTAGTTACTAGTGTGGCAGACTGGTGTTATCGGTGTTCTGTTTATAGGTTATTTATGCAATATGTGGCCTCAAATCCAACACTCATCCCCGTACTTCTTGAATTAGCAATTTTCATCTGAAAAAATACCATAGAAACTGTTACACCATTATTTATAGATAATAATATTAATGGCGAATATAAATGTAAAATAAAAGCACTTACCGTTACAGCTTTCTTTATGTTTGACCAAAATGTGTCCCTTATTATGTGTAATCTTTCTTCGATGTAATTAACCCCTACGCTTCCACAGTTTACGTTATTATTTGTCACATTTCGATTTAGTTATTCATCGTAATTTTGGAAATTGCCTAAATAGTACTTCTTTATGTTATTTGTTAAGTACAGCCCTGTTACTTGGTTTTAATCCTGGAGATTATTTTTGAAGTGGGAAAATATATTGCTATTTCTTGGCTTCAATATACGATTTAAAATGTATGCCGCGTAAACAAAATCGCATCAACAAACAGTCCAAGGAGTAATAAATATCCCTGAAACAAGTCTTCGTGTCGTTCGGATACAGTCGCCACACCAGTAACTTTGACAAGTGACTAATGACAAAAAGTTTACGATTCTATCGTTGCGGAATAAATGTTTGTGAAACAGGATTTATTAGAACTGATGGATTTACGGTTAGTTACTAGTAGACTAGTTGTTTCGTGAAACAGGGCCCAAGTCGAGTGTTGGCTGACAGTGATTAATATTCATAGTTGTCGTGTGTTGACCATGTGCTGCTTTCTTCATCTGTCCCTGTGATGCAGATAAGACCCGGTGATGGAGTGACGTGAGTTAATGCTTGGTAATAAGTGACTCGCACCTTGGCGTACTTTTAATGTTTCTTTCTTGTTTTATGACATTTATAATAGGTTAACTAATACATAGAAAGTGTAATTTCGTGTAGGCAAACACTGCTCATTAAAGACAATTCGCAGAAGCAGAAATACCAACCCACTGCTATCCTTCTTACGACCGCAGCGCCGCCAGAAAGACAAACACTAACGCAAAGGCTTATAAAAAGACGGATGTTCATTACAAGGCAAGCAGAAAACCGGAAGATAAAACGGGTCCTTTTAAGATTAAGTGATCGCATCTCGCGGAGAAGCCCGCGGGAGAGGGGTGGGGCGAGGTGACCTTGGCGACGAACCGGGAGACGGAAAGCAATTCTTAACGCGCTCTATGAGATCACTGCAGCTCGGTGCGTTCGGCCATGCAGTGGCGTTTTGCTCATTCAGCGTTTTGCACTCTGCCAAGGACAAAGTCTAACCTTAGAATAACCCAGAACAATCCCTGTAGAAACAGGACATTAGTCACTGCCACTCAAGACACTACCTTCCAAAACCCGCATTGTGCATACCACGGCGACCAGTATAAATCTGGAATGCACAATTTTACTACTGGTACTGCTATAGATTGCAAGTTTCTAGAATGTTAGTAGCTCAAATTAAAACTCATACGTGCTTGGCTAACATACGTAACAGAGAGAAAAGAACCTTGTAATAATATATCTGCTAAAAAAACATTTTCCTGGTTTACATGCAAACAAACTTAAAAGTCTACAATCTGCAGCACCCAAAGTTTTGAAATCACAGCTTGTCTCAAATTAATACTTGCATTTCTATGTAGTTTAGCGAATTTCGAAGGAGTTTCTATTATTTCTCTCTATTTTAGTGAATGTAATGATATCAAGGGTTCAGTTCATAAACATGGTTACATTTAAAAATACTCACAAAGTACAGTTTCGTCTATCAGTGTTCATATATATTTCGTTTAATTAACAGTATATCATTAATTTTTATGATTTAATCACAACAATAATAATATTTCTAAAAATGGGTTTCTCTTTTATAAAACTTGTAAATTGCAAAAATTCTAATTCTGTTGCCCTTACTTTTGAAGTAATTTCAATATTGATATTTGCGAAATATTAGTGAAAAGTTGACCATCCCGGGAGCAGCTGGTGCAACGTCTACTCGTTCCAGCTCTCGTCTCACTAGAAACCGTTGAGAAACACCACGCGTCATTCTAATGTGCATGCATATATTTACTTTTCCTCATGAACAAGTACCCAATCGTCACTTCTAAATACAAACCGACTCAATATTACAATACACTTACTTGTTCCACCACATTGTCAATCCAACCCCCACCCCTCATGACACAATTTCACTTTTTCAACAATAGTAGCAATGTAAAAGTTCCTTTGTAAGCACAGTTTCTTAGATTTCAAACATACAACTGCTCACCACCCCTCCAAAAGAAGTATCTCCACCTTGCACAAAAAAGGGCTGGTATATAACAATGGAAATATAAAAAAATCTATGCTAGAATGAGAAGTTTGGGAAGAGAGCAGAGGCGAAATGTCCATTAAGTCTGTAAGACTGAGCCTACGTAAAATTAATGTGCTGGCTAGTTCTGTTCATTTTTATTGATGAATTGAACTATTTCCTATTTGAATTAAAGCGCTGTCTCAGACATATGCAGCCGATTACCCTAACGCATCGAAGAAGGCTCAGCCTATCTGGAGCAAGCACAGTAGTGATTTTCCAACTCACTGTCCAGGAGAAGAGAACGAAGTTTCCGTTACTGTGTTGGCTACTTTGGTCGCAGCCTGTTTGATTATGTCTGGCCCCTTCTGCGATTTTGTAGAAACTCCATAATAGGATCAGGAGGCAGGTTATAACATTTTGCTATTTTTAGTTGTATTATGGTTAGAAAATGATGTAGTTATTTTATCAGTAAATGTTATTCCTATGACGTTTTTAAAACTCGACTTCAATTCTATTTTTGTTTACGCGGAACCTATGATAGACTGGTAACTCTTCACGTTAGCCATTTATAACTGTTTTCCCTTTACTTCTATGTAATAATTGTCAACTACGGCGGAATGTCGAGGTATTCTCGCTCGGATTATTCCACATCTGTCAGTATATCCGTTTATGTCTGCGTGATGTTGAAAAGAAGGAAATAATGAAGAAAAAAATTGAATAGGTGGTTTATTATTTGATATCTGAGGTTGTAGTAGATGCGTTTAATGTATCAAATGACCCGGTGAACTTTTTCCAAAATCCAGCATTCCTATTAGGGAAAACCTCCATTAATTTCGATTTTCTATGTCTCAGCCTACCTATACAGAAAGCCACGCCTCGTCACTGAGAGTAAAAGAGTACGATTTGATTAATTATTATTCACTCACTGGGGTTCGTACATTTTTGGCTGCTTCAAAGTTCCGTTTCTCAAAGATTTCTAGTTCTAAAGAGCCTACACTTAATATAAATATTTATATTTTTGAAGGGTAATAGTTTTCCGACAAAACCTGTCATGGCAAGAAGCTTTCTACACTCATAATAAATTTTGGCAATAAAGTACAGATGAATGAGAGATTCTTGCTTCATCGGTAATCGTGTTTTACTTTGTTTACTTTTTTCTTTAACTGCTAGCATAATATACTATTCTTTTGAGAACTAATCTAAATGGCAAATTATTATAATTTTTTATGTCTGATCAAAGTATGTAGGAGTTAAATTTGATTTTAAAGTGATGAAACTCTTAATTTAAAACAGTTTTTTCCAGGTGTGTCAGAATACAACTATCATTTTATCTTTCTTGCACCAAACTAGTGACTGTCTTGCACCTCTATGCAACTGGCATTGCGGAACATTCAGTTGTATAATAGTTTAATTCTGTATTTCATTTTTCAGTTGACATGTTCAAACACTCAACTAGATGTTTTTGCTACTAGCGTGTTGAAGGAATTAATGAGAAACTCAATCGGATGACTCACACAATGGTAGTACATTTTCATTTTATTGACTTTCAGAAGAATATCCCAAGTCCACTGAGTATACTATCAGAATTATTTGTGATAATTCTTTTCATAAAAACTCATGAATAGATAGATTAAGGTGATAAAGAAGCGATGCTGAAACCCTACTCCCTTTTCCAATTGACCATCAACATTAGTCCTAAGGGATGAGGCCTTGTTGGCTGTTCTTGGCCCTCTACTTTCGTTTACTCTCTAGAGAGCGTTCTAATCAAGTAATCACTACTTGAACACGATGACCACAACTTGACAATCAACTTTTCGTCTCTTGATTTCCTTCGACTCATAAGCAATGCGATGACACGGTTAAAAAGTTGTAGGTTTATTATTCTTAGAAAATATTACCTGTTCTGTATTGCTACATGACCCATCTTTCCTAAACCCAAGATCGCGGGTTCAAACCCGGCCAGGACCAATGGCGTAAAAATTCTAAGTATGGCTTCCTTCGGAAGGGAAGTAAAGCCGTGGGTCCCATGCCGTACATTTACGGCACGAAAAAGAACCTCAAGCCTGAAAGAGAGGCCTCTGGGCAAAATTTGTCGGCCCTTTCACGCCTGAGTTGACTGGGACGCTGATGACCTGAGATGTTAAAGAGCGTCCATAAATAAACCAATAAAAAAAAATGACCCATCTTCAGCGAGGCGCTCTGAATTCTTTGATAAGCCCATTGAAGTGTTGAAGAATATAAGCATAATGCTAACAGTTGCTGTGAGATTCCTTTCAGCAAAGACTTTACTAACCCCAATGAGGGTATTTACGATCTTTAGAAGAATATAACATCTCTCAAATGTGCAGCACACTATTGTCAGATTCCACAATTTTATTACCGAATACGTTGCTGAAATGTTCTAGCCAGGAGGAATAATGACTGAATACTTTTGGGCAATTTTAGAGAAGTATTGCACTGTCAATCAAAAGTGCAGCATAGTATTCTAAAGACAAGAATAAGGCACTTCCCTTCCTTCTGTATATTTTTGATACTGCTTTGCAAATCTAAGCTTTTAGATAAAACCAGTAACAGTTTTAGGGCAACTTATTGCTATATATCTCTGAATAAATTCATTGTGGTTAAGAGTTACTTGGAATCACAGTGGGGGCAAAATGTTTGAACACATTTATCACAGATCATTGAAATTAGAGGTCGTAAGATTCCCTTTTTACATTCTAAAACACAAACAAAGAACCTTGGCAGGATAAAATGTTTACGTATTCTCCATATAAAAAATATTGCAAATGTATTCATTAACTTGTAAATAAAGCATTCGTAATTACCTACAAACTTTCTTAACAGTTTAACGCCCGTTTTTACTGCTGAGGCATCACAGCCAGTGGACACTGATGATACATGAGATGAAATGATAAAATGGGATTTTTTAAGGAAGGATGTTAAGGGATGTTAAGGGTAATTCCCCGGCATTTGCCATTTATATGACGGGAAAAAAACTGTCAGGGAGGACATCTTGGTTCCCCAGAGCTCCCGCTTACCAGTCTTCTTTAACGACCCGGCTACCCGTGGCGGTCACAAACTTTAATGGAACTTTTGTATCGAAAGAGAGGCTATTTTATAACAGAGACATAGTCGTTCCCGGGTGTGTAGTGATAACCATAATTGTCTTCTAAGACCCAGATCGCGGGTTCAAATCCAGCCAGGATCGATGGATATTTTCGGGCGTAAACATCCTAAGTATGGCTTCCTTCGGAAGTGAAGTAAAGCCGGGGGTCCCGTGTCGTACATTTACGGCACGAAAAAGAACCTCAAGCCTGAAAGAAGAGGCTTCTGAGCAAAATTTGTCGGTTGTTTCACGCCCTGAATAGAATGGGACGCTGATGACCTGAGATGTTAAAGAGCGTCCGTAAATAAACAAAAACAAAAAAAAAAAAAAAAAAAAAAAACACAGAGATATGCGGTTCCTGTGACCAGAGGTAATCCGCTAACTATTGTAACCTACAATTTAAAAAAGCGAAACAAAACCTTCATCTTTTTCTCCCCCCCCCCCCCTACCCCCCGCCTGTTTTCACTTCTGAAGCATCACAGGCTTTGGACACTGATGATACTTGAGATATGATAAATTGGGAAGTGATTTTTTTAAAGGAACCTCCAGAGAGGACAGTCCTGGGTCGTTTCTTGCGTTGTAGTGATAATTATACTTGCCTCCTAAACCCAGGATCGCGGGTTCAAATTCGGCCAGTATCGATGGATTTTTTCAGGCGTAAAAATCGTAAGTACCGCTTCCTTCGGAAGGGAAGTAAAGCCGTGGGTACCGTGTCGTACATTTACAGCATATAAAAGAACTCAAGCCTAAAAGAAGAGGCCTCTGAGCAAAATTTGTCGGCTGTTTCACGTCCTAAATTGAATGCGACACTGATGACCTGAGATGTTAAAGAGCATCCGTAAATAAATCAAATCAAGGACGTCCTGGGGGGAATCGAACCCCAGACCTCCCGCTCACGATTCCGCGCCTAAATAACCTCGGTCCTGCTCTGCTAATAAACATTGAACTTATCACTCGAATTTTTACTCTCCTCTTCTGCTTGCGAGATCTAAAAAGGCAATCGTAAATTTGGTATAGCGTCATTTACGCCTAAGCTTTTTTTTTTTTATTTATTTATTTTTAAATAGGATTTGAATATTGGATGTGGACATTTTTGCAAGTCATAACAAAAGTCGTGGAAAATTAAACAAACACATTCCGGTTATCTTGAGATGTCGCTACATTAACTAGAACCTACACATGTTATTGGATTTCATCCCAGCGTTTTGTGATAAGAAAGAAAAGAAAAACCGGTTAGCAGCTTTTCATTCTACATAGCAACTTCAGTCAGTTACTAGTGCAGAGTACGTGGTTGTACATTTTACACGCGAACATATACGTTTCTGCAGTTTTTAAATATATTTTATAATATTTTTGTTTGCTCTGGCTTAAGTCATCAGACTTACAAGACATTCTTCATATATGTACAGAAAGACAATACAATGAATCACATTCGTAATTTTATTGGATGCTAAATAGCTATATATGACATAAGCAAGTTCAGTCTTCAAAATATGAAAGACAGAAGTGCTCGATAATGGCTTGCTCTTTGAACATCCTCGAAACTTCGTGCTTAAGATTCGATCCTTTCGATACATTGTGCGTTGTGTTACAAGTATTCTGAGATAGCTTTCGGAGACTTAGAACCATGGATAGTATCTGTTCGACGGCAGAGATCGCGTAGTTCCATTTTCTAGGCGCACGTTTTGCGGCAGAGCGCAAAGGATAGGTTCCGATAGGCCTTCCAGGTAGTCCACGAGGAGCATTATAGTGCTACTTTTGAGACAATGAACGAGAAAACTAAACTGATAAAAAGCAGCTGCGTAAACTAATCCAATTACTGAGCAAGTTGAATTTGTAAATGTTATTACAGAGCGCTGGAACAGAGAAGTTCGCATATTGAGTTTACAGAAATTGGGAGGAAGCTCTCGTGTGTCTACTACTAGGAGCCCCCCCCCCCCCCAAAAAAGTCGGTCCTGGTGGTGTAGTGGTAACCATACTTGCCAAACCCAAAATTGCGGGTTCAAACCCGGCCAGGACCGATGGATTTTTTTCGGGCGTAAACTTTAAGTATGACTTCCTTCGGCAACGGAAGTAAAGTCGTGAGTCTTATGTCGTAGATTTAGGGCACTAAAAAGAACCTCAAACCTAAAAAAGAGGCCTCTGAGCAAAATTTGTCGGCCGTTTTACGCCCTGAATTGTATGGGACGCTGATGACCTGAGGTGTTAAAGAGCGTCCGTAAATAAACCAAATGCACAACAATTTAATACACTCATCTCTGGCCATTTCCCTTCTCTTGTAGAAGAAGGGCCAAGCCAGCGTAATTAGTCGCCACTTTTTTTTCTTCTTTCCCAGAGCCATTTATAATATAGCGATAGAGATTCTCTGCCTTACCACACCAATAACATTTTAGTTTCAGCCAATAACAAGCTAGGATTTAACAGCAGAAGTGGAGTGGTGTAATAGCTTCGGTCAATAGCAGTACAGAATTAACAGCAGACACAGTTGCGATAGAGTTTATCAATGGTATTACTGAAATATTCAATGTATTCATATCAAAAGTTTGCCGCCTCTTTTGATACCGGCTAGGTATATGATGAGCATGGCAGTAATAGAATAAGATTTTACATATACTATCTTCACGACAGTATTTTTTTTCAAAAATAAAACATATTCATCGTTATAAATTATGAGTTAATTTCTACTTTTATTTCAATTACAATTGAGAGAAAAATACTAAATTTCGGTTTTCAAGTATACTGCTACTTCAAATGGTCCGATTTCCATAATTTTTTGAAACAATTTTTCTTTTTTCTTTTTATTTAAATTGTATATACCGAGTTTCGTTGCGAAAAAAACAAATATTGATCCCGCTAGATTGGTTTTTAATATTTTGGGTTTAAGTAATGCTCATTCCTAATAATCTGATTTCGCTTATTTTCAGAAACTATTTTTATTATTTTATTCCAAGTTTCGTTGAGAAAACACAAAAAATAAGGCTGCTAGAGATTCCTTTAGGTAATACCATCCCCCCAATGATTCAATTTTACTGTTGCTTATTACCGGGAAACACAGTGTTTGCCGGCGAAGTCGTATATTCATAGCCCCTTAAATTCAAGCACACAGATTTCTACAGCACACAATATAGCAATTTTTTGGCCACACAATATCATTTCGTGTACAAGATCGAGATTTTATGCACTCCGGTATCTATTGTTTTGTGTCATTACATTGCCAAGTAAATAAAACTATGCTTCGTCCGTATTAAAAAATGAAACACGGGTCAACAGAGCGAACATTAACATTATCCAACAATTGTAGAAATTAACTCTACTCACTCCTAAACAACAGTTAGCTTATAGGGGTTTAATTTGTGGCATCTCAAGCCGAGGTTTGCGAAATTCCTGATTCCTGTCCAAGCTTTCTCAGAGATTTCTTTGGGCTTCGTTCTAACTTTTCTCCGGTGTCTCGAGTTTTTCCTCTGTAGGAACACTGCGTTTTACTTTCGGTTTCTTATAAAGAACAGATCCCGTTTCCTTAAGTCTATTCATCAGATTACAAATCGTTTCTCTGTGAGGCACACAAACAGCAGGGAATCTGTCTATAAATCGCCGTCTACTTCTCTATATAAATTTGTTGTCACATAGGAATCATACATGAAGATTCTGTGTGCTAAAGTATACGGACATTTTGGCATAACAACAGCACTAACCCACTATAACGCTGAAACATGTGGTCTCACAACGTTCAACTCTGTACGTACAAAGACTTCCTCTCAGCACTCGGAGAGGGGGTAAAGTGGAGGGGAGGAACGGAACTGGTTAGAACTACACATTAAGCTGGCCACGCGTCCAAATGAAGGCTCTGTAAGTAAACTAAAATCGTGGACTAGGAAGAGCACTCATGTATATTGTCATTGTTTCCCTCGCAACATCACGCATCTTTGGACAGCAAAGAGACAGGCGAGCCCAGATTTTCCCGGATTATCAAAGAAGGCCATGTTAGTATTGAGGCCTTTCGTAACTTCTTACGTCGGTCCTGGTGGTGTAGTGGTTACCATCTTGCGTCCTAAACCCAAGATCGCGGGTTCGAACCCGGCCAGGACCGATGGATTTTTTCGGGGCGTAAAAATCCTAAGTATGGCTTCCTTCGGAAGGGAAGTAAAGCCGTGGGTCCCGTGTCGTACATTTGCGGCACGAAAAAGAACCTCAAGCCTGAAAGAGAGGCCTCTGAGCAAAATTTGTCGGCCGTTTCACGCCCTGAGTTGAATGGGACGCTGATGACCTGAGCTGTTAAAGAGCGTCCATAAATAAATCATTCAAAAAAAAAAAAAAGTAACTTCTTACTTATGTTAAACATCATTTTCTGCACTCATTTATGTAAAAATTAAGTACAAAAATAATTTGAAAAACGTTGAATTAGAATTGATATATATATAACCTCGAGTAAATACAGCATCATCCCTCTTACCCAGGAATTAAAATTTACGAATTAAATGCATCTCATATACCTGGATATTATTAGTTATTATCATAATTAATGTTTTATACGTTTTATGCACTTTTGAATGTAACATTATTGTTATAATTATTAAGACTATTATGTAATTAAAAGGTAAATATTGAAAAATATGTATATTTTTTGTTTGTAAACCAATGATGGAATTTAAAAAATACATGGGTAGCAAATTTATGCTTTTAAACTACGAGTTAAATGTTATAGGTCCACGACAGCACAAGCATTTAAACGGAATCCTTGGCCAAGGGTATGAAAACAGTCTAGATGATGGGGATGAGGGTGACGGAGAGATTGGCGCAATGAGTGTAAAAGAATTCCTGTACAGATGCCGTATCTTCCGCCACACAAATTCCACATCAACAGCTGAGATGGAATACTAAAGCACACGCCACTGCGCTGGATGCTTTTAGTTTTGCAAGGTCAACTTCCGAGAAGCACATATGTATGCGAAGAAGACGACAAAAAGGCGAGGAATTAAGATGCATTCCAAGAGATGAACGATTTCGAGCGGGTTGAAAAGTAAAATAAGCTCATTAGAGGCACAGAGATGTTACGCCTACCTTTACCAACAGCATTTCCTTAAGATATTTTTATAAACATTAAGAGTGAAAAATAAGTATGTCATTTATATTAGAAACCATTTACCCATCAACAGCTTTAGTAGCTCTGCGTGCAAAGAGCAAGAGGTACTACAACAATATATTTTAATATTTTTTATTCTTTCTTTTTACTACTGTGGCATCAAAGGTAAACGCTGAAAATGATACTAAATGATATAATGAGAAAGGAATATCGAAAAAGTTCAAGTATAGGGTACTTTACGACATTTGCCATTTAATTAAGACTGAATAGAACCTAGAAAAAAGTCAGAAAGGGCGGTACTGATGGAAATCGAACCGCAGAACTATTTGCGAATCCGTCCGTGCCTCTCAGTTTTTATTATTGACTCAAGGGTTAGTATTATATTGTACATTATCATTTTCTTCTCTGTAGACATACCAGTATATTTTTGCCGTGTTTAAAACTGGTTTGACATAAGACATGATCAAAACTACGAACTGTGTCTCAGATGAAAGTGCATACTTGGGAGCCCAGGGTCTTTGTCCCATTCCTCTTGGAAACGAGGATCTTGGAGAAGTATACAGACAGAATAGAGGTCGGCGGCCTACTCCGAGGGACCGACAGACGGCCGGCCGACTAGCCCGCCAGTCAGTCAGTCGCCTGGTCTCGTTACTCTACCAGCCATTCCCCCCGTCCTTCTTCACACGATCTCCTTCGGCGGGCGCCGCGTTCAACTCTTTCTCAGCTTATCTTCGTAACAAAGGCCACCACGTCCAAACAATGTGCATATCTAGACTTGGCAGACACATCCCGTATGTACCATACTTGAACATCTGAATCAAGCGCTAACGCCAGTAGCCTATATGAATATTAGTGGAGATAACGTGGTATGGCCGAACCGGGAAGTGTTTGTGCTGGTCAGCTATTGTATGTAATTTTCTAGTGTTACGGCGTTATTTGCCTGTTCGATGTGTGTATTATATGAGGAATTTTACGTATTTTGTGACAGTTCGTTGTTATATAATGTACAATATTTCCAATCATTACAAGAAAAAATGAACATTTTTCACTATTCATTCCCCTATAGATGTTCCCAACATAACAATATTAATACTTTATTATTAAGCATTCAAATAGAGAAAATATTTTCAACATTACATAATGGGTGAAGCAATGGACGGTGCAAAAGTTAATTAAACTTTATTAAGAATGAAATACAAATAAAATTTAATTTTAATGCGAGTTGTCAAGATTTTTATGACCTATCTTGTTCATGTCATTGTATGTACTGAGTGTATTGGCCGTAATATGTAGTACAAAAAAATAAAGCTGCTATATCAACTTGACTGGTTGTCATTTCTGTGGTTAGAGGACGACCCCTATTGATGTTTGTGAGAAAAAAAATATGTGACCCTTATTGAAATTCTGAAAATATTGCAAGTCTGTGCATGGGATATGCGGCATGAACGAAAATGAACATGGAATAACAGTTCGAAATGATTCACTAGAAATTTCGAATGCGGATTTCTGAAATCTATTTGTCTGGCTGAAGAGCTTCCTCCGACTCCTCTGAGCTCTATGCGCTAGCATGCTCTTCGTGTTACGTCTTGGAAATTAGTGTCAACAGAAACGTTCCTAGTGTGTTTCTTGGAGCGTATAAGAATGTTATATTCGCTTCAGAAGAGGGAATCGACTCGCTGGTTTGTAGCTTGAACATCAAAACCTCATGACAGCACCTACAGTCGACATTTCACATTTCTAACACATGCAGTGTTTTATCACTATCTTCAACTGGTCCGAAACCCTACAATACATCCATGTTGTTTTGCAGATTCTTCCTCAAAAGTCTGGACAAAAATATTCAACCTGCTTTCAAGTTCAGCAATATATCGTTATTTCCTTCAGAGTCAAGGCAACCTATTTATATCAAAAGCAGACTTTGAAGGCATTAAGTGTGCACTCCAACAATAAGCCTATTGTTGTTTTACTATTGGTGAAAATCATCCGCAAAATAATACACTTACTGTCAGTTTTTTTTTCTCCCTACTCACAAGCATTATGGATCTGGATAAAAAAAAAATGTAAGAAAAATGTTCATGGCCTTCTTCATTGACCTAGGCATTTGAACTTAGTAAGTAGATAGGACGGAACATAAACATTAACAGCATCACAGTCCGACACAGGTGCTGCCATGCTATATTTAAAAGACAGTAATTAAAATGGAGAGAGGGAGTGAATTTTACTGGCCTGAAATGGAAACTCAACAGACATTGCACACAACCATATTCATAGAAAGAAGGGGGGGGGGGATCCCGTAGTCTTCAAATACCGCCAGTAGGATTAATAATATCCTTCATTAAAGCAAACATATTACTAAATTATATACGTAACGCAAAAAGTTTGGTTTTCAGCCTCCTATGAAATACTTTGAGAGTGGCAAAGGTCAACTTCCTTGAGCAAATCGGTTCGTAGGCATTTGGAAAGTTACAGTAGGCGACGATTATCAGTTAAAAGTGCTACCAGATGTGTTATAGGCAATGGGCATGACTATCGGGTCCTGCATGATGTTTCATAAGGGACTGGCTGTTGCACAGTGGTGCTGTGACACCAAATCATGACATTTCCCCACACCCTTCATTACTTTAATTGCGGGTACGTACAGGGGACAGAAATTTTGCTCACTTCCAATTCTCGAAGACATTGTCATGGACTGGCGTTTTTCAAATCGTGTTCCGTGAAGCCCATAACCTGCTATAGTTCTGGCAATATTGGTATCTTACATTTCTATTATGCAGCTTAGAGGTGGGTTTACCAGTTCCATGAAAAGAGGTCATGTTTTGGACTCATGTATAATAAAGTTTGTTGAAGTTTAGTAACAAACACTTGAATACGGAATAACACATCTATTTGAATAATAATTTTATTTGGATTCTCTGCTATCTTTCTTTAGGTCCGTCGTTGAGCCTGCTGATAATAGATACGATCTTCTTAACGGTATAAAAATCATGAATTAAACGCCATACTTGACCTTCTTAAATTCGTCTTCTGTATTCTTTACCATATTTCGCTCGATTTTCCTTTAAGTGTATGAAAATCTAAATATCGTTCAGTTTTGACAGCATCCCTGCCTTCGTTACCAAACTTCTTGACACACTAGTAGACGTTAGCTGAACCAGCAACATTATACGACAGTCCTTTTTTCCCCCCAACCTATCTAAAGAACATTATACACAATTTTTGAGCATGATCACGCTGAAGACGGCCCTGTAACAATGTCGGTCCTGGTGGTGTAGTGGTACCCATACTTGTCTCTTAAACCCAAGATCGCGGGTACAAACCCGGCCAGAGTCGATGGATTTTTTTCGAGCGTAAAAATCCTAAGTATGGCTTCCTTCGGAAGGGAAGTAAAGCCGTGGGTCCCGTGTCGTACATTTATGGCACGATATAGAACCTCAAGCCTGAAAGAAGAGGACTCTGAGCAAAATTTGTCGGCCGTTTCACGCCCTGAATAGAATAGGAGGCTGATGACCTGAGATGTTAAAGAGCGTCCGTAAATAAACCAAATCATGCACATGTCCTGTAACAATGGATTACTGTGAAGTCATTTCTTTAGATGCCGAGGCTGTTGCCATTGAAAATACTGTGGCATATTACTGTATGAGTCGTCGTAGTGTGTTTGTTGCCTTCCTTATTGATAAAATCATCCCTTAAGTGCAAACGGCAATTGCCAGCCTGCGTAGAAATTTCTGGAAACAATGGTCCTGCGATCTAACCTGATTGGTGGTTTGGAATTCTCTCGCCTATGTAGCAATTAGAATGAATGTGCGCAACGCGTAAGGATAGGACAGTTCGAGACTGGTCCCCAAGCAGATCGAAACAACTTCTGCCTTCTCCCGCTAAGAGGAACCAGTTCAAAAACTTGTAAAAGTACGAGTAATTAGATATGTAGTAATTTTAACTGTTTTTTGTAGCCTGTGATAATGTAATAACTTTTACAATGTGGTTTGATGAACTACAGGCGTCTAATTTAACAAATTTCTTATCTTCCTTGTCAAGCAAATGTGATAACAGCAATGTAGACACTTTTCAGATAGTTAAACTATGCAGAGCTATGTCCTCATTCCTGGATGTCATAGGCCGTGACAATAAAATAATTCAAAAGTTCATTATATCATTTACTTGATATTATAAAATAAATCGAATCTCGAAACGTATACGCAACAATTGTAACGGCTAGCTCTTATTACTTCAGAACCGCAAGGAGATTGCATTGGTGAATGACAAAGGGTTTCCATCCTTGGAAATGGCACCTTGTTTTTGATAATGTTAAGGATGGCCATCTGGTGCTCTGTTTCAGACTATAGTAGAAACAATATCCTTTCAGATCCCAAGACAGCAAGTAAACTGGCAAGGATTGACTTATATCCTAAACAATAGGCCAGAAGATCAGCTCAACATTTGCAGAAGGAGGGCTCTAGAAAATTTTATACCATGTTGTATTGCTTTTCATTTTGAATTAGCAGTTTCGGAATTATTAAAATAAATAAACGGTCAATTACTAAAAGAGTTATACATTCTACCGCTACGGGTGGCCGTGGTCTTTCAGGCACGGACTCGTGAGCGAAGGGGTTTAGGGTTCTAATCCCGCCAGAACCGTCCTCCCCGACTAAGACGTTTCCCCGGTTTTCCTCAGTCCTCATAAATGGCAAATGCCGGGGAGCCATTCTAAACTTAGGCCTAGAACGTTTCCCTCCTTAAAAATATATCCTTACCGAATTTATCATTTCATCTCATGTATCATCAGTGTCCACCGTCTGTGATGCCTTAGTAGTAAAAACAGGCGTTAAACACTATTAAAAAAATGTGTATTCCGCTCTGAGCACGCAGCACCTCCTATCTGCCAGATTCAGCGAATCAAGGAAATGATGGCGTCATAGGGTAGAACTAAGCGCCAGAAATGTGCGCAGTGGCACATTTCCGTTATCTGGTACAACTATAGCTGTTGGAATTGTGCGGGGAAGAATAAATGTCCTTTGAAATTTGAGATTATTCATATAAATATACTACTAACAGGAATAGCAATGTAATTTATTAAAATTTGGTTAAAATCATAAACATTACATGGATGAAAATTCTAGACACATATTGTTTATTTTGGATTGGCAAATGGTGTAACCTTTTGTGTGTCTGATATCCAAAGTGCCTGGTCCATTACAAAACTTCACAGAGTTAATATCATCCTTTTTACACAAATAATTAATTGCCGTTAATAATTAATAAGACACAGTGAAGCCACGATCAGAGCAACATTTATTTTCTTTGAAACAGTCTACCACATTTGCAGTCAATTCATTTGAACAATAAACATAGACAATACGGAGACAATGTACTCAATTTCCGTACAATTTTAGAATAAGTTCGCCCAACTGAAACGTGATGTCAACAGAGAACACAATTCCTTTACTTTCATGCCAAAAATAAAATTAATTTAAAAAAAACTTACTTCAAATCAGAGTGAATTACGTTTCAGAAAATGTAAGTTGTGGGTATAGAAGCATAGAAATCTAAAACAGAAACTTCACTAAAAGCTTAAACGACATATGAATTCGTTCTACTGAACGCTTTCAAAATGCAAAAGGAAACAACCTTAATAATCCTAAGATCAACCTGATGTTGTTCGTCATAATAGCAGGTTCTGCAGTTCTTTTTTGTATCTGCTTTCACAATGCAGACAACCCTCCTGCGGCCTCTTGCATAAAGTGCAACATGCCAAGAGAACTTCTTTGGATTCAGGACAGAGAATTATTCAGCAACGCTCAGCGTGACGAGCGTGTCTCCCCAGCACGCGAAGGGTATTTTCCGTCAGACGCCTATGTTTTATGAAGAACATTAGCGTGTACTGCTTGTCATTGCTTCAGCATGGGATTTTGTTCCACGAATTCCAGTCCTTTTACGGGAAAGCGTACCGCCTCTTCGCCTGATGCATGACGCTTGCGATTACGTGCGCCATTGACACCTTTCAGCATACCAAGGTTACTCCCCTAAAATAGTTTGTGTTTTTTACATAAACTAAAACATTTGAGGTATTGGTGAAAATCCTCACACTTTGAAATTGTTATATTGCCACTAAAACTTACTAGTTTTCTGCATTCACAGTGACCTTTCTCCCCGTCTATTTATTCAGTTTCTGCGCAGTGCAGTGGTAAACAGAACAGCCGCCACCATTTCTTGCAACCTACTTAACGGTTCCACGAAAAGATAAACACATGTTCGTTTCTGAGGCCCTGCGCTGTTATATATTCCACAGTATCTTAATGAAGAGGTCTTGTGTCACGCGTTTTGAGTAATTTCTTTGCCCTGTCAAAACAGGTTAGGCATCTGAGAGTCAACGATGAGAGATAGCCTGAAGTATTCCGTTTGAATTTTCTGCGAGCGCTCTTTGCTTAAATGTCGACAAAAGTTAACCAAGTGTGGATTTTTTCCTGAGAGTCTTGTGTTTCGTATGAAAGGCACTCAGAAGAATTGTGCTAAAAGTATCAAGCCCAATAAAGCAAGTATGCGTTAATTAATTTATTTATTTATTTGACGGTAACAGAAATATACCATTTTCAAATTGTCATCCAAAGCTGTGAATCACAAAGTATGAAATTTCAAAGATGACCATTGGTAGCCAGTTACCTGACATTTGCTTTTCGCGGGCCAGTGAAATGCCCATCCATGAAACTTGTCCGAACTAGGAATCGAAAACTAGAGTGGTACATACGAAGATTGTGGCGTGCCAAAGAGATTTCTTCGCATTCCTTGAGCCTGTTTACTGTGCTCAATCCGTAGCTACAGATCTATACTAGACACAAACTTAATGGCATATGAGGGACAGCAATTCCTGCGCTAGGCAACTTTGCCACACTAAGTGGGTGTGTGCGGACAGGAACTTTAAGCCTCAATAACCAATTCATGAGTATTCGAGTAGTCGATGCATACTTTACGGTCGTTGAACTTATTATACTCCACTTTGAACTAGAAACGCTTTGCGTTCATCTGTACTGGTTTCTTGTTACAAGAGTAGCGCCCTTGTCTGTTGTAATGCAGGATACATCTTGAAAGTGCATTACACCACTCTCTTTGCTTAACTTGTATTTATTTTTACTGATAGCTGTGAGAATCCAGTATGAACTAAACACAAGTAATTCACAAACACAAGTACGTGGTTTGTACCATGCATGCCCCGCTTTCATTAAGCTTTGTGCCCGCTTTAGGTCGCTTGCTCAGCAGTATATGAGCTATGCTTGCTCTCATTTTTGTCGCCCTGAACACATTCCTTGCACTCGCACCCAACAGCTCTTACGAGCTACATGCAGAAATGCTTAGAAAAAAGCGAGGAACTGATGTCCGCTCGAATCTCAACGACGCCACATTACTGTTATCATTTCCATGTGAGGCACCCTTGACTATATGTCTAAATACCGCGAGTTCCTTTACACCTGGAACGGAGCCGCTCTAGTTCTACGCAACGCATGTAAAAACCTCCGATTTACAAACGCAACGCGTTTATCTCGGAAATACTGTGGATATTTTGAGAGAGGGGTAAATGTTATTATGACAGCTGAGTGCCAAAAATAAGACATGAAAATTAAACAACAAATTAGCCTTCATTTCATTTCTGTGCGTGTTTATTTACTTGAAAAGCACTTCCTGCCTCAAATATAAATCAATGTAACAATTAGCTACTCAGTCCATGACTGTTGCACCACCGCGACCTTTTCAAGTGACTCCGTTCTCCCATCTGTGGATGTAATACGAGAAATGTCGAAGTTCGGCCTGGGCTGAAGAGGTTATCTCTGCAGGCACTAGAGGAGGGGAGGAAGGATAACGTATGGATTGAAACAGCTATCAGCTTGCAAGTTGAAAGATAATGACGACCAAGGTTCGCACTATCAATATTGTGAAATATGCTTACATATTCATACGGTTAAATATTAGTGAGATGTACTAAATAGATTTGTTCCCTTTGCATTAGAATGAACAAGATTGTGGTATTGGTTTACATGGTTAGCTAAGCAGAAAAACTGAACCAGCAGTATTTATTTCGAAAGTCATGAGTATATATATATATATATATATATATATATATATATATATATATATATATATACGGTATGTGTAATTGTTTATGCTAAATATCCTTGTAATATGTTGTGAGTTATGTACCTAAAGCTTTCTTTATATTTTTCTGATCTTTAAATGTTTAGTGTTTTCCTTCTTTCAAAATGCTTCTATATATAAAATGATGAATTTGGTTCAAAGTTTACATATATACAGTAAATGAAAACTTCCCTGGACATATTTTCAGGTAGTTTTCAAACATATTTTAAATTCATTACACTATTTGCTAATTTTAAGGGAGTACGAAATACATTTATGGCATGTTTATTTTAAGCAAACTTTCCGTTTCATATTTGTTAAAAGAATTTTTTCGAGTTATGCATTAAATATTTTAGCGTACATTCACACCTTTAAACCAACACCTTTCCCTATTTGAGGACTTTTTAAGTTTCATAATTTATTTGTGCTGTCGCTGTGTTTGATTAACTTTACAGTGAGGTTATTTGAATTAAGAGCCCCCTGAGCACTTACTGGGGAAAGTTCAGCCGTCGCATCCGGAAAAGGGTGAGACAGATTCGTCGCTCGTAAAATCAGTATTTATATTTTAACGAAACATAAAACTGATAACATTAAGCACTAATCTGTGTTATAAGAGAAGTGAAAATGATGTCCCTCAGAGGCAATACATTGCCAGCATCTGCATATTCCTGTATTTAATCTAACTTTTCTTACGTAAAAACTAAATGGTTCGGAACACGTTTCTTGTCACTGTGAGATCCTGTCAACAAGTGGGCCAACAATTTCTCCACCTGGAACACGGTTGTGAGGATATTTTCTTGCGAGTTGCCTTACTACTTCTCTACGAGAATCCATTTTCACATATGTATAGCAAACGAAAACCGGTAATTCAAGACTACATTTATGTGGTGGTATACCTATCCAAGAACAGTTAGCACACAATTCTCGCAAATGAAAGCACCAAGTAACACACAAACGCGCACAACCAATAACTGACAAAGCTTCCCTCAAACTAGATATAGGCTGCTGCCTGCACATGCATTATACAGCCTTGACTACTGAATTTTTCCAGTACGAAACAGCATTCTGCCGGTCTGTTACTTACTGGGAGTAGTTGTTTAGCTTGATATCTGTTATTGATTTTAGAAGTAAAAGCACTTGGTGGCAAGATTTTATTGGTGACGTTATGCAAACATGGCAAAAAGAGGATTGCAATGTGGCAAAAAAAGTGAATTTAAAGATAGTCAATGCAGGAAAAGTGCTGCTGAAAAATAATAACACAACTCGTTTTCTCAAAAATGTATTTTTTAGATATGTTTGCATCTTAATTAATACAATTTTAAAAATAACTGCATGGAAGTTTGCACAGACATTCTTCTTATTAACGTCAACAGTCTGAACCTAAGCCTTTGTCTTATTTTTAACAGAAAAAAAATTAAAAGCAAATGTTATAGCGGGGGGGGGGGGGCCGAGGGAATGCATTTAAAATTCAATTTTCAGAAAAAAAAAGTCATACATTTGCAATGTACGCATTTTTACTATTAAATGTCAGTTTGCATATTCAGATGTTGCCTTTATATTAATTTGCAATTATTCAGAAAAGTTCAAAATGTTGTGAATAATTTAAAATTCCATTTTATGCAAATATAAGAATAAATATTTTGATAAATTATGTAAAAATGTCATAACATATTGGAATATATTTTATTTTATAATAAAGAATAGGTTTTAGATATTAAGAACATTAAATTTAATTTTAATAATTGTCATAGAAACGGAGAAATAAAATGTGAAAAACATACACATTTTTAGTTTTAAAAGTCTATGTTCCTTCTTAAATGAAAAAGAGCATTTAATGTTTAATTCTAGATATCTAAGTGGCATTAAATTATAGAAAGTTATTTGTGAACAAAATATGGGAGCAAACAGTTAATTTTGAACCACAAGGGAGCATTTAAGTTGTACGACTAAATGTTTAATATAATGCAATTCCTAATCATATTTGGAGCATTGTTTAGATGTAACATATTTGAAAAACCACCTTAGCTGTATGGTATCGCTAAATTACACCTAAAACGTAGAAAATAATACTTCTATATATGAATATCC
This sequence comes from Metallyticus violacea, assembly GCA_030762175.1. Classification (NCBI taxonomy): domain Eukaryota; kingdom Metazoa; phylum Arthropoda; class Insecta; order Mantodea; family Metallyticidae; genus Metallyticus; species Metallyticus violacea. The sequence continues at coordinate 60,952,531 of CM060834.1, forward strand.
ATTGTAGGTAATAAGATTATTTTACTACATTGTATTGGGATTGTTCTGATAGCTTTATTTCGCAGGATTTCCAAAGGTTTTTTTAAAAGGAAGTCTATTGCAATTAAGCTCCAAATTTCCAACACTGGTTGATTTCAACAATTCATCTCTTTTCACTGATTGGAATCACTTATCTATTTTATGTATTTTCCATTTGATTTTCATGAAACACTGATAAGGTTTTAAATCTACAACACATAAACAAAGCATTTGTTTTGTAAACTCACTTACCTTCGTTGGAGAAAGTATTCAAGCCTCCTAAATGATACATAAAGGCTCTCTATTGATTTCCACCGGTATATCGCTTTTGATGAACATTAAAATCATTGCCTATTCATATGTTAAATTTCTTTGTGACATTTTGTGCATATGCTGTGTCTAAAGTTCGTAGTTTTTAAGCCTCATAAGACACAATTTCAATGTGGCACATACCCCAAGTTCTAAAAATGGAATATCTGTACTACACGAAACCTCTCTATTCATTTGTGCCAAGCGTTATGCAAACCTACAAGTTGTTTGCGCACGAGAGCCACTATATTTCAATATAGCCAATGACCGCTGCATCCGTAAGGTTTATTGTTGACGGCTATGCTGGAACAGATTTTTACAAGTCCTAAATTTCGGATGATGTGGAAAACTTGCCTTGCCATTGAGAGCCCTCAGAAAATAGAAGTGTTTAAATGGATTGTTGACTTTAAAAAAAATCGATATTTTATATCATTGCATTTGCGCTAAACGCAAATGACAAGGCTTTATACAGCATTGGCCTATTCAAGTACTTGTTTACTTACAACTCACGAATCTTGACTGCAGTTTCCAATTGGAACAAATTAACTGTGTGAGGTTAATTTTTATTAAATTGACGATAAACAATATTTGTGAGAATAAAAATGAGGTCGAACATTCTTGCCTAGTAATTAAACTGAGTTGAAAATTAGAAGTAAAGTGTTATAAGGTTCTTTTTCGTTAAGTTTACTTACAACATGGCTTATATTGAGATATAAAAAATTGGCGATAAGCAAGCAATCCTGTTAAATCCATGCGATGAGAATTTTTTTTTTTTTTATAAGATTAAATATTAAAATATCTACATGTTCCTATGGTTGTATTTGAAAAAAAAATGTTTTGCGGTCTAAAATAAGCTCGTACGGAAATTTAAAGAAATGCACGAAAAATGTCTTTGTTTAAAATTACTTCATTTACACATAGCCGCTATTAATTATCTAAAGCATAAGTTTAAGAAAAAAATCAGTGGAAGCATAAAAATGAATTTTCCTTTTTAACAGTGTATAAGCGTGCTAGAAACAAGACTGTTTGCAAGGAGGGATGATAAAGGAGAAATTAAACTGTCAACTTAAACAGGAACGGGTGCTATATGGCAGGCACTTGTTTACTAAGGACCATGGTATCGGGACTTTTTACAAGTCAGCAAACTTTTTAAAATTATACTTTTTGGAAAATGAAATGTTTAAACATTACACTTGCAGACACAGTAATTATTAAAATATATTGCTGAATTAGAAAATTTTCTTAATGGTCCTTCTAATATAACTATTTTCATTGGCTGTTTATCATGCTTTTACTCTAACTACTCTTATATTATTCTGTGACAAGCTAAAATAATGCACAGAGCATAAAAAGGTTTCTTACTTGTTTTGTTTAGAGTGTGATGACGTCAACGAAGGCATGAGCCGTTGTTGCTGTTGTTGATTCGGTGGCATTCGGTTTCGTCGGTCCCAGAGTTCTTTACACTGTCACAAACCTCCCAAGATGTTAGTCTGAGAAATAAATGCACTGTCCAAGGATGTGTGGGGTGCTAAAATGTTTTTAGCGTCAACAAACAACTCGGTTGCTATGCTAGATTGTCTTGTTTCACGTGTAGCGTTATGTTTTTGTTTTTTCCCATTTGTGCCATCTTGATAAAGTACTTGCTCTGGGTTTGGGCTTTTATGGAACGTGTTGCTGATCGCAAGGGCACAGCTCGGTGTGTTGGTAGGTCCGACGTAGGGGCCCGCTGTCAACGTGCCACGTATAGGTGTAGAGCTAACCCCCCGTGCTGCTACCCACTGAACGGCCTTCCTGGCAAACTGATCGTGTATTATTGAGATGGTAACTAGTTCCATCACAGAAAGGCATCTTGAAAATGGATAGCGTTATTTTGGTTTACACTAGTAATCACATTGATACTTCAGGATATCCTGTACTTTCATTTACATCAGCAGATACTCATGTCTCATTAAATTACGATGACCAGTTGTCTTCTGATTCTGATATTATTAAATAACATTAATATACAATGATCGTATTTGGAATTTTCCTAAAAACACAGCTATTGGAATTACAGTTTGTACACTTAGATGCGTTTCTAATATTGGACTTTGGCCACAAGTTTACTTATGGTAGTTTTTTTGTGTTTGGCTGGGTTCCAACAAATAACGTTTATTGGTAGTTTAAAACAGTTGAACATATGCCAACAATGGAAGCTGCTTACGTCCTACACTTTTTTCTCTCTTTGGACCGCTACCAAATTATAACGTCACTATATCTCTTTTAAACAAATGATGGACGCAAAAATCGGCTAAGGATTCTCCGAAATTCTTTAAGAAACATTAAACCTCAATTTGGTGGCAGACTTGGCAACTGGCTGCTTGCAGGAGAGGTACAGTCTAGGGAAGTTTCTTTGGGTCTATGCTCAGGGAACTTTTTTTAACATGCAGACACACAACACCGACCGGTGGTATGCACACCTAAATACGTAACTAGGTCTCGCTTACTCGAGTTAAAATACAACCACCGTTTTCTTTTCATTTGTACACTAACGTGTTGGCGATTATGAAAAAATAGACGTTCCACAATAAATCTCGTCAGTTTGGACTCTGTCTAAATAGTGTGCAGTCATTTGCCTCTTCAGATCAATGTGACTCTAAGTGCAACAATAAATTGGAGCAATCGCAGAGTTTAGCAGGCTATGTCGGTTGGCTGACTTCTTCACTGACACGTCCCCAACTTCGCCAGACCACTACCAACGGCTCCTCGCCGCCAACTGAAGCGACTGAAAGACTGAACGTCTGCTCCCACCTCTCTCCGCGGAGGGCAGGACTGTAGTAGACTCAGGAATGCCAACGCTTCGGAAACAAAATCGCCAGCGCGCAAGCCTGGTTCACAGCATGTTGTTTTAGAATGGCTATCAAAAGCTACTTGCTTAAATATAAGGCAACATTGTTAGCTTATAATCAAATGCTGGTTAACGAAGTTATTGCTATAAAATTACAGCTTCATGTAAAGCCGTAAAAATGACTTTAAATTTATTTTTAAGTTCAACATTAATTCTTTCTTCGGCATATTTGTGTTAATTTATTTTTTTAATTTTAAGTTAGTATAATTAATGTTTTATAATTTTACTGTTTTAATGACTTTCAGCCGTCTGTTACAGAAATGCACCACGATCAAGCAGGCAAATGATATCTACGCACGTGTTGCATAGGTATGTACTAACCTACAAGAGAACCGAGAATCTATAAGTTAATAAATATTATAATGAAATGCATTATATTATTATTATCATTATTATTATTGTTGTTATTATTATTGTTATTATTATTATTATTATTATTGTCATTATTATCATCATCGTCGTCGTCGTCGTCATCGTCGTCATCAACATCATAGTCATATTATTGTTATGGTCTAGAAAGAAAAACAATACTTGGCAGTCTTATAAAAAGTAAAATACAAAATCCTGTTCGATACCATGTGCAAAATCAATGCTCGCCATGTAGTCTTGAGGTCAGTTTCTTCAACGTACATCGTACAAAGGCGCCGATTTTAATCAAGACGACAGAGGCTCGATCTCTGCGTCCAGATATGACGAACAAGGTAATTGCTGGACAATTTTCGTCACTGATACGGGTGGACGAGGTCCTTTAAACATGAACTTGTAAGCGGAGATGTGGGGTTCGATTCCTTCCAGGACCGGCCTCCCTTCCTGAGTTCTTTCTTTCTTTCTTTCTTTCTTTCTTTCTTTCTTTCTTTCTTTCTTTCTTTCTTTCTTTCTTTCTTTCTTTTCTTCCTTCTTTCTTTCTTTCTTTCTTTTCTTTCTTTTTCTTCTTCCCAGATTTTTCCGCATAAATGGCAAATATACCCTAGATCTAGACCTAGGAAACTTCCTTCCATTTAAAGAAATCTTTCCTTATTTATTTTTCATCTATGTATCACCGCTTGTGATGCTTCAGCACCAAAAATGTACGATAAATAGCATTAAAAAAGGAAATCTTTACCGCATAGTACAATATGATCCGCCGCAAGATGGACTCTCTGCTCTCTTCAGCTGCTATCTACAAGCGAAATTCATTGTCCATTACTGATGTATTAGATCCCATTTTGTTTTTTTTTGTTTTTTTTTTTTTTGTTTTTTGTTTTGTTTTTTTTCCCTAACACAGTATGTGACACTGAAGGAAACATTTTAATTTTCACGCATTTTATTATTTGATTTTGAAATCAAATTCAAAAGAGCCCGGAACACAGATACTTGCATTTTTCTTTCCAGAGGGCGAAACTCTTCACGCATGCAGGAACCGAACCTGGGTTTGTCAACTGACAGGCCCACACTTAGTACTTGAGCTCTGATGGCGGACGACCATGACGATGATTTGATAATTGTGTTGATGAAAAAAGTGGCAGTAGTAGTAGTAGTAGTAGTAGTAGTAGTAGTAGTAGTAATAATAATAATAATAATAATAATAATAATACAAGGAGATCTGAAAATCTCTCGGTCTCAGCCATAGATGATCATACAATTTGCAAGATAATTGTTTTTTACACTTGTTTATGACTGTCTTAAGCATTTATTTTAAATATCAAGTCATTATATCTTAAGCATTTATTTTAAATATCAAGTCATCATTTCAAATAGTTCAATTAATATAGGCTTTCTAAAAGAGGCGTGTTATGAGTATTCATAAAATAAATTGAGTACATGTAGTTTTCTGTAAAACAATGGTTTACACCAAAGGGAATTCATAGCAAATTTATAAAAGTTTATGGGGACAATTTCCTTTAATTTTCAACGGTAAAAACGTAAAAACGAGCTACTTCTGTCGTACCCGCTTTGAAGATGACCCATATGAAGGACTTCCAAAAAGTGCAACAATAACACAATTCATTGAACAAATGTTAAAAGATGACTGGAAAGTTAAAGTGCGTGAAATTGTTGAAGTTACAGGAATTTCAAGAAATAGCTTAGTTATATTTTATATGAAGAATTGCAGATGAAAAAGCTTTGCGCTAGATGGAAGTCACTTTAGCATCAGCAGATAAAAAACGCATTCGTATGGAAACATCACAATGTTAACAGCACCAGAGCAGAACTGATTTTGCACATTGAATAACTGGTTGAGAGTGGATCCACCATCACAGAAGCCAAAACAGCAGACAGAAGCTGATTGTTCAGCGTCAAAGAGGACAAAGCAAGTTCCATGTACAGAAAAGATTATGGCATCAATCTTTTGGAATGCTAAAACTGTTTACCAATTGATTATCTTCAAAGTGGTAAAACCGGAGAGTACTGTTTCACTACTCTAAACGAAATGTATGAAAATTTGTAAGGAAAGACCCAACTTACAGAATAAAAATAATCATCAAGAAAATGTACCCACTCACAAATTTTCTGATTTTCAACTATTCCCAAATCTGAAACTCTTCCTCGCTGTTGAGCTCAGATTATTATTATTATTATTATTATTATTATTATTATTATTATTATTATTATTATTCATCGAATCAAGACACAAATGCAACTGTAGAGGAGTATTTTGCAGACTTCTTTCAGAGATGGGATAATGGCATTGGAGCATTGCACAAATAATTGTATTGATCTTCAGGGAGCTTATTTAAAAAATAAAAATAATGCTACATGCTCCTTTATTGTTAAATCGAGAACCTTTTAGATTACCTTCATAATAAATAAATAAATAAATAAATAAATAAATAATAATAATAATAATAATAATAATAATAATAATAATAATAATAATAATAATAATAATAATAATAATATGGCTTTCCAATGCCCGTTTCCAAAAAGAAATCTGCAAATGTGACGCCTGTTCTATGTTGAACAGCTGAAGGTTAGTTAGCAAAATATACTTTATTATGCTTAATTTTTATTTAATAATGACGACATACCAGAAACCTTCTTTTCAATTTATTACATACGCATAAAATAAAATGCACCTGAAACAGAAATCGTTCTCAATATAAACCGAGAAAGAAGCTTTTATATCTCAATGTTTAAAGAACGAATGCTTGAGTACGATTTAAAAGAAATGTTTCTAAATAAAAAGTTTTTATCATTGTCCTTTTAATGTTATATTACATATTTGCTTTAAGCCTCAACTATATCAATTTTCTGACTAAATGCAACTTTCTGGTGAAGTTCAAGATTTTTATCTGTTAGACATCTTTCAAAATTCAAAATCCGCTTCTTCCACTTCTGAGGTAAATGAAGGATTCATAATTGCCCTCTTGCTTGAATGTTTCTACCAGAAGGATGAAGCAGGAGATGATGACAGATTTCCCCCAAGTACCATTACTACATATAATTTTTCCAGTTGATGAAGAGATTTAGAGAGTTGTTTTAGCTCATCTGAGAGGAGGCAGTTGCTGCACCAAACATTTCGTTTACTTCAAATGGTTTGTTATTTTTCACAGCATTAATCACAGTCTTCAGCTATAGTGTTAGGTGACGCTGAAGACTTCAATCTCTTGTTTCTCACTACGTTCTTCACCATGTAGGGTTGATACAATGTTTCACTGTGAGCCATGTGCTTAATTAATTTAATACAATGAATACGTTCATGCTTCTCCCGTTTAACTGCAGTTTTCATTGTGGTAGTCTTGATGGACTGATCAGCAACGTTCAGTGAGCATCAAATGTCATAAAGTAAGGTGTAAAGCCAAGGTGCAGCTCCGATTCGTTGCATGTCTACAGAAAGCATGTGTGATATACCGTCAGAGATTACAATAAAATTTGTTTGGTTATAATCACCAATACGGATAGCTGTATCAAATATCTACCATAAGGTTTTGTTGCAGTGTTCAATCTCTTGATTATATAACAACAGTTGTCAACTTATGAATCTTATATCTATTAACTTATTAGTCACTATTTATAGCATTTCTTTCTCATTATGATTTGGTTAAGTCTAGGTATTCTTCAGCAAATTAAAAAGATGCTCTCTCATACTAGTTTCACTGGTATCTGATATAAATATGTAGCTGTTATCTATTTTTTTTAAATTTGTTCATTTCAGCAGACATGGGGTGGAATACATCAGATGTAAATCTTTTGACCCATTGTTTCACTGCAGGAATAATGCTGTCCAATGTCAAAGAGTTATGTTATCCGAAATTGAGCTCTGTCCATTCTCTCATCATATTCGTGAGTAAGCAAAAGTTTCCTCTCAGTCACAAAGAGACCTCTGTGGAACGCTTGAACCTTCGTACTGCACAAATTAAAGCAGACAGTGTAATGTTTACGTGGCTTGATTTTAGTTGTTGCTGTTTCTTCTTTGAAAATCTTACCAACTGCACGTTCGTCATCTTTCGGGTTGTCTGTCACTATAAGGACTGGTTTAAAATACATTTTAGACCAGTCGCGATTAAAATAGTGCAAGAAAAAATCTGTTATATAAATGAACACACACACACACACACACACATATATATATATATGTGGTCTTCAAATGTTAGCGTGTGCGAATTTTTATAAAATTGTGCACGAATTTGGAATGTTTAACAGACAGTGGTCAAGACCATTATGAAATAATACAGAAATGCAGGTTAACATTATAATGCTCCTTTTTACATTAAACACTTCAGCAATCGATGGGGGCGTTAGCTCCATGTATATTTAATTTAATTTTAAAATATGGTATTACCAGCGATGAAAGATGTTCTACCTTGGACATGAAATTGACTTAGCACCAACCATACATTGTCGCTGATCTTGAACTCGTCTAGCGTTCTGGTGTAAACAATAATACATTTATATTTTGCAGCCACAAGCTCTAACCCCGCCCTCTGAGGTCATGTACTCTAGTCTGCGTCAGGTTTATGATGATATTCTGTTGGCAAAGAAATTGTTTAATCTCTAGTTAATACACACTATCAATAGGAATTCTAGAAATTGAGAGCTATGGAGATGTTAAAGTGTCTTTTGAGTAGAAAACATCGAACAGTAAATGAAGTATATAATGACAAAAAAAAAAAAAAATTAAAAATGAACAGTAGAAAAACACAGGGGTAACAGAGAGCCCGAAATAATGTATATAATAAATATATTAATAGCGTGTAACGCTCAATTTAACTGCTGAGGCACCATAGTTGGTGAACACTGATGATACATGAGATGAAGTAATAAATTGGGAAAGGCTTTTTCAAGGCCTAGGTTTGGGGTACCTCCCCGGCATTTGGCATTAATGATGACTGGGAAACCTGATTAAAAAAAAAAAACTCAATCAGGAAGGACGGTCCTGGAGGGAAACGAGCCCTAGACCTCCCGATCCTTATCCGTGCCTTAACGATCTTGGCCACCAATGGGGCTCCTGGAGTAAAATGATCAGTAGCTTTAACTATTTTTGTTCATGTACTAAGAGCACAAGGTTTACTGAAACTCAAAGGCGTTCTCAATACATTAATAAGGAAATAGAAATGCACATGCATAACTAATATAAAACTGTATAAAATACTAATTAGACTGCACTCATAGGTGCATCTCATGAGAAAGTCCGAGGAAGAATCCCTGCATAGTTTTGAAAAAGACCGGTACACATGTGGTAACGATTAAGGATAAAATTCTTCGGAATACGGAGAACCGGAAAACCAAGAAATGAGATGAAGGATATGAGGAAAAAGCTGCCTGATTGAAATTAGAGATGACTGCACGGAAGAGCGATATAGAAGCATTGAGGGACCAAACTTCAAATTTTACTTATATTCTCATTGGACGCATTCTTCATTGTATTTATGTTTGTTATATTCTTAATTCTTTATTTTTTAATTTTTCATTTTATTATGTGTATAAAGCTTTATTTTCTATAGTTTAGTCAATGTCTACTTCCACCATCACTGCTTTCACAACATCGGGTGCGGGCGTCCGGATCTTAAATGATCATCAATGGCTTTGGATGGCGCGGTACACAAACATCATGCTTATTTCCAGCATTTTATGGAACTGAAAAATCTCACATGATTTTCCAGCAGCAGAATGGTTTTCATAATTTCCCCGTTCCACGGTTAACCCTCAAGTTATGTACCTGAACTCAACAATGTATGTAATAGCGTCTAGCAGCAAAAATCTTATCTTGATGCACATAGATATTGTGCTATTTTTTTAAAGCTATGAGTGTCGTGTGTTTATATATTTGGCTTTTATGTTTCAAATTCTGTAATTCTCATTTTATAATAACTCCTAAAATAGTAAAATGCAACAAATTAATTATAAACAAACTCATCTCAATATCCTGCATATGAAGCCACAAACGACAATTTCTATTAGCAAATTCCGAATATATGTAGTTATTGCGGTTGTACCCATGAAAAGATATTTGAAACGTTCTTCACTTTCCACTGATCCAACTACTAAGCTCCAAAAATATCGATGAAAACTATATATATCTAAATGTTTTATCCTTTTTCTGTTTCTCTGGTTATTGTTATTTTAGTTACATTGTTCATAATGTTACTTTATTTTTCATTTTATATAGAGAGGGTGCCAAAATATGTATACACACTTCAAGCACAGAAAAAACTGCGTTAACATAACAAAACTGAATTTACACAAACAGACAATGATGAGCACTAACCATCTTAGACTTTTACAGTTACAACAGTTGCTCAAAAAGTCCACCATCGGCATCGATACACTTCTGAGTACGTTGAACTACTGATTGAGGAACGTTTGCGAAAATGACCTCAGCGATCGCAGCACATGCCGTTTCAATTTCTTACTGTAGCTGGTTTTCTACGGTATACTACATCCATGAGTTCCCCATGGTAGAAGTGCAACGGAATTAGATCCGGAGAACGCGGTGGAAACTCATGTGCACATTGTTTTGTAGATTTCTGCGGTGAGTGCCCAAAACGTTCCAAAATCACAGCCGAGGACGCGGGGCTTGCTGTGCGAGGTGTCTCCCAGATCTGCCCTTGTGAACATCTCATACGGTACCACGAGTCTCAAATTTGTCTCGAATTTCACTTGTTATACGCGTTTGAGGTTCTCATCTGTACACACATCTCCATTGCCTTTTAACTTCAACAACATTCTCGGTTTTCCAGTAACACTTCAAAATTGCTTTCCTCTGTTCAAACAATAATACTGGCTCCATTTTGTTGTAGCAACGCTAGCATAATGTAATGTGAGTCACATCTGTTTACAGAATATCATACGATAATCTTGGCTTTATTTGTTCATTGTTGATTTACCTGTAACTTAGCAACGCTATCATAATGTATGTGAGTCAAATCTGTTTACAGAACATCATACTACACATTACTGTTGTGTTTCGGTTGAACTTTGAAATATATTAAATAGATATCAACTGTGAAAGTGTGTATACATTTTTGGCACCCTCAGTATGTGTGTGTGCTATTGCTCTAGTGGTAGCAATTTTTATTTCTTAACGTTACTCGGTATATGCCATTGAAATAAAATTTAAAAAAAATTGCTGCATTATTCTCAACATTTTTCTTTACAAAGTGTTTTAAAAAATTATATAATATAACAAAAAGTATATAATGCAAAACATATCCATACGTTATTACATATATGGTAATCTTTTGAAGAAAATTCACTTAAAACGTTTTGACATATTTAAACGTAGAAAAAACGAGGAGAGATTCTACCATTATGTAGTTTTCCAAGCGGTAAATGAACATTCTTGTGAGTACAAAGTTGGTTGGTACTTGTTTTTATATTACTAATTAGTATGTGCTGCATGTACATAATTGTGTGCTAAGTAGGCTTTTGGTTTACACAAATTATAAGGCAGTTTTCCTGATATGAAGATAAAATCCTGGAAAAAACAATTCTATATGTTAATATCAGTAGTAAATAATTGGGTCTTTTAATCGTCTCCTTTCCTTTTTATTATTCTATTTAACTGGCCAATATGTTGCTTTGGTGTGCTTTTCATGCTGAAAATATGTTGTATTTAATGAATGCTTTTGTAGCTATAATTTTGGTTTTCAATATTGCTCTGGGGCCATGAGATGTAAATAAAATGTGCAGCAAGTACTATGTGACTTTATGAAACATTAGAAGGTATTGCTGTAAGTTTTATAACGTTGATTATTTCGCCGGTTTTTTATGTAACAAAGATTCAAGAATATCAGAATGAAGTTACGATTAAAATAGTAACATCTAAAATGAACAGGGAAATAAGGCCAGACGTAATTGTCATTCTGAGTCAGACGAGGAGGCTATCTGTTTGCCACCTGCCGTTGACCCAAATTTTCAAAACGCTCCAGACAGGCGAAACACCTGTTTGTTAATACGAATTGTGTACTTAGACACAACTCACAACCCACTTTCCTTTCTCTTCCTTAAGCTGTTTTCCAGTTCCGCTGAAATTACGCTTTCTAGATACATTCGTTAATTTTCTACGTTTTGATGATACTTAAAAATACTTTAAACCTTGCGTCCCTTCAGAAGAGTTCCTTTATTATCTTTACTAGATATTAAGTGAAGAAAAGTCAGTCTAGTGTTTTCTAACACTAAAACTTTTATCATTTTATATGAAAAACCATTGTGAAACTGAACTATTTGCTTTCAGGGATAAATATCTGGAAACATTTTAATGGTACATGCCTATTTATCATATTTCATGGATATTTTGTTCACTTACAACGTTGTTAAAATGTCAAAACATCTTGTTTTAAATTCACATAAATATTTTAAAGCGCAAAATGTTCTATTGGTCATATATATTTTTGTTATATACGAGAATTATAAACAGCCTTTATTGTTGGGCAAAATTGTTAATAAAATGCATAAAATTACTATAGTAACAATTATGCCATTAAATTGTTTTCATTGCTAAAATTCTATCATCTAAATATTATGTTATGATAATATAACAGAGCAATGTAAAAAAATAAAATATAATTGAGTTAATTAATAAGTTAATAGTTAGTAAAATTTTAGAATACTAAACTGTTCCGAAATATATGCCAATACTTAAAGTTTCTGAAATGTCCCAGCCTTTTCAGCTAAGGTTAAAAACTTCTTGCGATAAATCCTTCTTCGCTAACAAAAATAATAATCGACAACGACCAGAATCATCTCCATTCATACAATGACAAAAAACAATAAAAGAAGGCATTGACTTCAGATAAATTTATAAGAAAATCGATTTTTTGTTTACTTTACAGATATCCTTTTATAATTGTGGTACATAAAAATAGCGCATGGAACAGCTTATAATGTTATACCATTGTTGCATCGGTAAATACTACAAATTCTTTTAGCTCGTTTTATAAACATTTACTCATTCAACGAAGCAGGCATTATAAATTAATATACCATTGATACCACTATAGCATTTTCCAATTCTTTATCATATTTTTTTCAATAATAAGTTTTTAACGTCTAATATTCTAACGTTATTTTGCGCGCTTTTTACCATTAATATAAAAACTGCCATAATGATAGATGGATTTTAATTATCTTTGCAATATTAATAAAATGAAAATCTACAACCCTCCGTCCTTGCATCCAATTCTTCTTCTATTTTATTGTTTTCTTCTGTTCCTTCGCCTTTTTTATTCCCTTTTGACTGTTTAGCCTCTTCCGGTATTATGACTTGTACATCCCCTGGGACTTACAAACCAATGCCCAGGTCAGTCGCCTGTGGGTGAGCTAATTATCTCTGGACAAGCCTGGAATACACATACTAAGGGACTCCCTGAAGGGTGGTCAATTCAATATATGGATCGCCTCGAAGACATCATAACACAAAAATATGCAGACGCACATAGAAACGGAATGTAATGAATGAACCCGGAAAATGGTCTAAGGAAAACAACTGAAAATATCAGCCAGAAAGATTTGAACCTGGGACCTCCCGAATAAGAGTTCTAAATCAGTCCTCTCGGTCCCTCCTTCATCTTCCTTAAATTATTTCTGGAGACTCCTCAGCACGTGACAGAACTGATTGTTTATAATAGTATACGAACTGCATTTATTTTGAAATTACAAAATCAAGTGGGTGAGCATTGCATCTTTTTCAGATTGCAAACGTCTTTTCCTATTGTGGATCCATTCAAAGACACTTAAGTTTTCTCAAGTTGCAAATGTAGTTTTACAAGTCTCTAACATAAGTCCAAGCATATCCCATCTTTTTACACATTTCCGGTTTTTAGCAAAGTAAAAAAAAAACATTTGTGCAGTTTGCCTCCTAAACCCAAGATACGGGTTCAATTACGGCCAGGACCGATGGATTTTTCGGGCGTAACAATCCTAAGTATGGTTTCATTCATAAGGAAAGTGAAGCCATGGGTCCCATGTCGTAGATTTCCGGCATGTAAAAGAACCTCAAGTCTGAAAGAAGAGGCCTCTGAGTAAAATTTATCGGCCGTTTCACGCTCTGAATTGAATGGGATGCTGATGACCTGAGATGTTAAAGAGCGCAGTAAATAAAACAAATTTTAAAAAAAGCCTCATAGTGATTAACATTTTTTGTGTAAGCTTTCTTATTCGTTAAATGCATCAAGTCTTAGTGAATAATTAAAGAGCACTTTTAAATACATAAATAAAAATTTGGCGTAGGATATTTTGGAAGTATCTGAAAAGCAGCATACATTATGTGATTACAATTTTATTAGATTCTATACTGTTTAATATTCATCATTCTAATTAGCAAAACTTATAGTACCAACTTCATCAAACTTTGGATTGTTACATCACCAACAAGCGGAAAAAAATGTATATGTTTGTTTACTGATATTTAACCTCATTATACTGCCACGGATGGCCGAGGTTGTTAAGGCGCGGACTCGTGAGCGGAAGGTCTGGGGTTCGAATCCCACCAGGACTGTCCTCCTTGACTGAGGTTTTTTCCAGGTTTTCCTCAGTCCTCATAACTGGCAAGTGCCGGAGAGTGCCCTAAACTTAGGCCTGGAATGTTTTCTTCCTTAAAAAATGCTTTCCCAATATATCATTTCATCTGATGTATCACCAGTGTTCACCGCCTGTGGTGCCTCAGCAGTAAAAACCTCGTTGCCTCAATATAACTTTAGAATAGTCTACATTACATATCTTGTAAAAATAACATAAACTTTCAAAGATATGTCTACGCTGAGAGCTCCCCTCCCCCCAAAAAGCAACACCTAAACTTTTTGAACACTTTTTATTTTATACTTTATTATATGCGAATTATTATATTTTAAAACATTTTGCATCCACTCCTACGTATTCGGATATTTTGAATCTATAATTTTCTTTTGCATGAAAATGGATGCAATTTAATCACATTTTTTAACACCTGGGCCAGTTAAATGTCTGATGGCATTGTTTTTATTGTTGTTACATCACTTTTATTCTATTGTTGAGGTACTTCAATCAATTTAACACATTATTTTATGAGGTAAAGATGTCTTAAGTCGAAAGGAGGTTGCTAAAGCAGTTGCCCTGTTGGAAGGTGGATGGAGCATGGATTATGTTGCCCAGATGTTACGAATCAATGTCTCTACTATACAAAGGACATACCGGAGGTTCCGGGAACTTCGTATCAACTGCAGAAGACCAGGGTTAGGTCTAAAAAGGGTGACATCTACCTGAAATCAGCAATTTCTGCGGCTGCAAGTTTTGCGTGATCGTCACATAACAGCCGTAGAAACTCAAAATTGCTTGCAATGGACATCAGGAGTCAATGTCAGCGAGAGAACAGTGAGAAGCAGATTCGGAGATTCACAGCTCACCAATAGAAGACCAGCCAGATGTCCCTTGCTTAGCCAGCAACATGCCTTGCCTTTTGCTCGTCAACATCTGGAGTGGATTGAGGAGCAATGGAAAGCTATCATATTCAAGGAATGAGGCTCAGCCTATAATCAACCTAAGATCGCCTGACGGAGTATGGAGGAGGACTGGAGAAAGGCATGCCTGTTGCATCTTCTCATTGACGATGGCGTTCAGGGGAGGTGTGGACTGGTATCAGTGTGGAAGCCAAGACAGTTGGTTTTGTGAAGAACGGGGCCCTGATGCAAATCGGCACATTGAGGAAATTCTTCATGAGCATGTTATCTTCTATTCTCTATATGTTGGCAATGATTTACGCCCGCATGTGGTGCCTCAGCAACAAAAACGGGCGTTTAACACTATTTAAAAATTTCCACTTTATGCATGACAATGCCCGTACTCGTGTAGCCCACATTGTAATACAGTGCTTGCATGAATTGGGGATTCAGGAGCTAGTTTGCTCAGCACGAAGCCCTAACCTCAACCCCTATTGAGCATGTTCGTCAATGTGTTCCTGAGAGCCTCAATGAGCTTCGAGAGGTTTTGTGAGAGCAAGGGAAGCCCATACCATAAGAAAACCTAAGGGCCTTGATACGCAGCATGCCAGAGGAGGAAACACCCACTTTTGAGAGTCCCACTGAGTGTCGTTGTATTACATTGCAGGTGTGTTACCTTGTATGACTCTACAGGTAAAGCTGAGTTCATTATGAACTTGCATTCATTTTCATGCTCATACAATAAAGGAAAGCATAGACTCAAAATGATTTGCGAACACATAAGAGTGGTTGCAAAATGATTGGAAAAGTATCTAATGTTAAAAAATAAATGGAACTATAACAAATCCCATATAATAATGGTAAAATTAAAAATATTAATAAAAAATTAGATGTTAGGGTTTTTTCCCCTCTCAGTGTGCATTTCAGTGTAAATAGCTGGTATTTCTATTTGTTCATTAATGATTATATTGTTTTATGTAATTTTTCTGTCAAAACATCAAATATGAAATATTTCAGAATTGTTGCAATAATACTTTACAATATACAGAACATGTATCTTAATATTAGTACGATTTTATAAAGCCTGTAGCTACAATAAGACATAAAAGAAACATTAAGTAAGAAAACTTAAAATAGCATAAAGCATATACATACATTAACAATAATAATGCATTTTAAAATACAGATACCGATTTGATTTTGAAATAGGTGTTTATTTATGCCGTAAAATCGCAAAATTTTGGAGTTAGTGTCTTTGTAAATAATCAAACTAAGAATTTAATATATATCTGCGCTAAACAACGCTAAAACTTAGGTAATATAATTTTTACTATACTCAATTTCACTTTTATATAAAAAATAAATCCAAAAAAGAACTGACTAGCTAGAAATATTTGTAGTAGAATATCTAAACTTCAGTGAACCATCAAGTTAACTAATTAAAACGATGCATTACTAATCTCCACTCCTATAATTTAAATATCAGCAGTTGTAATGTTTCGAAGTAGAAATAAAATAACATTTCTTGATTCAAAGGGACTAAGGAATTTACGCAAGAAATTTTCTGGTCAGTTTTTGGTTCCAAAGAACTAAACCATTATTTTGTTTATTCTAAAATGATTTGCGGTTACACCTATCACAAAAACTTTGAAAATGCAGCTTTACAATAATTTGTATACAAACCTCTTTGTACAATTAGAAACTTCGTAAATATTATTTTGATTGTAGCACACAGAAAGTAAATACCTGCCATACTTCTTTTGTTTTAATATTGGGCTGTGACCAAGTAGTCAAGCAATTTCAGTCGAACACAGAGTTCGTCTATTTTTCATCACAGAAGACGAAAATGGACCCGAAAGCATACTATGTTTTGAATTCAGCGTCACAGTATTCGCGTTGTCTTGACTAATTTTCCATACAGGAACCAATAATGTATTCTAGTAAAGGGATGACTGGCAAAAGCGAAACAAAGGAGTGACATTCGTGTGTGAATTTGAAACCTGAATGGCTAAGGTTACGCACGTCATAAAGTTGGCGTTGAATATATCATTTGAGGTTGACAGCATTGTGATTAGGAAAAAAAGTTAAAAATAAAGTATGATATATACGCTCAATTATGCGATATGAATGAAAAAAAAATCTATTTCTGTCACCCATTGAATGGGCGATGCCATATCTCAGTTTAAACTGTCATCTTTCCTATCAATTTCAAAGTGGGTTTGGCGATAGAGCTCCTGATACCTATTTTATAATACAATAAAGCACATGAACACATAGCCTACAGACGCGGCGATAAAACATAAGTGAATGATAAATTATGTCAGCAATTAAAGCTAGCATAGATGTTATAGCTTACATCACTCTTTCGCTAAATACGAGTGAGTAAAATGGCAACAAGGCTGATACAACAATCGCTGCTGAGCTAGTGCAATTTTCGTAAAAAAGCTCAAATAAAACTAATGATAAAATCAGTAGTTTTTAATAGTTTTTAACGCCGTTTTAACTACTGCGGCATCACAGGCGGTGGATACTGGTGGTACATGAGATGAAATGATAAATTGGCGAAAAAAAATTATAAGAAGGAAGCGCTCCAGATCTAAGTTTAGGGTACCTCCCCGGCATTTATGAGGACTGAGGAAAACCTGGAGAAACCGGACGTGTTGGTGGAAATCGAACCGCAAACCTCCCACTCATGATATAGACGTATAGACGTCGGCCATCCGTGGTGGAAAAGTCGCTAGTAACTAAACAGCAATGTAATATCATATACAATTTTTCAAAGTAACACAAATGTTAATTAAAATTAAATGAGAAGTATTTTAGTTTTTATGTTTTGTAAGAATGTGTTATGAAAACAAACTTTTTACGATCATTATGGCACCAGATTTTAAACGATATCCTGATTTTTTATCTTTGGATGTATACTACGAAAAATATCATATTCAGTAAAACAATTTTACCAGCATTTTCAATAAACATTACAGCGAATAAATTAATTTATTTGAATTTAAACATTAAAATTAAACGTATACTATAAACTCGAAAAGTTTACTATTTTAGTCTGGTAATGTGTAAGGCACATCACTATAATATATTGCAATACAAGTGCTGAAAGATATCCATTGTGATTACTACAAGCCTTTCAACATAGGTAGTACATATTAATTTTACACTACCACACTTTTAAAATATAATATACATAATTGATAGATGTTATTATAAGGAGCGATCCAATGAACTGTGAATCAACTTGCGGTGATTTCCACTGAGCACTCACGTAGCGCTAGTTTCTGGCTGTCAGTGTGCAACTGATAGCGCTCGAGTTCAATTCAGTTTACAAGTGTATTTAATCGATAAGTGAACTAAGGCTCAGTATTTCTACTGCACAGTGTTTATTTACTTCTGATTCATATGTGTTACGTCAGTCAGCTCTTCCAGTTTAAAGATGATTTGAAGAAATATGATAGGGTGCGAAAGTTCCAGGCATGCAACAATCTACATTCTTTAAATAAATAATAAGAAGATGTTTGGAGAATTCCACCCAAAATTAATTAGGCACCTTTTATAATTTGCCTTTGAACAAAGAGTTACCAAATGTTAAAACCATATAAAATAACTGTGGCATACGTGAATAAAGTTTTCCCGCTCCTCTTTTTAGAGCAATAACAGACAGGGAGAGTGATTTCGCCTTTTTTCAACAAGAGTCTGCCATATTTCATACAGCGAACATTTTGATGAGAGAAATTGAAAGAGTATTTCAGAATGATAGAGTTATTAGAAAGCATTTGTGGCCCTCGGCCCTCTGACCTAACCCTTTGCAATTATTATCTCTTGGGTAAATTGAGAAATGTCGCATACAAGACAAATCCATATAACATGGGAAAAATGGCACAAAATACCCACCAGGAAATAGCTGAATGTGAACTATAGCGAGTGGTAATTCTTAAAGAGGTGCCAAAAATATGTAGACAACGACGCTATCCAGTTTCAGCACCTCACTTCATAAAGTTAGTAGGTAAAACCTTTTGAAACATTTAAAGGAAACCGCTATATGGTTAGGACAGCGTTGTTCTACATTACCCGCACATGGTAACGACCGCCGCTCGCACATATAGAAAAACATCTAAGTTGGTTCATTCATTGGGTCGCTATGAATTACATCGTTTAAATCTCATGCTGGTAGAAAACTTGAATTGACTTGCGTTTGGAGAGATAAATGTTGTCATTGGGTTTTTGTTGCTTTTGTTAAGGTTTTAATTCTAGCTTGTAAAAATCATTACGCAAATCTGCGAAAGAAGCGGAGAAGAATTGTCGAACTCCGCCCGATATTTCTGAAGCAGCGAACAGTGTATGAAGCAATTATATAAGAGAGAGCTTAATTGTTCTCAATTTGATGCAAGAAGAAAAATGCAACTTTGCTTGCCGAAAACATAAATTTGCTGTATATGTGGAGTAATGTATTGTAGCGTTGAATCAATTAAGAATTGGAAAGGGCGGTTGGGAAAGATTATGTAAGCAAAATGAGGGTATGCGCATGCGCAGCATGAAGTAGAAGCATTTTTTATAACTCTTAAGGGAGGGTCGAGTGTAGAAGCTTTAGGAGAAAGGATGTGCGGCTGTGTGATGCCGGGGTGGACATCTTGTTAGAATCCGTCATTATGTGACTGGTAATTACTGATTATAAAGACAGCTTTCCCATGGCTACCTAAATTTTATGTTTTGGATGCACACTTAGTTCCGATATTTTCCTAATTGGACTTCGTTTAGAGTCATAATGATTAAGATTTTGTTAAATTAATGTTAACAGTATTATATTTAGACAAATGGAAGCTGGGGTCGTGACAGTATGATAATACTAAATATAGTTTTCGGAGGACCTCGGTTAAGTTATTAAATGTATCAGGAGGAGGTGTACTGAAGAAGAAAGATGGTGGCTGGAGTGTGGTGGTTGCGCAAGAGTATATTGGCGATTTCTTGAATATTAAGGTGAAATCTCCACTAAAATTATTGGAAAGAACGAGCGACTTGAGGACAAAAATCACTATGTAGCTTCTGTTAAATTGTTAGAAAGTAAAGAATCTACCAACAATACTCCAGACTCATCTAAGAGAAAAGTTATTGTTCACAAGGTGCCTTTGAGTTAGAATTTATTTGGAATCCCCTTACTAATTTTGTAACCCCGTTTCATGAAAAGTGAATAAAATTCTATTTTTATTTAGATAATGTAATGCGGAAAAATAGTGATGTAAAGTTGCTTTGCCGCAATGATTTTTAATTACTTAATGCCAGTGCCACTAAATTGCTCTTTTAATTTCAAAATAGGGTAGGCATTGTGATAAGTGTTAGAAAAACTATTTTCTACATTCAATTATTATTAATCATATTGCGTATAGGATTTCTGTTACCATGCCTGTCAGCTCTCTCGTTTTGGCTTAAATGCAATTTTTTGTGTTGAGTTTAAACTGTCTTTATGTCACGTTGGCTAATTATATTAATTAACAAAGTATTTTGTCATTATAGTAACACATGCTCAGGTCCCTCGGCTCAACCATATGTTCGGATGGGAAAATGGAGGTTGAGGTCATGGAGTCGGAGCAGCAGGTTGCCTGTTTAATGCCATTCACCAGGACTTCCTCAACAAGAAGACAAAGCTGGCAGGTTACAGATCATCCTTTGTGCGGATATTGACCAAAACTGCGAGTCCTGGACATCAAGTGCAAAATGCATGCGGCAGAGATTGCGACCTATGATAAAACCAGAGCCCTGTTTTACAAAAACTGACAATTCGACAGGTGACAGGTAATAGTTTTACAAATTAATGATTTGACAAGTTTTTGTTTCATGAATTATGACAAATTTGCCATATACTGTTTTATAAACCTTTTAGTGTGAGTGATAAAAAGAAACAGTCAGAAATGTTGACAATTTTTTATGAAACATAATATTGTCACATACCGTGCGATCAGTTTTGTTTTCATCCGTAGTGTTTAGCCAATGGGGCGGGCGCGCCGCGCGTTAGCCGGTTAGCCCTCCAGCCTAGTCTCGATGATCAGCGGGAGGGTAAAACAATAAAACAAACCAACCATATAACAATACAAAAATCAATTTAAGTGGCTCATTTGAGTCTAAGAGGCTCAAATTATCAAATGAGGTGTTGAAAATGCCCGCCTTCATTCTCCACATATCTTTGACATCTCTTTAGGAAATTATTCATCACTCACTGTAGTTTATTTTAAATAAATGTTGACAATTTCCTGACGAATATTATATTTGAGTTCTTGTATGGAATGCGGGTTCGTCTTGTACACGATATTTTTAATTGACCCCAGAGATAAAAATCCCAGGCTGCTAAATCGGGAGACCAGGGAGGTCGCAAATCCCTACTAATAACTCTTATCTTGTGGAAATATACTGTTATTATTATTATTATTATTATTATTATTATTATATATATTTTTTTTTATTTAGGGACGCTCTTTAACATCTCGGGTCATCAGCGTCCCATTCAATTCAGGGGGTGAAACGGTCGATAAATTTTGCTCAGATGCCTCTTCTTTCAGGCTTGAGGTTCTTCTTCGTGCCGTAAATGTACGACACGGGACCCACGGCCTTACTTCCCTTCCGAAGGAAGCTATACTTAGGATTTTTAAAAAATCTATCCTGGTCGGGTTTGAACCCGCGATTTTGGATTTTGGAGGCAAATATGGTTACCACTACACCACCAGAACCGACGAAACACAATGTAAATTGCTCTCATGGAATTATTTGCAATGTGAGTAGTAGCAGAGTACTGTAGCATGATCAAGTCAGTTAATTGTTTGAAAAACTTGGGTTAGAATGGTATTCACATAAGTAGCTGAATCAGCTGTATGCTCTGAAAAAAAAATTGTGCTATAATTTTTTCACTACTGAGTTAACACATATAAATCGTACAAGGTACGCTGTGATGTTGTAAACACAGTTTATGTATACTGTCGAATTAAGAAACGAACAACGCAACACACACCCGGGAACATTTGTGATCCGACTGCGACAGTCAGCAATGTAAACAAGTAAGTAAGCAGGATTACTACCTCCTCCACGGGGTGGCAAAAACTTTTTTAAAAACATCTTATTATGTTCTTATGAACATCGCACAGAATTGACATTATTTGCAACTAAAGTTAGTAGGAAAAAATTCACTGGTCCTCGCAAAGGAAGACATCCTGACGCTGAAGAAAGCGTTTTGGAATTCTTACATGAAAGTAGGAAGAACAGGCAACCTGTGACTAGTGACATCATAAGAAATAAATAAAAAGCTCTTCTTTGACTTACGCCAACTGTCCTGGCAACAGTACGGATGATGGATTTTTCCTACGTGCTCCAAGATGTAACAATAATCCACTTATAAATTCTTCATGAAGAGAGCGGCTTATCTCCAAGACGCCATACAACAATATGCCAAAAATATTTTTTTAAGATTTTAAGTAACAAATTAGGGGTATGCATTACGTTCGATCGGACATTAGATTCGCGTAAATAGGGTAAATATAAATATTCGATAAATAGCAAAGAGTTTTCTATGATCATAGAAACACAGTCATTTGTTGACTGTTTTACGTAAGTAATATGATAAATAACCAGTTTTCACAATATACGGACAAATTTGTCAGATTGTCACAATTGGCATATTCGTCAACTTTTATGAAACAGGGCTCGAGAGAAGTGGTATTGGAAACATGACTATTCGGAAAATACTCAGCGTTAAGCCACTAGAGAAGAACATCCAAGAACTTCAGTTGATATGGTTCGGACACGTCAAACGGATGTCGATAGACCGCTGGCCGACACTAATGAAGAAGGTGAGGGTGTAAGGAACGAGAGGACGAGGAAGACCTGTCAGAATGGAATTCCACAGACATTGTAGGAAAGGAGAATGTCCAAATAGGAAGAGATAAAGGATACATATCCTTGTATCCTCAGCACCGCAAGGTGCCCAGAGGGTCTGATTAAGAAGTGGAGTGACACATTTTCTGTAAACCATGTTAGCTATATAGCATACAGAGAAATATTTTTAGACAATATAAAGAAAGGATAGGTGCAATTTAAAAATGTTATCAGATAAGTTATGACTCGAATAATAAAAGAATTTGTGTTCCCAAGTTTTTCTTAAAAAAAATGTTGAAACAACGCTTACTGCTCACCTCCTCGGAAACATAATATAATATGTATGTGCAAACATATACATAAAATTTAGTTATTGTAGATATCATGTAAGTATACGTGTATAATAAGATATAACTTTACCATGTGACTTGTATGTCGACAAGGAAAGTTTTATGATGTTTTCTGTTTACGTTAGATTGGAAAGCCAAAGAGGCCATAAACTGTATACAAAAGGGCAAGAGCAAACCCTAGGGTCGAGTGTGGTACTACATATAAAATAACTGCCATTGAAGGGTTAATAAACCCAAGGACTTGTAAATTCGTTAGGGCTTTGAACTCGACAGGCGGTTGTACCATTAGCCTTTAAACTAGCCAATATCAACATGAGCTTTAAACTTTCAAATAATAATGAATAGCATTTGCTGGCAGATGAACTTAAACCAGCCAATAGTAAAGGTATATTTTGAACTTTTAAACTAAGGCGCTAGACGTGCGCTTGCTTGGGGATCCCCTTTGGCGTCGTCAAGTCAACGATTACTAGTTGAGTCTAATATGTGGGTAAGAGTCTGGGACAATCGTCTGTAAGTTTTGCACATGACAAATAAGTTCTGCCTCAGTTCATGCCGTTCAATGCAGTTAGAGGCGGTTCATGCAGACACATCACTCATCTGTTTGTAACTTTTACATGCAGCGAGACAAACTCAGTTTCAAATCTACAGTTGGCCAAGACGCAGTTTAAGTTTGCTCTGCTAGGGCATCAGTTAGATCAGTTCATCTTCTTGGAAGTTGGGTCAGCTAAATTTATAGCGGAAGTAATTAAGGTCTATCGTATGCAGAACACCAGAGAACGTGAAAGATCTTGAGCATAATAATTTACCATATATGGCATGTCTCATCATGTGTTATTTATATTACTGGTCTCCTCTCCCAGTCCTGTTGAGTGCGAATCAACAAAATAGCCGAATAGTCCCCTGAGAAATTGTTGCCACCAAAGCGTAAACAACTCTCACCAAAACCGCTTCATAATTTGGCACCATCAACGTGGGCCCAACAATTACAACAACGCCACCGACAAAACCACCTCATTGTTCAATACAAACTGAATTTTTTTTTTTTTTTTTTGAGTAGTGTTTGACGCCCGTTTTTACTACTGAGGCATTGATGATAAATGAGATGAAATGATATATTAGGAAAGGATACATTTTTTTAAGGAAGGAAACGTTCCAGGCCTAAGTTTAGGGTACCTCCCCGGTATTTGCCAGTTATGAGGACTGAGGAAAACCTGGAAAAAAACCCAGTCAGGGAGGACGGTCCTGCTCAGATTCGAACCCCAGACCTCCCGCTTACGAGTCCACGCCTTAACGACCTCGGCCACGCGTGGCGGTAACTGAAATTTTGAGCCACCCTTAGTTAGTGTACAGGTAATACACTAATTAGTGTGTAATGTAAGAAATAACCTTATGCAATTATATTACGCAACGCATTGGTAACGTGTTTTATAGCAAAGCAGATAATGAGGGCATGTTAATATGTTTAATGTTTGATAATATTCCGATGCTGTCTGGCATAGACAGTTAGTTCATAAAACTAGAATGTCTATTGCACAATAGACTTTTTGTTGTGCCAGAACTTATGGATTTCTTTATGCCCATGAGAACGAATAAACATGTACATATTTATATTTTACGTTTCCTCTTTCACTGCTAAATGAATTTGATGTTATCAGATATAGTTTGTTGTTCAAACTGCTATAAACAACATTTATTATTATTATTATTATTATTATTATTATTATTATTATTATTATTATTATTATTATTATTATCATCATCATCATCAATATTAAATAAGTTCTCTTGCATTTGAAATAAACAAATTGCAGTGGATCGTACAAAATTGTAAATGGATTACCGGAACAGCATATTTCCAGGCGAGTTAAGGTCATCGTAGACCGGATAGAATATTTCCTGTAACATATACTGAATATGCGCTTTAGCTCTATTTTGACCTTTCTGAAGCTGTTAAAATGATCAAGCTTAGGTCTTTTTAAAACAACTGAATCGCATAACATTATTTTGCGGTTATAATGAAAATGGGGATGAGATGTCATTTTTCATTAAAAAAAAAAAAAAATACGCCAGGAAGTAGCGTTTTCTCAAAAACTCTAAGAATCATTTTTAGATAATAATAAAACACCTTGTGTGTGCAACATATACAGTTTTTTTTAACGCCAGTGCAGATGTCTATTTCCCATTGTTTAATTCCAACGTCCGTAACGGATACTAATAAAGTGAAATCTGCACTGCGGGCAGCGAAACGAAAGCCTTTAACCTCCCATGCACTGATAGGTAAGTTAACTGTTTGGTCTTTGATGCGCAACTCTTTGTCACTATGCTCTTCCACGACTGCCATCTTAAGACACATACATGAACTTCCCGTTTCTCCTTTCGAAGAGCTGTGGCAATCGCTGAACGGGCGAGAATTTTCAAACAGCTCACCTTTCTTGCAGTTGCAGAGTTCGTGGTTCATTGCAGTTGCAGAGTGCGTGGTTCAAAGTCTCTGGCTCACACAATCATAATGTTCTTCCAGTTAAGCTCTCGTAGACCCAAGTGCGCGGGTTCGATCCCTAGCAGGATCCATGCACTTTTTTGGGTCTAAAAATACTAAGTATGAGTTCCTTCGTAAGGGAATTAATCCATGGGTCCCATGTCGTAGCTTTACGGTACTTAAAGGATCATCAAGCTTGAAAGAAGAGGCTTCTGAGCAATTTATCGGCCGTTTCACTCCCTGAATTGAATGAGTGATGACTTGAGATATTAAAGAGTGTACATAAATAAACCAAATGATAATGATGCTGATGCTGATGATGATGATGATAATAATGATGATAATGATAATATTAATAATAGCAACAACAACAATAATTAGGTTAAGGGGATTATGAAAGGCCTAACCTTGTAATGTTAAATTTACCAACTTCAGTTTCCATTTTCTCAAGCATTATTAAAGCAATAAAATGAAACATTTCTATTAGACAGATGCACATAATTGAAATATGCTGATGTATTTTCATGGTATACCATGACTTTGAAGCAAATTATGAGTTACTTTCAATGTTTGCTTTTTCCCAAACTTTTTTTTAACTTTGTTACATTTTGTTCTAGCTATACTTTAATGGATCCACGTCATAATAATAATATCATGAATAAGTGGTGCAAGTTTCAAAGTAAAAGCTTATATAAATCCTTGAAAAATTAGAAATTTATGCAAAAAAAATGTAGTTTTTTTTAATAATTGCAGAAAAAATGCTTTTACAGAAAAACTAACTTTTTGAGGGAAACACCAGCTAAAACCTTCTAACACTGCAGACAAATAAGGATGATATCAAGGAAACAAATGCTGCCAATTTATGAAATACAACTTTTTCTATCATTCAATATAAACCATAGCCTTCTAGAGCAAATAGTTCCTGAGATTTAAACATTTAACTGAACAAGTGCTCAAGGTAAGAAAGAAAGAAAGAAAGAAAGAAAGAAAGGAAGGAAGGAAGGAAGGAAGGAAGGAAGGAAGAAAGAAAGGGAAAAAAGGATTCTGAGGAGACTATTAATATTTTATTAAAAATGCTTATAGTTAAGGAATATTAATGCAATTCGCATCAAAATAAACAGAAAATTCCAAAAATTAAAATTGTACAAAAAACAAAAATATGAATTTTTGAACTCCTTTTTCTTTAACACTTCCCTTAAGCTCTTACTGCTGATATATTAAAGGAAAAAATGACATTGTCTATTGAGTATATGAAGCGTATTTTGTCATTTATCTAATAGTTGGTGCTATACAGTGAAACACCTTTACTTTTGTGTTGTTTGCTCATTTTTCAAATAATTTGTTTTCTCATTTCATTTCTTAACCAGCTGTCTGTAGTTTCTTTTAGGGGCATTTTTAGATGGAAACAATGCTTATGGACTGAGCTCCTAAGTTTAAAACGACGGCAAATAAAAGATATTAACAGCGATGCTGAAAATGAAATGACTTTGACTTTTAATGCACGCTACATTTCGTTGCATGAGCAGTTTCATTACAATAGGCAATACAATTTAATCAGACTTTTTCATTTCTGTAATTAAAAGAACTCTGTGCAACCAACCAACCTCACATGTTACATACACTTCTATTATTATCGAGGCATGTACTATACTAACCGTATACTAACCGTATACTAACCAATCAATTACGTTAATTAAAACTGTAACTTCGCATTATAGTTTGAAGTTAGCCATGCATGTTAATGACTAATTGCAAGCATTGTTAAGTTTCTGCTTTATCAACTGGTTCAACACGAAGCGATCAATATCGCTATAGAAAGCTTAATAGAAGATAACAAGGATCACAGATCATGAATAGGGCTAAAATGCTGTTACCGTTACACGAAACTCTCTAAAATATTTCCAAAACAATATTACCGAAAAATATTTCTAACATTTCGATGACTTTATTTAATACTGTGGCATGTGTATTGTTTAAATGCTATAGTCTGCTCGATAATTACTGGGGGAGAATGACCGTTGGTGACAGCAGTTTCAGAAATTTCTAGAAGCAAGGCTTGTTCTTTAATCTGATTGATGGTTGGGACTTCCCCCACCTAGAGCAAGTCGTGGGGAATAATAGGAAAAAATTAATTAGAAATAGACCATCAAACAAATAAAACTTAACGTCTGTCATGTCTTCCCTCAGCTTGGAAGTAATGCAGTAAATTCAACGCTCGCCCTTTGAAAAACGTGTCAGAGAGAGAGAGAGAGAGAGAGAGAGAAACTAACATCTTTGCTAAAAAAAATATGACGTACCAGGCGAAAACCATTGGCCAGCCCCATCTACCAATAGGATATCACGTGGTATGACATACCCGGCACCTTCACCAATAAGATGTCGACTCCTTTTGCAAATACTACTTGTTAAGAGGTCTGCTGTTGAGAACATAGCTTTACGGCGTTAGACTAAATAAGAAATGTTAGCTTTGTTATAAATATGAACGAGAATTTGTTAAAGCAACTCTTGTGTTTCACTAGATAATATTATAAAATATATTACTTATGAATTTTGCTGCTTTGATAAAAATATTAAGCGTGTATCAATTACTTTATCATTATAAAAATTCCCAAACAAGGAAAGCATGCTTGCAATTCGTGGACAACAGTACCTTGTAGTGTTTTCAAGTTTAAATTGACTGAATTTGGAAGCTCGATTGACGCATGTGAATGACCATTTTCTAAAAAGATGCCAAAAAGGTGTGGGGCGGAGCAGGACATTTCCAACTTCTCCTGTCATAAGATACATGCTTATTTTCATTGTAATTGTTCTAATTGCGAGAATTTGAATCCGTTTCGCTTGGAGTTGCCGCTCTGACTGGCCACTCACCAACTACCGTAAAACAATGCGAAAACCACGAAAGGGTCTGAACTCCAAAGCACCCCCCCCCCCTCTTAGTCGGTCCTGGTGGTGTAGTGGTTACCATACTTGTCCCCTAAACCCAAAATCGCGGGTTTGAACCCGGCCAGGATCGATGGATTTTTTCAGGCGTAAAAATCCTAAGTATGGCTTCCTTCGGAAGGGAAGTAAAGCCGTGGGTCCCGTGTCGTACATTTACGGCACGATAAAGAACCTCAAGCTAGAAAGAAGAGACCTCTGAGCAAAATTTGTCGGCCGTTTTACGCCCTGAATTGAATGGGATGCTGAGGACCTGAGATGTTAAAGAGAGTCCACAAATAAATCACATCAAACAAACCCGCCCTCTTCTAGAAGCAGTCAACGTGTCATTTCGAGTAAGAATATTAAAGCTCGTAACACAATAACCGTCCTTTTGATTTTGCGCGTTATTACTCATAGCCAATATATTGTGCAAGTTTGCTGGGAGGATCTTAAGCCGTGGGTTCCATGTCGTAGATTTACGGCTCGTTAAAGAGCTTCAGACCTGGAAAAATAGTTCCCTGAACAAAATTTCCGACCGTTCCATGTCGAAATAAATCCTTAGTTTCCAACTAGATCGCAAAGGAAGCGATGGGCTTACCACCTGTCATTCTGTCATCTATATTGTCAGTAAAGCAGATGATTTCCATTATAAAAACGTTGCTTTATTCTCTAAAAATCATTTAATTTCAGCCATACCTTGACTTCTGAGGGATTCGTCCATGTTCAAATTCAAAAAATTATTAGTTACTTGCTTTTCCAAGAATTATATATAGCTACGGTACAGATAGAAAATACTCTTTAGCACACACACACCCACACACACACACACATATAATACAGCTTTGCTTTTGGTCTATTTTTGACTGATTATTTTTGTTTCTTTACACTAACATTTTAATATTGTTAATTTTGTAATATTGTTTGTAATGACGGAATCTATCAATTGTTCAAAGAAGCTAAAAGTCCTTTCTATTCATTTAATTAAGTAATTTAATATTTATGTACATAATGAAAAACTACCAAAATAAGTTTTAAGCATCATTGGTTATAAGATAATTTTTTTTTTTAGATTTAAGTTAGATTAAATTGAATTTCTAAATATATAATACATATATAACAGAATGAATATAGGAGAGTGTTACTTTCATCCGACATATAATAATGTTAGGTAAAATAGTTTTCTTGTGTAACTATTATTTTATCAACTGTTACTTTCTATTTTCTATGACGAAAACACAGAGGTGAAGAATCCCATCAACCCCGTCAAACAACCGCAGAGAAGAGCATTATTTCCGCATGGATATTATGAACTCACACAAAGTGTTGTAATCTTAATGGCCAGCAGTGTGTTATATTGTATAATTTCTATATTCATTACTTCTTTATGTCTATGACGCCATATATATAATTGTGATATACCTTGTAATGCATTTATCTTGACAAGATAAATGAATGACATGTGATGCATTCTTAACCACAAAATACTTTTAATAACTTATGTAAACTTTTTACGCAGGTATCGGACATTGATAAGCTGAGACGAGGAGATATTTTAAGTTAAGAACAATAACTTTCGCATAAGACAGTGCTTACAGTTTATAAGCCTGGACAGGAAAATCCAAAATGCTTTAAATAAAATACACTACTTCAGAAAAGCTGAGATATGATAGTGTCAGTAATGAGAATCGGGTATTAGCTGCTTATGAAATACGAAATTCAGAATGCAAAATTGGGCACAGTTACAACATAATCAGCCCAGCGTGTGCAAATACAATAGAAATGCATACTGAATACCAAAAGACAGAGTGAATAGGTTAGACCGGAGTTACACGCATTGTCTGCACAAACCTCAAGGACGTCCTAGAGCTCGACGGGAAGTTCTGTCTGAGACAGAGCAGGCTAGCCACCTGTCCTTGAAAAAGAAGAAGAATTTAACACAGTTTACTCAGGTATTTCATGTCTAATTTCATTTTCTTGAAGTAGGCCTAATTTTTGTGGTACAAGATGAGAATGCCAAATAGATTTTGTTCTTTTTATTATTTAGTTTACAACTTTGGGGGTAAACATTCACACTTTAATAAAAGTTTCTACATGGAAAGTTAATCAGATATTTTCAAGCAGTGTGAAATCAAGTTTCTCTTATCTCAAAGATGGCCGTCTATAACCGAATAAGAATATTTGGATGAACAGAATACTGCAAATGAACTTTAGGAATTTATTTCTTTTTCTTTCAGTGCTTCTTCAATTAAAGTTGTACATTCTATGTGATAATATTTCAATTAGTGTGTTTAATATTTCTGAACTGTAATTAATTATTGTATAAAGTATATAAACTGGCAGACCTCAGTTCGATTCCGGTTGGTGTAAGCTGCCTCGGTGTCGTTTTTACCAAGTTTGTCGAAAAAGCAAATAATTGTACCGGGAAATCCGGAAGCATGTACACTTTAATTATTTCAGCATTAATTGTATGCATTTTCCTAACTGTGTAGATATATGGTAAGTGCTTACAAGCAGAAGAAAAGAAGACACGCCAATATGGAATGCATAGTTCGCAATTATACTCGTTCGGCAACAGCGATGACAATACTTATTGCATTACTTCCCATGTACGATTTATTTTTATAAAGAAAACTTTCTCATTGGACTATATGACTTTTATGTAAAATTATTACTAAGCACCTTTTTTTAACCAATCTATTAAAATATTGCTTCAAAGCCTTTTTGATATAATTCTTTAGGAAACATCCTTTAATTCGTTTGTCAATGTAGTACATTTTAAATGTTAATCAGTAAACCTCTAAAATACTACAATTTGAAAAATAAATACAGAATTATTATATAGATATTTGCTGTATTTTTAAAGAGTAACAATTTTAAAAATGTTTCATTGCATAAAGCCAAAAAATTAAGTTTAATATGAAATATTGAAATTATAGAGAGATTAAAAATTGAAAAGGTGATTAAAGAATATAAATATGAAAATATAAGATACAATTATCCAATTATATCATTATTATTAGGCGATAATGGAATCCGGAAAATTACTAATGAAGAAATTGAAACTCTAGAACAAGAACACTATATCGTTTTCAAGGGAATGTTGGAAGTAGGCAGACAGGATGTTATACAAGACACGTTGGACTGACAGTCATTATCAGTCAGTGTAGCTTGAGTAGCCCTGCTCTCTCCTTGCCTTGCCGCTGATCGACGGAGCGACTGACTGATGGTGGTGGGGAGAGAGCGAGACCACACGATATCTCCGTCTTTTTCCTTCTGTCTAGACGGTCTACCAGACATCAGGGCCGCATTTGTTTATCTCAAGTACTACGTGGTTTGCTGATTGTGCGTCTGGTTCTAGCGTTGCCTGGGTGCATTCCATTCGCACGTGGCACGGATCTTCAAAAAATGGCAATAATTTGGTGCTTTCTTGTGGAAATTTGTCCTTCATTGCAAAATCCTGGTCTGGACAGGTTATCGCGCCATAAAGTTGGCTAATGTGGAAAAAATACTTGTGTTACGTAATGTTTCACCCGACCATGAACAAATAAATAGTAAACAGGATTTGTACAGAAATTATAGCGTAATTCCGTATATGTACGTACGCCAGCTCACCATGAAACGCCACATCGCGCATTTTATTGCAGATGTTCAAGTATGCACGTTTAATTCATCCTGTAAAATCATAATGATGTACAGTTTTTATGATATAGGATGCGTCAAGGTGTAATCACTCAATTAGATAATGACAAAACATTAGCAAACAAAAGCGAAGCAGCTAGCAGAAAATAAAAATGGAGCAACAAAATAAAAGTAATAACGATATTGTACAAGATGGAGGCGTAAGATATCATCAGAAGTGATAAAAGTTTAACATTTGAGAGAATTTACAGAAATGCAATAAATATAAATAAGTCATAAGGCATTAAATCACAGACATTATTCTATTTTAACATATTTCACTATTTTTTACTGGATGTGTCTATTATTGGTATGAAAACTGTCATTTAAATACTTTTGCACTCTAGCGATATCAATTCTCAAACTACTCCTAACCTGGAGGACGATAAACTGCCGCTTCTGAATATAATTTATGAGCAGAATTTAAATAAAAGAAGTTAACTTATTGATGTCCTTTCAAAACTTGCCACAAAGCAATTACCTCTAATGAAAAACATTTCTTTGCAAGCTAAGACATGTTCAGCACCACCTACAGCAAAATGAAGGCGACATGCGACAAAATCTGAAATTCTGCTTTCTTCAGCTGAGGCATTTGCAATGTTACATGAGGTCTATGGAGAGTTTTGCTTCCCTATATCCAGTTAGAAATGATTTAAAATGTTTAAAGAGGGAAATGTAATCAATTTCAAAGAAAGGTGGAACAGGACTCCAATTTGTGCTCTAACTGAAAAACAATAACACTACTGCCGTTGTTGCGAGAGAGAGAATCGTCGAATAATAGAAAGAACACTTTCAGAAATTCTGAAGTTTTCCTTGGGGCTCATTCACACATTGGCACATAAGACGTGTTTGTGCACAGTGGGTTGCAATATTCTGGAATAAAAGCAGGTTTGCATGCAGTTGAAGATGGCGTTACAGGAAGATGCAGGGTTAATTTCAAAGGTAACCACTTGGCACATTATTTCGATCCTGAGAGCAAACAGCAAAGCTTTGCTTTATGTGGAAATTCTCGTCATTACCAATAGGAAAAAAAAAGGATGCTTCTGCTGTTAAAGTTGTGGTCATCTCATTTTCAAGGAACGTTTACCAACACACTGAACTGTAACTGGGCTACATCTGCAAAATCATATAACACTATTGCTGAATATCTCACTAAAATCAATGCGTGTCCCTCATCCTCCCTATTTCCCCCGTGTGACTTTTTCGTTTTCCCCCAATTTAAGAAACACCTTCGTGGGAGACATTTTCCTTAATAAGAACCAGCGGTGAAGGCTGCGGAGGAGGTTCTGAAGAACCTGTCCAAAAATGGTTTGCAGCATGCCTTTGAAGACTGGCAGAAACACTGGGACAGATTTACATCCAAAGGGAGAAAGATCGCCAAAATTATGAGGATGAGTGAAGGTATGTTGTCAAAAAAGTTTATCATCATTCTTTATTGAACACCCCTCGTCTAATCGCAGATTGCGTCACATCATGCTATCCTAATATGTCATTCAGAAACAGCAATCATCTTCATTGGTAGCTTTTACTTATTAATTTAAAAAAAATACTTGACTTAACTTGCATTTTGCAGTTGCTAATAAAATAACATTTGCTTTCTTAGGTAAATTGAGCATAACCACCTCTCCAAAACTATAATCTACATCCTTCCATTTCTCCCAGCTCCAAAATCTAATCAATCGTCAAACGAATATCCAATCTCCATAATAAAGTTCTGCACTTTGACTCATTGATAGAGTTGCAAATTTACTCAAAGCTCAATTTCATAAAACATGAGCACCTGACAAAGAATAACTTAAAATTTAAAATCAGCAGCAATAACTAACTCCATAGTAAAGTGGATGATAAAATCGACATCAGAATTGTCTTCAGGAAAATAAAAATAGACTCATCGCAGTTGAATTTTGAAAATTTAAACTAAGAATATTAGTTTTTCAAATTCATCAAATATTAATGATGTTACAGATAAGGCCTTAGATTTTGGAAATTATAGTAATTTTTACATCTTTTAAAAAAGTTCCTTGCAATACAAACTTACTTTATTTTGTTTCCATGTTTTGTCAGAAAGTCAATAGAACATGTACTCTCTTTTTAAGCCTCCCTGGATTTTAATGTGCCCATGTGCCCATGCACATTTGGTTTTTAGAAGTTTTCATTTTAAATTGTATTTTTTCACGTAGACTATTAGAAAAACTTTAAGATAACACTTGTAAAAAATAACTTAATAGTCACTTGCAATAAAATCCAGGTCACAATACCTATGAACCTAAGCACCACCTTTTGTAAACCTGTTATATAGGGGGGAAAAATGAGATTTTCATTAAATTATTTAAACATTCAGTCACTGGAATTCTTAAACAATTTGTTATGTAACAAATAATACAATTTGAAATGCTAAAGTTCTACACGATTCAGTCCGACTTCTCGAACAATCTAATCTAACCTTGAATTTACAGTTTACACAGAGTAAAAATTGTTATGTATAGAGTAGGACCCACTACAAGATATAGTATTTACAAAAAAAACCCTATCAACTTTTTAATTCGGAAGAGGCATCTGAAGTTTATGAAACCCTTAAAGCAAACCTTCCTTCAAACTGCTTAATGCAGTTTAACAGTTATCATACATATCTATGTTTATGAAAATAAATTTGCCTACTAATCTTCTTAGCATATAAACACCATACATAAATAAATGAATAATTGTGACGAAGCTTTCTTTTTGTGCCTTTTTTGATTTAAATACTTTTTATTTTGTGGAATTGATCTTTATAATATATTTTTGTTTTGCAATTTATCCCTTTAGAATTTTTTAAACATTCGCTCTTAGTTTTTGTTAAAAAATAAACTATTAAAATATAATAGTATCTCAAGAGAACAATATAATTAATTCTTTTTTTCAAAGAGTTGTCAACTATCAAGAACAATTGTTGCATGGAAATGTGTAGAGATATACTTTTATCAGGAACTTCTCTATACCCAGTTGAGTTGTTTGTTAAAAGTCATGGAGATTGTTGTCTGAGATTTTCGCAGTTCAATCATTATAGTGCAATTGTGTAAAGATAACAAAATTTAAACGCAGTAAGGCGGCTTTATATCTGCAATGGGTAGCGAAATTCCCATGTTTCAGTAGAGCTATAATAATGTACTACATCTGCAATAAAGCAGTAAGTAAAATTTTATTTCTTGATTTATCCTAGCAAGAGTTAAAATCATGGGATCTTCTTTTCTACTCTACCAGGCGAAAACCTGTCAAAATACAGAGTACAATATACATAGTTGTATAAAATACACAAAAAGGCCAAATGAAAGATGTATGTATAATGCATGTAAATCTTACATATTTTTATATAGTTAGAAAATGGATAAAGATAGAGCTAAAATTTCACTTGTTCTTCAATTATATAATTTTTCTCGAGCACAAGGAAGGGGAGGGGGGCAAGAAGCAAAAAGAGAAGAAAAAAAGGAGGAAAAAGGATGAGAAGAAGAAGAGAAATGAAATACTAATTGTTGTGATTCCTAGAGTTGAGATAACAACTTAATCTACGTTTAAATTTTATCCGATGATCTCTGACTTCAGGAGGAAGGGAGTTCCAGATTCTGGGAACTGACACGCTGAATGATATATACAACATTAAAATATTCTATATAATACAAATGTTGATTAATTTTTTCTGTTTATATAATTTTGTTTCCTTGATGCAAAACTGTCTTAATTTTACTCATATTTATCTTTCACATAAAACGGGATGATTAATTAATTGCAAATGACTACTTAAATAGTTTGTTTAAAGAAACATTCTTGAAATTTAGTTTATAAAATGTGCTATAATTTGGGTTACTCACAATTTTAGCATTCACTAACATTTGTTTATTCTGGTATGAGAAATTACACTATTTTATTTAACTACATTTGTATACTCTTTAACAGAGAGTCGCATTTATCTCAGAAAGTACAAATTGTCCTCAATTGAGGAAATCTTATGCTCCAGCAAATACACACTCACTAGTATTTACCGAACACTTATGTTTATTTCTATTTCATAATGTTCGTTTCAATCGGCAATTCTTCCAACAGAGCTATAATTTTATTCAGTTATCCCTTGTATTCTATATTTTATATATGTTTTTCTAACGTTAGATGCAAGTACAACATAGTATTTTATGTGTTTTTCTGATAGTTTTCAGGTTTTATCGTTTTTTTTTTTTTTTTTTTTTTTTTTTTTGCCTATATAGAGATCCTTAGTTCATTTTAAGCGTCTAAAATAATTGTCTTAACATGTCATGTTTAGTTATGGGTTAACATATAGAATGTAATGAATTGAACTTCATTCCAAATGTTACACTATTCGCGCCAGACTTATCTACCTGTAAAAACACTTCGTTATCAATGACCGAATTTATCTGTTAACCAACCCACAAACTATTGATCCCCTTTAGGTAAAGTCATCACTCCTAACCCGTGTAGATGAAGTTTGATATTCTATATATATTAGAGGCACCGAATGCCAAAAATTATGAACATACTGCCCATTTCTATACGCTGCTCAAAAGAACACCAATGTTTAATTTTATTAGGATGAAATTGCTAAATTTTTTTCCTTCGATTTATTGGTCACTATAAAACAATAAAAAGCAATATATATGAGTATTATTTGCAGCGACGAGTGAAACAAAAGATGCATTTGATATTGAAATGTTTCATGAATTGTAAACGTCAAGTTTCCAAAAACCACTCCACAACCACGTGCCACCCGACAACAAAACTACCGTGAAAACGTCCTTATTGCATATTCTTCAAAAAAAACCACGCTTAATGGGTTACAGCAACATGACAACCCAAGACAAATTCAAATTCGCTCTCTCTAGTACGCTCAACTATGCTCAGTTGGCCATTAAAATTGTAACACACAGTTTATGTTCATAATAGCCATGTGGAAATGACGTCTCATTTTCTAGTTCGGTTGTTTGATGGTCGTTGGGACCCTTCAGGTCTATGTGTTCGTCCTACCTCCATCCACTGATCTCATATTCGTTTCACTACGAACGCGTTTCGTTCAACACGAGCACCACTTCCTCGGGATGACGTTCAGCACTCTTGGTATGCCACAATTCCCCCTTGATCAAATTCAGATCGTTTCTTCTGAGATAATGTGAGGTCAGTTTAACGTGTCTCTTATGGGCGTTACAATTTTAATGGAAAGTGTAGTAACAAAACCACATATCATCACCATCAGTGCCAGAATCTCACGCAGCAACAAAACAGATCACATATATAGATGATACAACTGTTGAAGCGATTTAGTTTCGGTCCTAACAATTAGAGCCAAATTATGAGACTGTTTCTTTATGGCCCGAAGTTGGGCGCCAAATTATGAAGCGGTTTAGATGATTACGGTTAAGTACACCAAGTTGGGCTCCATTTCTGAAGCGATCTGTTGTCGATGTCGAGTAGCCCCACGTTGTGATGCCAGATTTGGTAGATTGATTAGTGGTTGCTTCTGTGTTGTTGCCCACTCTTCAATGACAACAATTTCTCAGGGTGAATTATGCTATTTTGTTGATACATACTCAAACAGGACTGGGAGAGACATTCAATAGTAGAAATAAGCACGCGATGCGACAAAATGTGTACATATATTGATACTTATTTATATTCTAAATCTTTCGCGTCCTCTGGTGTTTTGCGTACAATAAACTTAGCTGCGTCTAATACAAATAACTTAATGCGTATTCACTCAAGTAATTGTTTTTGTGTATTCAGCCACTAAGTATGAAATCATTTTATAAATTATGTAACAATTCTAAGCAACCATAAAGCTTAATAAACACGTTGTTCAGAATGGCAAACTGTCTTCTCTGTTTTGTTTTTCTCAGTTGATATTAGTAAATCTAATGGTAGCCACTGTAACAATCGATTTTCGTCAATTTCATTCTCACGGTTTCTGAATAGACAGGTATTTATTAGTAAGTGAAACATTTTATACAATTGTTAATAATCAGCGCGCAAATTTAAAATGTATATTGCTTTTATCCTTACTGTATTCATGAAGTAGTCTAAACCCGTATTTGGCTCTTCTTTATTATTACTGACAATCGACATTCGTCTGTTTCTAGATGACTTGAAAAGGTTAAGTATTCATAATGTAAATATACAGTTAATACAAGATTGTAAGCCATTTTTACGGGAATTATATTTAAATTCTTATTTTATTCGTGAAATAGTCCTAGTAAATATCACTGGAGGGTATGAGCTTTCCAGGTAAATTCACTGACTACGTACTTTAATTTATCGGCAATCTCAGACCCTCTTGTGATGTTACTTATGATAATTAGGTTTGTAACATAAATATTATATTATATTTATATTTCAGTGGGGTTGGACAGCAAGAACCATTTCACTGTCTAGAATATGCAATAACCAGTCTATCGATAATCTTTAACTTCTAATGGGCATCTTAACTCAGATTTACTTATACGTTAACAGGTTTTACTTGTGGTAGCTAGGTATGTTTAAGCGTGACTCCGAATTAAATTTCGATCCATCACTGACTGGTTCCTGGAATCGATATAGCGTCATCTTGATGGAAGGCGACTAGTCTAGCCACTTGCTACGGCGCCAACCATTATGTAATTGAAATTCAATCTGCTTCAAAATGATACTTGGATATACATAGTTTATCAACACAGTGGAATTAATCCAGTTGGCATCGGCGCAATATCTCTCATGTGCATGCTGATCTTAAAACTTAAAAACCTAAGCTTTTTCGTGGGAATTCAGTTTTAATTATTCAGCTTATTCTTGAAACTTAATGCTTCTTCTTAGGGTACGAATTCCAAACACATGGTCTGGGGCTATAGAATTGTCAACCTTAATGGTGAAGC
This sequence comes from Metallyticus violacea, assembly GCA_030762175.1. Lineage (NCBI taxonomy): Eukaryota > Metazoa > Arthropoda > Insecta > Mantodea > Metallyticidae > Metallyticus > Metallyticus violacea. The sequence goes on from CM060834.1 coordinate 60,991,752, forward strand.
CTGTGCGACATAGCTAACTCACTGGAAGGAATGTCGTAGTATCTGAGTCTACAAACAGCCTGGCAATATTTCATCAGTGCTTCCAAAAAAAACCTACACTGACCTCAATAACTGCGATAGACTGGGATAAATATCCAGCTTTACTTATGTTCCAAATTCTTTCTGGTCTATCTTCTCAGCCACTAAGGTTTATCCAATGGGAAAATTTTCAATCAAAAGCAGATATACAAACTCATTTAGTAACGCTCTACAGATGATAATAACGCATTTTGGCTAATACCTAAACGCGTTCTCTGTGATCTAACAGTGTTAATAACTTTGCATAATGGAAATCAAATATTTACTGACCTTATAGCTATCTACTAAAACCCCTTTCATTGACAACAACATCAAGTAATGAAAGTAAAATGAAATTCCGGGAAGTCAATTAAGTTAATGTGCTGGAGGGAGTATATTTTACAACTTCGAAAGACGTATTTTATGTTTTCATAAAAAGCTATAAAAATTCTCCTAAGGCCATAATCATATACCAGAGTTAGTTTAAACTAACTTTAACACTGCTCTCAGAATTATTTGTTACTTTCCACAACCTATTAAACAAAAGGATTAGCATCGAACTACCGACCGATAGATTCATTGCTTAGCTTATCCAAGCGTTTTGAAAAAAAAAAGAAAAGAAAAGATTCATGGTTATGTACTTTCTTTCAAGCTCAACATAATTACTTCTCTTTTCAGCTTCATTTTCTTCCAGATACTGCATTAATTGCTAAGAATTATATAGTTCATAATAATCAAAGTGTCAATGGAAAGGATAGTTTCACCATTTTGGATATTGCCCAGGTCATTTATTAGACATAGTAATAAATGGTTTACTACGAAATCACGCCGATTTTTCTTTTTAATATAAACAATTAAAACGTTTTATCGAAATATCAGTTCATACTATATACTGCTGGTACTCGAGCCATCACTGCAAGCGTTCCACAAGGTTCCATTTTGGCAGCTGTTCTATTTAGTCTGTTCGCCGACGACGTTCCTGATTTGTATTCTGCTAGCATTGCTATGAATGATACCGCACTCTTCCACTCATTTGTAAACATAGACACTGCAGCTGAGACTCTCCAGACATCGTTAGCGCAATTATCACAATGGCGTATCACATGATGCATTTCTGCCAACCTCTCTACACTGAAGTCTAAACTCTCCATATCCAACAACACTGTAACTTATAAGTATATGAGTTTCAGAGATGTGCATTAGGTAGATTCAAAGGTTGTGTATTGAAATTATAAGTTGATAGCTAATGTTAAGTGTATATAAGAATATTCAGGACAGTGTAAGAATTTCGCGAGCTTAATGCTGGCGATGGGCTGTGTCTAAGCTAGTAGAAGACCATAATACCTGCCAATGTGTTATTTTATTTTATTTTTTGCCTATTTTGGATCCTATTACCCATTTTAAGGTTTACAACTTATTTTTTTGTCAATTTTGGATTGTTATGGATGTTTTCTGTGATTATTTACTTATTTTAAAAAGCACATAGAGAATTTCAACAAATCGAAGTGAAAGCAGTTATAAAAATTAAATAGCATGTTTACCTCACAAAAACATCTATTGTGAATCTTGTTATACATTTATTTTTTTAAGCGTCAAAAACTTTCTCCTGAATCCATTCATTTAAGCTGTATAAAATAGCAGAACGTTCATTAGTGAGGGGAACGCACGGTTACCTCGGGCATACGAATACCAGGAAATAGAGAGGTTGAGGGAAGTACTATAGTGTTGAATAGTTCTAGCGAATGACCTGCGCGAGACAATTCTAGGAAATATGTAGCGGGGGTAACTTCTCAGATGCATAAATGTAACAAACAATTGCAAACGGTACAGCTGTGCAATAAACCGTCCCTACAGTGTGTTCAGTAAGGAAGTAAGAGATATGCTAACCTGATTCCCCTATAAGCGCTAAATAGAAAACGAACTCGAATAGAAACCACTGCGCATCTCTTGCTGATTTGCCAGGACAATTCAAAACGACTTTAATTTGTTTTGATCAACATTTCCATGATGCCTGAAAGGTAAATGTCCTGTTGTAACTGGTGTGAATCCTTCCGAAATAGCTTGTTTTAAAAATGCTCCAATCACTTCAGTAGAAATAGAACGTTCTTTTTCCATTATGAAAAATGTTCTCTCTGACCAGCGGCTGACTATGAGAGTTGATACCTTAAAAAAAATTGTTATTGTTGCTTCCAAGAAAAATAAGCTTAAGCACTTTAACTGTGTGATAAATAAATTATTAAGTGCCTTTTTTGAGCAGTGTTTAACGCCCGCTTTTACTACTGAGGCACCACAGGCGGTAACACTGATGATACATGAGATGAAATGATATATTCGGAAAGGATATATTTTTTTAAGGAAGGAAACGTTCCAGGCCTAAGTTTAGGGTGCCTCCCCGGCATTTGCCAGTGCCTCCTGAACACGAGTCCGCGCCTTAACGACGTCGGCCGCTCGTGGCGGTCGATTTATTAAGTGTCATAGATACCTATTTTCAATAATAATGAATGGTACTAATCTCGGTTTTTACTTTTAGTAAATGTTTATTTTAATTATGTTACTGCCTATTTTCAGTATTTCAAGTGCCTTTTTTGCTGCCTATTTTAACGAAAATAAATGCCTGAACTTCCGGGCTCTGGTTATTACAATAGTGACGTAAGAGTCACTAATGTAATAACTATTGTAATTGAGTCTAGTCATACGTTAAGTACATCTTCCGGAGCGTGTTATCTTTGCACTCGCTTTTGAGCGAGTAAACAAGTTATAGACATTGAGCTATTAGATTTAGCGATAATAAGTATGAAGATGTGAATAGATTTTCATAGTTTCTCATATATGAAACAGTATTTTGATTTCTTTTAATATGACTCTAAAATATCTTGAAACTAATCGCACAGTACACGTTATGTACTTCGTAATCTCAATTGGAATATCAAAGCCATACAACTACTCCTTTTGGCTTTACACTATGTTACTCTTTTTGGGGGATCAGGCATTAAAACTCACATTTACAAGCTCCAAGTACTGCAAAATAAGTTCCTTCAATGTGTTGTTATTTATTTTCAGGAAGCAACAAGCGTCTGAAATGCCTCCAGACAAGAGTGCCTTAGTTTTCATGAATTATATTAATTCAATTGAAAAACAATTGTGTGATATTTTCACTAATTAAGACTCAGTTGCAATGTGCAACTTTCCCGAATACCTGAACATTTCAGCATTTTATTGCTTCTCGTAATTTTCCTTTGGTTGTCACTAACTGGGTTTTGCACAAAAGTAGTGGTTTCGTGACGTGGTTAGAGAGCTCATCTTCCATTGTGGCAAAATCCCTTTGGAACTTATGATGGACAAAACAGCTTTTTAAGTAGATTTCGTGCCACAATTGTTCCATCACTTCAAACTCGATGTAGTTCCTGGAATGTGCATTACACTCATGTTCCAGGTCTACATTATCTTACACATGTGTTGCAATTACTATTATTATTTCTTCTCTTAAAGTGAAGATCAGCTTTACTGTTAAATGGGTTGTGTAATGATGATCTTGTCTAGGCACATTATTATTATTATTATTATTATTATTATTATTATTCACCATCATCTCCACTGAGAAAATGTCCCAGCCTTAAAAGTCCGCTACAATACAATATCCATAAGTTCTTGTAAAAATTAGGCTGACATTACCCCCCCCCCCCAAATGCTGCTACTGCGGTTATAGTTAATATTATTTATTTTAAAAGTTGATCTCTCCTGTCGACTACCAAAGTCTCCGGGACAATGAATGAAATCAAGAAAATGACGACATAAGCTAAAAGTGTTTTAGTGTTAGAAAAATATTCTTAAAAAGCCTTGCTCAGCCAAATTGTAAGAGTAAAGCTTGAAAGCCAGGTAAATATATTGAACATAAAAAAAAAAAAAGAGGAACGCTAAATTTGACAAAAGAAAAGAAAGGAGGAGACAATTATCGTCTTTTACTAAAGCCTCGTAATTAACTTTAATTTTGTGACAAATCTTGCTTTTAAATGTAAAACTAACCTCTCTCTCGTACACTTATACACCTGTACAAAGGGGAGGGGGATAGAAAAAGGGAAGAATGCAACGAATAAATGTGCTGCGTTTGTGTGTGTGTGTTTTTTTTAACGTACTAAGCAAACTTAGATTAAAGCTTTGCACATAATATTTGATAATTAAAACAAATAAAGATAATTTAAGAAGTGCCACCTAAGAAGCAATACAAAATTAAAAATTAGAGCTCTGAGTTCAAAACAATTTTGACATAGAAGATCAAAGAGAAGATACCAAAAAATATCAGTAAAACAAAACGGGTAGCCCTAAAACACTCTGTGGGTGTCATTTAATGCAGCAATGACAGATGTCAGCTTTCAAGATGCTTAAATTAATTATTGCTAAACATTTTCTAGAAGTATCTTTCTCCAGAGCGTAACACTTTCACCTCGCTTCTTCGGTCTTTTTTATTTCCCCGTTAGAGATTCTAAAAATAACATAGTGCATGAACCAAGTTTTACTGGTGTTCCAGTCCATTGATCAGCCTCTATGAGTAAAAAGCAACGGGAGATAGTAACCAAATACTTCAATCCTAAGAGGATATCACGAGAAAATTGAATAGGAAAGCATATCACCGCGAAATATTATCAAATGTAGCGAGCCTTACGTATTTCTGCAAACGCCTTGCAAAGCGCGGCCTGCCAGAAATAATTGCAGTGACAGTATCAAGCGAGCAGTTTTCGCAGTTTCAAGAAAGCGAGCCGAGTTAGCAGTTTTCTGCAAAATTGGACTCGTGGGGGCCGCAGACTGTATGTGTGCTCAGTTCTTGGGGTAGTGATTCAGAACTCTGGCATAGAAGTGATGAAAGAAAAACAATAAGGATCTTACGTCACCTGGATATACAGGCAGTCCTCCCCTCTTTCCTCTGGCCCGCCGTAGTCACCTCAACACGACCTTGTCTGGCTAGTTTAGATTCCCCTTCCGTCGCTCGCTCGCTTCCATCAAACTACCCAACGCCTTGTTCACACAGGGACGTTTGTGTTGCTAGGAGAGCTCCGAGGTTGCACAACCTGGATTCTCGCTCTTCTTTTATTTGGAAAGAGATGGTAGCATATTGCCGGCAACGCTCAAATGTTTTCTCTAAGACAGACTATTCATATCAGTTTGATAATGTAACCAGCTCATTCACCGCAAGAGCAAAAAGAAAGAAGCAAAAATAAATGGAACAAAGTTAAGCATAGTGATGATGATGATTATTGCTTAAACGGCGCAAAACAACTAGTCATTAGCGCCCAAAGGTTAGCATGGCATTTAAATATATCTTAAAATATCAATAAACTCTTTAAATCGTAGCATTAGCAGAACCTGCTGCGTATTGATTACGAAACTCTTGACAATGATATGTCATTTCTAAAGTATATTAATGAACGATTCACACTATGGTAAGCATATTGAACCAATGTGAATAACAGCGTTTTCAAGAATTCTGTAACTGTTAACGGCTTTTACGGGAAGAAACATTTTAGCAGGATGTAGTTAAACCCAGAAATTGATTACAAAAACTGAATTAGTCCAAATTAATAATTTTGACGAATATTCATTTAATTTTAATTCAACATACGTTGGACATAACGGAGAAAGGATAGATGTATTTTATTTTGAAAATGTATGTAAAACTGTTACAAGCAAGGGCTGGTTTTATTTTTATGATAATACGCAAACTGCTAATATACGAGTATTTATCTAAATAAATTAATTATCTATGATGTCCTGTGATTTCATTAAGTGCAAACACAAGCAGACTGCAGATAGGTAAATTGAGAAATTAGGATTTTCATATTATGAGTGAAAATAGCTGCCATGCATACCCGTAGACTTTATACGTGCATGTTTTTGCATTTATCAAGTATTAGACATTTTTTGTTTCTTACCAGAAATATGCAAAACAACAATTTGATTGTGTTAGATAATATTTTTAGGTTTTATACAGAATATTTAAAAAAAATGCAGAGCATGACCTCAGGAATGTGTTCCTCACATGTACAAAATTAAAATACATTATATCAACACGAGTTCTGGAATGCTTGCTTCCAAGTTTCTAAGGGAAGGCTATAACATCCCTTTTAAAAGACGATTCCTAAAATACTTCTTAAAATCAACATGCCTGATTTCTTGGCCAAGTTCTTCCTCCCTCTGAGTTAAATCCTCTGGCTTTCTACTTGAAATCATTGTTGTATATGTTTCTGAGACCACAGCCCGTAGTCTAGCGGTAGTGTTTGCTCTTCTGAGTTCATGCCCGTTGAATTTGTTTTCTAACTAGAATTTCCATTCAGATGAACGTCTGATAAAATTAGGCCAAAAATGTTCTGAATTTATTCGGCCAAATTATCAATTATTATTCATCATTTGGTACAATAGAGCTTAAAGGTCCCAGTGTCTTTAAGTTTATGATGTGCGGAATGTTGTTGCGCAACAAACCAGGAACTGTGTACCGTCTCCTGGGGGAAATGAGACGTCGAAAGATGGTGGACATTGGCTAGATCTACATTCGGGCAGAAGTGCATATTTTGAGCATTTATTCTAAGATAAGGTGAACATTGAACTACAAAGATAAATCTAAAAAATTAGGAACTACGCTTTCTGGACCCATGTTGATAAAAGTATATATGAAAAACTCTCTCCTCAAGTTATGCCCTGCAGTTTTGTAACGCCCTGTATAACACATCAATTTTCATCAAGGGTACGTTTTTTTTTAATGTACAGTAGATATAACTAACTGCGATTTTTACAGTGTTGTTTATTTGATTTCTTGAAAACAATTCACCTATGGCATTTTGAAAGTTTGTTCTTCGTATGTACAAAGATAGACGTTTGTAATAAAACAAGAGAGTTGTTTTTAGATAACTAGTAGTAATTATGTTAAACAATTAGCATAAAATGTATGCTAGTTGTTAACAATTATTCTTCTTTAACCTTACCATTGAAAAATTACATTGATGATTCCATTATATTACTGCTAGATTAACCAAATGTTACAGAAAACCATAACTAGTCTTGTTTAAATAAAACTAAACACGTTTATTTGTTTGTCTCGCCAATTTATAACAAATTGTAATTGTAATTGGCATTCTGAAGAATACAGTCTGCTTTTCTTGTGCCAAAATAATGAAAAACACCTAAGTGTCTGTTTACAGGATCTCATATAGTCTACAATCTTTCTGGGTTGCTTTATTCAATACTGTGAGAAGATTACCAATCCTAATGACATAATAAAAATAATGCGATGCGTTCAGCTACTTATTTATATTTATTGACGTGACAAGTGAGTGTTTTTAAACAACGCAATATATGCTAAATGTTACCCACAAAGTTAAAAGGATGAAAGCTGGGTTGGTGACACTTGTTCAAAACACAAATAAACATTCTTTATGAAACTATGATGAAACATGCCATTTCTTTTATCCAACGCTATAAAAATGTTAAATACTATCTCTTGTAGGTGGTGCACCATCTTCCTAATCGCTATGAATGGCCCAGTTGAAAGTGCACCGCGACAGAAGCGGCGCGCGGCTTTACTTTCTCCTTCCTGCAAGTCAGCCGTCGCTGCAGTATGCACTTTTGTCTGCAGGCCCCCTCCCCCACTCTCCTGGGCGGCAGCGGGGAGCGGCTTCACACCCTCCCTGCATCGAGCGCATTGGGGCTCGTCTCTTGCGAGAAAGTTTCACCTTCAGGAACCAAATTTTCAACAGGGTCTACATAAATATGAATTTTGTATTGCGTGCCCTAGTAACCTAGCGTTAAAACATTGTGTTATGTGTCTTCTGGGGAAGAGACGCTTGTTTTGTTAATTTCTGTTTGTTTTTTATCTACACTTGGACATGAAGTCAATTTATTGGGTATTACTAATAACTGCTAACGCTCAGAGTTCATCTCTTTTATGGTTTTATTATTTTCACGTGAAATTAGATGCGTGGCTTACACTAGTATGTCCATCTAGTATGACACTCCTTTTTGTCTCTATATGTGATTCATAAAACGTGACTTTCCTGTCCTTGACAACTGTTTGGGCTCATGAAGTAAATATTGGTTTTCTTTAAGATATATATCATAATATCATTCTTCTCTTCTCTAGTATCACTTGATACTCAAATAACTATTAGCAAGTATAGTCCTTAAAAAGGTCATATTTGCAAGTTTCTCGAACAAAAGGAATGGTGAAATATTTGTCCATAATCAAAACATTTCAGCATATAAGCAGTTAGTACAAATAAGGTATTTGCAATAAAAAAAATATTTTGTTTACAATTTCTTTTTCAAGTGCATTGATTTGACTTTTTCACATGCTATAACATTTCTATTTATCACTATTTATAAATGTATTAACAAACAGTGTAGAAGCACATTAAAAGTTAAATAAAATTGTCATCTATGAAAACGAAATGTGAAATGAAATATAACACGATAAAAAGATGTATTGTGTTTCTTCTGTTCCTCTGCTTCTAAATAGTTGAAAACGTTACTCTATGAATTCATGGGCATTTGTAACTTGATAACAACACCAATATAAATTCTATCACACCTTCATTAACTCGTTTATAATTTTTCTTTAAATTAAAAGTAAGGTATATTTTAAATTTCTATTCCGTATTTTTCATAATCTCTCTGGAATATTGAAAATCCGAACACTGGCTTGTTTGCAGAAGATACACAAAAGAAACTAGTTAGCTTTTATAAACAATTGTTGTATGCAGAATAAAGTACTGCTCGTTTTTAATGTTAATCCCTTTGGAGCATACTTTTCAGTAGTTTTTGGACGATATTTTGAAGGAAAAGTTATGCATGGCTGGTAATTAATTATACCATCAAATCATATCACAAATTAATTCTCAGATCAAAATACTAAATAAATAAATAAAAAAATAGAATAAATAAAAATACAAAAAATGTAACTTGCGAGCTCCTGTTCACAGCATTGTGCAAGAAGAACATAATGACCAGGGCACATGTTTTTTGTTAAATAATTTTATATTTGCAAACAAATTTTTTATTGTAAAAAATATATCCTACTCTTGTAAAACATTATATTTAGTCTTTTGTTCCATAAATATTGTACAAAACTTCAGGGAATATGTCGCACTAGGTTAAATTATTTACTAAATATGAACAATGAGATATTAAACAAAGAGCAAAAGTGCTTAAATTCAGTCACTGACTAAAGACATTTAAAAGAACTAAGGCAAAACATTGTTCGAATTTTGATGCATGGATCGGACAGACTTGTCTCTGAACACAATATTTTGGGATAGAGGTTATAGGAAGCATTTTGCTGCCTGGCGCTTTAACTTCCTGCTGAAGAATTAGAATAATTTAATTTTAAAGTTTTATTGGATTTAAAATATTTCAAACGGTTCTGAGTTACTTATGAATCTACTAAAAGGCATTTTCAACATTAAACTGGATGATTAATAGTAACAACCAACAATTTTTAATAAGGTTCATCACTAGATTTCTCCATTTGTCTTTAAAGATACAATTAATGTAATATAGACTTGAAAGTTGGTAATATGTCTGAACACTCGTATTATGGATTAATGTTAACCTTATGCAAAAGTCACATCTACAAATTTAAAAGAGCAACTTAGACTTTTTAGTACTAAGGTCAACATCAAGTGGAAGAGAGATATTTTAAACAATGTAATACAAGACTTTAAAGAGGGATCAGATGACTGTAGTCAACTGCTAGTTTACTGGTTAAAATAGCACACATTTCTTGCTGTCTGAAGCAGCAGCTTACATCTTCATAGTCGTCACTTGACAAATAGATGTCAGAATACGTGGATCCCGTTCAAGTTGCATTCCCCAATAAAAACCATTTATGAAAAAGTTGGAATATGAATTGACCAGTTCTCCAATGGCAGAAATGTGAATTTAAAACGATAATAATACAACTTTCAATTACTGAGATGTCTCATATTATCATAGAGTAGGTGAAGTTTAAATTTAGTATGGATGTTTGATAATTAATATTTACTCTTCTATATAAATAAAACCAAAACACTTTTTTCTCAACGTTTCAACATGTAACTCCCTTTTTTAATCTTCACTGGCTCTTTTCTTCCTTTATTGTATATTATTTCTTGCTTCCTCTGTCAGAGAGCGTCTAAATCCTGGTATTTGCTTTTTGACTTCTTGAACGTGAAATTTAAACCTTTTAGAAGCTTTAAATAAAAGCAGCAATAAAAATCAAACGATTACAATCATATTACCTAGATTCGTATGTATATATATATATATATATATATATATTCTTCTCAGTAAACCAATTGAAATTAGACAGAGTTTTCTTCTTACATAATCTCAACTATCAATTACGTGCATGCGTAGTGATAGCAGTATTTAGGCTGCAAAAATGGAAACTCAAAGAAATGTGAAGGCATTATCTTCTAGTGATTAAGTAGCAGAGGAATAATTCCTTAAGGAATGATTAATATTTTATCACACATTTTGATAACTCAATAACAATTACGTTTAATTATAATGTATAAGAGCCCTATACTATCAGGAACACGTAAGCAGAATTAATGTACAAGAATATACCTATCATTTAGGCTTTTGACTCTTTCTTCGGATCTGTTCGGATTTATTTATCGAAGAAAAATTAAAAACAGCATGTAGCTTATATACTGTCATAGAGTGACGCCGTTTAATAATTTAAAAAATAAAGTTAAAGTCATTAACAAGTGCTAGGAAGAGGTCAATCATCAATAATAACTAAATTAGAGTAATTTATTAAATAATATTTTATTTTTATGAAAATGAGAGAGCAATTTTCTTGCCATGTTTTTCCTCAAAATAAACAGTAATTAAACACCTTTGCAGGATCAAAAAGCATCCCTGCATTTATTCAAGGGATACTTCAGTATTTACACTTGCAACAAATTAGGTATGGAATGGGTTGGCCATCTTAATTGTCCTGCCCATCCTATCCACTTTTTAGCAAACAATTGGACCCTCCTTTTTAAAATATTTTTGGCGTTTTTGCCAGAATTTCGCATGCCATATAACGGCAGCATATTGTTTACAAAGACACTGGAAGTTTACGCTTTATTTAATGACTAATAGGCACGTATCACATTAAATACTGATAAAATGCTGACAATACCGAGGAAATTATACTCAGAACAATGCTTTGTTGCAATATGTACCACACAGTATGGGCATTGAGCATTGGTTTGGTGAACCTAATTATGAATTATTGTAACCTTTTTGTTTAAAAGTTCTAACTGAAATTATAAATATTTACTACGAGGTTTTTAATTCTCACAATAGCATTACTAAGATCCGTAAAACTAAGGGTTCTATTTGATTTAGAAAATTACCCGTGTTTAAGAACAAACGATATTACAAATGTGAACAACTTGAATTACGCCAGATACAAATTATAGAAAAAAGAAACAAAAAATATATATTACAAACGTTACAAGCAGCAGCAAAAATGCAATTTATTTTTATAATTCATCACTTTTGCTTTCTTTGCTTTTACATCCTTTATCGCCTGTTGTGCTGGCACATCAGAAAAATATTTAAATCTTTCTTCTAGTGGATTAGCAGAATTTAGGAGTTTAGTGACGTTTATTTGAAGTTAACAGTTTTAACGCTAAATCACGAACAGTTTTCGGATTATTTGTAATTGCAAAAAAATCTTTGTTAAATTTATTTTTATATTAAATTCATGGTAAAACTACGCGTGAAATTAGTCTTTCTATGCATAACTTAGAATATATGTTTTACTAGCTTTATTAGGTGTGAGTTATGTAAAGAGCAAACACAACGTAAATAAATACTTTAAGCACTAACTTAAAGCCAAAAGAAAGTCTTGTTCGCTCTTCGTTGTGTGAAATTGGTTACAGGCGTATTTTCAAACCTAAAAGTGAAATTAATTTAGTTATCATCTCGTGCTAAAAGTGAAATCTCTATAGAGGTGCAGAATTAGTAGCAAGCTACACAGGTATGCTCGCTAGAAACGTGGACGCTAGGGATGTCCAAAGCGTAGCATAATGGCGGAGGACGTTGCCACCTGTACAAAGAATAACGACCGTTCCAAGGTTAAGGGCCTAGTGAAATTTGGTTGATGCAACCAGTGCAAGCTGCCTCCGCGCCGCCTTGCAGTTTGAGGTCAGGGTGGGGTGGGAGGTGCCGTGCCGTGCCGAGCCCCGTCTGGGGGTCAGACGAGAGAGCAGGAGGTTCCCCGATCGATGCCAGACGGCGGCTAGGCCGTGACGTGACTAATCTTCTCTTCTCCCCGCTCCCGATAGAGAAAGGAAGGGCGGACAGACTGTCAGGTACATATACACACACACCCACCCATCCACCCCTCTTAATGCCAGCCTTCATATCCAATCTTTCATAAACTCGCCTCTTGCTTTCATGAAACACAAAACATCTGGACAGAAACTAGCCTTCTTTACCTGTAGATTACTAAGAATTATTTTCAGTTATATGAAAACAGATGGACACAGAAAACGGAACACTTTGTTTTTGCTTTTATTTGAAAATGTATATACTAAATACTCTTTTTCTAATGTTTGAAAAGATAAACGCTTTTATGTTACGTCATCAGAAAACGCTTGTCATCTATCAAACATTAATATTCAATGCCAATAGCTTAGCTCTGCAGGAGAGTGCGTTGTTTGTTTTTTTTTTGTTTTTTTTGCAACATCTGGGCTCCATGACCCCGGGGACCAGAATCATTGCCTGAGCTCAGGAAAAAACCCGGTTAAAAACCTCAGCCAGGTAACATGACCCAAGCAAGATTCGAATCTGCGGCCCTTGCTTAACCTAGCCTCCAAGCATGAATTATTTTCACTAGATTAAAATTTTTATATCAAATGGCTATATAACTAATTTGTTGCATTTTAATTTCAACTGAGAGAGTAATAAGTTAAGTTGCAACAGAACCTAAGAGAAATGCTATCGCGTCTAATAATCATAGTGTTAAATCCCCTTTACACTACTGAGGCATCTGGCGGAAAGGTTTCTGTTATGTGTATATATAATAAAGAAACATCTTGTTTGCACGCAACAACTTAGTGGTCATATATCACTTCAATCTGTGGATCCTATAATGAGTAGAGTTAGTATAAGTTCAGCATGTACATTTCGTCAAATATTACATACATTATGTATGTTTTAGGAAACTGTCACTATTCATATTTACACATTTTAACTCTGGTGTAGCGTTTGTCAGAGATGGTCATTTTTACATAGTTACATTAAAATGCTATCTTAGAAAAATACTTATAAACGGTAACTTAAAATATTTACATCTATAATATTTGAAAAAATGGTAACTTAAAGCATTTACATTTACTATAACTACGAATTCGTTCAACGAAGAAAAATTAGTACACTAGTTATTAGTACACTTATTTTTTTATTGTATGAAATCCTCCTTGGTATAGAAGGTGTGAGTGATAAAGTATCTTTTTAATGTTAACCTGAACTCATTTTTAGTATGCAGTTCCTTTATAGACGGTGAAAGTGAATTAAACAATACTAGATCATTGTCTCGTAGTAAACACCTTTTTGGAGTGCTTGCAACTTGATTCTGTGTAATTCCTGCTTGTGTTTGATATCTTTGCTGTGTATATCTGAGTTTTTATGAATACTTCTGCGCTGTCTATTACAAATACCAATATAATTAGAACGTATTCGCAAGCTAATGGTAAAATTCCAAATGTTTTGAATAGTGGTTTACAATGAGTTGATCGTTTTACCATTGCCATTATTTTTATTACTTTTTTATATAAAAATGCTTTTTTTTAGCATTTGCTGAATTTCCCTAAAACATTATTCAATAAATCATCAAAGAACGTAAGTAAATATAATATACTGTTTTAGGGTGCTCTTATTTATAAAATTAACTATTGACCTGATTAACAGTCGAGCTCAGTTTGGATAAAATCCAATCAATGTGATCTTTCCAATTTATATTATGATCAACCATAAGACCAAGAAATTTTATGTTATTGAATTCAACGATTTCATCGCCTTCATATTGTATATTTAGGTCTGCAACGTTTTTATTTTTGTATGAAAATTAATATATTTAGTTTTTTTTCAAAATTTATATGAATTTTGTTGCTGTCAAACTAGTAATTTGGTGTACTGAAAATATCGTTGGATAAATCTGAAAGGCGACTGATTTTGTATTCTTTAATTCTAGTATAATGTGCCAAAAGAATTGATTAAGCATGTTAGTTCATTGATATATACTAAAAATAATAATGAACATAAAATAGAACCTTGAGGAACACAGTGCTTTACTAATGACCATTCTGAGTACGCGTGGTTTTACCTGAAAAGTTTATTATAACCTTTTGATATATATGATGCAATCCATTGATAACCTTTGTTCTTTATACCATAATAGGATACAATTTACTCATTCTTTTGGTGATTTTAAGTTACAGAATAGAAGCTTTTGCAATGTAAATATGAAAGTAAGAGCAACTTCGGTCTATGTCGCTGGATCGATAACCTGAGTGTGAGTTTATGTTACCTTTCTAGAAGCTTTCTATAGCCTTTATGCATTAATTTCTTTTCAGTGGATACGAAGTTTGAAGTGGTTTTTGTTTTATAACTATTCCTAAACACTATGTAAAAAGTTATCTTACTCAGAATTACTGGAATTTTTTAAAAGTGGTGTTTAACCTCCGTTTTCACTACTTTGGTATGACATGCGGTGTACACGGTGATACATGATATGAATGATAAGTTGGGAAACGATTTTTTTTATTTGGGAAGGAAGGTGTAAGTTTAGGGTACCTACCCGGCATTTTCCATTTATAAACACTGAGGAAATCTAGATAAAAACTCAAGTCAAGAAGGAAGGTTCTTGCGTGAATCGAACCCCAGACCTCCCATTCACAAGTTTGTGCCTTAACGATCTTTACCACCGTGTTGATTTATTAGAAGTTGCGATATAATGGTATTGCCTAGTTTCTCTGTTGCCAACCAAACTGATTAGAAATTATTCTTTCATCTCATCCATTAGGAAACGGTTTAACTTTGAAATATATGGGACAGGGTAACGAGACAGGAGTACAGCCACAAGTACAAGGAATGCGGTTACGCAACTAAGGCCATCTATAAGCAAAACTAAGAAAACTAAGAAGAGCATGTACCGTCTTCAAACGTGTGTCAATTCCAGGTATAGCATTTCTCTGACCACAGACAGTTTCCTAACTTTGGCGACGAAACAAACTTATGATTGCAAATGTTCTGAAGTTTTAATTAAATAACTTCTGTGTGTGTTGTTACATCCACCAAAGCGATATTGTATTCTACCACCGCAGATTTCAATGGTGTCACGATTAAGGCCGAGGCAAAACCAGTTTACAGTTAAAGGCAACTGTAATCGCAGATAAATTCGTCCATTGCAATGCTAGCAGTTTGTACTCAACAGAAGAGACATCTATCTAGTGGAGAATATTAATTGATATCGTTCGCGCCTCTAGCGGACCTTTAAAGAACTACGAGCTGTATTCGGAATCAATGCCTTGTGTTTTTATTTAAGTTTCACTTTCAATAAATTCCTTACAGAAATAAAACCACACTGTAAAAGAACAGGGGAATGAAGCTTTAAAATGTTAAGAGAAACCTTTATAACACGATTTCGTTACTGAAAAACTTATTTAAAAACGTTTCTTTTCACACATTTCACATTTTGAATGATTTTTGCAAGAATCTTTTAGCTTTCTATCCAATGCGTGAAAATACTAATGAGCACTATAAAATATCCCTTATTAATTTACATTAAAGCACAACGTTTACAAGGAACGTGCAATGGGAAACAGTTTTAAAAACGGTTGTAATATTCAGAAATATGAAACCAGTATAAACATTTCGGAATATGATAGATTAAGACAGCATGTCTCCTAAATATGTTAGATTAGACGAAACAAAGCATTGAAAAATACTTTTTTCCTTTTTAGTTTTCTTCACTTTAGAAATGTGCAATAATACCACCGGAATAATTTCTTTTTAAACAATTTCAGTAGGAAACGAAAAAATTCTAAAAGTAAATATTTTAATGATATGAATTTCTCAGTAATAGATTTATATCTTTAGTTAATTTTAAATTAAAGCTAAAAATTCAGTATTCATTGAATAACTGATTGGAAAATGGAAGAATGCAACGGTGTTTAGAGAAGATTAAAAATAACTTTATAACTTACAGATTTGTTCGTACAATTTCGTGATGCATTACAAACTTTAGAATTCGACTATTTGAATAATATAGTGCTATTTGAGTGTATTGACAAAACTGATTTTACTATAATCAATTCGGAAGTTGGTAGAATTTCTTCTCATTTCCTACCACCGATTCAATTGTTGTTGCCGGATGAATTGGATGCATTTTATAAATGCTATTTTGCAGTATGCTAGCAATGCTAGGTAAGCTACTTCATTCACGGCAGAAACTATTCCCTTGCAAAATCAAAAATTACTAATGCAGGTGATATAGAAAAAAAATTCGCAACCAAATTCATCTTTCCGGCAATAAGTGAACTACCACAAGAAGTGCTACATTTACTTTATTATCATGCCAAATATTAACAGGATTTAGATAGTATAAGGGATTTGCATAGGTTTTAGTAATTCAAATATACATTAATTTAACAAAAAGTTTGAAACAATATGACTGCAATATAATAATTGGTTTACAATCTTTTAAGAAATTAAACAATGACGGTAATTTGGTTTATTTATTTAATGCTGTCTGAAGATTTGGAGAAATGGTTGATCCTATAACTAGAGTATTCATTGCATTTAGTAATAAAATGCTTCACTGTCAGTTTTTTATTACCATGTTCGCAAAATGGAGATTCTTGTCTGGTGAAAAGATAGACATGTATTAATTTACTGTTTTGATAATTTTCATACTTGTTGGTTTTCCATTGTAGGTATCAGCTTTTTCTTAATGCAATATATAACATATTATGTGGGATAGGGATGGGAGTAAATTGGTGGTCGTCTTGTTGCTTCTTTTGCAGCTTTGTCCGCATTTTCATTGCTTTGGTGAGAAGGTAACCAAATTAAAGTTATTGGCCTACCTTCAAGAATACTTTTATTATACACGTTTGAATGTTTGTGGTTAAAAGATTCTCTGCCAAAAGTATCTGTAGAGTTTAAATTCCGTTGGAATAAGTATAGATTACACATTTTCCCTTAGATATCATAGCTTCCAAGGATTTTATAGCAAATTGTTCACTGCAGAAAATGCTATAGAAATCTGGTAAGTTGTATAACACTGCAAGTTCTGGAGACATAACAGCGCACCCATTTCCAAAATGAGACTGAGAACCATTAGAGTAGATTTTTATGTAGTCTTGATTATTAAACAACTTTATGAACTTGAATTTTACCGTATTGAGTCGTTTCCAAATTTATTTTTGGGATTGCAAATCTCCATGGCGGAATTTCATTATTAATTTACCTGTTTATCAACTTAGGAACAGATAATCCTAATAGTTTTAGATCTTTCACCAAAGAGGACCGAAGATCTTTGAGAGCATAGTAAATAATGTAAGAGTTAATTGTTTTCCTGTTACCTGGAGTGGCGTTCGTCTAGTTCTTTTTTAAGCTCTCTATAGCTTATGCGATGGGTTCCAAGATTATTTGTAGTGCTGATGTATGGATAACATCGAGCATTTTAAGGTTGAAGATTTGACTGAATGATAAATTATAGATCTATAATCTTTGTTCGAATCAGTGTTCTGTAAGTCATGTTAAGCACAGAAATGCTAGTTACTGGATGTTAATATCTGAGGATATTTAGCAATCTGTTACAGTCGTTCCTAAGTTGTTTTGTATGAAGGATCCATATTAATCTTTGATCAAGTGTAAATCAAAGTAATTTGATAGTATTTACTATTTCAAAGAAAAATATTAATGCAGTTAATATGACCAGAAATAAATAGCACACTTTTTTAAAGAAAATTAAATAAGCAATACATATTCGCAGAAATTCATTGAGGAATGCAGTTTTAGAAAAATATAATTCACTGACATTCTGGTTGTACTTAATGAGAAAATCCTAGTCCTAGTAAGGAGTAATTATTGAATTAAATTAATTTTCACACCACGGAAAGAGATTTTTAAATTTTATTTTGGCGAAATAAATCAAGTTAACAATAGAGAGTGCTAACAACTTAAAATCTTTTAACATTCAACAATGTATTTAAAAACGGCGTTCAAATATTAAAAAAAGTAAAATTATGCCTTAATCAAAATTGACAACTTTGATCCTATAGATGTAAGCAAATAATCTTTATTATAAAAATGAATTAAAATTTATTTCGTGATTTTTCATCAAAGTATCTGGAGTCTTAAGCCTCGAGTAAAACATGCACCTATCTCAAGTGGAGCTAATTTATAGGTACCGGCGATTGTGTTTGAACAGCTCATAAAAGAGGGAAGGGGGATGTCAATCTCCGTAAAGTATCAGCGGAATATTAAATAATAATAATAATAATAATAATAATAATAATAATAATAATAATAATAATAATAATAATAATAATAATAATAATAATATAAAATTCAGTCGGAGAACACTTAGGAAAAAAATGTTAGGGAGACACGTTAAAGACTAGTATCACCTTGATAGAGAAGAAATAGATTCAAGGTTGTCTAGCACGTGTGTTACAAGGCAAGCAGCATCCAGCGAAGGGGGCTCCATAATAGGCGTATACAGCATACATCAACAGGAAGAAGTGCATACTTAAAGAAGATGCAGAAACGAAGTTATTTAAACAAATAAAATAAGTAATATACACAAGATGGTTTCATAAAACATTACAGCATTGAAGTTAATAACTGAAATATCTCCCTGTTATCGCAGCCTAAAATACCAGGAAATATTGATTTTCAACTATTTCTTTAAGTTATCGCACCCCCCCCCCCGAGTCTTAGAACACTTTGATATTTGGAAAATTTAATACGTACAGTTCAAACAAAAGTGAACAATATTTTGTTCCTGAGCAAAAGGTCATGAGTTACACCAGTAGCTTCCCTAGATTGTTTTATTACTGATAACTTGGCGCTTAATGAAGAAGAGAAAGAAGCCGCTTCTATTTTGGCATTTAAAACTGAACGATAAGTGCACACTTGTTCTAAGAATGGAAGTTACTTTACATTTTATAACATACCACACTTAAAATACTTTCGTTTACCTCTGAACAATCATACATTAGTACTTGACTCTATATGTTGTTGTTTTTTTTTTTTATCACATTCTGTATATTAAGTATCTATTCCGTTTTGTTTACGTGACCACACCTACTTCATCGTAAATTTTGCCAGCTGTTTCATAAAACTCTATCTGATGAAGTTCACTATATTGCTTACACGTTTTCTTATACATGAAACTAAACAAAGAAATCTGCTTATTGTTTAGTATTCAGTAAAACTTTCTCAATAAATAAAGGAATTTAACTCCAACATATAGATGACAACCTATACATACACCAGACGTACAAGTGAAAAGCAAAGTTTCTAGGCCATCAATTGATAATAGAAGGAAGGAGAATAACTTCGTATGGATCATTATCTAGCCAGATATCGAAGATATAAGAAATTCGGATCCATCAGCTGAATCTGTTGTGATCAAATGTCTCATATTTCCTTGGCAGTCTCAGCTCTGTGTTTGCGTGTCGTTAAGAAATATAAAATTATCTCTATTTAAAAGTTATTTATTCACCTTATTATAAAAACTGTTCTGCGCCCGTTCGGGGACAATGTAAGTATAGAAAGATTATTTTATAAAACACATGCTCTATGAGAGATATTTCGAATAACTTAAACATTTGCTATCATTTATGTACAATATCAAACAATTTAATGCAAAGTTTTTAAGTATATACCAAACAGAACTGGTTTAACTGACAACTGTTTATTTTCAGTTATACACAGAATGTTTTATTTATCTTGTTCACCCAATAATTCGTTTTTCTAATTCATCAAATGAAAAATTGCTTCAATTTTTTTAACATGATGGAGGAGTTTTTTCTGAGGATATACTTTTTGTATCTCCAATAATATAAGAGTTGCGGGATAGAGCTTGATATTCTTTTAGTGGCACTATGTACATTTTATTCAAGAATACACTTATTATCTCCAAGAACTATTCACAAAAGTATCACACTGTATCATATTAGTTAAGAAAATAGTAGATAGGGAAATGATAAATAACGCACGACTTCTTTTATTTAATAACACTACAATGCATATGTTTAACTATCATTTACACTCTTCAAGGCCCATTTTAACATTTCATAATGATCAATAAACATTGAGGAATGCAACACGATGGGCTTACTGTACAGTTCATGGATGATTATTATACTGTATTAATTATCGCACTTTAGAAGTAAAATGACTCTTTGTAGCTTGTAGACCGTTTACATTTCATGCTGAAAATGGTGAACATTGGCATTCATGCAGAAGTCCACTCTGTGGATGAAGGACACCCTGAATCGTTCTACTACACTTTTCTAGATGGCTATACAATAATGCGTTGCTGCATCTCCTCTGGTGTTGTTGGAACATTTTGATAAACAGCATCCTTGACCGCTCCCCAGAAAAAAGTCTAGTGGCGTAAGGTTCGGGGATCGGACTGGTCAACTAGTGTTACAGTGTTTAACGCTCGTTTTTACTATAAATGTTAGATATGCAAACGGTAAGGAGTGCAGAGTTATTGAAGAAACCGAACTGTTTAATGCCTTGGTTCTGCAAATTACTTACCCAATGTAGGTAGTGAGCTCATTAGACATAAACTAAGTGCTACAAAGATTTTATTTTTTGATAAGTGATGCAGTACTATAACAAGATCACATATCATACAGTAAAGTCCTCCTGTTGCATACCTCAATGTTTACTGATCATTATGTAATGTTTAAATGAGCCTTGAAGAGATTAAATGATTTAGTTAAACAAATGCATTGTAGCGTTATTAAATAAAAGAAGGCGTGCATTGTTTAACATTTCCATATCTACTATTGTTTTCACTAAAATTATAGTGTGATACATTTGTGAATAGTTCTTGGAGAGGGTGTGTATTTCTTGAGTAAAATTACTTAGTGTCATTAAAAAAAAAAAAAAAAAAAAAAAAACCAAGCTCTATTCCCATCTCCTGCATTACTGGAGATATAAAAAATGCCCCCTCAACAAGAACCCCCCCCCCCCAATATGTTAAAAAATTTTGTTTGAAACAGTTTTTCATTTGACGCATCAGAAAAAAATTATTTTGGGTGAGCCAGGTAAATGGGATACTCTGTATATGAGAAAACATTTATTTTATAGATTGAATGATTTGTTTTATTTAAGGACGCTCTTTAACATCACAGGTAATCAGCGTCCCATTCAATTCCGGGCGTGAAAAGACCGACAAATTTTGCTCAGAGTCTCTTCTTTCAGGCTTGAGGTTCTTTTTCGTGCCGTAAATGTACGACACGGGACCCACGGCTTTACTTCCTTTCCGAAGGAAGCCATATTTTGGATTTTTACGCCCGAAAAAATCCATGGATCCTGGCCGGATTTGAACCCGCAACCTTGGGTAGTGGTAACCACTACACCACCAGGACCGACTTAGTTTATAGAGTAAGGTATTGTTTTTATTCAGATGATACTGCACAAACCGTATTAAGTTCCAAAATAATTCATTCTATTTTCTATATTTGATAGCAAGTTGTGTAATTCAGGAATCAGTGTTCTCTCTCTTTTTATGCATTGGTCATTTCCTCACCCTAGCTGTACCTAAGAACCTAAGATAATGGGAGACCGAATGCGGTGGCTCAGGCGGTAACGCTTGGGACTCACATCGGGGAAGTCCCGGTTTGAAATACCTTGGGACAGGCCACGCTTATCTTAGTTTATTCGTCGCATAGGCAAATGCTGTTTTTTTTTTTTCCGTGACTTTTCCGCTCTCCCATTTCATATTATTTAATTCCGCTGGCTATGTTACTTGATCGAAAGTACCGAGGCGAGGTGGGCTTGTGTAATGTGACGTTGGCTTGCGCTTTGGTGGTGGCCTTCTGAGGGTTTCCAAGTCCTTGGAGTTGGCATCGGGGTGCTCTATGTGGAAATAAGTTAGGGATCCCTCTATGTCCTTGCCTCACCGCCTGTTGTCCCCATCGGCTTATCCCTTCCTTTTGGAGGTGCCCCCATTGGGGGCGAAGACGCGAATGTTGAGCAAACTAGTTTGCTTACTACAGTTAAAGCAAACGTTCTTTTCTTGCTAATAATCTAAGAAAGTTGCAGCTAAATAAAATTGGTAATAACAACTCAGTGCTGCATACATTATTATAATTATAAATGATACAAAATTTAACCAGTGCTCTGTAAATATTAAATCAGCATTTACTTCGCTGAATGTTTATCAGTCAAATAACACAAATTCGTCTAATATTTCGTTGTGATTCGGACGCTTCCTATAGTTGGTGTCGATGTTAAACTTTTGAGATGCCTTGCAAACCTAGAATCAGTAATCACCATCACCATGTGATTCTTGTTACCTTTGAGATCCTGAGCTCACAGTTTTAAACTTAAACGCCCTTTCGCATAATTCAGCATGACATACATTTAAATTTATGTAACACGCATGTAACGGAACATAATTAGAGAGTTTTTCTAATTACTCAGTAAGGAATATTTACTTTACAGAGCTTTTCTAAACACAGATTGCAGTGACGAAATCCTTCTAGAGTTCACGCTTAATTCTAAGTTGGGAGAAGTGCGAGTGGAAATGCAAACAATTTTAGCTTCAGAATCATAATATCCCATTAAGATTGAAACAATTTGTGATTTCTTTCACAAGGTATTTATAACTTTCAGTTCTGAGTTAAGCATTTTTTATTTCCTATCTAATCAAGCTATTATCTCAGATAAAGTTCATAATTTATTATTGACTTTTTTTTTTTTTTTTTTTTTTTTTTTCCCCATTTTAAATTGCTTTAAGACATGTGAGTCATGTTTGTCTAGACCCTCAAGGAAATTTTTATTATGACAAGATTTACACGTTTAAAACCACATGTTGCAACTCTGGTTCTGAAATTGTTGACATCTCTTCTGCATGTTGCTCTGTAATTTATTTAACGTTTGCGGATTTGATAGGAGTTGCAAAGTATGCATCAACAATTGTTTACATGCTACAAAGCCTGCCTCGCAGCAAACGTCAATATTTTCAATATTCTTCGGAAATTTAAACGTTTTAGACACATTTGAATTTTTTAAACTATAAAACCTATGTCTGTTTATTCGTTTATAGTAAAGTAGGTGTTCTTGTTTATAGGGCCGTGAGTGACAGATAGCGCCATCTATGAGGAGTTTAGCGTATTAGTTTCAACTCTCTAAGGGCGGTCATGCGCATTTAGCTGGCGGCATTCGTTTGAGCAACGCGTACCGCGTTAAAGTTGCTATGTTCCAGGGCGATTGGCTTTTGTTTAGAAGGTGGCTTCCTGTTCATACGAATGAACTAAACAGTTTCGCGAAGGTCACACTCATGGTGGTCGGCTTGTGGAAAGTGGTGACTGAAGAAAACTTCTCTCTTATTGAATGACAGGCGACTGAACCTTAAAGTTGTGTCAGCAAAACTGAGGTTTTCTATTACAACTGTCTTTCGAGTCTCCATCTCCTCGTGAGGAATGTCAGAGTAAAGTATCCAAAAGAGAATGCATGAGTTGGCGAAACCCAGGCGAAGAACTATGACAACAATTTTTTGAGACTTGCGGGGAAGGCTCTTGATTGATTTCACGGTAAAAAATACCAGTATAAATGCAGAATGTCATGTTTCACTACTGCACGCCTTGAACAAAACCAATTATATTTACCAGACCCCAATATGGAAAAGAAAATTGCGACCGAAGTGGCCCTATCACTGCCAATAGCATATACCGGAATTTTACGCAGTATTATGTTCACAAGATAACATTATTTATGATTAGAAAAATTTTCAATGAATTTTAAGAATCTGAAATCGTTTACAAACAATCTGTGATATGTGAATAAAATATATGGTAAATTGAATTATAAACTTCTCTACAAGTAAGTATAATTCTTTATAAAATACATGAATTCCCAAATAACTGAACACCTTAAAAACAAATCAACATTGCATCATATTTATCATCGTCTATATTAAGGAAAAGGAGATAATCTTCCTTGGCAATAGTTATAAATGTGTACCTGTCTTGTCAAAACCTCCCTTGTAAAGGAGTCGAAACATAACATCCTGCTCACACCATTCATTAAAACTCTCTTCATCTCTGCAAAACCGCTTCATACGTTCCGTCGGGTATTTCCTTTTAACCCTCACTGTCACATAAGATAGTGGATTAAGGAAAATTGCACAAGAAAATGTCCTTCCTAACCACAACTTTTAATAAGAACTGCACTACAGTTTCATTTTTAACTTCAAAATTGCACCGTGTATACTCTTTATCCACTCCTGCTTTAATTACTGTTATTTATGAAATGTAAATATGGTATTATGCGGTTTACTGCCATAATTAAGACATACAAGAGCAACCCATATTGCACTAAACACTTTCTATTACATAAGTTACTGGTGTGATTTCAGTAAATAAATGTTAGCTTAATGAAAAACTAAAGAATTAACACACTGTTGTTTATTGGCTATCAACTATAAACTATTGTAATAAACCGCATAACTGCAACGAACCAAATAAACAAACCCATGTGTTTAATAGCAACATGAACGATTTTACTACGAGTGTACCAGTCTCTGCACAACCTCACTTGCAAACCAGTCAAAACATATTATAACATCAGGCTCACTAAAACTCTCATCATTTCGATCCAAACTCCGCTTTATACATTTTTTCGTATCTTTCTTTTCTTTGTTAACCCCCGTCACATACAATGGTAGATTAGAAAAATTTGCTGGGAAAATGTCTTCCCTAACCACAAAGTTTGGTACTATACGTTTAATACACACTAAAGTTTCATCATTAACCTCATACTTTGCACGAAGTATACTCTTTATCCACACCTCCTTTAATTACTGCTATTTAGGACATGTAAATATTATGCCGTGCACTACCGTAATAAAGACATACTAACAGCAAACCCATGTGGTACTAACACTTTCCATTAAACAAGTTCCTGTGTGATTTCACTAAATCAATGTTAACTTAAACAAACGAAATAACACGCTACTGCTTATTTAATTCCAACTATAAATCACTGTAATAAACCAGATAACTGGAAATTAATAACTGATGTAATTAACACACGAACCACATATTCCACCATTTTGTCTACTATCGATAGTTACATTGGGGTCTGGAAAATATAGTAGGTCTTGCCTTAAAGGAGAAGGGTCGAGGAATGCTGAGTCACTGTTTGCCTGCTCCAAAACAATACTTCAGTCTATACGGCTGCTGTAAAAACTACAGGAAAGACTATGGTTTCCAGAAGATAAAAGCCCCTATATCCCATTTCTAGCACCTTGTGGCGTTAGTTCTTCTCTAAAGTGAAGAAAGATCTGGTAAAATAAATTTAATTATGATGCTGCTGATGAGGTGAAAAGAATCGTAATGGTAAGTAGTTATAGATGTGATTAATGCATTCAAATGAATGGGAATTACATTCAAAAAAAAAAAAAAAAAAGACAATGCGTTTTATTCTGTAACCTCAAAAACGAATCAAGGCGGAAACTTTTGTAAGCTAACTTTGCATTGCGGCTGCACCTGCTTGTTACGCAATCCAAGGCATTTCCAAATGGATGGATGTACATACACAAAGTAAAATAAGGGAGGATTGCGATGTACCAGCGGGATTTTCCAGCTCTCAATTCCATTTATAAAAGACTTCACCAGCTAGACTTGTGTCCAGTATTATATGGTTATATCACAACGGAAATATCAAGTTCAGTAAAGCTTACGTAATCACACGAGAGCATAAAATGGGTTTCCTGCAGAAAGGAGCGCATGTTAATAACATAATCTGACTTGAACTATAATCTAAAAGTACAAAAGAAGATAAATACGGGATCTAGAAAAGAAGAACCCCAGTCTATCATTATGTTAATGGTATATTATCGAGTTAATAACAACACAAACATTTGAATAAGCTACGGGTGTATTAAAAAAGAAATCGTGAAACTATACACTTAAAAATAAAATATATGTAAAAAAGATAAAATAAGTATATGCACAGTGATATGTTTATAGCATTAAGTAGGTTCTGAGTCTTTTGTATGAATATTCTGTCAACACTGTAATAAGCATTAAACATTTTATTGTTCACTATAACGCGCTCGTCTGTCTTGGTGGTCTATGGTAGCCATACTTGTCTCGTACATCAAAGATTGCGGGTTCAAACCCGGTCAGGGTCAATGGATTTTTAGGGCGTAAAAATCCTAAGCACGATGCCTTCGGAAGGAAAATAAAAGTCCCGTGTCGTAAATTTACGACATGTAAAAGAACCTCAAACCTGTAAAAGAAGGCCTCTGAGTAAAAGTTATATGCCATTTCAAACCCTGAATCGAATGAGCCGCTAGTGATTACAGATGTTAAATGAAATAAACCTAATAATAGTGTAGGGTAATAATAGTAATAATAGTGTAATAATAGTGTAGGGTGTCCCATAATGAACGCAAATTTTGTTTTAATAAGAAAACAAGTTATTTATTTGAAAAGTGCTAATATTATTAACAATATGAAACATAAATATTGTCATTAAACATGAAACAAAACATCAGGCAAATGTCCTCCACGGCTTTGTTGGCACACCTTCATTTTGTTGGCAAAACTTTCATCTACTTCAGAACAAAGTTCCGGTCACACATGGCACGTCTTATTTCTGCCTTGAGTTTAGGAATGGTTCGCGGATTGTTCACACAAACACAAAATTTTACATACCCCAACAAAAAAAGCATACCATCTCGAGGCCAATTTTGATCGTCGTTGGGAAAGCGGTAAATGTTCGACCTGCAAATGGACCGTCGGCTTCAGCTCTTGTATCTGTTCGATCTTAAAAGGAAACGTATGCAGATCCTTTGTTAAAATTCGCTGCGAACTGCTTCTCGGAACGATTAATTGTTGAGAACGGGAGAATCGACTTCATTGGGCTCCTAGCATCGCCCTTCTGACGAGAGTTCAGGTGATTTGATGTTCTCTGTCGATCCGGTATCTTCAGATTTTCTTACCAGTCTCAACACTGTTGGCACGTTGGGCACATTTCGTCTACCAAAAATTACATGAAGTCTTTGAACGATTTCTACATAACATTCACCGTACTTAAAATGCACTTTCAGACTTGGATGCATTGAACCTTCGTGTATCGCTCCATTTTAGCTGATAACAATATACATAAATGACTATCGTTAATCTCACTACAAACAGATGACAGACTGTTAAATTTCAGGTCCGGCAACCTAACAAAGGGACAGAGGCGCTAAATTTAAAAATTGCGTTCATTGTGGAACACCCTATGTAATAATTTGTATAGTTGCTGCATTTCGAGAGCTTCCCCTTAACCTGTGAAGGCAGATAGTAAATAATTTTCGAGGCTGACATATTCCGGGTTCATTTAACTGATCACTAATTCATTTCATTCATTATTCCGAATATCTATGACGTGAGACATTGAAAAAGAGAGGGAAAGAGAGAGAGAGGGGGGGGGATAAAAACTTGTTTCGATCCCAAAATACCACAAAATTATTTCACTATAAAACAGCCATGGTTTCTATTTTATAATAACTTGCCCAAAAGTATACGATTTTTAAAGAATATTTCTATTTTGGCGTTGAATAAACTATCCAAATCTTCGCGATAAATTAACATAATACGTGACGCCAAAATTACTTGGACACAAAAAATACATTTAAACGATAAAGCAAAAATTTAATGCACTTATTATTTAGTATTCATATGTAATTTACATTATTATTATTATTATTATTATTATTATTATTATTATTATTGTTGTTGTTGTTGTTGTTGTTGTTGTTGTTACCCAGCGGGCTGAATGAAAGGCAAAATAATATTAATTAAATTAATATGAAAATTATTAAGCAAAGCCAGAGAAAATTGGCTGAAGAAAATAAAAATAAAGACAATAGTAGACATAACGACATTTTGTGGCAAATCGTGTGAACCCATAATATACTGATAACCAGAATGTTAGAGTATATTAGGGTACTTTGGAATTTAAGCAATTTAAATTCACTAGTTTAGTTAGGTCTTGTTTGTCATTGCGTTGTGAATTTTTATTATTGCGTTAATGAATGACTATTTTAGTTATAACTGATTACATTTTTCTGGGATGCTAAGGGAAAATTATTCTTTTGAATCCAGAGATTGAGGGCTTCATTGTTATTAAATAGTTTAGTTTAGTGCTGAAATGTTGCCCTCAGGATTAGCCCAAAGTTCAAGGTATATTAACAATAATAAGCATTTATTTTTGTTGGTTAATTTTGGTTATTTATGTGATTAATGTGCTGCATTATTAGATTGAAATCAATGTAAATTTTAACTGTAATTTTTATGTTTTTTTTTTTTTTGATAATAATAAATTATTTCATTCATATCTAGTGGTATTAATCGAATCTTTTAATTTTATAACCTTTTGATATATTTGAAGGTCACGATGATATGCAGGCGATTTAATAAAGAAATAACATATCACTAGACCAACAGGACTGACTCCATACTGTGACGCAAGACAAGCTAAATGTATTGTGAATTTTATTATTAGCTGTTGGTTGTTCTGCATGTTGATTGCAATGGAATGCAAGAAATCTCCATTTCTTATTCAGTATTCAAAATATGATTTATAATGAAAACCTTTAAGCCATAACGATAAATTTAAACCTACTTAAAATCTGGGGAACATGATCAAACTCTTTGTTTACAGTGTTTAGAATAATTTATTTTTAGAACGTTCACTTGTCTTCTTGCCTTTGAAGAACAGGAGCTGTTCGAAATATTGCGATACTAAATCTGTGACTTTCTAAGTGTTTTATCCTCTTTCTGCTTATGTAGTTAATGTTATATTAGTTACATTGTTCCTTGTGTTATTTTATTTTTCATTTATATTATTAGGGTGGACATCACTGGTCTCTGGTTTAGTTACGTATGGTGATTGTATAGTAGAAGCACGTGAAGGTAAAGGTACTTCACACTTGTAGAGCTGAGCTTGACAGACATGGGCGAACATTAAAGTGAATATCACAGGCAAGCCGTTGTCATTTTCAGGGACCAGACTATAGATGATAATGGAAGGTGCATATTTGCCCTTTTAAGCGGTACTTTGGAGGAAAGGTTTCGCCAGCAGTTGCACCTCCTTCCTGCACATTCCTCAAAGCTAATACGCACTGCAACTAGTGAGGACATTTTGGATGAGGTTAATACATGGAAAACCATTACGTAATGACGTGAAGGTCTTTATACTGACTATTTCACTTATGTGACGTCATCTTAAAATCTACTGATGGGGGGGGGGACCAACAAAATTTTGAATTTTGACCGATCACAGCCGGATATCGCAGTGAAATTATCGAAAAGAATTATGAAATCGGTTTTATCACGCGACGTGCATTTGTCTTGTGGCCAGTGTAGCCAACTCTAGACTTCCACTATATAATTCCTGAGCACGCATCATTGACAACTTTTCTGTGTTTTGAGTTATACTGTAAACTTAATGTGTATTCACTCAAGCAATTGTTTTGCGTATTCAGCCAAACAGTCTGAAATCGTTTTATAAATTATGTAACAATCCTAAGCAACCATAAATCTTAATATCACGTTGTTCAGAATGGTAAAATGTTTTCTCTTGTTTTTCTCAGTTGTATTAGTAAATCTAATGGTAAAGAATGTAATAGTCGACTTTCGCCTAATTCATTCTAACGGTTTCTGAGTAGGTAGATATTCATAAGTAAGTATAACATTTTATACAATTGTTAATAATCATTGCGGGAATTTCAAATTTATATTACTTTTATTCTTATTCTATTCATGAAAAAGTCCCAAATTCGTATTTGACTCTTCTCTATTATCACTGACAATCGACATTCGTCTGTTGCTAGATTGCTGGAAAAAGTTAAGTATTCATAATATAAATGTACACTTATTGCAATATTGTAAGCCAAATTTACGGAAGTATATTTAAATTCTTATTTTATTCATGAAATAGTTCTAATAAATATCACTCGAGGGTCCGAGCTTTCCAGATAAATTGTCTCCTACCCTCTTGTAATATTACTTGTGATAGCTTTTTCTCCTACATTCATATATTTTAATTCCTATAATCTTTGCTTTGATCCGACTAGGGATCTAGAAAGTATATTCTCATGCATTTTCCTGTTCACCAGTAGTAGTAAATGGTAATTATTATGATAGTGTTCAGTTGTATTTAATTTAATATCTGCGCGGTTCTACTTGGAATAAAAGGTCATAAAAGTAATGTATGTTTTCAGAAAGATCAAACAGGTAAGCCAAATCATTTCAGTGATTACAGTAAAAGTACAAAAAAAGGCATTGTTCTCGTGTTGCAATTATCTTACCGAATCCCCCTCTTATAATTTTGCTTAGGTAATTTAATTGAGCTTTCAAACTCATGCTTTTTGTCATTAGCTAATTATCATGACAACAAACATTCTTAACCTTAATTAAATTACCGAAAAATTATCAGCACTAATGGAATTACTGAATATAATGCACCATAGATATTTAAGTGTGTGTATGAAATGCAAAGAAGACTTGAAAAATATGAGCAACACGATTTATTATCGTAAATACGCGTAAGCTAAAATCTAAATCAAAGAAGTCAGGGTTTAAAGAAGAACATTCTTACATTCAACCAAATCTCTACCCATTCATTACATGGTTAACTCTTTTATATGCGTTTCGAAATATTTTGATGCTTTGTTGGAATTTTTAGTCAGATAAACCCTCATCTGCTAAATGCCAGAATCAGAAGTAAAAAAGTTGCATTACTAAACGCATTTAGGGGGAAAAACCGTTTAAAAATGTCTAATTGTTTACGTTTATTTCGCAAATTACAGCTAGTGAGAGAACACAAAATTCCGGAAATTTCGTATGAAAAATATCATCATAGACCTACTAATAAGTCGGGAACAAGTGCATCTTTACTTTAATGCAATTGTAAATAATATTTTTTGTTTATTGCTAATATAAAACAAAATAAAACTCAAACTAGCAAGTTTACCAGTCATTAATAACTAAACTTTAGATAAACAACCTTTTCATGATGCTCTGTGGTGCATAAATGAATAAATATTGATTCTGGAACAAATAACACGCAGTTGTGCATGGGAAAGCAACCGTTTTAATGGCTGCTACTTGTAGTGAATGTCCTTGAGTCTTGTTTACTGTCACAGAAAATGCAGTTGGCAGAGGATATTACAGTGCATAATGATGCGCAACAGAAGATGTGCGTCAGATGCTCATCACAGAAATACGGGAAGGCTGTTTTATGTATATAGGACTTTCATTTGTAAACTTGACAGTATTATTTAACATACTATGATTTGGAACAGCAAGCCTTCGCTTCTTGCATCCTATTATAATAAATAGCATAACAATACAGTTTATCGGAAATAGTTGCGATATAGCCCTTCCAAAACGGGCCAGTTTCCTTAAGCATTGTTCAGTTGAGCATTTGTGCCACGTTTGCACATTTAGCATTGACTAATTTGTCCCTTATATTGAACGATTGTATTAGCACACGTGCATCTGCTCAAATATTATTGCAAATCGTTCTCAGAGATGAAGAACAAATGTTGTAGAATTATATAATATAGGAAAATAAACTCCGGTATATTTCTCAGCTTGTCCCTTCCTTCCGGACATATCTCTCCTGGGCCCAGTTCCACAAAAGTATTGATCTAATGCAAGTGTAGGAACTTGAAAAAACGTCTAGTTATTAGTTAAATCCTTTTCCACAAAGGTTTCTGCTACTCTTGTACTTTACAACTCCATACTTACAAATGTACAAGTGATCTTTCGTTGTTCTGTTCCACAGAAGTATTAATATTAGTTGGGCATTGGTAATTTTTATAAAATTCTCTACAAGTGTAGGAATATTGGTAACTTCAAATACTACCACAAAATGATATCTTTTTAATAATTTTTGGGAATCATTTGACCCAAATGTGCTAAATATTAGCGAAAGTGATGATAATGATGAATAGGAATATATATATATATATATATATATATATATATATATATATATATATAAAGAAAGAATAAATCTTTGTGTACAATGATAAAGTTAGGTCAAGTCCTATAAAGTGCGGCTTATGACTGATATTGGCGTTTCCTGTTCCAATGCATATTTCAGATTAGCATCTTAGTTTGTATTTTTAAGGTTCTTGCTACGTGCCTGGAAAAAACCCTATTTTCATTCTTCATTTTCTTTTAAAATAATCCCTTTTTGACACAATTTCCCCAGATTTTTTGCTTACAATCAGAACGCGATGGTCAAGCAATATAAACAAATAAATATAAATGAATAAATAGACTAATAAAATAAATAACCTAGAGCAGTTGGGAAGCTCGATTCTTCTGCCATCTCTCGACGACTGAAATTGATGCTCCTAAATGTAGCCTTATAGGACCGTCTTCTCAAAGTGGATTATTGCGCTTGAATATCGATAAATACACAATAGAGTATTTAAATTATTATTATTATTATTATTATTATTATTATATATCTAAGAAAAAATAATAAGAACCACTTAGCAGGAATGGCAATGATCCGCATGTCGGTCCTGGTGGTGTAGTGGTAACCACACTTGCTTTCTTAAACCCAAGATCGCGGGTCCAAACCCGGCCAGGATCCATGGATTTTTTCGGGCGTAAAAATATTAAGCATGGCTTCCTTCGGAAGGGAAGTAAAGCCGTGTGTCCCGTGTCGTACATTTACGGCACGAAAAAGAACCTCAAGCCTGAAAGAAGAGGCCTCTGAGCAAAATTTGTCGGCCGTTTCACGCCCTGATTTGAATGGGACGCTGATGACCTGAGCTGTTAAAGAGCGTCCATAAATAAATTTAATCAACAACAACAAAGCTCTGTGCAATAAAAATCCCTAGGGAGTAGACATAACCTAATTCACGGTATGACGAAGATAGGCAAATGACTGTTCTTCCATCTTGCTCTTATATGACGTTACTTGTAACTTTTTACTAATATTTTACCAGTGTTGCATTCTTTTGTGGAACAGAAAGTTACAAGACATACTTTACAAGGACTTGCACTAATACACTTGTATGTATTAGGCTATACTTTAGCGGAATAGGGCCTTGGTGGGCGTGAGCGTTTATACAATAAACACATGTGTACAGTACAGTGTACAGTAGGAGGCAAAGCACCTTCCTCTCCTACCTTATATAATATCCTATCGAATCTGCCTTAAGTCCAAGTAAGTAGATATACTTGCAAACCCACGCAGACTATTTTAGGTTTAGCCTGCAATTTCATATGATGAAAACCATTGCAGATTGGCGAAGTAAAGAATTTCATTGGAGCGCTATAAAATAGAAGCCAGCAATTCTTTGATGTGACCTTCGCTCTTTCCTCCTGTTCTCATGACGCAATGTGCCTGGTTCGCAAGTGCCAACAATATGAACACAGACAGGAAGCAATGTTAAAAACCATAGTGCCGCTCATTAACTAGGGTTTAGAATCGAGATGAATATAAATTGTGATATATATACTTGTACTTGCAGGTTAGGGTAGTTCTAGGCATGTATGATTTAAAGATGTACATATGGCAAAATGGCATTAGAGAATTCAAATGTTATTTCAAATAATTACGAAATGGATAACTAACTTTAAATACTGAATTCGTCCTAAATACTATTATTGTGGCATATAGGGAGGGCGTTTTAAAGCGATATGATATACATGACGCATTTCGACTCTAATGACCCTCTACGTACCTAGCTAGAGACTTATAAATGGGAACATTTAAGGCAAAGAGGGAAATAATGAAATTTAAGTTTCAATCGAACACCATATAAATAAACACGTAATGGAGACAAATTAAATTCGCAAGTAGGCTAATAAATGAATTAAAAAATTAATGTTTGCAGCCATTTTTTTTTTAGTTGCATAACCTATCTGAGTACTTCATATATTTGTGTAACTGCTCGATAGGTTTTAAGGTAAATAATTTCTCAATACCAATAATAAAAGGAGACTCTTCCAAATTATATACAGAGCCCTCATTTGGACGCCTGGCCGCCTTAACGGGTATTTACTTGGCACAGGGAAGGACGTTGTTTGCCGGCGGAGTCGGATATTCATAGCCCCTTAAATTCAAGTGCATAGATTTCTACACCAATCCAATCACCAATTTTTTGGTCATACAATGGCATTTCATGTTCACTATCTGTTTTTCTGCATTCCAGTATTTATTGTTTTGTACGGCTACATGGTCATGTAAATATAATCATGGTTTTCCATAAAATAAAAAATTAAACGTGGGTCAGTAGAGCGATCATTAACATTATCCAACAATTGTAGAAATTAACTCTACTCATATTATCGAATGGTTGCAATTCCTAAACTACAGCTGGCTTATAGGTTTTTAATTTTAAAAGTTTAGTGGCATTCCAAGCAGAGGTTTGCAAAATTCCTGATTCCTGTGCAACCTTTATCAGAAATTTCTTTGAACTTCGTGCTAACTTTACTCCGATGTCATTAAGTTTTTCTTCTGTAAGAATACGACGTTTTACTTTCGGTTTCTTATCAAGAGCAGGTCCCATTTCCCTATGTCTATTCACAAGATTACAAATCGTTTCTCTGTGAGGAGCACGAACAGCAGGGAATCTGTCTATAAATCGTCGTCTCATACTCTACATACGTTTGTTGTCACATAGGAATCATACATGAAGATTCTGTGTGCTAAAGTATACGGACTTTTTGGCATACCAACAGCACTAACACACTATAACGCTGAAACATGTGGTCTCACAACGTTCAACTCTGTATGTACAAGGTTTAGCGTCAGCATACGGAGAGGCAGCAGAACAGGTTAGAAACAGGGCAGGCAAATTCCCATTAAGCCGTCCACGCTTCCAAATGAAGGCTCTGTATATGCCCGATTTTTCAGCAGTTTTCTCTTTCCTTGAAAATGAGATCATTAGAGCTTTCTTCAATAAAAATATACATGATACATAACAAGTGCATTAGTACAAGTCCTGTAAAGCATGGAGTTGCCATGTTAAATTATGTCCACTCCTTAGTAATAGATTTGCATATTTTAATGTTCCGAAAGGATTATTTTCATTCCCGCTATATTAGTCTGATTTTTTTTTCCAGAAATAAGTCACATACATATTTTATTATATATTTGTCATTATTCAAGCGCAATATTCTACTTTGAGATGACGGTAATATATTGCTATACAAGATGTTGAACTGAAATACAAATTTAAAACAGGGAAGGCTAATGTCAATCATAAACCATACTTTAATTGCAGTTAATTTAATTCATCGAACTGAAATACTGAATGGTTCATTCTTTATACATATGACTACTCTCATTAACCCTTTTAGTAATATGTAGTTAAGGTATTTAAGTAAACTGATTTCTTAAATTATTAAAAATATATTGAAAGTTGCAATAGTGTATGAAGTTACCAATATTCCTACACTTGTACATAATTCTATACAAGTAACAAGCGCAAAACTAATACTAATACTTCTGTGCAACAAAACAACGAAAAATCATTTGTATACTTGTGAATATGGAGTTATTTTTACTATTTTTACTGTTAACTACAAGTTCCTAATCCATACACTTATAATGTATTAACCATGCTTTTGTGGAACAAGACCCAGATAACTTTGCCTCCAAGACCTCCAAGAATTAATTTAGTACACTATCCCAAAATTCTATAGAAGTCGGAATACTTTTAGACTGCATGATATTGCAATTATTGCCTTTTCGCAAGAGTCCAGATTGGCAACATTATATGGCTCATTTTGCAGTACCAGAGCAATCATCTTTCCTCACAAAACACGAATTTTTTGCTATAGACTTTTATTGCTAAAGGTTTTACAACCAAATAGCCTGTAACTTAGCCAGGATACTGATCATAAACTAAGAACAAAAAATTACAAACATAACCAAAATTCAACAGTTTTTTTCCCCCTTTACTTGCTATTAACGTCCAATTATTTAGATCTTTAAGAATTGTTGACTTTAAAAAAATGATAACTTTTTGAGATACCGGTGATACCAGAAGCGACGAGGCCATCCAAAATTCATCATTTATGAATGTGGAATTAGCTAAAGCGTCTTCATTCAAGCAGGGTTCGAACTTAAGTTAGGTCCTCCGCTTTTGTTGACGCTTTAGGCAACGGAGTCTCGCAGTTGGCGAAATCATATTTGACATCGCAGAATTCCTCCATTATTCATCTGAAGTGGTTATTACGTCCTTTAGTGAAGTCTCCTTTGTTTTTTCGAGAAACTCACAATATTCATTTTCTCTTGTTTGCAATTAGATCATACACTTCATTTTCTTCTTTGCCATTATTTGTTGACTGGAGCTCTGGTAGTAAGACGTGCTAACACGATGAAACAAATCACTGCATTGTAGGCAGTTCATATTCATCACGCAATCTTCGCGACAACTTGTCTAGTATCCTTTCCCAACATCTCTATTAAACAGGAAATGGAGTTTCTTTCTAGTGGCGTTTCTTTCCATTTGCGAATACTTAAGGCGAAACTTGCATTTGAGGACTTTACCTTAAACTAATGACGATAGCTTTGTTAATTTAGCTTCCCAGTAAGTATTTAATCAAACTGTGGAGCATTCCTCTAACTCAAATTCTAAATTTCATAATAAGTGTTAAGTATTTACTAGATGCTTTTGTACAAAAACTAAAACATTAAAATAAACAAAACCGCTAATTTATTCTAATTCTGGATAAAGAATTATGACTTAATTACGAATTTATATGTAATAATGACCTACAAAATCGTTTACAATATGTACTAAATATGAAAACGTGTAACAATAAATGTATATAAACTTTCTTTTTTACCCACGTTAATGAAACGTGCGTATATTATAGAAATAAGAAGTAATTATATGCAGCAAATATGTGGAAGTATTAATAGAAAAAATATTTCCGAACAAATCCATTGTGTATTATTTTATTTTACATCACTTAAACTCCCTACTAATTAGCTACTTCAAAAAATAATTTTTGCAGACCTTCAATGAAACCAGTGTGTTAATGAATTTGACATTAATAAACTTCCAAACCAAGATTGCGGATACGCACCTTTTCTGTTTAAATGTTCATGGTATTAATTCGTTATTAGATAAATATAAAGAGAGACTTCTTACATCATAACATGTCACTAGAGCATGCTGAACAGAAGAGTTTTCTATGGTAGTGTGTTCTGTTTTATGTATTCTATAAGAATAATTGCTTTAGGAAGATGATTGGCACTTGGCTACCAGCGGTAAATGCAAAAAGCTGCACACTTTCGAGTCTTGAAATGGTACGATCTGATGAGAGAATCATTCAATGATAGGGACTTTTGACTACTGCATACATCTACATACGGCACAGGTATCCGAAAATTCTTTATAAGTAATCTAAAAGAGTATTTCTTACGAGTAGAGATGGAACAACTCCTGCGCTATCAAAACTAAAGCATAATCCTGAAGCAAGGTGAGTGTACATGGCATCAAAGGGAAGAGATTACAGTTCCTGACTGTAAAGCAGAAACCTGCAGCTGTTTACATCGGAACGCTAAGCACGGCTCATGGTCAGTTACACAGTATGGTTGATGCTTAGGCAACTTCACCCTCCATCATTGCGTAACACTATGTGGTTCAATTGGTTTTTCATTCACGGGCCAGGTTATATATCCAGGGCTATCTTTATGTTTTAATTAAAATAACACTTATTATTGTGCTGAAATTATTACTATGGTCTTCAAAATACTAGCAATAAGTTATAAAATATATCTGATGCGTACTAAAGACCCGAAGACACCAGGAAAGAAGATGAAAATAGCTGTAATCCCTAGTTCGTTATAATTGTCATTTTTTGGAAATAATATTTAATGCCCGTTCTAATTGCTGAAGCATCAAGCAGTGGAGACTGATGGCACATGAGAGAAATGACAAATTGGGAAATACTTTTTTAATTTATGTTACCTCCCGGCATTTTCCATTTATGATGACTGAAGACAACATGGAAAAATCTCAGTCAGGGAGAGCGGTCCTGGCGGAAATGGAACCCAAGACCTTCTGCTTACTAGTCCACGCCTTAACGACCTACATCATCCGTGGCAGTTATGGACTGACAAGCTTTCTCATTCTGCGGATATTCACATTAGTGCTGAAGCGACCTTGCACCAGGGTTAATTTTTTGTTCATAGAATGCAAAACTGCAGTTTTCTTAGAATTGAAAAATTCGCCAGGAGAGACGAAAGAAGGGGTTAGATCTGAGTTCAGTCTTTCTGTTCCCCTCTCAAATTTTAATTTATATAGTACGAAGATACTAGAAATAATTACATAGAAACTTATTTTACGTTATTAAGAAACGTAATAAACCACTTCTTTCTAGGGCCGCTTGTTGGACCACACTGACTTATGAGATAATCGTTAATTTAAAAAAATAATAATAAAAAATAAAAAAGAAGAAGAATCTTGAAAATCGTATTTAATTGTGTGATATAATAACAAATATGTGAAATTCTGCAAAAACTCAAAATATAGGCCAAACAGCAAAATTTGATAATATTTCTATTTCTAACTTACAGGATTAAAAAGTGTGATTGTGATTATGTATAATAATAATTCAAAATACTTTTTAGTGACTCTGGATTCTTTAAAAACTTTAATTTAATTTTTTTTCTATACACTTGCACACATAACATGAATTGAGCAAATCCCCAGTTAATATTACAGAATTGTAGTTTGAAATGCATTGCATACTATCAAGCCATCACTTGGAGCATGGTGCTCAGTAGATATTCGAATCTTCAAACAATCATTTACAATCCAATCTCTATGATTATATCTCATAAATGATATCAAAATTACTGTTTCATTTTTTAAACCATGAAAAATGGGTTCACGATGTGGAATTTTACAATTAAGATATAAAATACTGTACCTAATTAGGAGCTGTAAATATGAACATTTTCCTTACTTATTCAACATTTTTTGGAACATTCAGCTGATTAACGTGGCCGTCACGAAATCAGTTTCTCATCTTAAGTATTGATTATAATTTTCTTAGACGTTCATGATCATTGAGAACGCATACCACGTTTTTAACTCTTTAACTGGATACTTTTTTTTAAAGACAGCAACATTGAAGAAAAACTGAAATTATTTACTAATCCTCAGAAATGCCCTTGATTAAAAGCGGCCTTAGGGCCTTCTATTTGCATCGTATAAAGGTTTCATGATAATATGACAATTTTTCTTCCCGTCTGTATAGCGAAGTAGTAAGTGACAGACACAATATGGGTAATTTTAATTCTCATTTCATGTTTCACACAGCAACACCAACTTCAATAGTAAGCTACTGAAACAAACTGATTAAACAGTAAATATATGTATGCGGTTTTATACTGCTCTGTTCTTCTATCACACTATCTCCATTTTCAATCCTTAAACCCTCTTCTTCAGTTTTTAAGACTGGACCTATAATATAAGTTCAGATATTATTTTTACGTTGGTAATAATTGAAGACTGCGTGAGGCATTTTGTTTTGACAGTTTAGCTTCTATTTTTTGTTTTATCTCTGCAGTTATTTGTCTATTATAAACAAAAGGCAATGTTGTTCAACTAATTTAAACACTGAACATTAAGAACAGTTAGTAAGCGCCTGGCAAAAGCATTTGATAGAATAATAAAAAAGCTACAAATCAGCTATTTCCAAAGTGACGGTTAAAGGGAAACAAGAATCAAAACAGGAAAATAATAACAGCAACAAATAAGAAGCATGTTTTGCAAGTGATATAATCAAGTTACTGGCATTTTACCACAAAAACTTGCTTATTCAGATGGAGATGAAACCCACAAACCACAAAATACTAATGCATAAATAACATTATACTATTCCTTGGGTAGTGAGATAGCCTTTCAGATTTCCGACTTCATTTCAAAGCCTGTTGCAACCATATCTTCTATTGACTTAAAGTCTTGAATGATAAAAAATTTGATGCAATCTACAAATTGTTATCATGCTTAGAATTAAGTTAATGGTAATGCCAATTTGTTTTATTTGGTTTATTTACGGACGCTCTTTAACATCTCAGGTCATCAGCGTCCCATTCTATTCAGGGCGTGAAACGGTCGACAAATTTTGCTCAGAGGCCTCTTCTTTCAGGCTTGAGGTTCTTTTTCGTGCCGTAAATGTACGACACGGGACTGACGCCTTTACTTTACTTCCGAAGGATTTTTACGCCCGAAAAAGAAAATCCATCCATCCTGGCCAAGTATGATTCCGTGATCTTGGGTTTAGAAAGCAAGTATGGTTCCTCTACATCACCAGGACCGACAGGTAATGCCAAAGCGACGATACTTTCAATTTGTGTCAACATTTATTTCCCCAATATACAGCCATTCAAGCAGCACGCCGATGTAATACTTAGCAATATTAGCTCCTTGTGTGTGCTAATAAGTGACAACTAGGATTGGAATTTCTAAGTTATAAAACCAGAATGAAGTTATGTTGGTACCGAACTGCAGACTATAGGTACAATACGTCAAGCTTTGTTTTCATTGACTCAACTGACCTAGTAGTTTGAGTGTACCTAATTTGATGTTAAGTGCTTAAGAATCTCGATGCCTTGTCACAACCAAGTTGCGATAATTTATCCGGGATGGAGATGAAGTTACTGAATAGACTCAACAATTCAACGGGTTGAGTGCCCAATCGCATTCGAGATTAAGAAATAGAAATAGATCTTAATCAAGATATGGAAGTCCCTGCTACAACAAAATAGTCAATTGTACGAGCATCAATGCATGTTCAGGACTAGATCGACAAATCGTATTTCGCGTATTCATCCGTAGCAAACGCGTCCCATGCTTTGAGTTTTACCGTTATATAC
This sequence comes from Metallyticus violacea, assembly GCA_030762175.1. NCBI lineage: Eukaryota > Metazoa > Arthropoda > Insecta > Mantodea > Metallyticidae > Metallyticus > Metallyticus violacea. Next base: position 61,032,954 of record CM060834.1, read on the forward strand.
TGCGGTATAGTATCCTATCTATGTTTATATAACCATTTTCCTTTTCTGACTGATATAAAAAAGCGGCGTTTTAGTGTTGCGCACAACATTTAAGAGCACTATCGGTAAACTCAATATTATATACTAATGCATATTGGACAGTCAGTACTACTTACCTATTTACGAACGTCAAATATACTTGAACAATCGTATACACCATTGATGTTTCTAGTATGTTCCATTCGTTTGTAATAGCTGTCTATCTCTTTCAGCAGCCCATGATCAAATTCACTGCATCTAAATTAAAAAAGTGAGAAATTGTGGGAACTACAGATTTTTATTGTAAGAATTTAGGTGTAAAATAGCTATCCCTAAATCTCCTTCTACAGCAATTTTACTGCCCTTGGCAGAAAATGCAATAACTCTAAAATATTTATGCTAAAAGTATTTAATGTTAACTACATCCATAGACTAAGAAAGCTATAAATTATAGCCCATTATAAATTATATACCCATTGGATTATATGAATTTCCCCGTCATTTGGTTTGTACAACGATTTTAGTTATTCTAGTGATTATTGTTCCTTAAGTGAACATTCTTAGGTGAATGACTTATTGGTTGCTTCCAAACCTCTATACATCAAATCAAGTTCAAAAGTATTTTTCTTTAGTGTTTCTGATATAAATGTCTTTATATTATTTGGTAATATCGAGATGAATTTTACCGGTACCTGCGAGGTTTAGGATGGAATGGAGGAGGATCAACCACTCTAACGGTGCCTTTTGTACCTACACCCAACTTATGGGATATAGAGAGTACATGACAGCTGGGATTCCAAGAGGACGATGAACGGAAGTAGGCAAAACACCTAACTTTTTCAAAGATGGTAGCCGGCAGACCTGCCAGAACCAGGTACTACCGATGTCCACCAAGGAGGTTCCATACCGAATCTGCCCGACGCATGTAGAGAAGCTCTCTATTAGCGCAAGCCACCGCCACGCCATATGAGAGAAATTAGGAGAACGAAAAAATTCTTGAAATGTAAATATCCGTTCCAACTTCGTCTAAGTGAACAGGGGAAAAGCCTAAGCCCCAAGGAAATTGAATCCGGAACTTCCCGAATAAAGGCTGTGTAGACGATCCAACTCCAAAACATATGCTGATTTAAGAATAAACTTAATTAACTTTTACAGGAGACCAGTATCTAATAGTATACCTATTCAAAAGTCCTCCTCAAGATCTTCAAGAAATCCTAAAAAACTACAAACCTGAACTTTCATGGACACAGTATGACAGAAGATAACTAGCGTACACAAATAAAGTTCTTGAGGTTGACGCCCTGTACTCGGCTGAAGGTAGCATAATACAACATATATGTATGCGAATACCGCAGTTTATTGGTTCATTTTCCAAATACAGGCATGACAATAAAGCAAATAATTTCAGCTCTGCACTCTGCCCAGTTCATGCACATATTCACTACCTACTAGATCGCCACGGGTGACCGAGGTCGTTACGTCTCGTAAGCGGGGGTCCTGGGTCCTGGGTCTTCTTCTCTGCTCGAGGTTTTTTCTAGGCTTTCCTCAGTTTTCATAAGTAACAAATGCCGGAGAAGTACCCTAAACTTAGGACTGGAACCCTTCCTTCCCTCAAAAAATCCTTCCTCAGTTTATTATTTCATCTTATGTATCATCAGTATCCACCAGCTGTGATGCCTCAATAGTTAAAACGGGCAACGTGTAGCTCCAAAAATTTGCGCCACGTATTTAGACAACGCCACCAATTTCCATGCAACGAAAAGATAGTTTATCTATCTTTGGACTACACTCTCAAGAAGAGCAGTTTCATCGCTACCGCGTCCCAATGAGGAAATTCATCGCTGCACACGCAGCTTGGTGGGAAGGGTGGTGGAAACGAATGATGGGTCCACTGCAGAAAGTAGTGGGAACAATCGCAGGTGGATGAGAAAGGCCTAAATCTATCTTAGTGAGCATTGAACTCCAGAGCAATAAGTCAAAGGGACGAAAGTTCTGAAACGTTAACTTCCATTTACTTCCAGGGAGGGGGGGGGGATGCCTGACTACGCCACCGTCGGATCCAGAGTCAGAAACAAAGAGGGAATTACAGAGTACTCAGAAGATCACAGACGACTTCTGGAAGAGATGGCAAAAGGAGTACCTCAGCGTGCTTAAAACTTTCCATGAAGCCGGCCTACCAAAAGAAGCTCATCAAGTGTTAAATCAGGAGATGTACTTTTGCAGGAAAGCACCAGTTCACGTCAAATGTGTACAGAAGACCTGAATAAGGGAAAAGACGGCAGGACTCAATCCTCCGATTTCCTGCCCAATGCACTTGATCGACCCTCTTGTATTCACCACATTTTGCTCAAAGTGTGGTAAGAAATTGTTGTGCAAAGTCTCTTAGAAGATCCACGTGTCACTTCTGAATAATTAGAGTGAGAGAGAGAGACGCACAACTTGAACCGATAACTCTGGATCATTAGTTTGGGCCCTAGCAACTCTTATGTGTTACAGAGAGCTGAAAACTCCCGCAAGCAAAAATATTGACATGTGTTTGAATTTCTTCTTCTTTTCTGGATTAGCTGAAGCAAGTACATACCACTTTCAAATCCATGATATTTACTGACCTTTACCTTAACTTGACGCCCTTCACTCGCTTTTCTTTGCATTTAATATATACGTCTAATTTACTGAAACAATATTAAAGAAATTAAGCAGCCAAGAAGAGTTATCACATTGCAATACCATTTAGTATATAGGTACGTTGATTGAGATGTATAAATGATTTGCATTTCAGTTATACAAGCCTACACCAGAGGGTATTAGTAGCATTACCATTGTTTCCCAGACGCATGTTCCCTGTGTACTGAAGTAGGCGTGTGCTTTGAAGGTAGATCACTGAGTATAGATAATACTTCGAAGATTCATTCCACGCCCATACCACTACTTACAATGTTTGAAAGGTACCACATCGTGGGATTGTGTGAAGGTGATTGGATATTTCGCGCCAATGATTGGCATATAGCGGCGAGATGTTTGAATCAGTGGACACACTTCGGTCGGCACAGCAGACAAAACTGAGGGAGGGCCGCAGCATCAGGGGAAAAGGAAGATCGAACACACAATAGCTCTTCCAGGCATTCTAAGGATATGCGAACTTTTCTGCAACATATTGCAACATCGCTACTATTGATAGGAGACTGGCCGAAGCAGCATTGCAGTTGCACGATTCCCATCAATCCTTTTTTTTTTTTTTTTTTTTGATTGATTTATTTATGGACGCTCTTTAACATCTCAGGTCATTAGCGTCCCATTCAACTCAGGGCGTGAAACGGCCGACAAATTTTGCTCAGTGGCCTCTCTTTCAGGCTTGAGGTTCTTTTTCGTGCCGCAAATGTACGACACGGGACCCACGGCTTTACTTCCCTTCATACTTAGGATTTTTACGCCCGAAAAAATCCATCGGTCCTGGCCGAGTTCGAACCCGCGTTTTGGGCTTGGGAGGCAAGTATGGTAACCACTACACCACCAGGACCAACCCATCAATCCTACATGACAGGCAGCTTCGTTTGGAATTGTGCTGTGAGTGAGAGAATGCAGAATGGTTATGAATTGTCTTAATTATCGTATTGTTTTAATATGGAGACCTGGGGAAGAGGGAGCATCCTGCTTTCAACAGATGCATTACCCTTGGTGCCTTCGCTAGTCATCCGTTTGCCATTGGTACTGTGACGGGAGTTACGTTAACGATATTTAGATCATGACCCAGGGAACATGTTTTAACAGGATAACCCATGCCTGCAAACAACTGAAGTATTCATGAGGTATCGGCGTAATGTTGAACCAATACCTTGTCTGATCTGTCACCAATCGAAAACTTGTGGAGCCAACTGAATAAGCTACGGACATCGCGGAATCTTCAGGAACTACAATGTCAATCACAAACTTACTGATATGTAACAAGAGCACATACAACGCCTGTATGACTTACTTCCAGATAGAATTCCAGTATGCATTTGGACCAGAAAGATCATATGTCATACTAAGTCCAAGCTGAAAAAGTACACTGACGTGATGTAATCATTTACTTTGAATGTTCGTAAATTGAGATTAAGTTACGGTTGTCTGCTTACTGCTGACTGCAGCCGCCGCAATTGGAAATGGGGAAATAGCGTCTCCGCGCGTAAAGTTAGTATTTTTATAATTATATTTTTACTGAAAGCATAAAATGATATTGTATTTAAAATTGACAGGAATGAGCAGTAATCTGGTTACAAGAGATGTTCAAAAATGCCCCTCAGCGGCAATACATTGTCTGCATATAGTAGAAAATTCCAGAATATCATCTAATTTTCATTCCGTAAGAACAGGTCGGGTTCAGAAGACGTTTCTTGTCATTAAGAGATACCGTCTCTCGTAAAAGTTTAACAGGTTGGTGAATGTTTCTCTATCAGGAACACGACTGCCAGGACATTTTCTTGCGCACCTCCACGCTACTCTTTGCAAGAATCCTTCAAAAAATGTATGTAATGGTGTAACTAACAAAGAACAATAACACACAATTTATCCACAATGAAAGCACCGAACAATACATAAACACACAAAGCCTTCCTGAAACTAATCACAAGCTGCTATCTGTACTTGCATTATACGGCCTTGACGACTGACTTCTCAGTCTACCGACCCTTAACTCAAAATTATAACCTCTCCGTAGGTAATGAAATTTTCTGCTTTTTCACTAATTTGATTTGGGGTGGATCTGTTACACTATGGCACGCGTATCTGAAGTTCATATTCTAAAACTAAGCTAAGTTCAGATAAAAAAGATATGGTGAATCTGCAAAAAAGTTGCTTTCTAACCAGTAATTGCAACTTTATTATATATTCTGTAAAATTTACTTATAATCTGCAACTGTTCTTGCATCCCGCTCCCCACCAGGACATAGATACGTGATATTTTATATATAATCAATAATAACGTATGTATGCTGTGTAAGATAATATGTAAAATAGTTTTGTACGCATAAGGAAGCAATATTTGCAGGATTGCTTCTCGATTGTACCTGTCTCGCATGGAACGACTTAACTGTCCCTCACAAAAGAAACAATTGACACTGTTGCCGACTGCCCAGGACAAAAGAAATTTTATGTTCCCCAGTCGCGAAGCGAAGCGTTGATCCTTTAGATATCCCACAAGGTAGCGTAACACGGCAATGAGCTTTACCGGTCGCCTAGACATACAGCCAATAACAAGAGCGCATGTTCAATGTTTCAAGAGTAGCGCCTAAAGTTAAGCCGGAACTCTCCAATGAGAAACAAGTGTTTTGAGAGCTCAGCTCCCCTGGGTTTGGGTAAGAATCCCCGTTTGAGCTAAGAAAACGATACAATAACGTAAAAATTAATATAAAAGGGGGAATCCTCCGTAGTTTGTCATTCTTCTTCTTTCTTAATTCTTACTGCACAGGCTGTAGGGCATTCGGAATTGGTAGTGCAGTTTCTCATTCGCTTGCTCTACATAAACACTGTCACTCTTCTTAAGTCGTACTTCGCTTGCTTCGGTTTTCTCGCAGCTGGGTAGTTTCGCAGTCAACTCTACAGTTTCAATAGGGCAGTTCACAGATTCTCGGTTGAGAGTTATAGTCTCAATTCGCAGTTGGGTAGTTGCATTTTTTCTCAGTTAAGTACTCAGCTCTCCGTCTCCGATGCATTCCGCGCGCTATCAGCATAAGCTTCGTCGCATCGAAGATAGACCTTTTTTCCATATAGCCATGAAACGAAATAGAGTTCTTTCTTTTATCTGCTCTTTTTTTTTTTTCGTTTAATCTGAGCTTCTTTTTCGAGTTTCTATGTCGGCTTCTCTAATGAAAACTATTTTACAATATATACTAATCGTTTTTAACACACTTATTACACAAAATGATATAATCACTTGTCTATTGAATGTCATGTTTTTGATTATAGTGGAGCTGATTTTTATGATAGCAGTATTTTAATTGACTGAAAAAATATTGTTTGAATGAATGTAACCATAGACAAGACTGATTTTTGAACGAGTACTTTCTTTTCATAGACCACGATAGCAGAGTTAATTTAGTTTTTGGTAATTAGACTTTACCTAGATCACAGGATGTATTCCATAAACTGCAAGTAGTACTTGATTCAATAGTCAAAGTTTCTTTTGAACGTTAGTTTCACATATTTACAGTGTTTGTCGTTCCAGACTTTCTAGCGATCGCCCATTATTTTCCTTGTAGTAGGTCAATTGCGTATGCTTATAGGTAGTTGATTCGTTATGATATAATAATAGCGCGTAATTTAAAGTACTAGATTAATAAAAAAATACCCCAAGATCGCTGTTTAAAAAGTTAAACGGCCAACCTTTAACGAAAAATTGCAATGGCACTCTTACATTTATAATAAATGGATGAACCACAGATTGTTTTACAGTTGTATAACATATACTACTACGTATTGTTTTATTGGTATTTTATGTTAACAGGTCGAACGGAAGATATAGTGAATCCCCCAGAGGGGGTTGTGATGTCATCAAAAGGCACTTTTCATCGAGCTACTTAAAAATGTAACCGATAAGTAGAAATAGCACATTTTATACCACTAAAAATGGAAAAATCACGTTTTAAAAATAAGATAAAGTAAAATTTAGTATTTTATAGCATTTTTGTTAGCATTTAGCGTTTTGGGGGGGGGGGCGAAACTTGTTTCGTTTGAAAGAATAATTATATGGTGGAAAATTAACTTTGCACTTTATTGATTTCTCATTTTAATATTTTTATTACAAGCAAAAAAACACAAATTATAGTTATGAAACCATATATGACAAATAGAAATAGAACAAATTACATTATTGTTGTTTTTAATCTATTTCGTCAGTCTGTGACAATTAAATTTTACTTGCTAAAAATTCATTCTGCATCAATGCTATCTGTGGGTGCCCAGATGGACTGAATGGCTACTTCAGCGAAGTGTGTGTAATTTCACTTTTAGTGCTAGTAACATTTGAAGGCTGTCCACTTTTGATTTATTTTTATCTTCAATACCTGCTCTAAGGTTTTTGTGAAAATATAAATTATCTGCATTTAGCTTATTAAAATAAAAAATTATTGCCTTGTTAGCACTTTCTAAGGATTTACATCACAACTCCGACCAGTCAAACATGGAATGAAGAGCTCATTGAGAGCTTAGGAAAGCACATTATTTGTTTAATCTTCTATCACACAGTTTTACTTGACCATACACACAATAAAATGTTCTGCAATTATTTTCTGGGCTTTTTCATTGGAGATATGCTTTGAGATTTTGTATGTGTTAGATGGCAACCACTTAGTAGCTACCTCCCAAACCCTAAATTTAATGAATTAAGTTCTTTCCACAATTTATGGACAAAAGAGCAGTCACATCCTTTAAGTTGTGTTATTTACATATTAATTTGCCTTGACACTTTACTGACAAATTTACCTTGAATCTCTACTATTATGGAACTAATTCTGTCTTTCAAAATAGCTGCAATGCAGGAGGAATACTATTTAACATATTTTCCTCAAGTGATAGGAAGAAGTCTTTCAAAGCCAAGAGCATTTGTCTAAATACACTACGCTGTGAAATCGTGAATTCCAGCATGTTATAACTGAGCTAAGAAACAGAATAGGAGCCAGATCTGGCCACTTTTCCTGAAGATAATTTAAATTCTTACTTTTATTTTTCTAGGATGCAAAAAGACAAACTTAAGCTTGGACACAAAGATATTCAATTTTGACATCTCCTATCACGTTTACTTTGTGCGCAAAATATTGAAAATGTAACAAATGATCTCCAATAATAATAATTCTCCTTAAAGTCCCAAAACATATTTTAATATATGTATTTAGTTCATGCGACAGGTTGCAGCATTTGCCGCATCAACAAAACAGACACTTGCCAGATGCACATCCTGGTTTTTACCTGGTAGCATCGTGTGCTATCTGAAGTCTCATCTGTGACGATGACGATTGGTTTGCCTTCCAAAGTCATTTTAATGTCTTCATGTATCGCCGTTCCATATCGAATGAATGAATGAATAGTGTTTAACGCCCGTTTTTGCTACAGAGGCACCACAGGCGATGGACACTGGTGATACATGAAATGAAATGATATATTGGGAAAGGATTTATTTTTTTTAAGGAAGGAATCGTTCCAGGCCTAAATTTAGGGTACTCCCCGGCATTTGCCATTTATGAGGACTGAAAACCTGGAAAAAACCTCAGTCAGGAAGGACGGTCCTGGCGGTATTCGAACCCAGACCTCCCGCTCACGAATCCGCGACCTAACGACCTCGGCCACCCGTGGCGGTGTTCCATATCGAGACATATACTCGTTCTAATCTTGAAAACATAAGTAGTTCACCTGAGATTGACACATACTTTAAAGATAGAAATAACGAATTAATTTTATTTAGAATTATAGCAATAAACACATTTTTGAAGGCCTAATATCTATAAAACAAAGTAGTAAAATAATTTAAAAAATCCTAGGATGAAACATTGAATAAAATAGTAAATTTGACGCTTTAAAATATCTTTAAACCCTAAAATTCAGATTTTAATGTTGTACTTACTTTTCCAAATATTCTCGCACGGCTGGATGATCCAGTTTATTCATTGGACTGTTGGCTCGTAAACACATCTTCACTGTGTCTCCAAAAACTCATTTTCTCTTCACAAGCATTCTTTGCTTTGCGTTCGAGTTCTAAAAATTGTTACCTGTCGTTTAACGCCAAATTGTTCTTAAATGTTTTTGAAAGGAACTTTCACTTTGTATTTGTTGATAGGATTATATGAGTTTTTCCAATACATCTCCTTTCTCCCATAATAACCTCTTATTACACAATTTGCACATTAAAACAAATATTTGAATCACTCACATAAAGGCTGCTTAGTTTTATAGCTTTCCGCTCGCTTAATGATGGTTTTGTTTCGGCCCATCTTCATGCAGTGCATGGCAATGACAGAGAAACGAACAGGTCAACAATTACTTTCTCCATCTGCCTCTTCGGCAACAATGAAGAGACAGATAAAGAGTGAATGGAAGCAAAGGATGCCCAAGCTCAAGAAAAATATAAGGGCTGGGCAAAGCGCATGCGCAATTAAAAAGAAAATCACGAAATTATAATTTCGCATTTATTGGCATAAACTTCCACATTTCATATTTTATCGCGGATTATCACAATTGCGAAAATCTACCATCTCTACTCATAAATAAGATCGCGGGCTTTTCGGTTTTAATAATAAATGGTAGTTATCCATTGCTATTTTTTTTTACATTATCTTTTCTTTGCATTGCCTGTTGATGTACAACATTTGAAAAGGAGTTTTAGAAAAGATTCACTTGTAGGTATAGCAAATGGCAAAGCTGTAATATATAATGTTAGTGACGTTCCAATCATGGTTTAATGTAACTTGTTAATCGTTTTGTACGTCAAGAACTGTTGATTTCTTATAGCTAGTTGAGCTTTTGGAATAGTATGGCGTTTTGTGCTGTGAGAAGAGTTGTTCTAAAGATGACATGGTTCTCGGACACGGTGGCATATTATGGTAAGTGGTGTTAACCAGTAAAATGTATTTTGTAAGGGAATTTGACTTGAAAGCAGTAGGTCGTGTTTTGTTACAGTTCTTAGATGTATTTACTGCTGGTGTTCGGACTTGGATTCTGTGAAATTTTGATTAGGTTAGCCTTAAAAAGCGAGCATGCGTTAGTATCGATTATAAGCATTGCTAATATAAATGAGTGCTTCTCTAATAATATTAAATCTTATTGGTAACTCTACTGAGGAGAGGGAGGAGAAGGAGGGGTGTTGGAGATACACGGGAATGAGCCGCGGCAGGAGATGGAGGATGGAGAAGTGGTGTCCGGAGAGGAGGAGCTGAGCGCAAGAAATAGTGCAACCAGGGGACCAGGAGGATCAAGCGAGATGGAAGAAGGAATGATTGGTAAGAAAAGATGGAGAGTAATATGGTGGAAGCGAGGCGATAGTGTTTAATGAGTTCAAGTGTTGGGACAAATAAATGAAATGAGTAGGGTGTTGGGACAAATAAATGAAATGAGTAGGAAAGATTAATAATGATAAATGAACTTTAAGGGAAGTAAGTTGTCAAAGAGAAGGATATTATTATGATTGTAATAAATTATGGAGAATTGAAACAATTAAGGATAATGTCCAATTTAAGAGAATTTCTGCCGAGTTCTGGATACCAGTACATACCGCTGGTAACCAGTGGTTAGTACTAGTATAGTTATAGAATAAATTTAAAGGATAGAATAGCTGGCTACTAGCTATAATTCCTACTGGCTCCCAGTAATATTGTTAAATTGTTAATTTGGTAATTTTGTAGATTTTGGAAGATTAATTTGGGAAGTAGATAAGTAAATTTATATTTTGGTTCAATTAATTATTTTATTTTTGTTTTGTTTATTGTTTTATTATATAATCTAGTTATTAGGAAAATCTGTAAAATAATGTATTAAAATATTATTGAATTCTATAGTTATAATAACAATAAATGGAAAATTTGATATACACGCCCTGATTTAGGCAACCAGGTACCAGGGTGGCGTATACAGATTTTATTTTATTTTATTTTTAATTCTACTGATTTGTAATAATAATCATGTGACGTCAATGGTGGATTTTTGCAAGTACATCTTCCGTTCTTATCTCAAGATCGATTTAATAGGGAAATAGGGCTAAAATTTTTGCGTATTTTCTTAGTCCTCTCTCTCATCGAAAATAATGAAATCGACCCTCCTCTTGTTTAGGTACCATATTTCTGTCTCTATTACCTAACAAGATAAATTTAGAATGTCGTCTTACGATTTTATACTGTCTCCTTTACATTTGCGGTTTTGATACGCTATTTTAAATGTAGCTATCGTAGTTATAATTATAATAATTTAAATGGAAGATTTTTTGTCACTTTGCGGCCAAGACGATTGTTTCTCTTAATTCCATACTGTGAGCACCCATGGATAGCTAAATATGGGCATTTATTTGTGGAAATATGACAAGAGGTCCAGAGCTGGACCTCGCGTTGTACTTTTTTTTAACCATTTAGCGAATAAAATGATAACAATCAAATAATAAATATATAAAATGTGGTTACAGTTATGAATGTCCAGTCCAGCATTATAATTTCTGCTTACAGTTCAAAAGTTGACAAATGAAAACGTTTTACGGGATATACTGCTTTCTTTTCATTTAAACTCTGGTAAAAAATTGAAGATAACTGAAGTATGATAACACAACACCGACTAAATGTACAATTAATTTTTAACAGTGTTTAACGCCCGCACACTGATGATGATGAAAAGAAAATATAAAGTTATTTCAGTGCACTGTTCTGATGAATTTGCACAAAAACAATTGCAATAGGTGTGACAAAATTAAAGTGATATATAGGAAACGATAAAAATAGCTGTGATTGGTTGGAATTCCTGATATTCTTATACCGGATTGGTTACCGATTCATGAACTAAATACATATAAATTAGTTTTTGTTTTGCTATAAGGAAATCTGAAAACAAAACAATGTGTCATGGCATCATGGCATAATAAAGCTATCCATCGCGTAAGTATGACGGTAGGCAAAACGCTTGCATAAGTGCAAGAGCAAATCATCCGCACGCATACGATTATACCTCAGTAATTCTGCATCGCGGCGCAGTAAAATCTCAGGGTCTCTTATTCAGACAGACGACTTGCTTCAACAATATGACCTAGAAAAAAAGAGAAAGGTTTCAGTATTCAGCGGAGGTTAGCCAGCAGGGCGTAACCATGCTGTGTATACCGTTATAGGACAGACACGAAACCTCAGTCAGGATCTTGCTTTATTATCCTTCCTCTCACGAAGTGAAACACAAGGATAGTATAATAACATTTTGGATATGGCGCTCGTGAGATAATCTACCATCTATACATCTCGATATCACTTTCGCTTTTCGTTTGCTTCCAGACAGCCCCGTAACCGATATTGTTGGGAAGGAATTGCGAAGGAAACGAAGAAACAACTTGAATTTTAAGTTAAAGGCAATAACTTCTGTGGTTAGAAAAGAAGAGCAAACTTACTGAATGTGAAATCAGGAAAAACAATTAGAAAACGTAGCAAATGATTTTATCCCCCCAGCGCTCTGCAAATTGAAGATATCTGAAATCAATATCATTTTTCAAGAGCCTGCACAACCACTAATATAATTTTCAATCAAACTTGGAAGTTCCATTGTTTATGAGAAGTGAGGAGGCAGAATTCAGCAGTAAAGTATTTCCTCAAGAAAAAATATTCCGATAAATATACACGAACTGATTACTATCCCTTCCCGCTAACTCTTGCTAGAACTCTAGTAAGAAGCTAAGGTAGACAGGTATAATGGTTAGACCTTGAGTTTTTAAATAATCTGTTTGTAGCAAGCAAATCTGTTTGTACTTAAGCAAATGTAGATAATTTAATGGATTGCAAAATATAACGTGTCAGACAAAACATTTGTGCATATTTTGCTTTAGAATTATGACTGGAAAAGCAAACTAATGTATAGGTGTTATATAAAAACCAAATTCGTTTGATTTTTAACAACATGGATAGCAATCAAACACTATGGCGACAGTAAAACTATTAAAAGAAACGATGAAGCATGTTTCTAATAATTGTAATATTTCCTTATTGAAACATTTTCGCTTTATATATTTTTAATCATTTTAAATATATGTAATGCATGTGTACCTACTTACACATTCTTTACTCTTTGCTTTGCAGGTCAATTCAGTTTCATACTTTACTTCATTTGTGCGATAAAGTCTGCGGCTGTGGACACACATGTGCTGGAGAGTCTAAATGTTTAACTATTTTAATATAAATACGGTGCTCAAAAAATACACTGAAAGCTAACATACCAAATATGCGGTGAATCCTTTTTCACAGAGGAGCAAACTGTAAAACTCTAATTCGCTTTAGGTCTAGCCGGTTAGACCTCAATTGCACGGGTTTACTTTATTTTTTTTTTGACAGTTGTATCTTCTTTATTAGTTAGAGTGCTTATGTTTATGCAAATGTGTATCCCTAATATGTGGAAGCAATTTGTTTTAAACATATTCCTTAAAAACATAAACAAATAAATATAAAAAATAACACAAGTAGAATTCAAATCAGGGTGATTAGTAGGAGAGAGCAATAGGAAGTTAAAGATGTACATTGTGTTCTTAAAAATATATGTCATTAGATATAAATGAAATTCTGAATTTTCTCGAGAATGTTCAGATTCCATTCCAAACTTCCAGGTAAATATAATATTTTTATATTACCGTATTGTTGCTTTTATGCAGGAGGTATCATTACTTCTTTATATATGCATATGGAATTTAAACTCGCCGGAATTAATTAAGAAAATATCAATTTTCTTAAATGTAACAGTACTATATAATAGAGGTTGTGCCACTGATTCGGAGCAAAATCGGATAACATTGATAGACACTCTCACCTTTTCACTGCCTGCGACAGCTGCTGCTTGTACCAATACTTTCCTACCATCTAGCGGCATAACGCTGAAATACGATTTAATCTAACCAATAGGTGGCAGTCAAGGTATAAAAACGTAAAAGGTAAGTGTAAAGATACATAGATAAATAATGAATGTTAATATTTTTTTCTCTTTTAAGGTTGAAGTTTATTCATTTTTAAGTCTATTTAAGGACGCTCTTTAACATCTCTGTTCATAGCGACTCATTCAATCCTTCAATCCTATATTGTGAAACGGCCGATTAATTTTGCTCAGCTTTTTTTTTTTTTTTGTACGCTCTCGGTTCTTTTACGTTCCGCAAATCTAAGACGTGGGACTCAGCTCTTTGCTTCCCTTTTGGAAAGAAGCTATACTAAGGATTATCACGCCCTAAAATCCATCGACTCTGGCCGGAAATGTCGAGATTTGTTTCTCGAGTGTGCGATCAGAATTTCTCCAAATCTTCTTACCTTGCTCTCATTCTTCAAGTACTATTTCTGGTTCATCCTATCTTACTCTCTTTTTCATAATCCTAAATTTTTCTTGAGAGTTTTGATAACATATGGGTAACTTGGGCTACTCTAACATACCTGATTAAGGCCTATTACTGGATTGATTGTTACACTTTTAAATTGTATCTCAAAAATACAACACAATATGTTACCATGAATATAACTTTTTTATCCTAAAGAAAATCATAGATTGTGTTGTGGAAAGATTGGGTCTATTTTTTTATTTGCCATTAATGATCTTCTGTTTAATATTCCAGGAATGCCAATATTATATGCTCCAGAACTATCTTTTCGTCAGTTCATAAAGTTCAGGATTTGTTAAAGCACAATAGACTTGAATAAGAAGATGGTAGAAGAAATATAATGGTTCACAGAGGAAGACGCAATAACAGTTATGTAAAGATAATAAAGCCTGTAGCTCTGACAGTGTCTTCAATGAACATATAAAAGTTAGCTTCTAGAATGGGAGAGGTAATAACAAATCACCAAGTACATTTCAATAATAATAAGAGGAACTGGCCTTGAATGTGCTCTGTCCAAAATCCTTACAAGAATGTACTGCAATCCCTCTCACTAAATAGGTAGAAAGTTCCCTACTCAAAGTACACTTTGATTTCCAAAGGGCAGATTCACCTTATAAGCTGTTTGGCATTTAGAAGAAGATGTGTCACACTGTCAAGACAGAAAGGAAAACTACCTGCTATCTTCATAGATTACAACAAGCATTCGGCACCATGACAGACATCCTTGCAGCAAAATTAAAAACAATAATTGTAAATAAAACCTATCTCTGCAGAAGCATACGAAATATCCTCAGTGACTATTTCATTGGAATCTCCAATGATACATCATGATCAAGACCCATAAGGCACACCATTGGAGTCCAACAGGGGAATCCCCTGAGTCCACTGCTTGCATATTGCCTAAAGATGTCATAAAAACAGCATTGGAGGATGTTAAAACATACACATATGCTGACAATATAGTGATAGCCTCTCCATCACAAAAAAGACTTCAGACAGCAACAGATTGAGCTAAAAGAAATAAACTCAGCATAAATGAAAATAAGACTGTTTCCATATCCTTCAGAGCAGATGGAAAAGAGGCATGTTTTTTTCTACAAGACAAGTTTATATTGGCTGTAACAGTTCCCAACCCCTGGCAACATTTTCAGCTTACATGTCAAGGACAGAACATGGCAATTTAAGCAACGAGCAACATATGACAAATTAGTACAATGCTCCTCACCATAGGCATGAAAATTTTTAAATCAAGATATCACCCATAACCACTTTATTGCCTTCAAGAAAAAGTCAAAGAAACATTCCTTAAAAAAACAACATGCTGTCAAAATTCAGCCCATGGAACATGCAAACCAGGGAACAATTCTATATTGTAGAACACATCAAAAGACTCCTACCAAATAACAAGAGATATGAAGACACTTTAGTAACCTTAATTGGGAGACACATACAAAATCTCTTAAAAACTCTCAAGAGTTATATATTTCAGGAAACTAAAATCTTGCACAAGTCAAAATATTTTAATGAAAGTTTAATTTGCTTTTTTTCTACTCCCAATTAACATATGGATTAGACACTGGGGTAATTGTCCTACTGCTAAACAGCTTTCATATACCAAAATAAAGTAATTAGAATCATACAGGAATTATGCATTTAGAATTTTATTGAGAAAGTTTTAAAGAATGAAATATAATGACCTTGATACACATGAACTCACATGTATACTTTGATTCTTCTGATGAATTATCTCTATTTGTTTTTCTAGTTCATATATGGGGTCAAAACTTTTAATATCTGCATCTGCAGCAGAAATCAGTCTGTCAATAGCTGCAGATGGGAATGACAGTTCTGCAAACATGTCTTAATTTAAAAGTCTGCAAGTGAAGTTTGTGTCAGCATATGGAAACATTCAACTTAGAATATATACTGTTATTACTTTATTGCTGCAGTTACACCTACTCTACTAGGTTGAGTATTGTCATCATTGCAATCACTTTCATTCCACAGATACACTATAAATATGACAACTTATTTTATAATTAAGATCATTGTATGATTGAGTTGAATTACACACATTTATTGACTCCAATTACGAGGGTAAGACCATAAGTTTCCAGCCTCGCTGATAAAGATTATGGCCTTCATAAAAGCCTTATCTGGTGTCATAATTTGTGTGTTAAAAATAAATAATTGCAGCTGGAACTTCCGCTCTGCTGTGTTCAGTTGTTCAGATATAATTTTATACAGAAAGCTATGTGTAGAAGATTGTGACACCTTCAAAATGGAGTATAGAGCTATTATTAAGTTCTTCACAAAAAGCTTACTCCAAATGAAATTAAACAGCGATTGGATGGTGTGTATGAGGAAGCATCCCCCTCATATTCTACCGTAAAAGAATGGACCAAACTTTTTCAAATGGGTTGAGAAAGCATTGAAGGCAAGGAACATGCAGGTCTGCCCTTGGAGGTGCTCACTCCTGAAAACATCACTCTTGTAGAAGGAGAAATATGGAAGATTGGTGGCTCACAGTTACAAAAATAGCACCAAGGTTGGCCCTTTCTAAAACAATACCTTCAAATTATTCATGAATGTTAAACATGAATAACATTAGTGCAGATGGGTGCCTACACTCTTCCTTCTTTCCTCAGTCCAAAAGCAGCAACGAGTCATCTGTTGTCAGGCATTTTTGGAGCTCTGCTGTGGCAATGAGAGAGAAGTTCTGCAAACCATTGTTACTGGAGATGAAACTATGGTCCTCTACTGTGACCCCTTGTCCAAAAGAGAATCAATGAAGTGACATAGAGAGAAAGTAGTTCTGCAAACCATTGTTACAGGAGATGAAACTATAGTCCTCTATGACCCCTTGTCCAAATGAATCAATGGAGTGGCATAAACCTGGCAAAGCACCACCTCTAAAGGCCCAGGTCACTCAGTCAACCCAGAAGATCATGGCCATAATCTTTTGGGACTGTGAAGGAATACTCTTCATTGACTTCAAGGAGAGGAATGCCACATGGGGTGTACTATACTGGTCTACTGCACAGACTATGTGCTTCCATCAAAGAGAAAAGGCAAGGAAAGCTCAGTGGTGGTGTGCATCTTCTTCACAACAATGCAGCTTTGCACACAGCTTTTGTTGCAAAGGAAGCTGTGAAGAAATGGGGCTTCAAGTAGATCAACCATCCATCCTACAGCACAGATCTAGCTCCCAGTAACTATTTCCTCTTCTCAAAACTCTAGGATGGAAATTTAAGTTTGATGAAGTGATGGATGGTGTTTTTGCCCATTTAGCAGACAAGACTTCTGACTATTTGGGGAGGAGGGGACTGAAATGTTAATTCAAAGACATGAGAAGTGTATTGCAATAAAGGGTAGCTATACTGAAAAGTGAAATATAATGCCTTTATCAAACCTAGAAATGGTTACTTGTTTAAATTTAGTATATATTTTGCAATCATCTGCACCGTCAGATTTCTATGAAACATGTACTAAATTTAAATAAATGGAGCCAATAAAAGTGTGTAGTTTAACATCCTACAATGATCTTAATTATATGATTAGCTTCACAGTATTCCAATTAGTATTTCAAAAAATGTGACAACTTTGTTGACATGAAGGAAATTTTTTATTTGATGACCAACATGCAGGTTTTCCCATCTAGAAATGTACACCACCATATTCTTCTACTAATTCTGCTTCCTTCTACCTCATCTAGCAGCTTTCTAGAAACAGAAATGGTGGATACTTGTCCTTTTCACCTCTCATCAAACTAGGAGCTTTCTGTCTGTTTTTCCCCACAACAAGATTTAAAATCATTTTCCTTCCAATGCCATTGGCTACAACTTACTTGTGGGGTTGATTGGAAAGAATTTCAGTATTACATTTCTTAATTGAAGATTTTTGAGATTTGCAGGACAGCAGTCTATGAAAACAATCTTTCAATTCTGTGCTGCCATCTTCAAATCAAGAGCATGTATTTTATTTTTTAAAAAACTGGATGTCATTTATGTCTTTTAAATTGCGCCATAGCTGGTGGACAATGTTGTAACTTTTTTAACAACATGGCTTCTTGATTGTGACAAATGAATGAAATTTTTCGGATTCATCACCATTTACATTCAATATTGAAGCGAGGCAAAGTTTACTGCATGTTCCACCATGAAAATTTTCACCTTTACAAACCAATGGTTTGGAGGAACATTGAAAAAGACTAATTTAATTAATATTAAAAATGTCCAAGCATGCATGCAGCACACACACACACACACATATATAATACAAATGAAAAATAAAATGCCACTTTGAACAATGTAACTAATAACAATAATTAAAGAAGCAGAAAATGAATAAAACATTAAAATATTCACTGATTATTGCTTGCTATATTTTGAACCACTCTTGTTCTTCAAAGGCAAACTTTTAAGTGTTTTATTCTTTTTCTGCTTCTTTAATTTTATATATTATTTAGTTTTTTATTTATTGTCGCTTTGATTACATTGGTCTTCTTGTGATATCTGTATATTGGACATGAATACTGTAGGTGTAATGGAGTCATGAATGAAATGAAATGTGTTAATGATATAATAAGCTCGGAGTCCTAGGCACCTTAAAGCTCTCTGGCATACACTTTCTCAGGGTAAGGAAAAACTCCATAAAAAACCTTACCCAGAAAGATTGATCTGACCAGGATTCGAACCCAGTACCTCCATATTAGTAGTTGAAATCCTACTACTAGACCAAAGAAGCATATTGTTGTACAAGATCCTCAACTTATTATTTTGCCATTTGAGAAAAGTTTCTTCTTTCATGCATGTTATCTTCACCACAAACAGATTAATACACTATATAATAGTGGTTTTTGAATCTGTTGATCTATTCACTTGACACAGTAAAGTTTTCAATACCAGTTTGGAACCAGTTCTTTAAAATTTCTTCCAATTCTATATTTTAGAGTAAAAGATATATTCCCTTTTCTTGCAATTTGGGCAACTTTCCATAACTAAGCCAACAATTTTAAGCATGGACACTGATGTTTCTAAGTTTTGTGCAAGAGGTACACATATTACTCGGTGAACTTCCAACTTGCTGAAGAATTTTCAGCTACCCCAAAGAAAGACTCTTCCTCCAGTTTTATCAATTTTAAAACAAATTCAGCATGAGCACTCTTTAAAACACTCACTGCTACTAACAACACTTACAATTCGTGATGTAATCTCAAAGACAAACTCACATGAAACATAATGCTTCTACAACCAATGGAACCATGGGAACGCTCATTCTACTCATCATGTGTGGTTTCAGTTATAATCTCATGTCATGATCATGGCTTAAGCATTCATGTTCTTTCTGATGCCATTTTATTTCCAAAAGTGAAATTTTTGGTGCAATTGCTGTTCCACAAAGTAAATAGAGGATAATTCAAAATGTAAATGAAAGGATAAGTTTACATTACAAAATTAGGAAAATTAAGAGGACTAAGAAAAACCTGTTTTAAATGACAGGAAAACATAAATTTCAGGAACATTTCACTGGGTTTACCTTTACTCATATAATGACATGCTTCCATTATATCATATTTATGAGATGGGCAATAAACATTCCTATGAACATAACTTAATGGCTTAACAAACGGAACAAATAGGATGCAACTTGGGTACTTACCTGTAGATTAATGCTGAAAATGCTGCATGAACATATTCTTAACTTAACTGTATAAATCTGTTGCATACAAAGGTCACTGTTTGAAACAGATGCTACCATTTTCGCAACATCTTTTAGCTTATACAAGGAGTAGGCTGATTTCCTAACCCACAAATAAAAAAGTGATGATTTCTAATGTCAATGCACCTGTGGACCAAGCATTTCCGTTCTATTCTGGAGCTGCAGAGGGCAAAAGTATTAGTCCATTTACAATTTACACTCTAAATACCAGCATATTACTGATTGCTAGATGACAATAATGGTGAAGATAGGGATGAGGATTATGATGGAGGAATGGCAGAATGAATGGCAAGGGATATAGAAATCTACCCAAACACTGCATTGTCTGCCCACTTATGGCTACTTGAATCAAACCCAGGCCATTTGGGAGATGAACATTCCAACCACTTGGTCAAAGTAAAAAGTAACAAGCTCAGTTCGGAGCACTGTGCCATATTCAAACACCATTCTTATTACTTAAATGTAAATTGGAACTTGCACAGTGAAGTCAATCATATTAATTGATATCACTGTATGATTCAGTTGAACTACACACTTCTTAAAGCTTCACTTCACTTAAAGCTTCTCGAAACCGCTTCCATACATTTATGAAAAGTAAGTGAAGCTTTAAGAGTGTGTAGTTCAACTGAATCATACAATGATATCAATTAATACCATTCTTATTGCTTTTTTGTCACTGCAGCAAGCTATGACAAAATCTTGTTGGAAGAAGGCATATTGATTTATATAACTAAATTTTTAAAAATAGATTCAGAATATGTTGCCAAATTCTTCTAGCTATTAATTTTACTAGAGAGCTCTTGAGCACTTAGTCACATAATTTTTTATGCTATGTAGTGGATTACTAAAAATTATGTAGGAATTTTCCATTCTCCAAGTTATTTTGGGATGATATGCAATTTAAAGGGTATAGCTTTCATCAAAAAATAATATAAAATATCCATACATTCATTTCACCATGTAGTTAAAGTTTGTATATCTAAGTGGAGACTGGATGATCTTCAATGGCTGCCAGATTCCTGGTAATATTGAAGTTAAGAGTTCTGCTAATGCACACAATTGAGCTGCATGTTTTTCATGCCAACTGTATCAGTTGTATTTTTGTAAGAAGTGCATGTTAAACTTTCTACTGTGCATTTGTGTATTATCACATTTGCTGAGAGTGCGATATGTGTTAAAACAAAGAATATTTATGATTGTTATTGCAAAAGAAATTAAACAAATACTGTAGGAGAAAATTTTGTGCTACATTTCCAGTAGTAACATTTCCTTCAGGAAGTGTAATTTTCAGATTGGTGAACAAGGTTCAAACCTAAGGCATTTTCACTGACAAGAAGACAACCAAAAAACCCAGGTTTTATCAGAGGAGAAGCTTCATGAAATATGCTATTGATTAGAAACTTTTCCTTGAAAGTCTTAACACCATCAGTCCAGCAAATTGGTATACTGTCAACAGTGCATTAAAGTCACTTGGTTGCTGCATCTTTGTCCATATAACATTTTTTCTTTAGATACCTGAAATAAAACCCGTGGAAAAGCACTGAAATATTCTTAGAGATAATTTGCATTATTTGGTAGGATGAATTGCAACAAATCTCTCAAAACATTTTCTAAAGGATTCAGACATGTCTCACAATGGAGGGCAGGAACTTTGAGCATCTACCATGGCAAGTACAATATTAATTACTATTTGATACTAATAAATGATAAAAGAAACAAAAAATGCTAGCTAAGAGTTTCAACTATAAAACATGAATTCCCTTGGCAGATGGCATGGTTATTATGCAGTAACTTACCAATGGCAAAACCAATTTCTGATAGCATTAATGGAATTAAGACCTCGTATATCTTAATATATACTATTCCAAATGAAAGTGTCTGGATCAATGAAGCTTTCTGCAACCCATATCAAATGTATTTACTTGGTGTGGAGGAAAAAATGGCAACTTTTATCTTTGTCATAAAATTATTCCAAACAATTAAGACATATTTTGGCTATTATAAAACCAATTAAGTGAATAAATTAATATTTATGAAGCTGTATATCCTACATTAATGTATTCAACCTGTTCACACTTACTTCATTTACTTATTGTAAGAAAATGGAGTTAGTGTGAACATTATGTAAGAAAATGGAGTTAGTGTGAACAGGTTGAATACATTAATGTAGGATATATTATAAAACCACTTTACTTTTAGAACATATTGCATCAGTAAATTCTGACCATTTAGATATTATTTTTTAATGGTGTATTTATTGGTAAGCACTGATTCAATATAATAAAAAATGAAGTACCAGATTGGTCTTAGGAAAGAATAGCATTTCTTTGAAACCAATGGAAATTAAATACTTGATTTGCAGCTGGTGAAAAAAGTAAGTCATTTGAGGGAGTTATTACATTTATTTTCCCTATTTCATTATAGAAAAGGAAAATTTTAAATAAAGAGATATTATTAAATATGTCGCTGATATGAAATGAAGTCATTATCATCTTCCTTTGGTTTTTGTGAACGGTTACTTTAGTGCATTTAATTGCAGCATAAACTGAAGTCTACATTATCAATGAGATCTAGTGAGAAGAACTATATATGTCTTGCTATATGTGCTGTCCCAATTTACCATAGGTCTGTACAATGTGTAAAGCTGGCACTTCTGTATTTGCATACATAGTGCAACTGAGATGCTAGAAATTCTTCAGTTCAATGCCATATGCCATGCAATTAACATGGATTAGAAAGTCAAAGGGAAATGAGTCCAGTTATTGCATTATACAGGTGTAAGAAACCACCTTTGGACATTTTTAATCTTAAAAAAGAGAGAGAGAGAGAGAGAGATTATTAAGCCATAAAGCATTACAGCAAGATGTACTTTATAATTAAGATCATTGTATGATTAGCTTCACTGTACCACCATGGGTGGCTGAGATCATTAAGGTGCAGACTTGTGAGCGGGAGGTCTGGGGTTTGAATCCCACCAGGACTATCCTCCCTGATTGAGGTTTTCCTCAGTCCTCATAAATGGCAAATGCTGGGGAAGTACCCTAAACTTAGGCCTAGAATGTTTTCTTTCTTAAAAAAATTCTTTCCCAATATACCATTTCATCTCATGTATCATCAGTGTCCACCGCCTGTAGTGCCTCAGTAGTTAAAAATAAAAAAACTTCACTGTACAAGTTCCAATTAGCATTTTAAGAGATGTACTCTGTTAATGACACACCAAAAAGCAATAGGCTACATGTGATAAGGACACTAGCAACCATAAAATCTGTCACTGCAAGAATTTGCAGAATTTGGTTACAGAAACTGAAAATCCCACCATGAACCATTTCCTAATTAAAAGCCAACTTAGACTTGGACCTTATCACAGAAGCATTGGACAGCAATTGACAGAAGCATGTCGCATAAGGGCCACAAGAGCAAAGAACTTGCTTCAAACATTAAGCAAATAGTGGTTAAAAGCAAATCATCTTCACAGTGGAAAAGGTATTCAGTGGAAGAAAAATATGACTGACTAATTGATCAGATTATGTTATTAGCTCATGCAAAAAATTTCTAGCATGGAAAGGGACACCACTTCACTTCAGTAGTATTTTATGGGGATACTGTACAAGAGTATCACACAACTTATTTCTGTAATGATGGGGTAAAAACATGGGCAACAAACTACCATAGTGTACCGCCACGGGTGGCCGAGGTCGTTAAGGCATGGACTCGTGAGCGGGAGGTCTGCGGTTCGAATCCCGCCAGGACCGTCCTCCCTGACTGGAGTTTTTTCCAGGTTTTCCTCAGTCTTCATAACTGGCAAATGCCGGGGAGGTACCTAAACTTAGGCCTGGAACGCTTCCTTCCTTAAAAAAAATAAATCCTTTCCCAATTAATCATTTCATCTCATGTATCATCAGTGTCCACCGCCTGTGGTGCCTCAGTAGTAAAAACGAGCGTTAAACACTACTCAAAAAAAAAAAAAAAACCATAGTGATATTTGGAGTAAGCAGTGAAGGAAGCCCTTAAGTGCAAACTTGTTTGCGGGAAATCACTGGATATTCTAAAAGGACTCGAGGCTGGCACACAAAGTGAAGTCAACACAATGTTGATTGGAAGTCAATATGCCCCAAGTTTAGCATTGCTTGATTAACCTTCAAGTAATTTTGACCTAAATCTTTTGGATCAAATTGTTAACATCTTAAGAAAAGGAAGTATAGGAAAAAGGGAGTGTATACCAAGCATTAAAAGGAGATTTGGTGAAGGCAGCAGCCTATATACTGCTGGAAGTGGTGAGTGCTGTAATAGATGCCTGGCCAGATCATTTAAAGTGGTGTACATATGCAGCAGTTGGACATTCTGAATACTGTGTATGCTTTGTAAACTGTTTAGTAAATACGAGGGAAAGCTGCACTGTTGTTTTTTTTAATTTATTTATACAAACTTAGGAGTTGAATAAGTACGCCATTTTTCACATTGTCTCTTTTTGATGCACTTGGTCCAGTGGTTCAAGGTTGCATATTCCCTCTGAGAAATAGTATTTGATTGGTTGGATAACCATTTATGCATGGTTCCCTCATTTCTTCATCCAAAGAAAATCAACGATCTCATAAAGCATCTTTTGAGGGTCCAACGAGATCATAGTCAGAAGGAGCAATATCTGGACTGTAGGCAGGCTGTTCCAAAACTTAGAAACTCAAATTGTTAATGGTTTCAATATAGCTGGCTTATGAATTTTTATGCAGCAACACTTTCTACAAGGCCTTGACATTTGATGTGAATTGCTGACTTCAGATTGTTGGCTAGCAAATCACTGTAACTTCCGCTGATCGTATATCACTTTTCTACATAGTCTTCCAATATAGACCCTTTTGAGTTTAAAAAATGTTTAGCATCGCCTTTCTTGCAGAAGAATGAGTCTTGAATTTATTCCTAATTGGCAATTTCAGATGTTTCCACTCCATATTCTGACATTTGGATTCTGACTTATAGTCAAGGACTCACATTTCAACCCCTGTGGCTATTCTGATCAAAAATTCTGTACCTTCATTGTCCAGTAAGCATTGGCAGATCTCAACATATATACACTTGGGCTCTGCAGTAAGCTCTCTTGGCACCCATCTTGCACACACTTGCTCATAGTAGATAATTTGATGGAAAGCATCATGACTAATCTGCAGAGAACATGCTACCTCATCAATGGCAACTACTGATTCACCAGACCCATCTCTTGAGCTTACTGAACCTTCTCATCAGTGATGGAGATTGATGGGCACTCTATCCTTCTGAATACATCACACTTGTTCAGTCACTTGAAAATTCTTGATGTACTCATACACACCTTTGTAGTACAGCATTACCCCCATATCATATTGAAAGTTTTCAACGAATTTCAGTCTCTGACACATCTTTTGAACAGAGAAATCTGATCACTGCTCTTTCTTCTTCAGTGGTTTACCCTGCGGCAAGTTTACATGGTTATGCAGAAAGGAAAATTATGGAATCAAGTTTAAACTATGACCATAGTAGTATCAACTCTAAGCATGCAATTGCAGAAAGCAGTGTGACAAATCTAAAATTGTATTATGACAAAAGTGCAGATAGTTTTTGGCTTTCCCTCATAATAAATATATAACATAAAATTAATTTTGTTATGAAACAAGGTCCTGTGTATGAAAGATAGAATTTATGGCAGTAGACTGCATTAACTTAAAAACATTTGCATGATTTCACACCATAAATGCATTATATCATTAGAATCTGAAATAACATATAACTGGTAAGATTTTCATAATCGTTGCTCTCACACTTCTGTCACACTATATGGACAAATGGAAGTCATCATCCCTTGCAAAGTATTATTAATTCACAGCTGGTATTCTAACAAGGCAACAAGATGTTTTTAGTAAGCTTATAGCAAAGTAAGCACTTTTGAAAAATTTATGAATCCAGTACAACATCCAGTTATTTAGTTTCCTATCATGAAACAGTATACATGCTATAAACTCAAATGGACAGAATTATTCCTGGACTAGGTAAATCTACTAGTATTGGTAAAAGTATTATTTCGTTTTAAGATATTTTTGCCGTTTTATTGTTAAACAAATTGTATGGAACTCATACAATTCACAAAGTGAAATTAACTTCATTCCAAGTTTTGAAAATCTGTTATTTAGAATGACATCACTTTTATCAGTAAGTCAAGGTAACATGAAGCACACATTGTTGGAAGCGTGCATGGACTGCCTTGTGAAATGAAACCTTCAAAATACTTCAAAAAGACACAATTTTGGCGTTTGCTTTAAGGGCATGTGCTCTACAGTAGCAAAGGAAAAATCTTCATGCTACAAAATAAAACTTTTATTTTATTTACTTTTGAATGCATTAATGTGGACATGAAGGATTTGTTTAAGATTCATTTCACAAGCTCATTAACAGGTTACTAATATTAAGACCAAAACAATTTGTTGCAAAATTAACATATTCTGGAAAGAAAAAAACATTAATGACGACTCGACTGCTGTAGTCCATTTCTACAAACACAATGCCTCATTAAGCATTGCCCAGCAGTTTGCAATCGAGCCTCAGCTAAGGATCATCACAGTCGATCACTTGCGCTTCACAAGTTGGGACAAGTTCCAAGCATGTATTACATTGTTGCGGTGGATAACACCAACTGGGCAGCATTATTCAAGTGTTCTACCCTGTTCAACAGTCGACGTTAGTCCTGTTCTCCAGCTTACAACAACAATAGGCCACTTCAC
This sequence comes from Metallyticus violacea, assembly GCA_030762175.1. Classification (NCBI taxonomy): domain Eukaryota; kingdom Metazoa; phylum Arthropoda; class Insecta; order Mantodea; family Metallyticidae; genus Metallyticus; species Metallyticus violacea. The sequence continues at coordinate 61,059,492 of CM060834.1, forward strand.
CACATCACACCACTTCAAGCGCTGCTCAGTTTCTCGGTGCAGCTAAGGTGCTGTTTCCTGGTGCTACTGACATTTCACCTCCTTGACCACTATCTCTCTGGGGACTCTAGAATATCAAATTACAAAAATGTTTACTCTTTCACTTACAAACCAAATAGTGTGACTAAAGAAGATTCATGGCATGCTTAACAAGCTTTAGCAAATGCTTGTCACAGTAAATCAAAATAAAATTATATGCAAAGAAACAAGTTCAAACCATGATCTTTTGGCACTTACATTTCAAATCTATTTCTCTACTGGATACAATTACAGAACAATATAATGAAACTAATGAACAACTTATCATGGGCGTTGTTCTGAAGATCAAGAATATGATCAATGATTAGGGATATCTTCTCAAGTGATGAATGCCAATCACAGTCACTCCACTTAAAGAGCGTATGTTACAATGATGTGAAGCAAGTATTTACTACCATAACTCTACTGGTGCAACAAAGCATTCCCATGATATTTTTTTTTTTTTTTTGAGTAGTGTTTAACGCCCGTTTTTACTACTGAGGCACCACAGGCGGTGGACACTGATGATACATGAGATGAAATGATAAATTGGGAAAGGATATTTTTTTTTTTTTTTTTTTGAAGGAAGGAAGCGTTCCAGGCCTAAGTTTAGGTACCTCCCCGGCATTTGCCAGTTATGAAGACTGAGGAAAACCTGGAAAAAACCCCAGTCAGGGAGGACGGTCCTGGCGGGATTCGAACCGCAGACCTCCCGCTCACGAGTCCGTGCCTTAACGACCTCGGCCACCCGTGGCGGTTTTTCCCATGATATGCCCATAATTTCCATGCAGCCTCGAATGTATGTGCTTACAATACAATTGTTTAGCAAATTTCCAAACAACAAACCTGAAAATAATATCAACATCTGTCCCTGTGCTACATTAAGTGTGGACATGAGAAAGCAAGATGAAATACTTTTCTGTCAGAAGTCTGCTATCCCTCAATTCACGGAGGAAAAGGTCTTATCTGAGAGGCAAGAATACAAGGAAATGAATAGTTCCTTCAAGTCTCTAGTTCCTGTTAACCATGCAACATGTTACTATGAAATGTATTGGATGCTTCAACCCCTAGATGTGCAGACTTTACATAAATCTTATAAAATACATAACAGATGGCATTAGTCCTCACTCCTAATTATGAGATTTGGAATCATGCAACTCCATTAAACATCAGTCGTTTGCACATTTCTTATCCATATTTAAAAATATGATCAAATATGACTTTTATAAAGCAAGATGTGTTGATGATTGATGAATCATCAGTTCTCTTTATGAGCATCAATGTAACTACAATAGTGATAGAAGTGACAAGGGATCTTTGCACTATAACCACTTTTGTTATGGCCATTCTGTTTGTTTCATTATACATTTGTTATATTTTGTTTCTATTTGTAACAGTTTACGCAATAAATTGCTTTTCAACACATTTCATCATCATATCTTATGCACCCTTTCAAATGTGGGCATAGTTTTTGGCATTCTTACATCATACTTTTTGTATGCATGTAGTTTTATGCATTGATGAAATTTTTCACTCCATGAACAGTTATTGTGTGAAGTGTTAAAACTGTTTATAAATAATATTTCTTACATTTTTAATTCAAAGTTTATAGAAATTTATTGCACAATTTACCTCTATTGAAGATTCACATCTCCAAAAAGCTTGTACAGTAGAACCTCTTATCATTCCCAGAATTGTGTATTGTTCAATTTATGGGTCCCAAACATTTCACATTATAACTTATGTAAATAAAATCAGCATTCATCATTCCTCAAAGTAAGTTTTCCTGCGTTATTTGTTCAAAAAGTCCAGTCCTAAAGTAATTCTAATCTTGAACTATTGTTTTCAAAATGGAATAATTGATGATCGTCACATGTGCAGAGTTCGAGTCATGCTTTCTCATTCTCAACCATGATTGGAACTCTCTGTAATTGCCAATACTTTTTGAGCAGCAGGATGATGATAATCAATGTGAAGAATGGGCCAGAGTTGCCGGTGCTACCAGTTTTTACATCTACATGGCAGTGGATCAAAATGTTTTCACATGTCGCGTTCAAAGACTGAAGTTTGTGACAAGATGGGAGGAGTACAAGTATTTGAGATAAGGAAGAGGAGGAAAATGCAATAGCCGAAGTTATGCCAACATTTGCCAAAGCTCTGAACATGTGAAACTGTGAGCATATATCTTATACCTCTGACAATGATGGTAATGAGCAACAGAATAAGTTGAATGTGGAAAATTCATTGTCGCATGAAAAGAAAAACAGCAAAGAAGCGAATATCAATTAATAACCTTTTACAAAGAAAGTGACAAATGGTAAAATGTGTACTTGGTAACATAAAATTGACACAAATATAATGGTTTTTAAGTAAAAAATATCCGGCATGCACTCTTGGTAGCTGGGCATGTTGCACCACTTGCTGCTGATGGAATTCAAATTAATGTGCATGCAGGATAGTTTTTATGTGATAGCCCTGCATAATGTTTCCTTATATATTGATTTATTTATTTTTTAACATGATTTATGCACTTCCCATATCTATTGTTTAACCTGGTCCCTCCAAAAACGATAAATCAAGAATCTATTGTACTTGCTACCTAACTTCTATTGTCTTGGGCTTTGCATAAGAACAACATATTATGGTCGAGATATCAGCAATTCCAACCGGGATGTTTCATTTTATGAAATTGAATGCTTGGTCTTAGACATGTTTCAGGCATCCTTAGTTTATCAGCAGTCACATTTCTATACATAGTTTTATTGTGGTTGAAAATAGCCAGCATTAATCTATTTTTTATGCCTTTTTATTCAGTTTATAAATTACTCAAACCAGGTATGCCATATTGGTTATCACAGACATCACTAACTATCCAGACTCTGTTGTATTACTTTTCTGATGATGCTATGCAAACCATCATAATTAATATGACAATCCCAATATTCGTGAAAAGATGCCAGCAATGCTGCTGATAAGTGCCTATTTACTTGCCTATAACATCCCCTTTAATTTTTGATGACTGCCAGTAGAAAAAAAAAATTGCATAAAAGCTTTCAAGTGATCAGGGAGCAAGTGCATTTCAGCTAAAGGTAACACCCACACTTCTGCAACACCTGTGCATTGACCATTGGCTACTCTCTTCCTGTCCCTTAGATTTCTGAATACCTTTCCAGCTTCTGAGTTTAGCATCCCACCTTCCAAGTGTAGATAATAAGGTAGCGTCTAGTACACAAGTAGGTGTTAAAATGAGTAAGAGATCGAGTTTTATGGCACCTTTCAAGCTAAATGTGTAGTGAATATGCTGGAGAAAATCGAGTTAACAGCAAGTTGCAAATATGAAGTGCAGCCGTGTAATCTGCAACTGGATTCTAAGGGCATGGGAACAGATCGCTCCTGGCATTATTGGGAACAGTTTTAAGAAAACAGGAGTTTCTTCTGCTTTTGACAGAACTGAAGACAATCTGCTAAGGGGAGGTCAAGGGGGAGTGAAACACCAACACAAAAGGTAAGAAAAAATGAATTTTTAACCTTGTTAAATTAAATTGTTTAATAGAAGTTAGTCGATGCTAGAACAAAATATTTCATATTTCAGGCAATTGCCAATTGCTGCCTAGCCACATGATGACAAAGCAATGCTGAGCAACCTTGGACATATTATGGTACTTAATCATATGACTGCTGTAATGCAGGAGGGGCTGATAAAACAACTGTTTGAATGTATTACACTTTTTGCATAAATAAATTATATATTGACATATATGTATTGATTTAAAGGCATTTGATTTTATTTGCATGCTTTTAAACCATGCCAACCCAATCTGTATTATGTGAGATTTTCACCTATTATACTCTCCCCTATTTTTGAAGTTGAAAATTAGGGAAAAAGGGGGGTATTATAGGCTAGTAAATACAGTATACATGGCATTTTTTTTTGATTGATTTATTTATGGACGCTCTTTAACATCTCAGGTCATCAGCGTCCCATTCAACTCAGGGCGTGAAACAGCGACAAATTTTGCTCAGAGGGCTCTCTTTCAGGCTTGAGGTTCCATTTCGTGCCACAAATATACGACATGCTTTACTTCCCTTCCGAAGGAAGCCATACTTAGGATTTTTACGCCTGAAAAAATCCATTCGTCCTGGCCGGGTTCGAACCCGCGTTCGGGTTTAGGAGGCAAGTATGGTAACCACTACACCACCAGGACCGACATATATGGCATGCTATGATGATATTGTTACAATATCATCAAAAGTTGGGCTAGAGTATTTGGGTTTTCTTTGCATTCTTTTTCTGAGTAATCTCTTTTATTAAATTAACATTACCTTTAGCTGTAAAGAGTCTTCAAGGCTATATTAAAGTAATAATGATCAGTGTTACTACCATGCACACCTAAATTTTCCAGTCTGATGCTTATTAACTATGTACGTATGTCAGATAATTAAATAATTATTAAATAAAATAAATTAATGTTAAACTCAGAAAAGTAATCTGTTGTCATGTTTGCTGTGTATGGCTACTTTAGTACAGAGGAGTATAAGGGCCTATGATATATTCAGTTATTTCTTGTCTGAGCTGTTTGTTTCATGCACTTAATTTTTAGAAGTTTTATTTTAATAACTAACAAATGTTCTTAATCATGGTTGAACACTCACCTTCACATGAATTTGGTGTTTGAGCATTGCAGCCCTGAGTATAAGCATTCGTGTTCGTCTCTGATACTCTTTCCCCACTGCTAGAGATTTTTCGAATGTTGTGCTTCTCTGGTCAACTTCTTTAGCATACAGAATCTGCACAGTTACAATCAACAAGATGAAATATGAATAACACAAGCTATATATTCTCAATATATCTTTATATGAGGGTTAATTAAATATAAACTAGAATTTTGATTTTACTGCTTATGAATAATATGGAACAAGCAATAAATGCCTATGAGACGTCATGTGTAAGTGTTTCAGAAGAAGGGAGAAAATCGCTTTTGCCTCCCACAGTCATTTCCTTTGTCAGTGCATCACATCAGAGCAAGAGGTACACTTGTTGATTGCACAATGGATTATTAAGTTACTGGTGGGTATAAAACTGGCCGAAATTTTGCAGAGATAAAAGACACAGTTTGGCCACAAGATGCTGTCTAGGACACAAGTGCATTAATGGGACAAATTTTTACAGAAGGATGAGATACTGTAAATGAAAGTCACCAATGCTGGACTTAGGACGAGTGTAATGGAAATGAACATACAGTCATTCAGTACCTTATTGAGTATGAACAACATTTAATGGATTCTAAAAATTATGGAAGTGTTCAATTCACCATTTCTGATAAATTGAATTATCAAAAAGTCTCAGTAACGGGGGTGCTCCTGTCAAAGGACTATTATTCATTGTTTTACCTCATGAACCAGCTAATTATTGCAGCTTCAGATTGCAACAAAATGCACTAATGGGCAAGAAAAATGTCAACAACCAATTCAAGTAGTAGTTTGATATTTTCCCTAAATTAGAATGAATCTGCTTATAAAGGAATGACAGCTTCCATAACTTCTTAAAATGAAGAAAAATGCTTAGTTCTCACTATTGTCATTTATCAACAATTTTGTTAGTTTTATTCATTTCAGAATTGGCCCCATATATAATGAATTATGCTTTCCAGCCTTCCTCTAACATTTACTGTAATATTTGTTAAAACATGACTACTGCTGTCAATTTTTGGAAATACATAACAATGGTACATGGTATCTTATTAGGGCTGAAGACCTTCAGGAAATGATATTAAAAAAACTGGATGCAGGTATTTATTGTTATTCCCAATCATCAGCCCAAGGAATTTTACTGTTTTTCACAACATTGGAAATACATACCAACCAAATGAATTAGGTGTTTTGACAACTTGAATGTAACCCTTCTGCTATGCAATATGTATTACCTTATTATGCGAGTCTATGCGAGCCTGAATTTGCCCATCCAGTATCAGCTGCATTAGTTCATCCTCGAGGGCTAAGACTGTGGTATTAAATGCAGCAGCCATTTTTCGCATGTCTGCTGACAAATAAGGACTAAAATATTGAATGAGAGCACGATTCCGTATCTGTGTGTAGAGTGCATTCACATGTGGAGCAATGTACATGTCCAACAAAAGGTTGTCCTGAAAACAAAACCAGATGTATATAATTTAAAATCTTGATTAGCTAACAGAACCTGCTTGCTTTAACTGTAATTCCTCTTCCAACTATTATGAAATTTAGCTTTGTGATCATCTAATCATCTATAAGATATCAGTAATGTCTCATTAAAAATTAAAAGAAACAATAGTTGAAGTTTTAAGCTCTTGCATTAATTCTACCTTATGCCAAAGTAAGATCAATGAATATGAAATAAAGTGAGAAATTCAAAACATAGTAAAAATTTCTGATCATGGTATTTCTATATTCTATCACTTCCAATTAGTATGCAATCTTAGGCTTAATAGAATTGGTATATATATATTACTATTCTATTACAATGAATTCAGAACCACAAAAATTAAAAACATTCAAACGTTCTTATTCTCAAATACCCCCAACTTGTGGGAAATTGCTGACCTCTATTATTATTGTCTTAACTGCTGAAAAGTAATGAGATTGCTCCTAAAATTTATCTTGAGTATTAAGTAATAAATAAAGTTGTGAATGGTATTATGTTCCCAAAGTTTTGAAGTAAAAAAATGTTCCATTACTTGTAATTCTGAAAATGATTGCCAAACATCATTGTGTTACTTAAGTCTAATTACCATATTAATCTCTTGTCTATGATCTAAATTTACCTTGATTTCATCCAACAGCTTGAGACAAGACGCATATTTGGACTCATAAAATTTAAATATAATATCTCTGAGTTGAGGTTCTAATTCCAGGAACAATTTGAAAGAACTGCAAGAAAATAAAGGCATGATTCAGTTTATATAAAGATTAATGTCATTCAGAAGAGTAAGTGTGCATTTAAATTCTGTTTTCTTTAGAATCTGAAGTTAAATATTAACAAAGGAAATTTGAAGTGCTATAAATATGCAATCAGTTGACCAAAAAAAGTTCTGTCAGTTTTTTCGGCTATGCTCAAATTTCAAGCACAAGCGACAATTAAATGCACAAAGTTAAGTATTAGTATTATGATAAGCTCGGGCAAACATAAGTATTCTGAAGATGATTATACAAGTTTGTATGCTCTATGAATGGGGAATGATGCAAAAGCACCAATGCTGAAATGTGCCATGAATGAACAAATGGTTCATGAAGTTCCAGGAAATTCATGCAGCCCTTGAGGATAAGCCATGAATAGAAAGATCAACAATGGATGAGGCTTTCTTAGTAACTATTAAGGCGAACCACAGTCAGCCTTGAGGATGTGGCACAGCAATTCAATGTCAGTGCAGAAACCATATGGACATCTCTATTAGCTAGGAAAAAGATATAAACTTGGTCTTGGGCTCAAATGAAGCTGGCAATGGCTCAGAAGGCGGAACAAGCTGATGTCTGTTTTTCATTGACATCACACCAGCAAAGTGATCCTTTTCTTGATAGGATATTGAATATGATGTTATGCTGATTCTCTATGGCACTCCAAGCGGCTGTCATCACCAATAGGCAGCCCATGAATCTATTCCCAAACAACCAAAGCCATCACTGCACCAAAAGTATTTTGTTTGGCGTGAATTGCTGCCAACTGGCCAAACAATCAATACTACTGTGTACTCTAACCAGGTATAAAGAGCATGCACTCGTGAATTACAAAGGTGTACAATTTGCATGATAATGCAAACCTATATATAGTTAAGGTAGCTTGTGGAACTATTATCCATCTTATTTGGGAAACTAGTGCATCCTCCATATTCTCCAGATATTGCACCATCAGATTATTGTTTTTCCTTTCTTTGGATGATGAACTTTGAACACAGAATTCTCAACCTTTGGTAATCTGGAAACTATATTGGATTGATTTTTTTGCTTACACCTCAAGGAGTTCTATCACAACAGAATTCAAAAAGCATAAGATCTTTGATAATGATGGTGACAATATTTAATATTAAAGATACTTTTTGTTCAGAACATTTTTGAAACATCTAGTCTGAAACCAACAGAACTTTTTGGCCACCATAAATGTTCAGTACCAGAAAAGTACTTGCTATGTTAAATAAGTTCTTTTTGGGAGAATAAGGCCTTGTATTTTTAGGATTTTATAAGTATTATTTTACATATTATAGATAAATGAAATATCTGTTTTTAGATGTTATTTCTAAGTGCCCATATTACATGCATTATAAATGCCTACATGCAGCTTATGCATTTCAAATACCAAGACTTTGTTACAAAAAGTAAAAATGCTGCAGCAATCATAATTATGATAGCTTTTCTAAAAATCATCAAAAGCTTTTTCCACACAAATAAGTTTAAATGCTGTATTACCAAAATTTAACATTGTCTTATTTAACAATTTCCTATAATAATCATTCATTATTGTTTTGTACTCTATTTGGAAGGCAGTTCCAACTCAATTATTTAGAGTAAGCCCTTTGAAGTTAACAGTAAGTGAAGGTCAAATCCTGCTGAGTCCAGGTAACTGGTTCAGATTTTTTCTTAGCCTATTTGAATGAATGCTTGGTAGTTTAAACACTTTGGATCCCAGGCTCACATAGCATGAGTACTTAAACATCGTTCTTAAAAATCACCAAAACACCATCTTGAATTTATAGGTGATTAGCACAGAATGTTAAAGATTAAACATTATTAAAAATTAACCGTTGAAGTTTCACTGTAACTAAAATAAATAAAATAATTTTATAATAAAATTCCTTCCTCACTCCACTCCTTCCTAATTGAAAGCATGAACATGATAATCTGCAGTATATGTTAATAATAGCAACACAAAGGTGTAAGTGCCTCTAATGCAGAACTTGTAAATAACAATGTTAATTTATTTTTCCCAACTGGCAGTAACATGCAGAAGTACCTGCACATACCTACTAAAAATGACATTCTTTTGGAGTTCATGGCGGTCGAAAGTAGCAAGAGCACATAGCCCACCATACATGGCCACATTGCTGGGTGACAACAGCTCAGGGAAGTCACAGTGGTCAAAGTTACCAACAAGAAAATGTTTTGCTGCCGACTTATATTTTTTAGTTGCCAGCTCTGCCAAACCAGCAGCGCATTTCAGTCTAGTTAGAATAGTTTGGTTGCTATCCTTGCCATGTGCCTGCAGAACAAATAATATTGCGTGATTAACTATACAAATTCGAAAAATGTGATAAGTTCATTGGTGTAATAACCATTTTAAATACAGTTTGTCCTTAATAACCTCTGTGATTATAAACATATATAGTTTCATAGCAGTGTACATTCTAATTTACATTCCGATGTAATTGGAAAAAGCATCTTAGATAATTTCTATCTGATACCGCAATGTGCCCCATTGCTGGTAGTATAAGTGAACAGTAAGGCATAAACAAAATGAAATGCTAAGTGGAATTTGTATACAGTGAAGTTAATCATATAATTAAGATCATTGTATGATTGAGTTCAACTACACACTCTTGTTAGCTCCACTTGTTTAAATTTAGTACATGTTTCACAGACAATCGTCCCATCATCAGCTAACCATCAAATGCTGGATAATTCATTATGCTTTGAGGATGTATTCTGTTAAAGTGGATTCAATGCTTTCATTCCCGGAAGTTTCAAAGCTCATTAATCTGTCTCTATATTTATAAATTTACATTTTTTCCCATATTGCTAACTATGTAGTCCTTGTATTGATTTTAATAATTTTGCTTTATTCACTATGTCATGGTTTTCTATCCAAAAATGAGATGCTACTGCTGATTTCTCTATTTGTTTGTATTTTATGTTTCTGAAATGTTCTTTTAACCGTGGGCATATGTTTCTTTTTGTTTTTGCAATATAAACTTTTTTGCATTCAGCACAACTTATTTGGTAAAAACTTATGTTTTTCTCTGGTAGAAATTAATATTGTCATTCATGAGATTTTTAACATTAAATCTGTTTATAGGTGTAATTGATATCTTTTAGAATATTTTGAAATTTTTGCAAAGGACCTACAGAGTTAGCAACAAGACAGAACTTGATCAGCATTCTTGAAACTTTTAAGTTACACTACTGTAAAGCATTCAAACAACTGCTTTTTACACTGTAGTGTAAGGCAGTTTTTCTGCCAATTTCTTACTTTCTCTTTTATAAAAATCCTAAGAATGGCTTCCTTTGGAAGGGAAGTAAACTTATGGCCCCATATTGTAGATTTACATAATGTAAAATAACTTCAAACATGAAAGAAGAGGCCTCAGCCAAAATTTATTGGCCATTTCACATCCTGAATTCAATGGGATGCTGATCCTGAGATGTTAAAGAGCATCCTTATATAAACCAAATAAACAAATTACCTCCCCTTCCTCAGTTGTTGTGGATTGTAGGGAAGGCTGGGCCAATTCCTACCACTGTGCAGGTTTTGCTCTATATTAATTAAATACTTATAAATGCAGCTGGCTCTGCAATTTGTTTTGCTGCAAGCTGAAGACTCTTTTTGATAGTGATTGTGTACTTAGATACAATTAATTTGAGCAGAAAGTTTCATTTTCTTAGCAATAGAGACAAACATGGTGTTCCTATCTTTTGGAATATGCTAAAATGTGAGTGTTATGGCAATGTATGGAGCCTATAGGCAGCATTTTGATCAATAGGCACTAAGTGTCAAGTTGATTGTCTAATTTCCTGGAGAAGGGATGCATATGAAAACCAGAAAAGGTCATTTTAAATAGTGGGAATTTTCACAGTGAAATATTGTAAACAAATACAAATTTTTTAAGAGAAAATCATAAATTAGTGAAATTTGAGTGATTTCCTCATAAAAAAATTTGCAACAGGAAAGGTCATTAAGGAGGACATTTTGTCAGTGAGGGAACTGTGTAATGTGTATGAGAATCTTAGTAGTCATATTGGTTTCATATCCTGACAACACGCAATGATTAGAAATATAACAGAGTTGTAAAAATTACTTACAAATAGATTTAGACAAAATTTTAAAAATAACACTAAACCTGCAATCATACTGACTGACCTTTACAAATATAGATATCAGCATGAAAATAAATCGGCATACAATGGTTTCCAAGAAGAACGACCTGCCTGAGGCATTTAGAATAATATGTAGTATATGAAACAACTATTATCAGATAATACACAATGTAGTGTATATGCAGATGGATCATTTAAAAATGGAGAAGCAGGCTTTGAATATACTGTGCAGAATTCTCTCAATATGCATCTTTGGGACAGTATGCTAACAAATTTGATGGTGAAATAATGCCTATTACAGCAGCTTTAGAAAATCTACTGCATAAATCTAATATACACAAAAGAATTGCTTTCTCAAGAGATTCTTTTTCTTTTTTCTTTTATTTAAATGGTGTTTAATACCTATTTTTACTATTGAGGCACCACTGGTTGTGGACACTAATGATACACAAGATGAAATGATATAATAAGAAAGGATTTCTTTTTCAAGAAAGGAAACGTTCCAGGCCTAAATTTAGGGTACCTTCCCAGCATTTGCCATTTATGACTGAGGAAAACCTGGAAGAAACATCAGTCAGGGATTCGAACCCCGGACCTGCAGCTCACGAGCCCACTTCTTAACGACCTTGGCCACCCATGGCGGTCAAATGATTCTAAGGTAGCACTACAAAGTATAATCAATTACAGTTATCCACCAATTGTGTATTATAAATGAAATAAGAAAACTATACCATACAACCCAGATCAAAAATAGTTTTACATAGGTCCCAGGCCATGTTGATGGGAATGAATCTGCTGATACTTTAGCTAAAAAAGGAGCCACCATAAAATTAAAACCAACTTTTAAATGTTTCTAAATTGAAACTCATAAAAAGATTAAGAACTTGAACAACAAAATATCCAACAAAAACTTTAACTTATTCAGAACATGTTTCACAGGCTATTGCCTGCATCATCAAGTCTGAATCAACCCCTGGATTCATTGAAGGTTGGAGGGACTTGGAATGGCTCTCATGGACATTTTATGAACTTTTGGATTAATTTGTCTTCTGTTGGGATCTCAAGTTCATAATCTTATTCTCATATATTTTTATAATTTTTTTTTCCCCATATTCTCAGCTTCAAGGTCTATCTACAAATTTCAGTAATTTGATTTGCATTTCTATGTCATGTTTATTTCTCTAAAAGTGGTATGAAACAGCTGATTTTTTATCTGGTTGTGCTTGAAGTTTCTCCAGTGTTCTTTGAGCATAATTCCAATGCTTCTTTTTGTTTTGCCAATAAAAAAAAATATTTGTATGCGGCACTAAGAAGTTATAGAGCTAACTGGGAGTTAAATGATCCTAAATCTACTGTACCTAAAATCCAGCATATCCTTCTGAAATTGTATCTTTACAAATTGCAATTGGTAAATTAGTTGAAACCAAATGATGTAGACAATTACTAGCTTTCTGCATAAATTTACTGATATTGATGGAGAATGACAAAGAGTTGCTTTCAAGAATAATTTGAAGAGGCACAATGTCAGAATTTGTGGGATCAAGAATCCACAGGCTGTTATACACTATGCAGAGGTGAATGTCTTTTGTGATATATATATTTATTTTTATTTAAAAGGAAAGTTTATGGCCTATTCTTTTGTGTGGAAAATATTACTGAAACCAAGTATCTGAATATGCTGAATTAGTGGTTTGACCACTTCCTTGTTCTAGTGGTTAGTATTGCTTACTGCTGGCAGGGAGGCCCGGATTCCATTCCTGATACCCGCTTAGGAATTTTTAAGTTAGGGAGGTATGGAACAGGGTCCACCCAGCCTCGTGATGACAACTGGAAAGCTGCCTGATGGACAGGTGGCATTCCTCGATCACAAAAGCCACATGATAGGCAACTTGCATAGTGCTGGCATGCTGATAACATGTCTCCCTGCAATACTGCCCTCTATCATTGTAATCATAAGACAGAGATAGAGGAAGCAGAGATTGCCATGACAGGTCAACATTCACCCTCGGCAGTAGTGCCAAATGGTTGTTAGTGGTTACTGCCATAATTGGAAAAGGATAAAGAGGGCAACGAAATCAGGTACTAGCAAAATGGAGAAATATCCCTGGGTTTGAGATCATTTGAATGATGTACTGTCAGGGAGGTGGATTGGGTGTGCTGGTGCTGACACCATTATTTTCTAAATGGCTACCAAGGTCACCTGACTTACTGTCTGTGACTTCTAATGGAAATATGTAAAGGATTCTATCTTATTTCCACACAGATGAAAGAATGTAATGCCATTTGTGTTCATCAAAGGGAATATACTGCAGCATATGTGGAGCGAGTGTGAATATCACTTGATATCCATCATACAACATGAGAGGCGCATATTGTATGTGTGTGTGTATGTGAGAGAGAGAGGGGGGGAGGGAGAGAGGTAAGAATGAACTTTTTTGAGTTGCTCTTTTTAATACCTGTTTCAAATTTATAGGAACAATGACGCCACATCATTTATAATCATGTAAGCTATTTCTGGACACGCTGTATTTTGTAAATCAATTAAACTGTAAATGTCAACTTTATTGGCATAATGGCTAAAATACACAGTGAATGTTTTCAAATAAGCTATTCTGCATTTAAACATTTAAAGTTTTTATTTCTTAAGATCTTTTGATTTTATAGCACTTATCAGCAACTTAAGAGAGTACATATTACATTCTAAATATGATCACTTACCTCTGAAAAATCTGGAGTTGCTTCTGCTTTACTAACGTAGCTCAAAACATGTGACCAGTTTTGAAGATAAACACTGACCTGTAATATTTGAAACTTAATTAGAATTTTGTAATAGTGATATAGAACAATTATCATAATAATAAAGGACATTGACAATGCTTCATTAATTGATATCATTGTATGATTCAGCTGAACTACACACTCTTAAAGCTTCATTTACTTTTCATAAATGTATGGAACCGGTTTCAAGAACATCTAGTTCCCATCTTCAGCCAGGCTAAAGTTCAACTGTCGGATCATTCATTGAGCTGTGGGAATGTATATTCTGCTCTGGTGGTGGTGTGATAAACTTGTAGTTTATGTTTTCATCCCTGGCAATGTTGAAGTTCATTATGCTGTCTTTGTATTTGTAGATATAGATTTTCTCCCAGGTTGCTAATTCCGTAGGTCCTTGTACTGATTTTAATAATTTTGTTTTATTTATTATGTTGTGATTTTCTGTCCAAAAATGATATGCTACTGCTGGTTTCTCTATTTGCTTGTACTTTATGTTCCTGAAATGTTCCTTTAACCGTGTGCCTATGTTTCTCTTTGTTTTTCCAATGTAGATTTTTTCACATTCTGCACAGTTTATTTTGTAAATACCTGATTTTTCTTCTTGTGGAATACTGTCATTAACATTATCTATCAGTAAATTTTTAACATTAAATCTATTATCAGTGCCAACCTGATATTAAAATCTTTAAGAATATTTTGAAATTTTTTTGTGGCCCATGGATGGTATGTGAATTTTTAAAAAATTAGTTTATCTTTTCTTGCTGAAAGTGTTGTTTCTTTGATATGTTTTTGTCTCTTGAATTACTGCACCTTTTTATGTACTAGTTCTTTTTTAAAACCATTTTTAACTGCTGTTTCTTCCATTTGTTTGTATTCATTAAAATATTCTTCTTTGCTAATTTGTAGGTTAACTAGCTGGTATGTTTAACTGTTAATTACTGCATGTTTGTGCGCTGTGGGGTTAAAACTGTCAGCTTTGATGTGATTATCTGTGTGTGTATTCTTTCTGTATATTCCAAATTTAAGATTTTTTTGGCATTTCATTACTTTAATAATCAAGAATGGCAGCATGTTATCTGTTTCTATTTCGTATGTAAATGATATGTTTATATCTTGTATATTTAGGAGTTTTAAGGCATCATCAATGAGTTTTTTGTTAACTATGGCAAATATATCATCTACATATCTGTACTATACCTTAAATATGTATGGAAAAGCTGTGTTGATGTGTGTTTCAAATCTACTCATGAAGAGGTTAGCTAGAAATGGAAAAAAAGTTCAACTGAATCATACAATGATATTAATTAATATGATTAGCTTCACTGTGCAAGTTCCAATTTACATTTAAGTTTAAATGCTTCATTAGTTTATTTATTATCTGAATAAGTTTCAGGAGCTACTGCTCCCATCTTCAGCTGGAGACCAACTAATGTTGGTGAGATACATTCAGACTTAAGTGATTCCAATATGAGTCTACTTTGTCCAATGGTGGGATATAAGAATTCATAACCCAATTTGATTTTTTAGGATGAAGATCATTCTCCTATATTGAAAACTCCATTTGACTATCAGTAGCCTTCAATAATTTTGTTTCTCTTGTGAAGTTGTTCTTTTGTTTCAAAATGTTAAATTACTGATTTCTTTACATGTTTATATCGAATATTACTGAAGCGTTTCTTTTGTCCTAGTTCTTTGTAATCACTTTGGTAAACTCCTGACTTCTTGCCAGATCAGACTACATCCTTGGTTGCACTATTCAAATGGTTTTTGATATTGTATGCACAGTACAACCAAGATGTAGTCTCACTTGATATTAAGTCAGAAAAACTGTTGTCAGATACAAGATTAGAAGATAAGGGGGATTTTGTGAAAATTAAGGGATAAGTGGAGAAGTATAAGGAAGGAGCTTGGTGGCATATGCAGTGGTGAAAATTACTAATTATTTTAAGAGTTCTTTACCATAACATATAACCTGGTGGTTAAGAGATGGGAGAGCCTGCTAAACTTTTAGAGTCTTTATATGTTTATGAAAATTATATTGTAATGTGATCTGCTGAAAATGGATTGAAAATGTATAATTAACAAATTGATGTAATTATGAAGTTATGTAAATAGTTACAAAGGTAGCAAGGAAAAATGTCAATTTTAATGTATAATTAATTGCTGAAATAAAAGCATTAATTCATTCATTAAGTCAGACGTTTACCAAAACACTGTTTGGATTGTGATCAAAGCTATACTGGTAGAACCATGATGAAAGAAAAACTTCAGAAATGTTAAGACATTAACAGATGGAGAAATCAGTGATTACAGCATATTTTTGGACAAAAACCCATAACCTCACAGGAGAAAAATTATTGAAGGCTACCAGTAATTTCATAGAATTAAACAATATGGGATATCTTCATAATAAAAAAATATATACCAGATTATGAACTTTGATACTTTGCCAATAGACAAACTGCCACCAGTGGCCGAGGTCGTTAAGACAGTCCTCATAACTGGCAAATGCCGGGGAGGTACCTAAGCTTAGGCCTGGAATGTTTCCTTCCATAAAAATAAAATAAATCCTTTCCAAATATATCATTTCATTTCATATATCATTAGTGTTCACCACTTGTGGTGCCTCAGTATTGAAAACAGGTATTAAACACACACACACACACACAAAAAAAAAAAAACCAGAGAGAGAGAAGCAGCAGAAGAAGACAATCTGCATGTGCTCATATTGGAACTACCAGAGTTTTCCAAATTTCATGCTGTTAGTCAGTTTCCAACTATGATGGGAGTAACAGTTCCTGAAATTATTTTGAATACTAAATAAACTACCGAAGTATTGTGTCACCTAACAACGATTTCCTTTATTTTTATAACTACCTGTAAGTTGAATAAAGACATAATATTAAATCATTTCAGAATATAATTATAGCTTTTAGTAAGGTACAGAATATTAAGTGCAGCAGAAAACATTTCCAAAATTTTTTAATGATTTGGGACCTTGCATAAATTTTTGGTATTTACACAATAACTCTCATTCATAAAAGATAGCCTGTATCACAATGAATGTTGGGGAGGAGAGAAGCTGTACATCATATTATCGGAAGTTACTGTAAGTGTTGGGAACTTAAAAACATAGCATGTGGTTCCAGAGTTATAAAATCTGTGAAACCAAACACAGGTTTACAGTTAGCTATCCCACTCCATTATTACTATAGCTCAGAGGCTTCTTCTTTCAGTCTTCAGGTTCTTTTACATGCTGTAAATCTACAACATGGGACCTACAGCTTTACTTCCCTTCCAAAGGAAGCCATACCTCGGATTTTCATGCCCAAAAAATTCATCAACCCTGGTCAGGATTGAACACACAATCTTGGGTCTACAAGGAAAGTATGGTTACCACTAGAATGCCAAGACTGACAGGTAAGAAGGTAGTAACCCTAATTGCATATGAATTTCAACTGCTAGGTGATTATAAATGGTAGCTTGTTTCTTGTAACTACTCTAAATTATTTACCTTGATCTAATAAAGTGAAGAACAAGAGCAATTTTGACTACTGAAGGTACTACAATTTTGGAAAACTGTAGAGCCATAAAAATATGCACAGGAATAAATTATAATAGGGAAGGTCTTTTTTTATCATAAAGATCTACTGCTGATAGCTGTCATAGCATCAAAGAAGATCAGTAACTAGTCAAAAGATCTCTAGCTTCTTTCAGAGGGCATGACACTTATGATAATTCATGCCCTACAATGCAGAAATAGCCAGAAATAGATGTTTGAATGGAAAACATTTAAATTCAGTTCCCCTTAGCTTTTCATATTTTCAGAAAACTTAAGAAACACAGAGTTGCAGATCACTCCAACAGTGAGCTGAAATAATTATTTGGGAATGGTTCTGACAGTAACAACAACAAGAACTCAAGAAAAGTCACCAAATGCATTTACTACATCAACACTTAGAAGCATTTTGAAAATTGATTCCTCACTTAACTTATGAGAATAACAAAATATAGAGATAGTATATATAGCTTAGTAAAAGATAAAGTCATGGATATAGTCCTATTAGATAAAATATAATAAAAAAGGAATACATACAAATGTTGGGTATGTATACACTAGGAACAAATTTGTAACCCACACTAACAAAGAATATTGTACATAGTTCATTATAATCTCATTATAACCCCATTCCACATAAATATGCAGTTTTTTACAGTTTGGCACACAGATTGATGAATATTCCACTCATAGAAGCAGAGTACAAAATAGAATACAAACAAATAATAAAGACAGCTATAATCAATGGTTTCATCAAAGACACAGTGATAAAAATTATCAATAAATCTAAAAGACAAAAAGGGATAAGGGAAGTTTCCACACTGAAAAACACAAAAGAATACAAATTCAAAAGTTTCACCTACCATCCAATTTACCACACAAGTTCAAGAAAATCTTCAAATAACATGGTATAATGTTAGCCCCAAAGAACAGATACAACATCAAGAATTTATTAGGTTGCACAGTAAAAGACTCCATATCAACAGAATAGAAATCAGGAATTTACGAAATAAAATGTGCAGATTGTGAACAGAGCTACATAGGCAAAACAAAAAGAAATTTGGAAATTCTAAGGAAAGAACATTTTAGGAATATTCAGTTTGAACAGGTGGATAAATCAGCAGTAGCAGCTCACTTTTGGACCAAAAACCATGAAATTAAACTGCTGAAACATCTTCACAACCCATTGGAGTTATCCACTTGGGAAAAAATTTTCATATTAAAAAGTAGAGAAAATCTAATGAATTTCGCGTTTCCTCCTATGGATGAACTCAGCAACTTCCTTCTTCAACCAACAGAGGCCACCATGAACATCCGGTTGTCCAGCCATCGTTTCGAGTAATGGCGGTTCAGTGAGCAACTGAAGATGGAAGAGATTCTCCCGAAACGTGTTTTACTTTTGTGTAAGTGAGTGGAGTTTAGTGTAAAAATGAATACCTAAGTTTAGGTTATATTGCCACTCCATTGTCAGCAGCTTTGTAAGTACAATATTTAGATATGACAAAATTTATGATTCATTTAATTACAGTTTAAATTAATACATGCATGCTTCAAGTAACCTACCTTGATAACATTAAGGCACATGTTGACCACATGTTTCCCGCTAGTGCAGTAGTCACGTGCCCGCGAGTAACACTTGAGAGCATTTGAAAGATCTCCACAGTCCAGATAATGGTCACCCAAGTCATCATGTCCACGCCTGATGCTTTCTTTGATTGAATTGGATTTATAGTTTTTAAGGTCTGTATCTAGTTTCTCCAACTGAAATAATTGAAAGAAATATAAAGTAGCAGAATTAAAATAATTAAATAACAAGAATTAATCAGTCACAATATAAAGTGATGCTTTTCCCTGAGGTGCAATGTATTTTCTGAGTAACTAGCTAATGAGCAGTGAGCTTGTCCATAGGCAAAACAAAACTGATTGCATGGTATAAATAGATAACTAAAATAAATAAATGCTTTTTTCAGAAATTTAAACAATTTTTCTTTTAAAAGGAAATATTTCCGGCCTGAGTTTAGAATAAGTCCTAAGCAGCATTTGCTGATAAAGAACTGGGGAAAAATTTGTATGTATTCCGTTTTAAATCTTTTACAACATATATAAACAATTTCCGGCTTCTTTAAATTCTTTTAGGAACCTTGTCTTTGTCTCATCATCAGTTTTTCTACTAAATAAATATATATAAGCAACTTTTATATTATTTTCCTACTCTTCTACTTCATCTACATAGAGAATACATATTTATGTTAATAGACAACTCAGATACTACCATGAGCAATGGCTTCAGGTCTATGCTCTCTTTCTTGCTTTTCCTGTTATTTGTCCATAACCACTTGCTTTTCACTTTATATAAAAATTTAACCTAAACCACGAAAGACAGACCTAGCAGGATTTAACTATAGACCTTCCATTCATGAGTATATGCCTTAGTGACCTTGTTATCCATTTAGTTTCTAATAAGGAGTGAGGATATTGTTTATATGCAGCAACTATTGAACTACCACTGCTGGATATATTCCTCAAAGCAGAGGCAAGACTAGCAGTTTATATATTATCACATGCAGGAGAATGAAGCCATGATTATTATCCCAATCATGGGTAGCCCAGAACTGGAGATGAGATGAGATGAGATGAGATCTCATGATTACTCAGTATTGTTTTCAACAAGCTTTCAAGATTAATCTTGGATTTCGATCTGAATGGTGTGAAAGATCAAAGCCAAAGAATATCCAGGACACCTAATATGGTACACTGATGGCTCACAGATACTCAACCAAAATGGAGCCGGAATATTTGGCACAACCCCAAAACTAACATTAGTATAAGTCTTGGGAAGTAGTACACCATGTTTCAGGAAGAGATGTTTCAGGCAATCCTGACTTGCGCTCAAAAGGTCATAGAAAAAGGTATGCATATTCTGATCCTCTCAGACAGTCAATCTGCTCTCCAAGCACTTGATTCTTACCAATTTAATTCAAAACTGGTGTGGAACTGTCTTCAAACACCAACGGTTCTGTCAGATGACAAACTCTGTTGAGTTGAGGTGGCTGGGTGGGCCAGGCCATTGAGGTGTGACAGGGAATGAAGCTGCAGACAAATTGGCCAAAAAGGGAGCATCAAGCTCCTATATTGGACCTGAATCAGCCTGTGGGGTCAGCAAATCAACAGCAAGAATTGTAATAAAAGTTATGGGCTGGAGAGCAACATAAGACACAGTGGTCCAACTATTTGTAAATTTTTTAATGAGCTCTTTTCCCTTATTGAGAATATTGATCTGTCCTCCAGTCTAAATCTGACAGACTTCTAAAAATCTCAGTTATCACTTTACTGTATGATGAAGTCAACATGCATCTACAGAGGGTGCTGCAAACAATTATATTACCAATTGTGAGTGAAGGAGGTGCTTCATTCTATTTAAGAATAGAATGTTTTACAGAAGTCTAACTCCAAATATTATGGGTGCGATACAGGTTATGCTACAAAATGTTTTTGAAAAATATTTTATTACTTTAATATTTACTTTCAAATAAATTATAATTATTTTGCTACCTTATACCAGATATTCACAATTATTTGCTGCATTTTAAAATTCACTTAAATTAAAGCAATTTTAAGCTTCAAACATTACTGCTGCAGTTTAATACTGTTCAATGTAAAGAAAAAAAAGTCTGTTAAACTCATATCTAAAAACATAAAATTAATGTACTCTTTCACTACTCATGCATTACTTGATAAACATTTAATTGCTCACAAGAGGTAAAATGAAATGAGGTTATAAAAACACATTGAAGCTGAAAATGGATTCTGATCAATTTCTGTTTTCACATATAACAGAAGAATAACTGGAGCAAATTTTCTTGACATCAAAAAATCATGTACTTAGTCCTATTGCGAGTTCTGTCCATAAGTTTCTGAGGTTGCTAGCACTTGTTATGTTGACATGGCTGTAGTTTGGTGCACAGCAGTGACATTGTTGTAGTCTACTCTTAGGGTATGCATGCAGTTGAAGGTCAGCTGCCGCCTAGTAAATATGGAATAGGGAATCAAAGAGAATCACACTGCAGTGATTGCATTACAAAAATGCAACAAGAGAGGAGTAGAGACTTTTAACTTGTTGATACCACCTTGATGTGATACAAGAATAGATGAGTGGCTGGAGCATTTGAAAAGGTGTGTCAATACAAAAGGTGGACATTTGGAGTAAATTATATTGAATCTATTCTATGTACTCTCTACTGAATAAATTACAGGTATATACATGTCATCATTTTTGTATACACTAGATGCCTGTGTATGGGGAACAGAATTTATGGCAGGACTATGTATATTAATTATGCTTTTTTATGTAACAGTAATAGTGGCATGTTGATTTTTTAGACAAATTGCCAGGCAAAGCCTTGTCAATGTTGAGAGTTGCAGCTTTATGGGACTAAAAAACAACCAACAACAAGGAAATACTCTTTCTCTCAACCTTACTTTCTGCTTTTCTATCACTACTGGTAGAAAGTAATGAAAATGTTCCCTTGTCCTTAACCATATTTCACCTGCCAATATTGGTCGTCTCATTTTCAAAATTCATTTTTATACTACACATATTAAAAAAAGATACATTTCATTAGCAACTTTACCTTCAGTGCTGCTTTCTTGGACTTGGATTCAACCCAAAGTAGATCAACAGTTGGAATATCCTGTGAGGTAGACTGTACTCCACTCCCAGGGCCACTACCTCCACCACCAGCAACATCTGGCAGGTTTGAGCCTCTGTAAGAATATTAACCATATGGAAGTGAGGTACTCCAAGTTTCTTTATTACTGCTTCAAGAATACCTCCAAATGATTTGATAATGCACATCAATGAATATAAGAAAAATAAAGATTAATGCATTAAACCTTATGGCTATTACAGTGCTATTGTAGCAAACATCTGAAGGTGCTAATATTAAGCAATTATCATTGTACCAGGTTTGCTTCTTATGAGAATATTTTTATGATTGTGTAAATACCAAAATACATGAAAAATTTGTGACAAAAATCAATATTAACAATATTGATCATGAAATTTAAAAGTCATATTATTCATTTCAATCTTTGTATTATACTTACATTCAGTAAAAATAATTACAAGCAAGCAATAATGTAATTTATAATAATTTTATATTATTATTATTATTATTTATTCAGTGAATGCCTCAATTTTAAAATGCAGAATATCACTGACAAAATTATTATTTTAATATTATTAAGGTTAAAGTAACCCAACTACTAATGTAATTAAGAACATCTCTAATGTCAACAAACTTGTCCAATTAATAACTGGTTCTTAACATTGGTGGCAGAGAGCATTTGTGCAGTTCATTATTGTATAGAAAACTATTTTAATGTGCTTATAACAATCAAGCACTGAAATCATACATTTATGTAACAGATTAATTGGTTGCAAGTTTAAGAAACTAGCATGTCAGAGTTATATGATCATGACCCTTTCATGAAAATATTATATATTGGAAGATTAATTTCTCTTTACATCAACATATAATTTTAAATGTTACAATACGATCTATGTCTTCATCAATTCCATAATACTACCTGACAATATAAAATTAATACATATCATTATGACTCTATTACAATATTTTAATTCTAAACACTTCATCCAACTATTATCCTATACTTGTGAGTTACTTATTTCTTTAAGACAATATATACACTAACACCCAGTGGTACAATAATCTTGTTTCTAATGCTAATTTACCCCCATTCCCTTCCCTATTCAATTTATCATTAACTATCTAACCATTCTTTATCATTTCTCCTTCACCTTCCCTAAATACACTGTAAATCCATAAATTATTATACTTTTAAGGTTACATTTCTTTCTACATTTCTTTCCAAACATTCTCTTTGTCATTCTTATCCATTATTCTCTAACTTTATTTAAATAGTTCCCTATCACTTTTATATCCTTCCTCCTTTATCAGTCAAAATCTTCCTAATTAAAATTTTCCCATCTAAATTTTCCCATTTTTTTTATTCCAAACCTTTTCTCTCCATAGTTTTGTTTGATTACAATATAACATACTGGTGGTCTAGTGGTAACCATATTTTGGAGGAAAAGCTTTAAGCTACAAAGTAAGTGATTTTACTTATCATTTGTATATTAATGGTCTTATTTAGCAGAAAATGTTCTTTGAGAAATTTAATAGCAAAGAAACTCTACCAGCACTGAGAATGCTGTCATTAGTGTAATTGCCAAGAAAATTTACTAAATTTTCAGGCTTGCTTCATCTGTCAGATTTCAGGTTTATTGTTTACAGTCCCAATTCTATTTCTTCTCAAGCAAACAATGATTTAATTCCTTATAACTGCCATACACTAACTGGTTGCCAAACACAATGAAAAACGTAATTAACTTTCTTTTATAGTGACAAATGTGAATGGATGTAAATGGATTTCTCTTCTTAAATTCAATTTTGAAACACTCAAAATCTGGACCTGTATCTTGCAAACATTGCTGATTAAGAACTTCTCATCCCTTTGCATTAACTGCAATTTACACTTTTGGTTCTTTATTCTTTGTATAGCAAACATCATCACAATTATATTTACCCATTACTCTTAATTCATAAATCATCAAATACTATTATTATAATGGTACTATTTTCAATTCTAAACAATTAAATACAAAATTTTCCAATATGATTGCCTCAGACCCCAGTTTATCAGCAGCTGCCTGCTGGAATATACAGGGGACCAGGTTCTAATCCAACCAAAATTAGGTGAATTTTTTAAAAACCGGCCTCTCTTTTTCAGTCAATAGCATGATGGAATTTTTTATCAATTTCTTCTTTAGGAATCTACTAAGTATTTTGTTTACTAAATTTTAAAACATTTACCTACCATCCGGTAGCTATGAATAAATTCCACAAAAGTTTTAAAGATATTAAGATTAAATTGGCACCTGTTAACAGATACACTCTAAAAATTGCTTTAGTGGACAACACTTTTAATAACATTCCACAGGAGAAAAAGTCAGGCATCTACAAAATAACATGTAAAGAATGTGATAAGATATATGTTAGAAGAACTAAAAGGAACATAGGAACACAGTTAAAGGTGCATCTCAGAAATGTTAAGTACACACAGATAGATAGGTCAGCAGTGGCATACTAATTTTGGATAGATAATCACACATAAAAAAAGAAATAAAGTTACTTAAAGATGCACACAGACATACAGAATGGACACGTGGGAGAAGATTTACATTCATAAACATAGAGATCATCTTATGAATTTCCACATTACAGGAGAATGTGTAATACAAATTTCCAGTTTATAAAAAAAATACCATCAGGACAGAGCCACAGATCCTCATAGATGTTAATTTCTCCTACCAGTCATCAAGTTGGTTGAAGATGGAGAGGATGTCTCTTTGAAACTTGTTCCACCGTATTTAAAAGTAAGTGAAGCATAAGAGTGTGTTAGATGACAGATCAAATAGAATTTACATGTAACAAGCTTCACTGTGTGAGTTCCAACTTAATTTTTTAAAAATTTCTCATAATTTTTCGAAAGTCTTAAATGAGAGTACAGATCACTTTTCCATCAGAATTTTCTTAATGTATATTATCTGGTTCACGGTCATAATTACCTGAAGAAGTGAACATCCTGTCAAAAGCAAAGTGTAGTGAAGATGTCAAGAACTTGAATATGGAGAGGAATATTTCAGCACTGATGAAAAGCCCTTTATTGTAAAATGTGTGAAACTATGATTAAGTGCTGAAGAATTCATATGCAGCAGCACTAAAATATAGCAAGATATAAAATGTATGCAGATGGGTAATCAGCTCAACAAAGCAAGCAAATTTGCATCTTTGCTCTCTCCAAATTTGCTTACTTCTCAAAAGATCTCTGTAAATTCTGGGCTTGAAATGATTGATAAATTTTGCTCAGAGGCCTCTTCTTTCAGGCTTGAGGTTCTTTTACATGCTGTAAATCTATGACTTTACTTTGTTTTCAAGGAAGTCATACTTATGATTTTTTTATGATTTTTATGCCGGAAAAAATTCCTCAATCCTCGCCGGGACTGAACCTGAGATCTTGGGTCTACAAGGGAAATATGGTTACCACTAGACCACCAGAACTGACATTGATAGCATCTATCATAAAATTGTGCAAGAACTGTTTTTTTTAGGAATTTGGAATAAACTTTGTTACTTGGAACCAAATGAAACTCCTGACCAATCTGCTCCAATGAACATGAACTATAAAATGCAGCATGATACAGGTATAAGTTTGTTGCTGTCAGATCATGTGATGCAGCGCAGAGTTTTCCTTTTATCAAAAATGTCTCACTGAAGGTGATGCAATCTCTTGCCAGAAAACATGGAGAAAATGCTTGTACTGTCATAATAGTGTATTGTGTGGCTCTGATAAATATACAGGATGAGTGAAAAGTTGCTCTCCTCAATAATTCCTTACATTTAATTTACATTTGATACTGTTTAAAATGGGAGCTGTGCTTCTGGATACACGTGGTTGTCAATCCACCACTTACACATGATCTATTCGTTTGTTCCAGTTATGACATCTGCATATGTACACAAGAATGAAACCTAAGAATGAGGGAAAAGCGACTTTTTATCCACCCTGTATTGTAACTAATAAAGTATAAAAATTAAAGTATATTATGATTTATGCTATACTTTCAATTTTTGTATATAAATATTTTTTCTAAAAGTTCATATGTGGATTTTATGTTGCATCAAAATTATCCCATTCTCTAGTGTTGAATCGTCTAAGTATCCTGCATGTTGCTTGCAACCAAAGTGATGTATTGTTATAAACACCAACTCCTAAGTTCTAAAAGATTAAAATATAACAAAGTGAATGGCTAAGTTTTCTTTATTCTAATGTCTTGTCAAAATAAAGTACTGTTGAAATATAAATGCAGAGAACAGGGGGAAAAACATTCAAAGTCCACTTTTGATGAAATTTTGGATTTTGATGGTATGCTATTCTAGGGATTGAATTCTACTTCCAACACAACAATTTTTGGGAAAACACTCACTGGCTGTTAAAAATCTGCTCTGAAAGAAATAAGTGTAAAGAAGAAGAAAAAATCAAAGTGCTCCTAAAAATGGAAAAACAAAAGTGCATACATTTGAAATTAGTAAAAAGTTGAATAATAAGGAAGTGCAGGAAAACATTGAAGTCGTAGCACCCCTGGTTCTTATATGAGTACATCTTTATTTATGTTGTGTGATTCTTATTTACATTCTGAACACACCATTATTGCTCAGAGAAAAATTCATTTAAATGTGTGTATGGCTATAAGCAGAGGAATTATGATTGTATCTGGTAATTCTAGTTGTGAAAATATGACAATTTATGAGAGGAGAGGTAGAAAAGATGAAAAGAAGATAGATTTATGATGCCATAAAAATATATACGAGTGCCTGGAAAAGACTAAATGCAAGAACAATGTTTCAAGACAATTGTAAACAAGAGCATGATGTTTTAATCTGAACTTTAATTTACTTTATAACAAAAGTAAACTGAGTGCTTTTTTTGGTTCCCTAATATAATTCTACCAGTGAAATGAGGATGACCAAGGAAACCAAAAGAAGAGAACTATCTCCATTTTTATTCCTACAAGATATGTGTTCAGAGGTCAAGAAAAATTGTTGAAATTATTGTTTGTTACAAAGTTTTTATAGACTTTCATGTTATAACAAATTAAAATATTATAATTAAGAAAGCATTTTCTATACTGAAAGTGCTCCTCTAGATAATCAAGGTATTCATACTAATAGGCCTATGAGAAAAAAAGATGAAAAGAGTTTCGAAAATAATAGATTGTATCAGTTCCCTTCAAGGGCGACCATTTAATTATAGGTTGCCTCCAAAATTTACCTTCTGGAGAAAATGAATATAAAGAAATTACAATAAATGTGCAGAATATCATGTTTTATAAGAATATTTTTCATGCAAAGTTTAAAACTTCATTCAGGTATCCCAGATCTGATACTTTCTCTAACTGTGATGAATTCAAAGCAAAGAAACACAGTGTCTTCTTGTAACAAAACTTAATGAAAGTACCACTCAGGAATAGTACATAAAGAAATTTTTTAAAAAAAAAAAAAAAAAAAAAGCTGCAATATTTCATGAACGAAAGCACAGTGCCAAAATTGAAGCAAGAAAAAGTCTGGAATATGTGGCAATAGTATAGATTTTATGAAAAAACCTTTCAGTACCAAATATCAGCATGAATGAGGCATGCTATAAGTGGCAACAACCTTTTTACATGTTTAATGTGAATGATCTTGCTTTAGGAAAAGTCTACTGTTACACTTGAGACAACAGCAAAGAGGGCAGCAGATGATAAAGCTGTAAGACTATGTGCTTAGAATATTTTGATTCTTTGTTCTTTAGATTCCACAAACACATATGTCATACATCTTCTAAAACATTCAAACATGCCTTATGCCTTATGAATGCAGTAAAACCATTATAATTTTTAATATTGTATAATAAGCTTTATGTTCATCCTCCATTAGTTAATAAAAAGTTCCTCTTCCACCTTTAGCATATGTTGACCCATTAGAATAGAATGAAAAGTTTATTAGTTATGCTGTGCTATAGTCATCCATTTGCAAATGTTTAGTGATTTATGTCCTGGCCAGAATAAAAATTATACCATTATTTGTTTTATTCATCCATTGGTTCATGAATACAAAAGGTTTAACTCAGAAAAATTAATTTTTCTCATTATGGATTGCAATTACATGGAATACGACAAGAATAGGGCTTAAACAAAAAATCCATGTTGAGACATCATGTTAGAAGGGTCCGCACCAGACCCTCTCCATTAAATGGCAATGAATGCCCTGAGGATATTTTCAAATCATGGATTTCATATCTTAATAAGATATAAAAAGATATATCTGAATTAATTAAGGCAAGTAATATAAGAGAATTGGGAGCAAACAGACGCTCTTTGAGAACTACCAGAAGAACAACCTAAAACGTTTCCTGGGAATCCTGTATCATTTGTTTAAAAAGGTTCTGGTACAGACTGGAGTTGGTCCTAGGTCTTGCATATTCAAGTTAATTGCCAATGTCCTAGGAAAAGAATAATGATATTCAATTTATGAAAAGATTTTACTTAGACAATGCCCAGCACTATTTCAGAAATACCTGTTGCCAACAATTAATAATGTTAATACTAATCATTACGAATTAGTATTAGTATTATATCAGCTTCTTATTTTTCAAACAAGTAGGCAATTATGCTTATGTACAAGTAAAGCAAACATGCGCACTTTGATTTTCAATTTATAAAACTATATAACACTTTGGCAATTTCACTAATTGTAAGAATGTATGTTAGAACAATGCTTTAAGAACATATCTGTATATTTTATGAATATGATTTTATAAGGGTTTAAAAATTCAAAATGCACTTCTATAAAAAGACAAAAAGTGGGCTTTGATTGTTGTTTTCCCCTGTACTCTTCAAATTTTTAGCAAAGCTGCCATGGATTGCTAAGAATGCTCACATATTGAAGAAAATAATTACCGAGCATTTTTGGCAAGACTATTCTATATTGTTCTTTACAGTTGTTTTTCCATTTACCATTGCATTATGCATCACCTATTACCATTAAAAACAATGTTTTGGTTTTATTGAGGAAAGGTAATTATTCCTCAGGTGTATATATAAGCTATAAAGTTCATATTGTTTACTGATTTCTACCTATCTCATATTCTAGAAATATGCAAATGAAAATGCACCAAAAAATTCAAAATATGTACTTGTCCTGGAATTTTACTGAAACATACTATGTGGAAAAATAATTTTGACACAGTATTTTTGTAAGAAATGCTTTCGTTTATATAATGAATGCAAGTATCTATAAAACTAAACTATTAATTTATAAAAAAATGAATTATTACAGATCATATTAAAAATGAGGTATTTTTTAACAAACCTGATTCATATGGAGTACGTAATTAGTTTTTAAAAACTTACACTTACCCGAGGGCTTCTTGAAGCTTCTTGTGTAGTTGCTGGTATAATGACACATTGTAAGTGCACATTACATAACTAATGGCCATTTTCAGAGCTTCTATCCTCAGTGATGGGCAGTGATCTGCTATGTACATGAGACGGTAGAGGCGTGCCAGCCCTGTATAACTATTTGCATATGCTTCAAGGTCCTGAAAAGCAACATTCATTACTTTAATTAAACTTCAAGTTAAATCTGTATTTGTAAATGTTGAATGATTGTTTGTTCTTTATGTCACATTACAAGATAGTGCACATTCAGTTTCAGGAATGCCTCTATAACATTTTTCCTCTGTTTTTTGCTAATGAGTTAAATTCACATTCCACAATGGATAAAATTAATTGGATTACCATATGTTTCAGATTTTTCTCATATTCA
Source organism: Metallyticus violacea (assembly GCA_030762175.1). Classification (NCBI taxonomy): domain Eukaryota; kingdom Metazoa; phylum Arthropoda; class Insecta; order Mantodea; family Metallyticidae; genus Metallyticus; species Metallyticus violacea. The sequence goes on from CM060834.1 coordinate 61,089,390, forward strand.
CAGCTGATATGTTTTTATGCTATGGGCCCAACATAAAAGTAAGAATGTTTCACTTTTAACAAGTCAAATAGTGTCATACCTTTTTGATAATTTACATTTACCTACTTATTGACACCACGTATATTATTACATAACTTAAGGGTAGGTTCCAACCCCTTGCTTCACTCCAAGCCACAAACCTTGAAATGATATTGTAAATAATACAAAAGAATAAGTTTATATTACTAATTGTATAAGCTTTCTAAAATTTTCTACGAGACTGGGTATGTGTTTCCAGATATCCAGAAGACACTTTCATCTTAACTGATTAACAGAACTCTGCCTTAAGTAGTCTTCAAATAGCCAGCCAGATAGCTCCCTTCCAATTCCCTGATCCTTCAGATAACTGTTATTTTATATTTTACGTTTATTTCTTCCCTACAATGTAAATTGACTCCTGACTACAACCATATTTCCCTAAAGACTTCCTTTATCCTATCTCACTCCTCACTGTTAACCATTTTTCTTTTATCAACTGTTGCCTTCACTTATTTATTCCTGAGCAATTAAATAAAATGTATAATGCATTTTCTGTATCCCTACATATTAGGTAAATGACCCTAAGTCTCCTCAAATTCCTACTCAATCTTTTTTATTATATTTATTAATATTACCACTTTCTTTATGCCTTCCGTTTCATCTCCCATTGCTAAAACATAATTTGTATAACTACATCCTTAAATCAGAATCTAATCTGCTCCAGAAACTGCTTGTTAACTCCTCTCTTCCAAGCCATACATAACCCATATCTTTTTCAGCAATTCTTCTCCAGTATTTTCTATCCAACTACGGTTTCCTAATGAGAAATTCCGAAAATATTCTCTCAAAATATGATCTTAGCATCTATTCCACTGAAACCTACTCAAACACCCATTCCTTTAACTTATCTTCCCTGTTTCCAACAAATATTACCTGCATTCTCAGGCGTATCCAACACAGTTTTACACTAGATATTATTTTTTCTGCCATTTTCCAACTTTCTTCCATTTCCCATTTCTCTATCCCATAAGCCTGCCTAAATGCATGGTATACTCTTTTAAGTCAGACCATATTTAAAGTTAGAGCAAAAAATAAATATTTCCTTATTAATATTCTCTTTATTAATGCTATTTCTATCTTTCCCTTTGAACCAAAATTTGTAACCATTTCCAAGTAAGCAAAGCACTTTAACAATCTTAAAGGTCTCGAGGTCTATTTCTCATCCTCTCTGAATTTATTTCCCTTCTTATATTTTCCACTTAATAATACAACAAGCTTCTGCAGTACTTTTTTACAATTACTGTCATACAAGAAAATACAACCAGTCAATCTAGTAAATCTTCCTGAGTTACTGTGTAACCAAGTGACCTGAATAGTTTAAAACTTGCAGTTATTCAACTATCAGGCAACTTATATCTACAAAATTAACTCAATCAAAAACCAGCCTAAATTATGTTTCTGCCCAATTTGCCTCCTCATTTCTTACTTATTTTCTTCAACCATTTTCTTTTAACCTTAGCTAAATAATTCCCGAACTCCAAGATTTTCTGCCATGTTTTTATATTCAGCAACTTGTTTCCCCTAATCTCTATTGGCAAGTTATCCCGTTTCTCAATACTAAGTTTTGCTCTAATTTCTTTAGTTCCTGTACATTCCACAATCGGATGCCAATATCTTGCATTCCCGCGGCTTCGGTCGTTGCTCTTCAGATGCTCCAGGCGCGGGCTCTGCGGACCCTGAGCGCCCGCGGTACCTCTGGCGTTACTAGAGGAAGCCGGGGCGAACTTGAGACGAGCCCCTCCCGAAAGGGAGTTGTCCGGATTGGGTTGGACTCGGCATGGCAGTGGTACTCGGAACTCACGGGCAAATGAGTACTCGCAAGAGCGGTGTGTCCCAGGGGAGTGCCTAAGGCGTGTACCCTGGGGGCCGGTGCCCCGGAATCACCGTCATTATGAGGCGGTGGTGGCTTCCTTAATGCTGGGTCACTCACCCCTATAAAGGAGTAGGTCTAAGTAGTACGACCTATCAGCCAGTGAAATTCTGGTAGCTGGGTGCGCTCGGCTTCTGAAGCTGCAGTTCACTCGGTGCGCTTGGGCGACGTAATCGCCTGCAGCCGAAAGGCGGGTCGGTTTAGGAAACAAGATGCCGTCCTAATGCAAAAAAACCACTGGGCACACAGACCTCTGTGTGTAGTGCGTGCGCTACGCCCATGGACCCAGGGCTGGTAGTACCCGAATCCACATTCCACACATCGGATATTAATCCACATTTAAACTTCCTCTTATTCCTTTCAGATTCACTACTCCTGTCACTTGCCTCCTACACCCAAGAACGCGGGTTCGAACCCGGCCAGGATCGATGGATTTTTTCGGGCGTAAAAATCGTAAGTATGGCTTCCTTCGGAAGGGAAGTAAAGCCGTGGGTCCCGTGTCGTACATTTACGGCACGAAAAAGAACCTCAAGACTGAAAGAGAGGCCTCTGAGCAAAATTTGTCGGCCGTTTCACGCCCTGAGTTGAATGGGACGCTGATGACCTGAGATGTTAAAGAGCGTCCCCCCCCCCCCAAAAAAAAAAAAAAAAAAAAAACCTACTCCTGTCTAGGCCCATGCGATTCTCCTGTCACTTTCATCCACATAATTCTCTTTACGCCGTATTTCCTTTAACCCCCTATAAACCCGCAATGACTTTTTACTATTAAAACTATGTAATATCTGTCTTTCCATATCATCAATTCTTTGTTTACTTTCCCTCCAAAAACCTCTTTCTTTATTTTCTCTATCATGCCACAGCATACCCAAACCAATTTTTTCCATAATCTCGTTGATTCTACTAACCCAAGTATTTCCTCCCCTCAGTTTCTCTTGCATCACTAGAGGATGTTTCAAAATACAATTCTCCTCTAAATTCTTAATCCTAAACCAATATTTCAGAGTTCTTTTCATTATTTTTCCTTTACTCCCTACTCTACATATTTCAGCTTGTGTCCATTTGGTGGGCTTTTTGGTAGGTTCATAATTTGTTTGCAGAAATTCCTGTGAGGCAAGTCTACATTTAGCAATTCCACATCACTACTCCAAACATCATTTTAGCTTCTACTACTATTGTATATATTTTCTCTAACCACTTTATATGCATTTCTGGTACTTTATACCTACAGGCAGTAATAGCTTTCAAAGCTAGCCTATCTTTTGCTAGAATCTTTCTTTTTTGTTCCCTCCACCCTCCATTCTTATTCAGCCTAATAACAAAATAGTAAAATTTATTAGCCCTCAATTTCAGCCCCTTTCCAATATTATTTCTCATTCTTGCATAATTTGTTTCCATTGTTAAATACCATAATTTTTACATAATTTAGCAATTGCTTAGATTTATTTATTTATAACTGACCCCACTACCAAATAGTCTGCAAATAATCTCCACAATAAATTCAAAATCTCCACATTTTCAATTGCGGACATATGGGTATTACTCTGGTAACTTTCTCTAAAATATCATTAATAAATAAGTTAAACAGTATGGGACTTAACTTATATCCTTGTCTTAGACCTATTGCATTCAAATTATTTGGAATCACCCTATCCTAGGCAATCTTAATAAAGTACTCATTTTCATAATATACATTTTGTAATGCTTTTATAAACTTACCACTAACTCCTATCCCATTAAATTTTGACCATAATGCCTTGTGGTTAATTGTATCAAATGCCTTTTCAAAAACAACAACAAACAACATATATAGTGTCCTTTTATGGGTTCCCCTTAAGCAATAATGCTCCCTCTTTTTTGGCCTAGATATTTCTCTACCATTGTATTAATAATGAAGACATTATCCACTGTTCTCTTATTTTTCCTGAAGCCTGCTTGGAACTCAGATAATTTATTTTCTTGTTCTGCCCAATTTTGAAGCCTTTCAGCCAGAATGCCTGAAAAGGATGCAGTCATTAAAGCATATGTTAGCATATAAAGTCCTTGAATTTGATTTTTACTGGTAAATGACAGTTAACTTTTTTGTAATTGCTCCAAATATCATCAGTAAACAGATTAAAAAAAGGAACTTTGTTTGCACCCTTTTTTGATAATTTTTTCACGAGTGACAATGTTCTTTACTTACATTTATGCTAATAATGCTTTTGAATTTTGTATAGTTTCTTTAAAGCATGTGTTCAAGTGACTTTCCTTCTATGCACAAATTACTAAAGTATGCATGTAGTGCATGTTAGGTTCAAATGGTATGAATAAATAGCATTTTTGTTATTCAATAATATTTTTACCCTGTTTCACACAACAATGCATTAAGACTACATTTAAAAGTTATGATTAGATGGGAGAACAAAATATTTTACTGCAATTTTAAATTCAATATGAAAATAAATGCGTAATTTGGTAATAAACTTAGGATGAACCTACCCCTCTCCTAATTTCATCCACTTTGACACATTAAAAATGAACATTTTGTTTTAAGTATTCAGTAATAATAGATTGAGTTCTGTATTTCTTTGGAGCAATGCAGATATGTTAATTGTACAGCATATCTCCTGCCATTTGATTCATTATCTATGGGAAAGAGTGTTGAAAGTAAGGTAAAATATCCTTGCTCTCCTAACTCAATGAAATTTGATACATTGGGGTATAGGGATGTGGAACATGAATTATGACAATTTTTGCTGAGTTCATACTAGCACTTCTTTATTTCAATATTCTCTTTTAATTATTAATAATCATTCATCGTAACCTGAGGATCTATTGTGCAAGATGGTGCATGATAGATGATAACTTGGCCAAATATTTTAAGGTCTAAGTTTCCCAGGCATTCATTCACTTTAGGAACTAAGTAAAAAAAAAAATCCTGAAAATTCCTTAGTTAGAAACTAATCCAATCAGGAAACAAAACAAGGCTCACTGCAATGGAAGTGTATATGCTACTGCTAGACTACTGCGGTGTGCGGTGGTCTTATTCTAATCTCTTAACGACTGAATATCATTTGGGAGACACTGTTTGGGGAATATATCTTGGTACAATTCATGGGGATGTCTCACTTCGACTATTGCCATTTTTCACTCACAGACTTAAACTCTAATCTAACGCAAACACTACAGTATGTTCATAATATGTGTATATGTTATATCTGCAATGTGTGTTTGTTTAATCATATAACACCCTCCCTTGATACACTGTCTAGGTTCCACCTGAAAGAATGAAGAAATATTCATTGTTTCACACTACTTCTCAAAATTATTCATACTTCATCTATATCTTATCTATCTTCTTGTTTTCAAAATCTGTCCTCCTCTCATAACTTTAACACACGTTCTGAATCCCAGCACTTATTATTACCATTCATATGAACATCACTTTACTCATCATCATTCACCTTAAACACAACCTGTCTATGGAATGCATGACTGCCAAACTTTTGGAGCATTTCATAAGAAATTGTTTAATATTATTAGAAATAATCAATTATTCTAGATTCAGACTCCATTTATCACAACACCATGCATTTATTTGTTTTATCCTGCAGTAGAATTATTCATTTTATTATTTTTATTACTATCATTAATGTTCCTATCTCCTTCATAGTATTGTTAGGGTTTTTAATCTTATGCTTTGCTCATATATTTATTCCACTTTCAGGATATACGTAGGTTGATATATGTATAAATTGTCATTGCTGGTGCTTGTTGTATATTATTGTTCTTTTATTTTCTTCTTTTTCTTCTTCATAAGTTAATATTTTTCATTATCCATATTTATGTGTTAGCACACATTAATTTATAAACATGATGTTTTACATTGGTTTATATAGTACGAGTATTGTGAACATTACTGTCAATGTTGTGGCTGTAATATTGTTGCTATAACTTCATGTAATTATTATTAGACTAGTAAAGCTGAAGAGAACGCTCTACTAGAATAAATAAATAAGTAAATAAATATTGCAAACATACATCATTATGTATTTAAAATTAGAAAATAAGAAGTGTATGAATTGTGCAATTTAATGTTATTCGTATAAAGTAGTTCATTAATTACGAATTCAAATCCCTAACTGACCTACTAATAGAGATTCGAAAATTGAGATATGTAGATAATATATTTCCATTAATACCAAATAAATATTCTTCAGGTGCTTTAAAATTCCTCAAGTTACAAGAAGAAGAAAATAATAAACTCCTTTTTTTATTAGATTTAAAAATCATTAAAAATTCAAACTCAATTTTGGTATTTACAGAAAAGGCACAACAGATAACTACATAAACAATAGCTATAGTACAATTTCACATAAATATGCCATTTTCAATAGCTTGGTATACAGGCCAGTTAATATTCCATTATTACAAAAAAGAAGTATATGAGGTTTGGTCCATAAGTTTCTGGCCTAACCATTTTCTAGGTATGATAAAGACCAAAGCTATATTTCATTTTTCAATGTAGTTACCCTTTATTGTTACACACTTCTCACATCTTTGAATTAACATTTCAACCCTCTCCCCCCAAATAGTAAGAAGTCTTGTTTGCAAAACGGGTATAAACATCATACATCACTTCTTCCCACTTAAATTTCCTTCCTCTAAGGTCCTTCTTGAGCTTTGAGAAGAGAAACCAGTCACTGGGAGCTATATCTGGGCTGTAGGGTGGATGGTTGATCTCTTTGTAGCAAGCATATAGTCTGTGCAGATGGCCAGTATAGTACTCCCCATTTACCGTGGTGTTCCTCTTCTTGAAGTCAATGAAGAGTATTCCTTCACAGTCCCAAAAGATTGTGATCATGAGCTTCTTGGTTGACTGAGTGACCTTGGCCTTTAGAGGTGGTGCTTCGCTAGGTTTATGCCCTTCTATTGGGTTTTTTTGGACAAGGAATCACAGTAGAGGACCATAGTTTCATCTCCTGTAACAATGGTTTGCAGAAATTCTCTCTTGTTGCCATGGCAGAGCTGCAAAAATGCCTGACAAAAGGTGACTCATTGCTACTTTTGGACTGAGGAAAGAAGTCTAGGCACCCATCTTGCACTAACCTTATTCATGTTTAAATGTTCATGAATAATTCAAGGACTGTTGTTTTAGAAAGGCCCAACCTTGATGCTATTTCTGTAACTTTGAGCTGTCAGTCTTCCATAATTTTTCCCTCCACAAGAGCGATGTTTACAGGCATGAGCACCTCCAATGGCCGACCTGCATGCTCTTCATCTTCAATGGTTTCTTGATCCATTTGAAAAAGTTTGGCTCATTCTTTTATGGTAGAATATGAGGGAGATGCTTCCTCATACATACTGTCCTACTGCTGTTTAATTTCATTCGGAGTTAGTTCTTTTTTTGTGAAGAACTTAATAACAGCTCGATACTTAATTTTGAACATGTCACAATCTTTTACACATAGCCTTCTTTATGCAACTATAACTAAACAACTGAACACAGTGGAGCAGAAGTTACAGTTGAAAGTACTTAATTACTTACTTAATACATAAGGTCTGGCACCAGATAAGATTTTTGTGAAGGCGTTAATACTTATCGGTGAGGCCGGAAACTTATGGACCTACCCTGATACATATAATACTGCAATAATTAATGGGTACAGTAATAACACAGTAATACAAATGATTAACAAATTCACACAAAAAAAATTCTATTAAATTTCTATGCTTAAAAATATCAAATAAAGTTGCAAATACAGAAGATTAATGTATTGTTCAGAATATCACCACAAATTTTGAAAGATCTTCAAACAGGGCATAAAATTAGCACCATGAAATCTATATGACATAAACTTCAGATGTGAATAAAAGTTCAAGAAACTTTTCTAATTTAAAAATATATAAGTGAAGTTCGTGCCAACATTCAATTGTGAAGTAGAATGCATGCTCAACTTAAGGATGACCCAATAGTGCAACAATATTAAGTCTGGTCTATGGACTCTACTTTTTACTAATCAGTTAATTATTGATAAGATTCATAGAGAATTTTGTAAATTGATCTTGGGGCTGCCATGAGCCTCGCCAAATGCATTAATATTACTTGAGGTGGGAAGAATAGGAAGTAAAGTAATTGAATGAGAATTGAAATATTTCTATAGAATTAAGTTCTTGGAGGATGGAAATATTGTTAAACAATGTCTAATAGCTCAAGAAAGGGTGAAATGAAAAAGTAGTTGGTTTTGTAAGAGGGGAAAATTTTTAGAAGAAAATGGAATGGGAGGGTTTTGAAATGAGTGTGTTGAACTAAGAAAAGATTTTTGGAGAAAAAAACATGTACAACTGGAGGACACTAAGAAACAAGGTTTATTTAATAACCTAAGAGATAAAAGTTCATTAGAATTATATAGATATTTGAAAATAGAATGGGATAGAGAAAGGGAGATACATTGATAATTGTGACAGAGAAGGATGCGCTTAGGCAAGAATGCGCATTACAAAATTAAGGGGACTTAGAAGGGAACTGGCCATGGATGTTTGCCCTTTTTGTGCTAATTTAGATGCAACATTGCACTGTATCCTAGAGTGCAAGAAAATTGAGTTAAGGGAAGATTTGGGGTTTGAAAAGTGGTATAGTGTTGAAGATAAGGAACTGGTAAAAAGAATTTGTAACAAAAATATAAAGGAGTTTATTACAGAGCTAGGAAAGTATTTAGGAAAGGTAAGAGAAAAGAGAGGTTTGTAATTGTAAGAGGGAGAAGTACAGGAGGGGAGGTGGAGTAATTAATTCAAACAAATTGGATTTCTATTTTAGGATATTGATGTGTATAATATTTTGAGAAATGAGCAACTCTAAAGATAGAGTAGTTCTAAGGTTAGTAAAATTCAATTTGATAACTTGGATTTTGTAAGTACAGTAATAAATAGTTTTATTAGTGCCTGGTCCCTTGGATATTCCAATAGGAAAGCTGATAAACAGGGGACTGGTGTTTGAGGCAATTAAATTGGAAAATCTTATAATTTGTGCTGATTTCAGGTTTTCTCTGCACTGATAATTAATAACTTCTTGCACTTTAGGCTATCTCAAAGAAAAGTTGGTAGACAACAAAGAATATACTCTGTTGCTATCCCATGAAGTTATCATTCTGTTTCATATACTGTAACACTATATATTACACAGTGAAACTTCATTTATCTGAATACCATTAATAGGATTTAATATTTATCTAGACTAATTATGTAAAAATATGTAGTTACTGCACAGGTTTGTAAAAAGTTGACATATTTCTAATGAAAATATAGATGTCAAATTATGTTATTCACATGCACTCGTAATATTGGTATGCAGTAGCCAATGCACTACAAAAAGGGGGAGGGGGACAGAGATAAACAGAGACATTCATCTACTGTTAATCACAACTACTGAGATTATCTTCAAGTTCAGATGTACTTTTTTACCATCTGTTACAGTAAGGTCCTAGTAATAAATCTACCAGTGTTTCTAAAACCAAGTACACGACACTCCAAGATTAGTAGTAATGTAAATTTATCTACATACCATCACTTCAGTGTTGGTTATACTATGAACATTTACATTCATGCACATCAATAAAATAAATCATATAGCTAATAAAAACTATACATACATATAATGCCAGGCAGAAAATATAATTGACTTACAAGAGATATCTTGCCATCTACTCAAAGCAGTTTATGCATTTTAGGGTTAAAGTGTGCACTTACTATCCTTTATCAGCGAAAGCAATGCCTAAGTTTACATAAAAAGTTATCATTCACAAAATGAATACTTCTTTTATTTTATTTCAATTGCTTCTTGTCATTGTTGATTTAATGCAAACAACTTTTTATAATTATTTAAATTGTATTCAGGAAGATATAGACATTGGAGTGATACATATTCTATTAGAATTTATTAAAATATGTTAACATTAACTTCACTTACATATAAAAATTACAGATAACTATACAGTTCACCATAGAAATGTTCCTTCCATTCATGGATTTAAAAATTATAAGAAATGTAGACAGACTCAACTTTGGAAATTATAGAAAAGAAACTCACACAGAAAATTACATAAAAAATAACAACCATAATCCCATCCCTCATAAATATTGTGTGTTGAACAGCTTGGCACACAGAATAGCTAACATTTCACTCACAGAAACAGAGTACAAAACAAAATATCAACAGATAATTAATGATTTCAACAATGACACAATAACAAAAATGATCAATAAATTTAAAAGTGGAAAATCTATAAAAGAGGTTTCCACATTGGAAAATATCAAGGAAAGTAGCAAATTAAAAAATTTAACCCCCAACTTGCTACAACAAATTCAGTAAGATATTCAAAGAATAGGCCGTAAAGTTTGCCCCAAAGAACAAATGTATAAAAAATTCACTAGATTTCACATTAAAGGACACCATACCTCATAACAGAAATCAGGAATTTACAGAATTGAATGTGCAGAATGCAATCAAAAATACATTAGGTAAAACGTAGAGAAATTTAGATATAAGATTATTGTATGACTGAGTTGAACTACACACTCTTTGGCCTTACTTGTAATAATCTTAATTATATGATTAGTAGCTTCATTGTACACGTTCCAATTAGCATTTCAAGAAATATAGGAATTTGGAGAGAGGAACATTTTGGAAATATTTGTTTTTAACAAATAGATAAATTAGAGACAGCAACAAACTTTTGGCTGCACAATAATGAAATTAAACTACAAGCTAATATGCTGAAAGAACTTCATTCCAATGCAGCTAGCTTTTTGGGAATTTTTTCATCCTAAAAAATAGAGCAGAATCAATGAATTTTGACTTTGCACCTGCAGTTAACTGTAAGTTCACATTTGAACCACCCAGATATATACACATTAGCACCGTGAGATCCCAACACATTTAGTACTCAGTCAACAGCTGATGATGGGTGTGATTGCCCCCCAAAACAAGCTCTAATGTTGTAATGCATGTAAATGGAGTTAGTGTTAACATACTTTAATAAATTCTAATGTAACTTTTTATGAGTTGTTACATTACTTATTAGGTTGTCAGTAATGATTCAGCTACTAATTATTCCATTCTAAAGTGCTTTAACATGATCATTAATTTAGAATTTATGCTAACAAGCTGCTAGAGTAAAAATATTTGTTCATTTCCTATGGTTACTGTAATGATATTGGCAGAAGTTTTGGAAGTCACCACTGGTAAGGAAGTTAGCCTTATTGCTCTAATCAGCACCTTTAGCTTCAAGTATAGATGCAGAAATAGTCAGTTTTTAATGTATATTTTTTTTGCTTTAGAGTTTCATGTAAAAAATGTGCTTAGAACTTGATTGCATCACTGAGGTTAATAACATTTTGAATAAAGCAAGGCAAAAGGTCAATATTAACCACACTGCCACCCTTTCCCTAAGGGTTCACTTCTGTTGCCGAAGTGATAAGAAAAATGCAGAAATTTGTATAGAGCATTTTTTGATTAGACTGCAAATGCAATCAAACAAAAGTTTTGAAATTAGATACCTATAAAACATAAGCAGTAATGAATTTTCAAAGTTTATTAAGATTATGGAATGCCTAAAAGAGCATAAAAGAGCTTCAAATACTGGTAAACAGTCATGGAAATTCAAACCACCTCACAAATTATTACAACAATTTTTTGAGTTAATTGAAAAGTATCCATTATTACATGCAGAGCAATGAGTTTTAAAGGAAACACTCGAAAAGAAAGGGATAACTGTTGAAAAACATCTGAATGAGTCACAAATTTGGTGCAATTAAATGGAGATAAATGAAACAATAAGAAATGTGCTAAATCTGTAAATAAAATTTTTCTAAATAAATTAATGATAAAATGCACAAAAGGTATTTCATTAGCTATAAATGTAAGATGTTTGAGCAAGAGAAGTTAGCTTTTCTTTACAGCAAACTGGATCATTCATTGACAGTTCTTTCAACATTCAAAAAGGGCTTTGAAAGCTACAGTATGATTCTTGAGGGGAATCATCAATAATTTTTTATTTTAAATGCCATGTTAAATGAGTCACAGCCACTCGAGCCCAACACAGACATTTTGGGAGTGTACTTCTTCATGAGCCACATCTTCCAGTTAGAATTTGACATAAAATATATGTTAAAATAGGAAGAGAAGTGGTAGGCCACCAACAATGATATTTGAAACAAATAAATATGTTGAAGTGACCTTAGGAATTAATTTGCCAAATTTGTCTACCATCTTATGTCAGCATTTAAGAGCGACAAAATTTTCTTCTCATTGGAGCCTCACAATTAATCAAAAGAAAAACAAGCAGAATGGTGACCTGCTTCAAGGAAATATTAGGAAAATTTAGCAATGACACTTGGCTGGCTTTAGACATTTTAACACGTTTACTAATTACCACATGGGTTTACTAATTTGACCTTAAAATCAAGCACCAGTTGTAGTTTGAGTCTTTCCAGATAAGTAGTCTTAACCAAGGCAAAAAGAAAAAATATTAGGAAGAAAATGATGGCCAGTCTCTCTTCAACAGGTGGTCACTGCCATGCCGGAAAACTAAAAATGATTATTTATGAGGAAATCACTCAAATTTCACTAAAATTTTTCCACTTGTTTGGACACGTTTTGAAGGCTGTTGCCTTCATCATCTGCATGGGGAACCATTATACTATATACTGTAACCATACTATACTATGGTTATATACTATACTATATATTATACTGTGAAAATTCCTGCTATTCAAAACTACTTATAAAACGTCAGATTAAGGCATTGTTTGCAAAAGTTTGTTAATGCAGCAGTTTTCAAATTTAAATGCTTTAATCTAAGAGTACAATTATATAGATTCAAATATTTAAATAGTTATGTTTTAGAAATAAATTCTATAGTGAATTTGTAAAAATTAAAAAAGTTTTGAACACGATTAGGAGAAATTGATCGGTGTGGGAAAATATACTCTTGAACGGGGGGGGATTTTGATCTTCCAAACAACAGCAGCCCCATCAAAAAGGTTATAAACTCCCCAAAGAGCGACATCTTAATACATGCTGGAAAGCTGACAGTGGAACCATGCTGATGATGAAGGAAATTTGCCTTTGAAACATGTCCAAGTAAGAGGAATAAAACTAGTGAAATTTGAGTGACTTCGTAATAAATAATTTGTTATATGGTACTATATTTCACTGTGAAAATCCCAAACTATTAAAATTTATATTAAAACAGCTACATGTTTATTTCACGCTTGTACAGTGCACTACTTGTATTCTGCTTCCATTTAGTAATATTTATGTGGACCAATAAATGATTAAAAGGTGTTTGTGCTCCAGAAATCACATGGCAGACTTTAAAACCATGGAGCAATACAACCTGGATTCTACCCACATAAGTGCCTATATGTGTGTAAGTGCAGATGATATGTATAGAAGATTAATAGACAAGAAAATATTACACTGGTCAACAAAAAATATTGGAATTTGTTTCCTTAATAACAAGTCAAACTATAGTTTTTAGTTCCATCGCAGTAAGCCACAGGAGGAAGTTGCCACTATGTGCATCTGATAGCCTGATGTTTATTTAGGATGGCCTGGAAAAACAATTGCAATATCTGTAAGCATTGAGTCACGAGGGAGGAGAGTACTATGTCATCTGCTGACTAGTGTGTTAAGAAAGATGGAGCCATCCAGACGTGACTTTTAAGCGATGATGTATTACGATTTCAAAAAGGGGTTAGACCCCACGCAGAGCTACCAAATTTTGTCAGAAACTTTTGGAAAATGGTTTCATGAATTTCAAAGGGGGAGAGAATCCTTAGAAGATGAGCCTCGTGCAGGTAGGCAACCAACTGCAATTATGCTCGAAAACATTGATATGAGGAAAATGGTGAAAGAAGATCTGCATATCTCATTCCTTGAGATAAAGAAGACATTAAACATTGGATCAACAGCAACACAAACAATTGTGCATCAACATCTTAGTCTCACCAAAAGATGTGCGCATTGGGTCCCACATTCCCTCACCGATCATCAAAAAGCAGTTCGGGTGGATTGGTGCAAATTTATGTTCAAAAAATTCAATTCTGGGAAAGTCGGGATGTATATAACATTGTTATGGGCGATGAAACGTAGATGTACCTTTATGGTCCAGAAACAAAACAGCAATCGCGTGTCTGGTGCTTTGAAGATGAACCACCTCCAACAAAAGTCAAGAGGGGCCAAAGTGTTGGGGAAAAAAATGGTTGCCTCTTTTTCCTCAAGAAAGGGTCCCATAGTAACCATTCCACTTGAGAACCAATGCACAGTCACTGCACTTTGGTCCTGCCTTCCAGAGGCCATCAAGTGGCAGAAGGAACAGCACCCAAGGTCATGGAAGGGACATCTCCTGCTGCATCATGACAATACCTCCTGTCACACTGCTGTCAGAACGATGGATTTCCTGAATGAAGAGGACATCAGGGCGCTCCCCCATCCACCTTGCTCACCAGACTAGGCCCACTGTGACTTTTTTGTGTTTCCCAAAATGAACGAACCGCTGCACGGGTGCAGATTTATGTCAGATGGTGAAGCCATTAGTGCATATTTGGAGGCTGAGAACAGTGTCGAAGAAAAAGTGTGGCAAGAAATGTTTGCAAAGTGGTTTGTGCGAATGAATAAGCTTATAAATGTTGCTGGGGACTACTTTGAGAAAATGTGAAAGAGTTTTGAAATTTAGTTATGTTTTTTGGGAACAGCTAAAAACTTTCGGCATGACCCTTGTAATAGAGCTTTTTATTAGGCATAATTTTTGAAATATCAACTTGTTCTATGTATAAATATAGTGAAAAGCAAATTTTCAAATGTATAAGGCCTTTGTTTCATTTTTCTCAGCATTGCAATTAGGTCAGCACTCAAGAGCATACAGCACAGCTGCCCACACCGAACTTGGTGCACGATTGACAAAATGAAAACTTGTTTACCTTTTTCAAAGAAGATGAAATTTCTTTTTTCATGGGCTGCTGTAATGCATGTATTTCAGTAATCTTGTAGGGATGAGATTTTAGCAATTTTGTAGCAGAATGTGCTGAGGTTGTGCTCAGCAGCTTGTTATGCTCTTTTTTTTTGAGATGATTGTTCTAATTCATCAGTGATATTATTAAATTTTTCCTCTGTTAAGATGCCTGCATCTTATTTTGCTGTTAAATACTAATTCTGTTGTCTGTATTTAAACAATATATTCCAAACTATAGATCTGTCAGGTGAGTGAATCTCTGAAAATATTCTTGAAATTTTACATGATACTCAATTGCAAATTTTCTTAAAATGTTACCAGTAATGAAAATGAGTTATTCTGTATTAAATCTTTGAATTGCAAACAGAGAAATACAATGCAATAACATATTTTTGAATGATTTAGTCAAATTTGTAACACTTACATCACTAATAGTTTAAAAAAGGTAAACTAAGTTTCTGGAGCTAATTGCTCCCATCTTCAGTTCCAGATCGACTGCTGGCCTTGTTCTTCGTGGTGATTTGGTTTGTCTCTGGTGGTGTTGGATGAACTTCTGTATTAAGATGTCACTTGGCAGGATTTCAGAGTTGAAAACATTACTTTGTTCTTCCAGATATAAATGTTTTTCCAGACTGTAAGTTCTGTTTTTCCTGTAATATTTTTAAGTAGTTTGGGACTCCTGTTAATATTATATATTTCATTCCAGAAATGCCAAGCTACTGCTGATTTTTCTTCCTGTCTTTGTTTTATGCTTCTGATGTGTTCTTTAGCTCATGTTTTTATGTTTCTTTTAGTCTTTCCAATGTAAATTTTTCCACAATCGATACATTCCATCTGATATATTCCTAATTTGTTCTCTTGAGGAATATCCTCTTTTAGTTTAGAATTTAGTATATATTTTATGGAGTAACTGTTTTTTGGAGTTAAATAATGTTATGTTTTTTGAAAATCTTTTGGAATTTATAGCAGGCTGATGGATGGTATGTGAATTTTTGGAACATTCTATTTTCTTGCTTGTTAGGAGTAAGAGTATTGATGTCTTTGATTCTCTTTTTGTTCCTTGCTTTGTTTATATATACCACTTCTGTTTGAAACCATTTTCTATAGCTATATTTATCATCATCATCATGATAATTTATTATCATATCCTTTACATTCTCTTTCCATAGTGAATTTTAATGTTTAAAGTATGGTATCGCTATGTTAACGACATTTTTGTAATAGTTCTGGAAAAATTCCTAGAAGATGCACTAAGGTTACTTAATCTACAAGAAAAATCATTAAAATTCCTTAAGGAAAGAGAATGTAATGCACAGCTACCCTTCTTGGATCTTAAAATAATTAAGTTAGAAAACCACTTAACATTTGGCATATATAAAACCTACTTACACTAATTGCTACATTAAATATAACAGTTATAACCCAGTTCCTCATAAACATGCAGTACTAAATAGTCTTGTGCACAGGTTGGTAAATGTCTCCATAAACAGAGAAAAATGTGATTTAGAACTGAGCAATATAATAAATATAGCTATAGAAAATGGTTTCAAACAAGAAGTGGCATATAAGAAAATAAACAGAGCAAGAAACAAAAAGAGAATCAAAGACATGAGTACTCTTTTTTTTTTTGATTCGCTTTATTTAAGGATGCTCTTTACCAGTTCAGGTCATCAGCGTCCCATTCAATTCCAGGTGTGAAACGGCCGACAAATTTTGCTCAGAGGCCTCTTCTTTCAGGCTTGAGGTTTCTTTTTTGTGCCGTAAATGTACAACACGGTACCCACAGCTTTACTTTACTTCCGAAGGAAGCCATATTTAGGATTTTTACGCCCAAAAAAATCCATCAATCCTGGCCAGGTGAACCCACGACCTTGGGTTTAGAAGGCAAATATGGTTACTACTACCCCACTAGGACCGACTATATCAGTACTCTTATTCCTAACGAGCAATAAAATAGAATGTACCAAAATATCACATACCATCCTTCAGCCTTCTATAAATTCCAAAAGATTTTCAAAAAACATAACATTATTTAACTCCAAAAAACAGTTACTCCATAAAATATACACTAAATTCTAAACTAAAAGAGGATATTCCTTAAGAGAACAAACTAGAAATATATCAGATGGAAGTATCAATTGTGAAAAAATTTACATTGGAAAGACTAAAAGAAACATATAAACATGAGCAAAAGAACACATTAGGAACATAAAACAGAGAGGAAGAAAAATCAGCAGTAGCTTGGCATTTTTGGAATGAAAAACATAATATTAACAGGAATCACAAACTACTTAAAAATATTACAGGAAAAACAGAACTTACAGTTTGGGAAAACATTTATATCTGGAAGAATAAAAGTAACGTTTTCAACTTTGAAATCTCGCCAAGTGACATCTCAATACAGAAGTTCATCCAACCACCACCAGAGACAAACCAAACCACCACGAAGAACAAGGCCGGCAGTTGATCTGGAACTAAAGATGGGAGCGATTAGCTCCAGAAACTTAGTTTACCTTTTTTAAACTATAATGATGTGTTACAAATTCGACTCAATCATTCAAAAAACTTATATTAACCATTACTGTTACAAAAGTCCACCATACTTAACTAACACAGTAGTTGCTCACTGCTTTGAACTTAACAAGTTCTAGCTAGTCTTATAAGTGTTGATGTGTATCCCTGAGTGTCAGCATATATAACAGTTTTTTTTAATAGTATTTAATGCCTATTTTACTTATTGAGGCATCACAAGCAATGGACACTGGTGCTACACAAAATGGTAGACTGGGAAAGAATTTTTTAAAAGGAAAGAAGCATTCCAGAGGTTCCTTCCTTGGCATTTGCCATTTATGAGGACTGAGCAAAACCTCGAAAAAACCTCATCAGGGAGGACGGACCTGTTGGAATCAAACCCAAGACTTCCCGCTAACGAGTCTGCACCTTAATGACTTTGGCAACCCCTGAGGGGATGCACAGTTGTGATCTATCAGTTTCAACCAGTCCACATGGAAAAACAAAACAAAGACCCATATTATATGGCTACACCTAAAATAGGAATCATTTTCATTCAATCACAAATAACACAATATAAATATACAAACCAAACAAACAACAAAAACATACAGGATTTGGAGTTATTACCTGTGATAGTGATACATTAACGAATGTGCCTTTTTTTTGCTCATTGCCTGTAATCCTGTTCTGGAGTCACCTCTTGTCAATGTCATGCACTCATTTGCAAGCTTAGCAGAGTTCCACTGTCCAGTAGTCTGCAAGCATAACAGAGTTCCACCTATCCTGTCATTTTTGTTCCATTGTTGAAATATCTTTGTGGAGCTGCTTACCATGTTCATCCCTTGCTGCACAAGAAATCTAGATGAGAGTCGAAGGAGTAAAGTTTGAAGGACATGTTGCGGTTAATTGATATTTGTCTAAAAGGTTGTTTACAAGCTCAATAATTTCCTGCTCATCTTCTATCCAAGAAGCTAAGCATGACACTTTTAAAGGCTTCCCAAGGTATTTGCTCATTGCCCTGGAGGACTTCGAATCTGAGCACCAATTCCTTTCTTTACTTTAACCACACTCAGTCATGGAAATTTGTCTTAGATACTAGAAATCTTTTTGTTCCTTTACAAAGTTTTTTTTTTAATGTTTTAATTATTGTTGCTTTGACCTTATTGATCTTCTTGCAATATCTGTAGAATGGACAAGAATACATGTAAGTCTATAGCTATGAATAGAATGACATGAATTAATGGGGGCAGAAATAAGCTCAGTACTTGACACCTTAAAGCTATCTGGTAATCACGTTCTTGGGGTAAGGAAAAACTCTGTAAAAAACCTTACTCAGACATCTTGACCTGAATGGGGATCGAATGTGATTAGCAGTTGCAAATGATATCACTAGACCCAGAGGAAGTATCAAGTTCTTCTTGTGGTCAAATTTGATGTGTAAAAAGGAAGAAGAGTTTAGCTTGAATATGAACAAACATTTTCCCAGGTTGCAGAATTTCTTTTGGAGACCAGTCTTTCCTCGTTGTAATGTGAGGATCTAGCCCAACTTCACATTCACATAGGAAACACAGTACTTCATGTAATTCAACTACGTGCTCAGAATATTGCAATCACCTTTAGGTCTTTGCATTGTGGGCTTTGTACTTTCCAGAAGTAATTTCATGTTGGCATGTTTTCTTCTATATGGCCTGAAGGATCACAATTCCATTATGCAGTAACAGTGCTTTAAAACTAAATCCTGTACTTTACATTAAGTTCTAGAAGATTCCATGTATGAGCCTTCAACCTAGAAACTTTGTCTTTTGATAGATCCAGGTCTTGAGTTAAATCACTTACATAAAAAATCAAGATTCTATGATTCAAAGTCTCATAGTCTAGGCTTGATGTTACCTCCGTATTGTCTTTATCTTCACCACATCACAGATTGTACTTCTGGGATGTGAGATACAGGCTGATAATACCCATGTGACACTGCTATGCTGGCTGAAAGGATGTTGGCATATTTAAAGTTCTTGGTATACCAAGTATAATAGGAGATATCCTGAAGAAATAGCAGTTATCTACATGATTTGTGTATTCTCTCCAAATCATTAGGATTGCAAAGAGCATGTCTATTTTTATGGATCCATTAACATAGATTCACAGCAAATGAATTGTAGCAATATGAGGTGCCCACATTTTGCCCTGATCCCTAAATATGACACCAAAATAACAGCAGTGGCTGTCTTCACAAATGGAGTAATTGGTGATTGCTGGGAGGAGATATCACATGCATAACAAAAGATTTATCAGGGATGTTTATATATTTAAGTGGCATTCTGGCTTTTCAAGTCGTGTGATTACAAAACAAAACTGTAAACAATGAAAGGAATGCAACTCTAACCTTTATTTTAAGCAAGCTGTAAATAGAGAGTGAATAAAACAAGGTCGACAGCAATTCCTTGTTCCCACTTTCGGGTTTGCCAACCTCTATATTAGCTTTGGAACATGTCCAAGTAAGTGGATCAAAATTAGTGAAATTTGAGTGATTTCGTAACAATAATTTGTCACTCTATATTAGCTTTCACTACCTTACTTAAATGCTAAGAGTGCCACACACCCAATTTTTTATACAAAGATACACTAAAGCATAACAAATGGGATCTATCTTGGAAATGAGAGCTAATTAAGCATTTAAAATATTTTCTTTTTAAATGCTGAAATAAATTTAAAAAATGTATTTTCAAATAAGACAAAATTTTATTGCTGACCAGTGTTACATAGGCAGAAAAGGGAGGAAATTTCAAAATACAGATGGGAAATTATCATGTACCTTTACTTTTCTCTTTTTATTCTTTGGAATATACCTATCCAAAAATTCTCCTTTGGGCTGCCCAAACAGTGTGCAACTCTAGTTTACATTAACAGTATGCTACATTGAAATTACTTTAAGAATGGGAGTTAAATTATTTCTACTCCATAACACCTATGTAATAACATAATCTATTATTTTCACTGCATAGCACCTATGTAATTACATTATTTATCAATTCATATGCATAGTTAATATGCATATTTGCCAAAACAAATGACAATATTATTATTACCATTACTTATTTATTATTTTGCTAAGTTATGCAGTATTACATTTTAAAAATAAGAGCAACTTAAATATGAGGAAGTGTTTATGTAATGGAGTAAAAACATACATTTATGGCAAAGTAAGGTTAGGTCAGGTTAGGTTAGGTTAGGTCAGATCAGCAATCAGAGTGGAATATTTCTCTTTTCATTTTAATACTTTGCCCTGCTTACTTTCTGTAACTAATTAATGGTACTACTAACTTAAGCTTTTTTTGATTTCTACATAAAGGTTTAAGTAAAGCCGGGGTGCATCATGAACAGGTCATGAAACTGTACCTAACCAAAAATGCTTTAATAGTTAATTATGCTCTACATATAAAGAAAAATAAATTTACGATCAATAGAGTAAAATTTTGATACATGCAAAAAAGTGCAATAAGTCAATCTTGCAGTGAAAACATACCAGACTAGGATTTTCAACAATGTAAGGCTCCTCTTCATTGTTATCATTATCCTCTGGTGGAGCATCAACCTGCATCGGCTCCACAGCATTCTGAAAACCGGGCCAACAATTCCTCGCTTTAAATAACATATAGAAGCAATTTATCTCCATAAAATGTAAGGCATGAGTTCCAAATTAACTAGACCGCAAATTTAGCTATACTACAAACGAATAACATAACTTGCGTTAAGAACACAACCATATTAGTAGTTAAGGGGGCAATATGTATTGCACGTTACAGAAAAACTACAGTTCACTCAGCTGCAATAAAATGTTTCATTAATTGTATTCTCATGCATCGAAACGTTGTATTGCTACTTGCTGCGGAATATCCCAGATGAGGACAATTTTCAATGGTGGAAGAGTTTAACAAAGCTATCCTGTACATTAACAACTATTGCTTTTGCTTAAAACTTTATGAAAAGCATGACTTAATACTTACTTGATAAATTACAGCCTGAATCGGCAGCGGCATTTTGATACTTGTCTCTCGTTCTCAAATTCACTATTTACGAGACATCTACCAAAGCAGTCATTAAATTGGATGAATGCTACCGTTTGTCTCTTCGATTATCAAAGCTCCTTGGTTTATATGCTGTAATTGTTTTGCCTCTAACTTTAGTTAGTGTACTATAACCCGCATTACAAAACAATAACTATAATAAATTTCTATATGCCGCATTAAATCCAATAGATAGCTCTAAGACCTAAGATGTTCTTAAGGGTCCTGAGAACTAGGTTTAGATTCCACGGTTTCTTTCATAGATGGCAGTTATATACAATGCACAATAATTTGTTGTCGTGCCTCTAACTTTAGTTAGTGTACTATAACCCGCATTACAAAACAATAACTATAATAAATTTCTATATGCCGCATTAAATCCAATAGATAGCTCTAAGACCTAAGTTGTTCTTAAGGGTCCTGAGAACTAGGTTTAGATTCCACGGTTTCTTTCATAGATGGCAGTTATACACAATGCACAATAATTTGTTGTCATCCTCTTTAGTAGATAAATACGCAGACATTTAATCATGAATAGTTAAAATTATATAAGCTCCAACGAAATAAAGCCCTGTAGCAGAGGTAAGTTAATAGTAACTGCAAGTAAAATGATCCCAGTAAATTGACGGTTCTGATATTGGGTAGGATTATGGCCTTCACTCATAGATGGCAGTTACTGAACAATGGTAACAGGTGTTCCAACTGTAACACTTTTATTAGATCAAAACCTAAAAGTGTCCTGGATCTTTCATATTCATTTTTTTAATGGATCCCAGCAATGTGTACTACCAGATATACTGGTAATGTGGCAGATTTTCACATTTTTCACATCCCAATTAAGTACATTTAGTTTTAAGGTTTACCGCTATTAGCGCTGCAAACCACGGGCCGAAAGAATATAAAGAATTAAACGCCAGTAAAGGCTTTTTAAAAAAAATGAAACATGCATACAATTAACACGTATTATAAATAAAGAGACAATTTACATAAACATTTCAATATCTCAACATGAAATATTGCACATGATAGTATTAAAAACATTAAATTGTGTTTAGGCACATACATCTCTTTGAAATAAATTCTGGTACAACTTAAACTGCTTCTCTTCTCTTTCGATTTTAACTTTATTAAAGACAAGAAAAATATAGTTAAAACAACCCATTTTTTATTATCAAAGCATAATAATATAAAATCTAGAGTTCTTATATTTACCGTATTGCCTTATTAACCAAAAAATTGTACTGCACTATTTTAAAAGCATGTCCTTATAATCATGTTTGGTGTAAGGCAAGGAGAACTGATGATTTTCAATTAGATAGGGAAGTAATGTTCTGTAATTCATAATAATTTCTATAAATGAATATTTCGGTGATTAGATTACCTCTGGTTTTACAATTTACCAAAGCTTCCAAAGGGAAGGGAGTCTATTTCTGTAATAATTATCACTTTTATCTACAGAGCAGTTTAACAATTTAAAAAAGTGCCACCCTACAAAACCGGAGAAATAATAAATTATATATTCCACAACTTCATACATACTACAGTTATGTTTGATTATTTAGTCTGTCCCATTCGTTCTCTTTAATTCAATTGTCAAATATGTTCTTAAAGTAATCTAAAGCAGTCTCTTCTTTGTTCATAAAAGTTTTCTTGATATCATTAAATGTTATTTATGGCTTTACTTCAGAACGGCGGCTTCACAATTTGCAAATGTAGATGGTTTCAATAGACTGAACACAGAAACTCTTTTGTAAGATTATGAAAATGTCGGTATTGCTAGATGCTGATTTTATCCTCCGTCTAAATAACTAATCCAGAGCTGAACAACTCTGGAGGGCCAGAGTTGCCGAATGCCGCTTCCTCTGTCTCCGTCTTGCGACATCATGGACAGAGTGCAGTACTGCAGGAAGGTATGTGATGAGTACACCCAACTATCAGCCGCTACCACGCGGTATTCTTGATCTGAGCAGCTAAATCTCCATCTTACCCAATTGACATCACCACCCCGTTCCAGACCTCTCTAACTTAGCAACGCCAAGTGCCGAAGATCGAACCCAAGATCTCAATGTTAGTAGTCAGCATTGCTAACCACTAGACCAAGGAGGCGGTCTTTCTGCTTCGAAAGCTCTAATAATTCCATAGAATCTCTCCCAGGAATTTGGGTCGAATTTTGCGGAGAGCATATAGTGAAAATCACAAGATTGAAGCAAATGCTCTGCCAGAGCGATTGTTGACATCAATGTTACTCTCGTCAAAAAATTATAATCACATATTTTCCAAGGGAAGAGTTAAGTTTTCCATATTTTTTTTTCATTCAGTTCTTTCACCATAGTATTAAAATCTGACCATTCTTTCTTATGCATTCCGATGGATCATTTCTATTCAGTGATTCAAACAAGCTATTCATGAATAAAGTAAATTAAATCGTTCTTTCAGTATCTTTCAAATCCTTATGATTTTAAAGGTAATATCGCAGTTCATTCACGACTGTGTTGCAAAAGTGTTGGAACATATACCTTCTAATGATCTAATGCTTTTCTTTTATATTGGAATATGTGCAGATCTAGCAAGACGAAAACGGCAAATGCTATTTGATTTCTAGCATCGTAAATTATCGGTGTCTCTAAAGTCTTAAAATTGCTGAAAATCCCATATTTAGCGGATAATTCACATTTATGATTACTCCAGACTTCTTCATGTTGATTTCTTCACTTTCTAGTCTCGTATATGAATAAAATGGTTCCTCCAAGGAGCCTGAGGAACCTGAACTTCCCTCCAAGGGTTGATGCCAACATTTATTTAATGTTTAATTTGAATGAGCTAAATTTGTTAAATATTTTTTGTTTGTTAACGTCTATTCTTCAACCAGTTATGAGACGATGATGCTGTTAACACAAGTCCATTCTGTCCAACTTGATGAGCACCTCACTTCTTATCATTACCGTTATGATTCACTTTCTTGAAGAACTGTCAGAAGCAGAGTTAATAGATGTAGGTTCTAAAGTAAATGACTTTTGCTTTTTGCACTTCTTTTCTATATGTACTTGTATGTATTATGCAAGATACTTTATCATATTGTATGTATTTTGCAAGATACTTTATTACATTGCTGCAGTCAATACTGTGTCACAGAAAATATACAGTTTTCAGAAAGCATATTCTATGGTTCAGCACCCACCTGATCCCCTCTCACATATAAGATTCAATTATGACATATATTGGGAAGCAATCATAAAAAGTATTCAATTCCTTTAATTACAGGAACCACAGGTACCACGCCAAAGGTACACTCTAGAAAGATTAGATTTTGGAAATGCTCCTCACAGCTGCGCCACGCCTAAGGTTATGCATCACCTCAACTTTTTTAAAAGTAAATGATGATAAAGTTCACTGTTATAAGTCTAGATTTGAAAGTGATTGTTCTTGCTTGCTAATTAAAGTTGAACAATTCATTACACATAGAAGTGATGTTATCACTGATATTGCCAATTTTTTAAAAAGATGATATTAATACTTATAGTTTGACAATGCATCGCAACATGATGATGAATATTTGGAATCCAAGACGAACAAGAATTCCCTAGACAACTTTTCTTCAGTTGTACAGTTTCTGTAAAGGGATAATTGTGCCCAAAATTCTGCCGGAGTTAACCAAATTTGTACGACTGGTTTTTAACTGTTTTCTGATGTCAACTTGCACATATGTAATGTTATTCTTGAGTCTTAGGAAGCGAAGAACTACCCAATATCATCAGAGGAAAAGAGACAGCTTAATATAATCGCCGTTTTAAATTGCCTCCAAGACACAATCTCTTTAGATTTTGATGGTATGGCCGACCAGTTCATCGGAAGAAATGAGTTGCGGCGATAGAGGTTCGCCAGACTTTTATTAAAATAGAGAATTCTTGGTTTTTTAAAATGTTTTATTTGTTTGCATGTTTTCAGTTTATATTTTTTAAAAACATATTATAGAGCTTGAAACGGAAAATATCCGATTTAAGGCCCTAAACACTCATTGATAGCAGTTGTTTAACTATATTATTTTAATAAGTT
The DNA here is from genome assembly GCA_030762175.1 of Metallyticus violacea. NCBI lineage: Eukaryota > Metazoa > Arthropoda > Insecta > Mantodea > Metallyticidae > Metallyticus > Metallyticus violacea. The sequence goes on from CM060834.1 coordinate 61,114,961, forward strand.
CATTTTCACATGTTTGCATGTATTACATACATAGCCAAGAATATGAAAATATTAAACTACAGATAAGAAAGTTCTAATACTCAGTGAATCAATCAATGGCATGCGTAACAACATTAATAATGTGTACCAAGAATGAAACACGAGACAGACAGCTTTATTGCGACTAAATAGAAATGAACGAATTTCATTCGTTTAGTATATGTATGTTGAAAATATGATGTATTGTAATGTATAGTATTAGTACAATCTTATTGTAATAAGTGACGGGTTTTAACTCAAAAGTTGTTAGTTATGGTTTGGATTCCGTAGATGGAAGCTGTGTTTTAAATGCCATTAGCAGAAATCGTGGTTCATACTCCGTATATACTTTAACATTACGTAAAGATAAGTGGCAATTAATATTTCTTGGAAGAAATTACAAAATTATTATTTGTAGTGAATGTAGGAATTACGAGTTTGAATTAATGTCCATATAGGAAAATAGCATACGAGTTGTAACAGGACAAAAAGCACAGTTTTTGGGAGAGAAATATAAATTATAATACGTCGGTTTCGTATTCAGTCTGCATCTAATAATATTCTCAGAGCATATCGTAATCGGAAAAGTGTACTGCTGTGTGATAATAACAAACTTTAATAAACTCTGTAGATTTCCTTCCACGTGAATTGTTTATATTTGAAATCACACTCCTTTCACCCCAGAAGTATCTATCTGAAAAAATCCAGCTATAATACCATGCCCTGAACTAGCCGAGGATATTGTGGTGGTAGTCACGTTAACATCTAGGACACAAAACGTCAGCGTCTGCTTTATTCCGCTACAAGTCATTGTACAAATGCACATATTTTATTTCAGTTTACTACATATCATATGCTTTGTTCCTTTATTTTATGTTTTCTACTAATTAATGTATGCCATTAATAGAGATATAATTTCCAATAATATATTACAGAAGTCGGCGCCTATGCCAGTGCAAACTGTTCTTTCAGCTAATTCATTAACAATATTTTAAAAATCTTCACTTATGAATTTAGTTGTATCTATATAATTGTGCAAAATATTTACTTTGATATTTACAGCTACAAAATAAAGCTATCTACTTCGTGCTTATAACTTGGTTAAATCCCCTTTTAAGCCATTAAAGTAATTTTTCTTTTCCTTGAAACTCCAGTCTTTCAGAGGAAAGAGAAATGCGTTTTTGAGAGAAATAAAAGGCGAACCGGAATGTGGTGACTCTAGGATTACTTTTTTTTTTTTCACTATATACTTTTCACGATTTAGGTTTACTACTAGGAGACAGTAATAAATAATTCCTTACATTCAATAGGTGCTTTTCTTGTGTGTGTGTGTGTGTGTGTGTGTGTTTTTTTTTTCCCCACTTATATAAATATCTTGGACAACCAGGAGATATAGATGGAATTGAGTCAGCTGCTAATTTAGCGCGAGTTGAGATTTCCATTATTATGTGATCATCACGTTTTGCTGACCACTCTTTTAACACGTATTTAGGAGTGAAATGTAATTCACACACATGTTCTTTACTGGGACTTGTATATTGCCACTAAAGTAACAGCTCCTTTTTGAAGGGGCTTTAAACAATGAAATCCTTTTCCCTTCCACCTCTTATGATTTAAAAACAGTCTTACGGTTTAACACAAAAAAAAAAAAAAAAAAAAAAAAAAATTAAAAATTGAATTATTTGGTCACAGAGTGCTGATTATCAATGCGATAAGGTAAATTAAAGTATTCAAATACTCACGAAAATAAATGTTAAGCTACAATACAAAAAATAGGATGGTTAAAAGCACGTATTCATTGTTATATACCGTGAAATTCACTCACTTTGCTAGAAACAAAAATGTTGCCGGCAGGTCCGCAATTTGCCCTGCCATCTGGCGGATTTTGTTGTACTAGATACATATTATGAATAACTTCCTGTATGGAAAGGCTGCGTACTTCTGCGCCAGAATATATATCATACCAATGAGCACTGTAGAAACAAATAAAGGAATTGAAATCCTATATTTTCAGGCCTAGATCGATCTTTATGTTTTTATTTTTATATACGGTATATTTTTGTTTCAAGTGTGTGTGTGTAGCAGCGTGGGACAGGGGAAAAGATAACACTTTAATATTTCTAATTTCTCTGAAGAGATTATAATGCGAAAAGTTTTCGCGTTTAGGAAATTGAATTATTTAAACATAAGGATAAAGTATAGTTTTGTTTCAATTGGTGTAGCAACGTGGTACATGGCAAAAGATAAAAATGTGATATCTATATTTTCACTGAAAAGATTACGATGCGATCAGTTTTCGCGCTTAGGGAACTTAATTATATAAACATTGGGATAAAAGTAAGGTTTATGGTTACACGCTTGATCCGCACGAAGCTTTCTTTTATTTCTGGAGGATCAAGCTTGAAAATAGGCATAAATATTGATTGTTGTGTAATTCATTTATTACATTTTAACTTGATAGATTTATATGTTGGGTTCAGCAGAATTTTGGGTTTCAGTTATTTACAAGTTTACTCATTTATAATGAAGTCTAAAGAGCACTAAAATAAATTAGAGCTTCAGATGTTTTTTTTTAATTTATGTTATAAAGAAATCTTCCATCTTGCTATTCGATATACTTAATTATTAAGAAATAATTAATTGTTTGAGTATTTGTTTATATGTCAAACGGAAACGAGATAACTGTTTTCTTCATTTAATAGTATCATATTGCATCAATTCCAGGTGGCAAATAAAGACAAAAGAATGTAATTTTTAATATAGTGCACCTGACTCTGTTTTCAGAGCTAATACTAGGTGGTAGCAGGATTGCATATGGAGACCGGAATCAAAACACGCATCCCCCCCCCCATTATATAGCTATCACACTATCATACGATCATTTTTGATGCTGCAAACTCATGGAAACACACAAGCACGACAATCAAACCACACGCAAACAGTTATAAAAGCACACAAGCACGAAAATCGTAAAACACAAACACTGAAGGTGGGTACACTCTCAATGGGCTGATGCTCTTTTGTGATATATTTGGTGGTTCCTAAAGAGATCGTTTTTACTGCGATTGCGGTGAAAAGGTGCAGGTGAAGATGATGTTACTTGGTAGAGTGATGGAATGGTGGCAGTAGTTTTAAATTTTATTTTTTATTTAAAGGTAATTTAGAAAGTGTTTTAATGATACAAGAATTTAGTCATCTTGTGGATACTCGCAATGCATGTGATAAACGATACAAATACATTCGTATCTTTGAATGAATTTCTACACTGGAATTCGTGAAAGGTGCATCCGAAGTTCCTTACTGCCTTCTAATCTTATACTTAGCCCTCACTCATATGTTTCCTGCGTTTTGGTTTGAATTCCATCATTGTCCAGGTCTACAAAAGTTTGCTCATGAACAATTACTCATATTCATAAATCTCCCCACCGATGACCGAAATGTTAGTGTGTGCCTCCCACCCATCTGAAAAAAAAAAAATTCCTGGTAGTAAGAAAATACTGAGAAAAAATGCAAAGGAAAAATGTATCTCTCGCCCATTACTACATAGACCGTAAGTTTAGTTGGTCTTGGGCAATATAATGGCGCCAAAATTAGTGCCTTTCGCGGAATTTCGGAACATTTCCCGCCTTTTTTCAATATCCTGTTAGACAAATATATACTCTCCTTTGACTCCAGCAGTTTCACTCCCACAAACAACCCTCATACTTCGTGGGGAACATAAAATAAATGAGTTGGGTACACCATACTAAAATATTAACCAAAAGAAAATCCAGTGGTGCAACTTCAATAAAAAATTAAGGAATATATTTTCAGAGGAACAAGAGAAACAACATGAATGTTGCAACAACATTTTCCATTTAACCTAATTTCTTTTGGGCACATTAAAATAGATAATCAAAAAAGATTCTTGAACGTTTCACCCGAGTATTTTCTCTAGCTATGGAATGAAATTGTAGAAATTACAGGAGAGTTGATAGTAGGTTTAATACCCTAACAGTGGCTCCTGCTGATAAAAACATTGAGTATGCTATAGCTTAAACTTACATATAAAACGTAACATGCAATTTACCTAATGCTGAAAACGAAATCAATGTGGCGCTTCTTTCTATTATTCTGGTGTTGAATTCTTCTGTTTGTCTGTGATAAAAAGTATCTCTCTGGTTCTGCAGTCATCAGTAATTTTATAATTAGGATTTTCAGTAGCTTTATTACTTCGCAAAGCGTATTTTGTAAATTGCTTTATAACATGCTGTATCATTGGAATGACACTTTCAGTGATTCTGAACCTGCATAGCAGTCTTCAGTCTATTCTTATTGAGTAGAATAAAACACAGTCACAAGTATCTCTACGAAAATTCTCAGAAAAGTCACTGAAGTAAGAGGTATTAGCAGTTCGCCACATCAAGATGGCTTGACGACTTGAGCAATAGTCAGCCTTTTGCGTAATTCTCACACGTATTTTAATATGTCTGCTCACTAGCAGACAAAGATTCAGTTTCTTTATGGTTGTGGTTTGTGAATTCTCTGAGCTGTCTGTTAAACTTTATTATATGAAATATTGATTTCTAGCTCCGTGACAAGTTTGGTTATGAGCTTTCTCTAGTTCCAGCAAACACCACTGCTTAACTTTCTTAGTTCTTAAAAATTGTATTAACAGTTCTTAATATAAGATAATAATGTATATTCTTGATATAAGAACCGTCCTGGTCGCAGTACAGCTCGAATGCTGCTCTCTATTCACCCTTAGAATGATCCCGATCAAAACAATGTCACGCGATGTGACGTCATTAGTATAACTGTGCAGCCAAGTACAACCCAGTAGCAATACACGCAAAGAAAGTAGTTCCATGTTAGCAATCTAAGTTTGAGGATGGATTCAGTAATAAATAATATCTACTATACAAAAAGCAATACTTATGACTTTAATTTAATGACTACTGATTTAACGAAGCTGAATTTCGAAGTTACAAGTTGATGCGCTCCATCTCTCAAGATGCAGCTCGCCTGATTGAACGGTTGTTTAAATAAGGAAAGGCATAAGGAATTTGCGCTTGTTATCATGGCTGACGCTAAAGAAGGCTTCTTATTCTACGGAGATATATTATGTAAAGCATAAACCGGGCAATCCTTCAATTAGTGACGAGAAAGCAATTATTTTAAATGTGTACGACACTCGCAATAAGGGGGTAGTAACCTAATCTCAGAAATTACCGGTGTTCTCTTGTCATTATGTCGCTTATACCTGCTACGTGCTACTGCAATCGGGAAACATTCTTGGCGCGAATTGCGGAAGCATTGTTGTTGACGTTAGGATCACTCTAAGCGTGAATAGATAATACGATTTGCCATTGATTCCAATGCTGATAAACTTTGTGGGCATATTGAAAAACCTGCAAATCAATGAAAAATATCCTTATCTATTGGTTCTATGAAGAAGCTCACTCCATAGTGAAGTTTAGTTGATAACTCTAGCAGTATATGAAGTGCGCATTACGGCAGTGAACTTTACTTTCGATTGAACCTTTGTTGCAACAGGCGTCACTGCAATTCCATCACAGTTTGTGCTATTGCTAAGGTTTCTCTTTAAAGACGACTTGCTTCAAATAAGGTATTTTTATTAATTGAATTTGCTCCCTGATTCACCAGTTAAAAACGTTTTATTAACCCTGTTTTTCGGAAAAAAGCAGTTGATTTCCCTGACATTGTTCTAAGGAAGTTCTTTCTTCATCTACTGCATTACTGCTTCACGACAAACTTCAAAAATAGTTCATTCTGTACATGGTTTTGTAAATATCTTGAACCCAGCCGCTTTCCTCCGGGGAAGGACATCACACTTAATGGGGGAATGTCATGGACTTCAAATAATAATAATAATAATAATAATAATAATAATAATAATAATAATAATAATAATAATAATAACAACAACAACAACAACAACAATAATAACCCTGGTATTAATATTTTTTTAAAATTTCTTTAACTTTGATATTTATTAAAGTCATTAGATATAATTATCATTAAAATTAAATTATGAGAATATAGAAAATAACAGCTGCGTTCCATTTATAGCCGGGCCATAGCTCGCGTATATGCATAGTTCGCTTGCACTGCAGTGACCTCGGTATTATTGAATTAGTGCACTAGCGGTGAATGACCCGCTCAAGGCTACGTTTATCAGCTGTTTTATACTGTGTCAGTTGCTGCCTTCAGTTCGAGCTGTAAAGATTAGAGTTTGTTCATTGCGCATCTCAAAAATAGAAGTTTATTCAAGACATCTGTGTTGTGTGTGAATTACATTAGATTATTCTTATTAGTCCATTGAAATGCCTATCGAAAAATTCACGTTTAAACAAAGAATTTTTATGTACGATACATACGTAAAAACCGAATCGTGTAGAAATATTTAAAATATCCTGGTATTCCTATTCCAGGTAGAGAAACTTTCATGTCTGGTTATTAAGTTTATGACAAGGATCGCTAAACACTAAACCTATGAAGCAAAAAGGAAATGTTCTAATGGAGGAAAAAATTGACGAAATTGGTGCATCATTCGAACTTTCTCTATAGAAGTCTCTAAGATGTATAGCACAGTAGGTGAATCTTTCAAAAATCTGTGTTCATACTCTGCTACACTTTAAAATTGAAACCCTTCAGAGTGACTACAGTTCAAATTACAACCTCGTAACGACGAAAAACGACTAAATTGCTGTAACTGAGTTTTACAAGATATCGTTGACCTACATTTAATAATTTTCTCATCAGATGAAGCAGGTTTCATTTAAATGATCATGTTGCCTCACAGAACAAAAGGTATTGGAGCACAGGGAATCCTCATTTACGCGCGATCTGCGGCCCGGCAACATAAGGAATGCTTTGTATTATAGTATACAGTAAAGTACATTTACACCAAACTAATGCATCAAGACTTTTTACAGCATATCTGGATGACGTCAATGAAACTTTTTGTGGGTTCCTCGACCCCTTCAGTGGTCATTCTCACACAACCTTGAAGTGCATCCTGGCCCATTTACATTTCTTAATTTTGTCACCACCCTATTCATGATGCTGAAAGTCCTCTCTTCAACGGCAGTGGAAATGGAAATGCTCAATACATAATCAGCGCGTGTCCTTAAGAGTTTCATAGGCGATATCGCTCCTTAAGACAAGAGAGGCAACATCAAAAGACGAAGCTTCTGATTTATTACCAACAAAGAACTTAAAAAAGAATGCAAGTCTGAAATAACAGCATCAACCTTGTAAAGTCCTAAAGTAAAGCACAATTCTTTACTATCATTTACATTAAGCCTTTGAAATATCTTAAAACTTTCAGAATATACACTTAGTTCTATTACTTTCACAGTGGTGTTATTGAACCTTTTCATTAATCACACATTTAATAAAATCATTAAATTTCTCATAGTTTGTTTTTTAACTTCTGCTGCGTCCACTTCTATTTTTTAAGATTTCATTTAGTGTTTCATTTTCCGTATTATGTTCAAGCAAAGGCGGTCGATATTTCTTAAACGTTTCAAAGTTTCAGAAACAAGTGCAGAGCGTTGTGAACTTTTGAGTGTTTATTTTTGTAGAATTTTACTTAAGTTTGAGACGGCATTTAATATTTGGTTCAAAATCACTAAACCTAAGATGAAAGAGTAACTCATCATTTCTAACAAGATTCCCTCAGCCAAACTTGCTAAATCCGCACCGTCCTTGTGGACATCTTCACATAATGGACTTGTAACACAAGAACTGTGCGATAGGTACTCAACCAGCGGATGTCAATATCTTCGGATATTTTAAAACAGGTCGTTCTAAAGCACACTGAACTTCATGCAACGATTTTCGCGTTTAGAAGAAGAGGTAAAAGTTTATCAATGAGCGTTTTATTATAGAATAGTGACAGCAAATGACAAAACAAAATAACTCGTACCCTCTTTTTTCTGATAACAGAGTAACAGAACCACTAAAACTAGTAGCACAATCGAAAGAGCATGTTACTAATTTATCGTAAGAAATGTTTTGTTTTTTTACTTCAGTATCAATTGCTATGAATTCAGCTGTAATACTCTTCAATTCAATCAGATATAAAAACGTTTCCTTTATTTCAAAAGACAAGAGAGATGCAACATAACGAACTAGCAAAGACAATTCAATTTGGTTTGTGGTTCGTCTGCCATTATGGAAATTTGTATATTATGGGGCATTGTTTCATCTTGATTGTGTGGAAACTCATCAATATAATTTATTAATTCTGAAGCAGCTTATTTGGTGGCATATGTGGATTTTACTTTGAAATATAGCCCGCTTTTCAAGGTTAATTTCGCTTATTAGTTCTATCTAATGATTTAAAGGTTCATATTTCGTTATGTGGAGGATCTCTTCCTTACTAAGAAAATACTTCGAATTAAAGAAGACACCGACTCAACGGTTTTTCAGTTTCATTTTATTGAATTAGCTGCCCATGAACTGGAGTGTTTATCTTTGTAGTCTACAATTTTCAAGTTTGTATTTATCTGACTTGGCGTGCTTTTCTAATTTTTCGTGCTTCCTGTAGGTTTTCAAAATGTACTCTTTTGGTTTTTTATCCTCATAACAAAACACCAAGAAAGATTTGGAAATTGAAAGCGTATAAATAAAATTAAAAGCAAAGCACATTATCTTGGTGAAGGGTTGAAGATAAGTGCATATCATAATATCGCAACATTTCTTTCTCCTTGCTTTCATCTATTAACAATTGAAAGCCATAAAGTACACAAAGGAGTAGGGCAATTACATGGCAATGCTGCTGAAGGTGATAATGTTGAGTTTCGTGCACAAACGCAACTCAAGTCTGCTAGTCTGAAAGACATTCTTGAGACTGAATTCCTGATAGTTGCTCGCTGGAGTCGGCTGCTCGAATGAGCCTGCTCTATGGTACAAGAACTTGAACTGCAAGAACTGCTTGAAGAGCGAGTGTTCAAGCAATTTTTATAAACTCCTGGTTGAGTAGTTGCATTTATTTAGCATTAGTATTGAGTAACTAACCGTTTACGAAATAATATTTGACTTTAATGCACCTAGTTTTAGCATGGCTTCCAGCCTACTACAGAGCCTTCATTTGGATGCGTGGCCGGCTTAACGGGTGTTTGCCTGCCCATTTCTATCCGGTTCTGTTCCCCTCCACTTTCCTGCCCATCGTATGCTGACGCGAAGTTTTTGTGCTGTACACTTAAGATACCACATACTAGTTTTATAGTGTGTTAGTAGTGTTATAGTGCCAAAAAGTCCGTATACTTTAGCAGACAGAATCTTCATGTATGATTCCTATGTGACAACAAACTCGTGTAGAGAATGAGACGATTTATAGATAGATTCCCTACTGTCTGTGTGTCTCACACAGAAACGGTTCGTAATCTTGTGAGTGGATTTAGGGAAACGGAATCTGTTCTTCATAAGAAACCTAAAGCAAAAGTGTTCTTACTGGGAGAATACCAGATGACATCGGAGAAAAGTTAGAACGAAGAACAAAGAAATCTCTGAGAAAGCTTGAACAGGAACGAGGTATTTCCCAAACCTCGGCTTAGAATGCCACTAAACTTTTAAAATTAAAACGCTATAAGATAAATGTAGTTAGATAACGTGAGTAGAGTTAATTTCTGCAACTGAGTGCTGCATAATGTTAATGTTCGCTCTATTGACTCTATTTTAATTTTTATTAACTGACGAAGCATGGTTTTATTTACACGGCTATGTAGCAACACAAAACAGTAGATACTGGAGTTCATAAAAACCCGATTTTGTACATGAAATGCTATTATATGACCAAAAAATTGGCATTTGGTGTAGAAATCTATGCGCTTGAATTTAAGGGGGCTATGAATATCCGACTCCAACGGGAAACAGCATGCTTCCCGATGCCAAGTAAATCCCCTTTAAGCCGGCCACGCGTCCAAACGAGACTCTGTATAATGTGTGTATAGTAGTGAACAATTTACTCTTCGAGCGAGCCAAGCCTTAGTAAATTTGACACTGCTTCTTTATATAGTGTAAGTTGCGATAATTAATGAATTAATAACAGAATAAGTGAAAATTTCGGCAAAAGTTTCACCCAAGTTTCTTGCGCCCTTCGCTTTTTTGGACTGTTACCGTGAAGTAAATAGTTAGAAATCAACTTAGCCCAAAAATGTTTCAGGCCACTTCCAAAAACTTTATAGTATGACGCTCTGTAACATTTGTTAAATTATTTATTACTACAGGATCCACTTTACAAATAGTAGACACTATTCAGGTAACAGATATATGAGGTAACTGAATGGAAAGCCCCCCCCCCCCCTTTTCTAATGGAGGCTGCAGCTTATGTAAAGATTGCTTGTAAAGCGGTTGTATATTTGGTAATAAAAACGGCATGCAAATGACAAACTGTGCTGCTGTTGGAGTAGAGAATGAGGGCTGGCATTAAACTATGAACCTCAAAGACGAACACACAAGGTTTTCATGCGTTTTCATGATCGCTGCTAAAAGACCGAGTCTGTGCTCTGTTTTAAGTTGCCTGTGATCGTTCGGAGGGTTTCTCTATCTCTTTCTATACAAATTTCTTTTGCACCTGGTGTGGTGTTGGGACGTACACTCTGTTTCCGCACCAGGAATAAAAGAACTCTGGTGAGATAGATGATACAGGAAGCGCTGTCGCAACTAGGCCATCTTCCAGCAAAATAAGAAAGCAAAAAGACAGCATCACAACTAAAACCATCTGTGAATACGTGAACTGAATACTATTTCCAGTTTTAAATAATCGTTTTAATAATCGTTTATAATCTTATGATGATGATGATGATAATAATAATAATAATAATAATAATAATAATAATAATAATAATAATAATAATAATAATAATAATAATAATAATAATTTTAAATAATCGTTTAAACATGCAGTTGTCGTTATAAGGGCCAACGCACTAAACACTGTAAAAGTGGCACTAAATATCTAGTTAAAATATAAAAACCTCTAAATATTTGTTGCCCTGCTCAGTAATGATCCTCTCCTACATACAGTACTTGCCTATTAAACCCACCATCGTAGATATTTTTAGAGCGCAAAATCCTTAGTATGACTTTCTTCGGAAAGAAAGTAAAGCCATGGATTCCCTGTCGTTGACACCTAAAAGAACCTGAAAGAAGAGACCTCTGAGCAGAATATACCGGCAGTTTCATGCCTGATCCTGAGATGTTAAAGAGCGTCCGTAAATAAAACAAATCAACAACCCTCCCATGCACATTCTTATACGTTTAAGAACACGCCTATCGCGCAGGTTGGCTCAGGCGGTAACGCTTGGGCCTCGCATTGTATGAGGTACCGGGTTCAAATCCCTTGAAACCGTCTAAGATTTCTTCGTGGTTTCCCTTGATCGCATAGGCAAATGCGGAATGGTTTTTACTTTCCACGAGATTTCCACTTTCCCATTTCATATTCTTTCATTACGTTGGTTTTGTTACAGGATCAAAAGTGCCAGGGCGAGATGGGCTGGCGCGGCGTTACAGCGGATTGCGCTTTGTAAAGCTTTCTGTCTCGATTGAGGCGGATCCTTTGAAGAGCTCAAAATCTTTAGGGAGGTCTCCAATCGAGGTGCTCTATCTGGAAACATGTTAGGGACTTCATGGGCCCTGGCTGCCAGGTATTTCTGCACCTCATCCCTTCCTCCCATAGATGCCCCTATTGGGACACCGACGGCAAGGATGAAGTATCAAAATATTCTCTTCCACCCCAAACAATCCAGTTCAATTCAAGAACATGCGCGGTAAATTGTAGCAGTAACGAATGAACGAACGGGGCTAAATATTTTTGGAGTTTCCAAATTGTAAACGCGTCTAAAAATGATATTATAAATGTTCATCATTTCCTGTGAGACAGATGTTGTAGTATCTAAATAAAATATTAATCACACGTTGCAACTCTACTTAAATTCGCGAAAATTAATGAACTGCAAGATAATATACAGAAGAAATGTCCAACATGCACCAATAACAACTTTTTGTCTTCTATGACAAACTATAAGTGCGTATGTTTGTCATTGTTCTTTGAGATTATCTTGTAAACCTTTCAAACGTGCTCTGGTTTGAAATCAGTGGCTACTAAATTGTGATGATTGTAAGATGTGCTTAATTTTAGCCTAATAATTATAAATAAAGACAGCATTAAAATGTGTTATTGTGAGATTTAATTCCGTTAGAAGCGAAATGGTTTTTTTTCCTATTTTCCTGTCTACAGAGATTTATATCGCTGTTTATTCTTCTATTGATAGCAAAAGGCATATCATATGCTATTACAGAATGTTTCTGGTAAATTGATAGAGAGTCTAAATACCAAGCAAATGAATCATATAAACATATTGTCAATTTCGCTTAGTATTTTAGATAGTCTTTAATGAGTTTCGAAAGAATGTAGCTATTATTGCAGTTGTACCTATTTTTTAAAACTTTCTTCAAATCTCCATCGATCTTACCTAAAAGGCACCGAAAATGACTATATATATATTATTAGGTGTGTCTGTTAAAATTGATCATTGCGAGAGGGGGTTAACCTAAAGCGAAAAATTAAAAAAAAAAAAAATAAATAAATAAAATAAAAAAATAATAATAATAAATAAAATCGTTCTAGGGGCAGTAATTTTTATTTTCTTTCAACGAAAATAGGTATATTTCTTAAAATAAATTAATAAAAGTAGTTTCCGAAAAGCAGGACAATCGGGCCATTAGGAAGGGGGGTATAACTGAAAAACTAGTGGGAGTTTAAGCGAAATTTAAAAATAGCTGTAGTGGCGTAATTTAATTTTTGAAAAGGATATGCCATTGAAATAAAATTAGAAAATAGTTTCTCAAAACTAGAGAAATCTGACTATTATGAGGGGTGGAGGGTTACTCGAAATGCAAAATTTAAAATCGCTCTAGTGTAATTAATAATTTTTTTTCGCAATGAAACTCCGTATATACCATTTAAATAAAATAAAAAAAATATAGTTTCTAAAAATCATGGAAATTGGTCTATTAATAGTGGAGGTTTATCTGAAATTCAAAACTTAAAAAGCACTCTTGCGACACAAGTATTTTTTATAACAAAAATGGGCATGTATACTTTAAATTAAATAAGAAAAATAGTTTCTGAAAATCATTGAAATCAGATTATTAGGAGTGGAGGTTTACCTGAAACCCAGTATTTAAAAATTACTCTGTCACCAATATTTGCTTTTTCGCAACGAAACTCCGTATATATAATTTAAATAAAACAAGAAAAATAGTTTGTGATAATTAGGGAAATCGGGCCATTAGGAGTGGGGGTTTTCCTGAAACCCAACATTTAAAACCGCTCTAGCGGCACGGATATTTGTTTCTTCACAACAAAATCGGCATATACCATTTAAATAAAATAAGGAAAATAAGTTTTGAAAATTAGGGAAATCGGAATTTTAGTAGTAGGAATATACTAAAAACAGAAATTTAAAAAGCGCTCTTGCGTTTAATTTTCTCTATAGTGTTTTAAAACAAAAGGACAAATTAATTCACCACATAAACTGTATTTATAAACTTGCATATATTTTATATTTGACAAAATCACAGTCGTGAAGATAGTAACCGTGAAATATTAATATAATATGTATATAAGAATTATATTTCTATGTAAAAGCGCTTTGTAATAACGCGCAGAAAACCTTTGTGTTACACGTTTTCACTACAATAACATTTAAATTAAATTTCAAAGCCAATGAAAATCGACGAAACTTTTGATTGTTTTTTGTTGATTGTGTATATTTGCTGAATACACTGTCATTGTTTTTAAATAGCAACATATTTACGTTTTATTGAAGCTTATTTCCCTGTTTTAGTGAATGCTAAGATGATATCAAGGGCTCAGTTCATAAACTTGGTTACGTTCAAACAGGTTTAAAAATATCCACACAGTGTAGCTTTGTCTATTATTGTACATATATTTAATTTAATTAATAGTATACCATTAATTTTGTGGTTTAATTTCAACAACAACAACAACAACAACAACAACAATAATAATAATAATAATAATAATAATAATAATAATAATAATTTGTTGTTTTTCTCTTGTGATACTTATCGATTACAAGAATTCTAATTTTACACCCCTAATGCCTCATAGTAATGCCATAGCTTATTTCATTTCATTCATTAATAAGATCATAATAATAGTTTCATATTAATTTTTAAAGTTATTCAAGTTACTGAGGAGTTCGCTTAGTTTAAGCAGCTCCTTGCGCGATGGAAGTTTTTTTTTTTATTTTTTTTTTTTTTATTTTTCACTTAACAATAGTTCTACAGAAAATTATCAGAGAAAGAAAGTTCTCCTAGTTCAACATGCTGGTGAAAAATGTTCACGTTATCAATAGTTCTGAAGCACACAGAGTTAAATGAATCCAGTTTAGAAGAACGAGTAGGTCAGGATATCGGTATGAAACAGCACGTAAAAAATGAGATAGTGTCCCGTCATGAATGATTCACATATGACATGTTAAGTTTAGTGAAACTTCTTCAATATGATTCGCTAAAAATAGTTACAGTGATATGAAAGGACTAATTAGTGTGTGACTCCTATATTAGTGCTAAATTGTGCTTTGGGTCCGGTTTCCAAAACTGCATTGGGAATTTTGTCAGCAGCTTTCATTGTGAAAGTTGTATCTAATCTATGGCAATTCTATGGTAACTGTGGTAGAAGGCAGATTGTATTCACTGTAAACCACAACACAGTACCAAGTTGTTTGGGACAAAAATATTTGTGGCTGTAACTAGTAGCAGCAGCTGTATCTTTAATATGCACATTACAACTATTTTTATGCATGGGTCGTAGACCGCACATGCTTATATGGTACGCAATTAGAAAAAGGAACAAATAATAATATACAAATAACAATATTAATAATAAATAAACTAACATTAAAATGGGAAGAACGATATTTACAGATATATGAATGGAAACATATTCCATTATTTATAATTATACTAGTTTTTGCTTTCTAACCACAAAATTAATTGCTTTTAGCTTCGTGCACGTTGACTAGGAAAATGCCCCTGTTCAACCAATTAGTGTGGTTCGCAAACAGATCCCAGCATGCCAGTTGTCCTCTTATTGTCTTAAAAGTTTTCCGAAAACAAGGTTTTTCTCAGGTGCTCCCAATGGGCACATCCCGCCCTAGAACGAGCATATATGCCTCTTTACCCCAAGTTAGTTTAATTTCATTTGATATGCTCAAAGAGACTTTCGTGTTACATTCTGCCTCGATTTCCTGCCTGTTGATATTCTCTAGCCTTGTTCTTTCTTCCATGCGTTTTTATTATTTGCATTGCCTCGTTGCCATATTGAACCCAGGCCAATTCCACTGAGTCCTCTTTCACTTCTGCAGCCCAAAACGCTGGTGTTATATTTTGTATCTGATGTCTATAGCATTTAGCGCGAAGTGTGGACTGGTTCTTCCTGCATTAGTCTCAGCCAGCATTTCACCGTCCTTGTTTTACCATTAACCGTATCTTCATAGTAAGCCACCTCCCTCATGAACCCACAGTTTGACGTTCCTTTGGAGATCCTGAGAACCCTCTTTCAAAACTAAGAAAACTAAACGAAATTGACGATATATTTATGCATTTCCATTAATATTCAGAGGTTTCCCACATGTGAAATAATCTAAACTGGAAGAAAAGAAAACACTCTAACGGAAATTAGAGGCAAGGAAAGGACTTAAGAAACTCGAACTGGAGAGCTTAAAAAAAGAAGAATGTTAAAATTTTTACATGCAAGAAGCAGCTGATCTTTGGTAAATAAGGCCAAAGATTTGCAGAACGAAATGCAAATAATGTGTATGCAAATCTTGCCACTCATTGGCGACTCAAAAACCAAATATATTGTCTGGGATCTTCCAGCGGTAATCCATTTACTTTTTACGCGCTGTGTATAATTCTTATTAAAATATGCAAAAACAAGCAAAAGAAAACTGAGAAGAGCATAAATTTCACAGCTACATCCGCAGGTCCTCTTACCCCACTCTCCCATCCAACATGACATCAGCTGCCTATGTCCGGGTCCCGAATTACGAAATGATCACGAAGCAGCTGTGTTAAAAATGGCGGCCATGGGCAAGGACAACAGGTAACAGGATCATATACAACTTATTGACGATCGGCAGCGGCATGGTTTGCATTTTTCATCTTCTGTGCGTTCGGTAGATTGTTCTGCAAGTTAGACTGGTTTGTGGTTCGTTCAAGCGTTCCTGCACTTTTTATGTACAAGAGACCGTAGTCAGGATTTTAAGGTTAAGGTCGGTAGAGAGTGTTGACTAAGGTTTAGGTGATTAGATTAGGAAATGATGCACACGTAGCCAATACACTTTTTAAGTATGCTCACTACAAGCTTGAACATTTTCATTTGCCGCGGTTTATGTATCAGAATGTCGACCAATAGATAGGAACGGCGCATGTTTAAGAGTGTCAATATGTTCGCAAATGGTACACAGAGAAACAGAGGGAAAGAAGTGATTTTTGACTTTTTTTTTGTGAGCAGCTATGCTTTAACATTAATAATATTATTATTATTACAACAATTCGTTTATAGAGTTAGCAAAAACCATCTCTGGAGTTTAAAAAATGGAAACTTTTGCAATATTGACCTGTTTTAATACACTTTGCATAGCTACAAGCAGAGACTCTAGAACGCTGGTTTTATACTGCTCTTGATGATGTAGTTTGATCTGTTGATCATGAGATGGAGTTTGTGTACAACAGCGGAGGTGCTGGAATTCCATACGACTGAGTTCATCATCACTGTTCAATATCTCTTTCGACCAGAATATGTGAAGGATCCAACGACAGATAAATCAATTCGTGCATGGTCAATTTAAAGATCTTGTCTGTGAAGAGGAAATCAGTACACATTCTGCAGTTGACGTGAAGCTTATGCAACAGGCTGTTAAAATAGCCCTAAAATTCCACATTGAACATGTTTACAATAAATAGTAGAACTGTTCAAAATTTCTTTGTATGTTGGTGCTTACTTTATTTTGATAGCTTCATTAGTGTATATCTAACAGTTACATTGTAAATACCGCCACAGGTGGCCCAGGTCGTTAAGGCGCGGACTCGTGAGCGGGAGGTCTAGGGTTCGAATCCCGCCAGGAACGTCCTCCTGACTGAAGTTGTTTCCAGGTTTTCCTCAGTCCTCATAAATGGCAAATGCCGGGGAGGTACCCTAAACTTAGGCATGGAACGTTTCCTTCCGTAAAAATCCTTTCCCAATATATCATTTCATCTCATGTATCATCAGTGTCCACCGTCTCAGTGTTAGTCCTGGTGGTGTAGTGGTTACCATACTTGCCTCCTACACCCAAGAACTCAGGTTCGAACCCGGCCAGGACCGATGGATTTTTTCGGGCGTAAAAATCCTAAGTGTGGCTTCCTTCGGAAGGGAAGTAAAGCCGTGGGCCCCGTGTCGTACATTTACGGTACGAAAAAGAACCTCAAGCCTGAAAGAGAGGCCTCTGAGCAAACTTTGTCGCACGTTTCACGCCCCGAGTTGAATGGGACGCTGATGACCTGAGATGTTAAAGAACGGTCATAAATAAATCAATAAAAAAAAAAAACCCGCCTCAGTAGTAAAAAGGGGCGTTAAACACTATTAAAAAAGTATGTGTGCGCGAGTTTGTGTGTTTCCTATATAATACTAACCTCTTTAACATATATGAACAAAATTTTGTGTTAGATAAAAAACAAAGGCTACCTAAAATGTGATGTGAGTGAATGAGTTCAAATGCCAACTTGCTCGTCTGCCAGACATTAAAGTTCCGCACACTGGCAGCAGAGGATAATAGCGTAGTTCTTTTGTAACACGCATATTGAGAATAGATGGATTTCATTACGCTGAATGATGAAGATGAAGATGGGGCGTAGGATGATGATGGAACAACGGCGAAAGAGTGGTAGAGGCAACCGGAGTACCCTAAGAAAATCTGCTCGCCTCGTGCGCCAAAAGTCCTACAAAGTCGCTGGGAAGCGAGCCGCCAAATTGAAATAAAATGCATTTAATGCGTGTGTTATATTTACATTTATTATTGTCTAATAAACTTTCACAATTATAAATAAATCTTCTACTGTATTATAAAGTTACCTTTCTCCAGCCACAACCTAAGGAATTTTCTGCTGGCATTTTCCCAAGTTAAAACTTATTCAGGTATCAACAGCAGGGTGTCGCATTAGGGTTTCCGAGCTACAGATCCATCATACATAGCAAAACAATTCCATTCCTTAAATGTAAAGTGTAGCTTCAACTATAGAATGAAATCGGAAATCACACCAAGCCTTAGAGGAAGTAATAAACAATAGTAACATTTGCCATAGGCAGTTATATGTTAAAAAATAGAAAGAGAAGCACTTGAAAGTTATGATATGCACTGCAGTGCATATAGCAAAGCAATTCAAGCCAAATTAATAATTTGAAAGGAAATTAGAACAAATCACATATATTTAAGTATGAGCTGAGACATATCCTGAGAAAAATGCATAGAGGTATAATAAAGAATGAAATTTGTAAATTTTATAGTTCTACAGACAAAATAAGCTTTAGAGGGCCGTATATTACATGAATTTACACTACGTGATTTCTAATTAGAATATCTTATATTCATGGTATGGGTTATAGGCTTAACTATTACTTTGGCAGAAGTATTTATGCACTTCTGAAGTAAAATATAGACAAATCCTTTACACCTGTTGCATATAATGCTGTGGCGGCCTAACAATACTGCGATTTTATTTTTTAAAATATTTTATTTATTTTTTTATGGCCGGGGAATGCTCCAACACCAAAATAAATTCATCAGATATTTTGGTTCAGCCTATATAATTTTTAAGATAAATTTGCTGAAATATCGCTTGAATTTAAGGCAGATTAGCACTAGATAAGTTCGTTTAAGAAAAGTGTCACACATCAGATAAACCTATAATTTTATTAGTAATAATGTGTATTTATTGCTCATTATTTACAAACATTATTTGCACATCGTTCGCCCACACACACACACACACACACACACACACACACACACACACACACACATATATATATATATATATATATATATATAAAATAACAGTAATAATAAAAGTAGATAAAGATAAAACACAGAGAAAGAGTCACACTTGAAACTGCTATATTTCGAACTACTGCGAGTTCTTCAATGGCAAAAAGCTAGACAAGTGAAGGTGATAAAAGTAAACATTGAATATCGAAGGTAACGTTATGCATGGAAACAGATGAAACTAGATATGAGAGTATATATATATATCATGATATATATTGATGATATATTTGTGCTTTGGACTCATGGCTCAGAATCTCTCGAGCAGTTCCTTACTAATCTTAACTCCAAGTTTTCAGTTAAGTTCACTTCTTCTGTCTCTCCCAATGCTGCTACTTTCCTAGATATTGACATTTCTTTATGCAATGGCTCTTTCCTTACGTCTGTGCACATTAAGCCTACCAATTTACAACAGTATCTTCATTTTGATAGTTGTCATCCATTGCATATCAAAAGATCTATTCCTTTTTCTCTTTCAATCCGTGGTCATCGTCTTTGTAACAACTTTTCATCTCTTGACAAGTATATTAAAAACCTTACTCAAAAGTTCCAAAACCAAAATTATCCTTCCGCTCTTTTAAAATCCCGTATAATCCCATCACACAAAACTTTCCAATGCAAACCTAAAACCTCTAACAAGAACTTCATCAACCTAGTTACTACTTACGTGCCTGGAATTGAAAGCATCAGACCAATTTTGAAAGAATGTCACGATACTTTGTTAATGTATCCATCTTTAAATGATTTTTCTAAAATTGTACCCCGCCTTACTTTCAGAACACCCCCTAACCTTAAAAGTATATTTCGCCGTAACCTATCCTCTCCGAATTTACCACGTCCCTTTGCTGGCTCGTATCCTTGCCAACGTCCTAAATGTAAAACCTGTGCACTAATTATGCCGTGCAAATCATTCCATAGCCCTAATTTATCCAAGGAATTCAACATTTCTTCATTTGCTACCTGTTCTTCCAAGAACGTCGTATATATGTTATCTTGTAAGCTTTGTAAAGCATTTTATATTGGTTTAATTTCTACTGTTGTTTCGCTACGCATGAACAATCATAGACGTTCTGTTAAAACCAAGTCTCCCTTGCCGGTTGCCCAGCATGCCTTATCTCACTGTAAGGATTTTGATGATGCTTTTAGTCTAACTCTTATTGATGCTTTACCTACACAATGCTCTGAAAGTTTACTCAGAGATAGAGAAATGGCAGCTATATTTTTACATAAAGCGCGTATACCACCTGGTTTAAATCTTACATATTAGTTTTTTTCTTCCCACACTCTCATATCTAGTTTCATCTGTTTCCATGCATAACGTTACCTTCGATATTCAATATTTACTTTTATCACCTTCACTTGTCTAGCTTCTTGCCATTGAAGAACTCGCAGTAGTTCGAAATATAGCAGTTTCAAGTGTGACTCTTTCTCTGTGTTTTATCTTTATCTACTTTTATTATTACTGTTATTTTGTTACATTGTTAATAGTGTTTCTTTATTTTTATGTTTCATTAATATTATATATATATATATATATATATATATATATATATATATATACTCTCGGGGTACACACATACATACACACATCGAGGATGCCAAAAATGTATGCACACTTTCACAGTGGATATCTATTTAATATACCTACTTCAAAATTGGGCCGAAAAACAACATAATGTGTAATATGATGTCCTGTAACCAGATGTGACTCACATACACTATGCGCGTTGCTACGTGACAGGTAAATCAACAACGAACAAATGAAGCCAAGATTATTGTATGATGTTCTCTAAACAGATGTGACTCACATTGTGTTATGCTACCATTGCTACAACAAAATGGAGCCACGATTATCATTTGAACAGTGAAAAAAATTTTTGGAGTATCCAAGGCACTGCATAGGACGAAGAGGTTCAATTGAGTTTCCACCGTGTTCTCCGGATCTAACTCAGTTGGACTTCTACCTATGGGGATTGGTATACCGTAGAAAACCAGCTACACGGGCAGCATTTGGGGAGACATTGAAACGGCATGTGCTGCAATCGCTGAGGACACTTTCGCAAACGTTGCTCAATCAGTAGTTCAACGTACTCAGAAGTGTATTGACGCCGATGGTAGACATTTGAGCAACTGTTGTAACTGTAAAAGTCTAAGATGATTAGTGCTCATAAATTTCTGTTTGTGTGAATTCAGTTTTGTTATGTTTACACAACTTTTTCTTTGCTTGAAGTGTGTATACATATTTTGGCATCCCCAGTATATGTATGTATGTACACACACACACACACACACACACACACTCTCTCTCTCTCTCCCTCTCTCTCTCTCACTTGCTCGCTCACGTGCACGCACACACATATTCAGACCCAAAGAGCCCGTCTACTCCATCAAAGCGCTTCTAATGCCATGCACTTTATTTAATTATAAAAAAAAAAAGCCACAACAACATCTTAGAAATGAAATCTACTCTGGTTCAGGAGTGCGTTGTTTATTTTTAGGGGTTTTTTTTAATTAAATTTAGTTGATTCGTTTGTCATTTGTTGAGCAATTGAAAGTCATTTGCTTTACTCAATATCTTTAAAAATGTAATATTAATAAACTTTATGAGCGGACAGAGGATGGAAAATGACACATTGCTGACAACTAGATGAAAATAAAACAAATACACCATCCAGAATCAAATCATCGCTTATCTTGAAGATTAAGGAATCAAAACTAGAACTCAGTTAGTTTCCTCTGATTTACTGATATTTGCTTTATCTTTTCTTTAATGATCATTTCTCAATGAAATTGCTTAGCTAAACATATAATCAATGTGTACATTCTTATTTCCGTGTCGCATACTTGGTGTAACAAAATTATTTATTATGTATGTTACAGTTTGCAAAACTATTCAGATTAAAACATTGAATTAAATTCATTATAAATATATATTATTTTATTTCATATCACATACATTTTTAAAAATAAAAATGAGTGTAATTTATTATACTTTTATTTTCAATATAGTGGCGACATTGTTAGGCATAAATAAATGTGATTTTAAAAGATTTCCTCTATGTGAATATTGGAGGTTAGGTTATAATATACTTGCTAAATTTAACGCTGTTTTCAGAATTATTTACCTCTTTGAAAACATTATTGACATAATCATAATCATGGCACTTTGTGTGTTGTCTCTCGCCTGCGGCCATCCAAATAATTGCTTCGATTTTCAAAAGATACAGAAATCTGAATATTTTCACCCCTCTGAGGATCTTCTGGGCTCTTGATTAGCTTAAGTAAGTAGACAAATCAAAGAATTCCTTCCGAACGCTCCGAATTATCCCGCCATGTGACATAAAACTCTCCAAGTTCCCTGACATACAAAATACTCAAGTTTAGCAGAAATGGGCTAAAGTTATAGCATAGCCAGCAGGATGTATATTATTTGGAAAGGATTCAGAAATAGTTTTTGCCAAATCCTGAATTAGCTCTCACTGCCTCTTGACGTTAAACCAAACTTTAATATGATGCCTCTGAACATCCTCCACTCCACCCCATTATCGTATCTAGCTCTTAGCCCAAGTGCTGAAAACAGTGATTTCTATTTTAGGACCATTTTCCTACTTTAGGAAGCTTACTGCTCAAAGGGGCTCGTGTGAATCACTGGAAATGGTAAAACGTTACTGTAAAACATCATGAGACATTTAACGAGTTGTGTAATAGCAGAAACAATATTCACCTTTCCATTTTTGAAAAAAGGGATTTTTTCTAAAGCATTATACATTATTTATACGTATCATTATTATTAATCAGGGTTTTTATATCACAAAAATGAATATTGTACGCTCATGCATCATACAACACACTATTGTGTTCCTAAATACAATGTATTATTTTTTTTTACTACATTAACTAATTGCGCCAATTTTGTGTTGTCTGTTTGTTTGTGAAGAAAGAACGCTGGTATTTAATGAAGAAGTAGTGTGTCACTTTGCAGACGGACAGCGAGAAAAAGAACACGAATGTCTTTAGAGCGGACCAAAAACAAAAGAACACAACACAAATATATATAGGAGAGCGTTTTAAAATGTTGTGTTCTGAATATAAAAGCAAATTATTATTATTATTATTATTATTATTATTATTATTATTATTATTAAAGTTGTGGCCCTGTTATTTTCAGCGTGAGATATGCTATGGATGGTTCCGTACATAAACCATGAGTCCGGAAGTTAGTGCAGAATGCCTTTTCTACCTAGGTGGATATATTTAAGAGTCAGATAGGAACGAACATGTTTCCGTATATTTGGGGCTAGTGGAACCAGCTTTTTATTTTGCCGTTTTGCCTATTTTGGTTTCTATTGCCTATTTTAAGGTTTAACACCCCCCCCCTTTTCCTGTTTTGGATCGTCGTGGCTTTTTCTGCGATTATTTACGCATTTTAAAAAGCAAATAAGTGAAAAAATGTATAAAAGTTAAATTGCATGTTCACCTCACAAAAATGTATACTGAGAAGCTTGTTATACTTTTATTTCTTTTCAAGCAGTCAAAAACTTTCTCCTCAGCCCTTTCACTTAAGCTCTTTAAATAGCTTAAGCTCATTAGTGAAAGAAATGCATTGTTGCTTTGGACATATGAATACCAGGTAATAGATAGGATGAGGAAAGTACTATAGTTTTGAATAGTGCTGGTAAATAACCTTATATCGATTTGCGAGAGACAACTCTATGAAATTTGTGGTGGTGGTAACTTCTCAACTGCGTAAATTTAACAAACAATTGCAAGCGAGAAGGATGAGAGCGGTACAGCGGTGCAATAAACCGTCCCTACAATGTGTTCAGAACGGAAGTAAGAGAGATACTAAACTGATTCTCCTATAAACGCACAAACAGAACGTGAACTGTGCATCTTTAGCTTATTCACCAAGACTATTAAAAAATAATTTACTTTGTGTTGACCAATATTTCCATGATGTCCTGAAAGATAAATGTTCTGTTGTAACTGGTATGAGTCTTTCCAAAATAACTTTTTTTAAATATGCTCCGATTACTTCACTGGAAGCAGGATTTTTTTTTCCATGATAAAAAATATTCACATTGAGAAGGGACTGACTACGACAGTTGATACCTTGAAAAACATCTTGTTGCTTGTAATCAAGAAAAGAAAGCTTAAATTCTTTAATTATGTGATAAAGAAATGATCAAGTATCTTAAATATCTATTTTCATTAATAATGAGTGATATCACTCTCTGTTTTCACTTGTCGGTCCTGGTGGTGTAGTGGTTACCATACTTGCCTCCTAAACCCAAGATCGCGGGTTCGAACCCGACCAGGACCGGGGTGTAAAAATCCTAAGTATGGTTTCCTTCGGAAGGGAAGTAAAGCCGTGGGTCCCGTGTCGTACATTTACGGCACGAAAAAGAACCTCAAGCCTGAAAGAGAGGCCTCTGAGCAAAATTTGTTGGCCGTTTCACCCTGAGTTGAATGGGACGCTGATGACCTGAGCTGTTAAAGAGCGTCCATAAATAAATCATTCAAAAAAAATTCTGTTTTCACTTTTAATATATGCCTATTTTAATTATATTGCTGCCTGTTTTCAGTAGTTTAAGTGCCTTTTACCTGCCTATTTGAATCAAAATAAACGCCTGAACTTCCGGACTCTGATAATCATAATGATGGAAGTTACCAGACTGTTGTACTCACTGCCACGAATCTGTGTAATATATTATCAAAAAAGTAAAATGGAACAAAATACATTATAAAGTAATATGTATACAAGTGCAGGGAAAACGTTGCAAAGAGGAAAAATTCAATACAGAAAATGTAGGATTTTCTATATCCCACTTAATTCAAATGAAATATTATAAAATTATTAAATTTGCGAGGAAAAAAAAACTGTTCGCGCTGTTGTTTTTCAGTTTATTTAAGCAAAAATAAGCGTTGAACAAGTACGTCATTTTTCTACACAGTTTCCTTCCTTTTCGATGCATTTAGTCCAGCTGTTCACAGGCTTGCGTATTACCTCCAAGAAGAAAGTTTTCGGCTGGACGTGCAATCATTTATGAACTATTAACCTCACTTGTTTGTCCATAGAAAGTTGGTGGCCTTGTAAAGCATCTTTGAGCGGTCCAAAGAGATGATAGTTGGAAGGGGACCAGATCTGGACTGTAGAAAGGGTGTTCCAAGCACATCGCTTCCGTTATCAGCACTCGAGTTTATTCCAGCTCAAAAATCCCATTGATGTGTGTTCTAATCATTAGTTTGTTTGATACTGCGTGATAAACATACAATCAGCAAATACTATCTGACTTTTACTGAAAAACACATTCTCTTTTAGAAATTTGGGTCTGTAATGTCTCTGATGTGTTTGAAGTGTGGCAGAGAGGAAGAGGAAGCATGAAAATAGTGCATGTGAACTTCTAGAACGTACATTTTTATAAACTGATAAGCGAATATGTTTATAGTACCTTATTTTGATTTTATATGTTGCGAAATCAAACTTTGCCTCATACTGGCTTGGATAACTCAATTTTCATAATAAATTGTTGCATCACATTCTGCTTTGTTAGTAGGGTATAAGATTATCAACGTTGTCTGAGAAAATTTGGCTCATTATTCTTGCATCAGTTAGGTACATTTAAAAGTTTATGTATGCAACGAAGTGCAAGAAAACTATTAAGTAAATAAAAAGACAAATTTCACAAAAAATCTCTCGTATACAATCTATATGAGAAATTTTTAAATTTTCTACTAAGAATGTTTGTTTGAACGCAAAGCTATTCAATGACAGTAACATAGTTAAGTTACTAATAAAAGCAAAGGTCTTTTCTGAGAATAGTTCCTGTTCTGGAAAAAATTGAACACTGGTAAGGGATTTTCTCTTTGTTACAAGTTGTATATTATTCTAACACTCATTTGCTTCTCTTTTATTATTAGGAACATGATTCACAACATTGCGACAGTCTTACATAGTCGTAAAAGCAGTACATTAACAACTAGTTGTGTCATTTTTGGTGACAACTTACAGTACATTACTCAAAGTAAATACAGTTATGTGTCACGATTAGTATTGTGGTCAAGTTTAGTTATATCCCAAGATTACATTTTATAGTTAAACACTATTTTGTATTCATTGATCATTATTATAAACGTTACTGGCGATACAGTAGCAGCACTTGCTTCTCACACTCATAGAATGTATGTCATTATTATTATATTGCACAACCTAACTTGTATGTTTTAGCATTAGCATTAATAAAGATAACAATAATAAAAAATCTAGTAAAACAAATAGAAATAACCATAACTTAAAATAAATTTTATATCTATGATACCACAAATCATAATTTTATTTAAACTATTTAAGTTTTGGCAGCAGTACCCCCAAAACAATTACATATTATTCTCTATGTTTTTTCCATGGCGTAAATACATCAACTTTTAAATACTTTTATTCCTCCTCTGTCTAAGATTGGTTATACAACGTATTTCAGCACCTACACAGTTAAATCGTTACTTCGTGCTATAAAAGTACCTAGGAAGGGTGCTCTTAAAGTCCTCGATCTGACTCAGATGTGGTGAAAATAGCCAACGCGAGTTATTAAGTATCATCCTTTAGATGGCATGTTGTAACGTTTCAGACGCATAGGTGAGACGAACAGGTTAACATTTTCTACAAAATGGATAAAAACTGAAATACGATCTGTGATTATGTACTTTGTTCTGAAGGTTTAACTCCCCCTCCCCCAAATACAAATGGAGTTGAATTCCACATTAAAGGGTTCTTCCCTTTTGTTTTCGACGGTTAAAAGGAACTGCTGAATTTAAGCGTTTTCGTACATACATTCAAGTAGATGAGCGCTCAAGGCCTCCCAAAACTGCTTCGGGCGACGAGATTGTGACAAAAATTGATAATGCCGTACTCAGTGATTGCCTATTGAAGGTACGCGAGTTGGGTCACATTGCAAAGACCTCAGTAGGTCGTATGCAACTACATTTTACATAAAGTTTTGGTTATGAGAAAGTTTTGCACTGGACGGGTGCCATGTTTTTTAACAATGAACCAAAAACGCATTCGAATGAACATTTCACAGCAGTGTTTAGACTTGTTTAAACTCAATTGCAATAAATTTTATCGATATTTCATAACAGTAGATGAAACGTGAATTCATCATTACACGCCAGAGACGAAGGAGTAATCCAAACAGTTGATGGCAACAGGTGAAAGTGCACCAAAGAAAGCAAAAGCGGTTCCATCTGCAGGAAAAGTAATGACTAAGGATTTTTGTGGGGTTCTCATGGTGTGGTGCTCGTAGACAATTTCCAGAAGGGCTGAACCATCACCGGAGGGAATTACGCTTCGCTACTGGACCTATTGAAGGATGCTATTCAGGTTAAATGTCTATGCCTTTTATAAATGAAAGTTCTATTTCATGACGATAATGCATCTTCACACACGTTTGGGATTGTTGTTGCAAAACTGCACGGCCTTTTGCTTCCACATCGGCAATATTAGCCGGATTTGGTTCCCAGCGATTACTTTTTGTTCCCAAACCTGAAGAAATGGATGGTTGGAGCAAGTTTCATATCAAATAATGAGGAAGCTGAGACAGGCGCTAATTTTTTACAGTTAGACAAATCTAATTTACTGAGGGTATTAAAAAGTTTGAAAGTCGTTGGACTAAATTTATTGATTTACGAGGTTAGTATGTTGGAAAAGGGGGGGGGGGTATCTTAAACCTTGTGTTTTCTTGGTAACTATAGATATGTCATCGGAGTTAAATGTCATTGACTACCTGACTACCACTGGTATTCATGGAACATTCAAGTAGTGATTAACTCAAGAGAATGCCAGCACTTTTGTCTGTTCCTTCTGAGCTGGCCCACAGGTAGGTAATGGGCAAGAAAAGCCAAAAGGCTTTTTCTTTACGATCGTGGGGAGTTGAAATTGAAGTTCCTTGCCTACTATGAGGACCAGGCTTGCGTAGGACATTATTTGTTTTATTGTATAATTCTCTTGGTTTTAGCTAACATTTTGCTGCATTCCAAGTTAATGTTGTAATAGTATATCTATTGTCAAGTCAGGGCAATTGTAATTTAAATTCTGGTAGTGTCCGTAGCATATGCATTGGTATAAAACAAATGTTCTTAAGAGTTTTACAAAAATTTAAAACGATTCTATGCCTTTAATATTGTATATTATTTTGTGTAATATAGTACGTCTTATATGCAATTCACAAATTTATTTGCTTTATGTCGTTACATGCGATAATTTTTTTGTAATAATTAATTAATCATTGTTAATAAAACTTCAATGTGACTGAATCTTAATGTTCTGCAAACGCACGTCTTTCGGTCTAATGGACCACCCCTTCCTAATAAACGTAGCGGACCAGAGAAGAGTCTATTAGACCGGAAAAAATATAACAAAAATGAGTCGACAACAAAATAAAAAACAGCAGCTGCATAAACTAGCAAATTCCTCAGCAGTTGAACAACTTTAAAAATGAACATAAAATCAAACAATGGCATTGTTAATAAATGAAATGAAATAAGTTATGGCATTACTGTGTGGTATTAGAGGAACAAAATTAGAGTTCTTGCAATCTATAAGTATTACAAAAGAGAAACTACATTTTAGAATTATTATTATTATTATTATTATTATTATTATTATTATTGAGATTAAACAGCAAACAATTAACGCTAATTCATATAAAACAGAAATTGTTTCGTCCAAGGATTCATACAAACCTTCAATTAAAAGACAAAATAAAAAATAATGTAGGAATGTAGGAATCAGGCTAACTTAAAAAATAAATAAATAAATAAAATAAAACGAAATCAGATTTAATAAATTAAATTAAATATATGAACACTGATAGACAAAGCTATACTGTGTGGGTATTTTTAAACGCTTTTAAATGTAACCAGGTTTATGAACTGGCTCTTGATATCATCTTTAAATTCACTTAAAAAAAGAAATTATAGAAAGTTTCGAGTTACATTATGTATTTAAGAAGTTCATATGTGCAAATAAAACAACATGTTACAATTTAAAAATAATTACAAATACTAAGTAAATATGTACAATGAACAATATACAATCGAAAATTCCATAGATTTTCATTGGCTTTGAAATTTAATTTAAATGTTATTGCAGTAAAAGTATGTAACACAAACATTTTCTGAAGGTTATTACAGAGCTCTTACATACAATTATAATTCTCAAACACATATAGATTAATGGTTCACATTTTCTATTTTGTATAAAATATTATACTTATGAATGTCTATTCTATTCAGAATCCGTGAGACTGAAATGAACAATGAACAAAAGTCGACAAAAATCGTTACCGTTCGATTTTCAAATATCAACTGAGGAAGAAGAAGAAGAAGAAGAAAAAAAAGATATCATACAGTGTCTCTATTTTTCTTTGTATTCTGTGATTTGGAATTCCGAATGATAAAATCAATTTGCACGTTTTATGCATTACCAAAACACTTTGAAGAACGTTCCATTTTGCGTTATGATTGTCGATTGTCCATGCTTTTGTGGTTATCAATAGCTCCCCACCGCCTGCTAGCAAAAGTGGTCAGCGATGTGTGTTCAGGAATTATATAGTGGAGGTATAGAGTTGGCTACACTCACAACAAGACAAATGTCGTCGCGTGATAAAACGGAGTTGCTTATTTTTTTTTTTTTTGCGATAATTTCACTCCGTAATCCGAATGTGATTGATCAAAATTCAAAATTTTGTTTCGTTTCATTGGTCCATTTTAAGAGGTCACATAAGTGAAATAGTAGTTATAATTCATTACCTTGAAGTGTTTTCGAGCATAAAGACAAAAACGGAAGGACGGTAAAGTTATCGGGTGCTTTAAAGGAGATTAAATAAGAAGGAAAATTGGACAAATATGTAAAATACACATTTCTATAATTTTCTGGTACCGTATGAATGAAGCACATCTCCTGTGTTTGTGTCACTTGCAGTTGAAAAGCATAGCCATGGTGCTGTCTGAATTGAACGCACATTTTTGTTTACCACATACTTGACGATGGCACAAGAAACGCTTTGCACTAATTCCTCGGCGTGTGTGATATCTTGAAGACGCGTCTTATGCACAGATTATAAAGTAAACGATTTCTAAATTTAGAGTGGGCGGGCGCACCTCTCGGAAGATATAAATTTAACATCTCATGTCCATGCACAAGTCCCCTTAGCCCGCACTCCACCACTTCAGCCTGGTCTCTTTCTTCACCATGCAGAAGTAACACTAAGTGCAGTGCGAAGAAATTCTGTAGAATGTTGGCACAAGATATGACAAGCGAGAGAGGAATGAAATGTGGGAAACATTTTTTGTTTTTGAAAATAGTTAATCCAACAACAACAACAACAACAATATACTACTTTTAAGACTGAGAGAAAAAAGAGGTACTGTCGATACTGGCAAAAGATGAATGAAATTAAAGAACTGAGAAATTTGATTTAGTCACTTATTCTAAACAAATACCATCAATTTGGTTGACCTACTACGTAATAATGTAGGATTATATTATGCATTTGCTACGTAAGAGAGCGATTAAGTTAACCTCAACTATTGCCTTTTTTGCTGTCCTTTGTGGGGGGGGGGGGGAAATATCGTATTCTATACCAACTGTTCATCACGAATTAAAAAGTAAATAAAGAATAATAATTTTTACTTTATTCATAAGAA
Source organism: Metallyticus violacea (assembly GCA_030762175.1). NCBI lineage: Eukaryota > Metazoa > Arthropoda > Insecta > Mantodea > Metallyticidae > Metallyticus > Metallyticus violacea. The sequence continues at coordinate 61,145,809 of CM060834.1, forward strand.
TGATATGGCAACGACGAAAACGCTGCTAATTATTATCAAAGTTGCCTATATGCCCGGTAAAAGTGAATAGCTGTACACATATTTCATGAATGTACTTACATTTATATTTAATTATAATAAACTTCAATAAGACAGAAAATTATGTTTTCTGATAAAGAAATATTTTATGGATTCAAAATTAAAAACTAAGAAACTAATTTTTAAAAAGTTATCAATCAGTTAAACTCTCAACTCAATTAAATTTCAAATTACTTTTCACTCTAAAATTATAATTTATAACACACTCAAGACAACGGGCATCTGGATTGTAGCAAAACAACGACGATAATGCAATCGAACACCTCAATTTTGAGTGATAATTTTGGACATGGTTTTGTAATGTCACGCAGCAAGTGTTTGTATAAAGCTATCCCGTTCTCTGCAGAAGACGTTCCCCTGAACAGTTAGTTACGGAAGTAAGAGAAGACCTTTCACCAGAAAACTGTGGCGCGTAACCATGGAGAAGTTTGTTGAACTGCTGTGTGTCTCCGTGCCTCTGTTCCGGCTGCAACATTAGCCTTACCCGCGTCCTTGGAGATTCCCTCAGCAGTAGTAATTACCGGAATTTCCCTTCCAGTTGCTGGAACAGGTATGTACGTGTACACGCCATATTTTACACGCCGCCGCTTCTGACAGCGAAGTGCGAGCTGAGACGCCCATTTTTGAACGCGATCTGCCAGTGGAATATACAGGGGACTCATAAACAATTTAGTTACTTTGATTTAGCTTATCATAAGTAAAGGTGCATATTGTTCATGCTTCAACTATTAAGTATAATGTTCCAATCTCTTTATGATTAGTAGAATAATCATAAAATACTGGAAAGATACTGCTGCAATTTTTATGAAAAGAGGATTGATAATAAAATTGTTTCATTTATTTTTATTAAATCTGAGCATCTAATTAATTTTAATTTTTTTATTTTGGCTTGAAAATATTTATTTAAGTAAGTGGAATTTCGTGATTAATAAGATTAACAAGGTTTATAAACCATTTTATTGTGCTTTCAAGACATAAGAGTTTATAATCTAATTAAGAATGTTATTTCATAAATTTATTATTATATATCCAGCCCTTCATGGATTTGAAAATATTCTTAATAAACGTAAATTTTAGGAAAAAAATCAGGGTACACATCTAATTCTTCATATTACTTTTCTTTCTTATTATGATTATTTTTAAACTACTTCTGTACTGTTGACTCTCTGAAACAATTAACTGATGAAACTTTGGAATGGATGACACCAAAATGCTGATTTTTGAACAAGAAAATAAATCAAATTGAAATAGCATAAAAATATAAGTTTGGAAACATTTTTGATATATTAATAGATATGATTACATTAAAATATTACATCAAACACTTCAACTAAGATCGAGCAATCACAGGTAAACGATCGAAATTTTAATTAAGAGAAAATGTAAGCAATTTACGCTAACAGCGATGACAAATAAACGAATTTGGCTCTTGATTACCGAGGGCGTTGACCCAAATGGTAATGCTAGTAGGGACCTTGACTAATCTGACTGATTTTTGGGGGGTTTCCTTTCAGAAAGGGCTCATGCTTAGTTAGTATTTCTTTGCCATGGATTCATCTTTCATTTCATCATTCGCTTTCATTAAATATCAATGTATGTATTTGCGTCATTTTGTGTTTATGATGTCTTCGAGGCGGCCCCAACGTTGAAATTCAGGATGTCCTTTAGTGTTTGTGTGTGTGTGTGTGTTTTAAATATGTACTACACAGGCCTTGAGTAGTGGTTCCCGGAGATAAAGGTTTTAATAGCATAGGACAGTAAACAGTCAAAGACAGCGTTAATATACCTCAACATTTATGGGAACATGTTCACTATTTTACAATAAAACAGCGGTTCGCATATATATTTGGAAATCTTGTAATATGTCCATTTTTTCATATTAAAATCTTATCCATTACTTTTTATTTCCTACGCATGAAGAGCAATATTCTGCGTTCTTACTGTTTTCAGTGTTGGTAGCATTGCGTGAATGAAGAATGCAGGCATTGACTGTAGACCGATTGAATTAATAAACGAATTATGTTTCGATGCTCTCAATTTCAGCAATATCATACCGACAATAATCGATAGCCAGACGTGCAAATTGATGACAACAGATGTCTTCACCAGTTTTCCATTATGAAGAAAATCGTCACTTCACATGACAGAAAAGCCAAGAAAAATAGTGTGATTACATTAAATTTTGCACAAGTGAAAAACAGTATGCAGAGATTTTGAAGATGCCTGAATTTCTTTTTTACACCACTAGACCACAGTGGCAGTGCAGGGAATACAAGCACAATGAACCAAGGAAAGAAAGACTTATCATCGATTCTATGAAAGATCAGTTTTAATAAAATTTAACTTTAGATCTTTTACACGGACACATACACACACACACACACACACACACACACACACACACACACATTAACAAGGAATTTAAAAAACTAGTACAGTGAGAAATATACAGAAGGCTGCAAAGTGATAAAAATAATAAAGTTGGTGAGGGAAATGATGTCTTTTCAGATTTTAGAATGTGGTAAACTTAATCGAAGAAGATTCCTGGACCCTGTTCCACACAAGAATAGTCTATTACATTACAAGTGTATTAGTACAAATCCTTGTAAAGTATGGAGTTATAATTCTCTGTTTCACAAAAAGAGTATAACTTGTAAATTATTAGTAAAAAGTAACAAGTGACGTTATAAAAATAAGATGGAGGAACAGCTTTTTGCCACACGAAGGCATACCTTGATTGAGGTTATGCTCATTAATTCGTATTTTTTAATGTACCGAGCGGATTATTGCCATTCCTGCTAAATGAGTCTTGTATTTTTTCTCAGATATAATGATAATTTAAATACTTTATTACGCATTATTCAAGCGCAATAGTTCACTTTGAAATGACGATTACTTGTGGATGCATAGCATCAATTTCAATGCTATGCAGAGAAGATGGCATAATAATCGAACTTCCCGATTGCGTTCGTTTATTCATTTTATTAAGTAGGCCATTTATATTTATATAAATTTGTTTATACTTTTTGACAATCATATGTTCATTCTAAGCAAAAACTTATGAAAATGGCGTCAAAAGGGAGCAAGGAATGGAAATAAATTATTTTTGTGGCATAACTAAGATGCTAGATTGAAATATGCATATGAGACATGAAAGGCCAATAGGTTATAGGTTAATAGCACTTAGCCTAACTTTTCCATTATAACGAACTGCTGAATTATTGTTGCTTTATATGCATCCTTACTCTCATCATTATCATCACTTTGGCTAATGCTTTGCCTATTTAGCTCAACTTTTTCCAAAATTCTTAAAAATACATTAAAACTTGCACTAGTACTTGAAGTTACCAATATTCCTACACTTATAGAGAAATTTATACAAGTTACAAGTGCACGACTAATACTAATACTTCTGTGGAACAGAACAAGGAAAAAATAATTTGTACCTTGCAAGTATAAAGTTGTGAAGTACAAGAGTAGCAGCAACCTATGTGGAACAGAATTCAACTAATAACTACAAGTTACAAGTTCGTACGTTTGTAATGTATTAGACCACACTTTTGTGGAATATATAGAAATATTACATACTATTGCGTTTTTGAAACTGCCAGTGCTGACGTGCGACTGCATCTCGAATCCGCATTCCTGTGGCTGAGGCAAGCATACTGGGCACCTGCTTGACGCCTCTCGGAGACACATATGCTGGACCTAACCTTGTTTAAAATATGTGCAGCGATTAGTGGAAGTTTCATTACATTCCGAATGTCAACTGTTCTCAGTCCAAGTGCACCCGAGTGGTATGGAATTGTTGGAACGCGTTTACATAACTGATACACTCACTTTAAATTACCAGGAGCCTTTTTTGAGTTAATTTTTTTGCAACGTAGATATTCTTTCTTTAATTCTGAACCATATATCATCAGTGATGTCTTTGGCTCTCTAACTTCCATGTAATATTTCTGTGACGTGTGTCATCATTTTCTTCCCTATCTTCGGGCTCGAAGTGCTCGATTGTATTCATGTCTGTGGTGTTTATCGTACAGAACTTTTTCCAAGTCTTAAATTTTGCCTCCTGCATTGTCCTTTTGTATTCCCTTTTCCCCACAACATATTTTGCCTTTAAATTTTCGTTCGTTTTAGTCTCTGATATCGTATTCGTAACGAATTTACCCATTCTCTTAATATTAATAAATCATCTTTCAAAGTATATATGGACCGCCTAGACACTGTGAATGTTGAATAATGACTTTCTGTACTGATTGTAGAAAAAGATAAGTTTACTATTTCATCCACATTGTCACAATCATTCAGTTTCTCCCACAGCTGATAGCCTATTATCTTTAAATTTGCATTGTTGCATTGTTGCCGTCATAGTTTAATTTAGAGTTGACATTGGAAGCGAGAGCAGTGCCAGATATCCCTATGTTCTCATTTTGGATTACATACCCAATCGCTGTGTGGTTTGTTCTCGTAATAGGTGTCTGAGTTTGAACGTTAATACTCTGAGTGGAGCACTCCCAGTCTATGACAGGTCTTAATAGTTTATTATTAACTATTGCCAGATCAACGTAGCTGATACCTCTTATATTAGAGTTCAAAATCTTCAAGAGTTTGCCCCATTGATTTGTTAATACATCATGCAATGTTTTGCTTCAACTGCTACCAGTAAACCTACTCCTTTAGAATAGTGTAAACTATCATCAATTCAGTTTACTTATCTGTCAATGTCTTCCGTGATATCAAGATATGAACTTACTGTATAAAATGGTCGGCTTCTATAAATAATTTTAATTGCAATGTTATCTTCTTTAGAAGGTTGTATCTTGATTAGTGGGTTTATTTCTGTATTACTTACTATATTGCAGCTTTGTTTGTTTGTTTTTTTTTTTCAATGTCCACTAATATAATTTCCAAGCAATTTGGATATTCCCGCTATATTATTATTTATAGGGTAGGGTTCTTGCACAAAAGCAATGCCAATCTGGTTTTGAACGACACTTTTTAATAAGTTATTTGTGGCCAAACTCTTATGATGTAAATTAACATGACAGCATAAGGTTTCATCTTTATATATTCATCTGCATTCTGTAAGAGGGGTTTAATAGCATGTGCAGTTTTTGACAAATTGTGGAATAATAGGAAATGAGCTAGCAGACAGACTCACAAAAGCAGCTGCTTTTAACATCTCCGGTCATCAGCGTCCCATTCAATTCAGAGCGTGAAACGGCCGATAAATTTTGCTCAGAGGCCTCTTCTTTCAGGCTGGAAGTTCTTTTTCGTGCCGTAAATGTACGACACGGGACCCACGGCTTTATTTCCCCGTCGGAAGAAAGCCATATTTAAGATTTTTACGGCCGAAAAAATCCATCGACCCTCGCCGGGATTGAACCCGCGATCTTGGGTTTAGGAGGCAAGTATGGTTACCACTACACCCACAGAAGGACGCAGCAGCTGAGGAGAATATACTGTGATATATGGAGGGGAGTTTAACAATAGCAATAATGTAGTAATAATGTACCAACAATAGAATAATAATATGTGTTGTAAAAACAGTGTTGTGGTCACGTATATGAATTTAGTAGCGTTTGGTTCCCATATTGTTATGTTTTTGTATGTTAGGGATCTGCGCATGCGCAGGAACGCATGTCTGCATGCTCGGAATAAGGAAAAGCACCAGTCTGTTTAGAGAAATGGAACGATGAATACGCACGCCCTTTTAGCGGCGTCCTTCTGAAGGTAACACTTTTGCAAATGTATTAAAATGTGATTAGAACATTAAAAATGCATTGGAATCAATTTATGTTCCAGCCCATTATATTATTTTGATATCCTAGTCCTCTTGTGATTTTCATTCTAGGATGTTGTAAATTTTTAAGGATTCAGAATGTGAGCTCGTTCCTAAAGCCCAGCCATGTGCTTAGTTAGCTGTAGTAGAGAAAGATAAGCGTGCTCAAAAGTAGACTGTGACAATATTTAGAAATGGCATATGCAAAATACCAAAAGATGCCATAATTACAAGAGAAAACAAAATTGAACTGGATATGTAGTAGCAACAATGGACATACAAGAAAGAGTGCAATACCAAAGCATGCCCCCCATCAATAAGGAATAGAACATGCCAGAACATCGCAATATCAGCAGAATTCACGGCATTGATTAGAGGTAATGGAAAGTTAAGATAGCGTCTTTACCAATTTGGGATAATAGATAATTTAATGTGCCCACGCGAGAAAGAGGAACAGACTACAAACATATCATTTTTTGGTGTAAAAACTCAAGGATAAAAGAAAGGAAGTTATTAGAGGAAAATACGCCGAAATCAAACAATGAATGGCGAAACTGGTACTTTGAGCAAAATTGTCTAGCGAATAACAGGAGATCTCCCTGACATCTATAGTAGCCTGTGGGAAAGTCTGACATAAAAGGCTTGGGTTGTGTCGCCAGAACGTATATAAGGACCAGGCTCCCACATTGCAAAGCTGTATTTGGATCATCAGTGCATCAGCCCGTGCGGCTGATGCGTTGCCACACATTTTGGGTAGTTTCAGAATCTTCAGCACGCCAACTCCGTGTCAGCAGCGTCGCCCGGCAGTCAGAGGAAGATTGGCTTAAGTCCGCGGCTTCAACATTGTAACACAGAGACACGAAACTTAAACTCTACTCGAGCTGTCTGCACGAGCAACAGTATCTTTATAACCTCACTACCCCTGGTATACGCTTCAGATTGACGAACATTGTTTGCCAAACCATCGCCCTATAGCGGTCCGACGTGGGACGCGAGATGCCCATGTACTCATGTGTGATTTAATAAACTACGTTAACCGGTGAACAACGAGCAAATACCACTTTTAATTCCCCTCACTCAATCCCGCCAAACAGCCAGTTCCCAAAATTCAGCTAAATGTCCTAGAATATCGACATAAGGAGTAATTAATTAGTGATGAGCTACACCCTGCTTCGAATCAAATTCCAATCGCCATCCCTTTGCACCATTCTGACTATCTCAGCAGGCAAATTGGTTTAAAAGTAGTAAAGAAATATAATCACATATAAAACATATGTGAAATAAACAATACTTTATAATGACTAATTAACCTTTAACACTCTCGCTTAAAATATAGTACGAAACTGCACATTTTTAGTTAAGTGTTTTCCAGCTTTTTTATCCCTACCTATAGTTCTACGGAATGAATTCAAAAGAGCAGCTTGGACTTTCTTACTCTCTCCCATATCACAAATATATTGAAATTCTAGTTCAATACGCTAGAAAAGTATTAACAAGTTGTCAATAAGGCTGGAGTACATAATGACCTTAACTCACGTTATATGTAGAAAAACAATGAAACGAGGTCAGGAAAACGTGCAGGCTAAGATGCCGATTTCCAACGACCTATCCATTTTTTGCGAATCTTGACCTAGAATCGCTATAGTAGCACGAGAAAAATGAGGGGGTGCCTCATCATGTATAAACCACATGTTTAATTTCGTAGATATCCCTCCAGTAAAAAATTAAACGATTCGTTAAAAAGTCCGGTTAAAAAAAAATTAATGTGTTGCCAAGAGTTTGTGACACTTTCCTGGAGTAAGAATTTAGTGACATTTGCGAGTCCTGGATAATCACTAATTAGGTGATATAGGAAAACCTCTTTTGACTGAAATTGAGAGTCGAATATCAAGTGGGAGATTGTAGAGGGGGAAATCCTTTTCTTGATGTTGCAAACTGTTCTCAGATGTTCAACTTTCAATATTTCTCGAATTATTCTCTAGTCATATATTTTTTTTTACACAGATTAGTATAAACTAAAGGAATAACTAGTTTATTGAAGTACAATTTCAATGGTAAGGTTCTGACAATCGGTAAGAAAAATGTTTTTTTTAATTGGTCAGGAAAGATCTAAGTGTACAGAAATTATATTGTGGCATATAGGAGATTAAGAATATATGGGGAAAGGTATTGTAGCATAGAGACGTTGGGAATGGAAAATGACAGATGGGAAAGAGTATGTAAGCAAAATTAGAGTCTACGTATGCGCAACATAAAGAAGAAGCGTGCTGTTGAAAATTTTAAAGAGAGAGTCGAGGGTGGAAGTTGGTAGAGATAGGACGTTGCACTTTTGGTCCCAATATGGTCACCGTTACACGGGACTCTAGTATATAGCAATTTTATACACGGTTATACAAGTATAATTTAAATTAGAGAAATGTTTATAGTCGTATAGCATACGTTGGTTCAATACCCTCTTGTTTCTATTTGTTTTATTCTTCTGAATTAGTATTAGGAGTCACTCATCATTTTAGATAAATAAGTATGGAAAATTAGTTTATGCATTGTATTAGCGTGAGGTGACAACAATGATAGTAGTGAGCTATCATACATTATGCGTAGGTTTTATTTTTGTGTCTATTTTTTTTACTATTTTGACTATTTCTACCTTTTTATAATTATTTTCTTAATTTTGCAATTCTGTCATTAAAGTAATTGCTCCAATTTAGCCGTTGTAAAGAATGTTTTAAGGCGGATTTCAATTTATAAAAGAAATTCTATTTGGCTAACAATGCTTTTACCCCTTCTAGGAAGATCTCTTTAAAATTTTAAGTCGTGTAGGTAGGTCGCTATAATAGTCTCATTTTGAATTTCAGATGAACTGTTTTCGTTTGAGCTGCCGATGTCAGTTTGCAATATTGACTTATAAAAATAATCACTGCAGTTACAACGCGGCACAGTTCCGAATACAAAGATTTCAACAGCAACAAGGACGCAATAAGGAAACTTTTTGGACGTCGCTTGGCTGTAAATGTTCACTGAGACGCTGACTTATAACATTGTTGTCTTGAAATTTCTGGCGGCATTCTTTGTAAAGTCTCAACAAGGGGTAGGCTCTCTTTTCAGATTCGGCATATTCTCAATACAAAAATGTTACTTGACGTTAAACACAGCATCATCCTCGGACAAGACCATGCCTGCTGTCACGAACAGCAGCGGAGAGGGGGGGGGGGGAAGCTGACGTGGGATTTCGACAAATATACAGATTGATGTAACATTCATAACGCACAGAAACAAGCAACCAAATGAAAAAAGTAACTTTGTAGGAAGCATGTCAATAGTTAAAAGATAAAAAAGATGAAGATAGCATATTGTATTCCATAACGATATAAAGACCTCCTAACAAGCAGGGAAAGCTCGCTTTTTCCTAATGTGATGAGCTATTCCACGCTAGTTGTTCGTACGCTGTTTAAGACACTCTCTTTGGTTATTCCATTTCTCACTGAACTGCACTCGAGAGATTTCCACTTTTCTCTTCCTCGTGCATTATTATCTGAAGTGCAAAAACCAATTTTTTTTTACAAATTGCGACACGTTTCTTCTCAATTTCCTGCTTTCAGTTTTTAAAGTCATCAAAAGATGAGAACTATGGTTCTTCCGATTTTATTTTTATTTATTTCGTGTACTGAAATTCCGTTTTTGCTTCATAACTGCATAAACTGCATTGTTTGCTTTCTAGCTGAACTCTCACCATGATAATCTCGCTGATGTTTGAAGTTGAATCCACAATTGCAGCTCTTGTTGCATTTTTTTTTAATAATAGGTAGGAAAACACCCAAATTTTCCGGGTGTACTGTAGAGACCTGTTTTCTTAAGAGTACTATTGCACTCACACTCTCTCCCACATTCAGGCATACGAATTGTTTTGATGCACTCATTATTAACACAAGAATAATACATACTACTGCCTAAAGCATCTTCCATTCTAACACTCCATGCTACACGAAAGACAAAGAATGGAATAAGCGGGACAAAAGTCATCCACATCTCTAAACTAACAATAAGGAAGAGAAGTAAGTTACTTATCCTTAAAGCGGGCATATATCTGGAACTCAGGTCCCGAGCCAGTCCCGAGTGGCAGCGCAGAAAGCCGAAGGTAGTGACCCACAGATATAGTAAATAATTGGATTATAAAACATAAAAAACTTGATAGCTCAGATGGTTAGAGCGTTGAGCTATTGATGTGAAGGTAGTGCGTTCAAATCCTAATGTCCTGAAGATTTTTATTTTTTTCTTTTCTGGAGTTAAAGGAGATTTGCCATCATTACAATGGTTTAATCACTAACACAGTACTACGCACACAATCTACTATAAATTTATATTTATTATTTCTTTTTCTGCTGCAGTCGAAGGAGATATCTCACCATTAAAACGATTTATCTACCTACTAGTAGCACACAATCTTCTATCAATTTATATTTACGAAAAGGAGGCGAGCGCAGGCCGTTAGGCCGTAGCTCGCCGAAGCAAATCACTGGATCCACCGGTTTCTAGGTTTACCCGAGGTTAGAGTTAAGGTCAATGTGTGTATGTAAATTAATTGCGAATTCAAATAAGGCAAAGTGTGGTAAAAAGTGAAAAGCCCAGTTTTGTTATAAGGAACAACATATTGCAGTCAGAAAGTTACGGAGGACAACGTTTAATAAAATAAATAAATAAATACATGCAACATTTACATTGTTGCAAGCGGATGCCCTTTTCATTTTGGTTGCGAACCTAGTCCCGCTCCTTCCAATGTCATTGGGACTGAGGAGTTCGGCTCTCCCCGCTGTCGCTCGGGACCGGGGCTCCAGATATTGTCGCGCTTTAAGGGTTATTTCGGTGCCGGAGGCGTTCCATTTTCTCCGCTGCCGCTCGATAAAGGTGTGATCTCTCCCAAGGTTGTTATTGTTTTTAACGTCACGTAAAATGTTGTCGAAAAAAGCCAGTTGTATAGTAAATGTCTTTCAGTTAAGATCGCACATATTTAGGACACATTAAGTATCACCAACTTGTGTAATAGCTGCCAGTTGAGGTAGACATAGCTGGTGCACTTCCCCAAAACTGTCGATAAACAAATGATGGTATTACGCGACACATTCGGGAGGAGCCGTGGAATATTGTGGATAAAAACAGAACTTAATGAACATACTGCTTTGTTAGCTTACCTGTCGGAGCTAGCGCACATAATATCAAACTATTTCAGTTCACATCACCTAAAATAACAGCAACCGCACCCAGCGATGGAATAATCAAATGAAAACTGATAAATTATTGGATTATATTAATACTTTCGACTGTTCATTTATTTTGAAAGCAATTCGATTATTTGATACACTGATTTTTTCCCGAATGAAAGTAAATTGGTAATTTGAATTATGCTGCCAGACATTCTTCCGTTTTATTCGGACATGTTTTCTTTTTAGGCTCAGTTCTCTCGACTGTTTTATTAAATCATCTTATTTAAGAAATAAAACTAAATATTTTCATGGCATAATAAACAAATTTAAACATATGAGATTATTCATGGCATCGATACCGATCAATCGACTCTGACAACAAAACATAACCCAAAACATTCAGAGATTTTCATAATTACATTATAAACTGGATTTTCTCAGTAAAATAAATTCTAATGACAAGCAGTAAGTATAAATGTGAGTAAGTATAAATGTGAGGAAAGAAGTGTGAAATATGTTCTGTAATCTGTAGAAATTATTACATTAAATATTATTTGTGTTGACACGATATTCTCGGGACAAAGTTGCAGTAACCTGTAAGCTGTTCATACTACCATGTCTATGTATTATATTTTTATCGACAGAAATCGACTCTCAACGTAGCAAATTATTAGTATTGTTACGTTGTGTGTGTGTACTGTCAAATCAGTGTGTTCAAAATAACGGATAATCATGCCAACACGTTAGTCTTACTGAAGATATACTAAATTTTATGGCTCACAAAAGCAGCCTTGACAACATAGTATCAATCCGTGCGGTAATGATTTTGATGATGACGCTAATGACTATTCCGCATTCGACACCTAAGAACGGTGAGAGCAAAAATACTTTTTTTTCACTTAAAGATTCAGAGTCAGCTATACATATAATGTTACTTTTATTTTGAATACCACAATCCATAACTTGTCATTTATGCCCCTGTTTTTATATAAATTTTATTACTGGAGTACTATACAAATACCCATAACAAAAGCCCGAGCAAAATACCTAAACTTTATTCTACTACTACATATATTTTAACATTACAATTGCAGTGAAAGAAAAACTGAAATACACAAATAAAATTCAATTCCATTTTCAATTGTATGATCGGCCACGTTCCGAGTTTGGCAATACTGCTTGCATTTACAATTTGACACCATGCAGAAGACAAACTTAAGCACCAAACGAACAAATTTGTTAATGAGTTTGTAAGTTGTGTGCAAAAAATCATAAATGGTATTATAAAAGTGAATTCGTATTTTTGTGATTTTGTGTGTTGCTTAGGCAGCAACGCTTGGATTTGCATTCGGGAGGTTTTGGATTCAACTTCCTTAGGACCGGCTATCCTGACCTTGATCGCGTAGACCAGTGCTGGAATTAAAACTTTTCTTTCCAGGAATTTTCATGCTTCTATTTCACCCCATTTCATTCCGTTGGTTCCGTTATAGGGTTGAAAGTGTCAGGCTAGGTGGTCTGGTGCAGTGTGAGGATGGCTTGCGCTTTGGAAAAGTTTCTGTCTCGGAGTCTGGTAACTCCGAGGCTCGAAGTCTTTGGAGGGGAAGTCTAATTTGGTGCCTCCCTCATCTCACCCCTTTCTTCCGAAGGTGCCCGCACTGGAGGCGTAGGCACAAACGGCTAGCTCTTGAGCAAGACTTGAAGAACCGAAATATCCCTCCTCCCGTCGCTAACAATCCAATTTAAAATAATAAAGGAATACCATACTAACCAATAATTTAAAAAATAATTATCTTTGCAAATTCAATGATCATTGCGTTTAAATTAATGTTTAACTATCAGTAACAGTGCGTGACGTATGTTAAAATACCTATATTATACATTTTAAGTGCATTTTGCCTCCTTTTTTAAATGTCAGAGCATGTGATATCTGATATTATACAGTCGCTTTTACTCTCCACGCTCAGCAGTGCATACGTCAAACCGCAACTAATTTTATGGCAGCATAAGGAGTAAAATTACAAATGTTCCATGTAGTTGCTAGTGTTGATCCCTTTCTTAATGCTTGCTAGTACTAGTCTTCCATTTTATTTCTATCAGCTGTTTAATAATTCCAGAAATAGGGTTACCATACGTACTCTTTTGCAGTACACTTTTTCCTTTTTCTGTAGTGCACTCTTTAGCCTCAAAAACTAGATACCTTTTCTTATTTACTGCTTTCAATAGAATACATGATATGCTCCAGCTTAAAATCATATTCTGTCTCTCTAATCAGGGGTTCTTAACCTTTTCAAATGACGTGATATTACATTCAACGTAGGATATTACACGTACCGGTAAGCAAATTTTTCCGAGCAAATTGAGTGATTTTGTGGCATAAGGGTAACAATAATCATTTCTCTACATTTATAACCATACTAGTGATTTATTAAGTTATTATTTCTTCTGCGTAGTATTTAGAATTATATATTTGTTGAAGAAAAAAAACTATTCAACCAATTCTATTCAATGGACTGTTCTATGAAATGTCTTAAAATTAATTTTGTTAAGGTTAACATATAGTGAACAAATTCTAAAACTTGGACAAACATATATTGCTGATACAAATTTAATTAAATTCTGATTTACACTTTTGTTTCAGTGCGAAAGATGTGCTCGTTTGACTGAACACAGTTCTTTAATGCTTGGTTTCAACACACTCACTCACTCACTCACTCACTCACTCACTCACTCACTCACTCACTCACTCACTCACTCACTCACTCCCTCCTTAACTCACTAACTGACTGACTGACCAACTAACTGAGTAACTGACTAACTCACTGACTGACTAACTGACTGACTAACTAACTAACTAACTAACTAACTAACTAACTAACTAACTAACTAACTAACTAACTAACTAACTAACTAACTAACTAACTAACTAACTAACTAACTAACTAACTAACTAACTAACTAACTAACTAACTAACTAACTAACTAACTAACTAACTAACTAACTAACTAACTAACTAACTAACTAACTAACTAACTAACTAACTAACTAACTAACTAACTAACTAACTAACTAACTAACTAACTAACTAACTAACTAACTAACTAACTAACTAACTAACTAACTAACTAACTAACTAACTAACTAACTAACTAACTAACTAACTAACTAACTAACTAACTAACTAACTAACTAACTAACTAACTAACTAACTAACTAACTAACTAACTAACTAACTAACTAACTAACTAACTAACTAACTAACTAACTAACTAACTAACTAACTAACTAACTAACTAACTAACTAACTAACTAACTAACTAACTAACTAACTAACTAACTAACTAACTAACTAACTAACTAACTAACTAACTAACTAACTAACTAACTAACTAACTAACTAACTAACTAACTAACTAACTAACTAACTAACTAACTAACTAACTAACTAACTAACTAACTAACTAACTAACTAACTAACTAACTAACTAACTAACTAACTAACTAACTAACTAACTAACTAACTAACTAACTAACTAACTAACTAACTAACTAACTAACTAACTAACTAACTAACTAACTAACTAACTAACTAACTAACTAACTAACTAACTAACTAACTAACTAACTAACTAACTAACTAACTAACTAACTAACTAACTAACTAACTAACTAACTAACTAACTAACTAACTAACTAACTAACTAACTAACTAACTAACTAACTAACTAACTAACTAACTAACTAACTAACTAACTAACTAACTAACTAACTAACTAACTAACTAACTAACTAACTAACTAACTAACTAACTAACTAACTAACTAACTAACTAACTAACTAACTAACTAACTAACTAACTAACTAACTAACTAACTAACTAACTAACTAACTAACTAACTAACTAACTAACTAACTAACTAACTAACTAACTAACTAACTAACTAACTAACTAACTAACTAACTAACTAACTAACTAACTAACTAACTAACTAACTAACTAACTAACTAACTAACTAACTAACTAACTAACTAACTAACTAACTAACTAACTAACTAACTAACTAACTAACTAACTAACTAACTAACTAACTAACTAACTAACTAACTAACTAACTAACTAACTAACTAACTAACTAACTAACTAACTAACTAACTAACTAACTAACTAACTAACTAACTAACTAACTAACTAACTAACTAACTAACTAACTAACTAACTAACTAACTAACTAACTAACTAACTAACTAACTAACTAACTAACTAACTAACTAACTAACTAACTAACTAACTAACTAACTAACTAACTAACTAACTAACTAACTAACTAACTAACTGACTAACTGACTAACTGACTAACTGACTAACTGACTAACTGACTAACTGACTAACTGACTAACTGACTAACTGACTAACTGACTAACTGACTAACTGACTAACTGACTAACTGACTAACTGACTAACTGACTAACTGACTAACTGACTAACTGACTAACTGACTAACTGACTAACTGACTAACTGACTAACTGACTAACTGACTAACTGACTAACTGACTAACTGACTAACTGACTAACTGACTAACTGACTAACTGACTAACTGACTAACTGACTAACTGACTAACTGACTAACTGACTAACTGACTAACTGACTAACTGACTAACTGACTAACTGACTAACTGACTAACTGACTAACTGACTAACTGACTAACTGACTAACTGACTAACTGACTAACTGACTAACTGACTAACTGACTAACTGACTAACTGACTAACTGACTAACTGACTAACTGACTAACTGACTAACTGACTAACTGACTAACTGACTAACTGACTAACTGACTAACTGACTAACTGACTAACTGACTAACTGACTAACTGACTAACTGACTAACTGACTAACTGACTAACTGACTAACTGACTAACTGACTAACTGACTAACTGACTAACTGACTAACTGACTAACTGACTAACTGACTAACTGACTAACTGACTAACTGACTAACTGACTAACTGACTAACTGACTAACTGACTAACTGACTAACTGACTAACTGACTAACTGACTAACTGACTAACTGACTAACTGACTAACTGACTAACTGACTAACTGACTAACTGACTAACTGACTAACTAACTAACTAACTAACTAACTAACTAACTAACTAACTAACTAACTAACTAACTAACTAACTAACTAACTAACTAACTAACTAACTAACTAACTAACTAACTAACTAACTAACTAACTAACTAACTAACTAACTGACTAACTGACTAACTGACTAACTAACTAACTGACTAACTGACTAACTGACTAACTGACTAACTGACTAACTGACTAACTGACTAACTGACTAACTGACTAACTGACTAACTGACTAACTGACTAACTGACTACTAACTGACTAACTGACTAACTGACTAACTGACTAACTGACTAACTGACTAACTGACTAACTGACTAACTGACTAACTGACTAACTGACTAACTGACTAACTGACTAACTGACTAACTGACTAACTGACTAACTGACTAACTGACTAACTGACTAACTGACTAACTGACTAACTGACTAACTAACTAACTAACTAACTAACTAACTAACTAACTAACTAACTAACTAACTAACTAACTAACTAACTAACTAACTAACTAACTAACTAACTAACTAACTAACTAACTAACTAACTAACTACTAACTAACTAACTAACTAACTAACTAACTAACTAACTAACTGACTAACTAACTAACTGACTAACTAACTGACTAACTAACTAACTAACTAACTGACTAACTAACTAACTGACTAACTAACTAACTAACTAACTAACTACTAACTAACTAACTAACTAACTAACTGAATAACTGACTGACTAACTGACTAACTGACTGACTGACTGACTAACTTACTGACTGACTGACTAACTGACTGACTGACTGACGGACTGACTGACTGACTGACTGACTGACAGACTGACTAACTAACATAACTTAGCTTAACTTAACTTTAATCTTAAATTAGGATCAACATTCAACTTATTTCTGTACTTACTTTTTGATATAAATTAGAGAGGAAAATAACATTCAAAAAGGTAAATAGTCACAAATATCAACAAACATTTTACAGTTTTTTTTTTGAGATCATTGAATATTCGATTTTCTTGCCAATCAAAGTCTGTTAAATCCATCTTGTTGATCGTTTGCCACGCGCTTCCGTCACATAATTGCTTGATCAATTCATCTTTCTCGCAGGGAGTTTAGGTTTCTTTTAAGGTGTCTGTATTCGAAAACGGGTATCTAATTTAAAGTTCTGAATCCAGGTTTTCAGATAAGTATACATTGAAATCTGAGATGAGAATACCTCCTTAGCTTTCACTGTCAGCTCAGAATGAAGAGGAATTTCATTTGCACTTAAGAAAGCATCCAACAATGGAAAGGAAGATATGTTTATAGAGTTGATTCCTGTTATCATGAAGCTTCATTTTTTCTTAAGAGCCGAAATTTCATCCTGTACCAAGAACATGGAAGTAAACCCTTGTTCATCTGGTTGATGCGGCAAACTGGGCAAGACACAGCACATTAGTGAAATGATTGAAATCTGAGGATGAATTGGAGAGAAAAATCTTCATTTCTGAACAAAGTCCAAAACATCTCCCCTCGACAGCCAAGTAACTTCAGTGTGAAGCAAAAGAGAATCATGTTCAGCACACATAATGGAAAATAATCGTGAATTCATAGCTTTAGATTAAATGAAGTTGACATCTTTAAAACTTTTTTTAGAACAAAAGGTAGTTCTTGCGGCTAAAGCCTCACGATGCACAATTTTGCTCTAGGGCTACTTTATTCTTTGCAACATCACCATGTTTTCCCATTCTATATAATTAATTTTCATAAATGGCCTAATTTTGAAAACATTTCTTATGAGACTGTTCGAGCAGGCAGTGTATAACAAAACAAGAATTCTTTCTTCGCTGTTTTCCCATCTATCAATTTTACTTGAGTAAGATCGTGGGCCATGTTCATGTCAGTAGTTTTATCAAATTGTATGAAAAAATATTGACTAGGGCGGACTTTTTCTATTAACTGCTGCTTAACAATTGCAGGAAAATCTAAAACTCTTCTTAATATGGCGTAATTGGATAAGAGAATCGCTTCAAGTTTATTGCTCCCTTGTCTCTCAACATTATTTTCACCGTACCTATAGATGCTGGTTAACGACTTTCCGATCGTTTGAGGTTTCCCTGCTTTAGCTACACTGAAACTGACTTAAAATGTCTCCAGAACCTTCATGTCAGATCCTGAAAATGAGGTTATTTGTTTTTTCCTTGATGATAAGTCTAATAGTTTTCTCTGAAAATATTCCAACGATTTGTTTCAAATCACCGTGCTTGGTGTTAAAGTAACGTTTCAAAAGGGAAGATTTCATCAAATGATTTGAAAGTGTTTCATGACAAAAGCTGTCATATGGGATGATTTCCTCTCCAATAAATGTGAAATCTTATGATAAATAGTTTATATTGTACTTAAGTATTACTTGCATACTGGGCTTTTTGTTGCTTTATTGAACAAAGATGTTCTCTGTTGGATGCTGAGCATTAGAAATAGTGACTTCTGGGAGAGTGGAATTATTTATCTCACTTACAATCATTTCTCCCTTTAAGCTTTTCGAGCATAGTTCTTTAATTAACCAGTTATCCATGCTCTGGTTTGCTTCTTCTGAATCTGATACAAACTACACATAAGTCTGACAATTTAACAAATAAAATCTCGCTTTCAACAACAATAACGAAACTACACTGCTTCCTTATCTATAAATTCGTTTCACAGCTAAACAATTGATAAAATGTATCTCACTGTTGTCCGATCAAATATATTTGAATTGCACTCTGTCGTTTTGTAGGATTAAAAGTGAACTTCCGTATTATTTTTTGTACAATATTACACAAAGTTTTTATATAATGTAAAATCTATTGTCTCCGTTTAGTTATAGTAGAACTGCGAAGCATTCGTTGTTTGTAAAGTAAATGTTTATTTACCTTATTTGCTAATTTTTTACATAACACCCGGTAGTAGATGACCTACCATCAATGATACGCTTACCTTAGGTTGAGAGCCCCTGCTCTAGAGTATCCTACAGTTATATTAAACAGCTTTTTTGAACACCCTGTATGATTCTTATTGTGGTTCCTGCATCAACTGATGTTTGCATTCAAAATAAAATACAAATCATAAAAAATGAGCAGAATTCAACTGCGAAAATAATACACTTCTCACCACAATAACAAGGGGGAAAGGAATTACAAGTATCAAGCAGAATAAAGTTAATATTGCGATAAAAAGAGTTAGCACCAGTCTTAGCTATGAGACAGAGAAAAAATGTATATAAATACTGTTTGCAATATCTAAAGAAATTGACTCAGAATTTTGAACAGTTCCGCATG
Source organism: Metallyticus violacea (assembly GCA_030762175.1). NCBI lineage: Eukaryota > Metazoa > Arthropoda > Insecta > Mantodea > Metallyticidae > Metallyticus > Metallyticus violacea. Next base: position 61,165,314 of record CM060834.1, read on the forward strand.
TTTCAGTGGATAGAACTCCAGAAAATTTCACAGTGGGCAGATATGGAGGAAAGAGATATCAGTATTGATGAATCCCTACTTATAAATTTGAACAATTTTCTGACAGAAAAGGAAAGTGATAAGGAGGGCAGTGAGGCGTTGTCTCACAGATAGTGGGTTAACTATTTCAGTGCTAACACAACCGCAATTTTCCTAAATTTCTGCAGATACTTAAAATTTTGTTATGCATACCTTCTCACAGAGTCATGAGGAGAATATTTACAGCTTAATGACATTAGAAAGAAATAGAATATCAGTGGATTCAGCTAAAAAGTTTACTGTTGATTCAGTATAATTTCAAGGGCATTAGCTGCATCTCAGATTTTATGAGTTTTATTTGAAGGGTGGAGACCAATTTTGATCACTTTAGATTTTTAGATTTATCTTTAATCGTATATAACTAATTTAGTTCATAGTTCATAGTTTATTGAAATTAGAAAAAAAAAATGCTACTGCAAAAATATAGAGTATTTGTTGGTTATTATTATGATTATTATTTTTATTAGAACGTTAGGAAATTGTGTACATATGTTTATCTTAATCTACTCATATTCTCACGAGTCTTTTCTAAGACTTCATCTTTTTCTAATGATACAAAGTGATGCTCGTGTAAAGCAAGTATGACATTATAGCACCACGAATGAAAACGTTTTATAGTTTTTAGTTTTTCTTTGTCTGCTTTTTCTTACTTTTTATTTTTCTTTTTACTCCTTTTCTGAAATATGTAATTTTTGATTTTTCAGGTTTGCTTTCAGGTGCTAGCCATTACTAACTGTTACCATTTTTTCACTTGGACAATCTGGTAACCCTATCCAGAAGGAATATATAATGTAAAATTTAGTCTAGAATATCCAAACTTGATTTTTGTATAAGCACTACAGTCTCGATTTACAAACACTTTGCTTTTACATTACTGTCATCCGTTTTACCTATTTGGATTATACGTTATACTTGAGAGGGTAGGTCCATAAGTTTCCGGCCTAACCATTTTTTAGGTATGATAAAGACAAAAACTATATTTCACTTTTCAATACAGTTACTCTTCATTGCAATACACTTTTCACATCTTTGAATTAACATTTCAATCCCCCCCTTCACAAATATAGAAGTCTTGTCTGCAAAATGGGCATAGGGGTCTTAAGCATCCATCACTTTTTCTTCACACTTAAATTTCCTTCCGAACGTCCTTCTTGAGCTTTAAGAATAGGAAATAGTCACTGGGAGCTAGATCTGGGCTGTAGGGTGGATGGTCGATCTCTCTGAAGCCACATTTATTCACAGCTTCCTTTTGCATTTTCGTAAAGAAGACGCACACCACCACCCAGCTTTCCTTGCCTTTTTTCTTTAATGGAAGCACGTAGTCTGTGCAGTAGGCCAGCATAGTACTGCTTATTTACTGTGGTATGTCTATCCTTGAAGTAAATGATTCCTTCAAAGTTCCAAAATATTGTGGCCATGATCTTCTTGGTTGACTGAGTGACCTTGGCCTTTAGAGGCGATGTTTCGCCAGGTTTACGCCACTCAATTGATTCTCTTTTGGACAAGGAACCATAGTAGAGGACCATAGTTTCATCTCTTGTAACAATGGTTAGCAGAACTTCTCTTTCGTTGCCATGGCAGAGCTCCAAAAATGCCTGACAACAAATGAATGTTGCTGCTTTTGGACGGGGTAGCACCCATCTTACACTAACCTTATACATGTTTAAATGTTCATGAATAATTCGAAGTACTGTTGATTTAGAAGGCTCAATTTTGCGGCTATTTCTGTAACTATGAGCCGCCGCTTCCATAATTTCTGCTTCCACAAGAGCAATGTTTTCAAGAGTGAGCACCTCCAAGGGCCGACCCGCACGCTCTTCATCTTCAATGCTTTCTCGACCCATTCGAAAAGTTTGACCGATTATTTTAAGGTAGAATATGAAGGGGATGCATCCCCAAATACAACTTCCAATCGCTCTTTAATTTCATTTGGAGTAAGTCCTTACTTTGTGAAGAACTTTAACAGCTCGACACTCCATTTTGAACATGTCACAATCTTCTGCACATAATCTTCTTTATGCAACTATATCTGAATAACTGAGCACAGCAGAGCGGAAGTTACAGCTCCATTTATTTACTTAACAGATCAGGTATGCCATTAGATAAGGGTTTTGTGAAGGCCATAATCCTTATTGCCAGAAACTTGTGGGCCTACCCTCGTACAATGTTTACGTCAGGCTCAAATTGATTTAAATACGCTTTCCGTATTGAAAATATGCATATAAAGAGTGAACTTCAATCCTACTAAAAATTGGGAATGAAATGGATTCAGATGCATGCACAGGAGGTTCATGCTGAGAGCGAAATGAGTACATTCATGCGCGTTAACGTTAGTCATTTTTATAACATAAAGTCGATTGTCATTTCGCATTTACCTACTAAATACGCATGTGTATAGTTTTATTCTATTTAATCTTATGTATTTGTTTTATGTTTCTAAATTTCAAATCTTTAATCATTAATAAATTTGTTATTTAAATAGATTATCATGTAGGTTAACCAACATGAAAACTTATGTAGAAATCTGTAACAATTTCATCATGGGGAAACAAATTACGTAAATTGGGATCGTACTGAATTGATATTCAAACCGTAAAGCGTATTTAAATCGATTTGCATTGTAATTCAAACGTGGTAACTGTTCCTGTTTCAGGCATGTGCAAACACTACTGAAAACACTGAGGTTAAAGATTTTATCTCGAGACATAAGAAACAACAGCTGTTGTGCGCAAAATATCTGGCTGATAATTATTATTACACAATGGCGCCTTTTAATATTTGTCCTTGGAAAAACCAAGCTCTCTTAGATCCGTGGGTAAAACGTTTCTTTTATAAGCACGATAGACGATGGATATAAAGTGAGAACAGCAAACATCAAACAATGTTGTTCAGTGACTTTCGTTTAAGTAGACGATGGTTGGACTGTGGAACTAATCGCCAAGCGGTACACACAGGAATGTCACACTCATAAACAATTTCTTTTTGAAACTAACTGTGAGTATATCTACAGTTCTAGAAAGGTTATAGCTCGTTAGTTTATATTCCTCGATTTCTATGTGAAATCGAGGAATAGATTTTAATGCTTAAATATGCTCATAACAGCGTTTTAAACGCAATCTCAAAGGCTATCATTATTATCTAATTATTTCATTGCAGGACTAGATTATAATCTGGGAAAGTAATAGCAAACTCTTTTTTTTTTAAACTGTTAAAGCAATTCATTGCCATTAGTTACATGGATTAATCTAGCACTCTATGACCTCTTTAGAAAGCGTCTTGTTTCTCGGCTTCCAGAATTTCTTGTTTATTTATTTGTATTACAAAGGCTATTTACAACTTATTCTTCAAGACATTTTGTATATTTAAATAAATTATCTAAAAACTACTACCGCGAATATTTCTGAAACGAAAGGTGCTATTGTTGCGCTGTGTTCACCGAAATGAAGTTAGTACAAACAGGAAGTAAACTCACTAAAAGGGTTCCTACTAGAGGCATGGCGGATGATTAAGTTCACTGACGAATATGAGCATTGATCCATCTTTGAGGAGGCGAAATCATGGACCCATATTCTGGCTGAATGTAAAGGTACAGGAGAATGAACGGAGAAGTATCTACCGCACTTCTTTACAGGATCGAAACAGAGGAAGGTGGTCATGCTGGGCTTTGATCTCAAGCAAGGAGGGAAAGGAGAGATTAGGCAAATTTCTGATGAAAGTGAGACAACTCAGGTCTTAAAAGTAGTAGCTGTAACGAATAAGGAAAACAAGAAATTGGAGCAAGTTTGGCAAAATCACTAATGAAATTAATACAATAAGTGAAGCTTTAAGAAAGTAAAGTAAAACATTAGGAATAGAATCAGAAAATTTACAGTGACCGAAGTTAATGTTCAACGATTTTGGTTTCTGACATTACTATGACGTAAGTTTGTTTTTGCTCTAAATTAATTCAAGGAACAAAATTTCTATTATACATCTCACTAGTCATTTGGGCCGAAGAGGAAATCAGTTAACAACCTTAGCTGGTAGCAGATTGAAATTTGGATATTTTAACTTTCGCATTTTGCTTTAGATCAAGTTAATTAAAATGAGCGTAGTAAACAGTTTCTGCCTACTTACAGCTTATATTACAATTAAATGTCAAAGAGATTTCTTTATTAGTAAAACAATGCATTCAGAATTCCAATAATATGTAAAAAGTAAAAAGAATTTGTGAATGTATTAAAATATTGACATTACAACATAATATAACTTTTAGAATAGAAAGTTTATGAGTGAAATGGCTTTGTTCATCGCCTTACTGTGAAATAATAGTATGATTCAGAACAGAGAGAACATTTTCTTACTGTAATTAGTGCATGAGTTTGTATACACTCTTGTTTGGGCAACAGGTAATTCAGTTAAGCGAGGGGAAAGCGGAAGGGAGAGATATGGTAGGCGCGTGTTATTTAACGAAAAGAAAAATTAAGTCATCATAACCAGTTCCTTCGCAGCAACTGGAGTCTTGAAGATTTCTAAAATAGCATTTTGGGTAAGTGCGCATGCCCAGCAATGGTGGCGAGGTCGCCTCTGACGTCACTCCTGAGATAAACAGTTGAACCGAGGTGTATTCCTGGTGCGTTTTTCAAATAGACTCTTCCCTCTACACGTTCGCCAGACCACTGCATTTCTGGAAGTTCCTGGAACGCCTGCACGCGGGGGGCGGGGAAATATTCCTCCCCCGCACCCACAGAAATGTAGTTAAAATTAGGAATCTGTAACGTGGCCCGATTTCGTTTTTATCTCATACCACCCAATCCCCCTGTCGCTCGGTGAAATGAACTTGCGTTGCACGTTGCTGCTTCATATAGACGCAATCTTCATGTGTGTGTGTGTGTGTGTGTGTGTGTGTGTGTGTGTGTGTGTGTGTGTGTGTGTGTGTGTGTGTGTTATATATGAACGACGCTAAAATAAACTCGCGTCTAACACTCAGCAAAGTAAAAATACGTATGCAATATTCAGAATAATGTAGATAATTGAAGAGAATAATTAAATCAATTTTAGGTTTCAGCTTTTGAAATATGTGGTTATTAGAAATAACGACAATTCTTTCAAATGGCATGCTATTGCAACACATACAAAGGCAAGTTGGTGCATCTTCAGGAATAAGTTGCTTCCACGTTAAGATATTAGGACAATTTATTATTAATTGTAATCTCGAGGAATGCACTACTTTCTTGTACAAATAAGATCAAAAGAAGGTGCTTAAACGTTATAATGCGATACTTTACCTATCTAGTACTTTCTGCAGATAACGTATTACACTGTATATATGCACATAGTACAATAAAAGGCACCTAGGGATATGATTTGTTATAAAAACGTATCATGCCAACATTTTACAGCCTACTACCTTTACTTTATAATTATTCAACAAAGTAATTCAATAATTTCTTCTTGCGTTTACTATTTATTTATTGTTTCTTTCTTTAGTTTATGCTTATCCTTGTTCAGAGCTAAACTACATTCCTCATAAGTACCCACATACCCCGAAGACTTTAGTTCTTTATTCCTCCTAAGTACCCACATACCCCGAAGACTTTAGTTCTTTATTTCTGAATTGGCTTACCGCACCAAAAAAGCCAATATAAGTTATTCAATTTTCTGTTTTCCTTTCTGGTAAACATCAGTAATAATACGTTTGAGGAGGAAAATCCTAATGTACGCAGGCAAAAGTTGTTTATTATATTGTAAATACCTGTTCACGTCTATGTTTACTAACCACAAAGAGCTGATGCTTCCGTAATTCATTACACCTACCGTTTTACTTCATTTATTTTCCATTGTTTCGCTCTATTAATAGCTGTAACGTAAGCGGCAGTCAACTTTTCTGAGCTGCTGCTACTCACATCCAATATAATACAGTAACACAACAATGAAACATTTCCTTTTATGAACTATCTGTAAAAATAATTTAAGTTACTTATTCAGAGGGTGTTTTACTTCTACGTTGAATATATTTCTCTATGGAACAGGCTATAAAGACATACATTGATGTTTGAATCAATATTTTTTTTTAAAATTAATTTAATGTTGCCTTAATTACACATGTCATAGGATATCAGTGACCAATGTATACAATTTGCTGTCTAATACTTTTGTGTACATTGTTGTTTCAAAAGTTCAGATTTTAAAAAAAAATTGTTATTATGTCAAAATAGTTGGAAGAAATCCCTAATGCTTTTTTTTATTTTACAGGGAATGTTGGTGTATAGGTGTTGGTACTTGTATTTGTATTTATTAATATGCCAAGAAGCATTACAAAATGGCAACCAGTAATTCTGGCCCTGGTCAGTTTCTAAGTGTACCCATTACAAATTCTTATACAAACAATATATTGTGATTACATCAAACTTTCATTTTAAACAAATAATTTAATATTCACTGCATACGCTATCTCTGGCGCATCTTGAAAAAGTAGCATGTTTCCCAGGGTCTTTAATTACGTATTTATGGCAAACATTGTCATTGGTTAATGTCAAAATTAACTGCAAAGAGATTTTGTTTGTTCAGGAATGCATCCTGTATTTCCATTTCTAAAGTTATGTAATTGTGCTTCAATAAATGGTATTCTCGAAATCCATTTTGCTGGGCCAAGGACATTTTTTCCTCCGAGAATCTATCTTAATTGCCTGAAAATTTTGTAAACTACTTTGAACAATGTGTATGTAAGGGCAATTGGTTTGTAGTTTTCTGGTAGTTGGTAATATTTTTTTTAGTTTAGAAATTGAAACTATAGCGGCTTTTTTTCATTAATCTGGGAATACGTTTTGTCAGCATAGAATCAAAAAATGCCTAAAGATTTTAGCAAATATATATTTCCTTTCTTGGGGTGCTGTTTTAAAAATTCACAGTAATTCCTTTTCATAATTAGAATCGCTTGAGATGTTTGAGCCAGGGTATCAACAAAGAGTTCCATATACCAATATCATCTTTCAGAAGTGAAGATATGAGAGGTATTATTTTGCTGGTTTGTTTGTATTGTGCTCAAGTGCTCCCACAATATGTTTTGAGATGTAGTCTTGAAGAAATTCTTTCGATAGTAGGATGTAGAAGAAGAGAATTGTGAAAATAATGCATTATAAGTTATAGAACTAAATGACTTTGGCGTCTTCTGTGCTGTATCGTTCTTTTGGAGGAGTGGAGTTTGGAAAAACGCATTTATTAAAATATGTTTTTGTATATTTAATTGCTTTAGAAATTCGACACCATTTTTATTTTATTTACAGGCCCACTCATGTATATATATATATATATATATATATATATATATATATTATTGTGTTGTATATGAGAACTTTATACTTGATTTATTTAGGTTTTAAAATCATTACGTTTAATTTTTCATATACACGCCAATTTTCTCCCTTCTATTTACTAATTTTACTGCTTGAAAATTGAGAAGGAAAAATTTCGTAATATATGCCATTCTGAAGAGAAAGGTTGTTGACGCTCTTTAACATCTTAGGTCATCAGCGTCCCATTCAATTCAGGGCGTGAAACGGCTGAAAATTTTGCACAGAGGCTTGAGGTTCTTTATCGTGCCGTAAATGTACGACACGGGACCCACGGCTTTACTTCCCTTCCGAAGGAAACCATACTTAGGATTTTTACGCCCGAAAAAAATCCATCGGTCCTGGCCGGGTTTGAACCCGCGATCTTGGGTGTAGAAGGCAAGTATGGTTACCACTACATCACCAGGACCACGAAGAGAGAGAGGGGGGAAAGTAAGAACTTAGCCAATTAATAAATATACCCATATAAACAAATGTATTAATGTATATTTAAAATATGTGAGTTACAGCATCTCTTCAGTAGATCTTACTATAACGGCATTCTTGCTAACTACCAACAGATCAAAGAAAGGACAGCAATAGCATTGATAAACTCTGCCGCAGATGTAGGCATCACTCCACGTGGAGTTTTTCTTGGACTGCTATTGGGTGAAGGTAAATTATTATTTGGCGGGCAGACAGAAAGTCTGTATCGTAAACACTGGATAACATTCAGAGAATCTCCGTTGTTAATGAGACAACGTGGCTACTATGTATTGGTACTGTTCTTTATTTAGCACTGTCTTTTGACCACTAACACTTTTCACTAATGCAATTTAAATCTTGAGTCTCATTGATTTTAGACTTATGTTTAGTTTTTAAAACATAGGCAATATGTTTTAAAAAAACTCTCAAAAGTAGTTACAAAATACTTTTGGTTTGAAGAGGATGAGTGAAAAACCTTGAAATGCATGTATGTGTGCAAAGAATAAACCGAGAAATTCCAGGCAACTGACCATTCTTGTGGACGAGTTCATTTTTGGTTTTGGAGGGGTGGCCGAAATATACGTGAAAAGAATAAATTGAGAAATATGGTACCAAGAATTGAACATTCTCAAATCAGGGCGAATCAGTTTTCTGACCTCGGAGAGCTTTTGAAAATCACATGCTAAAGAGAGGGGGGATATATATAAGTAAATATTTATGTATAAATTAGGATGTAATAAACGGTATCATATACTTGTCTAATACTGATGGTAATATAAAATTACTGGTGGGCACATTACAAATTAATTAAAATTTTAAATGAATGTCATATTGTAAACATAGAAAGAAAACAAATGAGCAGGAAGAATATTGTCGTATTCATTCCAATTCAAAATATTTATAAAGGAAATGAAACAGCAAACAATAATAATGTGAAAGACAAAGAAAAATAAATATTATAAAAGAGAGTAGTATATTTCTCTTACCTATATTACATATATTTTTACTTTTTTTTCTTTTTTTCTTTATTTGTTATACACAGCGAATTTCTAAAACTTGCTCCATAAGTACTTCTGAAATGGAAAATGCTTTAATATGTTGCCATCACACAATTGAGATTTAGACAAGAGCTCATTATTGCAGCTCATACACAGATATTAATAATTATTAGGATATGTATTTCTTGAAAAAATTTTTTTTTTCAAATGGAACAATGCCCATTGACACCAAGAAAATTAAACTAAAAGAAACTAGAATGTCAATGGTGCTTTTTGCAGAATGGTAATATGAAAAATAAATTAAATATCTACAATTGTCTACTTCATTTAACTACTCAGTTACTAGACTACAATGTTCAAATGTTTATTTTTCTTATTTAGTTTGTGTGTTTCTTTTTATTTCCCTGAATTTTCAAGAAACACATTTTATATTTTGTACTTATGTGTTTTTATTGTACCATGTGTCAACACTCTCTTAAGAAATATAAAAGTGAAAAACAAATACCATAAATTGTGAAGAAGGAAGAGAAACTGGTCTTCACAGGTTGTGTTCAAAATGATACCAAGAGCTATAATAAAAATTTCCAGTCTGTCATGTAAACATTGCTGCACCTGTAGCATTTCAGCAGGTTTCAGAACATGCAGCTGTAATACGTTGTTTCATATCTTCTGGTGTAGTCGGTATGTCTTTGTAGATAGTGTCTTTTAGCTTTCCCTATGGGGAAATACCTAAAGGTGTCAAATCTGGTGAACGGGCAATCCAACGTACAGCTCCCCTTCGTCCAATTCAACGATTTTGAAACAATCGTAGTACATCTATTGGGATATCTTTCGGCGTACACATTACAAGAAAGAACAGCATTCTTCCTACATTCTCCGTACACCATATACATGTCCAATTTCAATATCAATAAATACCATCTTCCATCAAGTCCTACTTCAATGAACGAATGGTGTTTAATGCCCGTTTTGCTACAGAGGCACCGCAGGCGATAGACACTGATGATACATAAGATGAAATGATATATTGGGAAAAGATTTATTTTTAAGGAAGGAAGCGTTTCAGGCCTGGTTTAGGGTGCCTTCCCGACATTTGCCATTATGAGGACTGAGGAAAACCTGGAAAAAACCTCAGTCAGGGAGGATGGCCCTGGTGAGATTCGAACCCCAGACCTCCCGATCACGAGTCCACGCCTTAACGACCTCGGCCATCCGTAGCGGCCCTACTTCAAGAACTATCATAAAGCACTGGCAAGGAAGTCCCAATGAAATGTGTACGAACATCGTAGCCTAGTAACTAAGATTTAAAAGGAGTAGACAGCTGTAGATATTTAAAATTTTCACATTACAATAGCTCGTAAATTGCTTGCACTAGAATCGAGCAAAAACACCATTGACATTCTAATTTCTGCTAGTTTTATTATCTTGATATCAATAGGCACTGTTCCATTTGAAAAAAATGTATTTTGTGTCAGGGGTCGGTCCTTGGTAACCATACCTTGCTACGTAAACCCAAGATGGAGGTTTCAATCTTGACCAAATCGATGGATTTTTCTGGCGTAAAAATCCGAAGGAAGGGATGTAAAACTGCGGGTCCCATGTCGTACATTTACGGCATGTAAGAAAACTTCAAGCCTGAAAGAAGAGGCCTCTGAGCAAAATTTATCGACCGTTCCACACTCTGAATTAAATGGGACACTGATGACCTGAGATGTTAAAGAGCGTCCATAAATAAACAAACAACTGCGCTATTTTGAGCCCTTCCCTAAATTTCAACTTTGTAAAAGTAGCACATCAATAGCTCCTCCTATTTCAGAAATATTTATGGTGCAAGTTCTAGGTGATTCACCCGGTATATATAAATAGAAAACGTTTTTTTTTGTTTTTTTTTTCTGTACTCTTTCTTGTCTACTAGTTGTATATTTTCATTTCTATAGGAACGTAAACAGAACATCCTACTGTCACCATCCCAGTTCAAGAGTGACCTAGTGCGGGAACCATTTTGGTGGATTAAAATTAGCAAATAATTGATTTATGGCACATTTATTAAATAAAATATTCTTATTTCTTTGACTGTATCTACCAATAGCTCGAAGCAAGGGTATTTCTAGCTTTCATACCATCTCGTAATGTTGGATAGCGAAAACTGAAACATCCTGGAAAGAGCATGTAATTTACAGTACAGTTTCAAAGGTTGCACAAATCCTGAAAGGTTTTAGAAAGGGGTGAAGGGAAGGCCAAAAGGCATATCAGAATAGACTTCTTGCCGTTGCATCACAAGAAGAGGAAGATGAAGGAGAAGGAAGAGGAATAAAAAGAATATAAGGAGAAAAGATATGGTAGAAGACGATGAAGGCGCGAGAGCAAGACCTTGAGAATGTGTATGTCCGCAAGAAGCACCAGCACAACAAAATGATTCAAATCCGGGTTTCCTGCATGCTGTTGGACCGGAAGTAAGACAGGTCTTTCTTATGAAGGTTCCAATCCTTGAAAGGATGCCTGGGAATCCCCTCACAGAGCGCGTGGAAGGGATGAGAAGGAGGGGAGGTGTGGGAGCGGCGATGGTGGAGAGTTCGCGATGGACACCACAGTAGAGCTGCCACAAGCGGTGAATGGACCGACAGTACGTACTAACTTTGACTGTGGACGAGGGCGTGGTGTGGCTTCTGTGTTTTCTCATCCTAACGTAAGTACGGCAGATTTTGTGTTGTTAACATTACACGGCCTGGAAAACTGAGTACTCTGTCACGATTTTTTTTTTTCCGCCAATAATTTCTAGGTGCACTGTTAAAAACTGTTTCACAAAGTTTATGGTACTTTAAGTGTGGTCATAGTAATAGTTAATATCGATGCTTGGTTGAAAAATTGGAAGTAGAAGTAAGTGGGAAACAAAACATTTTCATTAATTTCTATTTTTGTTAAATGAATAAAATGTGAATAATGTTGGTATATGCAAAGAAATTCTTATCTATTTTCTAAAATTAGTTTAAAGAATAAACTGTTTAAGCGAAATTAACACGAATATCATTAATACATAGTTACAAAGCTAATAAGAGATCACTCATAAAGATACAAGCACTTAAAGATTTATACGTAATTAGCTCCAAAATACTGTTAGTGTAAAGTTTTAAAACAAAAAATGAATAGTACTTTGTAATACTGATATTTATGACGTAATTTATAGCTGGGCAGTATAACAACTATTGTTTTTGAAAACTAAAAGAAACTTTACATTGGATTATCAAAACAAATATAGCAATGTTTAGGAAATGTTTCTGGCATTACTATTGAAAATGCAATAACTGGCCTCTTACAGTCTTAGAATAACAGTGCTAACTTTGAAGTGACCGTAGTCACTTATTTAGTAGAAATCTTTGGGATTCACAACATTTTATTTTATTGATAAAACTACAAGGTCATAAAAGGTGATCAGAGGAAAGGGAAGATATTGTGAGGATTTGTAAATGCCATGGAAGCACAGAAGTGTCCAATTCCGCGTCGGTGACTAAGGCATGTGTATAAAAGAAAACTAACGACGCACTAGCGGAACGAGGTGAGAAGTTTAATAGATTCCACGAGATAGTGGCTAAACTTATTCCATCACCACTTTTAACTCTTTCTATATACAAATAGATCTACGTGTTTTTACAAAATATGTGTTGCTTGACATTTAGCACTTTTATCTACGTAATATTTTTGCTGCAGGTTTCAGTTAATTTATTGTACCATTTCTTTGAGGACAATTTTTGAAGTGTTGCATTAGTTGTGTTATCCCGAAAGGCTTTATGATTAGAAAATAAAAGTTAATCAAGTAATTTTAGTTTAATTTATATAATTAAGGCCGAAATAGTGCAATAAATTAAAAAAAATATTCTTTTTAATTTAGACGTTCAGCCACTAGGGTTTTCTTTCTATAAAGCAATAATGAATAAAAAAAGTGGAATAAGATATGCTGCTATACATTCGGGGAATATTTTGTGATGTTCTAAATCAGCGATTGCCAATCTTTATGCATTGGTGGCACCCTTGGAATGAGTTTAGAAATTCGGGGCACCCCTGCTATTTTTTTTAAATAGAAACATATTAAATTATTTTAAATTATTAACTTTCACTGTGATATATTTATATATCATGTGTTAAATTATATTAAAACAAACATTCCAAACAAATATAAGAATATAGTTCGTTTTTAATAATAACATACAATTTATGGCCTGCCATTGGACAAAGTATATATACTATACAAATGTTAATATGCACTAACTATCAATTATTAAATTAAATAAATATAATTTCAAAAGCAGAAGACTACAATGTAACTGCGAATTATTAAAACAAAATTGGCCTTATTAATGTGAGATTTGTGATTGATGCTGAGAATACAAATGTTTGATACCAGGTCTAGCAGTTGACAACGAAATTAGCATATCGTCCTCAAGGCTAAGCAGTTTATTTCTTGCTTTGAATTTTATTGTCTTTGTTGTGAGTTCGCGTGGTATGAGTGATTTCGTTGTTACCGTGGTTTCAACGTATTGAAACTTAGTTATTTGTTGTATTATTGTGCAATATCGTTTTAAATGTGAGCCAGAGTGTTCTGTTTTTGAATGTTCTAATAACTCTGGTGTTGATCCTCATGTAGGATATTATTATTTTCCTAACAAGGAAATTTTCTTGAAACTACATAAATAAAGCTGTTGAATCTGTGAGGCTGTCTCTTCTTATTAATCCATGGTTTGGACACCTGAGATGAAACAATGCAACTAATGATTCTTCTTCCTCTTTTTCATCATCACCAATACCACATATTTTTGTTATTCCCAAAATATCTCGCGGCACACAGATTGGAAATCCCTGTTCTAAATGAATTAAATAATTTTATTTAGCTTTATTTCATAAATTATAAAATGGAAGACATATAAAATATATATTATAAATTGTAAGAAAACTGTGTCTGAAATAGCAACATCAATTATAAATTGTTTTCTCAGAAATATATTTTAAATCTAGATATATGTTTACTCATACAAAACTAATCAAAGGGGCCGATAATTGAGTTTCTTGCCTCTGAAATTACCATAAACTTTCCGGTGCGCAGAAAATCTCAGATCTTATCAAGTCCAAAGCAACTCAGTAGTTCATCCCCACATTGCAACAATCTATCTTATTATATTTATGTGGGGAATACTCAGAGCATGACATATCGCGCCTACTCTTCGTGGACACACCTGCAGGAACACAGATTTCACTCCAAGTAGTGCGTGACGCTATTTGCGAACGGTTCCGCTAGCAATGCAATACCTTCTCTGCACGAGGAATTAAACAAGTTCCATATCACATCACGATATACGTTCTATGACCAGCAAGTGTCATTATGTCTTGATAGTGAACGTTTGGCTCGTTTTCATTTGACTTACGCACCACTTGAGCTCGGCTGCTTACGCGGGAAATGCAGCCGCCGCAACCGAAAAAAGGAAGGCAGAGTCGTCGGACTTAGTGTTAGTATTTTTATTTCAGCATTTATATTTTTACTGGAATTTGATAATACTGTATTTAGAACTGGCAATAATAAACACTAACCTTGTTGAAAATGACGCTCTTCAGCGGCAACTGTATAGGAATTTCATGCAGTCCATCCATAAGATTTGCAACATAATACTTTTAATTGAGAGAGAGTTTCTCTCTCCCTCGTAACTTTTTAACAAATGGACGAACAGCTCTACCTGGAACACGATTGTCAGTCCCTTTTCCATTTCTCTGCAAGAATCCGTTTTGAAATAATAATAATAATAATAATAATAATAATAATAATAATAATAATAATAATAATAATAATAATAAAAACACGCTCGCTCTTCAATACTATATTTATATAATGGCTTAGCACGTGCATTATACAGCGTTGACGACTGGACCCTCTTAGTACATGGTCACGCTATGCCAGTTAGTACTCAAATAAACTTACTGTATGCACATCAGAGCGGTGTAAAGTAGATTGAATCACAGATTTACAGAGAAACGGAAGGTAGTTGAGTGGACGGATGAAAACATAAAAAGAACAAACATGTGTATAGTAAATTATTACAAATCGTTGCAAAAACCTTTTTTTTTTAATGTTAGACGGTGACTTAGCAATTCTTTCCTCCAATAAGGACGACACATTAAGATCTTCAATTTAAATAAATGGTCATTTATTTTTATTCGATTAAGGGAATTCTTTAGGGAAGTTTTTAAATAAAAATGTTACGTGAAAGATTTCAAGACTGTACATGGATTGCCATATACTCCGAAAGATTAATGTAGGGCTTGCTATTTGTTATTCTACAAGTAGTTCTATAGTCGATATTACGACCGGTTTTAGTCTTCTGAAAAATGATAACTAATATAAATCACGATCCCTTTTCTTACTGTTTACTTCCACCGTCTAATAAACAATTATAAAAAGTGTTCCATTTTCGACTGTGGAAAATTACGTGATTTTTTTCTTCTTGACTGGTGAAATTCAGTCAACCACAAATCAATGAATACATTCTTGTACAAGCCCAAATAAAACGAATGTTGTTTTCTAACATAATTTATCAGTGTTTGATATTATGTCTAGTACAATGCAATCACAATTCTTCTAAGTTCATCACTTTATCACAACTGAAGTCTGTGTTTTAAGGATCAGTGAAATGATCAGGACGTTAATTGTGGTATTTTCCAATTTTCAGATTTCTTTGATCCAAATTAAGTCATTCTTTACAACCTTTAAAGTCTTTGATTACACTGAGTTTTAACATAATGCTGAAAAAAACTTGTAACTTTGGATTAGAGTATTTTACGTTGTTAGTTTCCTTAGAAACAGTCTGATAGTTACAGTGGAAACATTACATTCCTAACTAAACGTAGTTTTAGATTTTCCCTCTGATGATGATTTTCATCATCAATTCACATAGATTCGCGCAGTGCCTACCTTTTCTGACCGGGGAGTTAGATTTCAGAATAAGTTTTTGGGTGAGTTATTTCCCCCCAGGAATTTAACTTCATCCTGGAATGCCGGATATCCATAACTTTAGGTAGTGGCGGATTCCGGACTTACATCATTCATTATAAAGAAGAAACATAATAAGCTAGCAAAACACAGGCATCCGTGGTACTGTACATTGAAAAAAGTGTTCTTAAAGTATACGGTGTCTCAGAATTGCAGTATAATTTTCCGGAACTGGCAACCACTTATGTCGTAAGGGTTGAGTAAACGCGGAAGCTGATTTAGAAACTACCAATACTTGACTTTATAGAACGTGTCACATTACTTAATACAGGTATTTTTTGAATTTCACTAACTGTTATTGTGTAAATACTTTACTCACGTGAACTGGCATAATTCAGCAAATCAGAATCACCAATCGATCGATAAAAGAACTGATACTTAATATAGAACAAAAGTACAGGAGATAGTGAACCTACATTAATAAGTGTACATCGGTTGAATATTAGCGTTCTAGTTTATTCCGCAATGGAAATATTAGAGGAAATCAAAGGAAAGAAACTTATATAATATCTAATTTTGTTCATTTCTAAAACCCCAGCAAAATGCAACCAACATGGCATGCCTACCATGAAATTGGTAGCAGTTAATAAAGGACATGATATTGATAATTTAATAAAAAAACACAGTATCCGTTAAAATATTATAGATTAGAGAAAATGTCCACAAAAATTGTATGACGAAATACGCTCTTTAAAGAATGGCCTGAAGATCAAACATATTCTAAAAATATTGAATTATTTATATTTTCATTAAATACTATATTAACGTATTTCATTTACATTTACGCTGTATGTAGTTTTTGGTTATAAATGTTCCTTAACTGAATTTATAGTTTATTTAAATGTAATCATATTTTCCCCTGCTTTGGCTTGCTAATAGTCACGATGGAGTATTTCTTCAATTTCTTATGTTTTTAATACTTACGAAAGAAGGGAATGAGCACAGAAAGACAGTAGAAAACTGCAAATATGAAGACTAAATGCAGTTTAAAATACACAGTTAAAGGAGGTGGGATCTACTGATATGTTGATAGACGAAAACTCTTCCAACATGTTGGAAAATGTTGATTTTAGAGCTAGAACAAATACATTGTGCAAGTTCAAGGTAATTTGTTGATCCTGTTAATTTTGTATACCAGATAAACAACATTAATTATTGGAAAAAATAGTTAATAAACGGATACATTTTGGCACTAATAGCATAAAATTGCTATTGCCAGAATCAAACACTCATATTCATTGCAGCATGCATAAATACAGAATTAATAAAAATCAAGAAGTTAACATTAGCTACCAATTTAATTAATAGAATTGTGATAATACTTACCTGTCCTAAAATATAAGCCAACGTAAAAGTTTATGATATAACTAAAAGTTTTACTGTTCATTCAATAAATGAATCTGTTCGTATTCTTTCTAATAGGTGTCAAAATTTTCTCGTTTTTAATGGCAATTTAGCCTCTTCAGCTTGTTTTAAAATTTCTTGCGCTAAATTCGTCATTGTTAACAAACAAAAAAATAGACAAAGTAAATAATCTCCATCCATACATTCACGTCATAAGTATAATGAAAAAAAAAAAAAGGATTAGCTCAGAGTAATTCATTAAGAAATGCACATTAATATGAATTTTATTTTATTAATAAATTTTATAATTCTGGTATACAAAAATATAGCGTTGAAACTCGTTTATATTGTTATAAAATTATTGCATTCCTAGAAATTAAGAAAGTTACCTGTCATTTTTAAACATTTACTCATGCAATTAAGTGTAACCTTATAAAATAATACCAATATACTCTTAAGGCATATATGAGAGGGTATCGGGATTACAATGTAAAATGTTACAATACACTACACTTACTCATGGAATATATTTCATATATATATATATATATATATATATATATATAAAAGGAACGAGAAACTACTGATTTCGTGTCAAATATAATAACTTATTAAAAAGTTCAAAGATTAAAAAGGGAAAACTTAATAAAGAAAAACTAAAACTTACGAAATTTTCTATTTGTCCATTAATGCTTACTTCCTTTCGTAAACTTTAGGATTGCATATCAATGTTTATAATTATTTAATTTATTTAAGATAATTGTATAATTTGACAATGAAAGTTAATTTTTACAACCGTTTTTGAACTTTAGTATACAATGTTACTCTTATTTTAATAATATTCACTTTAAAAAGTAAATATTTACTTTAAAAATCTGGCATGGAGACAGATACAAAGATAGTTCAAGAATATAACACACAACTGAATCAACAAAATATGTTGATATCAGGTTGCAGCAGGGGAGCTACTTGAGTCGGTCTGGAAAGCCGAGATTAAGAGTTTCAGTGCTGTTGCGCTAACCATGTGGTATTTACTGGTTTGATTTAATGTGTTCCATATTGGGAAGCGCTGAAAAGCATGAGTAAGAAAACTAAAGTAAATCTGTAATTTCAAACCAGCAAATCAAATCCATCGAAGCGGCCGTGACATTGGAGGATTGAAATAGCTCCCCGACAGACGCCGAGACGAATGACTCAGGCCTAACGCTTGGACTCACTCGGAAAATGCCGGGTTTCTAATTCATTGCGGCCGGTCATCCTGAACTTGAGGTTATTTTTTGTGGTTTTCCCAGGTCGCTTGGATGAATGATTTTTTTCCTTTAAGGACACTCTTTAACATCTCAAGTCAGCAGCGTCCCCTTCAATAACGGACGATAAAATTTGCTTAAAGGTCTCTTCTATATCTCAGGTTCTTTATCGCACTGTATATCAATGACACGGGGCCCAAGGCTTTACTTCCCTTCCAAAGGAAGCCATACTAAGGGCTTTTACACCCAAAAAGTCCATTGACCCTAGCCGGAATTGAACCCAAGATCATGGGTCTAGGAGCCAAGCATGATTACCACCAGACCACCAGAACCGGGAGGATGAATCTTTCCTTTCTGCGAATTTTCCATTCCCCTTTCATATAATTTCATTCCATTGGTTCTGTCATAGGTCGCAAGTGCTTGAGATTTGCCGGTGTGGCGTGACAATGGCTTGCGCTTTAGAAAGGTTTCTGCGCCTTGGAAGTGCTCCTTCTGAGGGGCTTGAACTCCTTGGAGGGGAGCTCCGCGGTCTTTGAGTGATTCATCCGGAAACATTGCTAGGGAACTCTTCTACGTCCGTGCCTCACAGCCCGTGGATCCTGATCGCCCAATGTCCCCCTCACCACACCCCTTCCTACCGGTGCCTCACTGGTGGCGTAGGCACAAAATCCTCCTCAGATCCTATAAACCTAATCTCCAATATAGTGTATAGTTCTACAAGTGGAGGAGGTGAAAGAAGTAATGAAAGAATGTGTAAAACTGACTAGGATTTAGAGATCGGCTGAGCACACTGGCATTTATAAAACGCATGGATTACGGTTTCAAGTTAGTCACCAAAAATGAAAACCTTTCTGAAGTTTCGTGTAATTTTGCATCTTTCTGAAGCAATCGTTCACAATATTCGTCTCAAACGACCTGTATGCACGGAACAACTAGACACCTTCACACTAACAAGTACAGCACACTTGCTGGGGATTAATTTGTGAATTTACTGTATGTAGTTAACTTTAAACAGCTATCTGAGACGACTACTATTGGTATTGGCACTATAGATTCTTACAGTGATTAAGACGTGAACGACCGCGTAGATCAAAGCCAAGTTAGGCAAAGTTCGTGAGGACTATGCACTAATTTATTTCTATAAAACTGAGATTGACAATACAGACATCAAAGATGAACTACACTCCTGATTTACAGCTGAAGACAATATGAAAGATATCACAAAAAAAGAAGAAAAAACCCTGCTCAATATTCTGTGAATGAATGAATGGTGTTTAACGCCCGTTTTTGCTACACAAGCACCACAGGCGATGGACACTGGTGATACATGAAATGGTATATTGGGAAAGGATTTATTTTTAAGGAAGGAAACGTTTAGGGTATCTCCCCGGCATTTGCCATTTATGAGGACTGAGCAAACCTGGAAAAAAACCTCAGTTAGGGAGGACGGTCCTGGCGAGATTCGAACCCCAGACCTCCCGCTCACGAGTCCGCGATTTAACGACCTCGGCCACCCGTGGCGGTAAACATTCTGTGTATAAATGAACTTGTTAATGACGGGTGCTGCTATTGTTGACTGTGGATCAGAAAAGCAGGCGATAACAATGCAATGTTTACAATCCGTATCTACAGTTTCACATGTTTAACAATGTACTGCACTAAAGATCTGGTCTCTCATACTTTCGCTCCAGGTCGTATGTAGGAATTTGTGTCTCTATTATATTCATTTATATTTTCTTACTCTTTTTTAATATTTATTATCCATTTATCTCTAGATTTCTTAAAAAATACTTCCCCTTCATATTAATTTAATAGTGAATGGTAATTTTATAAAAAAGATACCAGAAATGTGTGGATATTTGCTGTCATGAGATACGAGCTTATTTTCACTGTAATTGTTGTTGCAATTGCGAGAATTTGAATCAGTTGCGCGATCCGCTTCGCCGGGAGTCATCGGTCTGACGCCGACCCGCCAGCTGCCATTAAACGTAAGAAAAAAATCATGAAATACTATATCATGTCTTAATCTCTCACATTTTTAATTCAAAATACTCTTTCTCCACTTTTTTAAATTGCTGAAAGTCTATTAAATAGTGAAAAATATACTCATATACCACATACAATACTTTTTCTTTAAAATTTCTAATAACCATTAGAATTACTCCTGTACGTATACACGCAAAATCTACTCTTCTGATTCTACCGCATTAGTCTATATATTTCTCTCTTTCCCAAATGTTTTAATTATTCTAAATAGTTGTAAAGAACGTTTGACTTTAAAACTATCCTAAATAACTTATTTCTCTATATCAGCCACCATTGTCTCAATTCTTCCTATTTTATTCCTCCAATCGCCAAACATTTCAATATCCATCGATAATTTGCCTACTTATAATTATACCCCTCTGATATTTTACACACTTTTGAGTACATTGCTGTTGCCTAATTTTAAACATCTGTACCAATATTTCAATACTCGCTCCACTATTATACCTTTTCTTCGTACTGTTCTCAGTTCTGTCAAACCCATTTCTATCGGCTAAATTTTTGGTACACTCAGGACTTCTCGACAAAAAATTCTCTTAGCAAGTAAATCTTTAACCAACCTTTTGAAACCTTCCAAATGTTTACTCTGATTAGCATCTTTGACTTGATACTGATTCATATAATTTGTAACTGCATTGAGAAGGAAGAAATTTTATATTAACATGTTTCATGGTTAATTTAATATATTTTTACAATGTTTTCCATATCCCATTTCTTGAAAATCTCACCTCCAAAAAAATTATTTCATCACCTCTACTGCTTCTCCATTCTCTCTAATCCCGCCTTAAGCTTAATTATCGTTAAATACTGTTAATTGTTACTTCAGTTCGCAGCTATGCTTGAAACTTGTATTTAATACCCGAGTTGAAACAATAAAAGCAATTGATGACTTGTGAAAGTGTCAAGATAGTTTCTCAGCTGGGAAGATGATGGGCTAATGTTTTCTGGAATTCCCAAGGAACAATCCTAAAAAGAGTAACATAAAACAGTAGTCTTTGCAGCATTTTTTACCGTTTGAAAAAAGGAACAAAAGTTAAGATTGGAATACAAAATAATGTTCTTTCATGGACAACTCACCATCCCACACAGTGACACACAATGACCAGAGCGCACGAATTTGACTTCGAATTGATTTCTCATCGACCCTTTTCCCCAAATTTATCCTATAGCTACTTCTCCTGTCTCACTTCGGTAGGAAGAAAATTTCGTTTATTGAGGATGTAATTTATGCCTTATTTGAAGAGTTTGTTTGAACCAATTTTCACAGTAGCTTTACTAAAATTTCAGTCCCAAAAATACGTAGACAATAAAATAGTATTAAATATAAAATCGCACATAAAACTCACTGGGTAAAGTATACAGCTTTTAATGAAGACTATTCAGAAATAATTTTCATATTAAAAAAAATTTGTAATATACTTGTTACCAAACATTTCAATAACTCTTATAGTCATAAAGCTCCCAGTAAATATATTATAAATTTAATAAATTATGCTTTGGTATTGTTGAAGAGTTTTAGCATACGGCTTAACATTTGGCGATGACCTGCTTTACTTATGTGACATGCATCTTATAACAAAAACGTTTTGATAATTTTAATGTATGAAATGCGACCCACGACATATTATTAGTGCTTCTGTTGGTCACACAATGACTTAGAACTCGATTTCAAATACTTTTGTTATAGATGAATGCCTACCTGAGATTTATTGTTTTAAATAAAAAAGAGTCGCACTTAGCATTGCTCTAGGCGATAGGTAAACCGCAATGTAAACATGTTTGAGAAGTTGCCTAACACAGTAGGCGAAAATATATACTTTATAAGTATAATAATTGCATTGAAGCTGGGGTGACTTAGGCCCAGTATTACAGTTCAGGCTTAAGCTTAGTTAGGAGCTTAACCTAGAACTTAAGCTACATGTGTGTTTTACAGAGTACAAATCAAATGACAAGCTTAATTGACTCTTGGCTTAAGCTGAGGAGGAGCAAGGTTTAAGCTAGTTATTGTTGTATGTCTGAATGTTTTCGGAAGATGTGACGGAGAAATTCAGTTTCTTCCACCTCAAATTGAAAGGATAAAGAGACCAAGAACATTTAGAACACATTCGGATCATTTTAATTTATGGAGCGATTTTAAATTGTAAAAGAGATTTAGTTTAAGTAAACAGTCAGCGAACATGATATCGGCAATCAGTGGATGAAATAAAACATGCGACACGCTGGTAATAGTAACGCATAAATCATATAGGTATAATTTATTTTACAAAAGAGTTGAACATGTTTAATAGCGATCTATCAGCGGAAACATTATTTCTTCTAACTTTGAGGTTATAAGCAACAGGCTGTGTGCTGATAACAACAGGCGATTTCTGCGATAGGTGAAAGTCAACAGCGAGCAGAAAGTGAAGAAGGTTTCGCATCATATAGAACTGTTGAGAGAAATATTTATAAACATTCCTTCAACACACTTAGAGAGAGTTAAAAAAAGAACAGAAATTCTATCAAATTTGAAATAAATATTATAGCCCTGCACTTTATTTTCTTAACTTTGCAAAATCGTAAACAATAAACAAAACAAAAAAAAAAAGAAAAAAAGAAAAGAGATTTACGTTGAATCAACTGCGCATGCCCATGCATTCCAACTTTAGTTATATCAAACAATGTTCAGCTTACCAAAGCTAAAAGTTACAGTGTAACTGTAAAACTCGAGGGGCTTAAACTGAAAGAAAGTTTAGTTAAGCTAGGGACTAAGCTTCATATATAAACTCATGTTTTTTTACGATTTGTTAGCAACTCCGCAGTTAATAATCCATTTTGCGTTCAATCTTTCCCTCTCCATCTGTGACACGAGTTTTCAAAATCTTTCAACAATCAAAAAGAAATGTTAGGAAGATTTTCTATGTTAGGTTAGGACGAGCACTGAAAGTTTTTCGGGAAAATAATTGCTCTTAACGAATTTTAATTGTCATGATAATTATTTTGAGGCTTTTCGTAAATACCTGCTCCATGAAAACTAACCTGAGTTTAAAAGCGAACTTCAATTTCCTCATGAAAACTATCAGCATGTACGAGTTTTAATCTAGAAGAACGACACGGGCTTTTAATTTTATAATAATAATATAAACATGGTTAATTCTTCAATAGCTTCGTTTTATGTTTTAAATGTTTACTGTGACCAACTCTTCATTTTCTACGTAGTTTTTCAGTTGACAATAATAAAGAAAAACAGCTTGACTTTTGTTTCTCTCGCTCAGAATCAAGTCAAAGCAGAGATGATAGGGAATGAATGATTTATTTATGGACGCTCTTTAACAGCTCAGGTCATCAGTGTCCCATTCAACTCAGGGCGTGATATGGCCGACAAATTTTGCTCAGAGGCCTCTCTTTCAGGCTTGAGATTCTTTTTCGTGCCGTAAATGTACGACACGGGACCCACGGCTTTACTTCCCTTCCCTTTCGAAGAAAGCCATACTCAGGATTTTTACGCCCCGAAAAAATCCATCGGTCCTGGCCGGGTTCGAACCCGCGTTCTTGGGTGTAGGAGGCAAGTATGGTAACACTACACCACCAGGACCGACCAGAGATGATAGGGAGAAAATAAATGAATATAGGAGAAAAATCATAATTTATTAACTTTTGAGTTACAGTCTGCATTTTACTATAAGTGTTTTTAAAATGATATTAGTCATTAGAGTATCAATGAACTCGATTATTAAATGAAAGACATTTGCATGTGATTGTAAAAGAAATTATGATACTTTTTCCAGTATTGCCAAATATTACATATTTTTCTTGGTACATTTTTTTCAGGGCATATAAATAAATCAATTACTTCGATCCTACACTTTGAAAGTTGTTATTTAAATGTGTATGTAAGAATATACATTACTGAATCTGGAATATGATAATTGGTCTTTTAGGCAGTGTTTGCTTTAACTGTACAAGTAGCTTTCATTTACCTATTTTTCATCATTTTTCAACGGTTTTCCACTGGTATTACGTATTTCTATCCGTCAAAGAAACAGGTACAACAATGAATAGAACAAAACATTTCATGTTTTGAAAAGTATTCAACTCAGTTGTCTTTCTTCCAAAACAAGTTATTATTTTTTTTTTTCAGGCATCGAGATCACACGTCAATCACTCTCAATTGAAAGCGCCTGGGATAGTTTATTTTTGCTTTTAGTCTTGTAAATACTGTATTTATCACTCTGTAATAGAAATTTGTACTATACACAGTGTCCTAGAATAACCGCACAATTTTTCAAGTTATACTCTCGTGTACTTTCATAGCTTACGTGCAATATTGGTTGCATTTTCCAGGTGTTTTGGGCATGAACAAAGACGTTATGTACTGTTAGTAATTCTGACATGCTGAATTTAGTGTTTATGTGGGTTATTAAATCAGCTGCTGCTTTACCCAATCTGTACAGCGTAATGTGGATTGCCCATTGCACAAAATTATACGGCGATGCTGGGACACTGTGTTGTGTGAGCGTTTGAGTTCATAATATCTACAGAAAGAATATCAGCTCGTTATTTTCTATCCACACAAGAACAACTACAACTCCCATTTTTTACCTGTTCCTTGGAGATAAATAGAACATTCGTATGTTTTATATTGGTCGAAATTGTCCCCATACCTCCACTGTAAGGATTTTGAATATGGAAATCATAAAAGCCATCACACTAGAGAGCATTTGCCGGAAATCAATGCTTTTCAGTAATGCCTATAGATTGCAGTTGTTTTTGATGGTATTTTGATACACAATGCAGTTTGAGATTGTATAGTGTAACATAAAGAAACCAAAATCGCAAATAAGAGCTGAACGGATATTTTGCTCTCATGTTAGCACTTTAAACCAGCGTGTCATTGTTTGGTATTGCTGCCTCCCCAGAGGTTTTGTATAGGTATATGAAATACTTAATGTAAAGACATTGACATATTTATTGAGCGTGTCGTTTCGGTTCTGATATAAGCATATCACAACTATCTCGCATTTTAAGTGAAATGTATGAAGTAAAATTGAGACACAAATAAAATATTAAGGGCCATTTTAAAAATGTTCATGAATTACAAGTCTGCATGCATAAATTCAATGAGATAAAATAACAAGAAAAGATAACTTTCAAATACTTAACGTTTAATTTTCCACTCTTTTTGTAAATCTCCGATTAAAGAATTGAACTTCATACATCGGTTATAGGTTAACAATATATTAATATTATTTCAATAAAAGCAAATAGCAAAAATATTAATTCTTCTAAATATATTACCTTCTCCACTAATACTTTTATACTGTTTCAGTGTAGTTTAGTTGTATTTTCTTTATCAATGTAAATAAATTTCAAAACTTTTTAAACCACCGTGTTTTTATTAGCAACTTTGTTAATATCCCAGGCTACTTTTAAATAAGGGATAAAAAATTCGAGCAAGATTTCAAATTAGGTCCACAGATCAGAAGTACACAAAGGATTTACAAAAAAAAAAAAAAAAAAAGCACAAATATAATTGAATAAAGCAGCCAGTATTATTTTTTCTCTCTAATTATAACATCAATAACATCAATATATATATATATATATATATATATATATATATCGGGAAAAACTTCAAATACTAAAGACTATCAGCAACTGATTAGGAAAATATATGGTACAATGTACATATTTTACATTTACACTGTGGTGTCCATAGTTATACACACGCAAGTTATTTTAATTTAAGAAGGTACAAAATTTCACATTGCAATCTGAATAAGAAAATAATAAGAAAGACAACGTTAAGTTGAAAGGCTCACACATTAAATATGCAATCTCTACTAAAACATGATAATTTAATACAATTTTATATAGAGTTTTAGCTTAATGCTATTTTAATTACCTTATTTTTTGGAGTTGACATTTTAGTAAAGCTGTTTTAATAACACGCCACTAATTATGAATAATAGATTTTTGATATAAAAACAAAGATTTACTTATTTTTTTAAATCCTGATCCTGATTTTATTTAAAATATAAACTGTACTAAACGCTTACATTTAAAATTTAAAGGGTTACATGTTTTGAAGCAATCCTGTGCTTGTCCTTTTATAGAGAAAGACAAGGATGTTTACTATTTTCTTAAAAAAAGCGAACAAGGCTATTATTGCAAGTTTATTGAACTTGCTTTGTATTAGAAAGCTTTACAGTCTTGTAATACAATAATTTATACCGACAGTATGGGGATATATTTTCATTTTTCTTTGAAAGTTCTATAAATTCAACGATAAAATTGCTTTTATTTAAAGTTTGATTGCAACAAAAACTGTTTTTAAAACAATGACACGTTATCTCATATTGTTTTTGGGGGTTTCGGACACTAGCTCCACAAGGTCGTTAAGCGAATTGTGAGCGCGAGGTCTGGGTGTTTGATTCCCACCAGGATCGTCCTCCAACTGACGTTTTTTCCCCGGTTTTCCTCTGTCCATTTAAAATTGCTAATGCTGGAGACGTATCCGAAATTTAGACCTGGAACATTTCTTTCCTTTAAAAAAAAAACCCTTTTCCTGTTTATCATTTCATGACATGTATCATCAGTGTTCACCGTCTGTGATGCCTCAGTAGTAAAAACGGCCGTTAAATACTATTAAAAATAGCTGATTGACGGAAGAATATTTAACTTGCTTTACTGTCAGAGATTTTACCCTTTACATTGATCCATGCTTAGGAAACATTACATCGCAAATGGAGTGAGACAATATTGAAAGTGAAAAATTAGAGGTTAATGCATGCTACAGTACACCAGCTCAGCTGTGTGGATAGTAAAAAAGCACTAACAGGCACAGAGAATTACTTCTGTCAGCAACATACTTCACAAAATTTTACCTTAAAAATGAACATTGCTGTAAGCATTGGAGCATATGAATTCAAATTACTGACATAGAAACCTTAAACTTTTTAACAAGATATGCCATCTTGGATACTTAAGATCAGTTTGCTATTCATAGGTTTAATGACCTGAAATCATTTCAATATAAATTATCTTGCATTACTTTCACTGCATAAATTGATGAAATCAACTGGCGGGCATAGTAAACGATTTAGGTGGATGGGATACTCACCTCTAAAACGACAGATATCAGCGCGGGGTTTCTAGGTATGATGTAACAGGAAAATACACATAAACTAATGCATATATACTATTCTTCCTTTAAATGACACTAATATGCATACTTCTTGAGCTCTATACAAGTAAATAAAATTAACATGTCCTATTTTAATAAAAACATCCTCTTCAAGCTCAGAAAATAAGATTTATACACATTACACGCAGATAATCTTCAGAATCCGATATTGAGTTAAATTTCAATTTTTAACAGATTTTTATGAGACACGATCTAATACCCAGGTAAATTAAATTCAAGTTAACAACATTTAAATGTGAATATTTTGCAGCAATCTTCTTCAGGTGCTTGAGAGATATGTGGGGTGGCTGGTTGTCTAGGAAATGATAATTACAGAAAAAGAAAAGGTTGCTTTTGACAAAATACTAAGGGGAGAAGGGAACGGAAAGAGTTAGGCTCGAAAACTGAGGTAAGAAGCGGAAAAATACCAGGCAATAAGTAGCATTCAAACTATTTTTGTTCCATTAATGATATAAGAATTCCATATTTCTTAATATTGCGCAGCTCAGAACTATGGTAAATGTTTATGGGAAACCTAACCTAACACAATCCTATGTGTGCGTAATCAAAATGACTAATATTGAAAATCTACTATTAATACTGCCTTTTAAAATTAATAGGACGAGAAAATCAAGTTATGAACAAATACAGTAAGAACGATAAAATTATTTAAGCTGTTTAACGTCAGCAAACTATAATATTGTGATCTGTTGTTAACGCTGGTACTTAAAGACCATATATTGTTTAAATAAAAAATAGATAATATTATTTAAATGTTCATGTGCAGTAATTCACATCTTCCCATAAAGGTATTTTGCTATGGTAATGGTTAAAATAAAGACGTTATTGGTTTTAGAGTAAAACAAATACATATATAAATGTATTTGGGTGTTGGTGGTTTTGATTGTTATGGCACGTAGTTTATGGCCTAAGGGTCAAGGGTTCGAATACGGCCTCAAGCATGATGAATTTTAGGGTTTCTCCGTTGTATATATCGTTGCTTTGGAATGATTATTTAGACGAAAGTTGCTTCGAAGATTGAAAAAATATGTAATAATTTCATATATTTCATGCTTGTTTTCTATATTGGCAGTAATTTAACAAATCGCATTTACATTTATTTGCAGATAATATGATTATTTGTTACGTTATGAATACACATCGGAATTCTTAAGTACTTAACGTCAAGATAGGTGCTAAGGCTATGAGCTATCGCCTTTTTTAACGGTTAGTACGCGTTTTTACTACTGAGGTACCACAGGCGGTGGACACTGATGATGCATGAGATGAAATGATAAATTGGGAAGGATATTTTTTAAGGAAGAAGCGTTCCAGGCGTAATTTTGGGTACATCAACGGCATTTGCAATTTATGAGGACTTAGGCAAACTTGGAAAAAGCCACAGTCAGGGAGGACGGTCCTGGCGGGATTCGAACCGCAGATCTCCCTCCCACGAGTACGCGCTTAAACGACCTCGACCACCCGTGGCAGTAAAAGAACTGATGAGTGACAAGATGATTTTCTTGTTCATGACCTATTGTATAGTGAGGGAAATGGATATCTTGTTAATGCAAAGAGTTCTTGACAGGTTGTCGCTTATTATTACTTGCTAAGGTTGTTGGGTCACTTAAGAGGTACACGTTTAAAGTTCAGAGGGGAAATGACTCTGCTTCTTTCACAAATAAACAGAGGTAGCATTATGTGTATTTGGCAGGCGAGCATGACACCACAACAGATTGCGGAGATGAGTACCTTGTAACACTGAATTGAAGTGAATAGAAGCATGGCAGCAAGGAGTTGAAAGTACCTGCACTACTAACTAGTCCTGGTGGTGTAGTGGTAACCTTACTTGTGTATATTTTAATTTATTTTCTAAAGGAATTTTTGATAGAACTGACAAAGAGAAAATGGTACAAAGGTGAGGTAAGAACTCATTACATGAAAATAATATTTAATCTAATGAAAGTATAGATAAAAATATCTTTTTATGTAATACTCAACTCTTTCATAAATAATATTTAGGTTAGGTTAGGTTAGGGCATTTTGGCTTCCAACTTTACATAGATTCTGGGAAAACTTGCACTTTTTAAACACTATTTTTACATTAGAAAGATAGGAAATTTCGGAGCCCTTTAACCAATTTATAAAGCTTGCAAGCCATTCACCTCTCACTTTTAGACACGTGAGAGCTAAATTTGAACATTAATTTGTAGATCAAATAAATTATTTTTTGTAGCATTTGAATTAGTGTCAAAATAATATCTTGATTTCTTGGAAATGTAATAATTTGTCAAAAAAACGTTCAGTAGAATCCTAATTTTTTTTATAGATCTTGAAAAGTAAGAACTGTAGATAGTTTTTTTCTATATTGCTACTTTTAGTGAAGCATTTGAAAATATTTATTGTCTTTATTTGTTTTTTTCGGCACTGGTTTTGCTCTTCTACTCAGGTAAGCTTAATCTGTTTATGCTTCTTGTTTTTGAAAATGTTCTATATTTACTTTTGTCTATTGCTTTCTTCGTACGTCTTTGCTCTTAAATATATTTTAATTTAACTTCCTATTCAATATTTCATCATAACATTTGCAAGAAGACAAACTGGTGATAACAATATTTTAGTTAGAATCTTGTTACTGTAACAGCTGTCGTTTGCTTATTTTGAAATTCCTTATTCTTCTATCCCACTAACAGACTGCAAGAACATGCTAATAAAATGCTGTTTTACACCCAAGCTATTTTTTTAAACAAATCTTTGGATATAGGACCTTTAATTTCGAAGACAAGGATGTTCGATCTCATAAGCAGTAGCCACGCATAATGCTGCTTTGCTATGTGTGATAACATCACTCAGGGAGGCCACGGCAAGTTTTAAATGTAACCCTTATAGTAAATTTATATAGAAGTATATTACTTGGATACACATATACAATGAGGTTTTTTGACTTCATACTTCTGCAGTTGCAGAACCGGAAAAAAAAAAAAAAAAAAAAAAAAAGGAAATGCAGTCGCCACACACAAAGTTAGTTATTCTATTTTAGAATTTACAATTTTACTGAAAAGTGAAATAAAACTGTTTAAAACTGATGATAATACACACTAAAGTGTGCTATAAGAAACGATATCCCTCAGGGGCAATCCGCAGGGATTTCCTATATTTCATCTGGCTTTCCATTGAACGTGTTCTGTTTATTTATGTAGTGGCATAACTAACGAAGAACAGATAGCACACAATTTACACACTCATTAGCTGTTTTGCGCCCTTTAAACAATAATCATCATGATAACTTATTTTGGAAATAGGAACTTTCATATAGATATTATAGAACAAAATAAAGTATGCAAACATTGCAAAATAGTCTATAATTTAAACTAACAAGGAAATTAGAGCCATTAGAGCCCCTAATGTATCAGGTGGTAACGCCTGGGACTCACAATTGGGTTCAAATCCCTTGGGGATATATCTTTCCATTTCATTGGTTCGGTTATAAGGTCGAAAGTGCCAGGAGATGGTGCTATGTGTGGTGTGGCAGTTGCTTGCGCTTTGGAGGGTTTCTCCCTCCGTCTCTGAGGGACTGGAACTCCTGGGAGGGAGTTCTGTCGGCTTTGAGATGTTCTATCTGGAAACAACATTAGGCACTCGTTCAATGTCCCTGCTTCACCGTCTCTGGAACCTGGTCATCCTTTTCTCCCGAAGGTGCTTCCAATGGGGACATATACAAAAGGAAAGGCCAGTCTTTGAGCAAGTTGATTTGGTTTATTTATGGAAGCTGTTTAACATCTCAAGTCATCAGCGTCCCATTCAATTTAGACTGTGAAACGGCCAATAACTTTTGCTCTGAGGCCTCTTCTTTCAGGCTTGAGGTTCTTTTACGTGCCGTAAATATACTAACCAGAACTCACGACTTTACTTCCCTTTCAAAGGAAGGCCGGAGGGAGGCCCGAAAAAATCTATCGATTCTGGCCGGGATTGAACCAGCGATCACGCATTTCTTTGAGACAGACTGAAGTATTGAAATGTACTTCTCCGTCCCTATCAATACATAAATGTCAGATATGAGTATTTTTGACAAAGGGAACACTATCAAATCTCGTCCATCTAAAAAAATGCAAGGTTATATTTATTAGCAAACTTGTAAGGTGCCATCGTGAAAGGTGTATGAAGTAAAATGGTGAAATGCATCAATTTTCAAACACATTTTAAATTTTTGATTTTGCAAACGATTTCGGGAAATTGTGAGCAAGTCAAAAAATGTATAACTGGACACTACAAAAAGAAAATGGGTTGTAAAGGGATCACCTGTTAATCATGACATCTTATGTTTTGTGATTTGATATGTAATTTGTAGATTTTTCAGATGTACCAAATTTGATTATGTTTCCCATAGATCTCACCGCGATCTTCCTTCTAAGCAATAAATCTTTTGTAAATAGGCTTGTTTTATACATACCGCATTTACGCCAATCTAATGCACATCCCAAATTTGAAAATTAAAATCATATAATAAATTACATATTGTTGTACGGCCTCTTAGAGGTAAGCCCGTCCGCTTCATAAACGATCACAACATAAAATTTATAAGTGGACTATTGTTACATCTTGCAGCACGCAGGACAAAACCCATCACTCTTGTTGTTGCCAGGACAGTTGGCGTAGGTCAAAGATTAAAAAGTTATTTCTTTTGGTGTCAATAGTCACAGGCTGCCCGTTCTTCCTCCTTTCATGTACAAATTCCAAAGCTTTTCCCTCAATGTCAGGATGTCCTCCTACCAGCTTTAATTGCAAATAATGTCAATTTCTGTTGCCGCCACATTGAGCTTACTTCCTGCCTTTCTGTTATCATTTTTTCAGCATAAAAATAATTTTACTCTTGAAAGTAGCATAATAAGCTGTTCTTCTCTGTTTGTCCTCCTTTTCGTGACTATGTACTATTCAAACACTCCGTGCAATAATAGGTCAAATGTATCGAAGTCGAGAATTGTAGTAATGCATTAGGAGTAATAAATGATAATTTTGACTCTAATACGTACCACAATTTTGAATGCTACATTTGGACAAAAATGGCGCGCATTAGATTCACGTAAATGCGGTATGTACTATAGAATCTGATTAAGGATTAAGAAGAGAACTTTTGTAGCGGTTATAAATCAATATTTAAGCGAGATATTCTATGTTTAGTAATATGTTTTGAGATCTTGCTATAATAAATATTGCGAGAAACTCTTAAAGGAAAAATAAAGGAGAAATTTTCCTTCCTCTGCATTTTCGGACGTAACTTTCCGTTGATGTGCGCTGAATAGTGGCGCAAATCTAGAGAAAAAACTCTCTCTAAAGTAGTTTTTTGCGATATTTAAAATGTTCCTATTTTTCGTATGTCGCTTTTAAGCAATTTAGGATCGGGACTCATTCTTTAGAAGGTTTGACTCTTGACTAATGTATGCTAAATAACTTACTTACAGCAAAGTAATAATTTACGCTTGTATAAAGACCAGCGGACTATGACAGAATACTTAAATGCGTTCTACTCTTGTTGAAATTGAAATAGCTTGTCAAATGTGTGAAAAACAATTAACGCGACATTGCTTTTTGTTATTTAAAAGCATAACCGCTGATACAAACTTTCTGACAAATATACGTCAAGGAAAATTATCTTAACTTCCTCCATTGAATCGTTTATGGCTCATATCGTAATTCCATTAAACCATCCGCCAGAGGAACTATCCCGTCTCCAGCTTCTCTTTTTTTCATTCATTGTTCATTTCTACCTCATTACCTTTCCCTTTATATTATTGTTGCATAATTCTCCAGTTTAATGTTTACAAATATTATTTGACATTTTTTCAAAATATAATTGCATGCATATTTTGTTTATTTTAGAGTTTACAAATCTGCTCTATAGTAAATATGAACATGTTTTATCTATATAACCGTCATTGTTGGAAATTATTGGTAACACGTAGATGCAATTTTATGTACTAAGATACATCCGTACACTTACATATTTATTGTGTAGGGGAATTTGAGTTTTATGCATTGTACGTTTTTATAAAGGAAGAGAGAGAGAGAGAGACAGAGACAGAGACAGAAATAGAGATGCTTTTGGAAGGGGCTCCAACAGACACAGATATTTAATGTAAATTAAACAGATTTGAGCAAGTTTTGCCTTCAGTTCACTGTTCAGCTTGTTTGAATGTTTATTAATAATTTGTGAGATGCATAGCACTCATTCAGTGTAGTGGTGGATTTCCTGTTTGTTGTAACTTCTGGTGAAAGATTTGAAAATTTATAGGTTATGGAATATGACATTTCTGATACCTCGGCAATAAGACAGACATCTAAATTTCTTGATTGCCGACGTAGTAGCAATTTAGCGTTACCTGTAATTTGATACTTTTATACTGAGTAAGCGGATTTATTCATGAAACTATTTTTTAATAGTGTTTAACGCTCCATTTTATTGCTGAGGCATCACAGGCGGTGGTTACTGGTGATACATGAGATGAAAGATGAAATGGAAGGATATTTTTTTTAAGGAAGGAAGCACCACAACACGTTAATCCCAGAAAACCGTAACCATGACTTTTCTTGCAGATGGAGTCGTTTTTGCTTTCCTTAGTTCACTTTCACCTGTTACCACCCACTGTTTGGATTGCTATTTCGTCTCTGGTGTATGGTGATGAATTCATGTTTCATCTATTGTTATGAAACGGAGAAATTCACTGGAATTGCGTTTAAACAAGTCTAAACACTCTTATGAAATGTTCATTCCGATGCGTTTGTGGTGCATTGTTAACAGACGCGATATCCATCAAGCGGAAAGCTTCTCAAACTAAAAACTTGAGGCAAAATGTAGTAGACACAGACTATCAAAGTTTTTGCAATGTCAACCAACTCGCATACCTTCAATCTGCAATCACTGAGTACGGCATTATGAATTTTTGTCACAATCTCGTCGTTCATAACATTTTGGGATCGCCTGATTTGAATGGATGTACGATCACGCTTAAATTCAGAGGCTCACATTTTAATGATCGAAAAAAAAAAAAAAAAAGAATCCTTTAATAAGGAATCCAACCCCTTTGTATTTTTGTTGGGGTTAAATCAATCAAAATGAGTACTTTATCACAGTCCGTATTTTAGTTTTATCCATTTGTAGAAAAATATGTTAACACTAGTTTGTTCGCACGATCTTCACAAGTAGGCGAGACTACATTTACGCGTCTGAAATTTTACATAGCGCCATTTAACGTATAGTAATTTGGCCATCTTCACGAACATCTCTGAATCAAGCCGAGAGCTTTTGGAACACCTCTAGTATTGGTGCAAATTTATTTAATAAAATATCCTTTAACCAAGAATATTGAGTTATAGCTTTATTCAGCATTTTTTTTTCTAATAAAAAATGTTCCGGTTAAAGCACGTGTTTTTTTTATAACCATTAGAATACCACTTAATTCTTCTGTGCAAAGTGACATGGCAGATGCCACTCTGAGATATGAATCCATTGTTACGGTATCAACATTGGGATACAAGATAGAAGGAATCTTAAGCGGTAATCAACAAATTCAATGAAAATATATAACAACAAGAATGGACTTAAGAAAAACTTGCCAGAATTAAGAATTGTGAAATATATATAGAGGAAACTTTCGTTGAACAAGTTAACAGCACGCAGGAATGGAAAACATCGTCTTTAAGAACTTCTTACTGACCTGGAAACATTTTTCAGAGGCGGATTTAAGTTCAATAGAGAAAGCTAAAGCCTATTTCGAGAAGGTTTATGTTTATTTGAGTCCACATCAGCTGGAGTGACGCACGAACTGGCTTAAGTGATTTCTGTGTTTATCCAACCCTTTAATCCAATGCACAGTATAGAAAGAGTGGAAAAATGCCATATTTACTATAATAAATATTTCTTATGCATATTTACAAATAATGTTTACAATGCATTTAGAGATTATCAAGAAAAAAGTACATTATTTTATGTCCCACTTGTAGAAAAATATCGCTGATATTTTTAGATTTAATTTAAGTGTAACTTTAACAAGAGTTTATTTTAATATATGAATAATGTAATTAAATGCGTTGTTTATCATAAAACGTATTCAATATTGCTATTTCCACCTTTGTCGACCTTATCGAAGTATTGAGGATATCTGTTCTGGAAGACAAATCTGCGGACATCTCAAAAGGTGACTCTTTAAGAAGATAAAGGACATAAAATGGAAAAGATTTTTCAAGGTTTCTTCATGGTTTACAAAGTTTTCTGATGATTGGGTTAGAAGTCAATATATCTTCGTTTGTTACAGTTCTTGACGTTTTTCTTGAATGACATTCACTTCTTTGGACTTCTGACATTTGACCAATTGGGAGAAGTGCGGTAGAAATGACAGAGGTCCTATGTAAAAGATGGCGGCATATAAGACACAGTTTTGCAGTAGTTAAACTTACTGATGTTGACACCAGAGCGTTTTATCATTTCTTTATAAATACCCAGCACGTAAGGTATCTGAGTAAAATGGCCTTGAAGTGTTGCCATAGTTTCACTATCCCCAGGATTATGCTAACCAACATTCATCCTATTCGAGATTTTACATAATTTCTTTTCATCTTCAGTTGACGGTTGGCCCTCAAACAAACATTTCTATACATGACTAATTAAATGTGTTCCTTGTTCACTTCTGCCTTCACCAAATCTGTATGCAAGCAAAATATATCCTAGACAGGCGACTGCCCCGAGCATTGGTGTGTAATTCCTCGGGATAAACGTTCTGCAAACGGAGGAGGCTAAATGTAGAGGAGAAGGAATAATAATAATAATAATAATAATAATAATAATAATAATAATAATAATAATAATAATAATAATTGGAAATATAAAGCGCGACGCCATCTGACCCATGCGTCGATGCAGCCTCTCAGTAACTGTCACGTAAACAAACAAATCTGCAGAAGTTTTACAATTTATCTACACACTATGAACATTCTTTGGAAAGTGAAGTTGCTGCTTTGTCGAAAATCTAATAATTGAACAAAATTTACATTCTGCGTGCTCTAACAAGCAGATTCGTGAAATTAAAATGCACTGTGAATACTAAGTACGAATATTAAGTTTTGGGAAACAAATTTTTACTAGCATAAACATTGAAATTTTAAAACATTTAAATTCAAGTAGTTTTTACTGCATATTTATTAAATTATACATCTTTAAACTTCACATTTAGAAGGTTCAATATGTTGTTAATCAAGTGCCCTTTTTATTTTTTTTTATTTGGTTTATTACAGAGGCTCTTTAACACCTCAGGTCATCAGCGTCCCATTCAATTCAGGGCGTGAAACGGCCGACAAATTTTGCTCAAAGGCCTCTTTTTTCAGGCTCGAGGTTCTTTATCTTGCCGTAAATGTACGACAAGAGACCCACGGCTTTACTTCCCTTCCGAAGGAAGCCATACTTAGGGTTTTTTACGCCCGAAAAAATCCATCGGTCCTGGCCGGGATCGAACCCGCGATCTTGGGTTTAGAAGTCAAGTATGGTAACCACCGCACCACCAAGACCAACTCAAGTCCCCTAAGAAATAATTGTCAGTTGTCTGGCAGAGTTTTCACCGATACGATATTTGCTTGGAAATAAAATAACTGTGGGGATCTTCGATGAAGATTCAACCATATCTCTATCAAATTAACAAATCTAGACGGAGGAAAGTTGTTTCTAATAGGTGAACTTTTCCTCCGAGACAGCGTGTCAAAGAATTTAAAAAAGAAAATGTTGACTACATACCATAAGAATGTAGAATGCACGTCTATTTTGAGCGATTTTTTAACATTTGAAATAATTAAATGATCGCAATAACATTTTGGTGTTGAATAGGATGTGCTGTAGCACCAACAGTGGGTTATGTATCTGCCAGGAACCAGCCGAATGTGGAGAACACAACTCGTGGATGTGTCTTTTTCCGCTTTGCTGCCGCGGTATGTTGAGGTCGACAGCAAAGTGGAAGAGGCCGATTCATGGGGAACGGGTCAACGCTGAAGATCCACTTTCATCGGTAACTACTGCTGACTCTTGCGAGACTCACAGAGATAAACAAAGAAATGTACTTCGGAAACTGCAACTCCGAAGGTGATGAAAAGGTAATGTATTAGCAGTTCATGTATCCCAATTTGTCTTTTTTTATTCAGATGTTCGCTATACAGGGTGGACCAAAAGTCACTAACCATTTTCAAGAAAAATGCAGTACAACGGATTTAACACTTTATTGAAGCAACATAATTATTATTTATAAGAGTGTTTCTCGTATTTTTTTAATCTCTGTTGATACATTCTACATCTGGGACCTATAGGCATGCTTGTCAGCACAATCAAGTATTTGCATCGATTTCTTCAAAAATATTTTGAATAGCTTTTTTTAAGAAGTGTTTGTGGTTCTGTAGCATAGACTTTATCCTTAACGTAGGCCTATAAGAAATAATTCATTGGTGTAAGATTTGGCGATCTAAGTACCATTTCTATTGACCCTCGCCTTCCATGAAAAGGCTCATCAACGTAATTTCACACAGGCAATGCATAATGTGATGTTGCGCCATCATGTTGAAAGTACAATAAGTTGAAATTATCGTAATGCATTTGTAGCTAACATTTTCTTACCAGTGGCTCACCACACCAAGGTGCAATAACTCCATGGCATGAGATTCCACCCCAAACAGTAACACCAGGTTGATTCAGCTGCTTCTCAGAGACAATTTTGTGGTTCTCGGTATACCAGTAAGTGCAGTTGTCTGTAGATGTGGCCTGTTAATTTGAAAGACGACTCACGCTCCAAAGTATCTTAGAAAATAGCTCGTCATTAACTGCCACTTTCGCACATGTCGATGTGTTAAGGGGAGTCGAAGGCCCATCTGATCAATGTTAAATTAGCTAAATTTATGTTCCTACTGTGAAAAAGCCGTAAAGCTAGACTATTGAAACTTAGACAGCTTATATTGACAAATTTTATCTTATACTGAGTTAGAATAATTAGAATTTAAGCATTGGAACAGAATTATTGTTTTTTTTATTTAAAACATATTCTCTGACAAAAAGTAATACAAAAATTTTATATTTTCTAGGTATGAACATTTTCATAATAGTTCTGCTTCAGTAGCTTTATTGTTATGATAGAAACACCACTGATAATTTTAAGGCAATTATATTAGTAGTTTGTGATTATTAAAAGTTCACTTACAACTCTAACCAGAAATCTAATGCATGCCTGCGCGTTAGTCGGGATCTCTGCAGAATAGCTGATTGTTGATTTGTTTTATTTAGGGACGCTCTTTAACATCTCAGGTCATCAGCTTCCCACTCAATTCAGGGCATGAAACGACCGGCAAATTTTACTCAGTAGCCTCATTTTTCACCACCAGGTTCTTTTACTTGCCGTAAATCTACGACACGGACCCACGGCTTTACTTCCTTTCCGAATGAAGCCATACTAAGGACTTCTATGCCCGAAAAAATCCGTCGACGCTGACCGGGATTGAACCCGCGAACTTGGGTGCACGAGACAAGTATGGATGGTTACCACTAGACCACCAGGATTGATAAAAATAGCAGAGAAAAAGCAAACTTTCTCCTAGCAAATGATAACAGTCAAAACTTTGTATCTCAATGATTCGAAAGCTGTATTAATTTTGAAATTTATGGTGTCATCAGTAGTTTTTAACTCTATGCACACTATTTTCAAATATTAAAAATACTTGTGGGCTACAAACTACGTCACATAATTCTGAAAATTCTGAAAATTGTTGTAATAAATGTCAAAAAAAAAAAAAACAAACTATTTCTTCCAAAGCCCCTTAATGATTAATACTGTAAATTCGAAATCTCTGTAGAAATCATCTACACTTTCGCCTAAATTTGAATAATTGCTACAGAAATAAGATGAAAAATTGCGAACTGCATTATATTGTGATTTAATAAACGTGCATTATTATAAAACATTTCTTCAATTATGGTCTATATTTCAGTATAAATTGCGTAGGTTCGTAAACTGCGTGAGCCAAGTTACAGCTTAGGGATTTTTCTAGAGGTTTTCTCACTCTGAACAAGCTAATGGTAGGTAACTTTAAGCACGACAAACTTTATGTTCATTTGTTCCCCATTAATATTAGCTGTTGTCTCGATGTCTTCATCTTTCACAATGAAACACAGGAATTCGTTAAAAATAACACATTTATTTATTTATTAATACACAACTGCATGCACAGCTACAATTCCAGTTGAGAAACTTTGCCTGTGTGACGCTGGAAAGGAAACGCCTGTTAATTTTCGCCTATGGACTTCGGGTACGGAAATTTCATTCATCGTTCTGAAGACTTTTGTCAGTCTTGAAGACTATTAAAAAAAAAAAAAAAAAAAAAAAAAAAAAAAAAAAAAAAAAAACCTATGCTCCAAATCGATACTCTGAGAAAAAACAGATATCACAGAAATGCTATATTTAGTTTCCAGATGTGGCTTAGGTTGCTCCTTCTATGTGAATGGAAGATTTGAAATAGTGCTATGTTAAGTTGAGAGCATTTCTCTTTAAACACAGCGCGGGGATGTCTCTTTCAGCAAAGATGGGCACAGGAAATATGCACCAATTAATGAGAAGCGGAAGTTCTAGCTCACCTGCTCCCGTTTAGCTCACGCTGACGTCACTAGATGTTTGATGTATTTTTATGAATCCTCGTCCTCCAGCTATTTAAATACTCTGTCATGAAAATGTGAAATTTGCTGTGAAGGGAGCTTTCCACGCTTCTAAATCTTCATCTGTTTTTTTTTTATTTAGCACATTTATTTTTAAAACCCATGTGCTTTCGATTCACAGTTTAGAGGTGGTCGACTGCGTTATTTGAGAGGTGAGATATTGTTGTGTTCAAGTTAGATCTAAGAACTTTATTGATTGCTATAAATCTATTTTAATATGAACTCAGATGTAAAAATGTGATTTGTCAGGTCTAGATGCAGAATGTTATATAAACTTTGGCAGATGACTGAAAAGATGACGGACCACTTAGTGAAAGGAGGGGGGAATATTGGAGCGTCTTTTGACGTGGCTTACATCAGCAAACAGTACAACACTCCAGGTCAAGAGCTTCCGCAAATTCTGCAGTGAACTTTTGCTTTATTTTATGAACTAAGCGCAGACTAAAGGTGGTATTTTTGACTCTTTATTTTTCAATGAAATACTGAATAAAATCAAGGCTTATTTATAAATAATTTTCTGATAAACTCGTTAATTTTATTCACAGTTTACTATAGATATGTTCATTATATCTCTCCCTTTTTTGTAAAATACTATTTAATAACTGAACATCACAGAGATCACACTTTCCATTTTTATTTTATTAAGTTCTGATAGCTTAAAGATGAGGAGAAAAATCATTATCTCCTGAATGAATAGCTATCAATATCTGGCTTGCTTCTCTCATGTAACATATTGCGTAAAGTTGGTACAAATAAACCTAACTGATTAAATACATTTATTATTAAATGAGGAAAATGTTTTGTATGTTAATAGCTCAATTACCGAGAGTTATTTTTGGCTTACGTCCGTAGCTGACGGTAGCGCGCGCTGGACCAAGACCACGTCCGTCATAATAACAGAGGGCTAAATATCCAGCCGTTACTTGATATTACGAGATCAAACATGATTTCTGTATTTGCATTATTACAACTCGCTTTGTAGTTGAGATCAATATAACTCAGATCTTTGTATCATTACGTGTTACAAGCTCCGTTCACTTTCTAAGATACCGTCATGGGTGGCCGAGGTCGTGAAGGTGCGGACTCGTGAGCGGGAGGTCTGGTGTTCGAATCCCGCCAGGACCGTCCTCCCTGACTGAGGTTCTTTCAGGTTTTCCTCAGTCCTCATAAATGGTAAATGCCGGGGAGGTACACTAAACTTAGGCCTGGAACGTTTTCTTCCTCAAAAAAAATCCTTTCCCAGATTATAATTTCATCTCATGTATCATCAGTGTTCACCGCCTGTGATGCCTCAGTAGTAAAAACGAGCGTTAAACACTATTAAAAAAAAAGTCCTAAGATCTCCGATATTTTTTCTCACAAATTATTTACACCAAAATTTTGAAACTTCTCTCTCTGTAATCTCCCTGCCGATGTACACATTTTTCATTCCATGGCCGCTGCGAAAGCTTTTAAGCAGTCTGTTTATTTCCACTGGAAAATCGCAGGTGCAATAACGGCCCTAATAGAGAATGTGCGACCACGGAGCGTGTCTTTCATCGTTGGAAAAAGCCAGTAAGTAAGGAGCGTGAGAAACCATTTCATAGTTGTGTTAACGAAGAAAGTCTTGCCTTATATTCCCACCTACATGGAGGACAATTTCCGTATTTTCCGGCCTTCATGCAGGATTGTGTGCAATATCTCACGGAAATGCCATCTCTGGAGGCGATATCTTCCACATTTAATAGGCGAGCCTCCAAAACTGCATTCTCCACTCGCACAACCATAATGTCTGATCGGCTGGTGTGACGAAGTGGTTCGGGTCGGTTCGTTTCACACGACGTTCGATCTTCTTTGACCTGTCGCACCCACGAACGCATATTTTTCACATTCATGACACCATCACCACATGTCTAACTGAACTGGCGATGAATTTCAATGGGCGTCACACCACGCAAGTGGAGAAAACGAACGATTACTCGCTGTTTTTGTAATTCTTCTAAACATCAACAGGATTCCTTACTCTAATTGCAGCCAGGATTCTGTGCACCGCACAGTGTTATCATTTCTGTCACGCATGTACAAAGAGTGCTAGCATATTTCAAGTTACAATCCTAAGAAAAAATCAGAG
The DNA here is from genome assembly GCA_030762175.1 of Metallyticus violacea. NCBI lineage: Eukaryota > Metazoa > Arthropoda > Insecta > Mantodea > Metallyticidae > Metallyticus > Metallyticus violacea. The sequence goes on from CM060834.1 coordinate 61,207,852, forward strand.
ACCTTAGAACTTGAACGCACCTGTATTACAGGTTATTGGTGTGTCAGAGTTTTAATTATAATATGTTAATGAAGTATAATTTAATGTTGTAAAATCTATAGGAATAATTCCTACACTGTGCAGGAACCTTAATTTCAAATCAGAAGTTGGAGAAATTGCGGAAGCAAGCTGTTGTTAGTAAATATATATTTAATTAAAAATGTAAAATAATGTATAATTGCTTAAGGGCACCACTTTGAACAACTCCTATGACACAAAATAACTTTACTGTTGTGTGCAAGTTGTGCAAGTAGAAATGTGAGAGAAACTTGTCCATGGGATCGGCGATTGGCACGACCATGGTTCCACAGCTGAGGACTTAGGCCAAAAATAAAAAACTGCATGTAACTGAAAAAATAATAAGATAGTGCAAATTTTCTTTGTTAAGCTTTGTTATTTCATCAGTATTTTTATAGCAAGCCATAGTTTAATAGAGGTGTTAGGGATATAGGTCTTTTGTTGGAAAGTTATTTCTTGATAACAGACTCTTTAATATAGATGTACGATATATCACATTCTTTCCTTGTTAATACAATTTTAATAAAAAAATAATTACTTTTAAAGATACACTAGTGAAATACTCTTGTCATATAACTAAACTAAACTTTTTGCAATAAGATCGATTTAAGATTTTGCATGACACCATATCAAATTTTATTTTTTTCCAGAAAGCAGGAAAGCTGATAAGGTGTTAGCTACAGCTGTAGATGACAAGTCCGGAGATTTTAAGTTGAGGTTCTTAAGCAGCATAAACCAGCTTAAATAAAGTAAGTATTTGATATATACTGGTGCTTATTAATGTTACGCTATTTATATTGAAACTTCCTTATAGATATGCCGCACTAGCGCTAGCTCTAACTAACTAACCTAAATAACAGGAGACAGAGTGGAGATATTACTATAGGACAATGCGAACAGTTTGAAGTCAGTGGTTCCACGTATTCACCCTTAAGACTCACACGGTGCGTTATTAATATAGCAAAATTTCACACCTCAATGTTGCCATGTATGATTTCTATTTTTTCCCCAATAGAACAGCTCACTTTTAGCGATTCCTCCTTTATTTTTTTTCAGAGTTTCCAATCATTATATCATTTTACTATTACCACCATGTTCGAAAATTTACTGAGGAATAGGAGGCCGTCAGGCCGTAGCAAACCCCAGGAAACGACTGGGTTCTCCGGTTTCTAGTCTTCGCATGACATGTTAAGATTAGTGCGTTCCTATGTGCGTGCATGTTAGTGCGAATTAATTAGGAATTCAGTTTTTGGCAACTGTTGTCCTGTTGTATTTATTTGGTCGCACGTTCTAGTGTGTATGTCCCCATTCTCCTCTTCTTTGTCGATTTCAGCTAAAAAGTTGCACTTTTTTGGGTGCTGCATGGGTTAATAGCTTTCAAAGCATTAACTTCATATTTTAATAAAGTTTATATCCACTCTCCTGTTATTTTAGATAAGTTTTAAAGATTATGGTGCTTATATATATATATATATATATATATATATATGCATATTGTTGTATTTACATTTCTTTATCATGTAAAAATTCTATGCTTTGCATTTTTCTTAAAATTATATAAAAATAAAAATTAGCTCACTAGAAAATTTTGGACGATAGTATCCATTCCATGTTTGTAGCCACATTTTAAAATGTAATCAATTTAATCTTTGCATAACTATATAGTTTTAACGGAATATGTAAACTTTCTAACCCCAGCTGATATTAATGATAATAGAGGAATGTAGACATTTAAGGCAAGATTTGCGAAGCAGGCTTTAAGAAATTATGGGATAAAAAGAATTCTAACAATATGAAAACATACGAGGTTCAATAATTAATAATCAAAAGGCTTTAGCATTGGTATAGCTTTTTTTTTTATTGATTTATTTATGGACGCTCTTTAACATCTCTGGTCATTAGCGTCCCATTCAACTTAGGGCGTGAAACGGCCGACTAATTTTGCTCAGAGGCCGTTGCAGAAACAAGGGATGATTTTACACAGGTCTTTGGAAAGAAGAAGGCAAAATGAGGATAAACGAACTACGCATGGACAATATAAAATAGTACGATAACCATCACATCTCAGGGAATCGTTGAAGAGCGAAGATGTTATTTCTTCTTTAAGGTCTCAGGTTGAGGATGATCGGTACATGGCCAATAAAGTGACAAATAACATCGCCTAGGGTTGCTTCGAAATGGAAAATCTGGAATAAAATTATTCTAAAAGGAATGTTGCGAAAGAACCCCTTTGTCTTATTTAGCTAACAAAAGCTGTGGTGTCAATTACTATTAATACTGCAAGAATAAGCATGTCCAGTTAGTCAGTCAGTAGTACTGGAATTATTCTACATAATGATTATGCCATAATGCTTGCATGGCATAGCTGCGCTATACCCTTCAGTTTCGATATATCGCGTTTAGAACTCAAAGGAAACTTTGCAGAAGTAACGCGTTCAGAAGCAAGAGAAAAGGATTAGAAAATCCGACTGACGGCTTTCAGACATTGAAAGGACATTGCTTGAGCGCACTGATCTGCTGCAAGCAACAGAAAATTAACTTTGAGTGTTTGGCACAGTCTATTCAAAGAGCCTAGTAATAGGCTGGGAAATGGGAAATACCGACAGTAAAAGATGTTATAAACGTTTTATTGCTAGTACTTCCGATACCCGGAGTTGCATTGCATTTTGCGCAAAGAACGTATACCTACCATGTTGTGGACCCCACCCACCTTCCCTTGCAGTCGACGCCCGCCGATGCCGGCTCGCTTGCTCGCTATATTTGGCGACGCCAAGAAGCTGTTGGGCGTGTGGGCGGACCGCCACAACGATAACCGTTATCGCACCCTCTCTCATTTTCTCTCTCTTGTTCTCGCCGCCGGAATTGACGCAGAAGCTCTGGAGAATAATCCCTATGCTCACCTGTTTCTTCACTTCGCCCTGATGGTCATGCTCATTGCCTCACCGCTACAGTTTTTCTCACATTTTAAATGTATGTTTTCACATTTCTACATGCTCAAATTCTTGAATCCGTCTTTATTTATTGATTTCACATTATTGCATGAATTTTACACAAAAGAGTCAGTGAAATATTTTCATGAATTAGCTTTTAAATGTTGGTGTGTTAACGTACTTCATTTTGATTATTCCAAATTAAGAGCAAGTCTTTACAATAACCTACGATGACATTCTTTCTTGATGTTGTTAAGTTTTACTTTAAACTAGTGATTAAAGATTTGAGAGGCCACATACGAAATATTTTTCACTTAATACTCAGAATGAAATTAAATCAATCCTTTAATGCATTTATAATGCGTTATATTTCTAAATGGGATGATCAAGATAATTTTTATTATAATTTATGATTAAAATCAAGGAAGCGCTATAAATTATGGGGACTTACAATGCATATAAGAAAACCGAAAATTTGGTACTTAACATATCATCAATATTGAAGAAAATATATAAACAAAACTTGTAAAATTTGTAGTTGAATATAATTAAATTATAACATTAAAATGTGGGTTATAAATAATATATATAATATAAAAAGAAGTTTAGTTTTGGAAATGGATTATTTCAGACGAAGCGTTAGAGTTTCAAGATTTGAAGAAATTAGAGGAATACTAAATAAATGGTGAGGTAATTTTAATAGATTCACTAAATGAAAGAAGATTAAAATGTCTGGAGTATATGATGAAAATATAAAAACGCCAAATAATAGTAATAAATATATAAAAAGGAAACCCTCGTGGAGAAGAAGTACATAGAAGAAAAGGAATAAACAGAAAGAAGAAATACAGTAGGTTCAGTTTAAAAGAGGACCGCACATTGGCCAGTAAGAGCGTCTAGTGGTTTATAGTGGTAATCCGATTTCTGTTTTGCTATGTTGAGAAAGCGTTGGAGGGGAAGGTAGGAGAGGGTATGAGAATGCATTTCTTGAGCGCAGAAAGTATCGTGTCCCTGACTGTTGTTGCCGCTGTTGTTTTGTTAGCGTGGATAAACAATAGCGCTCATTGTTGAAGAATGTGTTTTTCTAGTAGAGTGTAATACCAGGTACATGCAATATGCGGTTTTTTTTGCTTAATTCGGAAAGGAAGTACAGCCAAGAGATCAGTTGAGAAGCTGATAAAAAAATTCCGCACTAAGGAGTTAATAAAGTTGCTAGAAACATGGCGAAATGTTAAGATGTGCTGTACGTTCTATGATGATGTTTTTAGAATAGCTTCTCTTGTAAATTGTACTAAAACCATGAATAAAATGGATTAGAGGATCAAAGAAGCTGAAGCAAATGACTGATTGATCGGCTTAGGGAGACACTGTACAATCTTGAATATTTACGTATATGTACATACCAGTTAGAAGGGATATAGATGTCATCCTTTGAACCAGATAGAGCTCTAGATGATTTTTAGAAAAGAAAAAAAAAACATTTGGAAAAATAGAAATTTCTTGCAACCGTCTCTTCCTCATATGACTGGAATGACCTACTGTGCAGATGCTTGCTAGGAAGGGAGGTTTGCGATGGAGAGGAAATGTGACCGCTACCCCACAGTACCATTTTATTGCGCACTGAATATTGAAAAGCGGCGTGATTACATTACACAATTTCTATTACAGGAATGTATCAATTCCCGATATTGGTATTTACCTGATAAGACAGTTTTTTGTATATTTGCAGGCACAGTTAATACTGAACGTATCTAAAAGCGGAACACACAGTTCTTTGAATGAAAGAAAACTCATATTTTGCACTTATGCATTTACTAATACTTACTTAAAGTGAACAACAAAAAGGTGCAATACTCTTTAGTTGAACTTAAGTGAAAGAAAACAAAGCATTCATGCTTCGAAGTAACCATACAATAAAACGATATAAATGCGACATGTTTTCTTTCATAATTTAGAGGAATACAATAAAACTAAAATAATTACGTTTATTTGAAAAATAAGTGATTCTTAAGGTACAATTTTTAACTGAAGCACCTACCACGTGTGTCAAACTTCAGTTTGAAACATGCAAGTGCTCAGTCTCCACAGAGGGCACACCCCGTAATACCAAAATGATTTGGAGTGAGTAGCACGTGTCTTCAAACTCCTTAACTTCACACTATCAAGGCACAGTCTAACATCGACTCCAGTTAAAAGTTGCGGTTTATACAAAACGAAATTGTGACGAAACGAAGCTCTTAAGAAAAAACGCGAAGGGAACAAAAAATGTTGACCAACTGTCTTTTATCCTATCTTTCAATATGTTTGTTGTAATCATCCCATTTGTAAGTTTATAAGGTCATGAAATGTACGCAAAGCTAAAATATATTTTAAAGGTTTAAAATGCATCACATTTTTTTAATTTGTCTCCATATATAGAACACTCTTTTTAGCTAATTATGTCCTATATACCTCTTTCACTTGGCACACAAGTTTACATAAATATAAATTATGCATTTTAAGTAATACTGGGCATATACGAATATAATGACAAAGAATTATAAGTAAAATGCATTGCATTAACAGAAGTCCATTTAAAAAGTTCAAAGAGAAACGAAATAACGGGACAGAAAAGTCAATACCAAAAATACCGAGACTTTTGAATCTTGATCTGAAGTGGTCCTAGAATTTAAATTTGAAGTTTGAGCGTTAACAGAAGTCTTAAACTAACCTGAAAACACCTTAATACCAAAGTGGAAAACTATTGCTTTTAAGAGACACGTTATCACAGAATGGGTTATCTAAATACTAAAGTGGATTTAAAGAAAATGCAGATAATCTTAAGGGGAAAGAACTATCTCGGAGACTCAACCCAACATTTGCTATCTGAGGCCACAATTTTATAATAATAATAATAATTATTAATAAAAAAACCTGTTAGGCAAATAAAACTCAAAAAGATCATTAGAAAATGAATAATGATGTAATATCATATGCTTTCATTTATCTGAACTCATAACTAGGAAACGAAGAGAACACAAAATCATCGCTTAGATACGCCTACAGATTTAAGTAACACTGGCTGTAGGATGCCGTTGTTTACTTTACTGGTGTACCTTTAGGTTTGTATAGAAAATGAAATACAAGACATCACCTGAAGGGAGCTCTGGCTTGATGTAAACATCACGATGTGCATAACACGCTACATAGTAATTAACTTCATATGTTCGTACGAGCTCTCCATTCCTACTCACAACACCTGTAAACTCTATATCGTTCATTAAATGGTCGAGTTATAATGTCTTCGTTGAACAGAACAGTTATAAAAAATGCAAATTCTACCACACTGTTTCATGAGTCTAGTTCATAATAGATATTTCAATAATCTCTCGACACTTACAGTAGAAAGGATGTAAATAGATTAGAGATAGTTTTGACACTTGAGTACTATGTTGCCACTTTCTTTCCAAAGTCCGAAGGTGCACAACAGTTTTAAAGGGACTATTTTCGTTATAGTTCTGCAATATTCCGCTTTGTAATTTACATAAGTTGATCGATGTAAAATAGTTTTGATATCTCCCATAGAGATGTGAATTTAGTTATACACTTTGTTCAATTTTTGTAAAGCCCCAACACCTATGAATAAAAATATAGGTGTTGCAACAAATATCGAAATTTCGATAGTCATATTTTTTAACATATGTCGCAAAACTTACAGTTTATATTATCCAAAATATTAAATATCCCGTAGTCAGCTGTAAGATCCTGAGACAATTTTGTCGTCCATATAGTCAGTTTTAGGTCGGAAAAGGACACACCCTATTTCGCCAGTAAGTCATACGTACTGAGAGTGCTGGAATGATAATAGTACGCTCTTGACTAATAAAATCTTCTTTAGAATATTTTACTTATAAGTCATCTTAAAATCTACCAATGAAACGAAATAAAATTTTGAATTTTGACCGATCACAGGGTGTGAAATTATCGAGAAAAAAATCAACATTCGTTTTATCACTCGACGTGCATTTATTTGTCTTGTGGTCAATGTAGGCAGCTCTATATCTGTTCTATAGAATTCCTGAACACGCATCGCTGACCACTTTTACTAGCAGGCGATGAGAAGCTATTGATAGCAACAAAAGAATGGGCAATCGACAATCATAATGTAAAATGGATGGCTCTTCAAAGCGTTTTGGTAATGCTCAAAACGAAAATTATTCATCATTACGAATTCCAATCCACAGAATACAAAGAAAAGAGGGACATTGTATGCTATCTTTTTGTTTTCTTCAATTGAGTTAGTATTGGAAAATCGAAAGGTAGCCATTGTAATAGTCGACTTTTGTCCATTTCAGTCTCACGGTTTCTGAATAGAATATTGATAAGTATAACATTTTATGCAAATGTTGATATTCTGTGCGCGAATTACCCATACATAACTTTTATTCTTATTTTATTCATGAAATAATCCTAAACCCATATTTTGCTCTTTTCTTTGGCATTACTGACAATCGGCATTCTTCTGTCGCAAGATTGCTTGCAAAGGTTAAATACAAATATACAATTATTACACTTTCGTAAGCTAAGTTTACGGGAATTATATTTAAATTCTTATTTTAATCGTGAAATATTTCTAATAAATATCATTCAAAAGTCTGAGCGTTCGTGAATTTATCGGTAGTCTCAGACCCTCTCGTGATATTACTTGTGATAATTTAAAGTCAAATTTGGGAGCTAGAGAGCTCTGAATGCATGCTTTAACGTCATCAGGGCATGATATAAAATGGGATCAGTTGTACTCATGCTCCAGAAGCTCAAAATATCCGGGGTTGTATTGCTCTATCCAGAGTTTCACAGAGACTGCAGCTGTGAATGGAATGCCAGGCACACAATTGGAAGTATTACGCAGCGAAGAAACCTTTTCACTGATGAAAATATATTGTGCTGAGGAAGTTTTCAATTCAGGAGAGTATGCTCATAAGTTCGAGAAAAGTTAGCAAAGGGGCTTCAGTGGTGGGGTGAGCTCCATTTCTTTGAGAAAGGACTAAAATATCCAAAGTGTTCCAGGAAACTGCTGGAGATTTAGGTTAGGAACCTTAAGAACACAATCTTTACGGACAGAACTGGAGTTTTCAACAGCACATAAAAAGTTCTGGTGGTGTAGTGGTAACCATACTTGCCTCCTAAACTCAAGATCACAGGTTCAAACCCGGCCAGGATCGATGGATTTTTTCGGACGTAAAAATCCTACTTATGGGTTCCTTCGGAAGGGAAGTAAAGCCGTGGGTCCCGTGTCGTACATTTACGGCACGATAAAGAACCTCAAGCCTGAAAGATGAGGCCTCTGGGCAAAATTTGTCGGCCGTTTCACGCCCTGAATAGAATGGGACGCTGATGACCTGAGATTTTAAAGAGCGTCTTAAATAAACAAATAAAAAACGACACATAAGGCTCGAACAACCCAGCCCAATATACCGGACGACTTTCTTTCCATCTCTGATTGGCCATCTGACAGTTCGAACCTAAGCCATCTCGATTACAAATTGTTGTTCATGGTTTGCAAGAATTGCCTGTTTGAAGCGCTTTCTTATGAATGTAGCTGTAGAATTTCCTGTTTATGTGTTGCGTAATACAGTTGATGAGTGGCTACCGGACTTAAAGACTGGGTACTAAAGGTGGTCATTTTGAATAATGATGTGCGGTTTGTTTTCATGCTACTGCTATTTTTAGGATAGTAAACATTTCTCAGCATATTTGTCAGTTTACTGAAAACTTTGTGATAGTGTATTAAGGTAGGTTAGGCACGTTCAAATATGCTTCAACAATGCGGTATTTTAAACTTATTTATATCACTAACAGGGGCGCACGTTTAAATCCACCGCCACGGGTGGCCGAGGTCGTTAAGGCGCGGACTCGTGAGCGGGAGGTCTGGGGTTTGAATCCCGCCAGGACCGTCCTCCCTGACTGAGGGTTTTTCCAGGTTTTCCTCAGTCCTCATAAATAGCAAATGCCGGGAAGGTACCCTAAACGTGGGCCTGGAACGATCTCTTCCATAAAAATAATCCTTACCCAATATATCATTTCATCTTATGTATCATCAGTGTTCATCGCCTGTGGTGCCTCAGTAGTAAAAACGGGCGTTAAACACCATCCAAAAAAAAAAAAGTGCTGGAATGTAGTGTGAATAAGTGTATAATCCGTTTAGAGGTAGCGTTTGGCTTCTTAAGTGGCGAGCCCGTTTCGATTCCTGCTTGGGTTAGTTTTCTAACTGAGATTATTTCAAGGGTTTTCCATCAGTTCTCTAGGTGAGTGCCTGGGAAACTTAGGCCAAAAAGTTCCCTGGACTAATTAGGCTGTTATTATGTCATCCTTCATCTGGTACAATAGATCTGCATGTCGCAGTGCCATGATTACAAAATAAGTCCATATCAAAGCTCAACGTCACTTTCGAGCAGAATGCGGAATGGGTCTATCGATACAAAAGCTATTGTGTGCGGTAGGTGCAAATTTAGGAGAGTAAGCCTACCCTATCTCGCACATACTAATTTTCAGGTGCACTTTTTTCAAAACTGGATTTAGATATCAACTTCAAATTTTTACCATGCTCAATTTGTACCTTCATTTATAATAAGAAGACGTTTTCTGAAATTTTAATTTGTTACCTAGATATAAATTTTATAAAAATATATTTTAATGAAATTACTATATTTTGAAATCCACACGAGTAACAAAAATCCCTTTTTATTTTTGTAGCTCTTTATTACGCTGTAGAAGTGTCATTTCATTATCTTTAATAGTGTGGGAGGAATATGCACTAGAAGGTATAAAAATACCGAACTGAGAAAATTGGCGTTTAAGTTTACAGTTGAACTCTTATCTTGTTAACACACATTTAGAACTTCCCTGGTCCAAATTTGTCAATTTTCTTATCCTCTCTGGTTTTCCTCTTGATTCTTCTCCCTGTTTTTACAGATTTTTCCATTTCCTCCACCAATCTCTCTGCTTTCTTGAAGTTTATTGTTATGTTGTAACCGGGTTCTATTAACAATTCATTGAAACCGCTAATTCTTCCTATGTGCCCGATGTTAAATGTTAAAACTGCATCAAATGCACAAAGTTTTCGTGTATCAAGACCAGCAAACTGTTTTTCGCACGAAAGTCCATAAAAAGCTATTGAACGATTCGTTGACATTCCGTGTTTTTCCATGTAGACATTTTTAGAAGGCCAGGATTAGACAGGATTCTATACATTGCTTTTATTGCCTCCATTACTGCTAATGGAAGTCCAGGATGTTTACAATTTGGTTCTTAAATTTACACCAGGTCTTGGGGCATAAGCTTGTTATGCGTTGTCATCAGCTGATAGCTCATGAAAATATGTGACCCAAACTGCAGGTCTCATGCTCTGAAGATCATGCACAATAGATCTTATTGCCATAATTTTGCAGTTTGCCAATCATGCTATCCGTTGCCCTTGCTAATCCTGACGTATCTAACACTTTCTTCCCAGCCACGTCTTTTTTTAGTTTACAGGACTAGATTTTGAACCTGGCCGATGCATTCTAGTTTCTGAATATATTGGTTTTCTGCACAAGGTTTACTTTCTACATTCTCATGAAACCTTTGCTGTCTCCATCTCCTAAATATTTCAACTGCATGACAGAGAGCACAGAAGGGGGCGTGGCTATTAATTGGCATCATTTTAGATATTAAATTTAGAGCATTAATATTCCAATTTAGAGTCCATCTTTCCTTATGGTATTTATAAGATATTATAAATGCAAAAACAATAAAAATCTCAATTTTGATATTTGAACCCAATTTCCCCAAGCTTAGCTTCCTTTAAAGATTGTGGTTATCTGTGCAACAAGAATGCAACCGTGCGCCGTTTATATCTGCAGTAGAAGCGCAAGTGTGCGACAATGCTACCAACGTAGCCTAAAACACTACATTGAACATATTTGAAATACACAAAAACTGTCTGTTTGTGCTTACTTTGTTATCATAGTTTCATTGTTTTGTGTATAGTTACTTGTAAAACGTAGAATATATTTTTTAACCCTGTATAAATACGTAAACACGCGATTCAAGGTCAACATCAAGGTTTACTTGTGCTGTCACCACTTTTATCTGTCATCATAACATATGAAATAACAGATTACACTACCACAGTAGCTTTAGACAATCGAAGATGAAAGGAAATGCGTGTATTAGTGCTCAAAATTGGCAAATTTCTGTAACACAAGGTTTTCCATAACACAATGAAAATAACAATTTACGTTAAAAATGCATGGAATCACTATACCAATAAATAAACTGAGGTACACAAGAAACTCATACATAAACAAACATATCAAATATTTTTATACTGAAAGTTAATCTACCCTTTTCTTAGATCGTTATTTTATCACGACCAAATCATAATTTGAGGATGAAGTTATGTATTATAACATTTTAAACTGGGCCCCCAAAGCGCTACATTTCTTTATTTTGGTAGTTTTAAAGTACAACATTAATGCTGTGTTAGTGCAGAAACAAATAACCGTTTGAGATGCTGTCTCGAGAGATGTTATGAAGAACATGTTCAACTGGCAGCGAGTGAAATTTTCGTGGTGCTATTTTGAGAAACCCAAGTTCTCTGCCGCACGTAATTCATTGGCCTCAAAGAAAGTCGAGCCATGCAGCTGGCAGGTTCATGAATGGGACAGGCTAATTGGTTGAATTTGGAGCTATTCTTACCAGCGTGCAGACTTCAGACATATATTCTGAAAATGCAAACACAATTTGCTGTAAAGCATCTGTGTACTAATTTTATTGGAAATTCCAATTCATTAGTGTTTGCTTTATGTCTTGTTCCATTCTTGTCTAACCACATTCTTCCAAGTGTTTGCCAAAGCAGTTCAATAAAATAGATATGGGAGCCTGCAAATGTAGCAATAATTGCAATATATAAATACAAGAAGAGCGTAGGTCTGGTCTTCTAGAATGTCATTTAGACACAAAATATACTTAAGGAAGTTACTTTTTCCTAATTTACATAACGTCCAGAAAGATTTCATATTACTTAAATATTGAGGCATTCAATTTAATTTAATGCAGTAATTGATTAAGCAATTAAAATTGGCTACGTTTATACCGGGCGAATCATCTAAACTGATATTAAGTTTAGACAGGAGTTCATGATTGCAGCCCATATACAGTGTTAATAATTATTAGAATCTGAATTTCTTGAACAAAATAAAACAATGCCTATTAACATAAAAAAATAAAACTACAGAAAATTACAATGTCAGGATTCTAGTACAAGTAGTTTACGAGCTATTGTAATATGAAAAAATCTCGATACCTACCATTATCTGATCAATATAATTGTTTAGTTACTAGTCTACGATGTTCGTATGTTCTTTTCTGTTTTTTTTTTTCTGAATATGCAAGAAAATGCACATTACATTTTGTACTTTGTACCATGTTTCAGCACTCTCTTAAGAAATACAAAAGTTAATAAACAAATTCTATGAATTCTGAAGAAGAAAAGAAAATTGACAATCACTGCTTGTGTTCAAGATAAAACTTCCAGTTATCATGTAAAGATTGCTGCACATGCTGTAGCATTTCAGCCGGAATTTCAAACAGGCAGCTGTAGTTTCATATCTCCTGGTGTAGTTGCTATGTGCTTGCAGACATTCTTTTAACTCCCCCTCCCCCCCAAAAATCTAAAGGAATCAAATCGTACAGCTCACCAACGAAAAAATCGGTGGAGCCAAACTGGAAGACGTCTTGCACTATGCGCTGGGCAACCGTACTGTTGGTACCACAGGCTCCTCCTAACCTGCAGTGGAAAGTCTTCTAACATCTGTGGAATTTCGTATGTTAAGATGTTAACAAACTTTTGTATGAAAAAAGGAAAATATTCCACACAAAGCATTTAAACTCCACAGGGATTGTTTACTGTCCAACAGTGCATGTTTCTGAGGTTGACTTGGCCGTGATTAGTGAATGTTGCTTCATCACCAAACATCATACATGACAAATCTGGTGCATCATGTCTTAACGTCCATGTACAACAGGATTCTCAAAATCATTTTTATGTAGCTGTTGATAAAAAGCTGTTGGAACTTATGACGGTAGAGAATGTGTAGTACAATGCTATTGCGATTGCACGGGAGCTAACCTGCGGATTTACAGCAACAGCAGCTAGAACATTAATTCCACCCTCTTCTTTAGTCACGTTTTCGAGTTACTCTTCCAGTTTCCAGTTTCATTGGTTAAAGAGGTTCACAAATAATTGTCCAGATGGTTGACGTCTATTGTGATATCCTTCAGGGTACATATTACAAGAAAGAGCAACAGATGAAATAAAGCATAAATAATCATCACAAAGTTATATTCTGTTTTCGTGAGTGTTTAAGATAGCTGGGATGCGGCCTACCTATCGATATATAATTTGAATTAAGATGTGGACAACGCTGTACTAAAATGTAGCTAAATGGATGAAAAATTCAATGAGGAAGGAAGTTAAACTCAGATTACACAAAGGTATCGAAACCAATGCTACTGTATAATAGTGAAACTTGAGCAACGAGAGAGAGAGAGAAAAAAAAAAAGACAGAACAAAATCGAAAGCTCAGATTTATGAGAAGGTTATTAGAGGTACCTCTAAGGGATAAACTGAGAAGTACAGACATAAGAATGGAACTGGATGTAAGAATAGTACGGTACAAGACACATTTCAAAAGAACTGGCAAGAGCATATCAATCGGATGTCCCCTGACAGACTATCACGTCAAGGTTTTCATTATAAACCAAATGGAAGACGGCCGAGAACTAGATGAAAAGATCAATTTAAATTTAGGCGCGTAACGGGATAACCCCGATCCTTGGTTAGGGCAGAAGAAGATTTTTAAGATCCCACATCATTAGCCAAGTTTTTAGAAATAAAATAAGGCTGATAAGAATAAATAAATGATGCAAATGATCTAGGGTTCATAGCCGCATAAGCGTACCTGACATTGGGAAGGAGAACTAGGGGAAAAAATTGTACTGGGCAACTTGACCTTGATCCAAAAATAACTCTAATCTGCGACCTCTGATTTGTTAGTTAATTCGGATCTAGATATCTTATATAAAATGAAATCATCTAAAACTACCACAGCGAATATTGCTGAAATAAAAGCTGCTATTAAGGCGCCGTTTAGGGTTCATCAATGCAGCACATACAAAGATTCTAATAATTATTAAAAAGTGTATTTATAATTCAAAGTTGCATTTTGGTCACATTAAACAACACTTTAAGAAAGAAAAAAAAACTACAGACCATTAAACTGTCTGTGGAGTTTTTTTTGCACGATTTTAAGTCAATGAGTTTAGGAGATATTGCCGTATGTAAGGTTTAGGCTATCAGAGAATACCCATAATCATTAGGCAAAAAGCCATACATTACCGTGGTTGTCAGTAGAAAGACAGTACATATATGTTTACATTATGTCTATAGTTAAGGTAAATTATAAAAATAAATTGCAGTTTATCCTGAGTGTCTGTCTGGATATCTCTCAGCACACACAAAGTTGGTCCTGGTGGTATAGTGGTAACCATACTTGCCTTCTAAACTCAAGATCGCGGGTTCAAACCCGGCCAGGATCGATGGATTTTTTTCGGGTGTAAAAATCATAAGTATGGTTTCCTTCGGAAGGGAAGTAAAGCCGTGGGTCCCATGTCGTACATTTACGGCACGAAAAAGAACCTCAAGTCTGAAAAAAAGAGATCTCTGAGCAAAATTTGTCGGCCTTTTCATGCCCGGAATTGAATGGGTGGCTGAATACCTGAGATGTTAAAGAGCGTCCTTAAATAAAACGAATAAAAAAAAATCTTTTCGCAGATATCTATAGTGGTAGTTTTAGGCTATTCACTCTGTAGATTACTTATCAAAACCACGAACTCAAAACAAATGAACAAACACGTGCATATAATTAGCCGGTTACTGAGAACTCAACGAATTCAGAAAGCGTTTTTTCTCAAGTTTTGCCCTAAGAGAGCACAAGGTTTCCATTTGTTTCCTTTAAAAATATACATATGAGATAAGTTTTTAATAGTGATTAACTACAGTTTTTACACAAAGGTATCACAGGCGGCTGATATATCTCTGATAGCATGATACACTGGGAAAGGAATCTTGGGAAGGAAGCGTTTCAGGCCAGTATTTCAGGGGCATTTGTTTGTGGACCCCTGAAGCCAGGGAAGGACTTGAGAATCATCCTGTGCTTATGGAGAAGTGATCAATGTGAATGATGAAGAGCGCAGCGAAAGGCCGACTAAAGCGATTTAAATGTCGTTTTTTAAGTATTCAGTATAGTTGAGAAAGATTGTTGTGTGACGACTGATGAAATTCATGAAATCCTGTTTCCTGTAATTGAAATTGGACGCTTATTCATTGAAACATATTGTCAAACCAACTTCAATATTGAAAACCCTGCGTGAGATGTTTGCCACGTTTGCTTACTGATGTCATAAGCAACAACATTTAAAATCAGTCATTTTTTAATTGAAAACTAAGCAGGGAGTAAACAACTCATTAAAGTCTTGTTAGTGATGAAAGCTGGATATCGAGATATGGTAAGACGCCTAGTGAAAGAGGTAGCAAAAAGTCAAGGTTACGCATTATGCAACGAAATTTAGGAGATAGAATTTTAGGACTTGGGTGAACTATATGCCTCAATGTAAAATTAGATCTTGGAGTAACTCCGAGATGCAAACGTCAGACTTTTGATTCGCAAAGTCTTGCTACTGTGTGAAAACGTTCTCCCGTATTCACTTCAACGTACCCAAGATGCTCAAAAAGTACAAGTGAGAGATTTTTAGCCATCCCCTGTATTACAAGATGTTCGCCTTAAGTTCAAGGTCAAGCAATGAAATTGTTGATGATGTTGATTAAATGAAATTCTAAGTGATTTTTGGACAAAGAAGGCACTAAGTGGAAAGGTAATATAGATATTCTGGAGTGCATATAAAATATTAAAAAAAACCCTATAATATAGATATATGAAATGTTGTCAGGAATTAGGTGATCAAAATAAAGAACTAAAAGTCAGGCATTAAACTGGGAATATTATAAGTAATATATGGTTTTAAAAACCTAAATGGCATCGGGAGTAAACAATATTCAATAAATTCAACGACTGCCCCCCCCCAAATAATAAACTTCATGTCCTGTTATTAATAAATGACACAGTACGTTGCTCAGTGCTTCGTTTATCCCTCCTTAGCCTTCCTTTCTCACTTCTATTAAGCCTTCGAACTTCGAGCGACTGTGTAGGCTTGCCATATATCTTTTCTGAGCATTTTTAAAGTAAGTGAAGTTCCATTGGAAACATTGCTTATGCACCAAATATTTTAAAAACTTTTGTTTTGTGAAATTCGAGCAGGATGAAGTCCATAACCTATGCGTGAAAAATTAAATTGCAATCGCTAATAGCTTAACAATTTGTTGGATGAAAAAAAAAAATTATTCACCAAACACGATACATATACTTATTCTCCAAGTAATTCCTGGAGGTTGAGCGGAATGTTCTTCGAAGAGGTGGATCAAGGATAAGGAACCCTTCAGGAAGCTCAAGAACACGCCTAAAATATCGAATTCGTGATTTAACTCGGTACCATATGTCGCTAATGTGAAATATAGCATCTGGATAACTACTGTTATTTCGTAAGTAATATTAAATGGCATATCTATTAATATATAAGTGGAACATCACTTCATCCAAATATTTTATGGCAGCCTTCCAGAAGTATGAAAAGCATTTCCTGTTCGTGTACCTATTTTGTGGGTGTTAGCTTAATATTTTCTTCTGACATATTCTAATATTGACATGTCAGTAACCTAAGCTGATGCATACTAATTCATGCAGTTTTTTATGTAACTAATAATGATTTTACGCCTTTAAATAAAGCGCTCGAAAGTATTTTTAATATGATATTAAATTATAAATATATACTTTTTAATTGCTGTATATTTTCTTTTTTCATAAAGGTAGCATATTTAGCATTTTTAAAAAGTTGGAGATTATTAAATATTTATGGCATTTACATTGATATTAAAACTAATCATAAATGTCTGCTGAAGCTCTAACTGCATATCACTTACAAACTTCAATGTACGAGGTGTGTTCAAAAAATTCCGGAACTTTGTCCACAACATTTTTCTACGCTTATCTTTTACTTATTGCGCATGGTTTCCTTCGAAATACTCTTGTCCACAATTGATACACCGCTTCCAACGCCGTTTCCACTTTCATAAGCAGTCTTAGTACACCTTTTTCTGGACCGCGCGAAGCGCCGTCTGCGAATTTTCTTTTGTCTCGTCTATCGTTGTAAATATTCGTCCTTTCAACTGGGTTTTCAACTTTGGAAATAAAAAAATAATTCCGCAGGGTCCAGGTCTGGATAGTACGGAGGGTGAGACAGCACAGTGATTTCGTTTTGGTGCAATAGTCACGCACCAACATGGATGAATGTGCGGGTACATTATCGTGATGCAATGTCTCACCACATTTCAGGCGGTTTCTTTCTAACATTTTCTCGCAGGAGTCGCAACACGTCCCGATAGTACCAACGGTTAACAGCTTGTCCCTGTAACACGAATTCATAATGAACTAATCCTTCGGAGTCAAAGAAAACTACCTGTTTGACTTTCACATTTGAGCTAACCTGACGAGCTTTTTTGGTCTTGGAGAACCTTTCCCGACCCATTATGAAGATTGAACCTTGGTCATAACCGTAGACCCACATCTCATAACCAGTTATGATTCTCTTAAGGAACATCTCATTTTCATTTGCACGATCCAAAAGCTCTTCACAAATTGCGAGGCGATGGTCTTTCTGGTCGACTCATGAGCCGTGGGGCGAACTTGGCGGCAACACGATGCATTCCAAGATGCTGTGTCAGGATTTCATGACATGATCCAACTGAAATGTTACATTCTTCTGCAATCTCTCGGACAGTCAGTCTTCGATTGGCACGCACAATTTCGTTGACGTTCCTGACATAAGCGTCGTTGGTTGACGTCGAAGGGCATCCTGAACGATGTCATCTTTAACCTCCGTTCGGCCATTTTTAAACCGCGTGAACCATTCGTAACACCGAGTACGGCTTAAATAATAATCACCGTTGGCTTCCTGCATCATTTGGCGTGTCTCTGTAAAAGTTTTCTTGAGTTTTACGCAAAATCTAATGCAGACGCGTTGCTCCTCTAACTCTGCCATCTCAAAATTCGCAAACTGTGCGACACAACGTTCTACTCAATTACACCACTGAACAATAACTAACAGACATACAATAATGAAACTTCCGGCAGATGCACATTAAACACAGGCGTGTGCAGAGATGCCAATCGCATTTTGCTCCAACACTCCATTGGCGCGAAATTACGAATGTTCCGGAATTTTTTGAACAGAACTCGTATGCAAACCTAACGTCTATACGTTTATACTGCCTTAGTTTTGATGGACCTACATTAATCATCTCAATCTTTTATTTACCAACCCTATGAAAAGTCAGAATTGCGGGTTTGGCAGTAAACATTTTTTTTCATTTTATGCCTTAAATATTTCAAAGAACCATTGCAAAATACTTAGTATTTTTGTAAACTATACTTTTTTTTAGATATAAACTAAAATACTTTTACAATTTCTAAAATTGTAGTTTAAAAGAACCAAGTTGATCAGATGCGCATATTACAATTAATGTGTTGAAAAATCGGAAGACTAGCGATAATGCTAGGGACTTGCATTCAGGAGGGCCCGGCCATCCTGACCTTGGGCGTTTTCGTTCCTAGTTACTTAAGCATGTGCTATGTTGGATATTTATTTTACACGAATTTCTGTTTATAATTCCCTTTCATTTCATTTCTTTGTTCATAGTTTCAGGGTTGCAAAGCTATGTGACATAGATTGCCGGTGAGCGGCTTGCAGTGGAGGAATTTGTTCGTTGGAAAAATTGCCCTGGTGTATGATATGGCAGCAGCTCTTACGAGGGATTGGAGCTCTTTAGAGGGAGGATGTGCTGGTGTCGTAACAGATCGACAAAAGAAAAGGAAACTTGGAATATTAGGAGGTCTCACCTGCATCCTGCCCCATAAACCTAGCCGCTAATCATATCTCTCAGCTCATCCTTTCCTCCGGAGGTTCAGTAAATTGCAAAAAGCCCTTGTGGGGCTTTCGTGCCTGATAGCCTCCTCTGTATCACGTAATTCAGTTCATGTTTGATTATTATTTTATGTAATTGAATTTATTAGTTAAATGATTTTATACTCCTGATAGTATATACTTATCAGGAAAATATTGCACAATATAACGCTTCAGAATCTATAAATATTCCAAAAGAAGTATGCATAATTTTTAACTAATTGAAAAAGAAATAAAGCTTGAGAATATTTATAAATTAGTTTGAGGTTAATATATGCATTAGTATACAAACGTGTAGAACAGAATTCCAGCAGCGAAGGCAAACTTTTCATTCCCGGTTCATAGTTTAAATATTTGAGAAAACAAATAGAATATAGATTAACTAACTAAAATCTAACTTATAGAATAAGAGAAAAATACAAGATATGTCTACAGAATTTGCGCACATTTAAAGTATTTAAACACATTTAAATTAAGTCGTAAACTTTGTTTGTAATTGATTTATTTTCAGTTGCGTTAAGGAAGACAGAAGCAGACTTTAAAAATAAATCTCAGGCTTTGTAGGATGCGGAAGGACAGGAAGATACTTGAACCTTGGTACGTACCAGCTACAGATTGGAAATGAAAAAATGAATGCTGTTATTTCACATACAAATGTTCTCTTCTCTAAGTTTATTGCTTCTATATTTACATGAACATCTTTGTCTAAAATTGAAAATAAAATGCACACACAAAATATACATATCACATTTGATCAACATGTTATTATTTTTCTAGTGTAATCTCCTGATGCTAATGTCTTTTAACACATAACAAATTAAGGTGATTTCAGAAGCACACAAAAATGCTGTGCAAATGAAAACCTCTGGCTCTGACTACCACCCAAAGCACTTGGAGAATGTCTGAAGAGTAAACTACTATTAAAGGAGTTGAGGGGGGGGGGTACACTGTCTCGTTTTTACCGATGGCAGTTATTTTACACGAAATGTTCAAACAGAAAACGTTTTCAACAAATGATCAAGGAGATAAGTACATTATACAAGAACCTAATGCAAATATTTTGAGCTCTTTTTGTATTTTCAAGTGTTCATCGCCACATGCCGACTGCTATTAAGTTTTTGAGGTGATTATAATATATAGTTAATAATAACAACAAACGACGGTTATCTTTTAAGTTTTTACAAAAACTAAGAAAGAAAAAAAAATTTTTGGAACAACTAGTTTATTGCTTTTCAAAATATTTGTCTTTAAGATTTACACTTTTGCAAGTGTTAAAACCAATTCTTGAGACATTTTTCCACTCTGAAGTTGGTATTCCAAAAGCATGGTTTTTAAAGGCTTCAACAGCTTGTTGTGTGATGACAATCGTTGTCTACGCATTTTTTGTTTAACATTGGAAAATAAAAATAAGTCGTAAGGCGATAAATCAGCTGAATACGGACAACGAGACATTACTTCCATATTTTCCTCTTTCAAATAATCAATTGCTTGACGTGTAGTGTGAGAGGTGGCATTGTCATGATGAAGAATGATGCGAGGCTGTTTTCGGTTGTTTTTCCTGACTTTTGGCAAACAAATTGTTATGTACCATTCTTCAGTCCTCTAAAGGTATGGCTGCGAAATGTTCAGTACAACCGAAGAAACAAACGATGCTTTTCTTGGAAGTGCTTCGTGAACTGATTCGGTTCTCTTGAAACACCCAAACAGTGTATTGTTGCTTAGTTTCCGGTTCATATGAATATATGCAAGTTTCGTCACCTATTAAGATGTTGCATACGGATTTCGCAGTTCCTTAGTGGACTTTTTTGAGCATTTCATTAAAACAGTTAATATGAGGTTTTTTTTTTTTTTTTTTTTTTTTTTTTTTTTTTTTTTTTTTTTTTTTTTTTTTTTTTAAAGCTTCGATCAAATTTTGCGGAATCCAACGGGAATAGGTCTTTTTCACTGCTAAATGTACAAGCAAAACGAATGTACTGCAGTCTTCGACATACTTAAGTATATCTATATCTCATTGTAAGTCACTGCCGATCTCCTTCAATCACAGGATTGTGCACAGCATTGATGTTATTTGGAATGACAACCGATTTTGGTCGACCTTCATCACTGACGAGGCACGACCACGACGAAATTCTGCAAACCGGGTGTAAAGTCTTTTCTAAAGTTTCTTTATTCCAAAAGTTAAATGAAGCAATTCTATGCATTGCTGTTGAGTTAGGCCTTTACTAAAATCTTGAAAAAGGACCCAACGAAAAATTTCACGCGTAATTTCCATTTTGTCGCAAAAATGGTTTGTTTAAAAGCGCTCTTTAAACAAACTATTAGTCAATGCCTAAGCTGCAACCGTTTTCCAATAATAAATGTCAGTTGTTTCGAAAATAGTAGCGACATATCTCAATAGCGCCATTTAGTGGTCGTTTGTAAGAACTTAAAAGATAACCCTCGTAATCTTAAGAGAGACTCAAAGGAGCTGAAGAGATGGCTAGCGACGTATGGGGAGACAGGACTTTATCTGCCAAGTAAATATTACAGACAGCATGTGTATCATCATCTATTCAAATACTTAAGAGTCGGTCGATCTCTTTGCGTTAATAAAAGCAGAACATTAATAGTGAACAGTTGGACGTTATCAACACATTCCTCTGACTAGCCGTCTCTCCAGCTCCTAGCAGTAACTTTAGATGCTGACGGGTTCCATTTGTACAACCGAATGCTCATTTCTTCGTCTCAAAGATGAAGGGAAGGTTAAACTAACGGTCCGCGGTTTAAAAAGAACTTATTATGGCGAAATTCTAAAAATGAAGGCAATAACACGGAAAAGGCTCTTTCGTGCAGTTCCCGTTGCTATAAAGATAGTCTTTTGGTGCGTATGTAAGTTAGATTCTGAGAAATACATGATTTATTGAAAGAAAACAATGTTTAGAAGCTAAACTTTTAATATAAACTTTAAGACACTATTTACAGTGCGGAAGGAAATTCGTTCCGCAATGAAGTGCTAGTAACAACAGTTACGCTGCTAGCACGAACTTCTGCCTGCCCTTCACATACCGTTAGCTAGATGCAGAGCTATTTTCTTCCGTATTGTATGATGGAAATGTTTATTTTTTCAAATCTGAAAATATTCCAAAATAATGGAGCGGGTAGTTTTCTACATAGTAATGAAAGTTATTACATTTTATTTTACAACTCTGATGTGGATTCCCTCCATTGTATGTACCAATAGCAGTTTATATGATCCCAGGAATAAATTATAGATCCTAAAAGCATTGTATGACTGTTTTTTCGCTTTTAAACAACTTAAATATCAGATATTAGCTAGAGTCTAAGCCTTTTGTAATTAACGCATGCTTGTTTCTGTATTAATGTGAACTAAAAGCATTTAATTTATTGTTATGGACCACAATTAAATCAGAATATGACAATTTGGATAGATAATGTCTGAAACGTACTTTGCCATAAAATGACCCTAAAACTCTAAAATGCGGAAATTAACCACTGAGATATAAATAACGTTTCTCTTTTATCATTTTTATAACATTAAAATTTTGTGTAAAAACATTAGAAGCTATGTCATCCTCAGAAAGCCCCCCTCCCTCCAGAAAGTAACGCTTCAGAATTTATTTGCAATGTATTAAGAAAAAAATCCTAAAATCAGGTAGGCCAATGACTCTCAATATGAATGTGTTTCTTTCGATGTTTTACAGATGTGACATTTCTCTATTATAAAGTGGAAATTTAGTTAATTTCGTTAATTTTATTATGCTCTCGATCGAATTACATCTAAACAAAGGACAAGTAAACGTGTAGAAAGAAATATCTTTTATGTGCGATACATAATACCAAGGGTTACACCAAACTGCTCTATAAAATAGTGTAAACGATTTTAATAACTTTTAGATTTAGTTTTTATCATGGCATTGCATTTTAGACATTATGCAATTTATCCGTCAACAAATTATAATTTAAGAGTCAGGCTAATAATAGACAACTTAGAAAGATTATGGACGTTGCGTTTTGTTTGCTTAAGTTTGCAATGTTACTTTGGCATAAAAGTAACACCTGCTACTTCTTTAATTTCAGACCTGGCGCCATATGATGCAAGTGTTCTGGGTAGCCGCTAGATGTGTTTATTTTCACTAATGCATAACACAAATGTAACACAAGATCAGTTCATGTTTTCACCCCCATTGGGTAAACCTCATATCAACCGAGAAGAAACCCTAAAAAGGAGCCAACCCTTAAACTTTACCTTCTATGAACCACAGCATAATAAGCACCCATATCGTTCATCCTAGGCATGCACCGGCATCAACGTGAAAGCCTCGGAAAGTCGGCCAGCACAGCGACGGAACAGAAGTTGACTTGCTGCGCCAATATTGTGACATGTTATGAAAAGCGGCTGTGATTGCCACCATCAGTGAGTTGGGTTACAGAATACTTTGTGCCCGATGGCTTACGTAAAGAGGACCGGAAAGGAACTTTTGGACCTTTTGAAACGTTACCAAGCAGGTTCCTACGGAAGGGAAGTAAAGTCGCGGGTCCCGTGTCGTAGATTTACGTATGTAACAGAACCTCAAACCTGAAAGAAGAGACCTCTGAGCAAAATTTGTTTGCCGTTTCACGCCCTGAATGGAATGGGGACGCTGATGACCTAGATGTTAAAGAGCGTCCGTAAATAAACCAAACCTATCATTCCAAATGTAAATGTTAGTCATTATAGATTTCGTGGGCACATTATAGTCACGATTAATTAAGAGAAACAAAAGTTTAAAGCTTAGATCATACGGTTCAACCCGACATACAAAAATAGTATTCTGATTCTCTATGACAATGCCAGATCTCATTACTTGCTTGTGCACAAGTAAAGTAATTGTAAGGCAGCAATTGAGAGGTTTCTTTTAATGGTGTTTAACGCCCGTTTTCACTAGAGGCACCACAGTCGGTGAACACTGATGATACATGAAATGAAATGATATATTGGGAAAGGATTTATTTTTTTTAAGGAAGGAAGAGTTCCAGGCCTAAGTTTAGGGTACCTTCCCGCCAGTTATGAGGACTGAGGAAAAACTGGAAAAAACCTCAGTCAGGGAGGACGGTCCTGGCGGGATTCAAACCCCAAACCTACTGCTCACGAGTCCGCGCCTTAACGACCTCGGCCACCCGTGGCGGTGCAATTGAGCGTAACTGGCACCTTCAGATCGTGGCATATTTGCCTCTTTTACGCCTCCTGTTGGTTGAAATTGTTTGTGATTATCTCAGGAACTAGCATATAGTTAGATAAAAATAAGGGGATATTTATAAACATACTGTAATATTATTGTACAAGTCATAAGAATGAACAATTTAATGAATATATAAGTTTTTTATGAGGGAAAAATAGTAGACATTCTTTTTGTAGCCATGTACAAACATTTGGTGTTTTTAAATGTATGCTACAACAGAGAAATTTACCTACAGAATGCATTTGAGTGACTTAGAATATTCCTAGAAATAAGTGTTTTACTACAGCATGTGAAACTAAAAGTTATAAAAATATTTTATTCTCTTAGTTTTGGTCACAATTAGTGCACTTTTATGGCTAAGTATTTACTTGTTTATTTTTAAAATAACAGTGATGTTATTAATAGAAATAGTATTCTGATAATGGAGATTAACAAATATTGGCACTTCCTTGCAATGGTTCAGGTACTCTCCTCTTAACTGGCAACCTGGGTTTCATTCCCAATAGAAACTGACTTTTTGATGACTTTAGGTGCTTATGGAAGCAATATATTTTTTAGTTATTATTAGTTTAATGCATTGTCTCAAAGAATAGTAAATTACAGCCTTTGTGAATTATGAATTTACTTCCCATTGACGGCTTTTTTATTTCTTTTTACTAGACTCCAGAAAAGTATTGCTAAAGGTCATTACTATGTCCTCAGGATACGCCTGCCGCACAGTATAAGGTGGCTTGAAATTACGTTCGTCCTGTTTTTTCATAATGCCAAAACAGAAATCAAATTAGACTGATATATTTCAAAATTATGGGGCGGACTTATTTTTTTGGTTGACAATGAAATATTCTTTAAATTTTACAGATGGAAATGCGAAGAACTTTGTGTGTAACATCAGAAAGTTCGCTTGATTAGAAAACGGCTATCGAGCAGGGTGGCTCATGCAGTAACGCTTGGAACTCGCATTGGGGAGGTTCAAACTCCTTAGGGCCGTCACCCTGACCTTGAATTTTCTCATGATTTCCCTTGTTTGCGAATGCGGGATGGATCTTTACTTTCCACAAAATTTCCGCTCTCCCATTTCATTTCCTTTTGTGATTCTGTTACAGGCTCGAGGCGTGTTGGTGCGGCGTGACAGTGGCTTGTGCTTTGGAAAAATTTCTGCTCCGGGATCTAGCGGACCTTCTGAGAGACTCGAACTTGCTGGAGAGATGCACACCCGGACGGGGTGTCCTATCTAGAAACATGTTAGGGTCCCGTCTATGTCCATGGGTCATTGCCATGTTGCGTCTCCTTGATTTAATTCCTTCCTCCCGGACGGCCCGTCGTTACGAATATG
Source organism: Metallyticus violacea (assembly GCA_030762175.1). Taxonomy (NCBI): domain Eukaryota; kingdom Metazoa; phylum Arthropoda; class Insecta; order Mantodea; family Metallyticidae; genus Metallyticus; species Metallyticus violacea. The sequence continues at coordinate 61,233,546 of CM060834.1, forward strand.
CTTTGATCATCCTATGTTAAGACAACTGTTAACTGTCTGTTACGGATACAGTAACTTACATTGTGAAATAAGCAAAGTTCCCTAGGAAACAGTACCCCAGAATGATACACTTAATATGTGACTGATGAGAAAGTGACCGCACAATTTCCAGACCTCGACATAAGCTAATATTAAAAAAAAAAAAAAAACTATTTCTTAAGACATTACATAGTTCTTAAGAATTCAAACAAGGTTCTAGAGTACTTTTTTCTCCGTTTATACGAACCCATAAATTAGCAGGAATGCTCATTTTTCCATTTGTGAATAATTTCTTATCAACAGGGCATACTACTATCAAACTTTCCCTAAAACTGTGTGCTGTGTGACAAACATACTTTGCAGATCTGTTTATAAACACATACACAGTACATCACATTGCTTAATTTAAGAAAGACTTTTTACATAATATACTTATTAAGCTCACCTTTTTTTAATGAATTCTTAGTGGCTGTTCTCAAATTAGTGTAGCTATTTGCTTATTAACCAGACTTTCTAATTTAAGTTACATTTTCCCAGACACAGCAATGAAGTTTCTGTGCCTTTAATGATTTATTTCTTTAATTAAGTTTTAAAAATGATTGAAATGTATTTAAAATTGTAATCTTGCAAATAAAATTATTTAGTAAAGTACAAAATATATCATTGATAATTTTTATAATTTACTGACATGTGATAGCTTTAATATTTTGTCCCTTGGCGTTTAGACTTAACTTGAGCATCTTTTCAATAGAGCATTACATTTTTAATAACTCTAAGTGCGCCTTATCACGAAAATACAAAAAAAAAAAACATATTTTAGTCATTAGAAATATTTTTATGACACTTATTCATATTCTGATGACCGATTTGAGAACCAGTGTACCAGAAAAGGAATGCAGGATAATTGGAGTGAAAAATGAGAGTGCAGAGGAAAATAACGGTGCAACAGACTTTGTATAAATGTCACGGTTCTGTTGCTTTTATGAGATTCATTTGGGTTTAAACCAAATTGCATTTGTCCCTACAAGTGTTTCTAGTCTATAAACATTGGTTACCACTTAGCTGTCTTCTATTTGCAACACATTATGGTGTTCTGCTAATTGCTATAAGCCTGAAATAAACAATATCGATGATGAAATCTTTGGTGTCTCTTTGGTATACATGTTGCATTTTACTTTTTGTGCTGGCATCATTGCCACAGGAAATATGCAACAGAAATAACAAATACGAGTTATATGTTATAACAATATTTTACCATCATTTCATGTTATTAAAATAAAGTATGCTTTATTTAAGTTTGAATGTTGTGCCTGAATTTAAAATAGTTTTCTTCTTTATTAAAAATAGCCAATATGTAATCAGGTTTCAGGCACGGGCATGACAGGAAATCTTCAAAAATTTGACCAGCCACAATAAAGTTCATGTTTGCTCTGACAGCTTTTGTTTTCACGTTAATTGATACACAGAAGAAAGAAAATACCCACAGGAACTGTCAAAATTTTTTGTGCTGGACTTAAAGTGGTAGTTTTGGAAATTATATGACATTAAAACAAATAACTGAAGAATTTATGCAACAAGCATATATTTAATAAACATATTAAAGAAATATATAGCTCCCCAAAATAAAACCAGCCTATTCATCTATATTTAGTTATAAATATATTAATTATTATTACGTTAATTTTACCAATAAAAATGTATATTTATTACCATAAATGAGCGCAAATAATTCGATTATCCATTATCATGTACCCTGTACCATGGAACAACGCTGAACGATGTGTTTATTAATTTTAGATATATGTCTTTCTTTTTATTATGAGCCCTGTTAGGGATGCTAGAAGATGAAACTACAGTCATACCAACTGTTGAAAATAGTCCTGTTTCGGATGAAATTGTCATACACCAAAGAAAAACAAAATTATTAATTTAGTCGCAAGTACCTAGTAACACATTTTATTGTAAATTACTATAATGACTTTATTCCTTTTCACTTTCAAATTCAAAATGTTGCGCAGTAATTGGGAGCGATCATTTTTGTTCTTAGAAGCAAAAGGATAAAGTTATTCCAGTATTTTATTTACCGTTTGTTATCGGCGGGAAAGTCTTAGAAATTTATTTATTTACATTCATATGTCTTATTAAAATTGTGAGAATGTCAACCAATATATCTCCATTTTTGCATTTTGCTTTGTAACAATAATTTCTATCTTTCGATGTGCATGTTTTGAATTCTGGATCCTTCTCCCATACTTCTCTGTATTTCTGTAGTCTATTCTTTGCATTCAACTCAGCAGTAGCATTCTTTTTTTCTTTGGAATTGAGCCCTTCGCTGTTACTCTCACATTCCTTATCTTAAAATATATAAACAAACATTCCACCAAGAAAATGTCCGTCACGCAGGAGCTGTGTAAAGTAAACGAATTCCTCAACAAGTAGGGTAACTTAAAAAAAGTAATATAAAATCCAACTTATAGCCTTATTAATTAATGAAATGTAATAAATTACGGCATTACTGTGTGGTATTAGAGGAACAAGATTAGAATTCCAGCAATCTATAAATGCAATAGAGAAACCACATTTTTAGAATTATTATTATTATTATTATTATTATTATTATTATTATTATTATTATTGAGATTCAAAAATTAATCGTCACTATTAATTAAATAAAATATATCTCCTCTGACAGACAAAGATATTTAAATATGATCATGTTTATGAAATGAACCGTTGATATCTTTGCATTCACTAAAATAGAGAAAAATAACAGAAAGTTTCGACTTACATTGTGCATTTAAAAAAAGAGGTTCATATGCTTCATTAAAAACTTGTTACTATTTAAAAATAATTACAATGTATTAAGTAGATAAATACATGCAACAATAAACAATCAAAAGTTTCATCAATTTTCATTGGCTTTGAAATTTAATTTAATGTTATTGTAGTAAAAATATGTAACGCAGACGTATTCTGAATGTTATTAAAGAGCTTTTTTACACACAAACATACTTCTCAAATATATATTAGATTAATATTTCACATTTACTATCTTCTCGACGATGCTTTTGCAAAATATAAAACCTATGCATTGTTATACTACATTTTATATGTTGAATTACTTTCTTATTTTATTTTAAAACAAAATGGAGAAAGTCAATGCAACAGCGTACTTTAAATTTGGGTGTTCAAGTATGACCCTACTCCTAACGGCCAGTTTCCTTCATTTTTAGAAACTATTTTCCTTATTTTATTTAAATTATATATATATATATATATATATATATATATATATATATATGGAATTTTGTTGTGAAGAAACATATATTAGTGCCGCTAGAGCATTTTTTAATTTTAGGTTTCAGGTAACCCCACTCCTAATAGTTGTATTTCACTGATTTTTAGAAACTATTTTTATTATTTGATGTAAATGCTATATACCGAGTTTTGTTGTGAAAAAATAAATATTAGTGTTGCTACAGGGATTTTTAAATTTTGGGATTCAGGTAAATCCTCCATTATAGTGGCCCGATTTCTCTGATTTTCAGAAACAATTTTATAATTTTATATAAATAGTATATACAGAGTTTCGTTGCGAAAAATATATATTAATACCACTAGAGCGATTTTTAAATTTTGGATTTCTGTTAAACCCCCTACATAATTGTGCGATTTCAATGATTTTTATAAACTATTCTTAATTTATTTCAATAGTATATACTGAGTTTCCTTTAAACTTTTTTGAATCGTGTCCGCTAGACCGATTTTTAAGTTTCGCTTTAACCCCCCCCCCTCGTTTTTCAGGTACATCCTTACTTCTAATGACCCGATTACCCTGCTTTTGGAAACAAATTGTATACATTTATTTTAAAGAAATATACTGAGTTTCGTTGAGAATAAACAAAAATTGCAATCGCTAGAGCGAGATTTTTTAAAAAAATTCGCTTTAGATTACTCCCCACCCCACCCCTGGCCCATTTTTGCTGGTTAACGAATTCGACGGATCTTTTGTTAATTGACGGCTATATGAAGAGTTTCATTGAGAAAAAAAAATACAAGAATTCAGAGAGCTTGATCGTTAAATATATACACATTTTTTTCATTCTCATTTTCGGTGCCTAGCAGATAGGATCCAAGGAACTAGGAAACAAGTAAAATAGCTGGTGTCCTTAATCGGGCGTAATATACAACGATACTATTAAAAAAGAGGCAATTAAAAAACGATCCCTCCAGTTCACTTTAGGTGGAACCCCACCCCCATGTTTCCATTTTTGCTGGTTAACGAACTCTAGTTATATGCCGAGTTTCTTGAGGAAAAAAAAATTGAGACCGCTAGATAGTTAACATATATACATACAGTCAACTATTAGTCTGTTGAGCATGTATTACATTCAGCTTTTCAAGCTTTTTAGCGACTTCCGAAGGAAAGTATTATATTGTGTTTTTACCTATGAAACGATTTTTGAAAAATTTCTTCAAATATCTTTTAGTAAGGAAAATGAAGAAACACAGCCATCAGTAAATCTCCTTAATGAATGCATGAGGAGCAACACTGTTTCAATAAAAGTTTACACGGCGATTTTATTATCTGCTCTATTTCTTTGGGGGTGTTTGAAAGACTCCAGAAAAGTTTTCCAAATATATATATATATATATATATATATATATATATATGAAACTAAACACTGCATGAAAGATAAGGTGGCCCTTTACTCTTAGGTGTACAGTCTTAAAGTAAATGATCGTGTATAGCTGCCACATATTATTTTGGAATATAACTTGTTCATCAATATAACGAAGGGGTTTTCGGTGACAATAGTTATTTATGTAACTAGTATATAATCTTCGTAATTGTTACACGAGTGTCCAGAATGAAGATTATACTCATGTTGCATGCACTTTTAGCATTTAAATATCTTAAAAAAAGCATTAAAATCTGCCAAGTGTGATATTGTGATACATTATATGGCATGGTTTCTACGACGATTTGGTTTTCTTTTGAATTATGTTTGGTATTGAAAATATGGATATCATTCCAGGCGAAATTATAAAAGGTAGTTGAGAGCTTGTTAATTTCTCAAAAATCTAAAAGTGTATACGAAAAGGAATATGACAAATTCTGTACATGGAGAAAATAGAAACATATTATTTCAACTTATAAAAAATCTTGTTGGCATATTTTAGAGTTGGGAAATATTAACGTTTATTGATTAGTATAGTATATATAGTAAGTAATTTAAAATATTGATTCTTAGATATCAGTAGTGGCTCAGGAACAATATTTTCTAATGTAACTGTTTGTACTTTTAATATTTACAAAGGAAAGTGTCATGGATGTAAAATCAATGTAGTAAGGTTAAGGAAGTTTTCTGTTAGTATAATAGAGATTGCTAATGGTTCAAGATTAACCTTTTGGAATGAAGGATATTGCGATGTGATTAATTAATTGTAAAGTTAATTAATGATTAATAGCTTACATTGTTGCTGTAGTTTCAAAACATTTATTTAATGAATAGATTCTCATGGTTGAATGTTGGTATGCTTGTTAGAGGGGAGATTTTAGCTATTTCTTACAGGTACGTTGTTTGAAATTGTGTCCTGAAGGCGGCGATGACTTCAAGAAATACTAGTTACTAGGTAACCTTTACTGGCACCAGTGATAGAAGTAGGCTACGATTTATAGCGTCATAAGAAGTGTACTTTTATGCTAGGATTGCATAAAAATAATTATGCAGTATGCAAGCGTGATCGCAAAGATTCTGTATGGTTTTAATTTGAGAAGTTTTGCAGTTGATCGCACAGAGCTCATTGATATTTCTAATTGTTGTGACATGCCCAAGAGACTAATCTTGGGCCTATCTCGCCTAATTTTTCATTTGTAAGAACATGGCTTTTATCACAATTATTTATCGTCATTGAAAGAAGCCGTGGTGTAGATTTTCTCTATGAGGCTGTTTTACTTTGGCTGGACTATCAGGAAATTTGTTTTAATACACTGGGCCTTTCATGATTTTGTCGTCCGTTTCGCCGGCAGTTAGAGGGGTAACTACGAGCATAATTAATTCTAATTCTCACAATAACAATGAAAATAAGCATGACCCTTTTAACAGGAGATATTGGAAATATTGTCCTGCTTTATCCATGTAATCTTTTTAGAAAACTATCGTTAATGTTCCAAAATTGAGTCAATTTATTGTCTGATTTTTTCTTTCATTTCTTCTAATGTGAGGGCGTTGTTCAATGTACTTTATTCTTCATAAAATAAAAATTATTATTATTATTATTATTATTATTATCATCATCATCAATATGTCACTACTGTGCCAATTCTGCATTTATAATGAACCATAGACATGTGCACCACACAGGAGAAAGTTAGTACTTCTACATTTGTGACATTCCTTCCTGCAAATCTGGTTTTTAGCAGGTAATCCACCCGCCGTTGATAACGTTTAGGGTTTTGGAATGTGTGCTTGCTTTGGTGGTTAAATGAACACAATACGGTTGGCGCGTGGCCAGTGCTGCCACCCAAAATTGCTTCCGTAGCGAACCTCGGCTACACAATGACTGTGGAGCGACTTTTCGATGACCCTTTAGTATTCTCTACTACTCTGAATACTTTATTGCGCGACATACACCGACCTTCTTGTTACGAGGGAGGGTTTCGTGTATAAAATTGGGGTTTTCTCAAATTCATTACCTGTTATTTTTCGTTGAAACATGACTACGTAAATAGAACGATGTTTCATTATTAGAGTATTAAGCGTGGATTAATTCTGTATCACAAACTCCCCGTAATACCAAATTACAGAAATTTATACGATGATCGGCATCACTTGCCTGAAATTCCTGCACAACAGTGATGTTGTATGCTTTAAAATTCAAATTGATTCAATTTAGGAAGATGAACTGATGCGCACGAATGACAATTTTCTCAAACATGCCAGATGTATGTAGTAGGACAATATCCAATCTCCTGTCATAAGGCACTTGCTTATTTTTATTTAATTGTAATAGCGAGAATTTGAATCGGATGCGCGGATACCACAATCGCTTCGCCGGGAGTTACCGCTCTGATAGCCGAGTCGCCAATTTCCGTGAAAACCCTGTATGTATCGTATAAAATAATACGTTTCTGTATACTGTATTTCACTGCTGCCAGTATTAAACACACGACACATTTGTGTTCAAATCAACTAATACACTCGGTCATGCGAAGATATTGAGATCGGCCATATGCAAATGAGTTGTTGACGCATGAGGACGCTGGCAAAAAGGAGTGCAAACCACAAAAACTGCACTGTACAAAAGAAAATACAAAGCTGGGAAATGCGATATATTCATACACCTCTAGAGCTTGTAATTCTTGCAAAGTAGTTCTCTAATTGATTGTGTATTATCTTAATTTAAATACTTCGGTACTAGTTATACAGTTTAGAGAGTTTTGAATGAGCAACGCCTTCCTTTGAGAGGTCGCTGATGCTACAACCTCATCGATATTTAATGGACAATGAAGGATATCTTTAGCCACGTTTCCAGCGTGTAATTATCCATCATAGGACATGAGTACTATTGAGCGATATATTTTGTTTCCACTGTGTATCCAGGGTCCTTACCATGTGGTGGCGGTTTAGATTCCCAAATCAACATGCCACGTTCAACCCGTATTCATCGAAGTCTTCCAAACCTCGAGCTGCGCAACCTATTTTTCCTACAGGAGACCTGCGCCATATCGATTATTTCTCATCGAAGGGCGTCTTCACGAAGTATGTGGTCAGGGTACCCTTGCCCTTGACATAAGTTGGTCCTCGACACTCACATTCGTAGCCAGCTGCCATCAAGATCTTCGCCGTGTCCTCGGTTACCTGCACACAATTAGTATCATTTATCAGAACATTAAAATCTGGTTAGTAAAATGTAACGACGTATCATGAACCCGTGTGCTAAGTTGGTTATAACCATGGCGTTAGTTGTGAATGAACAGAATGCCAAATCGAGTTTTTGATAATCTAAAGGGTAATTGTCGGAGAGTTTTAGCACTTCTAGCAAAATCTTAGTTCATTATTCACAATCACCAGTTTAGTGATTTATGCGCTAGCCAAAGAGCTAACAATTCACCAATAAATAGCCGCTTTCTCACACAAAGGAAAAAAAAAACTACAAGTAACATTAAGTAAATCTGCCATTTTCAAATAAAAAGAAATTTATAATTTAATAAAATGAGAGTTAATAAATACCTCAGAAGTTACTACATGAGATGGGACAAATATCACCGCGAAGAAACATTATTTGCATTTTAGTAACAATGTTTGCCAGTGCAGTACTACCATTTGTTACACAGGTTGAATCCGAACTCTACTATAAACTTTCACAAGTTGTTCAGGGATATTTTCTGAGTGTTTTGATAGAAGGAACCCATTGTCTCCGGTGACTCATTACCGGTAATTTCATTGGTTTCGTTTTGTAATAATTCAACCACCTTGTGTCTCTTTACTTGGAATATGATTTTTTTAATGGTGTTTAGCGCCCGTTTTCACTATTGAGGCACAACAGGCGGTAGGAATATGATTGGTTCCAAACAAAACACAATATTTGAGCATAAGCATGTTTACATTATGGTCCGCCACCAATTAATGAACTATTAATCATCTGACAATTGCAGTCATTTATTTTGAAGGATAGATGACCAAACATTACAAAAAATGACATAAAACCCAAATTACACTTTAAAGTAAATGTTAAAAATGTCGATCGCCATGATCACGACAAACTTCACTAACTAGGATTAGTTTCGATAGGAGTCATTTACACTAGACTCTTCACGTGACCCCAGAAGAAAATGTCATGGGTGTCAAATCTGGTAAACTGGCCATGAAACAGGACCACCACGACCAATCCATTTGTGCCCGAACTGCTCATTGGGGCATTCCCTAACATTCACTGTAAAATATGATGGCGCCCTATCACGGTGAAACAGCATAAACCTGCGAATTATCAGCGGCACATCTTCCAGAAAACGTGGGAGGACATGTTGAAGGAACGTTTTATAGACAAAAGCTGAGACAGAACTGATCAAAGAATTGAAGCCTGGTGGCGAACTGCACTGAAAATCAGCGCTACTGTGCTCTACTATAGCTATGGAAGTTTGTATTTTGTTTGGAAACAATCATGTTCCTAGTAAACAGATACAAAGGTGGTTGAGTTATTACAAAATGAAAGAAATGAACTTACCCGGTAATGAGTCACCTGAGACCATGGGTTTCTCATATCGATACACTCAGAAAATATTTCCGAACAACTTGTGAAAGTTTGTTGGTAGAGTATACAGTGAAACTATTTCAATTATAGGTCGGCGGAGCACGGCTCCTTACAGAAGTCAGCCGTCAAGGCCTATAATGCACGTGAGGTAGTTTATGGTTACCATCATGTTACCGCTTAATGTATCATACATAAAAACTCATTCTTCAAACTAATGAGTTTTTATGTATGATACATTAAGCGGTAACACGATTCGCAACAAAGTAACTTAAACATGTAAATCAGAATGTGTTTTCCCATACAGTGTCTGTTTAGTTGAAGGGAAGTGGCGACATACCCAGTATCTTCTATAAGGTAAGATTTTATACACAATTTTAGAAGCGAAGTTGAAGTACGTTCTCGGCCGAGAGTCAAAACACCGAGCCTGCGGGTTAGTTTTTAGGTGAAAGCCATATGCATACTTCCTTTCTCTCGCCTCAATGAGCAGTTTACCTCCTGCCTGTGGATCAACAAAAAACTCCGAGGTTATGTTGGTTCATGTTTTGCTCGAGAAATTTAGTTTCTTGAGCATTCTTTTGCCTATAGAAATTATGTATTTGTCTGGTTTCTTTACACCGGACTTGTAAATTCAGAGATTGCTTTGTGTTTATAACTATTCATTCTTAATGCGATTTAAATGTGTTTAGATATTTTTTCTTGATCTCTAGACATATGTGCTTTTTCGTTGTTGGCTGCTATTTTTCTTGTTGCGATTTTAAATTTTTAAATACTTTCTGCCTACCCATCTAAGAGAAGAATTATAATTTAATAGCCCAATAGGCAGGTGCCCTCCGTTTTTTCCTTTAAGTGAAAATTGAGACTGTTCAAGTGCATGTATAACAAAAGACATGACTCAATAGCAGCATTTTCAAGTCTACAGTACTTACTTTCTGACATTTATAACTAACACATGCCACCTGCAGTTCTATTATAATTATCTGCAAATATATAAACAATCTTAATTTTGTTATGTTGTAAGTTTTGTCCTTTGTTGGTGAGCCAACAGACGCTTGTCTGTGTACCTGTAGCCTGCCCATAATGCCACAGCTATCCATCCTGGAGGCGACGTTGACGGTGTTACCCCAGATGTCGTACTGCGGTTTCTGTGCACCGACAACTCCAGCTATCACAGGACCATGGTTCAGACCTGAAGCACGAAGAAAAGCACAGGATAATTTGATAGGAAAAAATAATGAAGATGTAAAAAGAAAGGTAGCCCAGAACATTACCCAAAGGTTTGATCACACATATACTTAGGAAAGCTCTGTTGCATTGACATAGTTTCACATTGAAACAAGACAAGTAGAATTAGATAATTTCCAGAATCAAGAAGAGATGATTAAAATAGACACTTCTTGTTTTAAATTAATTTTTGTTCCTTCTTTTACCTTCGCAAATTGCATACTTTGCCCAGCCTTATTCATCGGCAGTGTTTTTGCACCAAAGTGTTCAAAATGAACGATCTACTCAAGAGGTGCTCAAAATTACCATAGCAAAATTGTACTGCTTCTTGAGTGAACTTGAAGAAGAGTTCGTTGATTTTATTTCATAACATATGGAAATATTTTTGCTTTTGTTAACTTTTACTTTCTCTTCTTAGAAATCGAAGATGGGAACGTATCTCTTCTAGAATGAGTTATGGGTACACGATTTCGAATTTCTAGCAGATAAATAGGCCACTTAAAGGACTAAACGCAAAACTACAGACATGTTCAACATGTTGACTACTTAGAACGTTGTTTTATGGCATAATTATTTAAAAGATGATAAGCTGGCTTATTTTTATACAAATAAAATGTTAAAAATTAAAACATTTCAGTACATAAAAGACAAAAAACGTGTTTGACTAGTTTTGAAGATTTCAAGGCGTAATAAGATGAAAGAGCCATTTCCATATTGATGAACTAATTTATCTATAGAAGAAATTAAATTTTAAAAGAGAAATATGGGAAGATGGAGCCCCCCCCCCCAAATATAAAAAATAAATAGTATATGTACGGAAAAAATATATGAGAAAGTTTTGGGCTTATAACTGGGAACACACATTTATACCAACAGCTGTTTTCGCATATGGGCGATTTCGAACGGAAAAATTGAACAGTTGACCTCACATTTTTATACGTACTACTATAACCTAATGTGATCAATTCATGTTTCCTCAACTTTATTATTTTAGTCACAGATTAGACTATACTTACCTAACAGCAATACCATAGGTGGACTGAGGTCGTTAAGGCACGGACTCGTGAACGAGAGTTCTGGGGTTCGGTCCTTCCTGACTGAGGTTTTTTCCAGGTTTTTCTCAGTCCTCATAAATGCAAAATGCCGGGGAGGTACCCTAAACCATGACTGGAACGTTTCATTCATTCCTTTCTTAATTTATCATTTCTTTTCATGTATCATAAGTGTCCAACACCTATGTGATACCACAGCTGTAAAAACGGGTGATAAACATTGTTCGGCGGGACTCATGCGGTAACGCTTTGGATTCACATTCAGTAGGTTCAAGGTTCAAAACTCTTGGCCATTCTTACTTTGGGGTTTTTTCATGGTTTTTCCTTGTAACACAGATATGCTGGGATAGATATTTACTTTCCCCGTAAAGGGAAGGGGCAGCGACTTCGGTCGTTGCTCTTCAAATGCTCCAGGTGTGGTCTTTGCGAACCGTGAGTAACCGTGGTATCTCTGACGTTACGCAGGGCTGGACTATTCGAGCTCCTCTCTTCAGGGAGTGTCCGGATGGGTTGGACTTCAGGGCATGTGGTGCAGTCACCCCACGGTAAGTTGGGTACTCACGGCTGCAATGTGCCACTTGGGAGTGCTTCAGGCGTGTACCATGCCGGAAGAGGTTAAGTCCTCAAGCGCTGTTTGTAGTGGATAGGGTGGTGATCTCCCTAAATGCTATATGGTAACTATCGGTTCACTTCGGTTAACAAATGGTAAGGCCGATCGACCAGTCATCTGGTAGCTGTCACTACCGGAGTTCGGAAAGGTGCGTTTGGACAGCGTTACTTGCCTGTAGCCGAACGGTGGATTGATTTAGCTTCTAGCTACCATCCCAATGCAAAAATCCGCTTCGATTCCCTGATAATGTAACTTGATCGGAAGTTGTCGAGAACCCTGATTAATCTCTCATTCCCTCTCATTTCATTTTCTTGTTCATTGGTCCAGTTGCAAAAGCCAGGTAATACGGTGAGTCTTCGCCGGAGTCGTAAAGATCTGGGAACGTACAACTGCAGTGCCATAAATCTTCGCCCTTTGTATCTTTCACTTGATCCCTTAGTTCTCGAGGTTCAGTAGGATGCAACAGGCCCTGGTTGGGCTTCCTTGTCTGATATCCTCCTCCATCTCATCAAGTCCCGCCCCCTTCTGGTGATTTTCCGTCCAAAATGTAACTATACACCACATTATGTTCTTATGCCTTCCCATACAAGACGACTAAGTTTGCAAGGCAGAATTACCTACATCTAAGGGGGATGAAACTTCCCTAGGTCTATTAGTTTTCATGGAAAAATTGTTAAGAGTTACCGTATTTATTAAAATTGTCTTATATACTGAGACATAGCTCTCAAAATCCTTTAAACAGAAATAAGAACAATATTCTTTTAAAATTATATTTTGATTTATAAAGCAATAATTAATTTACAAAATTAGAAGAAAATACGTTTTATGCATATAAGCGCGAGTTCCTCTTAAAGATAGTTAAAATAAAAATATGGCAACGGTACAAATAATTAAGACTTTTTTTCATATGTATGCTCCAAGAAATAAGAGTATTGCACTCCGATAGAATTTTCAGGCAACCAGCACTCTCAAGTCAAAGTAGTATAGCTGACTTCTTTCTCTATCCTGCCATTATGAAGACTAGGGTATTGATAAGCTTATCCGGTGACTTCTGGAAACAAATTTCATTCCTCTCTGTCTATCTATTGATCCGTTCTATTCCTCTAGCTTGTATACTCTCTAGCTAAGTATTCTTTGATAGGCCTTTTTTCTTCCCTTGTTCCGGTGACCATTTTCCTTCATAATTTCTGGCATTTCTGCTTTGGTATTCTTTTGGCATGTCCATACCACCAAATTTTCCTTTCTATGGTATCTAAAACGTTTGGTTGATCTTGTACTCCCATAATTTTTATTTTATGTTTATTTATTTTTTCATTCTAGATTTCCAGTTGAACTTCTTAAAACGTACATTTTTGTGCTTAAATTCTTCTTGTTTCCCTAATATGAATTTGTCAACCGTGAGCATCGTATTTTAAAATACTCTAAATTGTGGTTTGACATATTTGGAATTTTCTGTTTCTGGAATATTTGTACTTGGCGAAATTTAATTTAAAGCACTTATTGTTTACGCGGATGTTTCGAATATAATTTAATGAAATTAATTTTTGGGAGTTGCTCTTGATGGAATATTAAAATAATATTAATATCTTTTTGACAGAGAAAAACATTTAGCTGAAATTTTGTGTGGAAGTTAGTCAAATATTAATTGAGTTATGATCATTTTTAATGTTTATATGAAATATGACACATTTTGAATGCCCTTCGAAATAATTGAGTTTCACAAAAATAAAATAAATTTATTGCATTAAAGCAAGAAAACTAATCTTCTTGAAGGCTCTTCATATAATCATATATTCTTAATCTTAATAATTATACTTTATGTGAAGGCAATATCAGTTTTTAAGGCAATAGATTAAGGAAAGCAAATAAGTGTTTCTTCCATACTAAGGGCTATGTCTTCGGAAAATTTTACTCTAAATATTATAAAGTTAGCTGCAAACAACTGGTGTTAAAGTATCTGGCAAAAATCATAAATAATCACTTATTCATTTTATTTTTATAAATTTTCATTGCTTGTTTTCCTCTATTATTAAGGGTGGCGCTAAAGTAACTACACTTAACCTAGCTTTGATTTCAATTCTTTGTGTGGTATATTAAAATTTTTTTACCAATAGTGATGAAAGATGAAGTGTATGGAAGCAAATCACAAAGTGCTAAAGAGCTGACAGATTACACTGAGGAATGTGTTTGCGTGTCAAAGTGTTGTAGGTACACTCCAACGGTGCATTAATGCAGAAGGGAATATAAAAAGAAGTGAATTTTTTTCTTAACTGGAATTCACTGAATGTATAGTTACTTTTGAACATAAAAAGAAGAGCAATTTTTTGTTAAGTGAAATTCAGTAAGTACGTAGTTACTTTTGCGCCACTCTGTATATTAAATGTTTATTTTTTATATATATAGTGTTATTCTATTAGCTTTTTATTTCCATTAAAATAATAATTCCTCAGTTGAGCACGAGGTTCAATGCTACGGAAACGGATGTTGCGCAAATGAATTTGACACACCTGAATTAATCTAAACACAGAGGAAGTTATTCGCTTTCATGCACAACTAATTGCATAGCGTTTTGCGCATGCTCAATGTCTCTTTGTGCATTGCAGCGAGAGACTATCTAACCTACACATCTGGCAACCATTACACAATCATTGTTACAGTATTGCTTAATCATACAGCTGTAATATGTTATCCACATAACTTACCCATTCTGAGTTTGAATCTCTGGAAGGACTCCCTATTGATCTGGTCCAGAATTGTCATGAGGGCTACGGCAAAGTCTACCAGCACTAAAACGTTGTGTTCTTGCTGACGGCTCTCATCCTATCAAAATTCACAAGTTTATTACTCGAGGACATGCAAACTCTGTACAAAGTAAACGCTCACATTTTCTTTCTACTAAATAATTTGAAAGGAAAAATTAAACCTTAGACAAAGCCTGTCGCTATAGCGCGAACCATTTTGTGCGTCACATAATTTATCACATAATTTCATTATACATCGCATTTCGAAGAACAATTACAAATGAGGTGGACGCTTTATATGAAAAATTGATAATTGGCACAGAGTAATAGAAAATAAATTGCACAATAGTTTAGTACATGAGTCAGACAACGAAAGTTGAACTAGGAATACAGATAGATCACTCGTATTTTTGTAGGGAGCGGAGACGGGCCAGCATCTTTTTGAAAACTCGAATCTTCGAGCCTTTTATGTCATTCGATTCTTTCGAAACCTAAAATTAAAATTTTAGAAAGATTAATTTGAATTTCACTGATATCATTAAAAACGTTCGCTTAAAACACAATTGTTACTATTTTAGTGATATTCAAATTACTAATATCATTTTGTGGCTGCTCTGAGTGCCTCCCTATTTTCAGTATGCCCTGTAACCTTCTAGTGAAATCGTCTAGTTGTGTTAGTAAGGACGGACTTAGGTTGGAACACGATTAATAGTTCAAATTTTATAGGGAAACTTACCATACAACACTGAATAACACTGCAAAATAATTCAACCGCTTAAGGCCTCGATGCCCATTAGAGATCATTAAAAAAAAGAGAAGAAAGTGGATTTATCTCCTACATAAAGGTGTGCTTATTGGTAGTGTGCTTTGTTAACTTAACGCGGTCGAAATGGAAGTAATAACTTTTGGAATGTGCCAAAAATTGCTGTGAAGAAAACAAGACAAACAATGTGGGTAAGGACAACATCTTTGAGATGGTTTTGGTGAAGTTGTTGGAACAGAAACATACAAACCAGTGTCAAAGTTCCATTATCGTGAGGGTGAATGAAGAAACACGTTTTAGATTTTGAAGAAACTGAAAATATTAATGAAGTGTCCGATACAGTCAAAAACACCAGTACTAGAAAGAGAAACTACCAGTTGTAACAAATATGAAGCGGGAAGCCTTTTAGGTCAGTATTTCAACAAGTATAATAATAATAATAATAATAATAATAATAATAATTATTATTATTATTATTATAAAACAGCAAGGATAGTGACAATCTATAAAGAAATACTGCAGAGATTACCTATCGATTAAATATTTTAAATAAAATTTATATTTGAGTGCTGGGGCGGTAATTAATGGTGTGTGGGGGGGGGGTCATGTACCACCATGATATGCACCGCTAGCTCACAGTTTATTAGTATAACTGAAATTTTCACATTGATACTTCTGGGGTGAAAGAAGTGTGATTTTAATAATATGAAAATTGCACTGGAAAGTAATCTACGAAGTTTATTGATCTGTTGCCATTAACACACAACTGTACACTTTTTGATAAAAAGAGTTCTGAGAATATTATTAGGTGTAAACTGAATACGAGACAGACATGACGGAATTTATATTTCTCTCCCAACAGATGTGCTTTAATGACAATGTTCCTTTCGCCGTTGTTAATACAGACAATAATCTGATTGATTTTATTCGACTCAAATCCTCCTTTTATTACTAATAGATCTTTAACTCGCCTTATTTTATCTTTGTCGTATAACTTTTATAATATATTGCGGTACGGATACTAATTCGAACTCGTGACTCTTTGTGTTCACCACGACTAATAATTTGAAACTTCTCCCTATGTAATATTAACTGCTACTTCCTTTTACGGAGTACAAACCAAGACTTCTTGTCGTGGAACACAAAGCACAACTTCTCCCTACGGGATATAAAGCATAACTAACTAAACATTTTGAAATATACCTCACTTATTACAATGGATTGTAATAATAGCATTCATTACAATGAATTATTTTCAACTAAAGATAACTAAACGAATAACATTTGTTAATTTCTATGGAATCTCAACAAAGCTGTATTCTCGTGTTTCATTCTTGGTACACATTATTAATGTTATCTTTGCCATTGGTTGATTTTCTTAATATTACATTTTTTTTATTTGTAGTTAATCTATTCATATTATTGGCTATGTGTGTCCTCCTTTGAATCGTTACATTTATATTTTCACTATTATCGTAAAGACGAAAAACACATTTTAAGACATTCACTGTAATTACCTTATTTGATACAAGAAATCTATACAAATGAGGTTACTAGATTTATACGATTTAAAACATAGAATCAACGAATATTTGTTATTTGAATTGAAAATTTATGCCTTTACCTAACATTAAACATGTGTAAACGAACTTATTAAATTTATATGATTAAAAACATATTATCAATGAATGTTTGGAGCTTTATATGGAATATTATTATAGCCTTTATCTTACGTAATAACATACGCAAATGAACTTTTTAAATTAACATAGCTAAAAAATATTTTCATGTAATTAAGTAATAATAGAATAAGCTATAAAACAATTTGTCATATATGAATTTCATAAAGCGTGAAACGAGGGTAATTTTTAATCACACATAATGTAAAAATACATATTATTATTATTATTGTTGAACTAAATTGCCATGTATAGTTAAAAGAACGGTCATATTAGTGCAGCATATACAGAAACTGTTGGTGCAGAAAGACACCTTGCGTATTAAAATGCAAAAAAAAAAAAAAAAACAAAAAAAAAAAAAAAACTAATATTATAGTCTGAAATAAACACAAAATATCCAATGTTAATTACATGCACATAATGTAAAACTACCAACTTTGTCATATTTTCCACTAAATATTAATCCGAACCATTATATGTATTAGAGTAAAAATGTACAAAACTGTTTGTTTTTCTGTTTTAGTGCCGATCGACAAAATGCTTAAAATTCGCAATGCAGTTTCAATTGAATACAAATATAACGAAATCTTTCTTTCAACGTGATCGTTACTGGCGTCTAATGTTTTGGGCAAGGAGAAAGACGACATGTGCGACAAGGCATTTATGTGTTATATAAAAAAGGATTTCTTAATTTCTCAAGGACATATAACTAGTTTAATGACAACCAAACAATTATCCCTTTTACAAGTCGGACTCAAATAATTTGAACACGCTTTTCGGATTGAAAATGTACATATAAATGCGGATTCAAGAGCCAATTTCGACCCTACTAAAACTGGGAATGCAATTCATTGCAAGTTAACGGGAACCTTACTGAGATCGAATTGAGTATGGTCATGCGCACTAACATAATTTTATCACAAAATCGATCGTCTTTTCACGTTTTTATCCATAAAATATTTTGCATATTGCTTTATTATATTTATTATACTGAATGCGTTTATCTTTCCAAATGTTACAACTTGAATCAATAATTAATAAATTGATAAATAGGATATCCGGTACGTTATCCAGCATAAAAATAAAGTAAATTAGCTAACCAACATGGAAACTTATTTAGAAATCTATAACAGTTTTCAATTTGAATTGAAAAACACCAGTAAACGGGGTTTGCACAGAGTTCGAATTCATCCGAAAAGTGCATTCAATTCGATTTGAGTCAGATATACAAACGCATATTTCTATGCGTTATGAAATGATATAACGGTCCATGTTTATTTATAAAAAAAACTGTAACAGTGTGGAAAACATGACTGCTATAGCTTCATAAGCACGACTTGTATGTTAAATGTAAGACACACTTATTGGAAGACCCTATGTATGTATACATTCATGTGAAGTACTAAAGAAGTGTAGTAATATCGAATGGTTTAATATGTTTTGTAGTAATAAGTAACTCATAGTTTAATTCTATTTAGTAACTATCATTTCTTTGACTACAATTACCATAAGAAATTCTGTAAGAAATAACTCAAAATTAATCATCAATCAATACAATTTTGGGATGATATACTCTAGCATTATGACAAAGATGCAATTAATTTATTGGTACGAGTTTAGTAAGTCCTTACCGTTGCTCGATCCTCATGGCAGCAGGAAATAAAAGATTTAGCTATAAATATTTACGGAAATTGCGCCAAGTGCAACAATTTATTTGAATTTGCCTGGAAATTTCCCCGACTAAGTATTTTAATAGAAGATTGTATGGATTTTCGATCACTGCAATAATTTATGTATTCATTTAATTTGTAGTTTGTATATGAAAGGCGTGCAGTCTTCAATTTAAAATATAACTCTTAATATACAAGTCCTTTTTACAAATGTCTCACGAAGTTGGACTTAACACTGTTTTATAAGAATTTATTCAATTTTAAAATTCTTAAATACATAAATCGTGCTGAAAGCTACAATACTTTTACGAAATACCAATATTTTATTTTTAAATATTACAAGTATTTTAAAGTTACTTTTGCAACTAATTAAAATATACAGTAATTTAATGTGAAGTTTATTTGAAACGCATCTTCCTACTCACCACAGCACCATCTTCCTTTCCCGGCCGTAGTCCCGAGGCCAACATATACGTACTGCCTATGGTTTTGATCTTCTCAATGGAACTGAATTTTGGTTTCAGCAACAACTGTAAACGAATGCATGCTCCTCAGTAAGCAAGTTACACAAAGAACATAGGAGACACTACTAGTTCATTTGAGCATTTAAAAAATGTTGAAATACATCCAGCGAGGTTATTTGAGTAACGGGTCGGTAGAAAAGTTAGACGAAATACAGGAATTTCCTAAACAGATACCGACAATGTATTGCCGCTGAGGGACATTATTTTCGACATCTCTTATAGCTTACGCTAATGCTTATTACTATAAATTTTAAATACAGTATCCTTTTATACTTTTGGTAAACATATAAAGAGTATCCCAGTGACTCTTTTCCTGTTGCGGGATTACATTTCTCCACTAAGCAGTCGCGCTCAGGCGGTCGTTATTCAAATAACTTCGCTGTATTATGGTTTATGCCTCATAGAGACTTTTTTACTCCCATGCTGAATATTATTTACAGTGATTTAAATATACATGACACTCCAGAAGTACGTTCATGAAGATTTTCATTTCTTTACTTAAAATGATATTTTGTTTGCTAATGATTTGTGTGAGCATTTTAAATGCTAACAGTTCCCTGTTTCACGAAGCACGTGATCTAGTAAAACTAGTCTCTATTCTAGTTCATTACTTCTTTATTTTACAAGTGTGTGTTGCTAGAACATACAAGCGTAAACTACTAGTTACTAGTGTGGCAGATTGATGTTATCAGCGTGCGATTTTGTTTTATCAGTTTTGTTTCACGAAATATTTGGTCTTGTACTATTGCGTATTGTTAAATAGTGGAATTCTACCCTGAATTTACATACAAGTGTGCGCATTTTAGGTCAGGCATTAATTTTATCTATTAAATGTAAGCATTTTAATTATAAAGCTCATTTAGGGTTATTTATGCAATGTGTTATCTCAAATCCACCATCCAATCCCGTACTTCCGAATTATCTATTTTAATCTGAAAAAATACCATATAAACGGAGCTATTTCCACCATTATTTGTAGATAATAATATGAATGGGGAATAAAAAGGTAAAATAAAAGTATTTTCCTTATAGCTTTCTTAATGTTTGACCAAAATGTGTGCCTCACATATGCATAATCTTTCTCCGATGTAATTTATCCCAACCCTTTCACAGTTAGCGTCATTATTTGCCACATTTCGGCTTTGTATTTCTTCGTAATTTATCGGGAAATTGCCAAAACAAGATTTCTTTATACTCATTAATTAAATGCGTACTGTTACTTTGTTTTGAATACCAGATATTCTTTTCGATATGGCAAAATATGCTATTTCTTGGCTTGAATATACGATTTAAAAACATGTCGTGTAAACAAAATCGCATCAACAAACAGTCCACGGAGTAATAAATATCCCCGAAACAGCCTTCTTGACTTTAGGATACATTCGCTACATTAGTAAATTTTACAAGTATTAATGATAAAATTTTACAATTTTACCAATGTAGAATAAATGTTGATGAAACAGTTTTTAATATGGCTAGTAACTGATAAACTAGTAGACTAATTATTTTGTGAAAGAGGGCCCAGAATCCATGGGCGAAACTTCCAGCCCTTTCATGTCTAAGTAATAACTTAGTTTCCTACTAGATGATGACGAACCCACTAAATGCCACTCCGCTATCTCTGGAATATATGCATGATTAAATTCTTCTTGGAACAGTAATTTCCCTCACGGGATGTCCCCTTGTCTAACAGTGGCAATACCCCTGACTAATTTACTATTGAACAATTTCCTCAGGTATTCTTGTTTTCCCACCAAACATCATGACTTTTATTCGATTTTCTTCCTCTTCATTTGGAAAGGTAATCAATGCAAGTTTAAAAAATCAAATTGATAACTGATATAACAGGTTTGCAAAAGAATTTTTCAGATATAACATTTATGTGCTATACACTGCTCCTTTGAAAGTACAGATACTTGCAATGCACTAAGCAAAATACTTGGCAGATGACACAACTCTATCTTAGCAGAACCCTTTGACACAGAAAGGAGACTGAAGTGGGGTCGTTGCAACAAACGCATTTCCTGTTTATGGAATAACTTGAATATGAAATGAAGAAGGCGTTATGAACTAACCTCAGAAAATGTTTTCAAATCGGATATGCTTTCTGCCTGTTGGTCATTTTTTCTTGTCTAAGGGTGAACATGTGGGGCACCAATCAAAAAATTAATAGTGCAATACCAAAAAAGCTTGCATAATCTGGTAATTATGTGAAAAAAATAGAAGTTATAGAAAGTATTGACAAGGAACGGAAGCCAACATTAGGACCAAAATACTGCCACTTGTTCAAGGAACAGATTTTGGGAATCAATGAAAGAATCTCTTCCAATGGGATAGCACAATAACCTTATAAACTGACATGCTGGAGGTCATTTAAACTCCATCAAACCCTCCCGTTACCTATCTCCCTACATTATTCACTTTATTTCAAAATAAAATGCATTTAGTAATTTTATCGCAATAAGGAAACTTACTTATTGGAAGATACATTCTAAACATTAGACTAGGGCCCAATCTTCTTCAGTCTTATTATAATCTTTTTAATGTTATCAATTTAAGTTGTAAATAAAATAACAAAAAAATTCCAGAAATGTTATTTCTCATCTTTAGTAATATATTTTATCTAAATCTAAAAAAACAAAATGCACAATAAAGTGAGAAAGTAACCTTACCTTATCAAAATCACATATGATCTCGTTTAGTAACCGAAGACATTCAAGGCCTTGCTTGTTGACGTCATTTTCATCATAGAATTCCTTGTAGTTCGGAATGGAGGCAAACATAACAGCGATACAGCTATAGCGCTCGTGGTATAGCTCCTGTAAATAATATTTAGTATTTTCAGTGTTAAAAAGTTATAGTAAAGAGAGCTAGACTTATGTTTCTATCCTTACCTAGTGAATAAGTATTTTGAAAGACTACAAAATGTTAACATTTATTTCTCTCTATTCCTTCCTAAAGCGAGGGCAATAAGTCAGTATGAAAATACACAATCTGACATTACGAAGCGTGTCTGCAGTTATTTTCACACATCAGTGCACCGTGTAAAGCGCCGACTCATGAAAGAGCATTTACGTTTCATGTTTGCTCAAACATTCTGCACAGACGACGGGTACCTGCCTGGCGATCATTTACCGCATCTCAAAGAAATGCACATACTTTCAATTGGGCTGGTAATCTGATGCAAGTGCATGAAAATAAGCTGATAAATATGAGCTGTGTTCATTTATCTACCTAAGTATGAAAGGAAACTGTGAGATGGCATTTTCTAAAGTTACGCATGCACGGTCTTAGCTCAGTGCAAGTGTAACATTAGAAGAGGCAGGATGTTTGGAGAGTGCTTTTGTCAACCTAGTGAGAGACTGTGATTTGGAACACCGTTCGATCATAACTTTTAAAGAAGATTTGTGAAGGCATAGCTGCAGTTTATACTGATTCTTGCCAAAATTTGGAGCAAGTGGGGTACAGAGTACATTGAAGATGACCTTCACACTGAGGGATATGCAGATTTAATTTTCATAGACAAACGAATTAAAGCTTCTCTAGTAGAAAAAATTAGAATTGTGGCAAGTACAGTTTGGAAAACCTTTTTTTTTTTTTTTTTTTTTTTTTTTTTTTTTTTTTAAGTAGACATTTCGATTTATAAAATGTCACCACGTTCCATAAACTGTCATCTGTGTTCTTTTTCCTCATATTTTGGAGCATATATATTTTTCCTGATTCTTGAACATCCAGTTCTTGTTTTTCTGGGGGAATCTAATCAAAGGTTTCTTCGTCCATATCTTCTGATATGGTCATACTATTGTAACGTCCTTGTCTCTAAATTCTCAACAAATAAAAAGTTTGGGGCCATTTATTATTCTAGCATTTTTCCAGTTTTTTTTTTCCATGTTTTTCAGTTAACGTAACGCAGTTTTATATATATATGTAAAAGAATAACTAAAGAAGCAAATATATTAATATATTTATATTCCCTCTTCCTCCCTCTCACTCTTGTTGCTTTTAAATCTGTTTTTATTTATTGCGTTACCTTCAAGATTCAATATTTATTTTTACCACCTTCACTTGTCTTCTTGCCTTTGAACAGCACTAGTTATTCGAAATATACCGAGCGATAATTCCGTGTATATTTATATATTTTATTCTTTTTCTGTTTCTTTAGTTATTGATAATTTAGTTAAATTGTTCAAAGTGTTGCTTTATTTTTCATACATATATATTATGACGAGTGTGTGTTGGTTCACTACATCAACCCCCGAACTGGAGGACAGGTCATTTTTACTCAAGGTTTTCTTCCTCTACAGTTTGGAAAATGATATACAAAAATTTGGGCATGTCCAAGGCTAGTGCTAGATGGGTTCCAGGTTGTTGCTCCTCCACAACAACGTGTCCGTGCACATGTCAGGCAAAACGCAGGCTGACATCCAAGAATGTGTATCCTCTAGTCCTGACTTGACCTCTCAGATTATTTTCCTTCCCAGTTTGAGAAAACTTCTTTTGTGTTCCAGGTAGAGAAATTGTTCAACTTGTTCAAAAGTTACCAGAGACAGGATCTCTCAGTGTTCCGAAAAGCCGTATTCTTATAAACGAAAAGTTAGATGAAATACAGGAATTAGTTCGACAAATATTAGTAATGACTGTCGCCGAGTGGGATAATTATCAATGTATCTTATAACACAGGCTAGTACTTATTAGTATCAATGTAAATATAGCATCGTTTTATATAAATTTTATGCCCGGTGACTCTCATCTACTTTACGGTTGCGATGACTGCAATTCCCCAGCAAGCAGCAGCACTAAGGCAATCCATAACTCAAATAACCGCACTATATTTGCATATGGCATGTTTAACATAAAATTTTACCATTGGCCTGTATAAGTTAATTCATGTTTGACATTCTTCCCCGCAGAAAACGGTAAAAACAGAAATATATGGAAAAAATTTATGCAAATATTATTTTGAAGTGTGGAGTCGAGTGAAGAAGGCAGTTTTTGTACTTTGACTTGAGATTGATAGCTGTGTGATAACTTTTATTGGCGTGCAAGATTCCGCTTTTACACGTACAATTATTTTCTATTTTTTATACTCCTTTACCTTGGAACACAAATCTGAAAAAGGTTTGTTTTAATATCTGTAGTTTTGCCGTATTTTCTAATCTTTAAATAAACCATTATGTATTACAAATCGAAAGTTTATGACCTTAGAAATGAGTGTATGTATGTATGTATGCATGTATGTATGCATGTATGTATGTATGTATGTATGTATGTATGTATGTATGTATGTATGTATGTATGTATGCATGCATGTATGTATGCATGCATGTATGTATGTACACAGTATGTATGTATGTATGTATGTATGTATGTACGCATGTATGTAATGTAATGTATGTATGTAATGTAATGTAATGCATGTAATGTATGTATGTAATGTAATGCATGTAATGTATGTATGTATGTAATATAATGTAATGTAATGCATGTAATGTAATGTATGTATGTAATGTAATTTAATGTAATGCATATAATGTAATGTAATGTATGTATGTATATAATGTAATATAATGTAATGTAATGTATGTATGTATATAATGTAATATAATGTAATGTAATGCATGTAATGTAATGTATGTATGTAATGTAATGTAATGTAATGCATGTAATGTAATATATGTATGTATGTAATGTAATGCATGTAATGTAATGTATGTATATATGATGTATGTATGTATGTATGTATGTATGTATGTATGTATGTATGTATGTATGTATGTATGTATGTACTATAATTTGGCGAATTTTTCATGAAAAATATTAACCGAGAAATGTCATTTCATAAAAACATTCGTTTTTATATGTTTTAGTTATATTGAAAAAATAACCTTTTAAACGTTGTAATGCTTCATCAGATTTAACATGGAATTACCAATATTTGTTTCATATAGCATTACAGTTAAAATACAATATTTATACACCTACCTTAGAAATTTTAAAGGGTCATCGAGAAGTCGTTCTGCAGCCATTGTGGGCCGAGATTTCACTAGGGAAGCAAATTCGAACCGGTTTCGAAGGAAGGAATCTCATAAATGTAGAATTATGAACTTTCTCCTTTACGGTGCATATCACCCGAGTGCGGAGGAACTTGTCAATGAAGCGTTATAACCCAGAAATTGATCGAAATAACAGCAAATACAATATATGTCTAGAATAACATGTAAAAGTATCGAAAACTATCGCTTATTCACTATAAATGCTTGCCTGAGTGTTTCGCTTGTCCAGGAAATGCTCCGCAACATGGGCAGGAAGAATGTTTTCCAGTAGAATCTTGTTGATGCCCCTCATTGTCTCGACTTCTTCTTGCTCCACCTTTAGCTTGGCCTTCCAGAGGTAGTCCGTTCTGGATGTGAATTCTATCTGGCGATCCAGGACGTGAAGAAGTACGACGATGATGAGAAGTAATAAGGCGGACTTGAGATGAGAGGGTAAACCGTAGAAGTCGTCCTGTCCCAGGCGATCGTAGTATGGGGGTATCAGGCCGCTGTAGAGGAGTAGGTGACACACGGTCACGATGAGCATCAGAGACAGTTTCAGAAGAAAACCCACTCTAAGGAACACCGAGATGGCAGCTAAGGACAACGCCGAACTGTAGAGGTACGTCTGCAAAATAATATTGCATTTAAGCACTTCCAAAACATAGTTAAACTCTAATATTTATTACTGTTCTATTTCGAGAAAACAGGACTACTGTTGATTTATGAATAGGCATCGGGCTTTATAAGCACTAAAACCAAAATAAAGTTATGTTGATACTGGACCATATACAACTTATGCGAGGAGTACAATAGATCACGTGTTACAAACGACCTTCTCCTCTTACGCTTTCCATGCATTATTTTTTTGTTTATCTGCCAGAGCTTGTGTTTCTGCTTTGTCTGTATTGAGCTAATAGTTTGAATATCTAACTTGATGTTAAGTGCCTAAGAATTCCGATGCCTATTTATGAATGATTAATTACTTTTGTGTAAAGTTACACAAATATTAACACTACCCGATTTTCATTCTTTTGATTTAGGAAATTGTGAGTTCTTTGGTTCCCTTTGGATTTTATTTGCACACAAGGAGGTGAATAAATGTAGATTAGTAATTTCTTATGGTATACTATTCAACAAATCTTCAATTGTTCTTCCATGTCCATTTGATAGTATTTAACTCAGAACAGTCATTGAATTTTCATAAATTTTATAAATGGTTATATTTTCGTTACACGAAACAGGAACTATCATTAAAAAGGTTACACTGCTTTCAAATTTGGTTTGTTCTGAAAGATATTACTTTTTGGTATGCCTTTTATTTTTATCTGCATCTTTAATTACTGTTTGTATAGAAGAAGAAAATAAATTTTTATTCCTACTAAAATTTTACGGCTGTAAGAGTCATGTCAATTAATTCCATTTAATCGAAAATACTTGTGTTTTTTTAAATTTTACATAAATAGAATAATGCCATTGTAACAGTGATTACCATTGCATATCGCTGTATACCGACATCAATGACCGAGGTGGTTAAAGTACGGACTAGTGAGCAGGAGGTCTGCAGTTCAATACCCGCCAACCCGTACTCCTGGATTTAGATTTTTCCATGTTTTTCTCAGTCCTCATAAATGGTAAATGCGGGGGAGGTACCTAAATTTAGTCCGGAACGGTTCCTTCCTTAAAATAACTTTTTCTCGATTTATCATTTAATCTCATGTATCATCATGTTCCATAACCTACAATAGTTACATATGTAGTAAAAAGGGCGTTAAACACTATTAAAAACATCGCTGTATTCTACCTACGTTCATAGAATGAAATTAGCTGCGTTCCGATTGACAAAAGATGACTAGACATTGTTACCAATCAACGCCGAGAAAAACAAATATAGAAAAAAAAAAGTTTTTTAAAGTTAATTATCATGCATTGTATTTTGCTGACTTTCTATTATATCATGTCTTCATTTTGCTATGCATAGTGAAATCGTGCTTCTCGGCTAGTCTGCAGGTAAAGCTCCGCTTACATAGGCAATTGAGCTTGCTCAGTTGCATTTAGTGGCCGAGGTCGTTAAGGCGCGGACTAATGAGCGGGAGGTCTGGGGTTCGAATCCCACCAGGACCGTCCTCCCTGACTGAGGTTTTTTCCAAGTTTTCCTCAGTCCTCATAACTGGCAAATACCAAAGAGGTACCCTAAACTTAGGCCTGGAACGTTTCTTTCCTTTAAAAAAAGTCCTTCCAATATATAATTTCATCTCATGTATCATCAGTGTCCACCGCCTGTGGTGCCTCAGTAATAAAAACGGGCGTTCAACACTTAAAAAAAAAAGTCGAATTGATCACGCTATTTCAGTTTTTATTCCAAAACATATCTGTAGGAAGCGCATATTGGATTTTATACGGTTTACTTTGTGCATTGGGGAGTATACTGAGAGCGAGATATCCGCTGAAACAAAGACTTCAGTTTTGAAGGGGGTCAAGGATTCAGAAGATATATGCGTAAAGTATGTACTAGATTTTGAAAATGACGATTGTTGTGTGTAAAAGAAATCGCACAAGTACTGTAGGAGAGAATTTCGCGCCAATTTTCCAGGGTAAAATATCTTTCCGGAAGTGCATTTTTCAGATTTGTGAACAAATTTGAACCCACGGAGTTTTCAAATGATAATAAGCCGTGACAAATAATCAGAAAAAAAAATTAAAATTGGTTTTAACAGCGGAGAAGCTAGACCAAATAGTCGATTAAATTTTTCTCGAATGTATTTAATACGCTTAGCCCAGCAAGTTGATGTATTTGTTGACAGTGGGTATAAAACGACTGCTACTACATTATTGTCCAAATAAAATTAGTTAAAATAAGTTATTAATAAAATAAATAAAATTTCTGCTGTACCTGAAATAAAATCCCTGGAGGCGTTGAAATGAATTATCTGCGAGGCAGCTTACAATAATTGTAGAAATATCTCAAAATCTTTTTAACTTTTTTCATGTATGTGTAACAGCTAAGGGCAGGCATTTCGATGTTAAGTACAAAACTAATTACTATTTACCACTAATAAATAATGAAAGAAAAAAAAAAAAAAAGAGCACTACGAGTTCCGACCTGACTACATAATTTCCCTCAATAGTGGCGAGGGCGTTAAACAGGAACTTCCCGTCGTCAAAATGATTTCCGATTGCGTAGCGAAATGAGGAACCTGCATATGTTATTGCACGCACTTTTTCTTGGGTATTAATGACACATATGCTTGTTTTCTCTAAAAATAGGCGCATTCGTATTGTTATTGTCTGAAAATTTACTTCTAACAGCTTTTATTTCGGTTAACAGCGGTTAATTCTAAATTAATTTGGCATTAGTATATTTTATAAAATAAATTTTCTTAAATTATCATCGCTAACTTCGCTTAAAAGTAAAGCAAGCAATGTAATTTCTGCGCTCTTCCAAGGAAGATCTGCCAATACTTGAAAACGCACCGGGACACGGTCGACATAGGCTCTCTCTGTTGACGACGCTTGGAAGCTTGGAGCGATGGTAGAGTTCATACTGCTAGAGACAGATAGCGCTGGAATATCCTCTGCTACGAAGCTGTACTCTCTATCAACCTGTTGCAGAGAAACAAAAATAATACTTTTAGAAAGAGAGAGAGAGAGAGAGAGAGAGAGAGAGAGAGTGAGAGAGAGAGCGGGGGGCACGGATTTCACATTTTTTAAAGAATTTTGCAATAAGCTTGTCTTCTAAATGCATTTATTGCTATTAGCAGTAGAAAGACCTTTTAAATATTATATGCCTCAGATTTATCCACACTATATCAATATCTAGGGACAGATGAGACTGCAGGTCTTGTAATAGTAAACCATCAGCCTATTTGGACAAAATAATGAAGATCCCCAGGGGGAGATTGAGACTATCTTTTAATTAATTCTCTGTTCGAGTTACATATAAACCACTGATTTTATTTACACATTATTAAATAATGTTTTTAAATTTGTACATTAAAGAATAAGTTCATTTTGCATTAATGAACTACCAGCCATTAGACAATTAATACAGTTTTCACCATGTAGGCAACGCCTGAATAATTTCACGTTAAGATGTTCTATATCTGTTTTCCCTTGTTAATAAATACTATTGTTTCGGCAATAGTTAAACTATATTAAGTTTTTTTTTTAGAATAATCCATCAGATATATAATTTATGAAAATACCTTGTAACGTATTTTTGAGAAATGTAAGACGAAATGATTATTTTATATTAGCAGTAATTTTTACTTCACCACCCCTTATGCAACAGGCCTGCGAATTAGGTGAACATGAATTCAAAAAAACACAAATTGAAACTCACCTTTAGAAGAGTCATTTTCTTAAAAATACGTAACAAGGTATTTTCAGAAATTATATATCTGATGGATAAAAAAAAAAAATAATAACCTTAATCCAGTTTAACTATTGCCGAAACAATAGTATTTCTGAAATACCTTGTAACGTATTTTTGATAAACTGAAATCGAACATCAAGGTTTTTAAAAAAATTCATTGCGCCTGGAAAAAAAAAACAAAAAACAAAACAGGTTAGTTAAAAGACTCGCACCACCTAAATAACTTTTGAAGCTTTCAGTTCAGTGATACGAAAATCGGTTTAACTGGAAGTAACTTCAACCGTCTTATTTTAAATGAAATAGTCAACATCTTTTTATGTCTTCGAATAATGCCCATAAAAGGTACCCACAACAGATACTTCTGTACAGAAGTATTGCTACCAAATCAAGAAAAAAAAAAAACAAAAAAAAAAAAAAACAAAAAAAAACAAAAAAAAAACAAAAAAAAAACTCGCTTAACGTCAAAATTCTATTTTCAAAGCGATAGCCCTACCTGTTTGACACTGTGGCAGTCGATTATAGAATTGATATAAGGAATGATTTAACCAGGCTTTAGGAATATCTTGCACGCTTCCGTTATTATTCAGTGCTCCTGATGTCTAGGTTGCTTGATCTTTCTAATTAATTCAAATGACCCCATAAAAAGAAGCCTAAAGGCGAAAATTCTGGGTATCTTACTGGTCACTCTATGTGACCTCTCCTATTAACCATCGTTGTGAAGAATCCTGGTCTAAGTGCGGACGCACATTCTGTCCATAGTGAGCTGGAATCCCGTATGTTAAAAATGCGATAACCGGCACTACGTTATTTCGAATCAAACTCAACTACCTATTAGAGTTTAGCGCTTCTTTAAAGAAAGAAAGAAAGAAAGAAAGAAAGAAAGAAAATAAAAATGAGCAATGCTATGATCTGCAACAATACCAGCCCAACCAGTATTCACAAAAGCTTTTTTGTGAATACTGAGTGTGTGTGACTCTCTTACATCCATTGTAGATTTACATTTGACCAGTATAGATTGTTGTGTCTGTTGCATCCATCCAGGCAGAACGTGGCTTTATCTGAGAATACAATTTTCTCTCAGAAAAACTGAAATATTGTTAATGGTTCCATCACTAATAATTCATAACACTGTTTTCTTCTATCTGGATCTTCGTCTGAAAGTTCTGCAAAATTTAAATTTTATAAGGATAATGTTCGGCACTTTAAAGATTTTCACCTCTGTTTTTTCGGTATGTTCTTTATGCTTGCCGTTTAAGTAAATTTCTTTGGGATTCTTCTTACTGAGTATGTGGAATTGAATAGCGATCTGGGTGCATATCATTAAATAAATTCGCCGTCTCTATGAGATCGTTACCTGTCTCTAGCCAATCATAATTATTTTTTTGAATTGTGTTTAACGCCCGTTTTTACTACCGAAGCATCATAGGCGGTGGACACTGATACATGAGATGAAATGATATATTGGGAAAGGATTTTTTTAAGGAAGGAAGCGTTCCAGGCCTGAGTTTAGGGTACCTACCCGGCATTTGCCATTTATGAGGACTGAGGAAAATCTGGAAAAAAAAAACCAATCAGGGAGGACGGTCCTGGCGGGATTCGAACCCAGACCTCCCGCTCATGAGTCCACGCCTTAACGACCTCGGCCACCCGTGGTGATAACCACTAAGTAAATTAGTAAATTAGAATTATTTCCCATTCGCTCAACATGTGTGGTGTATATAATATATAGTGGAGGAACCCATAAAGGTAAGACGCAAAGGCGCCCTGGCTTTTTTTTTTTTTTTACTTGATTTGTTTTATTTACGGACGCTCTTTAACATCAAGCTTCGCATTCAATTCAGGACGTGAAACGGCAGACAAATTTTGCTTGGGGTTCTTTATCATGCCGTAAATTTACGACACGGCAACCCACGGCTTTATTTCCCTTCCGAAGGAAGCCATACTTAGGATTTTTACGTTCGAAAAAATCCATGTGGAATATATGTACACGAACAGTGACGATACGGACCATGTTGCAGAAAATATGGGAATTAATATTAGCAGAAGAGAAGAAAGTACATTTAAGACATGTGCAACATTCAAAAATGAGTATAGAATGAGTGTAATTGAAGTTAAGAAGCGGAGAGTATTGTGAAGGTCAGAAAATTAAAAATATATAGGTTTTAAACATTTTGGGGTAAAAGAATGTACTATAAAGTTTCAAATAACAATAATTCTTCATCGAACTGTAATGCTCAACACTAGCTAATTAATTGTAGTTTGAGTAGTAAAACACACTTTAGGCGCATTAAATTGTATTTTTACAACTATAATTTAATAATTTAGCAGCCTATTTTAGATGTCTGAGAGTTGGTTTTAAGGGCCTAAAAGTGCGAGGTTTTAGCGGTTACTAACTGGACGAATATTAGAAGGACCCAAATTCTTTATATTAAATTAATTTTATTTCT
The DNA here is from genome assembly GCA_030762175.1 of Metallyticus violacea. NCBI lineage: Eukaryota > Metazoa > Arthropoda > Insecta > Mantodea > Metallyticidae > Metallyticus > Metallyticus violacea. Next base: position 61,265,936 of record CM060834.1, read on the forward strand.
ATATTTATTTACCTGGGAGCACAAATGAAAACATTTGTCTAAATTATTGCAATTCGACCATCTTTTTGTTTCTATAGCCTTTTAAGGAAATCGTTCATATTTAAAATTTTCTTCTAATCTTGTAAAGACATGACTTATTTTACAAGTAAAAATATGAGATTGAAAATGAATTATTATTCAGATTTGTATTTAACAATATTTTCTATATAAAATAATTTAATAAAATATGATAATTTTGGCGAATACGCATTAACTACCAGTCCGTGAGATTCTATATTTCACAAAAACTTTCTTCTTTATATACTGTATAGTGTAAAAAGATATTAAAATTGATATAATGTGAATTCATTTATTCTCATTTTCCGTCCGATCTCACATGGAACAGCCGATACATACTCGTTTCCCGTTAGGCAAGCGAAAATGTTACAGTTCTGGAACCTGCGCTTGCACGTTTAATTATTTCTTGCTGCTGTATCAGAATGGGGTGGTCAACACATGAACAAGTAAATTAGTTGTGAAATTTGAATAATAACACAACTATGCATTACTGTTATATTAGTTTTAGGTACATAAAAGGGGGAACTGGAGTAAAACAAATCATAACCTCAAAATGCAAAAATAATTGAAAAGTTAATCAAATCATTTTTTCGGGTAAAAGCGATAGGTACAAATGAGATGTAGGTGCCTAGGCAATTATCTAGAGGTTTGTATTTATACTTCGTGTTAACAATCATCTCCATGTAATAATAATATTGCTAATATAGGAGGAATTTGCACTAATAAACAATTTTATTAACCATATTTAAAACTTTTTAAAAAACAAAACTAAGCATTAAATATTTAATGGTTAGCTCACGAGAAAAAGAAAATCGTCATTTTCAAAATCTAGTACATAGTTTACGCATACATCTTCTGAATCCTTGACCCCCTTCAAAACTGAACTCTTTTAATAAATGCTCAATTTTAATAAAGGGTCATCGAGAAGTCGCTTCGCAGTCATTGTGTACCGAAGACGCGAATTCGGGTGAGTGGCAGCTTGACCGCGCGCCGAATGTATTATTGTGTATTCACTTAAACACCAAGAAAAGCACAAGCACCAAAGTACAAAACTTAAAACACGGTAGACGAATTACCTGCTAAATACCGAAGGAAGGGATGTTGGAAATGTAAGAGTACCAACTTCCTTCTGTGCAGTGCACATCATCCAGTGCGGAGGAAATTGTCGATGACCCGTTATTTTAGCACTGCCTATCATTGGTTTTGTCTCTTTTTCGCTAAAGAAATTAATGCACAAACGGCAGATGAAGTGTACACTACACTATATTTTTCTGAACCCATAACTTTTACTTATTTATTCTTGTGACTGGATGGAGGAGAGGGAAGAAGCGTTCTGTAAGGCTACAAGGGAAGCCTACACAAATTTGTGTTGTTTCGCATGTGTTAATTTTAATTAACGAATTGAAGTATTTCTTCACTTGAACGAATGTGCTGCCTTGAAGTAAAAATCAGATCTTTAATAATACGGTCGAAGGCTCAAACTCTTGCACACAGCTAGTAGTGTCTTTTCATGTAACTGTCAGGGGGAGGTGAAGGTAAAAATCCTAAGTATGGCTTCCTTCGGAACGGAACTAAAGTCATGGGTCCCATATTATAGATTTACGGCAGGTAAAAGAACCTCAAGTCTGAAAGAAGAGCATCTAAAAAAAAAAAAACAAATAAAAATGGGCTTTTCACGCGCTGAATTGAATGGTACCTGATGGCCTGAGATGTTAAAAAGCGTCCATAAATAAACCAAATCTACATGCAAGGGATATTATTTTAAAATTAGTATTTTGTCAATTTTAATTGTATTGTGATGATGTGAGATGACATGATTATTTTTTATTAACAGTAAGTATTTATTATTTAGTTTGTATTTTTAAAACCTATTCTTAAACTCCCTTAATTGCATTTTAGTTTACAGGGGACTACAGATAGGCTGGTAACGTTTCATTTATAACTATTTAAGTTCTATTTATATTTAAATGTCAAGTGGTGGTATCTTATAAGGAATCTAAAAACTTCAGTGAAACGTCAAAAGTTTATTTCAAGAATGGTTGATGCATTTGAACAGAAAAAGAACCAGAGGATTGAATTTATATAGGTACAAAGAGTTTTAAATCACGAGATATTAACATTTAAAAATATTTAATTTAATTATCAATTACGTTATTGATGACCGGAGGTTATTATTTTGAAAATGAAAACAAATTATGAAACACAACAGAACAATTTTTGCGATATATTTAGCATAAATTCTATTAATTTTGACATTTCATGTTTCAGCTTGCCCCAGGAGTGAGCACGATGGGTGAAATCAAGAGTTGTACCATGCCCGCAAAGCACAGCGATGGAGGATCTCAGTGCGTTATCGATCGATGGCATTATGACGATTCTGGATTGCTGTCCCGTCACTTAGAAATGAAGCGACGCGGGTTGCAAACCTTTTGTTTCATTCAGCGCTACCAAAAAACACGCTTCGCCACTGCTCCATACAGTTGCAGGCCTGTATAAAGAACATCTTGATAACAAATGTGCTACACAAGTAACACATAGTGGCAGGCCTGTGTAGTCAATGCGCAGAAAACGAAAGAGAACAAGACTCTAAGTGTATTCTGTCTCTCGTGTGTCTGGGTTTTTGCTTCTCTCTCTTTGTCACATAACAGGAAGAACTACTTTTCTATGTGCCAGGAAGCACTCAAAGTATGTAACCTGAGCGGCGAGTCCACTTTTACTAAAATGTTCTTGTGTTTTAAATTGTTAGTGTAAGGTTACACACTTCCGCTTTACGTTGTTTACACGTATCTGTTGGTAACGCCCTCTAGAATGTACATCGGCTTCTTTTTCTCTCGGCTCTGTTACTGCTCGAATCTAAGATGGTAGCACCTTTAAATGAAGTTTGAAATGTCAATTAGCGCCATGAGAGTAAACTTCTAGATGAAGAAAGAAGGCAGATAAATATATTATTCGCAGATGAGATATGTTAAAATTAATAACTGAGGAGTTATCCACAGTTTAACTGCATTGTATTGAGACGTGTGAGTCATGCAAATAGGTAATCTCTGAGAACTGTGACAATAAATAGAAAAACACAAGATCAGATGTTTTAAGAAAGTAATGTTAGTAATGATATATTTTAGTAAACGTTTTCACAGATACATTGTAAGTGTAAAATAGAAAATATTATATTCCTATTTCTGGTAATGCATCTAATTTTTTCTATGTATTTAAAAATTAAGGGTTTCCCAACTACATTTTTGGTAGAAAAATAATTGTTTGTTCATATTAACTCCTTTAGAGTGTATTGATGTATGAATTTCATATGTAACATGATCATTTTTCCTTTTGTCTATCTGCCCTTGAGAAGATCAGAACTATTATTTGTAGCTATGTTGCACCCCTTGAACAAATTCAGCCTAGTATTCTATTTAGTGTTCTTAGAAGACTTTATTCGAGGATTTGACATGTGGTGTTTCTTTCATTGTTTAAACGATAGTGACGTGAGATGGGTAACTGAAGACCAACGTAGCAGTTCGGTAAACTCGTCCGCCCTTTCCGAATCATGTAGTCCGACTGACTTTGAGCGGTAGCTTTCGCATCATTACATAATTGCATGATCCGATATTTTGGGGGACAGAAGCGTTCGATTTTTTTACCGCTTTTTCATTACTTACAAGAAACTGGCCGTTTCTCCCATAAAATCCACGCATACGGAAGCACCTTACAGTATATTACCACTAATTAAAATGATAGGAAAAAGTATTAAATGAGATATTAAAAAAGTCTGAAAATCACAATGTATAATTTATTTCCTAGTGTTTCTAGTTCCATAAATCACCTTTTTATAATCGGTGAGCAGCATTAGAACACAACGATACGTATCATAAGGGAAACACACAATAAAGATTAGCAAAGCTATTAAATAATCTTTAATCGGCATTGTGATTCTGAATGCAGAAATATGGTACTTTCTTTACACAGAGCGACCCAATGAACTAGGAACCAACGTAGGTGTTTAGTAATTGGCGAGAGCGTGTCTTGTCATCTGCGGATATCATAGAGCGACGCTGACACAATTTTCGTAACATTTTAAACTACCGACTTTATGAAAGTAGATGCTGAAACTGGCCACCATCGTTGTCTATACATTTTGGCCGTTCTTTATATTCAACATTCGCTGTAGTTCACGTTGAGTAACACTGGCTATTTTCTATGAATTTTTTGTTTCAGTTCCTTCAGGGAACGTGGGTTGGACTTGTTTACGATATTTTTTTCATTTACTTCAGAGAAAGAAGTCGCAAGGGGTTGGGTCGAGGAACCGAGGGTGCCATAAATCTATAATAATAATAATAATAATAATAATAATAATAATAATAATAATAATAATAATAATCAGGGCCCGGAATTTTATGTGCTAAAACTTAAAAATATTAATTTTTTTATGTGACAAAAATTTAAAAAAGATTTGGCAAAAATTTAAAAATATGTATAAAACTTTTTTAAATTAAACAAACACCTAACATAACATAAAATAGTTAACTCATCAATTGCTCAAAATCGTCAGATCTGGAACACTGATTGGAATTGCAGTGAGCGACTAACGTCTTCTCTAAATTTTCCATTAGAAATCCATGCCTGTTGTCACGAAGTAATGCCTTATATATTGAGAAAACGATCTTTCTAAGTCGCACGAGGCTACTCGCTACCTCGCCTATTTGAAACGGAGCATATCACTAACATCCACATCATCAACTTCACTTGTTCCTTGGCCTTCCAAAACTAGCCCTACTTTGTTAAGGGTTTTGTAACCTGTATTTTTGTCAAACAAATCCTTAAATTTTTTCTTTAAGACTTCGGCTTTCGAATTGGAAAGAGCGTCCAGTTGTCTTTCAACGCACTCTATTTCTTTAACTGCATTACTCAATAAATCCCCAGAAGTCTTTAGTTTCTTTATAGAATGAGTCAAGAATCCGAAATTGGCGGATATGAAAGTCAGGTCACATTTTAAATTGTTGTTTTTTTACTAAATTTTGAACAACGTCAATTAAAGAAGCTTTGTCTAGGTCCAGTTCACTTACTACAGTTACAAATGCTTCAAAATGGCCTGCGTAACACATTACTGCACTTAGCCAAGTGCCCCAACGCGTGGTTATGGGTTTGGGAGGCAGTGGGAGATCAGGATTTCTTTCTTTGAAAAGATAGACTCTAGTTGGTGATTTTACAAATTTTTCCCCCGTTTGACACTAACTGGTCCACTTTCGGATAAAGTGTTCGGATATTGTCACACAGTCTGTGTAGAGCATGTCACATGAATCATTTTAGGATAACATACACAAAGAGCTTCACCAGCCTTCTTCACATATGGCGCACTATCGGTTATGAAAAGCAAAACATTGTCGTACTTCACACCATTTGGCCATAAGATCTGCAAAGCTGCATTGAACAGCCTAGCAATTGACACGTGATTTGTAACTGATAATTGTTTACAGACAAGCAAGAAGTGTTATTAGGAAATTTTTTCATCCTTTTCCAACACACCTACTAAAACATTTCTCACTTTTCTAACGCCAACAGAATCGCTAGTTTCGCCAATGCTCATCCGGATCTTCTTATTTTCACATACTGATCTAATGTATTTTAATGTTTCATCATAGCACTTCGGGAGATACTTTTTCCAAATAGTTGATTCATCAGCAGTGCTTATATCCGTATATCTGATAAGAAAATTTTTGAATTTGGGATTGTTTAGCTTATAAAGGGGCATATCGGCCGAAACAAGTGCTTCACATAAATCTGAATAATACTGTGAATTTATTTTAACGTTAGATGAGGATGAAGTAGGTTCTCCTATAAGAACTTGCCGCGAGGAAACACCGGAGGAAGCTGCGAAGTATTTATTTCCAGATAAATGTTGTATTATCTGCTATCATTGATCTGCACTTACACATTTCCCCAAGGTTGGCAAAATAATACCCTACCGTATTGTTTTCAAACTCCAATACGTATTTCTGTAAACGTTCACGCACACTTGATTTCACTTTCGGCATATTTAATAAAAACAATTCACACACCTAAGACCACAAATGTTTACTACCTAGACTGGATCCCGACTGAAACAGAAATAGATCCGCAGTTACAAACTTACGACTACATATCGGGGATTCACAAAGTTTATCACGGTCGTTCCCCGCTCCTTATACCGTGTGAAAGATAAGCCATAAGGTTGGAGGGTGGGGAGTGTTTTGAGACGATAATATTGCAACAGATGTTTTAACACTTATGTGCTAACGCAGTTCTTGCATCATTTCTTTCTTGATTGCGAAAGAATTATTAAAATATGTACCTATTTATTACAAAAAGAGCAAAAATATTTAATTAAAATTACGGAAATGTATACAAAATATGGATTTATTACAACAATTTCAGAAATATTTATTTACATATTTTTTTTTAAAATATGTGTTTTTATGTGAAATAAGATTTTGAGTTTATACTTGTGGACTCTCAATCGGATTATTCCCATAGGAATAATAATTGTTCCTGTCGATTAATTCCCTACAAAGAGGAGGTAAAATTGTATTCACTTATCCACAGTTAAGTTATATGGTTTAACTTTAACAATTTAGTAGCTCTTTGCACAGAGTCATGATAAATGTCAGCAGTGAAGGATATTTAAGTGATTTTGGGAGAACTCTCCAAACGATGACCAATGTTATCAATATTTCTTCGGTGAGAACACCACGAGCATGTGTTAGGCTTCTTGGACCGAACACTACCCGTAGCCTGAAATTTATTATAAATATTATCGAGTGTTGTATTACCTGGAACTTTCAAATTCTTTAAATGTTCTTTGAACTTGATGAGCTGAATGAGTTAACACATATGAAAATACACGTTGTGCAGCAGAAAACATATACTTAGTCATGATTCACTTCGCTATCAAATACATAACAAAAACCACACCACTAGTAACAATTGAAACGCGATTACCACTGGCAGATTCACTAACAGCCAGAATACTAGTGTGACCTTGTTCCAGTCAACGACAGGAAAAACACCGCAAGTTGGTTCATAGTTAATTGGATCGCTCTGTACTTTAGACTCACCAGCGTTACGACGGCACAGGCTGCTACGAGGATGACGGTGACGAGGAAGATTGCCAAACGAATCCACCGGCTGTTGGAGACAACCTGACCTGCGCAAGGTCCTGCCTCGTAGTCACCGGTGGCGTTGGTGCCTGGCGTCGCACTCACCACAGACTTCTGCGGGCAGAATCCGTCCAGCCAGCACAGGTACAGGAACACCGATAAGGTGATCAACGTGGCACCATAGGAACCCCATAACACCACAGTCCTGCCACAATATGGTAGTCAAAGTTAATACACCAACTTTTTGTTTTGTAACTGTAGCTTGACTACCCTAAGGGGTGTAGCTGCAACTTGAAATCACTGCGGAAAGATCACTGATGATTTGAAATACTTCTATAAACAGGACAAGAAAATGCATTATCAGTTTATATGTGATCCTTACCATCCTCTACATATTTCCTGTGATTAAAAACAATCAACATTAAAGTAAACATTTTAATACATGCTTCCATAAATAACTTATTTGATTATAAACTGGCATTGCAGCACTGTGCATAGTCTTATGCAAATAAAACTGGTATACTTAGAAATAGCAAGTTAAAACTTTCTTTGCTATGTCACCACACTTGATATGAGCCCCTCCTGTAGCACGGCCGACACCAAGGCGATATTTACACGCTTCTCAAACACGCCCCAGCATTATTGGCAGTATTGAAATTCATCGTTACAGGGAAGGTAACTATGCAGTGACTAAAGAAAACGTAAGCGCCCTTAGAAAGGCCATTATGATACAAGGCTCACCTTAAGGGGAGCGCGGCTTGGGTGTTTGCCCTTCAAATGCTCCGGTGCGAGCTCTGCGGACCCTGAACACATGTGATACTTACTAGAAGTAGGCAGAGCTGAACATTTAAGCCCCAGTCTTGGGGGAGTGTCCGGATACGTTGGTCTCTGCGCGGTATGTGGTCGAGCAACTCAAGGGAAGTGGAGTACCAGCGGCTGCAGCATGTCACAAGGGTGTGCTTCAGGCGTGTACTTTGCTAACAGAGGTAAATCCTCAAGTGCTGTTCGTCGCAGAGAGATTGATGAGTTCCCTGAATGCTCTGGTCACTTGCCTGTTAAAATTTGTAAGCCTTTTGATCTGCGTGCCCGGGCGACATAATCGCCTCCAGCCGAACGGCGGGTCGGTATCGGTACTTTACTAATGGCAAATACTCATGGACTCCTTCGCGGTTCCGGGGGCACGACTCGATGGGCAATGGTTGGGGTTCCCTGCTTAATTAGTCAAAAGGCCACAGCAATACATTTTTGGGACTGCAGAAGACATCTGATACATTTTAAAAAAGGAACTCATCGTTGACTGGGAAGTATTGTGCAGCGCTATCAAAGGAAAGAGGTGTGGAAAAATTCGCCTGCTGTACACTTTGCAACAGCCCATATGAACACTATGAACACTTGTACAGCCCAGACATGCCCCCCTCCCCACCCCAAAAGAGAATATTACCTGTTTTCAGAACTGACAGAACTGAAATCTGACCTTTGAGGGCATAGATTTCCGAACGATAAGTTAAAAGATACGTTTTGTAACATGTTGCTAATTTAACTTTGAACTATCAAACTACAAAAATGAAAGAGAAAGAGTTATCTCAGTTATAGGGGGAAAAAAACCGCGTTTCTTATGACGTTTCCAACGATTTAAAATAAATCTTTTCTCTTCATCAATTTTCGAAATTCTTTCGGCTTAATATGATTTTCTAAGGCTATCAAACTAGAAAAATGAAAGAGAAAGAGTACTTTTAAAGGGTATTGCAATGTTAACCCAGAGATGTAGGAATGCATTGAAGCAAAGATAGGTTAAGTTTAAAAATTATATCTGTATTTTTAATCTATCATCTACTTAAAAATACTCGGGCCGGAAACTTAAAAATGCACCTCATACATCTTCATCATTTTCCATCAGTGCAAATAAATTTTTCCAGAGAACTATTCGTTTTGTAGGTCGTCTGGTGAGTACCCAAAATCTTAGACAAGGTAGATTTAGGAACCAACTCCCTAGTTCTAGTTCTACGCAATCACTGACTTCTTAGGTTTGCGTGCAAGTGATTCTTGTACACGTTCCACAACTTTTTCGTTGACTTTTACCTCTATGCTTATACATTCCTCCTCCAGAAAATCAGAATGTCGTTTAACTGTCTTATCACTTGATACTTCTTGATGAAAATGCGCCTAAGGTTCGCTGTACTGCCATAACGCTGAAGATTTTAGGTAGCAATGTTATTCGTTTCTGTTACTAAAGAAACAATGCTTTCTGTTTGCGTAAGCCATCCAGCAATTAGGCGAACCATAATATTTGAAATATTTAATATTTAATATTTGTTCCTCTTCCTATGATACCAATGTACAGATTATAACAGAGGAAAAGGTGGTAATATAGCACTCACTTTTGTTTTTGCCTCTTTGAGGAGAATCTCTACCAGTTATATTTTCAAAACATACATTAATAGATAGATAATATATTTTGATCCTATACAATCATTCAATAATATATGTTAAATAGTTATTTATATATTTATTTATAGTAAACATGTCTAATTATTTTCTAACGACGTAATGTGCTGGAAAAATGACTCCCCTATGTATTAAGTACAATTACTGGACAGGAAAGAGAAATGAACAAAGTAAGACTAAATTGAACGAGTTAAACAATATCTAACACACAGAATGATCTAAAACTGCATAAAAAGACGAAGAATCCTCAGGAGGAAGTCTATACACCAATTTCACTATAATTTACAGTAATCGCAAATATCCAGCACAGGCATATGACACCACATTCTTCTCTTAGGTTGTCTTCCAAAATTTTTTCATTACAGAAAAAGTACCCTGTGTCTTCTTTTGGCGACCTTTCTCTGCGTCCAAAGGTAAATTCGGCCTCATGCTGTCAGCAGCAATGGACTCTTGATCATCAGAGACATCAGATTCGTCATATTTATCACTAAGTGTTCTTTTCTTCCTTCTCCTTGCATTTTCCGCCTTCTTCTGTGCACCAGGAAGTGATATCTGAACAGGCCTATCTTTCTTGGTCTTGCGTTTCTTCTCCCCCTCTGCCAAATTTGTTTCATATTCCCAAATACGGAGGGGTGCCATATTACCATCATCCCCATGTTACACTATAACCTAAATAAATACATTTTCTACTACCTATGCAGGTAATTAATATAACTAATTCATGTGCTACATTTCTGGAAGCACAGGATTCTCAGTGGTAAACAAAACGTAACATAATATGCGGTTCTTTACATATAAACAATGACTTCGTTAATCCATAAACAGAAAATCACACAATGTGTCTACAATACATGCAAGAATAGCTTAGAAGCACAACTAACGGCCAGGATAAGAATTGCTTAAAATAGTATTCACTAGATGTCAGATTAACACATGGTCAAAAAGCAGGGGTGCCATATTACACATAGGAGTCATATCATCACCCTCTCCTCTATACACCATTACAAAATTAGACTTCTTTATAAGCACCGAAGTTATTTATGAACACACTGTATTCTGCTAAGAAACTAAACATTAAATTAACATAACCCGTTAATGGCTATAACGTCACTACTAACGAATCACTTATATTAAAACAGTAATCGACCATGTTTCCTTGCATATAGGCTGGTTCGAGGACGTGATTGAATCCAGAACTGCTATCTACAGGAGAGGGATATCCTATTGCTAGTTAGTATTGAGTGAAAGCAAATACAAACCAGGCTATTGACTTTTAGAAGTGTTTTACGAGCAATTTCACGAACTTTTAGCAGTGTCAGTCCAGTTTGGCAATAGTAGCTAAATGACTGAACAATGCGTTTAGTAACCTACCGTCCTGTTTCAAAGCACTGTAGCAAAAGCATATCCGCTTTCACAGTATTTGAATGTCACTCGAGTTCTACAATTGTACCAGATAAGTTGACCCTCAAACAAAACAACATCACTCGTAGGCGAATCGGTTACTGCAGGTGTTGCTGTTCTTTCAACTATAGAAATATTTACAGCGAAAGTTTTATGTGCTAAACGAACCAAGGAGAGTAGCGTAGAGATAACTTTATGTATCCATATAAGAATATATGTACAATTAAAACTTAAGAGAAACAATGTTTACAATAAAGAGAAATAGTGTTTAAAATAAAGAGGAAAAAAGTAAATTTAGAAGATGGAATTAATAAAGATATAATAGAAATTACAATTTTCCCAGATAGTTAGGGCGAGGAATGTGTTGGTTACCAGCACCTTGACCGCTCAGCTAGTTTAGGCAGTTAGCCTGACTACTAGCTAGTGGTTATTTCACTGGTTTCCAATAGATTGCAAGTTTATTTAGTGTAGTGAATTGTTTATTCGATTTAGTGTTTTATTTTAAGACATTTTGTTTATATAAGTATAATTATAGGTTATTATCTGTAAAATTATTATGTGCAGTGGTAATTAAGCGATTAATAAATGATAAAATTTGCAAATATACGTCCCGTCCTGATATAGGCAACGAGGTGCCGGAATGGGGTATTGCAGATTTTATTTAATTTAATTTTTATTTTGTTCTCTTAATTGTCTACTGCCCATGGAGTATTTTTCAACACATATACGTTTTATGATAAAATAGTTATTAATGACAGAATATGTTATACTATGTTACAATTTATTATTCCATTGTTTTAAATTTAATTAATTATTTGGGGAATTATTATAGTGAATGTCATTTTTCTTCTCCCAATAGCTGCAGTGTTAAGCAACGGTCATTAGTTGTAAGTGATTAGAAATTATAACGGAGATATCACTCCGCTCTCTTAGGAAAAATGGGAGATCAGAAAAATAATTATTTTTAATTTATGAACTACTCTAGGCATCATGTATAGCATATAGAATTACTCATAGATATATTTATTACAAAAACATTTCTGTATTAAATGCTTCATGTCACTTACCTGAACATTGTGGAGATTTGTATCACCGCCATGCATAAGAACAATGTGGTGGCACAAAAAATATAATAGCGGAAGTGGGGATCAGCCTGGTTTCTGTAGTCCGTTTCTTGATTAGGTTTCCGGAACCACAAGACCATTGGATTTAGTTCCTCCGAGTTTAGCCACTTCCTGCATGAGAACATTAACATGGTATAACTAGTAGTAAGTAATTCTTTCGGTATTAGAGAGAGAGAGAGGGGGAAGGGAGAGGGAGGGAGAGATGGTTGAAGGGGCATAAGAGATATTTCATGTAAAATCGAACGGAAACAATTTAAAAATTTAATACGTTTATTTTTATACTACTATAACATTAAAAGATATATCATATGTGAAATTGACATTCTTAGATGTAATATTTAAGCTAAAATATTTTATTAAAACGGTATTTGATTGACACATCTCTCAAACTTTTTAAATAGAAAATTGAACAACAGCTTATTATAAAGATGATATCTAGCCGAAAATAACGAGTTTTGTATAACATAATCATTGACTTAATCATTGATAAGAAACATATCTAATGCATATTTGAACGTTTTCCCCACAAAGGTAACGAAAAATAAAAAAATACAAGAGTTCAAATTATTAATACATTTATCAGATATGTGATCCAAGGTAAATAAGTGTAGCAAAAATGAACGTCATACATGCAAGTGAGTTCTTAATTTAGGAGATGGGATAAAAGTTCCATTACTTAGTTTGTCAATATGAATTGCGACCATATGAACCAATTGCAGAAGTCCTTGTCCTATGTATAACTGTTATTCTTTCATTGAGCATGTGTGGACGTTCTTGCAGCGTATAAGTGTGTTACTTTTTATTTATATTTCATCTTAATTTTGTTGACCGCCAACCAGCCGAGATCGTTAAGGCGCGGACTCGTGAGCGGAAGGTTTGGGATTCCACTCCAGTCGGGACCGTACTCCATGACTGAGACCACGGTTTTCCCATGTTTTCCTCAGTCTTTATAAATGGCAAATGCCGGGGAGGTACCTAAAATCTTAAGTTTGGAACGCTTCCTTCTCTAAAAAAGAAATCCTTTCCCAATTTATCATTTCATCTCATGTATCATCAGTGTCCACCGCCTGCGATGCCTCAATAGTTAAACACTATTTAAAATATATTTTAATTTTGTAACAAAATATCAATTTTCTATCTCCTTATCTGAAAGAGAAAGTTTGCACACCGGAAAAAATCAAGAAATATATAAACATTGGTTTTGAAAAAGAAAATAATTGCATTATTTTTATTTAGGATTATGTTGAGCATTGATAGTAATATTCTATTTGAGTTTAATATTTCGTGCTTGTTTCAATATTATCTTTATTATAAAACAACAAATCTCTTTAGAGTCTCTGAACGAAACAGGTTACACAACTAAAGCAAACCAAACGTCACGCCCCTTAGGTAAATTTTCTTACTTGGAAAGGGAGATTGTAGCATGGGCATTGCCTTTATTATAAAATACCTTGCACTCATTTCCCTATGCAATCAGAGTTTGTATACATTAATGCAAACCGGTTCACTTTCAGTGGATGCGCGATTACTGGTAAGACTGTAGTTAAAATACCATTGAAGCAGACAATTAAGGTTGCCCAGTGTGTTTATCATACCAATTATTTCAAATGCATTGCTGTAAGAGGTCTATGTTCGACTTTCTACTATGTATCTGTGTATTGTGAAGTATGCTGAGAATGGGATATACGCTAGAACAAAGAATATTTATATATGATTGTAATGTGCAAAAGAAATCATACAAATAAAGTAAGGGAGCATTTCTTTATATTTTGAGGATTAGCATCTCCATCGAGAAGTGCAGATTGATGAACAAGATTCGAATCCTAAACGTTTTTATTGAAAAAAAGTCGGGGACAAAAAACCGGGATTCAACCTAGAAATTTGTTAAAGAAACTCCTTCCCGAAAGTCTTTAACACAAGTAGCCTAGCAGTATATCGGTCGTCAGTTCATGTAAAGTTAGTTATTCAGTTGTTGCATCTTTCATTGGTATTGTATCTGTGGAGGCGCTGAAACAAAATATTCGAGACGATGAATTGCGGCGAAATTATCGAAATCTTTTGAAAAGAATTCAGGCATGCTTCACAGTCTAGGGCGGGTACTTCGAGGGTCTATTATGCGAGTATAATATTAATTATTTACTACTAATAAATAATAAAATAAACAAAAATGCACGCTATTAGCCCACTGCATCACTTGATTTGCTTTGTTAGGACGTGAGGGTTTTACGCAGCAACAGTCAGTAAAATCTTTCCTATTGCCACGAAGGCATGGGAATTATGATGCAAATATACAATCTTCTTCCGAACTGTGAGAAAAAGTTAAAAATAACATCAGAAGTTTGATTTCCATTGTGTATTCATCAATTTTAAGGACGATTCTAAGATTAAAGTCCATTGTTAACAATCGCCACGGAACCAGGAACCGAAATTGACTTTTGGAACATGTTTGGGGGTTAAGTTTGTCCAGACTTGGAATATGCTACAGAAATTTACATTTAAATTAATATATATATATATATATATACATACACACATTATTGATATTTAAAATAATGCAATACATTTTTTAAACTCTACTACATAATGTTCACATAAACAAAAAAAAAAGTGAAATAAAAGTTACAGTGTATAATAAGAATGTAACTTTCATGTAGTTGAGAGGGGAAAGATCGATTTCCGCAGTGGAGTCGGGATATGATTCTAATGGTATTCCTGGGACCGAGGTGCCTTAAGACTTTTACTTCCTTCCCAGGATAGTCTCATAGGAACTAACTCAAGACCCTTCCATTTATTATTTCCTGGAAGCTTTGTAGGCTCTGGCTGTTGCATTTCTAAGAGACTGCATTTATTATTATAGGAGGGTACAGTGTTTCATATAACATGACACATTTTTTACGTTAAATAAATGGGATGCACTTATTATTTTTGTTCTTCTATGATGTTTAATCGCGTAATCTGTAAGAACTACTATGATTCCAAAAATAAATAATAAAAGAGCTAAATATGCAGAGATATATGTGTGTATGTAGGTAGGTCTGTATTTATTAACTGCGACTGGGCTGACACCTAGTGGCAGTGAAGAATAATGAAAATACAATGGATATTTATAGCAAAATAACTTCAAAAAAGAAACCAATTAACTTAATGAAACCGTCACAGGGGGCCGAGGTCGTTAGGCGAGGACTTGTGAGAGGGAGGTCTGGGGTTCGATTACCGCCAGGACTACCCTCCTTAATTGAGGGTTTTTCCAGGTGTTCTTCTGTCCCCATAAGTGGCAAATTATG
Source organism: Metallyticus violacea (assembly GCA_030762175.1). Lineage (NCBI taxonomy): Eukaryota > Metazoa > Arthropoda > Insecta > Mantodea > Metallyticidae > Metallyticus > Metallyticus violacea. The sequence continues at coordinate 61,281,377 of CM060834.1, forward strand.
GGGAGGTACCCTAAACTTAGGCCTGGAACGCTACACACAATTTTACACATATTAGCTTAATTAAATACGTTTATACAACTAACATGCATATCACTTATTAGCTTGAATAATAATATGAAAAGTTAAGCAAGGCTAGTCAATTAAATACAATGAGTTAAGCAATAGTTTAAGTAGTCCAGAAAAAAACGTAAATATGAACACTAATTACATTCATATATACTTCTATCAATAAAATATTTCTACACATACGATTTGATGTTATTTTTAAATCTTGTCAGAGAACAATAACTTTCAAAGACAATTGCGGGTAATTCATTCCAGTCACTTATGCATTTATTTAGGAAATTGCATTTATCTGCATCCATTCTCTGTTGCCTACAATTGATTTTAAAACCATGATAGTTGCTACCATAGTATGTTGGTATTTCTAATCCAATTGTGATATCCCACCATGCATTTTATTCTGTATACACTTCGTATAATGATGTTATCCTCGTTTTTTTACTTCTCTCTACTAGCGATTCCCAACCCAATGCTTTAAAATTTTCGTCCCCATTTTATTTTTTTACTTTTACGAATTTCGCTGCTATAAACTGAATGTTTTCTAGGATATTTATTTGATATATCCTGTATGGATCCCAACAAACTGCTCCATACTTCATAAAGACCCGAATTACGAAGCTAAAATGCACACGCACGCACACACACAACTTATATCAAATGAAAAAAAAAAACTTTTGTATTAAGTTACCATTAAGAGGCATAAAACACTAAAAATAATACAAAAACTAAAAATTATATTTTCAATAATTCTTGAATAAATTATGGAAAAACTTACAATTTGATACAAAAATCCCATCAGGTCCAGGAAAAGCATAAACCAGATATTTATATTTTGTAGTTTTCAATGTAGCTTCAGTAAGTTTTTTTCTTTTCTTTTTGTCTCTTTTAAAATTAGTTCAGTTGAACTTGGCACCTTTTGGAAACAACCTGCACAAACTATTCGCATTTGTTTATACAGGGTGAATCCGAACTATAACGACAAACTTTCCAGGGATCTTTTCTGAGTGTTTTGATATAAGGAATCCATGGTCTCCGGTGACACATTGCCGAGAAATTTAGTTATCGTTTTGTAATAACTCAACCACCTTTGTATCTGCTTACACGGAATGTGAGTTTAAAGAGAAAGGTCTGCATTGCTTTGGCAAACAACCAACAAGTATTTGCACGGCTATACATGCAATAGGTATCAACTTTTCCTTTTGTGTTTCCTTTTATGTTTTGTGTTCTTCACAAGACAACTATCAACTGTTTAATTTCAGCATTGGATCCTGCTACTTCCCATAACGGATCGCGTTCGTCCTTTATTTTATACAGCGAGAACGAGTACGCCATTTTCTGTTTACAACAAGGTGTTTTACAATAAAAGACTTAATCAAACTCCATAACCACTAAATCTGTGCAATGAAAAATCTATAGGTAATAGAACAACATATGGTTCTAGTAAGATGGATATGCGTACATTTTCGCTAATGTTCACAATGCTGTAAATACACCTTTCCCAATCAAAGAATTGGTCTTGATGGAACGATAACTTGATCACCAAAATCAGCATATCTTAACTTTTGCACTTCTTTTTATGGGGTCATATTCGGGGGTTGTTTAAGTGACAGCAGCACAAACAATCTGTCATACTCCTGGGATGTTGCAACTATGTCTGCGGTGTGACTATCATTTTGAGCTTATTGTTTTAGAGTAAGAAATATTAAGCGCAGAGGGCATGAGGAATTCACCTGATAATACATTTTTTTTTCAAAACGTTTTAAACTCCTGCAAAGTTTCAAAACACTATGTGGCAAAAAATTATAAATGACTTCAGTAATAAGAATACACCCACAAAGTGCATCTTTAGATACAAGTTTTAAAAGATGTACGCCCAAATTTAGTTTCTTCTCTATTGGGAAGAACTGCAATACATTTAAGCAGAGAAATACTTTTGCTTTTATATTGGAATATGAAATTGATTTTCTGCCGCTTTATTCAAAATATGAAATGGTCTTTTTTGTTTACAGTTTTGCAGTTATGAAACCGATTTTTCTTCCTACGTTCAGTTAAATATCGTAAAAACAGCAGTAAAATTCCAATACTTAATTTGAACATAATTCCTGAAAAAATGTAGATAAGGTTTTTAAAATTTTCAAAGCTATTCTTATTACTGAACTAAATTAATAACTTTTTTGCCAAACGGTGTTTTAAAGTAGAACAATTAAACTTTGCAAGAATACTGAGTTAATCTGGGCAAATATCAGATATATTTTTTAACATAATCTATGGACCTTTTTTATTCTTTAAAAAGTATACTAAAATGTGCATATTCAAGCTCTCAACCCATGTTCATGTTCTGCTTGCCAATTTTTTTTTATTAATATCTCAGTTGATTTTGCGTTGGAATAATGTCTGGAAAAAAGTGTTTGCTCTGGCCTCTCTAATCATCCTAACACTTTGTATATTCAGTTATAAAAATTCTGCATGCATTAATTATACCGATGAAAACATTTCGTTCAGAAAAATACAATATGTTGCATGGGTACATTTATATCACACATATTTTTAGAAACAAGTAAACTTCGCTAATCTTGAACTACAGTAAAATCACTTACTTGCATTCTAAACAGGTGTTTTTGCTTGGCAGCAAATTGGATTCTATCATGGAAATGCTCTGTAAAAAGAAAACAATTTATAAGCATTAACAGTTACGATAAAACGTAAAGCACACTTTTTTCAAAGTCACACTTATGTTACATGGAGCTTCAGCCCCATTCCGGACTTACAAACTGAACTTTGAACACAATTTCCAACGGTCCATATTTCGCTTCACAGCATAGTACATTTAGTTTAATACAGGCACCATTGTCGTGGTGAGCGCTAAATTAAATTATAAAGTTAGCAACCTCAGTGCAACAGAGGAGGACAAAGGAGCGAGAAAATGAGATAGGCCGAGAGGGATGATGGGTGTAAACTCTCTTGTTGTAGTCATTTTCCCCAAAAGCGCCAATAAAAATAATTAAAAACACAATTCAAAATACAATTTTATTAACGTTAGCTATGAATTTCTAAGCTGTTAATCAAATACACATTCTTAAACATTAATTGCTAAAAGATATACTTTCTTACCATTATACCTTAAATTCTTAGTAGCGTCATCTGTTAATAATAATAATAATAATAAAAAAAACGTGACGAACGTACGAGGGTGTTTCTAGCATTAATCATGTAAAATAATGTAGTTATTGATGTGATACATGTAGGGACTGAAGAGAATTCAAGTGATAAATTAACATTTTCCTCGACATTTAGGACTTAAAATGTTCTGTTAAAAAGTAGCTTAAAATGTTCTGTTTTTACGAACGAAATACATTCATTATAGTACATTAAGTTTCTCACAATTTAATTAAAATTCCTAGAAGTTTCGGATAAGGATCTTGTTTAATTTTTCCTTCATTACAATGGGGAGGTTACAATGTTCCTCGAAAACATTTTCTAATTCGCAGCAAACGGTGAAAATGTTCGGTACTTTCTTTCATTTTTGTATTTAGTTGATTTATTTACGGATGCTCTTTAACATCTCAGGTCATTAGCGTTCCATTCAACTGAGGACATGAAACGGTCAATAAATTTTGCGCAGAGACCTCTTCTTTCAAGCTTGAGGTTCTTTTATGCGCCGTAAATCTACGACACGGGATCCACGGCTTTACTTCTCTTCCGAAATAGGACTTAGGATTTTTACACCCGAAAAAACCCATCGATCCTGGTCGGAATTGTACGGGCCATCTTGGGTCTAGGAAGCAAGTATAGTTACCATTATATCACTAGGACCGACTACATTTTGGAGAAATGAAGTGAAAGAATTTAATATATTCATTATTCACTATTAATTTAATCCTGTCCGTACATCGGTTAATGATAAAATTTATCTTGCTTTTTTCTTGATTTATAAGAATGTGCATTTAATTTGTTTTGTATCGGTGATAGTGGGCTTGTTGGGCGCGCGACCAATGCCGATATCATTTTGCTGCTTAAAGCGAGGGATGGCGCGAAATGTGTTTATATAACATCTCTGGGATTTATTTGAACAGCTATCCATATATATTTCGGTAATCTTTGAATATAGTGCACCCAACTTATTTGTTTTGTTTCCCATGACTAACGAGGCTTGTATGTGGTTTTGTGGGAGTGAAACTGCTGGAGTCAAAGGATGGTGTATGTTCGTATAACAGGAAATTGAAAACTGTCAGGAAATGTTCCGATATTCCGTGAAGGGAACTATTTGTGGCGTCATTATTCTGCCTACGGGCTGTGTAGTGGTGGACGAGAGATACATTTTCTTTTGTACTTTTTCTGAGACTTGTTATACTGAACAGAACTATTGTTGCTTCTGATAGGTGGGCGGTATACGCTAACATTTCGGTCATCGATGAGGAGATTTATGAATATGTAGTTGTTTACGAGCAAAATTTCGTAGACCCTAACAATGATAAAATTCACACCCAAAATGTAGAAAATATGTGGATGAGGTTGGCATAGGATAGGAGACAGTATGGAACTTCGGATGCACTTTTCACGAATTCCTGTGTAGGAATTCATTCAGATGTATATGCATCATTTACCGCATGCATTGCGAATATACACTATGATCTAAATTCTTGTATCGATAAAAGATGTTATAAATTTCCTTTTGGTTAGAAAAAAATGTAAAAACTGCTTCCACCACTCCACCAAGCTACTACCCCTGCAGCAACAAACCATCTTTAACACGGCAACTTGCATCTTTTCACCGCAATCGCTACCAAATGAGCATCAGTCGGTTGACCCGTGACCCACAGTGTAGTGTATTCACCTTCAGTGCTTGTGTTTTGTGGTTCTCCTTATGCAATCCGAGCATCCTTTAGTGATAGCTCTGGGAAACATAAATAGGATGCACTATATTCAAATGAATGTTATATTGATTTAACTCGTAAAATAAACATATTAAAGTTTCTAAACCTCTTCGTGTTTATAAAAAGCAATTGTAACCACACAACATTACTAGGATCGACCTCACTTAGAAAGGCAGGCCATCTGCTACTAATATTGCGCAGAAAGAGAGTGATACTTACCACGTACATTATATCCCCACGTGAATTTCACAAGTCGTAACGGTAAAATCGCTTATAAACAATTTTCATGATATTTTAAATTCAAATATATTTTATAGATAGATAGATAGACAGACAGACAGACAGACAGACAGACAGACAGAAAGACAGACAGACAGACAGACAGACAGACAGACAGATAGATAGATAGATAGATAGATAGATAGATAGATAGATAGATAGATAGATAGATAGATAGATAGATAGATAGATAGATAGATAGATAGATAGATAGATAGATAGATAGATAGATAGATAGATAGATAGATAGATAGATAGATAGATAGATAGATAGATAGATAGATAGATAGATAGATAGATAGATAGATAGATAGATAGATAGATAGATAGATAGATAGATAGACAATGGTGTCATTAGTGGCTACCATACTTGCCTCCTAAACACATGATCGTGGGTTCGAACCCGGCCAGGACCGATGGATTTTTTCGGGGCGTAAAAATCCTAAGTATGGCTTCCTTCGGAGGGGAAGTAAAGCCGTGGGTCCCGTGTCGTACATTTACGGCACGAAAAAGAACCTCAAGCCTGAAAGAGAGGCCTCTGAGCAAAATTTATCGGCCGTTTCACGCCCTTAGTTGAATGGGACGCTGATGACCTGAGCTGTTAAAGAGCGTCCATAAATAAATCATTAAAAAAAAACAAAAAACAAAACAAAACAAAAAACAGTGGTGTCATTCAACCAGTTCGCACCAACTGTTGTTAACATTATTGCCGGGTGTTAACTTTAAACTTTAACATAAAGAAAAAATTTTGACAGAAAGGAAGAACAATAGGTTAATATTCGCCAACGTTTGCTGTTGTCATGAATGTTACAGTAAGTTGATGACAATCTCTCTCAGTGCAACATGAATCTCCACCACAGACCTATCTAGCGTATTATTTAAATATGGATTTGGTAAACCTGTAAGCAGCTTCTAACAATTATCAAGCAAAGAATGGAATTGAAAGTATGCTTCAGTCGAGATGAAAAAGTTATTACTGTATTAAAATGAAGCGTCAAAGTGTAAATATTAGATAGTACGTTTAAGAAATATAAAATGGACGATACCGTAGTTGACGTTTCGAAAAGTGAAAAAGGCAGGTGTAAATGCATGGTATGGGTACATCCTCGAATGTTTAAAACTTTTGTTGGTATAATCATATGTCCAAAGAAAAGTTTGTAAGTTTTAAAACTACTTTACACATCTGTAAAGGATATTTCATTATAAACTTTCTTTATTTGTTGCAAATTATAACCTTATTTAATAAGCTACTTTTTATTTCAATTTTGTACGTTGTGGTAATTTTTTTTGAGAGAACCGATTGTTAAAAAATTAGAATGGCACATTTAAGATAGATATATTTGAATTTTTTAGCATTGCGCTGCTTTTATTTCCCTCACTTGAAACTTTTTGCCCTTCACAGCAAGTCTAGTCGTTTACTTGACTTGTTTTCATATATTGGTACAATTTTTCGCCTGTGTAGTATTTCTCGCTCCCCCCCCCCCCAGATCCATCTCTGGTCATGCAGTACTAATATTTCCACAGCTGCAATTAATCACTCAAATACAAATAGACGAATTACACTCGCAAATTATGCTATTGGTACAAGAAAGAAAAAAAGGTTACCAGAAGAATGCACTTAGGTTTAAATTATTAGAGTAGACTATTTATTTAAACTGGTAATGCTCAGACCATTAGACTTTCTCATCCGTACTACCAGTATAATTACACACAAAATAATACAACAATTTTGAAAATACATTTAAATTAAATAATTTATAAGCAAATCCACTGAAAAATCATTATATCCCCTAACCGCTAACAAAAATAGTGATGATGAACACAATAAGTTGAAAAAATTACTTTATATATAACAGTAATGTTATCAAAAGACATCTCAGACCTATCAATTAAGTAATTAAGTAGGATAGAAAATATTAATTTAAAATAAGTTATATCCATGATTTAATTTATTAAGAGTAATATATTGTTTAAGTGTGAAATGGTTCGACAGTCTCAAAAGCACTACTTAGAAGCTCATGATCAAGGAAAACTAGTCTCCACTCTAGTGTTATTTATTTTTACAACTTATAAACGTAAATTACTAGTGTGGCAGACTGATATTACTTTGTTTCATCAGTATTCTATTTCACGAAATAGTTGGTCTTGTAATATTGCGTAACTAGTGGAATTCTACCCATGAATCTTGAATGGTGAATTTACATACTAGAGTACATATTTTAGGTTAGGTATTAATTCTATCAATTAAGCTCGACACTTTTCAATTATAAAGCACATTAACGGTTATTTATGCAATATGTGGTCTCAAATCTAACATCCATTCCCGCACTTCTTGAATTATCTATTTTCACCTGAAAAAATATCATAGAAACTGAGTTACTTACACCATTATTTGTAGATGATAATATGAAGGCGAATATGGATGCAAATTAAAAGCATTTACCAATGTACCTTTCTTAATGTTTGGCCAAAAAGTGTCCCTCACACATGCATAATCTTTCTCCGATATAATAAACCCCAACGCTTTCACAGTTTGCGTTATTATTTCCACATATCGGCTTTGTCTTTCTTGTAATTTTGTCAGAGAATTGCCCAAACAGTACTTCTTTACGCTTATTAATTAAATACAGCACTGTTACTTTGTTTTGAATACTAGATATTCATTTCGATTTGATGGAAATAACGCTATTTCTTGGCTTCAAATATACATGCCGCGTAAACAAAATCGCATCAACAAACAATCCACGAAGTAATAAATATCCCCGAAACAGCCTTCTCGATGCTCGGATACATTCGCTACACTAGTAATTTTGACAAGTGACTAATGACAAACTTTTACGATTCTACCATTGTGGAAAATGTTCGTGAAACAGGTTTTATTAGAACTGGTGAACTTACCTTGTGGCTAGTAAAGTAGTTATTTTGTGAACCAAGGCCCAGTAAGGAATTCCAAAGATGAGCAAGAGAAACTGTGAAAGAGGAAGACTATGAGGCGGTTCGATAGAAAATATTGGTGTGATCTGGTATTGAGGTTATGATGTGAAGATAGTTTATGAAAACGACATACCAGGTAACTAAGGATGTAGATATAAAGGATCTGATAAAGTAATTTGAGAGAATGGAAAGTTCGTTCTTTAAGACACAGCCAGGACAATAATGCAAGAAATGGAGTGATTATGATCAAATCGACGAATTCAAACATTGGGAATACGTTAAACTTCTGGATTAAGCCGGCACTTAGTTCAGTAAACAAAAAGTAGCAGTAATCCAACTGCGGCATTAAAAGTATTTGTATAAGAATCTTTTTCAGGAAAAACCAAAGGAAATTGTTAAGTCCTTTGGCATGTGTTATTGATAATATTTTCTTGCATGTTTCTACAACGTGAATATTTCAATTTAGGCTTCTTTCGAATTTTTACTGACTCAGTTAAGGGTTATTTAGTGGAGAAAATTGTAGGTTTACAGTATTTAACAACCACTGATGACACAATACAATTATCTGCAATTTTCCCGGATTCAGTTTAAGTTCAGTAATTTTTGTCTTCGATTGATGGTAACGAAAACAGGTCTACTTTAGTCTTGTCATATCTCTAATTTCATGAACATGACAATGAACTGTACATCCATCCCAAAACCACTTTCCTAGCTGAAGTAGACTTCTATACGAGAAGCGAAAATTGTCAGCCATTCCTTGAGCGTAGTGGTGTTGCACATTGTTAAGTGGATGTGCGCTGATGGAAACTGTACACACCGGAGCAAAACATTAATGAAATTATTTCTTAACTGCATTTTCGCTACTAAACAGGGAAAAAAAAATTACAAGCTGAGCAAAGAGGGTCATGTAATGCAATTGCAAGATGCATATTAAACAAAATAAACCTGCAGTCCTACTTTATTATAATAGACTTATATACTTGTGTGTTAGTATGTGTCTTGTTTATTTGTGTTTAAAATGTTACAAGAAACCGGTACAAGTGGCTTCTCAATACATGCGAAATATTATGTAGCCTAAGCAGGAAAACATTTATAGCGCGCACGCACACACACACACACACACATATGATATTGTCCCTAATATAGACAAATATCGAAACCTGTAGCAGTTGTAATTTTGCAATGCATTTAACTATCGCATTTTAGATAAGAAGTTTCAAGCGAGTATGTTAATTTCAATAGCAACTCACCGTAAGACCGATGTTCTTAGCCAAAGTGCTTTCTGTAATGTTGGCAAAGGGTTTGTCGGCTCCCCAGCACTCCACGTACTTGGTCATTTTAGAAGGAGATCTGTTCCTAGCATGAGGTCCCTGCTCCACCTTCAGATTGGCGCCCGAACTAGAAGAATTTCTTCTATCGTCCTCCGATTCAGACTTCTGCAACAGTACATAAATAAACTGGTGTCATTTATACAGCAGCAAAACTCCAATAAGGTAACTCATAACATGGAACGAGGCAAAACAGCTGCCTCTGCTTATTAAACTTAACCGCTGGGATCAAAACATCTCAATCTCTGTGCAGAACATGGGGACACCAAAATGATCTAATTTTATGCTTATAAAATATTAAACATTTTCGCTTCCCCCCCCCCCTCAGTATTGCAGTAGTTGCACACTTTAATTTAAAGAATGCTGTTTAAAATAAGAGTGATGTATTTTGATTGCTATGTGGATAACAGGAAAGTCATAGTTTTTGTATTCATATATACAAACATCTCTTATATTTGGAACCAGATGCTTATTATTTTAAATGAAAAGTTGTCACTCAATTTCCCAGGCATATAAATCGGATATTTCCCCGCCAATCCTGTGTTTTTCAATGCATAACACGCTCAAGTTAATGGATTATTGAAAGACATTAAACAGGATATAAATAACTGGGTTGCATTTCCTGGATAGAATTTTGTTCAAAATTATCTTAAGATAACCTAGGGCAACAACTCAATTCACTTGGGCTAGCATAAAATTATTAAATTTGAAATTATATATAAAAAGCATTGAACCAAATTAAATGACAGTAAATTCCTTAAAAAATAATAAACATATAAATAAAAGGGATTGCTGCAATTTCGGTAGTATTCCAAATCAGATATATCACCTTGCGGCGGTCCTATTGCCACACTCTTTCGATTATCCAGAACTTCTATCAGTGATGCTATCCCTGCGGAGCGAGGTTTTTCCTATAAGTGAGCCCCCACATGTTTGCCGCGCCGGGCAGAGTGTAGAAAGCATACTTACTTACTTATTAACCTTGCTGATTGTCGCAGTTGTAGCGCAGCTGTTCCCGGGTGAGTGTTTTGTTGTTCGTTTCTTAATTCCACAGTATATATAAAGTGTGTTATGCCTCGTGTGTTTACAACAGAACACATATTTTTTGGTACGATTCATTTTTGTTAACTCAATGGAGAAAGAATTATGCATTTTTCAACAAGGCTATGCCGCTGCTCACAGTGCGAAACATTTCATGAGAGCATTTCACAATGCGCCCTCTCTGAAATTCCTGAAACTCTCAATAGTTCTGAAGGTTTCTAGCAACACATGCCGAGATATATAAACTATAGGATTCAAGTTGTCTACCAATTGCACTATTCAGTGCTAATACAATCAGTTACACTTGGTGCTATCTGGACTGTATTTTGTTTAGTTTTAAGTAGAAGTAATTCTTTCCTTTTATATTATATTATGCATTTTATATAAGGTTTGGGAATATTTGAGTGGTTTGAGAACTCAGATTGGAGAAAATTTAGTTTTCGTTCCATCTCTAGTAAAAATGTATCACATTTCTGAGAGCTGAATGATTGAACTGTGTTGCCAGATATGGAGAGGACATTTCGTACTTCAGCATTGCTAAAGTGCTGGCCGTTTGTGCCTAAGCCTTAAGTGAGGGGGACCTCCGGGAGAAAGGGATGAAATAAGGCAGGAACCAGGTGATCAGGATTCAGGGGTAGTGAGGCACTGGCGTATACTGATCCCTACATTATTCCCAGACAGAACACCAAGACTTCAGCAGAGTCCCCACTTTCAAGTTCCAGCCGCCCATAAGATCCGCTTTCATGCCAAATATTGGGGAAGAAACGTTTCCAAATCGCAAGCCACCGTCACGCCGTACATAGCACCATCCCACCTCACCCTGATACTCTCGATTATGTAACAGAACCAACGTATTTAAATGGTATGAAATAGCAGAGCGGAAAAATCGTGAAAAGAAAAGATCGTTCAGAGCATTCGCCTAAACGACCAGAGGAAACCACGAAAAATACCAAGTCAGGATGATAGACCCCAATGGATTTGAGCCCGAACCTTCCGAATGCCAATCCCAGATGTTACCTCCCGAGTCACCCCCCTCGATAAGCTGGATTCAACAATACATCTTTATACGGCAGTGTGGTCCTACAGACCACCTCCGGGACTTTTCTCTTCGACACTAGAAGGGTACTGTTTGTTATATTACTGTATTATTAAGTAAAGTACCCTGTGTATTAAGTTAAAGAAGTGAACGAGAAAAGTTGAATTCAGATCAAAATTCCTTCCTTCGTTCCTTCAGGCTGCGTTGGTTTCGATTCAAAGAAACCTTCGGGGCTTTGTATTTTACGAAAAACAAAGCAATCCCATTACAAGGTCGCTTCAGCATCAAGATGAATGTTCGCAAAAGGAAAAAGCTTAACAATTCTTTACGAGACTAGAGATTACAGCTAATTCCATTTTCCCCCGTGTCTTCGGTTCTTTAGCACACGTCAATTGCCAGTTAGTACAGCGTGTGTGAAAATAAACTTGTTTCAGTTGGCTTGTTCGGTATTAATCACGACTTAAGCACTTGGAGCATATAAATATAACTTGGTTATTTCACTTTGAAAATCGTATTAATAATAATAATACTAATACTAATAATAATAATAATAATAATAATAATAATAATAATAATAATAATAATAATAATAAATTGAAAGCGTAAAGGTGATTTTTGGTATGTTCTTGTGAAAAAAAATTAGGGCTGTTGCTAAAAACCCGCTGGATCGGCATTAGCCGATTTCGTTTAAACAATACACGCAATTTTTGAGTTGTTTGCTATACACAGTTAGTGTGAAATGATTCACTTACCGTGGGAGGAACGATGAGGTAGGTCTCAACCTTGTGATCGCCGAGGTAACCTTCCCTGGAGCCCCCTTCTCCTGGCTCCACCTGGAAGCGGTCGTTCAGCTGCAGTAGCGTTGCCTTGGTGATGTGCACTCGTCTGCGACAGTTACAACACTCGTCTCATCACGTGCATCTTGACAAATGAAAATCCTCTACTGCTTTGGGAAACAACTGACTGGGACGCTTTAATGAACCACAAAGAATGGACAATTGCAACAAATGATCATTCCAACAAAATTAGATTCTGAAAGTGTAGCAAGAAAAAAGCTGTCAAATTAAAGACAGTAAGTAGTTAATCGGCAAAGATAAGCTAATAATAGTAAAAACAGTTATTGTTAAAGAGCATTTAAAACACTACACTTACTTTGAGAATTTAGCTGGTCAGGTAATTACCAATCGGAAAAACAACAAAATTACTGTTTATTAAGCGAGCATTTCAAAATTATCTTTAAGAATGTATGTAATATTAACATTTAACCCAAATATCTCAAAAGGACAGACGCCACAAAAATAGCAAGAAATTTCTAGTCACTCAGGATAAAACTTTATGCTCACTTGTTAATTTATAATACTGTCTATTCAGGTATTTAAAATAGTACATTTTTGCTTTAATATTGAATCAGACAGCAATCACCAAATATGTTCTGTAACGAGAAAGGGCAGGAATTTTAAGTTGCAAGTTTAAACTGAGGAATCACGACTTGGAAAATACAATCTTCATGCAAGATGGGACACTACTACACACCTACATCGCTGCAAAACTGTTAATTACACGAATCTTTGGTGATCATGCCATCAGTATGTCTTCACGCTGTCCCGCCGTTTGTTTGTTTGTTTTTGGTTGGGGTAACCTTAAAAGACGAGTTTTCCTGATATCCTCAACCACATTGCAGCAACTGCAAAGTCGGTCCTGGTGGTGTAGTGGTTACCATACTTGCCTCCTACACCCAAGAACGCGGGTTCTAACCCGGCCAGGACTGATGGATTTTTTCGGGCGTAAAAATCGTAAGTATGACTTCCTTCGGAAGGGAAGTAAAGCCGTGGGTCCCGTGTCGTACATTTACGGCACGAAAAAGAACCTCAAGCCTGAAAGAGAGGCCTCTGAACAAAATTTGTCGGCCGTTTCACGCCCTGAGTTGAATGGGACGCTGATGACCTGAGATGTTAAAGAGCGTCCATAAATAAATAAATAAATAAATAAAAAAAAAAAGCAACTGCAAAATGCTATCTGGAAGAAATTTGCAAACCACTTTTCACTTAGCTTGATTTAACATAGTAAATGATCATAAAAGAACGTTGAAGTTAATTTCAAGTATTAGATTAGCTTAAATTTAGCTCACGCTTGGTATAATTTTCTCGCTAATGTATGTAATTCATTTGGGAATATAACGTAATTTTATTTTTGAATCATACCAACTAGCAGAGTAGTATTTGGAAAAAAAGTTTAGCGTTCATTATTACAACCAGTTAAATATTTGCGTCAATCTGTATATTTTTTACATCTGTATATTTTTAAAGAATTGAATGCTGCGATTTTCATTTATACAGGCATTATAATTTTATATGTTTTAAATTTACTGTAATATAAATGTAGATATATTAATATAAGAGAAAAATTAATTAGCAATCAGCAGGTAACTTTAAGCACTTTTATTAACAAATCATAAATAAATTTCATACAAATATATATATATATATTTGACAAGTTTACTGTTAAGATTTATCTGAAATAGCATTTTTGTCAAGATCATGTATTTAAATTATTTACTTTACCCTTACATTTTTTACTTCTAATATTTATTAATTCTTATTAATTAAGGGTTTGTACCGTTATTTTCATTTCTCATTGGATCACATGGTTCGCCATGCCCCTTAAGAATTAAATTTTGTAATCGATGATGTTTTCATTTCCATTGAAATATATATATATATATATATATATATATATATATATATATCGCCATGCCCCTTAAGAATTAAATTTTGTAATCGATGATGTTCTCATTTCCATTGAAATATATATATATATATATATTCATTGAAATATGTATATTTTTTCATTGAAAAATATATATATATGTGTATATATTTTTTTCATTGAAATAAATATATATATATATATTGATTGAAATATATATATATATAATATAAAAGAAAAATAAAAATAAAGTAGCACTATTAACAATGTAACAAATTAAAAGTAATTATAATTACACTTGAGATCGCTATATTTCGGAGTTCGATATATCGATCTCAAGTGTTTTCTTGGTGTTTTATCATTTTGTACTATTATAATTACTGTTAATTTTATATATATAATAGTAGGAAAGGATAAAACACTAAGAAAAAGTCACACTTGAGATCGATATATCGGACTCCGAAATATAGCGATCTCAAGTGTGACTTTTTTTATCCTTTTGTACTATTATAATTACTGTTAATTTATCACATTGTTAATAGAGTTACTTTATTTTTATTTTTCTTTTATATTATGTATATATAAAAATTTTTTTATATTTCCACAAAATGTAATTATGTAAAAATTGTCAAGTTTTGTTCAGTAACATTAGGGAGTCCTTTCATCTTGTACAACTTTGCTCTCTGGATATTACCTATTCAGTAGTTAAATTAATAGATTCGTAAATAATTCAACAAGAAAATAACTAATGCTGATGATGTTATGTTATGAACTTATAATTCCTACATGACAAGGACATAATCATATCCAGTCAACAAGTAGAGTTGACTGGATATGATTAAATATATGAAAATACATTTAAAAACACGCTGGGAGTCGCTGCAAAGACACCCAATTAACTCCCTGCTCTTAAGATAAATACCGGATATATCGATTTTAGTGTAGCTGCTTGGAGGGATAATTAATTACCATGAACATTATTAGCTTATATAAGTGAAAATCGCGCTGCTCCTAAGTAACTGTTATGTGCACTCCCGTCTCCCACTATTGCAAGCGGTATATACACAGCTGGTTACAAATTCACTTACATTTCCAAGACCAGGCAGCGCTATCATAACCACGTACAAGAAAACATCGTTTCGGTAACAGTCAATAGAAACCAATAGGAGCATACTATAAATACGATTGGAGGAACCAGTTTTTAAAGCGAATGAAACATCAAATGTTTACGGAAACAACCGAATGAAACGGTAGTTCGTGATTTTCATTCAGATTGCCCATGTTCACTAGTGTAGACGCTCCTGTAGAGCTAGCGGGGTAGAATAACCACGCAAGTGAATTATTTATAGCACTTTGAGAGTGCACCGCTGACAGGTAACTGCAACTTATTGTCCCTCTATGCCAGACTCCGTCATTTCATTGCCCTCTTGGGAATGTACTTCATGCTCTGTAGTCCTAGCGTCAGGTTTCATCAAAGTACATTAAATATACCACACAGTGGCTCTTTTACAACTGGGAAGTGTCCTTATAAAAGCTGTAACTTAACGGAATTTATGTTAATTTTATCTTATTTGTAAAAAAATATTTATAGCCCCCCTTTTTATTGGATTTGTCAAAGTTAGACACCCCACAATAATATTAAAATTTAACAATTAATAATAATAACAATAATTTACACACAGAGTGTTTATATGGGTCGCATGTTTTTAGAGAAAATTGTATTAAAAATTGTACGGGTAAATGATTCATAGATATGGGCTAGTAGTTTAGAACACTATGCATTTCCAATTCATTATCATACGTGTTTAATGCAGATGCAAATTGTAAAATTGTAAAATTGAAGCAGTAGCATTTATTTTCGATTTAAATATTGCTATAATTGTGGGTGATCTCTCTTGGGACTTTACATTCTACCAAACGGATTCTGCCCCTCCATCAAGGCATGTGGTGTATGCATGACGGGGCACCGTTCCATTTTCCATGTGTCATCTGACAGCATCTGTCTAAGGCATTCAATGAATAATAGTTGAAGAGATAGATGTATATTATTTAATATATGCCAACCTTGATCTGAATTAGTAACACTTATGACTATGAGAATATTTAATGCATTATTCATCGTTGATAAAATTAGATAAACATTGTAGGATCGTATCATATTAAAAATTCAGGGCAGAAGGTTGTGTGGCAATGAATAGGAACCATGCAGAGTATCCTAAAAAGGATTTCCTATACGTGTCCTCATTTTCCTACGCAATCGAAGTTTCTATACGCTAACATAAACCGGTTGACCTCCAATAAAAGTGCGATTCCCGTAAATACTAAAGTTCTTCTGGCGCAAGCAATTGAGAGTATTCAGACATATTTACTATGCCCACTATTTCAGTTGCTCTTCTCCTTAATATTTTTCCAAATACTTTGCATAATAGAAAATCAATATCGTTGTACATTGGAACATTTCCTCCCTTAAAAATCCTTTCCCAATACATCTTCTTCTTCTTCTTCTTCTTCTTCTTCTTCTTCTTCTTCTTCTTCTTCAGCCAACGCCCGTCCTTGGCTGGTCTGCCATTCGACGCCTTGCCTCCCAGTACAGCCGTGACCTTCCTTCCACTGTGTCTTCAACAATAGTTGTCTGCAGGGCAGTGCAGAGGGGCAGGTGGTCGGTAGTGCCTTCCTCTAGCAGGCAGAGGGGACAGGTTAGGCTATCGACCACACCGATTCTATGCAGATGTTTTTGCAAGTAATCGTGTCCTGTAGCCATCCTAAAGGTGGCTACTGCCAGCTCCCGGGGCAGGTTATTGGGGAAGGGGTTTGAAGCAAGTTATTTCCCATCTTTTACCAATTGGCGCTGTCTTCCGAGAGTCTACAATTGCTCCTTTAATTCGGGATGTTATGGCACTGCTGATGTTAGAGTACGTAATTGGTACAACTGACTGCTCCATTGAGCACCCTTCCTTAGCTAAAGCATCGGCTTTCTCATTCCCGTCAAGGTCGCAATGACCCGGGACCCATTGTAGACAAACTTCAGTCAATTTTTGCAATTTATATAGTCTATCTTGGCATTCTGTAACCAAGTCGTCCTCGTTTTGGTTTCCTTGTGAGCAGAGAGCCTGAATGGCTGAGGTGGAATCGGATAAAAAGACCACTTTACACTGTGCGTTCATTAGTATCAGGGCGTTAGCTGCCTCACTGATAGCAGCAACTTCGCCATCGAAGTTATTCCTTTCCCAATACATCATTTGATCTCATGTATCATCAATGTTAAACACCATTAAAAATGCAAGATGTCTCTTTCATTTTATCAAGCGCCTTGTCTTAGTATCTGCCAGTAAAAATTGACAGTTCTTTACAACAGAGTTAAAACATATAAATATCGATGTCATATGTTTAGAACTTCCTATGAGTTTAGTTATTAAAACTACCACAAATCATATATATATATATATATATATATATATATATATATATATATATTAAAACGATGATAGTAGCAATTTGTATTTTAAACGTAACATTTATAGTTCAACCACATCTGTACTGCAAATGCATCAAACATATGCACTATTCAGTCAGCAATGCCCGATAGCTTCAGGGACAAACTATCTCCAGTTAACTGCATGCTATTACACAGGTATGCAGCAGATATAATATTCTCCATTTCTGAGAAAAATCGCGTTCACACAGTTCGGTTAGACAATTTCATAAATATGAGTTTCTGCACATCTGTAATTATGTGGCTCCATTATTGAGCCTGGAGACGACTCCAGAAGCTCGGTGTTTTGATTGTGCGCAGGTATGAAACCGAAGGAGTCGTTTGCTCCCCTGCACTTAGTTACACTCAATATTACGCGAAACGGTTCGATGGATATGGCCGGCTTTATTGACTTTGATCAAACTTTTATTGGACGTGCAATGGATATGGAACGAAGTTATCTCTGGGTAGCTTCGTGAGATGGTCAAACACTTTCTGCCTGATGGGGAACTGCTCTTGCCGCTATACCCATCAACTACATATTGAAAACTCTCATTTACATTCCTGAAAAATTTTGCAGCTGAGCATTTGAATGTCACGAAACTGCCTGTGCTTTGTACACGAAAGGCAAATAGCTCTAAAAGCTCCCAGGTCGCAAAAAATAATAGCACAATACACGTAGAGAATTTTTTTTCAATGCTAAATAACGTCAAGTATAGTTAGTACGTTTAAAAACATGTATCATGTGGATATTATACTTAATTAAATATTTTAAATTCGAGACCAAAATATATTATCAATATCTTATAAAGAATACTTATAAACCTCCTACTTTTATTTTCATCTTAAA
The DNA here is from genome assembly GCA_030762175.1 of Metallyticus violacea. NCBI lineage: Eukaryota > Metazoa > Arthropoda > Insecta > Mantodea > Metallyticidae > Metallyticus > Metallyticus violacea. The sequence continues at coordinate 61,299,960 of CM060834.1, forward strand.
TAATTAGATCTAATGAATAAAATCACAATTTATCCCGTTTTGTATGCAGAACAAAATATTTTTAAAGATGACTAAATACTTGTTGAGATTTCCTTATTTATATTCATTTTATTCCGTTTTTAAGCATTTGGTAAGAGGAAAATGCAAAGGATGAAGTACTACTAATGCCTTCATTAAAAACAATCAAATTTAAACAACAGTAGCAATCTTAGCTTTAAGTTTTGGTTTTTACGTGTACATTTTCTGTAGTTCTCATTTTATATCATAATTTAAGGATAATAAATTATTTCTGTACACTGTTAAATTATTAATTAAAATAAATACAATTATGTACTATTTGCTATCAGTGATTAGTATTTTATCAAGTAATATTAATAATAAATTAATATAAATTAAAATACATTTTATAAAATATTAGTTCCTCTTTTAACATTTCAGATTTTTGATACTTTGTGGTTATTTGATGTATTTAAAGTTTCAAACCAGAAACAGTATACAAAGTATAGAAACTATCTCTCTCTCTCTCTCTCTCTCTCTCTCTCTCTCTCGATATATATATATATATATATATATATATATATGAGAATCATATGTGTAAAATTTTGGTTTCCTCAAAAATAGTAAACATTCAGAAACATTACTACATCCGTTAGAATTCATATAACTTAAAACCGACTCACTCAATTAAGCCTGATAGCGATTAATCTGTTTTAAAACTAAGTTGCGCTGTTTTTATTATTTTAACTTAGGTGTAACACTGCCAAAGTCATGTTCCGCAAAAGAATGGTGTAATAATTTATAACTGTATGGACTTGTAACTTTAGTTATCAGTTATCAGAGATTTTCCCTAGTTTCTTTTCACAGAAATATGAGTATTAGTCGTACACTTAAAACTTTTATTGATTTCTACAAAAATATAAGAATATTAGTAACTAATATCTTTTTAATTATTTTTGGGATCAGTTGACCTAAATATGTGAGGTATTGGCGTAAGTGATAATAATGATGAGAGTAGGAATATGTATAAAGAAATAACAATTTATTATTTAAGTATAATAAACTTTTTAGGTTAACAGGGTTTATTATTCATATTGACATTACCTGTTTCTAATGCATGTTTCAGTTCAGCATCTGGTCTTTTGAAACTATTTTCCAGATCTTTTGCTTATAATGAAAATGTGATTACCAACCAGTTTAGTCGGTCCTGGTGGTGTAGTGGTTACCATACTTGCCTCCTAAACCCAAGAACGCGGGTTCGAACCCGGCCAGGACCGATGGATTTTTTCGAGGCGTAAAAATCCTAAGTATGGCTTCCTTCGGAAGGGAAGTAAAGCCGTGGGTCCCGTGTCGTACATTTACGGCACGAAAAAGAACCTCAAGCCTGAAAGAGAGGCCTCTGAGCAAAATTTGTCGACCGTTTCACGCCCTGAGTTGAATGGGACGCTGATGACCTGAGCTGTTAAAGAGCGTCCATAAATAAATCATTCAAAAAAAAATTCCAACCAGTTTAATCAAATTATATAAATATAAATTACCAAATGGGCATAAAATAAACGACCCAGCGCAATTGGGAATCTCGATTCTTCTGTCATCTTTCGACGACTGAAATTGATACTTCCTTGTAGCCTTATGCAACCATCGTCTCAAGGGGGTTATTACTCATGAATATTGACAAATGCATAATAAAATATCTTTATTATCATTATTTATTACAAAAATATAAGACATATTTAGCCGGGATGCAATAATCAGCGGTGTGCATTAAAACACGAATTTATCACTGAGTGGGCATAACCTAATTCAACGAATGACGACGTATGGGAAACAGCTGTTCCTCCATCTTGCTCCTATATGACGTCATTTGTAACGTTTTACTAATACTTCACAAGTGTTGTAAATTCCTTTGTGTAACAGAAAGTTACAAGTCCGTAAATTACAAGGACGTGTACTAATTCACTTGTAACGTATCATGCTATGCTTTTATGGAATACAGCCCAGAAAACACGCTGCAATCCGTGTGTTTCTTATGAAGTGCAGAAGACTTCAAAATGTAGCAGTCATTTTGGTGCATTTTGACGAAACAATATTGGCAACGTCTCGAAACCACATATGGATATGGGAAGAACATATGGGAATTTGCTATTATAGGCGTGCAGAATGACAAAAAATGAAATGGGAAGGGAAGTCTTAATAAACGCTTGCTAAGACGCCTTTAGGGGGTGGTGGAAATGCCTGGTACCATTTTCGTGGTGTGGAGGCCCTAGGTTCGATTCCAAAGTACAGACAGGTCAATATGTCGGGGTAATTTTTTTTTTTCGCCAGTTTTACTTTATCCTGAGGAAATGACACATAGTTTTAAGGCGTCAAGGACTCTGAGCTCGCTTGCGCCATCATTAAAACATTTTATTCATCCCCCCTTGCACACCGTAACTTATCGCCTCATCCTTATCTCTGCTGGTACAAACGTAGGGTCAGATGCCGTTACAATACCGTCATGCCGGGGTGGGGAATGTCCAGAAGTTAAAAAGGTAGAATCATATCATTTAACTGGTTAGGAAATAGTATACTATCTCCTGGTAATATCTGGCTGGAAGTTCTGCATTTGGTTTATTTACGGACGCTTTTTAACATCTCAGGTCATCCCTTTCAATTCAGGGCGTGAAACGGCCGACAAATTTTGCTCAGAGGCCTCTTCTTTCAGGCTTGAGGTTCTTTTTCGAGCCGTAAATCTACGACATGGGACCCACGGCTTTAATTCCCTTCCGAAGGTAGCCATACTTAGGATTTTAACGCCCGAAAATCCATCGATCCTGCCCGGGGTCGAACCCGCGATCTCGGGTTTAAAAGGCATGTATAGTTACCATCACACCAACAGGATCGACCCGAGCGTTTAAACAAAGCAGTTTTGCGAAAAAATGGAAATTTTACATGAAGGTTTTCGTTTGATGATTTTTTACGAGTTTAGTAAAGGCCTAACTCAACAGCAATGCACAGAATCGCTTCGTTTAATTCTTGATAATGAAGCACCATCAGAAAGGACTTTCACATTTGGTTGGTAGAATTTCGTCGTAGTCGTGCCTCCATCAGTGATGAATTTCGTGAAGGTCGACCAAAATCGGTTGTCATTTCAAAAAACATCTACGTGATTGAAGGAGATCGGTAATGACTTACAATGAAATATAGACATTCTAAGTATATCGAAGACTGCAGTACATTCGTTTTGCCTGAACATTTAGCTGTGAAAAAGATCGGTTCCCGATGGATTCCGCATAATTTGCCCGAAACTCATAAAAAGGATCCTGTTAAATAGTGTAATAAAATACTCAAAAAAAGTCTACCGAGGAATTCTAAAATTCATATACAACATCATAACTAATGACGAAGCTTGGATATATTCGTATGAACCGGAAACTAAGCAACACATACACTGTTCGGATGTTCCAAGATGAACAGAGCCCCACAAAGTTGTTCCTTCACAAAGTACTTCCAAGAAAGTGATCGTTTGTTTCTTCGGTTGCACTGAACATGTGCCAACATTCCTTTACAGGATCAAACAACAGTTAACACTATATGATATACAACAATTTGTTTGCCAGAAGTCATCGTCGAAATCAGGAAAAACAACTAAAAACATTTCATCATTCATCATGACAATGCCAGCTCTCACACTACACGTCAAACAATTGATTATTTGAAAGAGAAAAACATGGAATTAATGTCTCATTGTCCGTATTCACCTGATTTATCGCCTAACGACTTCTTTTTGTTCCCGAATGCCAAACAAAAAATACGTACAGCTATTTTCATCACCTCAAGAAGCTGTTGAAGCCTTTAAAACCACATTTTTCAGATACCAACTTCAAAGTGGAAAAAATGTTTCGAAAATTGATTTGAAAGCATGCAAAAGTGTATAAACTTTAAAAGCGAATATTTTGAAAAGAAATAAATAAGTTTGTTCGGTATTTTTCCCTAGCTTTTGTTACGACTTAAAAGGTAACCCTCATATTAAAAAAGATATCTACAATTGCAACTGTCTGTAACAGGCCCAAATAATTGTCCGCACTGTTAACGCTATTACAACAAACACCATCAAACGATAAATTTCCGCAATGAAACGAACAGCTGAAGAGCCTACATATCAATAGCTGAAAAATAATTTTGTTTGAAAAGCAGGTGCTTTCAAGTATAAACAATTTCAGCGTGCATAATGTGAACGCAATGAAAAGCAGAATTAATAAAAATGGAACCATTGCTGTGATTCTGCTCAATTGCATCCAGTGGATATCTCGGTTAAAAAAGCATTGGTGCATTAATGCGTGATGAGGTGGCAAATAGGTGTAGCTACCAGATCGATATTAACACCAAGGGACAGCGTACATATTTACGTATATATGTGAAGTTTCGTTCGTTTAATTTATTCATGTTATCATTTATGTTCGATTAATGTTGTATTACAGCATATGTGCTTTACCGGAAGCGGTATTTAGCCTTCGAGATGAAGAAATATCTCTGGCAAGCAATTAAATATCTCCAACAGGAAGCTTTATTCTAATGTACAACTTCACATATGACTTAATAAAAACAAACAAATAAATAAAAACTGCTCATGGCATTTAAACTCTATTTTGATTTTTTCAATTCAACTTTTCAACATCTCAACGCTTATTTGGTTATTTTAACGGAGGTCAAATGGTCCTGTTAAATACTCAACACTGCTGGTTTAGACTGCATTGAAGAGACGAACTATATTGACCCATTCATTGAGCAAGTAGCAAGTTCGCTTCTTGACGAGTTGGTGAAGCATTCTGAAATTTACGTCCAGGTGTAACTTTTATATAATGAAATGTAGTATAACAAGTGGGAGCAGTAACAGCGCTGGCGGCAGCAGCAGCAGCAGCAGCAGCAGCAGCAGCAGTAGTAGTAGTAGTAGTAGTAGTAGTAGTAGTAGTAGTAGTAGTAGTAGTAGTAGTAGTAGTAGTAGTAGTAGTAGTAGTAGTAGTAGTAGTAGTAGTAGTAGTAGTAGTAGTAGTAGTAGAATGTGTCTATTGATATAAAAGTCTATATAAATAATGCAAATATATTGTATGCCTGGTTCATTGACCGTACATGCTTAAGTATGATATACGACTAGAAAGAGGAAAAATAATACAAATATAAAGCAATGATAAATAAATAAATAAATAAATAAATTAATTAATTAATTAAAATGGGAAGAAAGGTATTTACAACTATATGATTGGAAACTATTTGCATATCATTTACACCACCTGTGGTGCCTCAGTGGTAAAACGGGCGTTAAATACCATTTATTATTATTATTATTATTATTATTATTATTATTATTATTATTATTATTATTATTTACAAGTATACTAGTTATTGTGTTCTAACCGTAAAATAAATTGCTTTTAGCTTTGGGCACTTTGACTAGGAAAATGCCCATATTCAACCAACTAATGTGATTCGTAAACAGTTCCCAGCATGCTAATCGACCTCTAATTACCTTAATTTTTTTCTGGTAACTGCATTTTTCTCAGGTGTTCCCAGTGGGTACATTCGGCCAGAATATGTACTCATTCCTCATTCTGTACACAAAATGGGCAGATTCTCCTACCAGAACTATCCGTTATTTTCAGAGTCTTCCAACCTCCCAGTCTTTTCTGAACCATTCCTGTTCTTGACTTTTTCCCTAAAACTTGCCCCAGATTAATTTAATTTCATTAGATAGGCTCAAAAACTTTCTTTTTACATTCTGCCTGCTAATATCCTCTAGCTATGAACCTTCTTCCATAAATGATAACCATGCATTTTTATTATTTTCATTACCTCGTTGTCATATTTAACCCACGACAATTCCTCTGAGTCCTCTTTCCACTTCTGCAGCCCAAAATGTTGGTGTTATATTTTGTATCTGGTGTCTATAGCATTTAACTCGAAGTGTGCACTGGTCTTCCTACATTAGTTTAAGCCAGTATTTCACCATCTTTGTTTTACTATTAACCGCACCTTCACCTCTCTCATGGCCCCACAGTTTGACGTTCCTTTGGAGGGCCTGATAACCCTTTTCCAAAAATCGACTTGAATTCTATTTACATTGCATTTCTCCCCCTTCACCTTATTTCACTTCCATATAGCAGAATATACTTAATATTAGAAGTGTGCCCCTTCTCTAGTGTGCAACTTATTTAGTTGGCCTCGTGCTTTATAATTAATAACAGACAAGGGCTTATTCATTTTCCACTCATATTACATTTTACTCACAAATAACAAGCACTTTAATATTTTGTATTTGTTCACTGTAGTACCATTTTTCATTCTACTATAAACGTAGCCATTTTTAAATGTCATTGTTTTGGTTTTGCTAACATCACCACCATACTCCATTTCAGGCAGTAATCTTCTAGGATGTGATTACCTTTCTGCAAGTCATCTCTTGTTAGAGATAAAAGATTTATGCCATCATCATATAAAAGTACAGGAATGCATGTATCGTCCACTTCAGGGGCTTTCGTTTTTTCAGCTAACAAACCATCCGAGATATAATTTATAAATAGATTAAACAATAACGGTGATAAAACACATCCGTGGCAAACTTCTCTAGTAGCTAATCTACATTCCGAGAATTATGTTTTGGTCTATATTAACATTAAAATTCACGTCGCTGTATATCACAGCTGTCACAGCTTTTATCATTTCATTGGAGACAGCTTTATGACACAGTTTTACACAGAACATCTCTCTGAAAATTTTCGAAGACTATTTTAAAATCAACAAATACGCTGTATAATTTTCCCTGTTTTTCTTTTGAGTTTAAATCATTAGCACCTTTAATCGAGTATTTTATCCAACATAGAAAACCCTTCCGTGGAACCTGCACGATACGTCGTTAACCCATCCCCTTAATGGATCATACAGAATCTTGCAGTATATTTTACCGAACACAATAGTGATATATCTGTATAGCTCTCCGGCACCCGTGGATTACCTTGCCTTTGAATATCGGCTGTATCATCCCATTGATCATGCTTCTGAATATTTCCTCATCAAGTACTTTATTAGGAACGCCAATTACTTACAGTACTACTAAAATTTATAAATTCAGCTGAAATTATTTAATTTCGGGTGCTTTCCCATTTTCAAGCCCCGTTTTCACCGTACATGTTATTAAATTACGTAACCGCAAGGTTTCTATTTGATTTTGAAGTGAAATGAAAGCCGCCTATTATAGGTTAGAAGTTAAATATATATTTATATTTGGATAATTGTTTAAAATTTTCTTCAACCCAGGTGATTTTATTCCTCGTAATTTGTCCCCAGATTCTTCTGTTCATACTCCTTATACATCCATCTATAGTTGTCGTGGTTTCCTCTTCTGCCTTCGGGATTTCACGCTAGTACCATCTTCGTAACTCTTTCTTTACCCCACCCTTTTCACTTTCATTTTTTTTTCTCTTCAAGTACTTCAATAATATTCCTTTGAAATTTCATAATTACTCTAATTCTTTACTTTTTAATTCTCCCGCCTTTTGTTTTCCTTGCTGCGCTTAGGCAATAGTCTATATCTCTAGCCAATGATTTATTTGCATGTTGTCTATCTAATGTCCAAAATTCTTGTCTATATAACACAATACTTTGGACCCTTGTTTTATAAATTAGCATTTTTTCTTTATGTGAAGAAATAATGACCCAAGACAATAAAAGAATTTTTAATTTATCATACTAATAGTATATATATATATATATATATATATATATATATATGAAAAATAAAAATAAAGAAACACTATTAACAATGTAACAAATTAACACTAATAATAAAAGTAGATAAAGATAAAACACAGAGAAAGAGTCACACTTGAAATTGCTATATTTCGAACTACTGCGAGTTCTTCAATGGCAAGAAGCTAGACGTAATAAATAATAAAGTATTTTAGAAAACACAGAAATAAAATAAAAGAAAAATAGATAAATAGTCTAGCTTCTTGCCATTAAAGAACTCGCTGTAGTTCGAAATATAGCAATTTCAAGTGTGACTCTTTCTCTGTGTTTTATCTTTATCTACTTTTATTATTAGTGTTATATATATATATATATATATATACTATTAATGGAGTAATAAAAACTTCTAAAAAGCATAAAAACTCATAAAAAACACTCAGAGTGCAATATAAAAAGGTTCACATAAACTTTCACACTAAAAACCGTAAAATTGAACACTAAAATCACACTATATTTCGAGCTTGGCTCTTGGTCACGTGATGAAAATGAACTAGGTATATATATATATATATATATATATATATATATATATATACCTATCAAGTCCTCAACAAACCGCTGCCCCGAGTGGCCGAGGTCTTTAAGGAGAGGAATCATGAGCGCGAGGTTTAGATTCGATTCCCACCAGTACCATCTCCTCTGCCTTAGGTTTTATTTTTCCAGGTTTTCCTCAGTTCTCATAAATGGCAAATGCAGGGGAGGTATCCTAAACTTAGGCCTGGAACACTTCTTTCCTTTATAAAAAATCTATTCCAGTTTTATCATCAGCGTCCAATGCAGGTGATGTCTCAGTAGTTAAAACGGGCATTAAACACGATTAATAAACAGTCCTCAACAGTTTTAAGTATCCTTTAACAGGAGAGAATTAATTCATTATTTAAGTACCCTTTAAAAACAGTGGACCAAGACACAAGCCATCGACAAATCATCAGCGCCGTGTAAACCTGACTAATATGCAAGAGCTGGAAAGATACATCTATTTAAATTGCTCTAGCTGGTCTTTTTGCATCCCTTACTCCCTTTATTGAAATAGCACGTGCCTAGTTTTTTTGTTTGTTTTTCCCACCTCGCTCCTTTTCATTACAGGAAAAGCATTTTCATATCGCACTTTTCCACGCTGGCGCTTGCATTGATTGTGACTGTCACAGCAAAGCTTTCATCATTCCACAACCGACGAACATAATTGTCTCACTAAATGAAATGCTGTTCTCTTCAAACATCGCTATAACAGATTCCGTTAATAACCTCGCAGTTCTTTGTTTTACATACATACCTTACTTTATGTATCGTAATGAAAGGCAGTGAGCTATTAAAGTCGGGCTTGCTGCGGTGAACAAATTCATTGCAACTTCTGTTATGTTTTCCTTGATTTCTAATTTCACATATTAGAGAATACAGCAATTTTTATTCGTCTGACTGGTTTATACTATTGAGAAAGTTATTTTATTATGGCGCAAACAATTGTTCAGTAGTGTTTTAATTTAGCAGGGTTTGATTCCAGAAATATTTTGTAGCCTTTGCTAAAGTAACAAATTTACATATATATTAAAAAAATCTTTTTTCATTTGTATTCAGACTTTCTGCATTTTAAACTTGTAAATGGTGTTTTAATATTGTTACAGTTAACAGCACATTAATAAAATATTTTAATATTGTCTGAACAATGTGGAATAGGGAGAAAGTGAATCGAAATAATAAAACGATTTGTAAATTTTAGAGAAATCCAGATAACTTAATTGTAGAAAGACACTGGAGTATTAAACTATGTCTATAAAAAGCAACTTGCATTAGTATGTGTATTTTATTGATGTATATATAGGGAGGTAAAACATTAGAGTATAAAATTAACAAAAACTCTCTTATTTATATAATTATAATAAAATATACGAGTATAAAATTAACAAAAAATCTCTTATTTATATAATTATAATAAAATATACAATTGATATACATAAGTGGGGTACCATTTTGGGATACTTTAATGCCTGCTGCCAAATAAAGACAAGAGTGCGCATCACATCAAATATTATGTACAACTTATTCCTAACAGGGTGGTTCAGGCGGTAACGGTTGGGGATTCGGGAGTTTCCGGTTTCAAATCCCTTGAGGCCCGCCATACTGACCTTGGGTTTTCCCTAATCACTTATATAAACATCTTTCCATGGATTTTCCGTTCTTCCATTTCATTGCATTTGCAGGTTAGAAAATATCAGGTGAGGTGAGCTGGCGTTGTGCGGCGTGACGGTGGATTGCGCTTTGGGAAAAGTTCCTGTCCTGGCAGGTTTTGCTTGGGAGCCAGATCTATTGTTCTCGTTGGTTTGTGGACTCAGACGCAGGTCTCCCGGCGTCTGAGGCTTTCTGTCTGAGAAGCACTAGGAACAAGTATCGCATACCGTGCGTCTCCCTTCTGATTCCTTCCTTCTTGAGGTGTCTCCCTTGGTTGGGGGAGGGGGCGTAGGTACAAAAGGCATATTAGTGTAGGCGAGCTGCCGAAACATGCTTCTCCGTCCTATTCTATACGATGTATAACCAACCAATAAGTTTGTTGAATTAAACTATGAAGTAGATAAAATAATTGCATATAAAACAACAGTGCATTTTTCATAATATGACGTTTCAATTCCTATATCACTATTCTATCTCAGACAGCAACAGAATTATTTTGGTCACAGTTTCAATAACTGCAGAAAAAAAGGGGGGCTTTTGAAAATCAGTAAAAGAAATAAGGAATCCCGTTTTTTTTATTTTTTTTTTTTTATTTTGATGAATGAAATATATCAGCTTAATTTTCTTAAAGCGGTATTTTAAAGTTCTGCGTATATTCAGAGACCAAATATATACAACACAATCGCTTGTTCTGAATCTTTTATAGCCTTTCTTTAAAATGTATCGAATGTGGGTGGATAGCGCGAGTTAAATAACTTCGTTGTCTCCACATTCCTCCTGTAGGATTTGTTCTTTTATCGGTAGTAAAATAAAGAAAGAATTATCTCGAGAGAATCTAGACCTCGAGGTGACACTGTAGCGAATAAAATGACAAAAGTCAAATAATACAGGGTACAACAAAAGGTATATCAAAACTTTGGGGAAACATTCCTTGTATATAGACGGTGCAAACATGTTTTGTGAATTTGGTTTCGGAAATGCTTTATTTTCTTGTTAGAGCTCTTTGTTTTCAACTCCGCTCACACGGTGTGATATGCAAGCTAGAAATACCAGCATAACCGTCCTGTGGCAATATTCCCACAACAGAACAGTTGCTTAAAACGCACAGTACATTCACTTTTACCTGTGGTTAAATAGGGTGGACTGTTGTTAACTTGTTATGCAAGTTGGATAAGGATAAGGATAAGGACAAGGAAAGTTGGATTTTTTCCGGGCATAAAAATCCTAAGTATGCCTTCCTTCGGAAGGAGAGTAAAGCCGTGGGTCCTATGTCGAACATTTACGGCACGATAAAGAACCTCAAGCCTGAAAGAAGAGGTCTCTGAGCAAAAGTTGTTCGCAGGTTCACACTCTGAATTGAGTGGGACTCTGATGACCTGAGATGTTAAAGGGCGTAAACAAACCAAATCAAGCTATGCCATTATCTGCTATATTAATACTACAAGTCACAAAAAAAAAAAAAAAATAAAAAAAAGGTTTATGGAGAACTTACCCGGGTACACCTCCCGATTCCATATGGTTGGCCAGCGTCACATCATCGCTCCAAACATCGAACTGCCACTTGCGCAGACCTAACACTCCACACAGCACGTTTCCCGTGTGGATGCCGATCCTCATGTCTACGTTGAAACCCGTGGCCTCGCGCACAAATCTGCAACAATAAACAAGTTGTCGTGCGCTATAGCATTTCAATGCTGAAATACATTGTAATCCTTTCGTTGCTTTACACAAGTTAAAAGCTTCAGTCGCTGACAAGTAAGGTTTTCTCTTATCAATAACTTGGTTGGCACATGAAGTTCTGCCATTTCTATAGAGTTTTAGTTATAACCTTTGTGTTTTATGTTTAGACTTGTTTAGACCATACTTGTTTAGACCATACTTCATCAATTATCAATTACGCTTCCTCCCATTTGCCATGTCATTGAGAGTCACTTTCTGAACCTGTTCTCTGCCGGTCTTACGGCAGTATACATTCAGAAATGTCAACTAACATTTTCAATATCACAAAGCCGTTTTTCTCCTGTCAGAGATTACTTATCCTCTGACTCTTAAACACATACATATCATCTCAACTGAAGCCTGCTATGAACCAATGCGGATTCAGAGCAATTGCACGAGTACGTAAAACTTTTGAACAATGAGGTGTTAAGAAACTGGAAAAGAAAATGTTCAGTGATTGGGGTACTCATTGCACAGAATATGCTTTATACTCTTCACATTGCAGCTAATAAATTAGAAATAGTTTAGAATTATCATCAACATCATCTGCAGCAGATAGTTTGACAGCTGATAGATGAATATATCTAATTTTATGGCATCAGAATTTGATTTGGAATAATAACAAAATAGGGTTAAGGATACAGAAATAAATAAAAATAGCAATAAAGAAAAATATGCTTAGTGTTCTATGAAATAATAAAATAATTAAAACATAAATAATTATAACATAATATATAGAGTGCCCCATTTTGTTCACTCAAAATTAGCTTATGTTAAAAAATGTTTGTTTGAAACATTTTTTCATTTGAAGTATCAGAAAAAAGTTATTTTTGGAGCAAGATAAATGGGACATTCTGCATATAAAATAAACACATTTGAGGAATTGGGTGGGAAAATAAAATATTAACCAAATGTACCTTTTTCCATAAAATACACAATTTCATAGGATATACAAATTATCCAAGAACTATTTAAAATATTAATTCATTATAAGTTGCAGAAAAATTGCCCCTTTTCCTACAGAGCTTGTAAATTGGGCCATGCTGGCAACAATTAATAATTCAAATTATTCTTCGCATTGTTTATGTTCAGCTTACAGGTTTCTGTCTACCAATATGGACGCAATGAACGATTCTGCTTGCACAGATGATGAATATTGACATGGTTTTACTTTTAGTAAGTTGAATGAATTAATTAAAAGTAAGACGTAACAGAGGAAGACGAAATAAGATATGCAATGCTTTGGAAATAAAAGAATGTAAAATAAAGAAAGACAGTGGTTAGTCATTAAAACCAGCTCATGTAAACTTCAGGTCCGTTGGATAAAAGTATGCTATAAGAATGTGTCTGAAACACAACAAAATGCATTTTTAGATTCATTCTGGAAAACTGCAGAAAAATATTCAATACAACATTGTTGTCCGTTGTTTGGTAAATATAGGCCGAAAATGGTGACTACAGAAAAGGAACTGGTTTGAAGAAAATGGTTTTTGCTGTGAGCCTATCAGGATACTACGAAATTTTTAATCAAGAAGGATTTATTATGAATCTGTAATTCATTTATGTGTTAAAAGAAAAAAAAATACTGTTCATACAAAAGAATGAAAATATTGATATTTAAACCTTGTTTTTGTTACATAGAAAATGAGCAATGTTTGATGGCAAGTTTACACGATTATATAACAGTTTTTATGCACAAAAGTCCTTCAGCGTATATTTGGTTAAACCTAAATATAGTAATTAAAGAATATAATCATTAAAAAGAGAAATTTCTAAATTTAAACGTTTAGAATGCATTTGCTGAAAAAAAAAAAACATTCTGTAAAATTGCCCTTTTCCACCTCACACCAATTAGTAAAAACATATTAACTTCTAAATAGAAATATTTTGCAGACTGGGATAAAATGTTGTGCACTTTTTTTAAAATTTAGAGAAAAACAAATTATTAATATTTCATTCAATACCCCATTCGGACTTGTGGAGTATAGTCGATTTTTGAGGTTGGGATGCATCTACGTTATCCCAATAATAGCTGCCGGAAAGATGATGCAGACAATTATCAGAGTGTGATAGGGGACTTTGTGACCTGTGTTTCACAGCAGTTACCTTAAGACCTTAGGGAAAACCTCTGAAAAAACTTCAGTCAGAAAACTAACCCAATCAGGAATCGAATTCGGATCCACGGCGTAGGAAGCATGAATGCTACCACTAGAGCATGGCGGTTTTTAAATTAGAATATAATGTAAGGGGAAAACGAAATTAGAAATAGAAATAATTCTTTCACATCAACATTGTGTAGGGCATTAGTTGAAAAGAAAGAGTCAGACAAAATGCAGCTAAGATTATAGTGCTCAAAATGTGTGCGTAGGTTACATCTGCGATGTGCGTTTGTTTCATCATATTATACTGTCCCTCGCTATGCCGTCTTTGTTCCGCCTGAAAGACCAAAGATATGTTTATTGTCTTATACTACTTTTCAAAATTTTTTCTATCTTATCTATCTTCTCGTTTTCAAATTTTATTTTCCTCTCAATACTTAACACACGCTCTGAAATTCGGCACCTACTATTATTACATTGCAGCGAACATAATTTTACTCTCAAATTCACCGTAACCATTGCCCGCCTCTGAAATACATCGCCACACTTTAGGAGCATTTCGTAAGAAACTGTTTAATGTTATTTAGACTAAAACTTAAGATGATGCAATACAGATATTTATTTGTTGTATTCTCCCGTAGAATTTAGCAGCGTGTTATTGTCATTATTACTGTTATCATTAACGTTTGCATCACATTTATAGTAGTTAATGTCTTTATTTTATGTTTTACTAGTGCATTCATTTCCACTCTTTAGCATAGTTTATTTAGATTAATATGTTGTAAGTTGTCACTGTCACTATTAGTGCTATTTTTTCTTTTTATTCTACTTCTTATTATGTTATTATTTTTACTATTGTTTTCTAGCACACGTTTATTTATTTTATTTAATGTTTTATGTAGGCTTATATATGTACGAGTATTTCTCTTATTATTGTATGTTATAATTATAGTACTGTTGCTGAAACTTGATGTAATTATTATTAGATTGGTAGAGTCTTAGTTCTGCCATAATCAATAAATAAATAATGGCAATTCATATACAGTGCTTGCTTTGTTTCCCCTTAGATCACATTGGTTGAGCCATGACACATCACATATGATGAATGTTGTAAGGAAAGCATGGCTTCCAGTATCCACCGGGGACAAATTCATGTCACATGCAAATTATCATGGATAATTTTGAAAACACCATCTGTTCAAATACTCAAGGCTTCACTTAGTTGTCATATTAGTATTAGCCGATCTTCACGAACGACCACGTCGATTCTGGTGGCGTAGCCGTAACCATACTTGCCTCGTAAACCCAAGATCGCTGGTTCAATCCCAGCCAGGGTCGATGAATTGTTTCGGGCAAAACCCTAAGTATGCTTTCCTTCGTAAGGAAGTAAAGTCGTGAGTCCCGTGTCGTACATTTACGGCATATAAAGGAACCTCAAGCCTGAAAGAAGAGGCCTAGTGAGCAACTTTTATTGGCCGTTTAACGCCCTGAATAGAATGGGGCGCTGATGACTTGAGATGTTAAACAGCGTCTGTAAATTAAGCAAATCAACAACGAACAATCATAGAAGCTGTTGACATCTGTAACCGCACTTGCTGAAAAACCCGAACCGCCTTACTTATCAGTGCAAAATCTGCGATCTTTGAAATTCTTAAACCATTAGAATGCGGTAGTGCACATTCATTTGCTTATCTTATCTTGATACCTGCGATTATGTGCTTTAAAAGGAAACAAAACTTTATTACTACATACTGCTAGTTTCGTATGACCTCCAGTACTGTGATGCCATCTATGAATACATTCCTCTTTTCAAATATGGGAATTTAAAAAATATAACTTAAAAGGAAAATTCAGAATAAAAACCAGTCTGTCTTTCTTGAACAGCCCTCGTAATTTGAGATAAATTAAATAGGCTACAATATTCTTTTATTATTTATAACATTTGCAACTTATATTTTATACTCTAAAAGAACGGGAGATAGCTAAAACTATCTCAGCATTTAAAAAGGGACAAAGAAACGAATGCAAAAATTATAAAGGGACAAGCTTATTAAATATAATGTATTAAATATATGTAAGAATACCTCCAAATTAAACATTTTATGTAATGTAAAAATTGGTGAGGAACAAAGTGAATTTTGAACTGGTAAATCATGCGGATAATGTTTTCATAATAAAACAAATTATAGAAAAATGAAGAGAATATAACATGAGAACACATATGGCATGTGTTGATAAAAAATCTTTGATAGAGTAGACCACTTATTATTAAAGACTAAAAGCTTATATATGAATACAAAAATGATAATAGATGTAAATAGGACATCAACAGAAGATATAAAAACATACTGTGATTCAAATTAAGGATGTAATCTCTCTCCAACATTATTTAATATATGTGTCATGTATGTATGTATGTATGTATGTATGTATGTATGTATGTATGTATGTATGTATGTATGTATGTATGTATGTATGTATGTATGTATGTATGTATGTATGTATGTATGTATGCATGTATGCATGTATGTATGTATATGTATGACGATATTATTAAAGAATAGAAAAATGTTGTAGAGTTAGGACAGAATAGTTCAGTAAATATTTTGCTATTTGCAGATGATATAATATTAATTATTGACAATGAAGATGAGCAATATGCCAACTATATAAAGAACTAAATATGATAATTTCAAAGACTAAAACAAAAGTAATGGAGTTCCGCGGTAAATATCCAATAAGAACAAAAATTGTGATAGAAGAAAAAATAATAGAATAGGTATCACACTTTCAATATTTAGGTAGTGACGTCACATATGAAAAATATCAAGAAGAAAAGGTTCCAGGCTGTGTGCGGAATAATTAGAAATACTTTGTGAAACAAGGTGAGGAAAGAAACACAATTAACATTCTACTTAGCCATGGCCTTACCAGCTATTTTTTTTATGCAAGTGGGGCTTGGACTTGGAAAAAAAAAAAAGGAATATAATTTGCGAGTAGAAGAAATGCATTTTTAAAAATCTGCCAAAGGCTGCACAGAAGATCATATAAGAAATGAGAATAGAAACGAATTACAAGCACAACCAATACAACAATTAGGATGTTATAGACAAGCATGGATAAACCACTTAAATAGAATGACAGAAGATATAATACCAAAAATATGTTGAAATATAACCGAAAGGAAGAAGATCAATAGGGAGGGGAAAAAAACGAAAATAAACAAACAAAAACAGATGGATAGATACAAAAATATGAGATCGTAACAGGCAGGACCTAATCCGCGATGGAAGAAGATATTTTAGGCAACTCTGCGCATAACATAAGATCAGTTAGTTATATAAGCATTTTCACTGAGAACTATAGAATTATTAATAGATTATATTTTAGGTTACAATTTATGTTCAACAAATTAACGTCTACTGAATATTGCATTAAGCGAGTTTTAGTAAGACGTAAAGAAAAGGCTCTTCATATACTTACCGCAGTATTTATTTTTCTGTACGATAAAATAAATAGAAAAATTTCTACAGAATAAAAAAAAATATAATTTTGTCTGTATGAAAGTATCACGCAAACACATTAAACTTAATTTAATAAATTTTAACCTTAAAATTTAGAAAAATAATAAATACTAAAAAATTCTATGAACTTCCGCAAAACTTATTCAAGAAATTGGGAGAGATATCAAAAAATTGAAAACATTTGTAGTTTTTGTAATATTAAATACAACTGTTAATTTCGACAACTGCATTCAATACTACTAGCGAAAGGCAAAGAGTTGCAGCTTGAGAAATGAGTTGGCTGTGAACCTTTTTATTTACAATACATAACAGATGTGCCACATAATTAAATATATCGTGCATTATGTTTTTAATTTATACACACCAGTCTCAGTTCGTGCTATAGTCTATATAAGAGATTATCTGATATTGATCCAATTCACCCTCGTTCCTAAGGTAAACGATCTTAACTGTCACAAACGAACTCTATCTCTAGAGATCAATTCACCAATATTTGACTCTCGAGTCAACATAACCTTGCCAAACTTAACCTAATTAGCCTGTGCGAGAGTGTATATATGTGCTACATCGTGGCCCGGTCTATTTGATTAACCACTAAAGCATTGGCAAGCGCTAGATGAGTGACGTGAACACGATTGTCAACACTCACTTCTGTTTGTACTGCTGTGCATGTGTTTACAATTCTCTCTAGAACAGCGTTAGACAGGCAGACCCCTCGGATTTTCCTTGCTTTGGCCGACAGTAGGAACAATTAAAATACAAATTAGATAGATGGATTATATTATTATTATTATTATTATTATTATTATTACAATTATAAATAACAAACAGAGAGGGTACGAGAATCTACCATATGTGCGGAAAAAGAATCTTGGGAGCATATTCTGGCGTACTCTTGGGGTCGGAAGAAAGATGAAAGATATATCTACCGGCCCCTTTTGTTAGTGGGAGGAGAGGGCAATGGCAGAGCTGGACTTTCTGGCAAATAGAAAGGGGGAAGAGGGAGTAGGTAAATTTTTAAATAAAGTGAGGCAACTCAGACCGAAAGAGGCAGACAACTGAAAAGTTATTTACTTTTGTATTGCTTTCTTTTCTGTTTATTTATTTGGGTATTTAAATGCTTCTATTATAAAATGCTTCTTTTTCATTTATTTATTTTATTTATATATTGTTTATCTCTAAAGATTTAAATATTGCTTTGTGCAGTTTCACGTATTTTCTAGTATATTGGGAAAGCATGTACGGTCCCAGGACCCATGCTAAATGGATGAGTTATGCTTGTAAAAGTATATTTTGTAAATAAATATACCACCATTATTCCTTAGATAACGAAGTCATTGGTACATTTGCATTTTTCTCCCAAACGTATACATTTTACACTTTTTATAATGATTAACTTTTTTCTAACATTATTTTTTTATTTATTAATGCCAAGTGAGTAAAACTAAGTAAACTAATACTAAGTAAAAGCACTTATCCAGTAGTTTCAATTTATAATAAGTCAATGTCAGGCAGGAAAGTATTCCAATGAATAATTATGCTAAGTATTTGTATTTTCATGCAACTAAGTTTTCAGGTTTTGAAATTTTCAATCTTCTCACTACAGTACTGTTGTATGGTAGATGAAGCACAATAAAATTTTGATGGTTGTGGATTCGTTTTTCATTCTTCATTGCCATGATGCTTATTTTTTCACAGACAGTATCCATTTTCAAGTCTCTTATAGATGTTGTCGTTTCTAATATACCTTTATTTTGAAAATTGTGTATAATTTTAATATTAAATTTCTTGATACAACCCATAGATTCAAACAAGTTTTAATAACTGCTAATACAACAGTAATTTAATGTGTATATTCAGTGGGAACATCTTCCTAAAAACCAATATGTTTTTCTTTACTTAATGACAAGTTATTTTTTTCTTCTTAACATGAGCCTTCCACTTTAACTTAATGTCAAATGCCATGCCCAAATACTTGACCTCATTTTCATATGGAATTATTTGTTTGTTAATGAATACAGGTAGCCTCTCTACTTTTTTGCTTGTAAAATTTACATGGGTCTGTTTTGTTTCATTGAGTCTGATACTGGTCCAAGGGCTAACTTTATTAATTATATTTTGAAGCTTGTCAATTGCTTATTCTTCAGATTTCTCAAGTGCCTATTGTAGGTTTTTTTTTTTTTTTTTTTTTATTTTGTGGTATGTCATCAGTGTGCTGTAAGTACCGCATTGGCCCAAGGACATTTTCTTGTGGGACTGCTGCAGATTTCCTTTAATGCTGAACACTCAGTTCCATGTTTAAATCGGAATATTTTTTCTGAGTAGTATGGTCTTAGAATTTTACCGTGGTGTTTTGGTAGATCACGTTGTAGTTTATAGTTTAACCCAATAAATAGTGTTTAACGCCCGTTTTTGCTACAGAGGCACCACAGGCGATGGACACTGATGATGCATGAGATGAAATGATATATTGGGAAAGGATTTTATTTTTAAGGGAGGAATCGTTCCAGGCCTAAGTTTAGGGTACCTCCCCGGCATTTGTCATTTATGAGAACTGAGAAAAACCTGGAAAAAACCTCAGTCAGGGAGGACGGTCCTGGTGAGATTCTAACCCCAGACCTCCCGCTCACGAGTCCGCGCCTTAAAGATTTCGGCCACCCGTGGCGGTCTAGTTGTTTCGTGAAACAGGACTTAGCCCACCTTATCCATTTTAGAAATGAGGCGAAATGGCAGAGTGAATAATTCATGGAAAGGGAAGATTTATCCCAGCATTTGTCTAAGCAAACAGGGGAAACCATGAAAAAACCCAAAAGGCGTTTGAACCGCGACTTCCCCAATGCAAGTCCCAAGAGTAACCAAGTAACACACCACTAGATATGTGAAGAATGTAAATTAAAACGAAAGGAATTAACTATAAGCTAAGCTAACCTAACCTAACACATAACAATATGACACATAGTAGGGTTGAATTCTTCATTAGCATTAAGTTCATCGCAAATAAACAGTTAGGTATAGGAGTACAATGAGATTCTCAACCCAAAGTCCCACTGATTACCAACTGCCCACTTTGGAGAGCACGAGTGTCAGTATCGGTGATTTAAACTATAAATAACAAGGCTTTAATGTGTTGCAGAATGTTCTATAGTTCTGGAACCCTCGAACAACACGTATATTTATGTGGATATTATTATTGTTGTTGTATACATACGCAAAACACATATTATATTCTTTTAGCATGCATATCCAACTACGGTGTTGAAATTTTTCCTTATATTATCCTCTTATGTATATTACGCGTTGTATTTTTTCATTCTTCCTTAATAGCTATTAATTATGATTAAAAGCCTCTCTGTGAGAATGCTTTGTTATTGGAAAATCCTCTTAGAAAATGGAACTGTGACTATATTATTAATATCAAACAGATAGCTAAAATCACACAAACCAAAAGAATAGCCGGCAAGTGCAGAATTTCTTGGAACTTAGCAGGTTTATTTAGTGATAAAACTGTTTTCAAAGAACGCATGCATGTAGCTTCATTTGTATATTATTCAACATAAACGTAGGAACTCCCATCTTGGAATAGGGAGGCCCAACCTTGCTTACCGCATCTTCTATTTCAGACACACTGTTTAATTACATAATTTTCATCACTACTATTGCAACAAAGTTATAAAATATGTTATCGTCGTGCATCACACACATGCAAGCAAACGCTTACACACCCATGAACTCAACACATTCGGTTTGCTCTAGTCGTTTCTTCGAATATTGCATTTCTCCCCATAAATATCAAGAAATCAATAATATTGGATAAAAGAAATCGATGCTGCGTGCCAAAATCACTTCACATTGGATATTTTGATCTTTTTCGGTCATTTACAACTTCTGCAATAATGACTCCCCCTTTTTTATTTTCGAGACTTGTATCAGCCAATAGTATCCAGAGAGCTTAGCAAGGGCAAACTTAAAGATATAATGCAAACTAAACTCACAAGAAAAGTTGTATGCCATGAAAACTTTAGCCATTTTTATATTGCATATTCAAGAGAAAATGCTGAAACCTATGAACATTTAAGTTTTAATAATAATTTCACTTGCTTTCATTCCGCCAGCCAAAGAAATCGGTTGTCCATCAGTGGACACGTGATTCTCGCTAAGTGTGCAGTTTTTAAAGTTTCACTGACGCAGGAAACTGAGCTTGATGTATCATATTACCCTTACAGACAGACGATCCTGGTGCTCTAGTCACGCCTTCTTTCACGAACGGCAGCGAAGAAAACCGATTTCAATTATAAGGAATGGTCTCTGTGTGGGTAAGCACAAATGCAGGCGGATAGAACAATCGTAACGCACGGAAAAAAATGTGCGCCAAAAAAAAAAAAACTGCATGTTAATAGTTAACCCCTTTCAGTATACAGCGAAATCAAATGAGGAACTGTAATGTAGCAATGTAACGCGCAAAGGAAATAACAATACGGGAAAAGGTATACGCTTTTAACACTATTGAAATTAACATATATTATTTTTTTTAAACCTAAACTTACCTACCCGAATTTGCAACCTATGCCTTGATTTAACACTATACATCTTCCATAATTAATTTTTTGAACCTAACCTAAATTTACAATCTAAGCGTAGTCCTCTCTAAAAAATAATATCTCTATACAACTGTGCAAAGAAAACAACGACGTGCAACTTTTTTTGACTAGTGTTTACAGCCCATTTAACTACTCAGGCATCACAGGCGGAGACACTCTGATGATACATGAAATGAAATGATAAACTGGGGGATATACGAGGTCTGTTCAAAATGTATCGCGAATTTTGTGTTTTTTCAAAAAGTATTTATTTATTCACGAATATCTATTTTGTCTCCTTCAAAGTAACCCCCCCAGATATTATATCCTTGTACTAACGTTTTTTCCAATCCTCGAAGCACTTTAAAAAATCGTTTTTTGTGATCTTGTTCAGCTCCTCCTTCGATACCGCCTTTATCTCCTCAATCGTGGCGTAGCGTAGTCCTTTCATGAGCCTCTTCAGTTTTGGGAACAAAACAAAAGTCAGATCGGGCCAGGTCTGGGGAGTACGGTAGCTGCGGCATCATAAATGTGTTTGTTGTTTTGGCCCAAAAATTCGCTCACAAGCAACGATGTGTGAACAGGGGCCTTTCATGGTGCAAAAGCCAATTTCTGTTCTTCCACAAATCCGGGCGTTTCTGGCGGATTGCTTCGCGCAAATTGCGAATAACTTACAGGTAATATTCCTTATTGACCGTTCTACCCTATGAAAAGAACTCATGATGCCCCACACCCCTGCAATCGAAGAAAACTGTAAGCAAAACCTTCACATTCGACCAAACTTGGCGTGCTTTTTTCGATCTTGGCTCGTGTGGCAGCATCCATTGGGATGATTGAGGTTTAGTTTCCACGTCATAACCATAAACCCACGATTCGTCACCAGTTATGACCCTCTGGAGCAAATTTGGATCGTTGCGGACAGAGTTCAACAGCTCCTTAGCAACGTTAATGCGATGGTGTTTTTGGTCGAAATTGAGCAACTTTGGTACGAATTTTGCGGCGACCCGTCTCATACCCAAATCATTAGTAAAAATCAAATGGCACGAGCCAATCGATATGTTTAGGTCCTCAGCAACTTCTCTAACGGTGATTCGAGGATTGGCCAATACTATTTTCTTCACTTCTTCAATGTTTTCGTCTGTTGTTGACGAGCTCGGGCGTCCGGGACGCTCTTCGTCGTTCACATGTTCTCGACCCTCTGAGAACATTTTGTACCACCGATAAACGTTGCTTTGGTTCAAGGTAGCTTCACCATATGCCACAGTCAATATTCCGAATGCATTCGCGCACTTAATTTTATTTTTCACACAAAATTTGATAGGGATTCTTTATTCCATTTTTTGGAATAGGCAAAAATCGAAGACGAGCCAAAACACGTCCAAGCAAAATAGCTGTCAACAGTTAACTGAACATTCAAAATGGCCGAGATTGTCAATATAAGTGAGGGACATGAGTACCAACATAACGCCACAAAACAATCTAAAATCGAATATACGTAGCCCGCGGAAATTCAAAATTCGCGATACTTTTTGAAGAGACCTTGTATATATATTAAAAGGAAGGAAGCGTTCCAGGCCCAATTTTAGGGTACCTCCCCGGCATTTGCATTTATGAGGACTGAGGAAAACCTGGAAAAATCTCAGTCAGGAAGGACGGTCCTGGTAGGAATCGAACCCCAGACATCCAGCTCACGAATCCGCGCCTTAACGACCCCGGTCATCCGTGGCAGTGACGTGCAGCTTAAGTAGTCATGAAGCAACAATAGAATTTCTTTTATTTCAGCATTTAGAATCAGTACATGAAATAAAATTATAATTGCAACCTTCGCGTCTTCTTCCCTAAAAAGTAACATAGAAAGTAACATTTACTATAAAAACAACAATATTGACAAATTATGAAGATTAAAAAAAAAAAGTTAATATCTGGGAGATCAAACACACTACCTTCCCATTAGTAGCACGACTCTCTAACCACGTGAGTTAATAGGCCGACATATACAACGTGATAATTATCTGACTACTTTTGTTGAAATCACACTACCTGGCATTCGGTTAGGCTGTCTCCGTTGCCGTTTGTGAAAGTAGGCATGACTCCCAATGCAAATAATAACCAAGTTGATAGAACACATGGTTACTTTGCCACGACCAAGCTGGATTTTCTACCCGTACTCTATTTTAAATCAAAAGAACTTAGCCGTAGTTCCGTGCGATCAGTAAGGCTTCCCCCGCGGCGCAGGCTTTTCCTATAATAGAGCCCTCCGCTCGTTTGCCGCGCTGTGGAGCCTACTTGCTTACTTGTAGATCTTGTTGACTAGTGCAGTTGATCCCGGGCGTGGATTGTGTTGGTCTTTTTGGACAGTATACAGAAAATGTATTATGTTCGTGTGTTTACAACAGTAGAGCGTGTCTTTATGTACATGTGTTAACTCAGTCAGTTCGTGAAGTTCAAAACTGTTTCAAACAAGATTCCCGGGTGTAGACGCCCCAGATAATATTCTGTATAATAAATAATAAATTTCAGAAACTGGAAATGTCCAGCCAAGACACCGAAGGAAAAAAAAAAAAAAAAACGTAGGGTTCTCACCGAAGAAAGATTTATGTAATCTTTCTTCGGTGAGAACCCTACGTTTTTTTTTTTTTTTTTTTTTTTTCCTTTGGTAATCTTTAGAAAATTCTCCTAGAAAATCTCTTCGTTGCCTTGCACAAGTGGGAATTTCATATGCGTCTGTGCAAATGGCTACTAAATTTAACAGCCTGCGATTATTATCTCTGAAGTAAATTAAAAAATGTCGTCTACAAGACGAACCCGTATACCATACAAGAATTCAAAAGATAATATTCTTCCGCAAATTGTCGTGTTTATCAAAATGAACTACAGCCAGTAGTTAGGAATAATTTCCTAAAGAGATGTCAAAAATGTGTGGAGAATGAAGGCGGGTAGTTTCAATACCTCATTTAATAGTTTGTAAGTAACGAGCTTCTTAAATTGGCTCGTGTTGTATAATTGGTTTGTTTTATTGTTTTACCCTCCCGATAATCACCGAGACCTGGCTGGCTAGCTAACCGGCTAACGAACGGCGCGCTCGCCCATAGGCAACACAAAACCGATTCCCTAGGTAGTTTCTTCATATCCTGAGCTACTAAACTGTATATTTAATCTAAATACGTAAATATAAATAAAGGCTTATTTATATAAACTAGTTCTCATCCAATTTAATATTAAGTTACACTACATTTTTGTACTATTGATTTATAAAGCGTGCTTTTAGAACTACGTCTACGGTTTTTATATTCTCTGTAATTTTATTCATCATTTAAAGTAGCCCTTTTCGTAACTCCGTCTTCAAGGCCTCAACAACATACAAAAGGCGAAGGTACAGTTTCAAATTTACATCGGCAGGTTGCGACTAGAAACCCTGCTGGAGTTGCGGCCAGGCAGTTGAGAGATTTGCACGTCCACTTAATTAGTAGCTCATGTCAGCCTATTAGCGTTACCCAGGAAACACCTCGCCGAATAGTCTACTAAAATCCTGCGTGTACTTTCTATCATTGCTTTGAATTTCAGGTAGAAAGTGTCATCGCTGTCTAATGTCTGCATTCTTCATAATATTTAAACTTCTTTAGTTCATTGATGATGACAAAAACTTAATTGAATCTTAGTGAACGAAGTGTCATTAAAAAAAAAACAGTAAATAACGTTGGCAGTTAATTAAATGCAAAACTTTAATGAAACATACTGAACAAGTATACAAAAATAATGTTTGCAAATTAAATAATGATCAATAACACATTTTACATGGTAGTGGATTTAACCCTTTTTGGTCCTGAGCTTTATTAAAAACTTACTGGGTCAACTCCAGTTTGTGTTATAATTGCTTTTACTATTCTCTTGACTCACTTCATTAAACTTCAGACATTTGTAATCATGAATGAAAGGAGGAATAAATGGAAAAACTTAAATAGAACAATGAGATTATTATATGCCTGCTTTAAGACAAAAGTTGCAAGGCACTGCAGATGAAATAAAGATTGACTGGACGTCTCGATCTATAGGCTGGATTGCAAGTGTTTTTCATGCTTTCATGCTCTTTAGACTGTACAGGAACTTGATCTTAAGTTGCTTCTCTGATTGTAATCGCAACCATTTAATATTAAGCTATGTACTTTTTATTCCTATAGAATATGCTTAAGAAATAATGAGTCATTAGTTATTTCTTCAGTTGAAAACTGAATGGTTTATTCTCTTTAAAGTTTTAAGACAACATGAGAACGTAGTCCGAAGTGGTTTAATCCAAACAAAACATTGCACATTAGCTTGACTAGGATTAGGAGAGAACTTTTGTTAAGTTAGACACATTTAAATTACTAAATCTCATGGTAAGATTTATTACATTCTAATTATCCAAGAGTGACACAATACATTAGCTGTATATCTGAATGCAGACTTTACATGTTGGGGAACTGGCTCTGACGAGTGAAAGGAATATGACCCTGTGACTTACGTTTAACCCTTTTGATAGTTTTCTTCTAAATAACTCTTTATTACAACCGTCTCCACCCTTCTCTCAGGAAGGGATACTATCAATCACCAATCAGCATACATTAATTAAATTCTCCCTGTATAAACTATTAGCTCCTCCCGTTGAAGCAGTTAATCTTCGCTTCGAAATAACCAATTAATTTCCGGCCAACAGTACTATGTTAACGAACCCTCAATAATCAATGGAAACGCATGTCACAATATTAAAGAAAATAGAGTCTGTTGCAATATTACGTGTTATATAAATGGATGATACGGAGTCCCTAAGAACTGTCAATAATCTGGGGTAAAGATGTATACATGCTTTTTCTAGGGAGAAAGGCAAGATCAGTTTGGAAGGTTAAAAAATGACGGATAGTTTTGGTTGCAGTATCTGCCCATTTTGTGGGAGGAATGAGGAACAGGTTCTTATTCTGGTAGAATGTGCCCGTTGGATAAATCTATTTCCTGAAAAGTTTCTTAACGGTTGGTTGGGACCTGGGACCTTTTGGCGGATAACATTTTCCTAGTAAAAGTATGAAGCTAGAAGCAATTTATTTTCTCGTTAGAACAAAAAATTAGTATACCTGTAATAATATGTTAAGTTGTTTACTCTCATGTTAAACATTTTTTCCATTTTTTTGTTTTTTCCCTATCTCTCTAATTGTGTTAAGCAAGTATGGTCGACGAACCACGCACTATATGTTAGTTTTATTATTTTGATGTTGGAAATATTATATTTTTATTTTTTGGGTAAGTAAAGGTTGGTGTATTTATTGCATACGGTAGATTTTTGGAGGGGGGATTGGCCAAAATGATTCTCATTTCGATGACTGTTATGGTGGATGTAGCCTGATCGATGGCTGGCAATCATATCAATGATTCGGGTATCGTCTTCTGAGAGTTAGATGCTACTACCTACTGCTTCAGTGATGTTACTCTATGATGTCTGGTATATCTAAGCTATTCTCTATATGAGAAAGAACTTAGGACGTGTCCAAGAGCTTCAAACTCACAGTGGCTGTGCCTACGTCTTGGGATCTTCCAGCGGCTAGTATTAACTATAACGTTGTTGAAAATGCCCACGGTCTTTCAGAACAATGATTATTAAACAGCAACGTGAATGACAGGGTAGCCAATAATTCCATTCTCGAAAAAGGAGATCGTCTGAGTAAAAGCTTGGGAATGAATGTGTACTGTCGTGAGACCGGTAGGGAACGGGTTCAGAAGATATTTTCAAGAAAATAAAGGGGGGGTTGAGCAGACGAGTTATAGCTCATAAGTCAATGCCTATATTAGCAGATAAAATAACCGATAACTTAGGGAGTTAGTTAAGTAAGACACATATCTAATTTAAATATAGGAGCTTATTAGAGTAGGCTTTGTTATACACAACCTGGGATATTTGCTTTACCTCTTGCACAGTAGGCATATAAGCTTCAAATCAACCCGGGACAAAGCAGATATTTCAAAACGTCATTGTCAGTAAATGTGATGGATTTTAATACATTTTCTACCCACTTATTAGATGAACCGTTTCAAACTTTTCCCTTCTCGCTCTTTCTAGAAGTTTACATGTGCTCTCCTTGACGTGTAGAATATACTTATACAAAATTCACAAAGAACATGATGAAAACCTAGCTTTCATTATGCAAGAGTCCCCGAGAGAGTTTACCTTTAATAAGTGTCGCTGTTTCATATTTAGCTCAGCAGGTGTCAGACCTGCCTGTGAGCGTACTATTACATCCCAAGCTTACCATTGCAAGACGCGCGTTGTATTCTGAATAATAAGGCAATATCTGTCAGTAGCTGTAGCTGTGTTTCACGGCAATGTATGCGTCGCATTTAATGTCATCTAGATTAAACATTAACTAGATATTTAGATATTCTATAACATAATTACATTACTGGCTTACTTTTACTGATAACCTAATAGGTAAGAATAACGGGAGAAAAAGGAAAACTTCCTTCTATCTTCTACAGTGAAATTGATGTCGTTAATTAGCTCTATGGTTAAATTACATAATTTTATAAATTATCTCCCTGTACAGCTCAGAGAATTCAAATATATGTTTTTGCTACCGCATCGAATGCCTACCTAGTTTTAGAAATAAAAGTAGCTGTCTAGTGACGCTGGAATAGTACAATTGAAGATTTGCTGCAAGGTAACTTTGCAGCACTATTTTATAAATTACAACCGCTATATCACACAATTTAAAGAATAAATTCACGAAATTATTCAAGTAATGGAAATTAACATGAAATAAACAGACCATAATGTTGGAGATTTCATTACCTTCCATTTCTCCAGGAAATACGCCAACACAACATTTTTAGTATTGTCCTAACAATTTTATTTTTGCACCAAACTGTGAATAAAACACGTTCTCGCTTATACCGTTTTTTACTTTCTCAGGCAGCAAATCATTCCTTATATTAGTCGCCGCTACAACCACCTCGGGAGGAGTTCTTTCAAAATCTTTATCACTTTCGTCAAATTCCATTATAATTTTCAATCAACTTTCATGTTATTGAGCTACTAAAAGTTTCAACAAAATCAACAACTAACAAAACACTAACGTGTAACTATGCAAACATATTAACAAATACTAGTCGACTCGATATTTCTAGTTCTCGTTACTGTACAAATTAAAATAAATTAAAAACAAGTCACATTTCTATATGGTAGTATAAAACAATATGTAACATGTTGAAAGGCTCATTGCGGTCCTCGCGTGAAATGCAACCCTCAGTAAACCTCTGTTATAACTTAGGTTTTCCGCACTGTAAAAAGTAATTGGTGCGTGGTCTAGATATGATTCAGAAATATCACCGAGATTTTTCTTTATAGGCATTTATCATACTACATATGATCTTGTTTTTGTAATTGGCATGCGTGTGTTATAGCAGCTTTGAAAAATAAATAAATAAAAAACCACACATTCACTCACAATGTTTAAGATGGAAGCGTAAAACTGCGTGCAGTTATTCTTTTTCTAATGCAGAAGGACATATTCATCTAAAATGTACCTCAGAATGGTTGCAGTCTACAGAGAGGATGCTAAAAATTGATGCGGCTCTTTCGTTCTGATAGGACATCTATAGCGAACAGTCAATGAGGATGACAATCAAACAGGACTATCAAATTAAGCCCAATTCGTTATTGATGCTTTTATTCAAAAGATAGAGGAACACAAAAAATTTATTTACAGTTGGAAGTATTCACACAATTCTCCATAAGCATCTGCACTATCGCAAAATTTGCGTGCAGTGGGGTGGCACCTTGTCTCATTGGTGATTTTAAAAGTAAAATATGAGACCAGTCCAATAGAATATCAAGTGCACAAATTCCTCTATCGCATCATGACAGACAAGGTCTGGTGGCACCATTTGAGGCTCACACCTGCTGGTCAAGCATGGGATGGAAACAGATCAAACCTTCATCCCAAAAACTCAATTTGCAGCGATTTGCACGGATAGTGATGTTCTCTCTTTCAATTATCGGAGTTCATTACTAACAACATCTCTGAAACATCGTGCACAATACAACGTGTAGCACAAAAGAAAAATAAACATTCAGAACTTTAGGTAAGGGAAGTGATTTTGCTCACGACAATGATTGGCTTCCCAATGGGAAAAAAAATAGAAAAAAAAAGAGAGATGAATGGGAGCGATTTCATAGTTAAACAGAACATCTTCCCAAATCTCCAGTTCCAGTCTCATGCTATTTCCATATTTTGGGGGACTTCAAGATTCAAAAGATTCATATTTCCAACGGAAACAGTAAGTCTATTTAACGTTGCTTTAGCTAAGCCAAAGAATGCAATGATGGCAGTATCTGATAACTTGTGTCATATATTATCGAATATAGCGACCTTTAAGTGACAGGTATAATTGATGACCAAGTTTCATTAGAACAAAACGTATTTTGAGTATGTTTTGGCACATTAAAATTTAGAAATTTGCTTAATTTTAATATTTCCCCTTTTAATATATATTTTAAGTGGTGTAGAATTTATTGGATATGCGAATTCTCCTTGTTTGTGCTGCAATTAAGTAGGCTCGCAGCAAAAATGAGACATTTCCATGCATAGCCCTCATTTTAAAAGCTGGGATATTGATTACACGAACAATGTGCGTAAGTTTATTCGGTCCCACTCCCAGTAGGTGGAGTCAGCACTCTAATGTTACAGCTTTCTCGTGCTATATAAACCCAGAGCGACTTTAGATAAATATTTTAATATTTAATAAATTAGAGCAATGTCCACTAATGATTTGCAAAGGTATATAGAGTTAGATCTTCCGACTGTAATGATCACAGTTGTACAACTAAAATAATAAATGCTAACTTTAAGTAAAAAATCATAAGATTAATACAGAAAATAACTTAAAAAGTATCGTGAACTTGACCGCTCTAGCGCTAATAGTTAAGGTAAGTTTACCATTTACATCAATTGATTTAGTGACGCTTTGATTTTTAAAGCAAAATATTTTACAAACATTCAAAGTTAGATAAAAGGTCGTCTATCCATAGCTATTAATATCGAAAGCAACGATGAAGAGGAGAATGAAATGGCAGATCAAATCTAAGTCAGCCTAGATGATATTGCGAGCTAATTTGGACTAACAGTGCATAGGATGAAGAACTTGGTTGCTTGTGGGATCTTTCACGCGGTAACTACAAGCTATAGTCGCATACGGTTGGAGCACTTTGTCTCCTTCAAATTACTCCAGTCTAACCGCCGCAGTAGTAGCGTTCGTTTAACTACCGTGGTCGTGTTTATACTAGGTTATGCTCGTACTACGGAGGTCAAGGCATGGACTATCTCTCACTTCTGACCTTTTTTCCGCGTTCATTGCTATTTGTGCTATCATAATGCCACGACAGACATTTCTATATATTACACATATGCCGAGTGAGCATTTTCGTCCTGCGAATTGGGAAGTTCTGGCGTTTTACAGACTATCCCGTAAACACTGTCTCTTGTATAGAATAAATTTCGACCGAATTGGCTGCCAAGTGCCTTTAGCCATGTTCTGACACATGTAGCACTGTGTGCGTGTTGGGTTTTAGCGGTGAAGGCCCGGAGTTCAAATACTGGTTCATGAAAATATATCTTTTTTGTTTTGTTTTCCGGTCCGAAAGAGAAAAATGATATTATTCTGTAATATATACTAATGTAAAATCATAATCATGTAAATTTTAATTAAATAAAGTTACCACAAGAATTTGCTTTATTGAGCATAATAGATAAATGTAAATTACTTTCAATTTATGTGAAATGACAAACATAAGACAGTGAATAATATCTTACTCTTTGTAGATATTTCTACACTCACAAAAAAGATAAAAATAGGAGTAGTTCTGGAGCAACATGTACACGGTAAATAAAGGTTAATTCCCTTATAGGACAGTCCGGTGAAAGTGGCGGCTGACTTGAGAGCCCTGCATTTCTCATCGACATTTGTTTATTACAAATTTGTGCAGGGAGGTTAAAAGGCAGTTTTCAATAAAATTACCCTTGTCCCTCCAGAAAATTTGTACGGTTAATTGTAGACAAATTTAGAAAAATAAGAAGCGATGAGTAAAACTGCATGTGCTTACTGAAGCGAAAATGGAGAAAGATTAGAACATTAGTTTCGCAAACCACTGCTTGGAGAGTTACAATCTGTTAACAAGGAACCTACATAAAATTAGGTATTGCAGCCACTAGCTCATAAGGGGCAGTTCTGTAATTGGATTTTACGGATTGTTACGAAAAACATATTTGATTTATACTTCATGTTCTTCCCGATAAAGTATGGTATCGTTTGAATGTCACGTTACGCCCTGTGCATATTCTAATGTTGAACATTTATATTTGACTATAACTTCAAAAAATTCTGAATTTCATCAGCCGTGATACTAGTCCAATTTCTTCAGGGGTCGGCGCTCACGTGAGCCTCCGATTAACGGCCAAGCTCATATGCGAAAGGTGTGTATTATTATTGTAAACGTTTATACAAGCACGCAAGGGCTGTTTACACTTTATGATTATAATGTTTTGTCTCTCTCTCTCTCTCTCTCTCTCTCTCTCATATACAAAATATACAAGTCGCTGCGTGCTTTCTCTCCATTTAGTCTGATTTAACCGTTTCTTCCAAGAAAGCACAGAAATCCTGCCTTTGCATCTTTCAATTGCAGCATGCTTCAGTCTTTTCAGGCTTTCATATAAACCGAATTGGGGGCACCATCTCCTATGAAATCCTTTTAAAGTCAAATTCACAAAAGGAATAGTTTTGTCGTCATTTCATTTGAACATCGGGTTTTTATAGATTGTCTGAGCACTTCGTCTTTTAGAAGCGGGCTCTCTCAAGAGAAGCAAATGAAGTTAGTAGCTTAATTCTGTTCACAGATGTAGCAAAAGCAGAAAGATGAAACGCGGCAGGAGAAGAACATCAGCGAAAGCGTTGTGCTTTATAATTCCAAAAGCCGAAAAGAGTAAACAGAGAGCCGGATGAATATGCAGCAATTTCAATCTCGTGCCATCAGATTTCAGCACTGAATACTAGGCTATAATCACGTTATTACGTTTGTATCTCAGTACCAACTTATTATTCATGGCCCACTTGAATTACTTTAGCAGCCTCTGAATATTCAAGACACGACATCACTTGACACAGCTCTGCATAATCACCGCTGTGCTTTACTTCATTATGTTACACAGGCTTTCCACGTACCCATGCCATTTCGTTTATTATATGCGCTAATTGTAACTTTGATTATTCTATTAAAATTATTTGTTTAAGAATCTACAGTTGCAGTCTATTTCTGGATAAAAACGTACAACTATTACTTCATTAGAGCACAAGCATTCAAAACCCGAATCTACAGTGGGATATCCCACCTAATTTTTTTATAGTAGCCCTCTAGAAGGTGCCTCAAAGGTAACGATCAATTTTTATGAAAACATTAATGTATTTTTTCCTCTCACAGGCGCTCTCTGTATAAGAAAGAATAGTCATTATTTCCTGTAAACTTGGGGGTAAAATATTCAAGGAAGTGCTCGAGCTGAAAGGAGTCACGAACAAGCACCAATATCAGGGTTCTTTTGAAAATATTCAGACGAACTTAATGAGAAACGTTCTTGACTACCATCAAAATCTGGCGACACAGTTCAGAGCATTCCTGAAGTCAATGAAAGGAGCCTTGTGATTCGTCGGCCAGCCGTGAGTTGAACATGAACCGTGTTTGACATTGAAACCGAAATAATTAAACTAGACACCCCCATAATTATCCATAAATAATAAATTAATTACTTGCCAAGTAATATGTACAAATTGATCATAGCTGTAAGGTTAAATGTACCGCATATACCATAATTGCAAATGTGTTATTATTTCATGTATTGTAATTGCAAGGTTAGTTCATTCAATATAATATGAATGAGATATTGACTCTAGGAAGATATCTACGATTGTAGGGTGAAAGGCTGTTTTACGGTCGTTAAAGTTGACCTGAGAGAAATTGTTGTGCGCCTTATTGTAAACAAACCCACCACAGATACTCCATGAAGGAACGGGAAAGTTGTGAAAGGACAAACAAGTTCTTTTGCATTGAAATTCCTTCTTTGTGCATTAAGTGAGGGAAAGTGTCATAAACCAGGGGATGCTAAGCTGGTCAGTTGAGAAATAGCTTTGTAGAGTACAAGAGAACCACCAGTAAGTGTTAATGTGTCTACGAGCGAGATAATGTGACTTATTAAGCAAAGCATCTGTGTTGATGTTAAATTTAGGTGAGATTTTACAGAGCTCCATTCTCCAGTACCTCTTGGCCATTGAGAATAATTAATTGGTATAAGTGATTCCGGACACAGCTAGCTATCGCATCGGGCAAACAATTTAAGTGTTAATGTTTGTGATAGTGGTAAAGGAAGAGATTCCTAGCAAAAGAGACGCGATCATGCAAAAGTGACACAACGCCCCCTTAAATACTTCACGGAGTAGCCGATTCTTCGCCCAATATTACGAACCGTAAACAATAAAGAGTGTCAGTAGAGAAAAAAAAGCTATAAATCGGTTGATTATAGTGTCAATATCCATTTCATTTCCTCTTTCCCTGTCATATGCAAATAAATAAAAATCCAGTCAGAAGAATTTCGTCGGAGCAAACTATAAGTCAGCGGAAACAACATTGGAGTGAAGAGAAACACATCAACATTTACCACTGAGATATACCATTATTAATCCAAATCATCAATGCTTAATATAAACAATAAATCTAATGCAATTAACGAAAACTTTCCCTCCAATGTACATGCATATAATATGATTAACACCCCATTTCTTATAAACACCGCTGCAGCAAATCTTCGTTTTATTTTGAAGAAGAAGCCGTTCACGTCCAGGTAAATCGGTCTTGGTGGAGTAGTAGTACTTGCGTTCTAAACCCAAGATTGCGGATTCAAACCCGGCCAGTATCGATGGATTTTTTCGGGCGTAATAATCCTAAGTATGGCTTCCTTCGGAAGGGAAGTAAAGCCGTAGGTCCCGTGTCTACATTTGCTGCACGTAAAAGAACCTCAAGTCTGAAAAAAGAGGCATCTGAGCAAAATTTATCGGTCGTTTCACGCCCGGAATTGAATGAGACGCTGATGACGTGAGATGTTAATGAGCGTCCGTAAATAAACCAAATCAAACACCCAGGTGTTGCATCACAGGAGGTGGAAAATTATGAAGACCGAATGAAAATGTTGACCTTATGGAGGCTGTGAAAAATGAAAAGCATTTCAGACATATGGTTTAGTAAACCACCACAACTGCCAGATATGGGCCGACAGCAACTCTCATGAGATACTAAAATGGAAGAGAACACCTCTAGGGGTGACCAAGACTAAAAATTGTGGACCATTCATTTTCGCTGAGCGAACGGTAATAGGTATAAGTTACCTTGATATGCCTCAGATTTTCTTTAAGCCATAATTGAAGTTTGATGGAATCCCAATTACTATTGTGCTCCAACAGGATGGGACTACTCCTCACTTTCGGTGTTCGGGATTACCTCAACCACATGTTTCCGGAACGATGGATTGATAGAGGTTCACCGCATTTTTGGGCTCCGCCTGTCCCCTTAGACTGCTTCACATTAAGTCCTTTATATAGGGGATCTGCATCACAAGTGTGCATGAGTTGCGTGAAAGTATTGTGGAGGCGGTGAACAACACCACACCTGATCAAGTCTAGAGAGTGTTCAGAGCTATAGAAGAATATTGTACTCTGTGTACTGACATGCAGGATGGTCACATTGAACGTTATCCTGTGCCTCATATGTTTCCTTCCTATGTATGTATGTATGCGTTTACTAAATTAAGCATGCATTTCATGAAAATGAATCTTTACTTTTGAGACAAACGTAATAGAAGAGCAAAAGGTTTCGTCCCAGTTCACTAAATGAACGAAAATTGCGAAATAAATAAAGAAAGGGTAGAGATTGGTATCCGACAAGACTTTGACATTATTAGCTTTTAAATTGCTAAACCAAATAAGAATATATTAATTTATGGATCTTTTTCCTACTCTCTACACAAGGAGGAAATGGTTCGCCTCATCAGATCGTTATTCCCCAGAATTTGAACATTTTATGTGTATGCGCGCACAAGCGCAGAACTATTTTTATGGGCATCACCGCTAGCTGGTTGTAAGTATAAAAGACTGTGCGAAGTCGAATTGGAATCTATGTTACGAAATTACAAATTAAAAGTGACATTTTCAAGGTTAGGGCGTTTTGCATACTTTTAAGTGCATTAGTAAGGTCTGCGTCTGCAAAATCACAAATTATTTATTTACTAATTTACAATCGTTACAAATACACTGTAATTCCAACCACATTCTTGTTATAGGCAAACTGCTGAATTTGTTAAATATTTTAAGATGAACGAGGGGTATGTGCTAATATAGGTATACTTTAATGTAGTTTTCTTCGTCTGATGATTTTAAATCATATAACTTATGTACGAAAAGTCTCAGTATAAATTTTCATGAAGGAATTAATGCTATTTCTGAATGTAAGGGAATAGGAGATAAATGGAACAAATTTGTGTATTTATTATAAAGAAAGTATACGATATCAATGCATAGGTAAATTATGCAAGTTTACTTACGTTACAAGTATGACAACCGCATGTCCAGGAGATACACATGTCAACCTCTGTGATTTCGATGGCCATAGTAGCACGTCAAAGTCTAACCTCAATTTTCAAACGGACAAATGCTATAAAATATGGGCCTTTGTTTTTCTCCCACCTTTATCGAGACGCAAAAAAAAAAAAAAAAAAAAAAAAAATGGGCAGATGTAACTCGAATACTTAAAGCTATTGTGCAAACATTATAGTTCCGTGAACTTTGTCTTTATCAGCGAAGGTTGTATACCTTATCTCCTGTCCAGATACTGATTACTTGCTCAGGTTCTGCCTCTCTCCACATCTGCTGACAGGCAAATAATTTGGTATTTATGGAATGACTGTATCTTCGGAGAAGGAGGGGTAGGACTCCTCAATATTCTGCTCATATGTCGCATTGTTTTCAAGTCGCGGGAAAAACAAACCTCGCTGCTTTTCTGGATGAATGTAACAGCCGCGAATCCTCCAAACTTGCAACAAGTGTCCCAATACCTCAATTATCTGTCTAAAAGAATGGAGTTCTTTGATCGTTCAACAATTTTAATCAACGACTCCCAGTTCAAATCACAAAATCATCCAAGTAACTACTTTCTCCCAAAATCTATCTGTAGTACATCAGAATAAAACTATACAGAAGTGAAAAACATTAACTGGCCTATTTAGCCGGAGTCTGGTTCATCATATACTTCCAACAAGAGACATACTGTTTTAAGACAAAATTAAGAGGACGGGAAATACCGCTGTCCCCATTGTGCTCAATCGAATGATCTTAGCCACCAACTTCGTGTGGGCTCTGTGCTAAAACTGGTTAAAGTTTTAAGAATGTACTATGAGAGTTAACGCTATTACCTTTGTGCTTCCAGATTTCTCCATGCTACCTAGGAAACGACTAAACGCCGCTATAGGACTCGCTTAGTGTTCCTTATTCAAGCACTACTGCTATCCTTCTTACATATTTTTGGTGAATGTATCAAACACGCTAGGTGGAAACTGTCTATGCAACGGACCTTGTCAATGGTGTTTGGTAACCCTTTATCATGTTTGTGTTTTTCTTTTGTTCTTTTGTTTTTTGTTTGTAAGAGTGTACGTATAACCATGTCTTACTGCACATAATTGCATGAAAAAGTGAAATACAAATAAATACGTAAGAAAAGAACTCTGGCACAATCAAACAGTTTTGATTCAAAATTGGAGATCCATTGATACTTCATACATTTTCTATAATATATACCCACCATTGTACTATCCAATTTGAATAATCCTGTGTAAATCTTCTCAAAAAGAGAGGGTGTAATGATGTTAAACGTAAAGTAGGCCATTATCTTTATCACCCATTTGCCAGAATCATTTATGAGAAAATTTTTAAAAATACATAAAATAATACCTATGTTTTAATATCTCTCTCAGGACATTGATACCGTTCAGTGAATTCATTTTCTTTACATTTACATTTCGACTTCAGCAATGACGGTAGCATTGGAGAATATATCGATGTTTTTGAACGTGTGTGATCTGCGTGGTCCAATCATGTTGAAACCAATGTACAATTATAAACAATTACTTAATATTTATAAGTACAGGAACACTTTCGTAAATAATAACTTGTAAGTCATTACCAAATTCTAAATGTTGATCGGGGACTTCGGGAATGCTCATAAGTGCTGTATTTACAAAGCGCATGCAGCGACTGCACACTGCAGAGGGTTCTTTGCATGTAAACGCAATAGTCACAATCATTAGCATCTGGAAAGAGTATATTACGGTAGAGTAGCGTTGACCGAGCGGTTTAGAAGGCATTGCCCTTCTGCTTAAGATCCGAACCTGCGCTCTTAAGCACTGCACGTTCTACTACACGTTCTACTACAGAGAAGCAGTGTACATCCTGCCACGATGCGGTACCAAGTTACGCCTCCTTTCACGAAGTGCAGCGGGGTGAACTGCAGTCAATTAGTGTACGCGGTTAATTACCATGTTTCTCTAAGCGACCTGGTGGCTCAGTTGGTTAAAATGAGCTTTGTGCTACTAACGGGAAGGTAGTGG
This sequence comes from Metallyticus violacea, assembly GCA_030762175.1. Classification (NCBI taxonomy): domain Eukaryota; kingdom Metazoa; phylum Arthropoda; class Insecta; order Mantodea; family Metallyticidae; genus Metallyticus; species Metallyticus violacea. The sequence continues at coordinate 61,338,539 of CM060834.1, forward strand.
GTTCGCTACCCACCATTTGTCGTTTTTATTAATCTTAATAATTCGTCTTCACTTTTATTACAATAATATAATAAATGCTATCTTTTTTTAGTGAGGGCAATGCATGGAAAAACTATACTGTTAATGCATAAGTTGCAAATTTTGGCTTGGTTAGGTTAGCTTAGCTTAGCTTAAGTTAAAAAATAAAATCCATAGAGGACAAAGCATAGAAAAGTTATACTGTTAACCCACAAATTTGATTTTGGTTAGGTTAGGTTAGTTTAAGTTAGAAAAAATAACAATTCTACAACTTATACTGTTAAAAGAGTATGTCTTTTCCCATATCAATTATTTTCTTTGCGTTTTACATTGCTACATTTGATTTCACTCTATATTGAATATGAATCTCTATTAATATGCATCCTAAAAAGTTAAATTTTGCTTGTTTCTGTACTTTACGACTGTTATATTCGCCTGTATTTGTGCAAGTCATTGCTGGACTCGGCTTTCTCGGCTGCCCTCCGTGAAAGTAGGCGTGATTTGGTTCCACAACGCAGCAGGGTGTAGATGCAAGTCCACAGAGCTAACGGAACACATACATACTAGTCAGTGTCTTTAGTGTATGCCACATAACATAATTACTGCAGTGGCTGCACAGCTACTTCCGCGAAACAGACCTTAGAAGACTTTAGTCTCAGCAACATCCCAACTTTGGAGTATTTAAGTCCACCATTCTCAAACCACCTACATGATTTAGTGGTTTGTAAGAAATACTTTATTTATATGGTATAGTACAATTAGCAACTCATCTAAGGTGGAGCAAGATTATTTGGTAGCGTAACTGTTAGCTGACTCACAAAAATATTTTTAAAAAATGTACTTTTGACTAATTCTATGTGAAATTGGATATTTTAATAATGTTTATATTCAGTTGTTGCTAATATTAACTTTTAAGTAGACTATTTCCAATTAGGTAAGAATTGTGAATCTTCTTTTTAAGGCAAACCAGTGGCTCATGCTTTTATAAAGCTTTGGGACCTGAAATTGTAGTCGAGAGGTAAGTAGCGATATTCAAACAAGTGAAAGTATCAATTTATGACAAGTTAAAAAGGGTGTCATAGATCTATCAGACTTCTATTATTGGATAAATGTCTCTTTTTTGTTTCAAACAGTTCTTTTTACACTTAGTTCATTATTTTCTAGTTTTAACCTCAGATTAGAAACAGAATTAAATAATAATACTACATCAAATTTTTTTTAACAAAATGTAACAAAAATATAAATAGATATTTAAAAGCTTTCAGACTAATATTTCTATAATTAGTGTGTAATAAAAGTATATAAAGTATATAAAGTATATAAAGTTCTAGAAAATTGAACAAATTTTCAATAAATTTAGTTAGTGCTTACGAATCCAAACCTCGCCATGGAAATAAAATAAAGGAGTATAGGCAAAACACAAACACGTTTATCAATTTGCTATATTAGAGCAATTTAAAGATAGTATGCATGAATGTGCTCGCATATTGAAGAAAATATTTCAGAAAGTTAAGACCAGTCATGGTATCAATGTAATTAATTAAGAACGAATTAGACCTACAAATTACACCCACACCCATTCAACTTTCTTGAGCCATCACTGGAGATTTGACACACTAACGGCTACAGGCACAGAAGTGTACCCCAATTTCAAAGCACAGCACTACGATGAAGATTAAAGGCATGAAGCTGGTGACGAGGTAATTTGGTGGAATCACAGGAGAAAAAAAAGAAATCCTCTGCAGACATCCCTTGCTTCGCTACAAATCCATTAGGCTGCTGATACGACCCGAATTGCAGTCTAATCATTAGCGAACATAAAATAAAGAGCAGAACTATAACCAAATTGAAGAACCAATATAACATTTTATTTTACCCATGATGCTATTCTGAAGAATATTATTGTTATTTACTTTAATGAGCTCTTCGTTGCCTCGTTTCTCTATTATACCTGATTCACTATGACCTATTATAATTTCAATGTTATTATCATCTGTGCATTTTTTAATATTCCTTACTAGTTCTCTGATAAGTCGCTAATAAAATATTAGTTCACTGCAAATATTGTGAAAATCTATGCAGGACTTGTCGCTGCGTTTCCTCTTTTGCCGTGTTTCACAGTGACATTGTTTACAGGTAGCAATCAGAGTACAATTTAAGAAGATTAAACTGCGGTTTAGATGGGATTATTTGCACGATAATTCGGGGTAATCGCATTTGCATTGTATTTGCAGGTGTAAAACACACCCTTTGCGAATTGTCCAACCCCAGGTGTGATAAATGAGATTTAATACATATTGCAATATCACTGAACAATAGGATATTATTCAGAAACAAATTAAATCATTTAATCAACAGATATACTAAAGTCGTACAAAGATCAAATCTAATGGAGATTTTGTTGAATCCTTACCACTTGATGGATCAATAATTTCATATACTTGTCATATACTTCATGAGAGTCTAACAATTAAAATTTGCACGAACTCTAAAACTTTAATTATTTTTATTTTTACAATATATATAAATATTCAAATAGCGTTCTTGTTTAGTGTATTAACCTTTACTTACACTCAAATCGCTCAAACATTTTTAAGTGTTCATTTCGTTGTTGGTAATTTTAGATTATTATAAAATCTAACGAGCACCTCTTCTAACTTATTAGCCTACTGAAACTAATAGCAATTTTAGCACAACTGTAACTTTTAAACGTAAATTGAAATTTTCTGTTACCGAACTTTCAATGGCTTGTCTAATTCGTAAATCTAATTAACGATACATTAATGAGAATCCTATTTTGAGAAATGTTAGTACAGAAGAACCCCCCCCCAGTCACTTCATAAAAGTATGACAAAATATGTACAAAGCAACTAAAATAAGGATTAGATTAGAAAATGAACGATTTTCAGAAGAAATGATAGTTAATAGTGCTTTGTATCCGCTATGTTTTAATATATACGGACTAAATTCTTAGAGAGTAAACGGAAAAATATCTTCAAGAATTCAATTAAATAGGAATAATACAATGAATATGCTAATGCTGATTTTATAATAATTCTAGAAACAGAAAAAGATTCCCTAAAAATGTTTTTGAACTGGGAAATATAATAGGAAAGCATGAACTTAAAATCTCAACTATTAATACGAAGGAAATGCCCTCATAGTTCTAAAATTGTAATAAATAACGCAGTGCTGGAATAAATACAAAAATTTAACTATTTAGGATGCTATATAACATCAACAAAAGAAGATTTAAATAATAAAATAATCATAATGATTGGGAAATATTAGCAAGAACATTAAAAAAATTAGAAAAGAAATAAGTTTCAAAATTTTAAAAAAGCAGTGGCGATTCCTACGTAAATGTATGGATGTGAAACATGGAAAATAAACAAAAATGAATGGGATACAATAAACACGACAGAAATGTAGAGCTGTTAAGAAATGTACATTAATAAATAGAGTAAAAATTAAGAAAAAAAGAGGAATTAGATATTTCTCCAAATAAAAACAACACAAATCAACACAAGAGAAAGATGGAGAAATAATTTTCAGGGGTTGGAATAAACACTCTACTCAAAAATGTCATATGATTATCAACCATACGGAAAAAGAGACATTAGAAGACCGAATAGAAGATAGAGAGAGACTTGAAGCCGGAAGAGGAGAAATATCCTAATTCATAAAGATATTTAAAGGACATATACCTCTAATATTTAAAATATTTTTCAGTTGTAAGTGCATCTACTAATATCCTCAAATTATGTTTGAGATAAACTATAAATGAATCCTGTAGCCATTTTATCCCTCCTATTTTCAATATTATTTGAAGTCTACAATAGACTACCCAAAATACAGAGACAAATTAAAAATAAAATAAAGACAGCTGGAATTTACTTTAATTCTGAAAAAGAAACATCTTTCTGAAAAAGACAAATATCAATAATCTATTAATAAACACAAGAAAACAGATATGCACTGAAAGAAGCAGAGAAATTTAAGGCCGCCTCAACACCAAAGGCCATTTAGACTTCATACACTTTAAAAGAAGATTTTGCCACAAAACGGATATTTAAATGAAAATAATAAACCGCAGAAAAATTAAAATAGTAACACATCAATAAAATAGAAAAGTTAAACATGGTCTCTGTAAGGACTGACGAACCAATTCTAGGACCCCATTAATGCTACTGATACTTTGGTCGTAAATAATCTAAGAAAGCACGATCAATAATCACACAGAGAAGCACTGTCGCTTCCAAGAGGCTAATCGTGGTTAAAAGGCAATGTGGAATTAGCAATCGGGCTATAATTACTTTTTTTCTACTGCTAAGGGAGTATCCCAGATTAAAAGAAGTTTTTATTTTTTATATCACGTGGCTTTGTCCGACAGGACTGCCTGGTGTGGTACCAGTCTTAAAGAATACACATATCTGTATTTACATAAAAACTATTTCGCACGCGCAATGATTTGATTCTCTCGGCGGCTGGCGCGTCGCGGCTGCCCCAAAACGTACTTCAACTTCGCTTCTAAAAGTGTGCATAAAATCTAACCTAATAGAAGATGTTGGAGGTTCATCCTCCTTTGGCCAAACAGGAAAACAATTCTGATTTATAGCTTTAAGTTAAGCCACTGTAATGTTTCTGATTTCACTTGTGATATTTTCCTTTAGGTCCTCCAATGTGTGAGGGTTTGTTTTATACACTCTGTCCCTCCGGCAACCCTATAGGTAAAAATCACACACTGTCAAATTTGGTGAGAGAGGACTTGCACCAGCACTAATGATTCTATCTTCAAACACTTAATTTTATTCACGGACTCCGCTGCTATATGAACAGTTGCAGAATCCTGTTGAAACCACCCATATAATTTCTCTTTTTATGTAAGCTGCTGAAAAAATGGGGTTAAAATGTCCCTTATGTACCTCTCTGCATCCATTACCAGCTCGTAAAAGATAGCCGATATTACTCCTTGCCCTAACAGCACACCAAACTCCAACTTTCCTATCATAAAGAGGAGTGATGTGGATTTTCGGTGCACCAGTAGTGCATGTTATGATTGTTCACACCTGTTAAGGTGAAACCAGGCCTTGTCTGAAAAGAACAGAAGCGTTGGGTTCATTAAATATTTATTCACAAATGAAAAAAAAAAAACCTAATTATAACGATTCTTGCAACCGAGTTGCCTTTGTTTTAAACAATGGACACGTGTACACTTGTACTGTTTGAGGATTAGTAATTTTGTTGTTTTATGTGCAGAATCCCCTAAATCCCCATTTGTTGTGTTGAATTAGAGTGATTTTGTTGGCGAATGTTTAAGTTTTGTACCAATTTACTATTTTAAAACTGCACGTTTTTTTTTTTCACCGGTTCAGTAGAAGTGAATTTATCCGCATTATCATGAATTATTTTTCTGGAAGGAGACAAGGGGACTGCAAACGAAATTCTGCACGAACACGACGAGCTGACTTGTATTTGTGATAACATTTATATATGAAAATGCACTGCTCTAGAGTCAACTGTCCCATCTTGGCGAAGATCAACTACTGCACTGCTTTGAAGGACAGGATGGGAGACCGCAGTCGATGAGATTCAAAACACCACGTGTGCGGGATAGTTTTTACGTGAAAGTTCTATGCTTTCTGGCATCTGACGGTGCATAACTACGGTCTCTGGAGAATATAAATTTTTAAATCACCCTGCTCATTGTCTCGGGTGCCAGAAACAAAATCATGTCTTTCCAAAGATAATATGCACTGATAATGGAGTGAGCAATATACATATTCTGGGGAATTTGAATGACAGCTTAGGAGTCAGGTCAGGTAAGATAATTGGTAAGAATATGTTTAAGAGCTTATACATGACAAATAACTCTGCAGTAAATATAAAGGCAATGATATATAAAGGAATTATTATTAAGAATAACAAAGAATTACCGGAAGAGGTCCTTCATTCCTATTAATGAAAATAACATAACAACTGCATGTAACAATCATGATAATGTGCTTTTGCTACACAAATATGAAACCAAACTGTGTTTCTTGTAACTCCTATGGCTGAACTATCAGCGAATCTGTGAATCTAAACTAATGGTAATATAATAAAAGCTAATAATGAGGTTGCGTGAGCCAGGTAAGTGGTAGGACGCCCATGCGTAAATTAGGCAGCCCAATTAATTACCACCGAAGTTGGTAGTAATTACCGTTAATGGGTCGGCAGCAATCAATTAACGTTAGCGAGGAACTACGACGTCCACTTTCCTGGAAGGTACTGTTACTACTAACGTGATTAGCAGGGAACGTGAACACTCCCTTGTTTTTCTTCTCTCCACGCAGGTAATTGCTCCCAGGCTCATTTTTTGTGTCCCTAGTGTACGAGTGCTTTTTCTGAGGATTATATCGGACAGAGATTTAACATAGACTTTGTGAAACATTTCGCCTAAAGCTTTGTGCTTCGCCGTGCAGTTAGCGCGAGAGAACGCCGAAACAGAATGCAACATCAATAGCTCTGAACAAGCAGCAAAGAGTGCAGATGTACCGCATTAGAAGGGTTGTTGGTGAAAAAGGTTTAAAGTGCCCAATGTAAACTCATTGCAATTAGAATGATGCATCTGCTATATTTGGAGACACGCCCTGATGAGCCGGCACATTATGAGCAACACGACGTTGATTCTTCATATATTGTACTGCTCAACCGCGCGTATGGAGTACACAATATGCCTAATATATTCACGGAAATTGGTGCAAGATATTTACTAGCATACTTTCTTAAACTAGGTTGAATTTGCGTCCAAGGCAACCACAGTATTCAATAGAGAGGAGATCCGCATACTTTCGTGGCCAGATAAAAATGTTAAATCTTTATCATGTTCCTTGTTGTCAAATTCTTGCAATTTGTCAGGATGCATTGGCCTACTGAAAAATATAATTCTCATTGCTATAGATATAAAAGGGTGTACTGAATTTCTAATGGCATTTAGATAGTACAGAGTGTCCCGTTTAAAACAACAATAAAAGAAATAACTACAGATAGATGGATGGATGGAATAGGTAGGTAGGTAGGTAGGTAGGTAGGTAGGTAGGTAGGTAGGTAGGTAGGTAGGTAGGTAGGTAGGTGGGTGGGTGGGTGGGTGGGTGGGTGGGTGGGTAGGTAGGTAGGTAGGTAAGGTAGGTAGGTAGGTAGGTAGATAGGTAGATAGATAGATAGTAGGTAGATAGATAGATAGATAGATAGATAGATAGATAGATAGATAGATAGATAGATAGATAGATAGATAGATAGATAGATAGATAGATAGATAGATAGATAGATAGATAGATAGATAGATAGATAGATAGATAGATAGATAGATAGATAAAGAGAGTTTAATAGAGTTTAAACGATCTCAGACACGTCGGTCTATAAGGCTTATTCTGCTACCGCATAGGAAGAGACGCCTTGATTGTTTCTCAAAATCTGTTCCTTGAACAAGTTGCAGTATTTTGGTTCCAGGCCTTTCTTGGTTTAGAAAGAGTTAAGTCCCTTTCTTATCAGGGATGGGCACTCAAACAGGATATGCAAGGCGGATTCCTCATCCTGTTTACACATTCTACATGGGTTCATCTTTATTGAGTCCCACTTTACATAGTTGTGACCGCATTCAGTGCTTAACTTAAGTACTTTCTTTATTCCTCTTCTGTCCAATTTTACAAGAGACGAGGGGAGGGTATTACTTGGACCTAAGACAACTTTCCTAGCTTGCCTTTGTCCAGGACAGGTTTGCCACCTTATTTTATGATTTTTCCAATCCACGTTTAAAGTAGTCTTAGCAGAACGTGTACGGATACCAACCACCGGTTCAGGATCAAAAAAACAGTCACGGATGGCAGAGGTCATTAAGGCGCGGACTCGTGAGGGGTTCTATTCCCACTGGGACCGTTCTCTCTGACTGAGCTTTTTTCCAAGTTTTCCTCAGTCCTCATAAATGACAAATATCCGGCAGGTACCCTAAACTTAGTCCTGGAACACTTCCTTCTATTAAAAAAATGCTTTTCCAATTTATCATTTCATTTCATATATCATTAATGTCCTCCGCCTGTTGATTGATTTGGTTTATTTACGGACGCTCTTTAACATTTTAGGTCATTAGCGTCTCACTCAATTCAGAGCGTGAAAAGGTCGATAAATTTTGCTCAGAGGCCTCTTCTTTCAGACTTGAGGTTCTTTTACGTGCTGTAAATCTACGACATGAAACCCTCGGCTTTTCTTCCCTTCCAAAGGAAGCCATATTTAAGATTTTTACGCCCGAAAAAAAATCCATCGACCCTAGCTGGGATTGAACCAGTTATTTTGGGTGTACGACACAAATATTGTTACCACTAGACTAAACACCTAAAACGCGTGTTAATTACTATTAAAAACATAAAAAATGGTGAATCAGCACTATTTATTTGTCAACTTTTGTTTCCATAAACGCATCGATGACCCGGAATCCACCACAGTTCAAGCCGTTGCCAGAAGGCAGACAGGGCATTTAGACATACCCATGCCAGCTAGATTTTACCTGGTGAGAGAAAAGTGATTTTAAGGCACTTTGACTATCTAAGAGGATAAGAATTCGTTTGCTGTGGTGACTCTTCTCAAGTCTTCTAAAGTATTGGTTACCAAAGCTTATACTTTGATATGTGACATATGTGCCGTGCACGTTTGTACCTCTATAAGGGATACATCGGCAAACCATACAAGTTAGTCATGTTCTTTTGTGTGCATAGTTTTCTATGCAGTATTCTCGAGATTCGAGAGTAACTCTAAATTGGGGTAAAGTACAGCATTAACTGTTCATCAGACCAGATATCATCCTCAGTACTGGAATATCCAGGAAAATTAAAATGTAGGTATGCACAGCTGCTGAGAAACTGCTTCTCCAGTTCCCTGAATACACCAATAACCTAACCTCTGTTTGTGAATAGATGTACATGAAAGGATGACCCAACAGAGCCTTAAAATATGTACAGCAAAACGAAATGAAAATTTGATAGTGTCATGGGGATCGAGACTGATAAATTAACAAGTAATAACAAAATGTTCCTTCTGTAAAGCTGTGTGGGATCTCGTTGTGTTCTTTGCTTAGCCGAAACACAGTCTGTGAAGCATGTACAAGTCGATTTCTTTGAAAGTACAGTCTTCAAAGACACGAGCTCATTCCTGACTATAAGCGAATTATTTCCTAGGACATAAAGTTTGATCAATTAGGAATTTTGTTGCGGGAAACTGGTAAGCATTATAAGAAAAAAATTCTGAAGATAACACGAACGCATTCGAACCTTCTTTACAAGAAGCCCATGAAAATCAATCCGAAAAGCTGGTTTGCAAATCCAGCTTCCTCAGAGTACGGTTTATAATGATTCCATCTGCGAGCATACATAATCCAAATAACACAGCGAATCAAGCAAAGGTGGCTTATATTACAAGTGTCTTGAACAAAATTGCTGAAGACAATTTGTACTTACACCATGTGCTTTTCGGAAGAGTCAACTTTCCACATATCAGAAAAGGTCAACAGACACGATTACAGAATCATGGAAAGCGAGAATCCGCCTGTGGTGTTTGAACTTGAAGATGATTTTCCCAAAATTAATGTCTGGTGGGGCTTAATGTAAGATATATAATAGGTTACTTTGACATCTGCAATTTATTTGTAGCCTGGCTGTTTTAACTGTTAACCTGGCCTCGCAGGCCAGAGTCACAGTCACACTAGGTTCTAGACATACAACGTGTCATGCTGAAATCTATGGAGGTTAAGATTGCAACTCTTAATGTACCATAAAATATTAAGTTACAATTAACATCTAAAATGAGTACAAATTTAGCTCACAATGACAATTTTCTTAACTATTAATTATCTCCAAAGTTTTAGCCTTTTCAGTTTCATTCTATGTTATCACCTCTCCTTTTAAACATCACATACTACCTTGTCATCCACTTTGTGTCTGAGAAGGCAGAATTCATCCAATAAGAAGAGATGCTAACGACCCAAAGGCTCAATTCTGATGTTTAAAGGTGCTTTCGATAGTGGCCACACTTAGCACGGTAGTAGCAGAGTGGTATGTCACCACGTAGTTATGCAGAATGTTTGCAAACTTTGGTGGCGGGTTCCTCACACCAAAAGAATAAAAAAGTTCCTATAAATATATATCCGGAAAACCTTAGTTTTTGAGTTATTAATGAAAGTTTACATTGAGGTAAAATGACTTTCTATCACATCTATAATAATAATATTAAATTGGTATTTGGTAATATCCTATTACCAAATAACATAAATGGCTAACCTTCAACAGTGCTATTGTTGCATTTTGCGAATAACATTTTGTCATATGAGTTTTTAATGTGTGTATCGATAACATCAATTGATTACTTAACAAAATGAAGAACCTCAAGCGTGAAAGAAGAGACCTCAGAGCAAAATTTGTCGGCCGTTTCACAGCCTGAATTGAATGGGATGCTGATTACCTGAGATGTTAAAGAGCGTCCATAAATAAATCAAATAAAAAAGATTAGTAAAATACTAAAAAAAGAAGCTATAAAGAAAAAGTGTTTCTCATAATCATACGTTCTTAATATTCTTTATATATAATTTATATAAATTTTCTTAATACAATTTTATTTTAATCAGTTTGTATTGTTATCATATAACATTTATTAAAACTATTTTGACGCATTATAAAGTTTATATAGCAATATTTAACCTACTGGTTATTAAGTAATAAATTATATATTCAAATAATTTCATTTTAATATGAACAGACAAGAGCTATTCTCACTGCTAATTAGCCATTTCGTAGCAGTTTTCTCTAAAGTGAGCTTTCTGTTCTCTAACCAAGACTTGAGTGATTGGAACATTATGAGAAGCAGCTTTGTCTACCTCTTCACGCTCCTGTCTTACGTTTTGAAGGACAAGATCACCGAGCTGAGAACACGGAATTAATTCCCCTGTTATCAACCAAACTCTGGCGAGAGTTGGGGGAGACAGACAACGCCTGTACTTGTGTCGCGTGAACCCCAAAGGCCTTTTGAGAAATCAAGGACTAAATACACGTAGAACTAGAAAGTAAGGCTTAAAATTTAATAAACTTCACAGCATTACTTCCTAAGAACATAAAAAACACGCGGTTGAAGTGATAACATTGTCTGTTACCCAAATGTTGTAAAATAAATTATGGAAAAGTTATACCTTTAAAAATGCAATATATTTCAGGGTTTCATAATGACATAGTACTAAAATCAGTAAACTTAATAATTCAGACAATTTACAGAAGCAAATTGTAACAATTAAGCAAAAAGTTGCAAATTATTTATAGTAGTGAATCACTAAAGCTTTTCAGAAACCATAAATCGGTAAATGGTAGTATTAGTATCTGCTGTCAATATTATAATAGCTAAATTATAATGGAAATTAATTATAAAATTAATAATTATTTTAAAATCCTGGAATAGAAATGACATCTTATTAATGTTCAAAAATTAACACTTACTCTGTTTTAAAATATACTCCTATATTTACGTATTTTTCCGTAATATTTTTCTTCCTAATTCCAGTATGCATGTAGAATTTATGTCAATCCTTTCTCGAGAGCATTAGAACAAAATTTCTTTAACATTTAATTATTTCAGAACAATTGTTCTCAAGGTATAAACACCTTGCTATTCATTTATCGACATTAATCTGAAAAATGCAAGTACTATGAAATGTGTTATTTAATCACAAACATCAGTAAAATTAGTCCTCCTGAAAATAAGGAATAGGGCAATTTTGTAGACTTTACGGTCCCAGAACAATATTACAAAATTGGAAATAAGCGCCCGACTTTGAAGGTATATTATACATTCAATCTTTTTACAAATCGCCTAGATATTTAACAAACTGTTGACAAATTGTAAAATTGAAAGACAGTATAGATATTGATCATATTTCACGCCTGGTTAGACATATTCTAATAATATTGGTGAGATGATTTGATTTGTTTTATTTACGGACGTTCTTTAACATCACCGCCACGGGTGGCCGAGGTCGTTAAGGCATGGACTCGTGAGTGGGAGGTCTGGGTTCGAATACCGCCAGGACCGTCCTCCCTTACTGAGGTTTTTTTCGTGTTTTCCTCAGTCCTCATAAATGGCAAATGCTGGGGAGATACCCTAAACTTAGGCCTGGAACGCTTCCTTCCTTAAAAAAAAGTCCTTTCCCAATTTATCATTTCATCTCATGTATCATCAGTGTCCATCGCCTGTGGTGCCTCTGTAGTATAAATGGGCGTTAAACACCGTTCATTCATCAGCCATCTCATTCAATTCAGGGAGTGAAACGGATACATTTTGTTCAGAGGCTTCTTCTTTCAGGTTTGAGATTCTCTTACGTGCTGTAAATCTAGGACACGGAACCCACGGCTTTACTCCTCTTTCGAAGGAAGCCATAAACCCGAAAAAAATTTATCGATCCTGGCCGGTATTAAACCTGCGATGAAATGAAAATTTAACTGTAGGAAAAACATTATACAAAAATGTTAATATATATTTAAAGTTAGGCTTTATGAACAGAAACGGGCTTTTTTATTTTTTAATTATTAGGCAGATAAAATTGAAATACAAGAGCAACAATACAGTGCTTCGTTGTATTCTTTCTTGTTATTTTTTTATTATTACTATTATTGTTGCTGGTTCTGTTGTCATGTTTAATATACCTTATATGAACATACGTTTGTCCCAAAATAATAATTACATTTCTTTAGAGAGGTTTTTATTGACAATTTACAGAGAGAACTAATAAAAAATAATAATGAAAGTCACTCAACATACAATAGCAGCAAGGGCCGGGATGATAATGTCGAGTTGCAATGGAAAACTAAATACAAATCACTCTGTCGTTATAAACTCTACTTCCCCATGCGAAGTAGTAGCAACTTTTCCCATTAATCTTGATAAAGATCTTTGAAGGCATTCAGAACGATGGCAACAAGTTAATCTATTGTGGATGTGATTTGTCGATGTTGGAGAGGCTGTACAGCAAATTTCTCAGCACGTTGCTTTATCTTTTCTTTAATTTTCTTTATAATTTTCCTAACTTGACGTTTTGTAAAAAGACTAAATTTGTAATATGAATGCGATGTACACGTTCTATTTCAAACAGTGACAATAGTCTCTAAAGTTGAACAACTTTCTTTAGTACAAACTTTTCTTAAATAATATATTGTGTATATTACGAAAAAAGTTGCAAGAAATATGCGTATTTATTCATTGTGTTCCTTCCTGTAATCAAACAGCGCATTAAATAAACTGTTCTGCTATACAATCTTCTTGTCGATTATTTCAATGCCAGATATTATCAGATTTTCGTTTTCTTCCCCGCTCAATGCCCCCTTTTTGTATAAGTTTCGGTATCTTGTGTTTCATAATGAGGCACAAAACATAGCCCAACGGTAACATAATCCTAATATAAAGCCCGCTGGGGACATAGAAGGTGATTCCTTTGGTATATGAGCATGGACATTGCAAATATCTCGGCTCACTATAAATATGCGGCAAAATATATATACACATTAGGGGGGAGGGAGGCGGCGGACAAGTCTGGTGGCGCTGATTGGCGAGGTGTAATCTACAGACAGTGATCCCTCGCAATATCTAGAACACCTCTCTTCTTCGCGTTTTATTTTGCTTATCCTTATGATTGTTGAAAATAATGTTAGACATACTCATTTACTGTGAGAGTGTCCGCCGTTACTGGCTGACAGAATTTCTTTATTCTTTGTTTCAGTGTGCGAGGTTTAGAAGCAGAATGGAGTACACAATAGCGAAGCGTCTATTCATCGCTCAGGGTAGGCTCATTCAAATAATGTCACTTTCCATTTGTGAGGAAATTCCATGTACACCACCAACAAAACAAAGCTTGGAAGAAGTTCTTGATATTCATGGAGGACATTTTGGAGACGGAATAACTTAAAGGAATTTCTAGTTAGCTAAATGATTTGCTTAGCATCTTCCTGGTGCACATTAAGTGGAATAATGTTTACCAATAACTGGGAAAAACATTCGAAACGAAATTCCTGCGATCAGTGAAGTATTTTGCTGGCCACTTTTGCAAACATATACAGCGTCGCATTCGGCTCTATCTGTACTGTGGCTGCGAACATTGCCAGCAAAGACAATAATAGTATACTTCTCATAAATAGATATTCCATCATTTAGGGCTTACATTTCAAAACTTCCCAATTTGAATAACTACCTTTTAAAACAAATTTAATTTAAACGAAAGATATGTCAACTTACATATTAAGGGAGAGTTTTAACCAATGTTAACTATCTTTCAGGTTTCACATTCAGTCACCCCAATGTGAAATTTCAAATTATACCTCAACCTTTTAGTAAAACTACTTAAATTTAAAAAAAAAGATTAAACTGAATTCACAACTTTTGTTTACTATCGTTACCTGGTAATCTGGGGTTCTAATTGAGACAGAATAAAAAAATAATAGTCGTAGGCTTAAAAAATAAATTTGTATACTATTTAATGTAACTAAAGCCCATCTAATTTTAGAACTGAAAATAGCATACCTGCACTGGAATGAAACAAGTGAAGATTAGTGCTGCAAAGCAACGTTGCATCACTGTTTAATAAACCATAACTAATTGTTACAGCCTTACTATATGACCAATTTAGTAGAAAACATTTACGAAATAATTAAAGCAATGCACAAATACATTCTATTAATATGAATAGTTACAATACACGAGGCACAATTAATAACCCGACACTTTATTTACAACATTAGGATCTGAAACAATAACATTGTTCGTAAAATATTCTGCAGCAGGAGCTTAGATCAAAATTTTACTTGTATCCTCCCTTGTGAAAACACTGGACATTTTTGCTACATATCCAACTCAAGAAGACGATCAAACTTTTAAATGTGGATATATCAACATTGGCTCAGATATAACGAAGACTTTAACATGAAATAATATACCATGATGTTGAAGATTTCATTACCTTCCATTTCTCCAGAAAGTCGCCAACCCAACATTCTCACTAATTTTCCTGACATTTTTCTTTTTGCACCAAAGTGTAAATAAGACACGCTCTCGCTTATACCGGTGTTTTTTTTTTTTTTTTTTTTTTATTTCTCAGGCAGCAAACCATTCCTTAAAATAGTCGCTTCGGGTGGAGTTCCTAAAAATATTTTTTTTTCTTTCGTCAAATTTCATTATAATTTTCAATTACCCTCATATCATCAAGCTACTAAAGGTCTCATAAAAACCAACAATAACTAACAATAAACTTAACGCCTAACTATACAAACACATGAACCAAAACTAATCCATTGGATATTTTTAGTTCTCGTTATGTTTAACTTTCAAAATTAAACTACATTATAATAAATTAAAAATAAGTTACGTTACGATATGTTAGTATAAAAATAGTATGTAACGTACTCGTTGCTATACTCGCGTGAAATGCAACTAATGACACTCGGATGAGCAGTACGTGCCTTATACACTTACATTGCAATGCACTATTATTTTGGATAACATTACAACTATTAATATTACAGTAATATAGCCTATTTCGAAACTTCTGACTAATTTGTTTACTTTCTGTTGTTTCTTGTACGGAATACGCCATTTTAGGACAATTTACTACCAAAGCACAACAATTTCATCAAATGTTCAGTCGTTTTTATTGTACTATTTTGTTGAAATACAATTAATGATAACAACTGCATTCTCTTTAAAATTTAAGCATCAGAAAAAAAAGAACCATTAGAAATTTCAAGTGGGGTGTCTAGAAATAAGAGAGATAGATAAAATTTAATCAACGTTGGTTTTAAATTTTCCATTGACTATCAAAATTGACGTGTATTTTGTTTAATAGTTTATGATGTTAGTTTATAATGTTATATTTTATTGGATAAGTAAATGTTAAAGAAACAAGCGAAATGAGTTTCGTAATTTTTACAAATGCAACAATTGCATAACATTACAAACGGGTTTCATATGCTAATTTTAAGTATATTGGAATAAAGAGTATAAAATTAAATGAATATTAATGTCGATTTTCTAATGAATTACTTTTGAAGTCAATGTCTTGGTATATTAAACTTATGACGCCATTGCTGAATCATAACTAATACCCAGAAATTTTCGCGATACTTATCAGAACAAATCATTAATTGAACGGTAAAACATTAAGGATATATTAGGAAACTTTAGTTTTGGCACATACATAGGGTATCACATTTATCTTGCTCACCCAAAATTACTTTTTTTTTTGAGACGAAAAATTGTTCTCACAAAAGTTTTTTAACATCATGCCGGAGTTCTTGCTGATGGTGTACTTTTTGTATCTCCATAAATTTAGGAGACACGGGATAGGAATTAGTTATTTTTTTTTTCATATATCATCTAGTCAAGAAAACAGTGCCTATGAAAATGAAAAATTCATGAGTTCTTTTCGTTAATAGCACTACAGTGCATTTAGTTATTTAAATCATTTAATATCTTCAATAATGTAATGGAATAAATCATTATCTGTCAAGTTACTTTTTCCGTAGATTAGTAGCATTTATACTTTCTTTTCATGAGTGTACCTTTTATATGAAAAATTGTAGTCACAATAGCTCAGTGCAGTGCTAAATTACTCTAACAAATGACTGCATTACATTGATATGTAAGCTAAAGCAACGACAATATGAGGAGTGGGTTACCTATCACCACCTCCCTTTCAGAGCATCTGTGTTTACATGAATCGGAAATCATAAACTAACCACAGAACTCTACTACAGTACTACATTAGGAAAGTAATTTGTACAAGACATTAAACAGTTCGGTGTCTTCAATAACTGTGCACTCCTTACCGTTTGCACATTTACTCTTTTCTTGACAAAAAATGATATACCGTAATAATGGTACATTTTCAATAGCTCTTGGAGAGAGTATATTTTTGAATATATTTTATATGGTGTCATTAAAAAAAACAATATTATTCCCCTTATCTACATTAATGTAAATACAAAAATGTATACCCTCTGCAAGGACTCCCTCATTATGTTACAAAATATTTGTTTGGAATAAGTTTACATTTGACGCATTAGAAAAAAAAATATTTCGGGTGAGCAAGATAAATGGGACGCCCTGTATTTCAGAACAGGATAGTATTATCAAATTCAATTTTTTTTTTTGATTGATTTATTTATGGACGCTCTTTAACAGCTCAGATCATCAGCGTCCCATTCAACTCAGGGCGTGAAGAATTAATTTTATAGCTAATATTAATTTATTAATTATTTATGTAATTATTTGCTCTACCGAACTGAGTGGTTCAAATGGTAACACTTGATACTCGCTTTCGTGTGTTTCCGGGTTTATATCCCTTGGAACAGGCCATCCTGATCTTTGCTTTTTTTCTTAGTTTCCGCTGGTCGCTTAGGCGAACGCTGGGATGGATCTTTATTTTTAAGAATTTTCCGATCTCATTCCATTCTGTTGGGGCGAAAGTCCCAGGCGAGGAGGTTGGTGTGGCATGACTGTGGCTTGCTCTTAGGAAATGTTTCTGCCCAGCGTCTGGTATGGAAGCAGGCCCACTTCTTAGGTTGGCCCATTGGCGTCGGGATATTCTATTTAGAAACACGTTGGAGACCCTAACCATATCAGAGCATTACTCTTTGTGGATCCTAGATGCCCGGTATTCCCTAACGTCCTTAGTTCTTCCCGAAGGTGTCTCCATTGGTGCATAGGCACAAACGGACAACCGTTGAGTAAGGCTCAAGTACTGAAGTATCTTCTCAAGTACTGAAATATGTTTCTATGTCCCAATTATATATTCTGCAAACAAGATAAATGTCTGATTTGTTTTCAAAACATGTTTTCTTAATATCGTCGTAAAACTATATTCAGTTACGGACAGCATTTCATTGTCACCATTGCTGAGGTCGTTAAGGCGCGGATTCGTGAGCGGGAGGTCTGGGGTTCGAATCTAGCCAGGACCATCCTGGAACGTTTCCTTCTTTAAAAAATTCTTTCCAATACATTATTTCATCTAATATATCATCATTGTCCACCACCTGTGGTGTCTCAGTAGTAAAAACGAACGTTAAACGTTATAAAAATTAGAAAAGAAAGTAACTGTATAAGTTTTAGAATGGCAATTTTATGCAACTAGTACCATATTTAGCCCTTTATAAACTGTTTTGACCAACAATAAAGCTTGTTTATAATTTTGGTATAAATAAAATAAAATTTGCTTCAAATATGAGTACATAGATTTTCAGACTGGTAGTTTGGAAATGGAAACTATGTGTGTGTTTTTCATCTGTTAAATAATTGCATTTTCTGGAGTTTTATACCGAAATAGTCACATTTATATAAATTGAGTGTCCTGCATTGCTGAAATTGAAAATTAAACAAACAATACTACAAAGGGCAGCTTAGAAAATATAATTGTTCTGTGCAAAGCACAGTATATATTGTACACTCTACTGGCTGTGTCACATAGTTCACTTAAGATAGCTCTGATTCGGAAGTGCTTGGATGAGATTGTAATACAACATTTATGGTTATATAATTACATCTTGAAATAGCTTCTATATCCAATAATTAAGAGCTGCAGCTGAGAGATTACATGCAATCGCAATGTGAGAATAGTAAGACAACCCATCATGTTCAGCTGCTATTGCAATTAAGATAACATTAAAAAGGCAGGTTTCACCACATTGTCATATACTAAAGCAACAATTTTAGGAATTGTAACAGAAAAACAATAATCTAACTGTAAAACTAATCACCCCAATTATTTTAGTATGCTGCTCACCATGCAATATCATGAAAATAATTATATATTAAAACGTTTTTGAAAAAAAAAACGCATGTCTTAATGACCCTTGTTTTATTTTACACCTCTAGGTATTTTAATGCAAGGCTTTTTAATCTGCTTAAAATCTACTTTCATATGTGTATTTAAGAAAATAGGTAAAGTTTGGAAAAAGAAAAAAAAAAAACGTGTCATTGAATTTCACCTTAGAATTGGAGTCTGAACAGGTCCGATAGGGAGAATAGTAGAAAAGAAGGAAGCTTAGTGATTAGCGTTACTGACTGCTGGCTGGGAGGTTCCGGGCTCAATCCCCGGTACTACTTTCACATTTTCAAAATAGGAGAGGTCTGGTACAGGATCCTCCCACCTTCGTGAGGACAACTGGGGAGTTAACTGATAGAGACTTAGTATCCTTTGATCAAGAATGCTGCATAATCGACCGACGAGGTGTTGGTGTGCTGACTACATACTCTCCTGCTACCTCTACCAGTGATGTTGCAAGGAACAGGTAGACATCATTCCTGAAATAACGGAACTTTAAATCTTCTTATGTCCGTGTGCAAAACATAGCAACAATAGAGGCTGTTAGTACAGTAAATAAACTATATTGTTATATTGATCAACATTTCAATTTTACTCAAAAATATTCCTGCTGACATCTGCCTAGCAAATGTAGCATAATATTTATGAAGTTGTCTGTAGATCTGAATTTTGTGCGGGTAATTTATTGGAAATACGCATAAACACTGAACAAAAAGAAGAGACCAAGAGCAATGCAAAAATGAAATTTAATCGATGTATTGAAAATGAGCTGATAGTAAGAGTGTTGTTGTGTGTTGTGTGTTTATAGCAGTAATCGCTTTATTAGGGTCGGAGGTGAATATTTTGGTACTTTGTTCTTACACAAGGGCTAGCCATTTGTGCCTACGCCTCTAGTGGGGGCAACCCCTTATTTTACTTATTTCGTTTATTTACGGACGCTCTTTAACATTTGAGGTCATTAGCGTTTCATTCAATACAGGGCGTGAAACGGTTAGCAAATTTTGCTCAGAGACTTCTTCTTTTACGTTTGAGGTTTTTTTTTACTTGTTGTAAATCTACGACGTGGGCTTTACTTCCATTCCGAAGAAAGCCATACTTAGGATTTTTACGCCCCAAAAAATTCATCGACTCTGGTAAGGGTAAAATTAGCCGGCCAGGATCCACGGGTGGCGGGGCACGAACGTAGACGGGGTTCCTAACAAAATTTTCAAATTGAGCCCACAAACGCTGGCGGAGCCTCCCTCCAAAGAGTTTGAGTCTCTCGCTTCCATACCAGATGCAGAAGTATTTCCAAAGCGCAAGCCACTGTCACACCGCACTAGCCCTTCTCCCTGGCACTCTCGATCCTATAACAAGACCAACGGAATGAAATGGGAAGGCGAAAAATTATTGGAAAGGGAAAAATCCATCCCAGCAATCGCATAAGCAACTAGCGGAAACCACCTAAAAGCCCAAGTTAGGATAGCCGGCCTCAAGGGATTTGAACCCAGAACTTCCTGAATGTGAGTCCACCCCACTCAGTGCATCTTAAGAGACACGTCCATTTTCTTAATGTAAATAGAATAATAAATTAAATACTTATATTCGTCCTAAAGGGTCAAAATATTGACTGAATAAGATGCACTTTCAGTATGATATCTTTCAAAAAATTACCAGCAAATAGTGTTTTCCAGAGTTCCATGATTGCGTAATTCTACTGCTAACTTTATAGCTCCTTACATAACACATAGAAAACGTTTCGTCCTCCAGGCAATGGACCAACCGTAGAAACTGGGTAAGCGATGTCTGAAAGGGGAAATCAGGTTTGCTCTGTAGAGAAAGCGTTTTGTATCCTGTTGCAACAAAATGTATGGAGGGAGTCTCAAAACTTAATGAAGCAACCTTGGTTCGGCAAACTGCGATTCTCAGTGGATACACGACCTTGCATATGAAGTAAGGCATGTATATGAAAGTTTAATACTCCCAATGGGAAACTAGCAATTTCTCTTGACAAGATCCACAGGCAATTAAATGGAAACTGCTTAAGGCCATTATGAGTCAAACTTCAGCATAGTTACGAAGGAACATTATCATTATTAAAACTTTCGTCATTATAAAGATTATAATTAATTTCAAGTATTATATAATTTAGCTCCCATTTCGTTAAGTTCACACAAATAACAACGGCCCTTTCTTTTGCTTTCTCTTGATCTACCACATATGTTAGAAATATATTCTAACAAATGATTATACTGACAACAATTGGAATATAATTCTGTCTAATATTTGTAACAATGTTCAAATTATCGTCTCAAACCTAATAAAATCGGCCGGCTAAAGCAACTGGCATTATGTATGTTAGATACTCTTACATTTTCTGATGTCACCTATTTGAATATTTCATGTATTTAATTCAATTAATGTATTTTATATTCATTATTTGATAATACTTTCATAACAATTAGTAATTTATTTGGAAATATAGCAAATATGGTAATATATAAAACTTGACGATTGTTTCATTATATTACTTTGTTTTTCTGTTTAAAAACTGAGTTGTTTTTAAATACAAAAGTCTCAGGCCTACATTGAACAGTTTATGCTGGAGGTATAGCATCAAAGTTTTACTCATGCTTAATGATGGCTTTTAGGGAAGCGTAATTAATATTTAATAGGTATAAATCGGTAAAACAAAGTGAATTCTTCTTTAGATTATTGTTATTTTGTATTTGTAATGTAATAATAGAGAATACAAAGAAAAAAAAACTAGATTTTGTTCAGCAGGCAACAGCACAGGATAAACTTCTAATCAGATCATTAATGTTTGTCTACGTCCATAGCTGAGCGTACAGCTTTCTGAGAGTCACACAGCGCCTGGCCTAATAGCAGACGGTTCCTAAGATGGTGGTTGATGCGGACAGTCAGCTGTATTTTTTTATAACGAAATTTTATCTATGAGTATTTTGTAGCCCAACATTTGTGTTATTGCAGGTTATTGGTGCTCCAGTGTAATTAATTACCATATGTAAATGAAGTACATTTTACTGTAGTGTATTATATTTAAATATTACCACTAGAATAAAAGACAGTTTACAGGACTAACCCTCATATTGTAGAGGAACTTAAAGAAAACATATCAGGGCAGAAGTTGAAAGAATTATGGAAGCAGAGCTACGAGGGGTGTTCTAAAAGTTCTCGGCCTGACTCACAGATGTCGAGAAGATGGCCAAATTACTATAAAATTTATTAAGTATCATCTAGTTAAGTTTCAGACGCGTAACTGTAGTCGCTTGTTTGTAACGATCATTTAAACAAACTAATGTTAATATATTCTACAAAATGGATATAACTGAAATACGAGATAGGATAAAGTACTTCCTTTTGAAGGGTTTAATCCCAAATGAAATACAAAAGAAGATAGATTAAAGGGTTCATCCCCTCCGTGTTCAACGGTTAAAAATTGGGTTGCTGAATTTAAGCATGGTTCATTCAACATGATCAGCGCCCAAGGCCTCCCCAAACTGCTACGACCGATGAGATTGTGACTAATATTCACAATGCTGTACTCAATGAACGCCGATTGAAAATTCGCGAGTTGGCTGACATTGCAAAGATCTTGATAGGCAGTGTCCACTCATTTCAACGAAGTTTTGGGTATGAGCAACTTTTCCGATCGATGGGTGTCGCGTTTGTTAACAAAGAACAAAAATGCATTCGAATGAACATTTCTAAAGAATATGACTTGATTAAATGCAATTTCAGCGAGTTTCTCCAATGTTTCATAACAATAGATGAAACATGGGTTCATCACCACACGCCAGAGACGAAGGAGCAGTCCAAACAGTGGGTGGCAACAGATGAAAGTGCATCAAAGAAAGCAAAAACAGTTCCATCTGCAGGAAAAGTACTGGCAACGGTTTTCTGGGATTCTTGGTGTTGTGCTCGAGACTACCATCACTGGGAAGTATTACGCTTTACTATAGAACCAACTGAAGGATGATATTCAGGTTAAACGTTCACACTTTACAAAAAAGAAAATTCTCTTCCATCACGATAATGCGCCTTCACACACGTCTGGAATTGCTGCTGCAAAACTACATGACCACATGCGCCATATTAGCCGGATTTGAATCCTAGCGATTAGTTTTTGTTCTCAAACTTGAAGAAATCGGTGGATGGACGAAGATTTACATCAAACAATGAGTTTGGAGCTGAGAGAGGCACCTATTTTTCACAGTTGATAATACTTATTTTACTGAGGGTGAAAAAATCTCTTAAATCCTGCGTTTTCTTGGCCAGGCCGAGAACTTTTAGAACGCCCTATGTATTGCCAGTGAATTTAAATTTCATTAACAAATACCAGAAACGTGTGACTGCAGACGGACACCTTTTAACGCTGGTTAGTATACATTGTTAAATAAAACTAATACCCTATTACACGCATACTATTATTTCCTGAACGTTTATTTTGATTTTACTTTATGGTCTTGAGCGATTTTTTTCAGAGAAGCTCAAGTGTTTTTAAGCATCGAGTTTTTCATATTAAGCAAAGAAAAATTTCTCTCTTTTGAAAAAACACAAAAGAGTTTATGTTTCACATAACACCAACATCAACTGAATATTCCCTTAATTTATAAAGAAATGAACATTTAAACATTTAATGACATCCATTTGTTTGGGCCTCGCTTTACATAGCGCATATGACTGTCGGCAGCTAAGCGCGCATCTTAACGGAATGCTTAAAGTTTATTAGTCACGATATTATTGAATTTAGGTAGACCAGGATGCACGCATTCTTATAAATGAAGATAGGCGAATTAAGTTGTACAGGAGAGGGCTAAATTTGTAGAATAATTTGCAAATAAAAATTGTGAAACGCCTTAAAACCTTACCTTTTCAAAGAAACTTAACACTTTGCATTTTATATTTCAAAGATGAAATCTACCCCAATTTGTACATTTAAATAGACTCCAAAAACAGGTATATTTACATAATTAACAATAACAGTTTTACATTTGAACAATTACAAGTAAAATCCTCGACCAACTTAAGAAATGAAATAGCCAGCAGTTAAAATGAGTGAATCAAAATATATGTTAGACATCACAACGCCAGATTCGCAGCACATCTTTTAAAATATCTTAATTGAAATTATTAGTAGTATTTTTAGTTCCGTTCACAATTGTCATTTTGCAAAAATATCATACTGATTCAGCTCTGTGCATTTATCTGTTAATATCTGCATTTTTCTCCATCGATTTATATATTTCATCTGCTGAAAGTCGGTCCTGGTGGTATAGTGGTAACCATACTTGCCTTCTAAACTAGAGATCGCGGATTCAAACCCGACCAGGGTCGATGGCTTTTCTCGGGGTGTAAAAATCCTAAGTACGGCTTCCTTTGGAAGGGAAGTAAAACCGTGGGTCCCGTGTCGTACGTTTACGGCATAATAAAGAACCTCAAGCCTGAAAGAAGAGGCCTCTGAGCAAAATTTGTCGGCCATTTCACGCCCTAAATTGAATGGGACGCTGACGACCTGAGATGTTAAAGAGCGTCCGTAAATAAAGCAAATAAAAAAAAAATCTGCTGAAATTCGTCGATGGCATCATTACTTACCGATGTTAAGTTGGTCGATGTGACAAACTCATTGAGTAAACCAAGGCCCAAACAAAAGAATGGCACGGTATGAAAATTTTAATAAAATATTCATGTTTAATACATGGCATTCCCCTCAAAATTTCCTAGTCTGAATGATTGATTATCACAAGCGATATCACGAGAAAGTCTGAGATTTGCGGTAAATTCACGAACGTAGTGAGTTTATCTGGAAAGTTCAGACCTCGATTGATATTTATTAGAACTAGTTCCCAAATAAAACAAGAATTTAAATATCATTCCTATAAACTTGGATTATAAAATTTAATAATTGTATATTTTTACTTAATCTTTACAGAAGACAGAAGAATGCCCATTATCAGTAATGCCAATACAGAAAAACAACATGCGAATTTAGGACTATTTCATGAATAGAATAAGAATAAATGTGGCATATATATGAAATTCGCGTACAGAATATTAACACTTGTGTAAAATGTTATATGTATAAATATCTATTCTATTCAGAAACCGTGAGACTGAAATGGACAAAAGTCGACTATACACGCCCTACCATTCGATTTTCTAATACCAACTGAGGAGGAAAAAAAGATAACATACAGTGTCTCTATTTTTCTTTGCATTCCGGGGTTTGGAATTCCTAATGATAAGATCAATTTGTCGCATCACCAAAAGGTTTTCAAGAACTATCCATTTTGCGTAATGATTGTCGATTGTTCATGCTTTTGTTGCTATCAATAGCTCCCCAACAATTCTAACAAAAGTGATCTGTGATGCGTGTTCAGGAATTATATAGTGGAGGTATAGGGTTGGCTACACTGACCACAAGACAAATCACGTTGTGTGATGGATAGATAAAACGTATTTGTTAATTTTTTCCCCCCATAATTTCACTCCGTAATCCGGTTGCGATTGGTCAAAATTCAAAATTTTGTTTCGTTTCATTGGTCGATTTTAAGATGACGCTACATGAGTGAAACAGTCAAATTAAAATAATTTAAGCAAAAACACGACATTCTGATATTGAGGAGAAAGTAATATTTATTTTTATTGTTGTTGAATTTGGACAGAATAAAACTACAAAATCTACAAATAATTTATTACAATAGTATATTTTGGTAATACATTGTTACAAAAAATAACTGAATGCAAGCGGATTAATCAGGATTCTGAAATACACCGTGTTCTTATAATATTAATGTTGTAATTTTACCAAAATGAATGAATTTTCATCCTACGCTACTTTTTTTATTCTGTCGAAATTCGAACAAAAATAACAACCCAAGTTGCTAGGCAACATAAAGATATAGAGTCATAACATTTGTAGCCATATTTTGTTTAAAATTTAAGCATTAAAAAGTAAGGGTGGCATTTGAAATTTCAAAATTAGAGTGAGGTGGTGAAACTTAAAATGTAATCAACATATTTTGTAAAAGTTCCCCTCAATATATAAATTTACGCGTTCTTTGTTTAAATTAAATTTATGTCATATAGGTTCTTATTTAGAATGGTAGGTTATGAAATGAAGTCCTGTATATTTGAACCCATAAAAAGGCATTTCATATTAATTATTTGTATGTACTTAACTTCCCATACATTAATACTGTTTTAACTCTCGTAACGTTATGATTAATAAACCCAAACATAGCAATAAATATAAATCATCAAATATGTTGAAGATTAAAAAGAAAAACATTGAGAAGTAATATTGCTGTTAAACCAAAATTATCTAACATTTAAGGTAATGAATATAATACCTACCGTGCCGTGCCGGTACGCCCGGTTCAAATCAACAATTTAGGGCCTCCGTGTGCGCATGCGGACATACTGACATCAGTACAGATATCTGTACTGCTCTCTGCAAATGCCTTTCGCGAGTAAGGCCACGCCTTATGAGGGCTGGGAGGTTCTATTCGGAGCATATAGTAACAGACATCGATACCAAACGAGATGGCACATGGACAGCGCGGCGGAAATATCGCCTGGGCTTTCTTCCTCTTCGGGACAGGTTTTCTTTCTTTTTCTTCCACCTCCTCCCTTCGCGATGATAACATTTTGGCTGTAGAAATTAACTAGTGAGTTTAACTGAACCGATCAACTTTTGGCTCTAAATTTCTTCCGCTCACGTCGATGCACGTAAAAAGTACATTGTTTTATTTAATTAAGAGCACTTAGTATAGTTAAATGACAATTTTTGTACCGAACCTCAATAGAATACAAGTCTGAGTTTTCTGAAAAACTATACTGTCTATCCAATGAAAATTCTACCACTTATTAAGCATTTTTTTTTTATAAATTACAAGCTGTTTTTATATCTTGGCTTACCACAATTGTTATTATTTTATAATTATTTTAATAAACCAGAAGCAAATATTTACTTTCACATTTTTGCAGTTTAAGGTGAACTTTCTCTGCAATCTATTAATCTCAGTATTCTCGGATTTTAAAATCAGTTCAATATATGAAAATATTTGCATATAGTACCATTATTTCAAGCAAATTTCATATATATTTAAGAATATATATCATGCGTCTATAAGTTCAAAACTTTCAACAGCTACATAAAGCAATGTGTTTTGCACATGCACAAAAGAACGCATAACTGAATCTTACATCGTTTTTAAGAAAAAACGTGCAAGTATGGCAAATAGCAAAAATGATAAGAGTACATGTTGTGTAACAGCATGGTGGTCATATTTAAATTGCCAATTAAACAATTTAAATCCCCCAAACAAACAAAAAGTGTATATGTGTATAATTTGCAAACTATGAAATTCCATATTATACATAAAACGAAAAATTAATATTTTGACCCAAAATTAGAAAGCAATGAAATATTTGTGGTGGTAGTCAGGCCGTCATATTTAAACGTCCATTTAAATCTATTTAAATGACGCAAACACACAAAAACTGTATATGGGCATAATATGCAAACTTATAATTTCATATCACGCATAAAGCAAAAAAAAAAAAAAAAAAAAAAAAAAAAAAAAAAAAAAAAAAAAAATCCAATTTTTGATGCAAAATCTCTATCAAATGTGCTTAGACGGAACAAGATATTAATTTAAAATTCGGAAGGAAAGATATTTCACGCTGCATTATAACTGTATAATTATTCTCCTGCCGTTTTGTCGTTTTGAACAGTTGTATTCCACATTCATTGGATCTCTTAAACAAACTATTGTAAAGATATTTTTTTGTCAGTTCCGTTTCATGTTACCAGGTTTTAAATTTTATTTCAGGTGCGTTTCCAACCTTAAGCATGCTGCTTTATAAGATTTATTGTAAGGAGCCATTACTATTTAATTTGTTCAAAGTTTGGAAAAATTTGGTCATTCATTGTCAAATAACTGTTTATTACCGATAAGTTGTAATCAATTATACCTATTACCTTATTCAAATCCACATTTATAATTATTATATTTATAATAATTATTATATAAAAATGGGCCCAGTACACTACGTTCTTGAAAGAAGAAAAAGTGAAATGATATTTATGAAATGTTTAATATTAGATATTAAAAACGCGAATAAAGATAAAACATTTTATATTTAGAATTAGCGAATTAGGTTCTGAAGATATGCGAATATTTTCATAATCCTTCTCCATACAACTCTCCATTCCTCCCTTCCGCTCCCTCTCTCTCTCTCTCTCTCTCTCTCTCTCTCACTACATGCACATTATTTGAGTTATTTCCATTTTACGGAAACTGAATAGCTTTCTAGAAAAATCACTAAAACAGGAAGAAAATGTTTCTTTCTCTTAATGCACTTCCTATTTCTGCATCATTGTCGCTCTAATAGAACACAGAAACAAGTTCCATACTTTCATAGAATATTGCATTATGGTAAATGTGATTTATTTTCTCGCAGAGTCATAAACTAAAGCTGGCAAAATAGAATTTGGTTATCCGCTCTGTCGTAATAAAACTTTTCCTGATAGAGTTACTCAGGAAAAAACTTTAGCTGAAATATTGTTTCCAGCACTGTTTTTCCCCTTGAGTAAAATGTTCCCAAACTTCAACTTTTTTTTCTTCGTCCTTCTGCAGCTATTGTGTTACTCTTTTACAATGTCAGCTTTCAAAAATGTGTAAGGCAGTACTGCAGTTTTGAATCAAACATCCAGGAATCTTCCTTGTTGGAATAGCTACGAAACGGTATTTTATTCTTCTTTCATCTCTTTTTTCGAATCCACTTAATGCACTATTGTTCTTTTTTATTTTTCTCTCTTTAGCTGTTATTTTTTTTTGTATCTGCAGCTTCTTACTTTATTAATTCGTTTCCAAAAGTTCCATTTTCATCTTCTAAAATTATAAGTTCAGCTTCCCGTTTCATTCGAGAAGCTAGGGATCTGACAAATACTTATTGTTAATTTGGTTCGTGAGACTTATAGATGAACGATTTTATTTACTTTATTGACTTCTATGTGGGACGTTTAAAGTTTTGATAAATAATAATAATAGTAAACAAGTTAAAACACTTTTAGGAATATGTATTTTATTTTTTGACATAAAGAGTGGGGTGAGTAGCGAAATGATTTCGTGATTTCCCTTGGTAGCTTAGATGAATTCTAAGATTTCACATCATTTGAATCCGTTGGTTTGTTACAGTGTCGAGGTCGACTGGTGCTGTGTGCGGTGACTTGCGCCGTTAATAACCTCTGCCTCTGTGGTGGAGGCAGCCCACATGAAGGGTTCAAATTTTTGGAGAGGGAGCTCCACCGGCGTCCGAATGCTCTATCTGGAAACTACGATAGGGATTCTGATCTCATGGTGTTTCCCTCACCTCATCCTTTCCTCTCGGAAATGCCCCCCCCCCCAATTGGAGGAGTAGGTACAAACGCCTAAATCTTGAACAGGGAGCTGAAGTACTGACATTTCTTCTTCTGTCCCTATCAATCCAATGTTTCTCAGCGTAGTCCCTATACAGTCCAGTAAACTTCCAATTGATAGCATTGATGACAAACAATTCTTCCCATCGAGTTTAATTTTCAATCTCTGGCCAGAGGCGAAGGTCAGGAAATAGAGTATGGTGAACTAATATGAAGCCCAAACAGTGAACGTTTTCCAATATTAATGTCAATATGTTGTCCAGATAAAATATAATTTTGTGCGTTAGTTTTGGTAGTTTCTTTATAATGTTCAATTTATTTAACAATGATCCAAAAATTCTAATTGTTTGTTCATTAAAAATCCCCCAAACAAAATTGCCTTCATCTTCCCATCCAATAAAACTGTCTTGGCCTTCTTACGCGCATTGCCGTATGTTTAAACGCAAGTGTGTACTTGTGGATCTGGTTTTCATCTAAGAGCACGAATAACGCAACCACTCCTATGAACTATGATTAAACAATGCCAAATGCGGAATGGAAATATTCTTTCGGGTGTATTTTTGATCCACTATCAACAATAGCGTTATCCATCGCGCCCAAGTTTTGTGATATATAATTTTCTTGCAGGGTGCACTCGTGCAGTTGGAATGCCTCTTTCACTGGACCACACATTTCTTTAATCGGGCTTTTGCAGCACACTTATCATCTTCGTTGCATATATGCCCGTGTATATTGACTCATTTATTCAGAAATAAAATCCTCAACACTGGTACAGAGTTCATATAAATTTAGTTCTGCTTGTCTTTGATCTACCTGACGTGTCAATTATTTAACATATATGTCAGATGAGTCTGACAATTTTGTTTGCCAAACTCAATTAAGGATGCACTTAATGCATTTTTGTTTTGTGTCATGTCTATGAAATTTGCCATATTTTCCAAAAGACCCTTGAATTCATATCCGACTTATACGCTCCATTTTACCTTCCAGCTTGTATATTTTTTTTTCACATGGTAAATTAATTTCAGAATCTAAAATGTACATTTCTTAAAAATTTAAGAAAGTACATTTTATAGGCCTGTAATTTTTCTTAAAAATTTCATTGTTTTATCTATTTTGCTCGAATTTATACCAACACTTCCATTCTTTTTTTGGTTTAATTTTTTGTTGTTGAAATGTCATTAACTTATTTTTATTGAAAGTATGTCAAATATGGCTGCTGCATACCTCACCAAGTTTTAATTTAAAAAGTTAATCAATAGCCCAACGCCCACTTCTGTTAAATCACCTGATACTCATCCCCAAGAAGTTGCCTGGATTCATTTCTTCGTTTCGCTCTTGAATAAGCCCTTGAAACAGAAAGAAATCGCTCTAGATACTAATTTAGTTTTATAAATTTTTAACAAACTCAATACTTTAATGAGCTACTCTGTAACTTGTGTCTATCCTTGTATTTATGTAATTAACGCAAGTTTTAAGACTTTGTGCATGAAATCTATAACGATCACTCGAAGTTTTCGTATTTGTAAATGAAATACATCATTAAATGATTCAATGAACATGTCTATACACAGAATTCTACAAGGGAAAAGGTCTCCTGTTGTTGCTCTATTGATCATACCGGGTGAGCTAGTCCCAGTAAATTGTTTGTGGTACTTTCACGTCTTACAAATATTTTTTAAAAAACCATAGCCAAGTTAAAAAAAAGGTCTATGCGCAATTAAACATAGTAACGTTCACAGTTCTGAATTACTGTTATGAGTCTTTTAGTGTCTCCCCTAGTCTTTTTCATTTACTTTTATCTCTAGTTACACGTGACCACTGCTTGCCCAATGCAGTTGACTACCGAATTTGGGTGAACTAAGCTTCCGTCGCTGCGTCGGTTCATCTAGTGTGTCTAATCCATCTACATAACCTCCCTATTGCCTTCTCTTGTGGCGACTTACCTCCTGACATTGTCGTTTCTAACTCCGCGAAGAAAATTCCAAGAATTTTTTTTCATTTTCCCGTGGAAAACTTGTAGCCTTCTTTTGTCTTTGGAGTTGAGGAACCTTGTTTGGCCACTGTAGAGTGCTGTTGGGATCACACAACTTTCAAACACGTTCCTCCTTGTAGGCAGTCGTGGAAATTTGTCAAGTAAGATGAAATTTAAACTGCAGAATTTGCTCCAAGCTATTGCAATTTTTTTACTTACTTCTTCCCCTGAAGTCTTGTCAAAAGAGATAATTAAGTCAGTACAAATAACACTGATAGAGAATTATTAGAACATGTGGAGAAGAAAATGCATTATTAAGTAACATAGAATAGAGGTCATTTCCTAATATCAAACTTTTTTCATGTTTCTTTATTTATTGGTATGATAACTACAACTGTAATAAAGTCTGTATTTCTATACTTTGCCTTATTTTGATTAAGAATATATTCTAATTCTTTGGATGGCGGGAAAAGGCACATAAGTCGATTTTTTTACTATACTCCTATAATGTACATGAATGAAATACATATATGTTTATTAAATTATTCTCTTTTACCATATAAATTACAATAAATTTTTATGTTTTAAAAACTAAAATAAATACCCGTGCTTCAATCTGATATATAAAAAACAACAAAAATAAAGATTTTTTTGACTAATTTGCCTTTTCCCGCCGTCCAAAGAATTAGCATAATATTCTTCCTGTTTGCAATAACACAGTTTCAAGAGCTTTGAACTTTAATAAATATGTATAAATATCTTTGATCTTCTATGTAGCTTACATATAATGTTAATTTACGTATTCAAGTGTAAATATAAAATTATTTGAATGAAAGTGTATGATAATCAATGGCAAATTATTCCCTGCGACAAAGCCAAAATAAAAAATATAAATATTCTTTAAATGCTTCAAACATTATTTTTATTTACTATCAACTTCATAAACATTGCGCTCAATTTCGATCCCCGGTTGGTACACGTTATCTGGCTTTAATTTCTTTAATTATTTTCTCCAGTAACTTAAGTACCGATAGATACTGAGCTATACAGTGAAGTCATTTGAAATAAGTTTCTTGATATTGTAAACATCTTGTTCTGACGTAGCTTTTAAAACGTTGAAGAACAATTTCTCCCTGGTACACGATTGACAACCTTACCATTTCTCCACAAGAATCAGTTGTCAAGCATGTATCGTACATAAGTACCCGTTCTTCAATATTATTTATATAGTGACACAAAGAGCGAAGAATAATTAGCACACACTCTACACACAATGAAAGCACCGAGTAATGCATAAACGCACAACCAGTAGCTGAAAAATCCTCCATTACACTAACTACAAGATGTTACCTGCACATGCAATATTAACTTCTCGCTCTCTGCCGACCCATAAATAAAACAACCTCACTTTATTGCATTTTACATATTAAATTTGAGATGTCCAAAATCCCTTAAGAAAAATATAACTACTCGCATTGATTGCTAATATATCCTGCAACGTGTCCAAAAAACAAGAATCATTAACTGCACTTTGTGATTAGAACCCAATTACCGTGTATCATTAGAAATTGTTACCATAGACTTAATCCTCCAAAATACAGGGCTGGCAATTAAAATTGCAATGTCCATTAGAGACGCGTTAAACCCAAAATCACTGTCTTCCCTTTTTTCAGAAGGGGCGAGTATGAACAAACGAAAATACGATGGCAATACCAACAGATGTCTGAATTTGATCAAGGGAAAAATGTGGCATTGTTGAAATCTTTTCAAATCGCAAGCGATACCAGCCAACCTCGCTCTGGCATTTCCACTCTATAACAGCCAACGGAATGAAAATGGGAGAGCGAAAAAATTCAGAAAAGATCTATCCCGCATTTGCCAAAGCGACCAGGCAAAACCACAAAAACCCAAGGTTAGGATGACTGGCCCCAGGGAACTTGGGTTCTCCTGCACTACCGCCTGAGCCACCGCACTCATAATTACTATAGCTACTTACATGAAAGTCTGAGCCTTAGGACTGAAATATTTTTTGCTATTAACAACAATTTTATATCTCTTGAAACAGTATTTAGGTTTGAAACACTGCCACTTCATCCGGAGGGAAGAATCTGCCAAGCATTTTTTTTCCTGTTTTAAAAAAAAAAAAAAATGTTGAAGATCTCCATACCTGTTGCATTAAGAAAACGCATTAACATTCCATTTATGCACGACCTACAATTAATAATATAAATTTTTGTTAAAAAGAGCAGAGTACTCATAAAATAAAACGAAATTATTAAAATATAATTCATTTATAAATATTGAGAGATTATATTAAAATAGTGTGTGATACATATGTTGAAAGTAGTTTTATTTTATTCCTAGGCTTGTCCCTATTCAGTCTTTCGTTTCACAAACATCGTGCTTATACAATTAAATGAGTTACTTTTTGTGACACCCACGCAAAACGTAACAAATTAAAACTGTAATCTTTAATTATGAAGAGGGATACATTTTTTCCCTGAAATATTATTGAACAAGTTAAGACATTTTTACTATAATGTTTATTACATTTACAAATAATAATTTTTAGCGAATTATATGGTGCTACAACTTGTAATTTTTGGTAATGATAATTGAGTTTACAATATCTAAAAATTAATTAAATGATGCCGTATTGAGGATGCGGTCGTTACTCGTGACATAAGGAGGAGGAAACTACATGATTATTTAATTTCTTAGTTGAATGTCCCTTTGTTTCCGGATTAGGAATATTGTATCTCAGGGAAAATCTGGAATTTTGGGTCAGAGGGAAGAGTAGGATATCTATCAGGCTGCACGGAAAAACTTAAGTTTTCAGTTGACACCATTTATTCACTGTTGTTATAAGAATATGGGACTGTTCGTGTTGGCTTGGAAATATTTCTAAGATCTCAGTTGATTTCTAGATAATGCTTATCGGTCCACAATTACCGACCATTTTAACTGACTACTGACTATTCCTTTTCTACAGACTTCGCGCATTCCGATTGATTATCTACTCTTACTTCACTTATGCCAACATGCACTTACATTCCTTCCCTTATTCCCCGATTCCAACCACTGAATCCTGTCAACTTATAGACTAGACTGCTCATTCTTAATTTCTCATCTTCCTTTTTTTTTATTATACTAGACATACAGTTTATTGTATTGTTAGGACCCTTCCCCGCGTAAAAATAAATCCTCAAATACTATTGACCTCGAGTCTAACTGCTTGATGGTCCTTCCTTAATGTCTATAATTATACAGACTAACTCCGATTCGTTCAATTTTGGAAGATTCCTATTTGTTGAACTGGACTAATTTTCTAAAATAAATCTTCTCACGCTGTAATAATTCCAAGAGCGGACATTCCTGCCATAAATATTCAGAAACTTCTCTGGTCTGACATTCCTCCACTTTTATAGCCTTTCAGATTTACCCACAATGAACTCGCGAGACCACGTCTCAGGCATAAATAAGAAGCATCTATTTGTTTCTAAAATCATGCCAGAAACCTGCTGATATGTCTAAATGTTACTGTTAAAAGGGCTATAAAACATGCTGTCAGCTAAGGTTGACATTTGTTCCTTTCTCGAGAGAATTCTTCCCTTATTGTCACTATGCACCCTTACCGTTTCCTATTGAAATAGTACTTCTCTTTGCGTTAGTTAAAAGGCACATTCTGTGTATCAGGTCGGCAAATTGCTTTCCTAAAATCTATCAAAAGAAACGAGTTCGTGGTCAGAATAAAAGGCTGCCTTCTTCCCTGGTCGAACCTTTTAAAATTCTATTGCTCCTTTCCATAAGGCACATTCCATATCTTAACGAGCAGTCCTGTATTGTAACCTATACTTTCATACATATACATAATGACCTCATACTAAAGATTTAGCACAGGTGTTACCTAAATGAATACAATACCCTTCATACAAATTACATACACTCATTTGACCATATTTACATTAATTATTAATATTGATTATGGCCATATTAATATAATTAAACGTGGCTTTTATTTTCGACTACAATAAACAAAAACCAATATACTTTCTTGTCACAGTTGCCGCAAATATTAACTGAATTATCAATATGATTCAAATGTGCGAAATAACTATTATTTTCTTCACTACTCAAGAGGAAATTTTCTTTGGCAGAACTACCATATTGTTAATACACTCTTTGATAAAATGTTCTGCTACAGAAGATATTACCATCCACCGAGCACGTAATGGTCAATAATTGAGCTACAGTTTAGCTCACACAAGTTGACTGAAGAGCGTTAAAAACCATTCTCAGAACCTTAGACATCATTTATATCTGCGGTTTTTTTTTTTTTGTGCATTTCAGAGCACAATAACATATAAAATTTTCTGCTCAGGTTCGTATGTAGGCGAAGCTTTAAATATTTGCTAAGAATTTCTAGTGAAATTACATTATATCTTTATCGAGTGCAGTGAAAGTATATTATTTTCGATTTGTAGCCCACAATCTACATTCTAGTGCTAACAGTTTCGAAAACTGTGGTATGCTCATATTTCGTTTCAAGTACAATTTGACTATAGCATTAATATAAACTTATAACTTTTGTCATTTTATGTGACGCTTTTCATATTTTTCTTTCTTCTCCACTCAGTGAAGAGAATTCTCCTTTCGTACGCAGAATTGGTATTTAGGGAAGCAAAAAGTGACGGACAGCAGTCCAGAGTCGTCATAGCACAACATCGATCAATACATATAAGGATCCCTCGCTGCTGTGCGTTGCGGGTATAGATATTTCGGATTTGACTCGGCGTACCCACTACTAACTTATCTGATGATCAATGCGGCAAGGGATTACACCGGTCATTACACCATCGCTCAAGGCCATCTAGTAGGACGTAAGATAATGACCGAACTGCTTCGTTGGCATTATTATTATTATTATTATTATTATTATTAAATCCTTTGTCATTCGCATTTCATTCAATTCAGGAGGTGAAATGGCCAGCACGTTTGCTCAGAGGCCTCTTCTTTCATCCTTGAGGTTCTATTATGTGTCATTAATCCACCACATGGGACCAACGACTGTACTTACCTTCCGAAGAAAAGCACACTTAGGATTTTTATACCCTAATAAAATCATTGATCCTGGCCGTATTTGAACCGATCTGGGGTCCACAAGGCTCATACGGTTACCACCAGCACCAATTACGTTAGTTAAGTTTTACACCACTTAATCACGTCAACGTGTAAGAATCAGCGTGTCTAATCCTAGAGCAAAGTCTTCTAAGAATGCTAAATGACAAATACTAGGTCTAACTATTTCACTATTCCACAATTTGTGTGTTCTTACTGAGTATACTCGTATGAATATTTCTACAAGGTGATTGAAGAGAAATTCCCAGATGATCGAGTTCCAAGTCGTAATGCAATTTATAAATTAGCAGATTCGACACACGATTTAAATGAATTAAAAGACACTCGCTAAGAGATCAATTTAATTTCTTAAAGAGAAATGTGTAAATTTATAAACAAATGTCAAAAATGTGTGGAAAATGGAGGCAGACAGTTTCAGCATCTCGTGCGTGACATGGATGTTTTAAGTGCATTAGACTTTAGTGTTTCTCTCTTCCATTCTGTGTTGCCTCGCTCCCCGACATTAAGTGTAACCCAGCTGCCATAAGCGATGGTTTATTGGCCGATGTACTCCCCCGCCGCTCAGTAGGCCATCAAATTATTGAATGACCCGATACTTTGGCATAAATATATCTTTTTTCTACACTTTTTATACTTGATTCTACCATATTTTAAAAAACTTTTAATTCGATAAGTATTTTTATTATGTTAATCATAAAATAAGAGTTATATTCTTTCTAAAGAAATCTTAACAACTTTATATACATA
This sequence comes from Metallyticus violacea, assembly GCA_030762175.1. Taxonomy (NCBI): domain Eukaryota; kingdom Metazoa; phylum Arthropoda; class Insecta; order Mantodea; family Metallyticidae; genus Metallyticus; species Metallyticus violacea. Next base: position 61,375,718 of record CM060834.1, read on the forward strand.
ATAAAGTTTGTAAATATGTTTATAAAACTATGATACGTTTTGAATGTTGGCCAAAAAGAATTTGTTTGTTTGTTTTTTTTTTTTTCCTTTGACGATGTTAGCTTCTGCAAGGGTACTGTCATAAGTTTGCGGTCTAACCATTTTCTAGATATGATAAAGACAAAAACTGTATTTCACTTTTCAATATAGCTACCTTTTATTGCAATACACTTCTCACATATTTGAATTAACATTTCAATCAACCTCCAAAAATAGGCAGAAGTCTTGTCTGCAAAATGAGCATAAACAGCATCCACCACTTCTTCATCGCACTTAAATTTCCTTCCTCGAAGGTCCTTTTTGAGAAGAGGAAATAGTCATTGGGAGCCAGATATGGGCTGTAAGGTGGATGGTCGATCTCCATGATGCCACATTTCTTCACAGCTTCCTTTGCAACAAGAGCTGTGTGTACAGACGCGTTGCCGTGAGGAAGACGCACACCACCACTCAGCTTTCCTCGCTTTTTTCTATGATGGAAGCACGTAATTTGTGCAGTAGGCCAGCATAATATTCCCCATTTACTGCGGTGTTACTCTCCTTGAAGTCAATGAAGTGTATTCCTTCCAGTCCCAAAATAATGTGGCCATAATCTTCTTGGTTGACTGAGTGACTTTGGCCTTTAGAGGCGGTGCTTCGCCAGGTTTGTGCCATTCCATTGATTCTCTTTTGGACAAGGGTTCATAGTTGAGAATCATAGTTTCATCTCCTGTAACAATTTTTTTTCAGAATTTCTTTCTTGTTGCCACAGCAGAGTTCCAAAAATGCCTGACAACAGATGACTTATTACTACTTTTGAACTGAGGAAAGAAGTCTAGGCACCCATCTTGTACTAACCTTAATCATGTTTAAATGTTCATGAATAATTTAAAGGACTATTGTTTTAGAAAGGTCTAACCTTGCTGCTATTTCTGTGTAACTTTGAGCCGCCGGTCTTCCATAATTTCTCTTCCACAAGAGCAATATTTTCAAGAGTGAGCTCCTCCAAGAGTCGGCCTGCATGCTCTTCGTCTTCAATGCTTCCTCGACCTATTCGTAAAAGTTTGGTCCATTCTTTTACGGTAGAATATGAGGGGGATGCTTCCTCATATACACCGTCCAATCGCTGTTTAATTTCATTTGGAGTAAGTCCTTTTGTAAAGAAGTTTAACTGCTCGACACTCCATTTTGGACATGTCACAATCTTCTACAATTGATGATTGGTTAACTAAATATGGAATATCGCCTCCCCTTGGTATCGTAGATATGATTACCGTTTTCCGCCTTTCTTACCAATAGGTTTCAAGGGATTAGTGCATGGATGGACTGACCATTTCACCTCTTTGCTTCTATGCATCTATTTATTTCCACATTCTATCAGTCTTACAAGGTATCACTTCTGCAATCTTATTCGTCTGTCACATGTCTACAATGTAATCTCTGTTTAGTTGTGAAAGAATTGGTGCCATTCGGTCTCTTGAACTTTCAAAGGTACCTCTCAGCTCAAGCAACAAGTGACTGATAAGCAAAGCGATATGCCATTAATTGTCTACTTTAACCATACATCAATTTCGCAGGCTGTACTCTTGAAGCACTAGTAAAATAAATAATTGTAATATATTGCCTACATTTAAAAAACGAACGGTTGTCTAAAGTAGAATAGGGAACACGTTTAATGTTATATTGATATATGAGTGGATATTTCTGTGCCACTTTTATCATTTGTATAGTAAATAGCTTATTACATTTCCTAACTTGAGCGAATGTTTACTCATATGTTGCGAAAGAGAGCAAATAGGAGCCAACAGGAGCTCTTGTTGAACTTCCGGCGTTGTTTTAGCTTGTTAAATTGTCTAAATATTTACTTCTGTATCTTCCTCTTCACTACACATCCGCTATGAACCTGTCTGCACATCACTAGCTATTAATAATTTTCTCATCATATAGTTAAAAGAAACCGCTTTCAGAATTACAAAAATATATTGCCAAGACGGCAAAGAGAAGGGAGGGACTTCCAGGTGTTCAGGATATATCCATTTGGACATGCTCGCATTACTTTTAAATTTGTTGTAAGAAATAAAAGTGTTAAACATAAAAACGCACAAATATTGACCCACTTATAGATTTAATTTAAAATATGTAGTACAAATTACAATATTTTGCAAGTTAATGCTTTTGTAATAATGTAATCGAAATTGCTTTATTCTGAGTACCAACAGACGTTAGGTTGTTTTGTACCTAGCGCACCAGTATTGGGGTTAAACAGGGGCAGTGGAGTTGATAACGATGAGTAAACAATGTCAATTATAGTCTGTTGTTATGTGCATTTCGAATTAGAATGTAACAAACCACCACTGTTTGCATTAGCTTGTATAAATTGGGATTGGTCTTTTATTTATTTGGTTTAAGTCATCACCTTCCATTCAACTCAGGGCGTGAAACGGACGATAAATTTGCTCAGAGGCCTCTTCTTTCAGGTTTGAGATTCTTTTACGTGCCGTAAATCTAGACATAAGACCCAAGACTTTATTTATTTCCCGAATGAAATTATAATTTCAATTTTTAGGCCCTAGCCGGATTTGAACCCGCGACCTCGAGTCTACGAGGCAAAGTGATTACCAGTAGACCATCAGGACCAACTGGAATTGGTGTGAAAGAATACAAGTTAAGTAGTTTTACGCTGTAATGACTTAATGAATATTTTATAGAAATTTTCTGGTGCAGATTCTATTATTGATGACGTAAATTGATTTATCTAATGTCAACTTCCTTTAGCGGAAATGGTAAAAACTATTAATAGAAACGTTGAGAATGCAGCTATAATGAAATTTATCTGAAATACACTTGGTGGTGATGTTATATGTAGAGTCCTTGATATTTCATCGGTAATGTTATTGTTATTATCATTTATAGTCCCTTCAATTTTCCTAATACTTATTCCCTTGCTTTTTAATTTTATGACATATATTTTTTTAAATTCAGAATCAAAATATAATCATACTTACGAATTGCAACAATGAAATTCCACATTTAAACGACTATTTTATATTTATATGCACTGTATTACTGAAACGAATGCCTGTTTTTATTGTAATTAAAGAGAATTTTTCTGTATGTGGTCCAGTTGATTTCTCTTGATCAACCGGCACTTTCCAATTGTGTGGAATTCCATCAAAACTCGAACGAATCATTTGTGATATTCACATCAATTATTGAGCTACACGTAAATGGGAGTGGCCATGGCAACAGCGCTTGGGATTCACATTGCAAAAATCCCAAGTTCAGATCTCTTTGGGCCAGTCAGCCTGATCTTGCGTTTTTTTCGTGGTTTCCCCTGGTGCTGGGATGGATTTTTTCTCACCACAAACTTTTTGCTCTCCCATTTCATTACTTCATTCCATAGATTACATAAAGGGGTAGAAAGTACCAGACAAGGTTGACTTGTGCGGTGTGACGGTGGCTTGCGCTATAGAAAGGATTCTGTCCTGGCATATGATATGGGGGCGGACCTTCTGCGAGACTCCACCGGATTCGGGTTGTTCTATCTGGAAACAATGTTAGGGACTCCCTCTACCTTCGTCTTTCACCATTTGTGGATCTGGCTGCCCGGTATCACCCTCACGCCATCCCTTCCTTCTGTAGATGCTCCAATTGGGAGCGTTGGCACATATGACCACCCTTGAGCCAGGCTAAGTAATATTTTCCTCCGTTCCTAATAAATTAACCCCATCAAAGATATGTGCCTTATTTTAGGCGCATATGTGATTTATGCTTTATATAAAACATATATTATTACTACTCTTATTATTTAAATCACCTACCACGTGTGTTTGGATTGTTATAACAAGTCAATAAGCATAAAAATATAAATAAAGTATTATAAAGGATAGAGTGTGACGGTAGAATGGAAGTTCAATTATTAGGTACCATACGTAAGGCCCTGGGCGTTATCTACATAAATGTGCTTATACACGAAGAATAAAACGAAATATCAAAATTTAGCAGGTTACATATGTTCAAAAACAAATACTAAGCAGATGGTTTAAGCTGTGTTCATTATCTCCTCAATCGGACGATAGATATATACTCTAAACTGGAACGCTTACCGAAATGCTGGAGGAAAGGAAAAGTTTTTCGGAACTCGCTCGTTTTACGCGGTCGAGATCGTGCAGTCATGCCCTGCAGACATTCCCTTGTCGATCACGTGATCGCATATGTGGTTCCTCGGAGAGTTCAGCGTGCAAACACGCACCCGGGGCGCATTTCCCCTATCGCTCGCTACTCCTGATTTCCGTTTAGTCCTGCTAAATTCATACAGTGCATTGTTAAGGAAAAGGTGTACAGAGCTGGCGCTTGATAAGTTTGCACTTGCAATCCCTTATTGCAAGAAAGTGAGAGAGATAAAACTTTTTTTTTCTACGAAAATATTAGTTCTTCGCTAGAGTAACTGAAGTGCGCGCGTGGTAGTAGATGAAAGTGTTTATATGCCGTCTTTTGTTTATGTAATTATTATTGTTAATATATATCATCAAATGGAATAAGATACGTAATTTAGTTTACTTGAGATTCCGGCAGTGGTCCGAAAGTTCAATGGCGTCTTAGCAGGCAGTATTTGGTTATAAGACAGGCTGAGTGCAGAGATATCGTTCGTTTGCTCCACTTATCAAAGTTTTTTAAAACTTAAATGTTATTAGACATCGTAATTCACAGAAAATTGCTTAGAGCATGAGAAAAGAAATGAATTTATATTTTTCTTTGAAAATGAACATGGTATTTGTATTAAGTTTAAGTCACAAGATATCAGCAGCTTTTAAAATATAAAACTGGAATAGTCTAACCATTTGAGTCATACAAAGAGTAGCTCAGGCGGTAAGGGAGGTTCTGGGTTCAATTCCCCTTTGAGGCCTTGATATTTTCCCTGGGTTTCTGTGGTCAATTAGCGAAATTTGGAATATATACGTACTTTCCACTAAGTTTCTCACTCTTCCACTTCGTTTCAATTCATTTAATAGCATCAGGTGGGCTGGTACCGTGCGGCGTGGAGATGGCTTGCGCCAGGGAAAAGCGTTTGGTACTTAGCATCTGTGTAACCAAATAAATACTCCGCTTTCGTCCACGCATCACTCCCTAGACGTTCATCCTTTCCTCCGGGAGGTTCCCTCTTAGCGATGTAGGTAAAAAAAAAAAAAAAGTTGAAGTGGCAAAGAATCCTCCTCTGCTCCACCTATCCCTATGCTAAACAAGGTTACAGGCTTCAGAACGATAACCGGATTGGTTGAGAAAAATGGGGAAAATTAACATATGGTTAGGAGACTTAGAACACAATTTGAAGTAATATAAGGATATGGTGTAAAAAGGTTTTTATTTAACAAGAATGAATATCTGTATTGAATATTGTGGCACTTAGACGTTAATAGTGTGTACATACACTGCTAGTATACTCTGGGAGGGGTTATTAAGCTTCGTTTGTTACAAGACGCATTTGATCATGGAAGGGGATTGTCGTAATGCGCATGTGTAGCAAAGCATGACGCTACGATGTCTTTTCTCTGAAACTGCGGAAGGAGTCGAACATGTCACCTCTGAAAGACCATCAGAGTATTGAGTAATTAAACTATTTTGCAAACTCTTAAATATCTTGGTTAAGATTGTTCATGCCCTAGTTACTCTCCTTTAATTTCCTTGAAATAGAGATGTAGATGATTAAAGTGGATTAGTAAACTGTGTTTGCCCCCATGTCCGAACGCGTTGTGTTTAGAAAGTCGTGCGATATAAGAATTTCGCGAGTAGCTCTGGATAGTTCGCTAACACTACTCTGATTAGGGGAAATAGAACAATATTTGAGAAATTTAAGGATCTGGGGTAAGGAAATTTTAAATTAACAAGGATGAATAAGTGTATTAAATATTATGCTAGTATTGTAGGGATGAAATAAATTGTTTGTATGATTTAAACTGCTTGAAAGAGGTTAAGGTCCATATAATAGCAATGAGCTTTTTAACAAGAAAAGCAGAGGTTAACCCAGCAACATTTTATAAAACATTAGTTTTTTAATAATGTTTAACGCCCGTTTTAACTACCGAGGCATCACAGGCGGTGGTCACTGATAATACAGGAGATAAAATGGAAAACTGGGAAATTATTTTTTTAAAGGAGGGAAGCATTCCAGATCTAATTTTAGGGCACCTTTCCGGCATTTGTTAATAATGAGAACTGAGAAAAAACCTGGAAAAAATCAGTCAGGGAGGATGATCCATTTGGGAATTGAATCCCAGACCTTTCGTTCACAAATTCGCGCCTTAACGACCTCGGCCACCCGTAAAAATAACATTGGGCTGGAAGGAAAATATATCTGAAAACAAAAATATCAATAAATAGTAATTGAATACAATAAGGAAAGAAATAGTCCCAACACTGTTTCTGTGTTTTTTCGGCCTGAGAGAAAGCATTTTATGATGAAAAACCTGGCAACGCCGCTTAATGATGTCAGTTTGATTTCCTCCAACTCTTGACACAGTGATTGGTTTGACCTACTGGAAATGGAACTTTCTATAAACACTACGATGTGTGTACCAAGGTTATGAACAGTTATAATAAATTCACCCTTTTCATTAAATGTTTAAGACAGAGACTTCGCAAGCAGTTAGGATAAGGGCATTTTCCCGGATTTGTGCAAACAAAAAGTATATTTATACATCAAATATTTCGCATTTTAAATTGTAAAGTATTCCGGTAGTAAATAAATCTGTATCTATTAGTAAATTAATACAATTTATATTAAATTCTGCATAAATTACTTCTTATATATTATTTAATATCATTATGCATTTGGCGTTACATAGTTCATTGCTGTCTAAATGAAGAAGAAAATAAATTCTGATAGTGATATTTTTCATGGTGTTTTATGACAGTCTCGTGTTGTCAACGTTTCGAAAAACCAAAAAATAATCAGCGAGATTTAACAAAGAACCTTTCGTGACAAAATCTGTCACTATTTGTCACGAAAAAACAAACAAACACGACACTCTGCTTGTAACTACATTCGTATTTTCTTGTTTTAGGAAGAGATTTTCATATTATTTAGCCATACCACTTAACAAGGTCTATATTCAATGGTATCATTCTTATTTTAACAAGAGTGAAGTTATAGCGCGGAATTGGGCAGAAAATCTACTACAATTTAGACTAATTTTCTGAAAATAATTTTAAGGGTTGATAGACCCGTGGGATAAAGAAAGAGTTTGGCAAATTTCTGAAAAAAAAAGTTTTTTTTAAATCACGATTAATACTGGTCAGAGTTAATAAGGGGTGGGGGACAGACACAAAATTAAAACTCATTATATATTAGGAACAATTAAAGAAACTGGGAAGTGGGCATCTACCATACAAAGGGCTTTGGAAGGAATGGCAATGACTTCCCTACCTCTCGCAAGATGGAAAGCGCAGAAAATGAAGGATGATGCAGGTAAAAGAATGGGTCCTATGGGTTATAAAAAGGGAAATCGGGTAGACATTCTTGCAGAATTGAAGCTGGAGGTTGCAGATTCTCTCAGAAAACTTTGTGAGGTCGAGAAGGGCTGCATGTCTAAATTTGATATTGGATAAGAATAATTATTAGGAAGATAAGATGGACAGAAGAAAATTTCTGGCTAGAGAGAACATAATATATCATGTACTTATATATTTTAAGTGTATTACTGTTTGTTTTTTTATTTTTTGCTGTTTATGTATGTATATTTTAACTATGCAGTTCTCTTGTTTAGTGCCGTATAATGATAAATTTAAGATGCTTATCAATTTCATAATTTTTATGCAATTGGGGAAGAGGGGCTTATTTCGCAAACATTTCTTAATATTTGTATATGTAATTCTGTATATAACTTGTGTTTTTTTTCAAAATTTCTTATATGAAAATAGAAGCACGAACGGATTGTTGATTTGGTTTATTTACGGACGCTCTTGAACATCTCAGATCATCAGCGATCCATTCTATTCAGAGCGTGAAACGACCGACAGATCTTGCTCAGAGACCTCTTCTTTCAGGCTTGAGGTTCTCATTTGTTATTGCTGCCAGTTTTCCTTAAAGTTTTTTTTTTCTCTTAACAGAGTCGATAATAGTCTTTGAGCTGAACAAAATATGTGTTGAAAATGAATTTAAAGCTCTCTGGCCTCGACATTCACCTGCCATAGTACATTTACGTGACCAGGTCAATAATTTTGCTTTCTTTTGAAAAAAGTCAATCAGGTATTGCATTTTTAATTGCGCTTAAGGACGCTTTAATAATACTTTCGTTTCTAAATTTGCTTTAAACAATTATGCTAATCAAAACAAAATGAGTTGATATAAATAGCAATGAAGAAATAAGCTGTTGTATTAAATGTTATAAACATGTCAACAGAAACTTCATTAATTAACTGTTTAGCTCAATCTTGTACCAGTAAGTCTTCAAGACTACTAACATTCATCAGCGAACTGAAAAACTCGTATTTCGAACACCAGATTTAATCAGCCTGACCATTAGTTCTAGGATCGGTATTAATGCATTATAGATATCTAGTTAAACATTCACAACTTTATCTAAGCTAAAAGCGTAAGAGAAGCTCATATATACCCTACATTAGAGCAAGCACAGTAATGCCCTGTTTCGCGAAGCTCTGATCTAATAAAAATAGTCACCATTCTAGTATTATTTGCATATGTTACAAGTGTGTGTTTCTGGAACTTATGAGTGCAAATTACTAGTTACTAATGTGGCAGACTGATATTATTAGTGTGCGGGTTTGTTTTATCAGTGTTTTGTTTCACGAAACATTTGCTTATTGTTTACTAGTGGAGTTCTACCCGTGAATCTCGAATGGTGAATTTATATACTACTGTACATATTTTAGGTTATGTATTGATTATACCAATTAAGCTAGATGTATTTTAATGATACAGCTCATTAAGGGATTTTTATGCATTATGTGATCACAAATACACCACCCATTCCTGTATTTCTTGAATTATCTAATTTCACCTGAAAAAATACTATAGAAAATGAGACACTTATGCCATATTTGTAGACAGTATGAATGACGATAATAAATGCAATATTAAAGCTCTTACCATTGTAGGTTTCTTGATGTTTGGTCAAAATGTGTCTCTCACATACGCTTAATATTTTCCCATATAATTAACCCCAAAGCTTTCAAAGTTTGCGTTATTATTTTCCACATTTCGGCTTTTGTCGGGTAATTGTCCAAATAGTTCTTCTTTATGCTAATTAATTAAATGCAGCACTGTTACTATATTCTGAATACTAGAGATTTTTTTCGATGAAGTAGACATAATCCTATTTATGAATAAACATGCCGCGTAAACAAAAACGCATCAACAAACAATACACGAAGTAATAAATATCCCTGAAAGAGCGCTCTCGACGCTCGGATACAGTCGCTAAACTAGTAATTTTAACAAGTGACTAATGACAAACTTTTACAATCTACCATTGAGGAATAAATGTTCGTGAAACAGATTTTATTAGAACCGTGGAATTACGGCTAGTAACTAGTAAACGAGTAGACTAGTGTTTCGTAAAACAGGGACCTGATTACCAAAAGCTTAAAAGTAAGTTACATGAACAGTTTTTTATTTGTATATCGTTTTTATACATATTGTAATTTCGCGACAATCTTTAATGACCTTTACAGGTGTAGAAGGACTGTTTGCCTACAAGAAAGGGTCCCGTTATGTTGTGGTGCAAATTATATTATTATATAGTGCATTCAATACAGAAACATATCTTCAAATTTACATTGGTAATACTTTGGCTATTGAGATATCACATGGATTAATTGAGACGAATAGCCAAAAATATGACACAAAACGCTCGAACTGCTAGATTCTCAATATATTGTCAGGTATTATTGCGCTTTCCGGTTTTTTTTTTTTTTGCTATAAAACACTCACGCACTTCATGTCCTGCCGTATGTTTGGGTTTGGGTGATATTTTTTGAGAATGGTTTCGAATTTTTATAACACAATTCCACTCTTTTCTTCTATTCTGTGCCAAAACTGCTCTAAGTTTCAGGCGAGTTGCCTTATCAATCCAGTACGACATAGATTGGGAGAATAAAATTTTCCATCTTTTCTCTTTGATTGTTTTATCCACTATGCATCAGCCAGATATCCTCACAGTAAGTTTATTTTTGTTTTTCTTGGAGTTGATGGCTGTTTGTTCGGACATCCGCCACTGGTGACATTACTTCATCCCTTACTTACTATCACTTTAATCATCTGATGCCTCCCCATAGATTGAAAGTGTACAAACCTCTTCTATTACTTTCTTCTTCAAATAGCTGTTTATTTATAGAAAAATACGCTCTTCTTCTATAAGTGCATCTTCGGTAATATTAAATTAATCAATCAAAAGTTTCACAATTACAGTCTGTCTCAAAGTATTTTTTTGAATGGTGTTTAACGCCCGTTTTAACTACTGAGGCATCACTGGCGGTGGACACTGATGATACATGAGATAAAATGATAAATTTGAAAAAAAAAAAAATGTAAGGAAGGAATCGTTTCAGGCCTACGTTTAAGGTACCTCCCCTGCATTTGCCATTTGTGAGGATTGAAGAAAACCTGAAAAAAAAAACTCAGTCAGGGAGGACGGTCCTGGTGGGATTCGAACCCCAGACCTCCTGCTCACGTGTCCGCACCGTAACGACCTCGGTCTCAAAGTAAATGAATACTGTATTGTACAAAATGACCAAGTCTACAGCAATCTACACTAGCAAGTTTACGACGGAAGTCCCGAACGGTAGCGAAGAGAACCTATTGGTCACAATTTTAGCAGTAGGGATTAATTTAGGTAAATACTTTGCTCACTGGGTATACAGCGTTATTAGCTCAGTTGAGTAGAGAGGGTGCTACTAATGTGCAGGTTTGAGTCCCCATGTGTAAACTTTTTTTCTAAATTGTAATCATTTCTCTCTCTCTGTCTCTGTCTCTCTGTCTCTGTCTCTGTCTCTCTCTCTCAGTCTCTCTGTCTCTCTCGCAATCTTCCCACTTTGCCTACACTGTTCTTAACCCATAACCAGTATATTGCATTTTCTGTAACACATTTGGTATGTCAGGTCAAGTGGAACCTGTTCCTTTTTTCTAAAATTATAAAGGATAAACGCAATTAACTAAACATAAATTTTATATTCAGTTATATTTAGAAATTAATCAGTTAAAAATTACAATGTAAGCTTCTGCATGCATGATGAACAAGGAGCCCCCCCCTTTTTTTACTATAAATGTGAATTTTCAAAACTCGACTTGCAGTTATTTTAAGAACCAGTCATTTTAAATTGAATTACACGGTTTATTCTAGGAATAAACGTTGAAACAGCAAATTTAAGATTGACAGTAATAATGAAAGTGTTTAAAATTAAATACATGTAACAGTTGGACAAGACTGCAGTAGGTGTTTATAAACAATCCTCACAAATACTTATGTGCATTCACTACATATTGATGTTCTGCATGTTACACAATCTACTTTTTGTTTTCCTATCTTTTGTTCTGGGGCACTTTGCACATCTAACCCATTTTCTATAATTCCTAATGGTTTTGAAATTTCGCATATGAGCATCTTGGCAATGTTTTGTTTTCATTATTGTGAAAGGTGTGGAAAGCTCACCCTTCCCTGGCAGGGATTTGGTGAACTCAAAACGTGATTTCTGCTAATCACAAATGTATTTACTATAGAAATGTTCATAATAGTCTACAAAACTGCAGAGAGGTCACCTTCTGCAGTCGAGTAAACAGTGCATTTTTGATCCAAGTGCATCTATTCCTCCTTTTGTGGCATTGTGATGTTCAATTATTAGAGGCTTCTTTATTTCCTCGTTCACTGAAGCCCTAGAAGGCACTAGAAGCACTGCCTCTCTTGGTTTTGGGACAAGGGAGACCAATGTCAAATTATTCCCAAATCCAAACAGTGAAGAACAAGTTTCCTTTGAATGGCTAAAACTCTTTTGGTTTTTTTTTTTTCCTTTGTAATGTTCCCACATAAGTGAGGCCCCTCTTTCTTAGTTCACTGGCGTGTTAATGACCCCATTTTCTGCTCAAACATATCGCAACGCGAGATAATGTACTTAAGTTTTCAGTATGGTGACCCCGCCGAGGGGATAAAGTATTACTAAAGGCGTATTTTAAGTTGCTGCAACACAATCTTACCACTCAACAACTCAAGGCACTGAGAGAGGCAAAAGTATGATTTACATAGTAAATAAATTCTCATTACTCAGTCATACAAGTTACAGATTGAGGGAATAAATGTTACTTTTTTCTATTTTGTAATCTTTATAATTTGTCTACACTGTTCTTAATACAATAAATGTTATTTTTTCATAGCTTACGTTAAAGTTCAAACTACCACTACTACCACTACTACTTTATTCGTTCGGCAGATTTCGACTTTCTTCGCTACCGTTCAGGACTTCAGCCTCAGTAAACCGCAGGTTTGGTAACAAGTTACTAGCGGACAACACGCGACATTCTTCTATTCTTCTGACCGCTCAATTGTTTGCAAGATAGGGAAAATCTACACCGCCCCACCTATTCCTCCCTCTCCTGTCAATACTATTGCACCTAGTTGCTAAATATTTGCAAGGATCTTTAACAAAAGAAAAATAGTTATTCTCAGAAACCAATGGTTTGACCATTACCTGTTAGCACTGATGGTACATTATTCTCAAATCTCAATAATCAAACTCATTTTGGAATGTTACGATTAATTCCTACTTAATCGATTTTACTAACGAGTATCGTAACATATGTAGTAATACCGTGATAAGGGAGTTACAGTATCATAATAATATTAATATTATGAGAATAGTAAATTGTTATTACAATAAAATGTTACAAATAAATAATAAGAAATAGTAATAGCACAGAACTATTAACATAACATATACTGTAGCCATATTTTGATAAATGAATACCTTTAGGTTTAATCGCTGTCATCATTCATTTCATACAAACTGTCACATGTTTTACTTTTAATCGAACAAGAAGCGTGAAGTTCAACACAACTTTCGTGAAATCAATCAGAGCGAATTTACACTGAGAGAAATGTAAACCATAATATTCTTTACAGAGCACAACGCTAGGATCACTCTTTGAAGGTTAACTCCATTGGACACATGCTCCTGGGCGGTTATCTCTGACAGTTTTTCTTCCATTTTGTTCAGTGTTGCCTTCTGCGAGTGGTGCTTTTGGATCATGCTGATGTGGTTTTAGTTTGTTACCAGCTTTTAACAAGGATAGAAAGTTAGAGATATTTGGAACTGACCCACTGGTGGCATCATCAGTAGATTCTAGATATAAGAGATGAATTGATATTTAGGTTTTAGGAGGCAACGAAACACATCAGGCTTACGTTTAGGAATTTCCTTTGATGATGAATGAGAAGAACCTGGAAAAATCTGTCAGAGAGAACAGTTTTGGCGGGAATCGAATCGCAGATCTCTAATCCTCAGCTATCTCGGCCACCGGGATAAAACCCGCATCCTAATTTAAAGATGTTTAGATTATAAGCAGTTAAATCACTACTTAAAACTTCCCTCATCATTTGTACCGCAATAATGCCACTCACAAATTTGTTCACATTGTTAATGTATTTCAGTATCCACTTTTCTTTCTTACAAAGACTTTTTTTTATTCAATCCGACGGTAGTTATATAAATAACGCACTCTTATCAGAACAAATCTCATTCTGCAAAGCGCGAGACCCGCTTTGATTCAGGTTTCATTTCAACAAAGTGTAGGCCTTCTTTCTGTTTGGCAATGCCCAATTCCTCGAAGGCATCTGACTTCTTTAATTTCAAATGTTGTAAAACAAACCGCTATATTAAATTTTCTTGCCTATTTTTCGCTAGCTATGGATATGACATTTTTTCTATGTTTGAAAAAAGCTTTCACAGTAGGCATTATGGCATAGACTGCCTTTGAAAGCATGCCTTTAAGACACCGTTTTCCAGTACAGTCTTATAAAAATTAATGAAATCGCCTTTCGCATGCAAAGTATAACGAAAAAAAAAAAATGGAACTACCCGCTTCTGCATTTTCAACCATTGGAAACTACTGTAGTCATCATCATCACCGCCATCATCATCATCATCCTCCTCCTCCTCCCTTCGTGGATTAGGAGATTTCTCCTGTTCCGGCCTCATGCCTCTCTCCATCTTCTAATATTTTTTCCCCCCATATAGTTGATAATCATATGTCATTTTAGGATAGCGTGTTTATTCCATCCTCTGCAAATTATTTCTCCATCTTTCTCTATATTGATGTTGTCCTTAATTGAAAAAAATACCTAATTTCTCTTTTATCTCTTAATATTTTATTTTATTCATTAATGTAGAGTCTTTAATAGCTCTAAGGTATGTCATTTCTGCCACTTTTATTTTATCCCATTAATTTTTTCTTTATCGTCCATGTTTCATAACTATAAGTTAACGTTTTGTAACATTAAGCTTGTTTCTTTTCTTGCTTTCCTTTTTAATGTTCTTCCTAATATTTCACAATTGTTCTGAAAGTTACTTACTTTATTGTTTATTAGTTGTATTGATATGTTAAATTGCATCCTAAATAGTTTAATGTTTGTAATTGTTCCAGCACTATGTCATTTGTTACTATTTTAGATCTATGAGGGTACTTTCCTTGAAAGACCATTACTCTTGTTTTAATGATTGAGATTTTGAGTCTATATTATTCTAACATGTTTCTCAGTTCAAAAAATTTTTTCTTCAAGTCATTTTCTGTTATTTAATTATTATTACACCATCACACTATTGTATCGAATTACATACCAAGAAGTAGCACTTTTGACTTTTCACACCTTATATTACTGTTGTTTTTAATCGTATATTAAAACACCCGATATCACATTTCCCTCTTATAGAATGTTATAAGCACTTTTTACATCAATCTAGAACAGAGTTGATATATTTTATGCATGTCGGACAATAATTAAAAATGCAAAACATACCGAATTGCCTCGATCATCTGCAGCCCCATGTTGACACAGTTGTAGGCGTGATTTGGGCGCGAAACTGGCAGCCCCGATACGCAATAGTAGCAGTCACCTAATATCTTGATCCTCATACACTGGTTGTCCTGGAAATAAAACACATATCGTTTGAATAACCTCTGCTCTATCACTGCTTTTATTCCATAAACATATTACATTTCAATACATTATCGTAGGATCATAGGCATATTGTTTTTGTTCAGTTTTTAAACAATGTATTGATTTTTAAACCAAAAATATTGCGACATTAACTGTTATAATAAGCATTATATCTCTTATTAATGTTAAATTTTCCCGCTGGCAAAATCCTGGTTTATAGCTAGTTACAATATTTAATTGATATCTTAAAACTCTCCGCAGTGATTGAAATATGATTCGGTGGCCGAGGTCATTAAGGTGCGGACTCGCTAGTGGGAGGTCTAGGATTCGATTTCCGGCAGGATTGTCCTCCCTTATTGAAGCTTTTTTCAGATATTCCTCAGTCCTCATAAACGACTACCATGATTGCGCCACCTGCAATTATGCTACTGTAATAAAATGTTTACTTTACATCTATAATGTGTTTGCGCCATCAACTCATTATGCTACATTTTCGTTTTAGGTTGGTACCACGTTACGATGTTAGGGCACAATTTTCCGTCCCACTTTCACAGATTGCGAATTGTCACGCCATATGCGCGCAGTGTGATTAAAAAGTATGTTTCTGTGGTTTTAAAATTAAAAATTTTGCTAGTCGCCATGTGAAGTACGAAAAGTATTAACTTTATGTTAATTGTTTACTGGTTTTCTTTTTTCATGGGCCTGAAGGTGCGTGCCATTAATTTTAAAATAAATCCAACTGGCATATTCCTCGTTGAATATTTTGTAGAACTGAAAATGTCAAGGTGAGTGCAGTAAAATAAAGCATATTATGAAATATCTCACATGCGCTCGTAGTGTGAGTGACTTCAGACGAATTCTAGTACTGAGTATGATCTCGTCAGATATATAGTAAGCAACAAGGTAGTCACTGAACTGTTTAATTTTTGAGCATAACGGCTTAAACCATATAAAAATCACTTACTTCCTCTGGAGGTAAATACCGAAACAATGTCTAAGTCAGTTACCAACAGCAGGCGATTTGTCTTGGAACAAACTTACTAGGCCAATACTTTGTAGTTTACGACACTATGCCTGACTCAAGTGGAACCGTTAACCCAAGAGTTTAGTTGCCTCACTCCATGTTGACTTAATTGATTCATATGCAGCATCTCGAAATCTGCTTCTATTTTCTTTGGTAGAAGTTTCAACTCTAAACACTTTTCCTTCATGAAACATTAATGAATAGATATTTTTTGTTCTTATTTAGCAGTACACAAAAACTGGTGGAATGTAATGTCCATTAAGAAGAAAATGAAATGTAAATAACCGTGTATCTAAAAGTTCCATCTATGTAAAGCAATGTTTCGCACAAATGCTGCAAGCTGGTTGCACTTTCGAAAATAATCACATTGCTTTCGAAATCATTCAGTAACACAAAATCTTCTTAGTAGAGGACATTGGTTACGAGCTATTTACAGCTTCGTGAACTTCAAGTAAGGTTGTTTGTAGTTTCGGCATATGATGATCCCGTTCTCTGCAGATTGCTTCGCATAATAGTTTGTAACAGTTCCTCCGATTCACCTCCGCTAAAATATAATTACCATTTATATTTATGCAAGCCCTATCATCATACGTGGCCAATTAGTAATATAAATATTATATATGTTTGTGTCATAAGCTGTAACTACAACATAAGAATTGTAAACAAAAAAAGCCATCGGTATTTTTGTTACAGTAACTGGGAGAGTCAACAGGGCAATAAAACCATAAAATTTATTGAAAAGAGGGAAACCGATGGGGAGCCCCATTTTTCATTTTAAAGGGTTCCTTCGTACGGTAAATAAACGGAAAGACTTTAAAACAGTCTGAGGGGGCTTTGACCTCTATCGGCTGTAGTACCGCTTGCCTTTTAAATCTATCCAACACTGACGTATGTCTTAAGAATTTCAAAAAATAGCGAATTGTATGCACTTTTAATTTGAATTTTATATATAAAGGAGACAGTCGCCTCACTGGGGTAGTCGGCACTCAATTTTGAGCTTATTCAGTTTTCAGCAGGCAGTTCTAAGTTTTATGCGCGGCGATGTATAAGCCCTTCATGCGGCTAGACGTATAGTCGACTTACTCATTTCTGTTCTCTTCAGTGTTCGACTCAGTTAAGCAGTTCGCAGTACTCGTCTGTAAGTTTCACACGCAGCAAACTAAGTTTATATTCAAAGTAGCCAAGTCTTCAAACGCAAAACACCAAAGGACGCAATAGAATTTGGACTTAATATATAGCTATACTAAACCATCTCAAAATTTGGAGGCCATATGGTTCCCACGTCAAATCGCTTCATAATTGGCTCACCAACGTGGAGCCAACAATCTCACGACAAAACCTCTTCAAATGCAACGTCAGTAAAGTGCAATACACTAACACAAATCTCGGGATTCTATGGGTTTTTAATAGTGTTTAACGCACGTTTTTACTACTAAGGCGCCACAGGCGGTGGACACTGATGATACATGAGATGAAATGATATATTGGGAAAGGATTTTTTTTAAAGAAGGAAACGTTTCAGGCCTAAGTTTAGGGTACCTCCCCGGCATTCGACATTTATGAGGACTGAGAAAAACCTGAAAAAATAAGCTCAACTCAGTCAAGGAGAACGGTCCTGGTGGGAATCGAACCCCAGACCTCCCGCTCACGAGTCTGCGTCTTAACGAGCTTGGCCATGGCGGTAGTAGAGTTATGATGAGTGGGTCTTAAGGGCATAGAAGAGAATGAAGAAACATACAAAATGCCAAGGGAGTGAATAACCTCTTTATTGCACTTCAGTCCGTTAATGGAATTAGAAAATCATATGCAAAATCTTCAGTCAAAGTATGTAGGGGAAGAACGAAAAAAAAAATTATCTGAATACCCTGGTGAATTTTTTAGCATCAGGTCACATCTACATTTGAAGAGGAAGAAACTAAGGTCAGCGACTACATTAATTCAGGAAACAAGCGCAGACTGTTCAAGAATATCCGATCTGTAAGCAGCAAGTTGGAGCTGCTAAGACCAAGTGTATTGCTTGAGTGTAAGGTCCTGGAGGGAACTCTTTGGAGCTTCATCGCTGGCCGGTATGGAAGGTTCTGGAGCTTGCTTAGAATACTGAGCTAGGACTTCTATGAAATGGGTAGCACAATAAAGCTTTTCAGCTGATAAGCGAGGGCTTTGACTGTCAATAATCTCCATTACAATTACTACCACTAATGTAATCAATTAGAAATCGCCATGAAAATCTCTCTCACAGGCATCCCAATAGGCGAGCGTCAGCCACACATATACACAACTTTTTTGATTTATGAGAACGTAATCCGATGATGTATTGTGATTTACCGGCCTTAAGCGGACCGGTGCCGAATACCAAGATCATTTTAATGAGGCCCAAACAAATCGATGGATGATATATAACGAATTTTAGCAATAATAAGGCGTTCTCCTTTATTTGTCGACGTGGTAATATACTGAAATGTTTAAAACATAAACAAATATCCAATATTTGAACTGTAATCTAGGAAAACAGAAAATTATCCATGTTTATGATAGTGGTATATATGTCTACTTGCACAATATAGAACACTGAAAAATATTCCAAATCAACTCAAGGGAATGTTTCGTTAAGAGCATTTCCCCTTAAACAACTTGTCTCGTGTTTTATAATTATTAAAACGTAATAGGATATAACAGAAACTGGTTTTCAATGTTCCATATTGAGACTTTTATATTTAGGAACATTTAAATAAAAATAACATAAAATAATTGAAAAGGAAGAGGCAGAGTAAGGAAAATCAGGTCAAATCGAAATTTAAACCACGGATCTTCGACCTTCTGTGCCGAGCCTCTAACCAACTGAGCAACCCATGCACTTCTCTCATCTAATTCCATGTATCCCCGAAATTTCCTTAAGTTTATCTCTATTATGACAGATTTATTCCTTAAGAGATAACTCATAATGCTACAAATACTTTTGACCCACTTCTAGTTTAAGTACCAGTTATATAGGGATTAATGTATATGTAGAAATAGGAAGGCCGAAGCCCCTTTCAATTCTGATTATTCCTTTCCACTAATGTCCTACACTCGACTAATGTGAAAGAACTATTTATATATACACATAAAATTAATTGCTTGAACATTTCAAGTAGAGAGGGAAGATATATGCAATATCTTTTTTTGTTACAGTACACTATCGAGCAACAAATTTGCTCATCACTGCACGTACAGTTAATTTATCTCCCTTTGTATCGTTGTCATATGGGTAGAAGCGTAAACCATCGACAGATGTGCAGTCCATGAAACATGAAAATTATCCGTTTCAATGTTGGGAGGATAAGTTTTCACTTCAAACTGTCGTCTTCAAAAAGTGTAATCTCCACCATTTTACTTATTGTAGAAAAATCATAAATCATGAACACAGAGAGTACCCTAGTAACGCAAATAATTATATTATTATCCTCAGCAAAAATCTTTAGATAGCAAGTTAGTTTATTCACCCCAAGGGGTGTTCATTTATGTACTTCGGAAACAGCAATGGATTAAAAAATTGACTTCAATGGAACACAGTATTATTTCATTCCAATATGAGTAAGTTTTGCAGTTTACTGCAGATATATTTCAAATTCATATTTACAAGTCATTTATGACAAACGGCGCTTTGAAATTAATGTCTCATTATTTACACAATCAAAAGCGTTCAAAAGGTCTCAGAAGATTCGAAGTACATGAAGGAATTTGAGAAACTCAATTAGTATGAAGTTAATAAATCAATTTACAATACCACAAAACTAGTACCGTGTTGTAAGTATGAAAAATAAAACAAATGGTTAGACCAACCGAGTTTTAATGAAACGTTTTAGTATGATCAATTAAGATGTTGGAAATGCTGCCCATTTTCCCTGACCCACAGTTCATATATTAGAAAATTATCACTTTCATCAGTTCGCCGTCAGTAATGGACCTAATTTTGTTTCTGCTTTGTTTCTGTTCCTGCAGTGTGGGAAAGTTAATTAAATATAATCCTTGTTTCAAAGTTCCCCAAAGATAAAAGCCACAAAATCGCAAGATCTAGGGAACGTGGAGGCCATAAACCAGGACCAATAATTCTGGGACCAAATATACTATGCAATTTCGTCATGAATTGATGAGCAACCTTCGATTTTTTTTCGGTCATCACAGAACCTGTTTCACTGAAAAGCTGTAATATCTTGAATACTGTTTTTCGTGTTGGAACCGGGTTGTCAGGAAATTTACGCCTAAATGTCTGTCTCGTTTTACTATATGACTTTCTGTACTTGATGTAAGCCTTGAAGATGAGTATGCGAAAATGTAGTGAATGTTTTAGCATTGCAAAACACTTCTGGACTATTTAATTAAATTTCAATCCCGACTGCACGACACAACTGCCCAACTCTGTCGAAATCCCACTCACTACAAAGTGAAAGAGAGAATGGCGCCGAGCGTATCGCGCGGTGCATCTCTTCGATTGGAAGGGGTCCGCCGATTTAAAATACAGGAGTTTTTAAACTCATCTACTGCAATATCATTGGGTATGTACGTAGTTGTATAAAAGGATAGGTAAAGGTACAACATTAAATTTAATGCAATCATTTAGAAAAGAAAAAAAAAAGCTAAGTCTTAATGAAATGAAGGCAATTTTTTATATTTTTCATGCAATACAGACTAGAATTAGGCATGCATTTGCAGACAACGTGGAGCCAGGTGTTGATGACAAACAGCTGAAAAAAATAGTACGTCTTGGATGTAAACATACGGACAGCATTTAGATTTCACTGATTACACATTTTAGGAAACTCAAGAGGAACGAGTTAAATTGCAAATATAGTAATTTCAGATGGGGGTAGGCCTTCAGTGGTCCAGGAGGTAACAAGAGAATAGGAGAGCGTCTTTGATCACAAGTGCACTTTTGTATGTATGGTAATGCCGTGTCTAGTTCTATATCTAGAGCATTATCATTGCTGTTGCTATGTTACATAGTAGGCTACCCTCTCATTACTATGCAACACGCACTGCAGCTACTCGGTCAATACGGGTCTGTAATTCATCGCTGCTAAAAATGGGAAACCAGACAACGTGCATCCATTTTGCGCTCAGAGAATGCAAGTGCACAACACTGCCAGTAAATGGAAAATGTTCCCGTCCCACTTTCCTCTTGGGCCTTTTCAACTCTCGGTTTAGCTCGATCATGTCAATTTCTAATTTTCTAGTTCTACCAATAGATGCTGCACCCTTTTGTGTAAAGCGAGGCGATAATCCGAGTTGTAATATTGAGTTTCATACTGTAGTGCGCTTTAGTTTGCGTGTACTAACAACAAAGAAGAGAAAATAGCAAAGCAGTTGAGCTTGCAGTTTATGTTATGGGACTTAGTTCTGATTTAATTGCTTAATGAATGATCCAAATGTCAAGATCTTTGATACCATGAATATATTAAATTAAAATGACGTAATTGAGTGCATCGACGCCTTAAGAGGCTCCAAAAATGATAAAAATGTTAAAATTTTCCATTTTAGTTATTTTTTCATGTTAGAAATTTATGGAAAATTCGCTTTTAAATTATGTATAGTTTGTACAGTTTTCTAACTGGGCCGTGCTTCACGAAACCCAAGTCTATTAGTTACTAGCCGTAGTTCCACCAGTTCTAATAAAATTTGTTTCACGATTATTTATTCCACAATGGTAGAGTAAAAGTTTGTCATTAGTCACTTGTCAAAATTACTAGTTTAGTGACTTTATCCGAACGTCGAGAAGGCTGTTTCAGATATATTTATTACTCCGTGTATTGTTTGTTGATGCGATTTTGTTTACGTGGCATGTATTTTAAATCGTATATTGAAGTCTAGAAGTAGCATTATGTCTATTTCGAAAAACATCTCTACTATTTAAAACAAAGTAACAGCGTTGAACTTAATTAATGAATATAAATAAATATTATTAGGACAATTCTCCGACTAAATTATAAAGAAAGGCAAAGCCGAAACGTGGAAAATAACGCAATCTGTGAAAACTTTAAGGTTAATTACATCGAAGAAAGATTACTCATATATGAGGAACACTTTTTGACCAAACATTAACAAAACTATAATGGTAGGTGCATTTATTTTACATTCATATTCGCCATTCATATTATTATCTACAAATAATAGTGTAAGTAGCTCAGTTTTCTATGTCATTTTTAGGTGAAAATAGATAATTCAAGAAGTACGGAAATGGGTGGTGTATTTGAGACCACATATTACATAAATAACTATTAATGAACCATAATTGAAATGCGTCGAGCTTAATTTATAGAATCAACACCTAACCTAAAATATACTCCAGTATGTAATTTCATCATTCGAAATTCACGGGTGAAATTTCACTAGTATATGTAATATTACAAGACTAAATATTTCGTAAAATAGAACACTGCTAAAAAAAAACAAACGCTGATAACATCAATCTGCCACGTTAGTAACTAGTGGTTTACGCTCGCATGTTCTAGAAACACACACTTGTAAAATTAACAAGTAATGAACTAGAATGGAGACTAGTTTTACTAAATCACGAACATTGTGAAACAGGCTACTGGTAAGTATATAAACATTTACAGAAGAAACTTATGTTTTACAGTGGTTTGACTTGGTTTAAGCTGTCAAACTATTGACAAAAGTCTTTTCTTTTCAACTTATAGCTCATAAAGTACATTCTGATAATATATAGAAGCTAAATGAATAGCCAAACTTTTATGTTGTGGCAAATCTGTAGATATATGCAGCACATTTTGAAACCTGTGAAAGTTATTACAAGCGCTGGAGCACAGAAATTTGTGTCGCTAGAGTGCTTGTACATTTAGGTTTTCAGGTATATCCATACACCTAATGGCTGATTTTCCTGACTTTCAGAAACTATTTTTATATTTTATTTAAATTGTATGTACCGATTTTTGTTGCAAAAAACAAATATTTGTGCCGCTAGGCTATTTTTAAATTTTGGGATTCAGGTAAACCCATACTTTTAATAGTCTGATTTCATTAATTTTCAGGAACTACTTTTCTTACTTTATTTTAATAGCATATACCGAGTTTCGTGAGGAAGAACAAAAATTTCAGCCGCTAGACAATTTTTAAAATTTTGCTTAAGGTTAACCGTCACTCGTTAAATGTCGGTTTTCACTCTTAATTGTTCTATTTCCCTGATTTTCGGAAACTAATTTTCTCGTTTTATTTAAATGGTATATATAGAATTTCGCTGCGAAAAAACGAATATTGGTGCCGCTAGACTCTAGAGAGATTTTTAAATTTTGAGTTTCAGGTAAACCCTCTCTTTATAATCTTATTTCACTTATTTTCGGAAATATTTAATTATTTTATTTCAATGGCATATACCGAGTTACGCTGAGAAAAAACAAAAATAGCTTAGACCGCTAGACCGTTAACAGATATATGTGAATGTACGTATATACAGGACGAACCACCTGAAATTTGCACCACAATATTTCTGAAATGGGAGGTGCTATTGATGTACTGCTTTCATAGATCTGAATTATTAGAAATTGTATTTCTTAAGAAAATCCTTATTTTTTTTTCAAACGGTACTTTGCCTATTGGCATCAAGAAAATGAAACTAGAGAAAATTAGAATGTCAATGATGTTTATTGCAGGATTCTAGTGCATTAGTAAATGTAACATTTAAAATACCAATAGTCGCCTTCTCCATTTGACTGCTTAGTTACTAGGCTACGATGTTTACATGTTTTCTTTTAACATGTGTGTGCGTGTCTTTTTTCTTTCTGAATTTCCATACATATTTTACATTTTATATTTCCGTTTTTTACTACCATATGTCGGCACTATCTTAAGAAATAGAAAAAACGAATAAACAAATTCGTGAAGAAGAAAGGGAAACTGGTCTTCGCAGGTTGTGTTCAAAATGATCAGCAGCTATAATAAACGCTTTCAATCTGTCATGTAAATATTGCTGTGCACGTTGTAGCATTTCAGCAGAAGTTTCAGAACATGCAGCTCTAATATGTTGTTTCATATCTTCTGACATACCGCAATTTTTAGCTTTCCGCATAGGGGAATGTCTAAAGGGGTCTAATATGGTGAACGGGCAGGCCAACGTATAGTTCCATTTTGTCCAATCCAAACAAAATGAAGATTTTTTAAAATGTTAGTTGCAAGTTTGAGAACGCTTGGTAGCCTGCAGTTTGGCATGTTGCTTACTACAGTGAATCACATAATGAACTTGCTTGGTTACTCTCAGAAGCAGCGGTACGTTTTGTGATCGCATGGATTCAAAACAGTCGGTGACAAGGAGGTTTTTTTTTTGATTGATTTATTTATGAACGCTCTTTAACATCTCAGGTCATCAGCGTCCCATTCAACTCAGGGTTCAGAGGCCTCTTCTTTCAGGCTTGAGGTTCTTTTTCATGCCGTAAATGTACGACACGGGACCCACGGATTTACTTCCCTTCCGAAGGAAGCCATACTTAGGATTTTTACGCCCGAAAAAATCCATCGGTCCTGGCCGGGTTCGAACCCGCGATCTTGGGTTTAGGAGGCAAGTATGGTAACCACTACACCACCAGGACCGACGTGACAAGGAGGAAATGGCTTTAAGTCTCATATGCTGCTACCCCTCCTATAGCCCATGACTACCTCAAAGGGTGGCTGAGGTCTTTAGGACGCGGACTCGTGAGCGGGAGGTCTGGGGTTCGAATCCCGCCAAGACTGTCCTCCCTGACTGGTTTTTTTTGAGGTTTTCCTCAGTCCTCATAACTGGCAAATGCTGGGGCGGTATCCTAAACTTAGGCCTGGAACGTTTCCTTCCTTAAAAAAATATCCTTTCCCAATTTATCACTTCATCTCATGTATTATCAGTGTTCACCGCCTGTGGTGCCTCAGAACTAAAACAGGGCATGAAACACTAGTCAAAAAAAAAGTCATGACTTGATTCTCCATGTACACAATACTTAAATTCGGCAATAAGGTCAATTTATATATGAATGTGTGTGTATTCTGCTTAGCCGTTCGCCAAAATCACAATTTCCACCAAAACATATCAGACGTCGTCATTGTAACACTTTTGCTAGGGACGGTGTATGCTACCTTCCACATGGCTGTATTCAGAATCTCTTGAGCATAACAAAGCATCCCTTCGGTCATACTATAGACTTCGGTTTTTGTGTTCTGATCTATCTACGAACATTCAGCATATGTAAATGCACATGCACATCTCAAGTGAATAATTTCATACCTGTGCCTATTAATCTAGAAACCTGAGACGGCTGGGTGAGATTCTTGTTGCTATTTGTGGAGTGTTTGATCATCTGGTCGAAAGGACAACACAGTGTAGTATATCTCCATTAATCAGACCACATCTAGGGCTATTTCCGTAGCTATTAAGTCACCTCAACAAGTTAACAGATATTTCTTGATCAGCTTCAAGACATTCCAACTACACAATGAAGAAATAAATGAAGAGGATGTAACTGGCCAATGGTGAATGTTGTGGTATGTGAACAAAGCCCCAAGCACTATGAAATCTACTTTCGCTTTCAAAAAATAAGTATTTATAAATGATAGGTGCATTGATATACTTGCATACTGCCAATGTCGCGTAAAAACTTACCTGTGCAATTTGGTCGAATCTCCCGAACAGCTCGTTCAATGTCTTCACCAGATCTGAGGCACTCAGCTGTTCCGAAAGAGGAGTGAAGTTGACAATGTCTGCATACAGAATGCTGAAAAAAGGAAAAATATAAAGAGTAGATACATGAGTGCACCGTCTTTGTGACAGTTGTCAGGAAAAACAAAGCTAATAAATATAATTTATACATGTATCTCGAAATTAATTCTATTCGCACGAGCTACCAGAATGAGGTTAGTGCGTACGGTATAACAAATTTTCTCTTTAAGGTTAACTGAGAAACAGATGCTGTTTGTGCCAAAGCCACAGGCAACAGATGTCGAAAATGTGCAGAGCTAAGAGCAGAACATAAGAAATATATTATTATATAAAAACAAGTACCCTCCTGGGTGAATTCCCAGAGAAATTTTACTAACCATCTCAAATGCAAGATATTCTATTCACTCTCAGACGAGTTTTTTTGAAATGCAAGGACAAATATCAACAAGATATACATGCTAATCACCGGACTTGTATTATTCACGGTCTGGTGTTCTGAACTGCTTTGTATGTGTAGATCCCACTGAATTTAACATATCATGAGGAGAAACTATCTTAGCTGGTGTTTCGACAGCAAGACCCTTAATACCTGCACTTAACAACAAAACATAAAGAAACATTAGGAACGAAACATAACACCCCCAATAGCTAAATTGATCAGCCGAACACTTGTTGAATTTTCTTAAAACATATCTACACAAATATATCCCGATCAAAACCATAATTATACTAATTCCAAGAAGCAACATCACCAACCTACCCATATAATTGAAGAGATTAACTATATCCGCATTATGCGTGGTTGCAATTTCAGAACTACTGTTATCTTATAAGGTTTTAAAAGTTTAGTGGCAAACTGAGGTTTGCGAAATTCCTGATTCCTGTGCAAGCTTTCTCAGAGATTTCTTTGGACTTCGTTCTAACACGGCTTTTTAATTTCGGTTTGTTATCAAGAACAGATCTCATTTCCCTAACTCACCGAAAGCCAACTTACAGAGAAAAAACTCGATTGGTCGGAGTAAAGTTAGAACGAAGTTAAAAGAAATATTGCAAAGGACCAGGAATTTCGCAAACCTCGGCTTGGAATACCGCTTAACTTTTAAAATTAAAACCCAGTAAGATAACTGTAATTCAGAAATTGCAACCACCCTATTTATTTTGCGCTTGTAGTTCATATTATTGTTGACAACACATCGTCTCAATAATATTTTCCACGATTCTCAACATTTTTAAGCCATGTAGTTCATTCTTCGTAATTATCATAATAACCGCTCTGAAAATCTATGCGAGCAATAAAGATTACGACAAATTAATACAGCAAACAAATAATTAAATCGTCCAAAGATATAAAGTTATCGAATGGGTATAAATAGTTCAAGTTGACCTCATAGTTAGTATGCCACATAGACTAGTCAGATTGAGAGCAGTAATTGTGGTCGCATCACATCTGTAGATTTACATCACATGCGAGAAACCCTAGGAACTTTCTTCCCCACTGTTGCTTACATCATAATTGACACTTAAATAAACTGTGAGCATATAACAATTGATTTCGTACAACACATGCGTGCATACCTGAAAACTTATCTTTTTCATGGTCTTATATATTGAAATATCTTAAATAGAATATAAAAAAGTTATGGAAAATGCCCTGGCGTTCAATTTCTAGACCTATTATTTTTATTTTTCAAGATTTTCCCCTCAAAAGGTGGGTTGCTTGGTTCCTTAAGCCACCAACGGCCCCGGTTATTTTACTCCCCTTTTAATTCATTCCATTTTTCATCTTGAAGACTTATGGACGTAGAAAAGTTAGGCACTAATACTTAAAAAAAAAAGTTACTAAAAACCAGAACGATATTAAAGAGATCTTCAGTTCAACTTAGCAAATATTTACATTTAGTAAACTTTCATAATATTCAAAAGCTAGTTAAAAGAGTATTAAACTAAGTAAACACATGTCTTCTCTAGCTCACCACTCCCAACGTAATTCTCTTTCTAAATTAAACGACCCAATAGGTTCGGCGTTTTTTTTTTGTACTATAATTGAGATAGTTTGAGCTCACGACTGGAATTCCACCCCGGATAACTCGGCTTACTGTGCCGACGCAATTGAAAACTTTAGCCTAACATAGGGTTGTGTGAAAAAAAATATATTTAGTATAAACGAATTCTTAATAGTGTGGATAACTATGGAACCTGGGCCACAAGTACTTGAGGGTTACGAATCGTCTGTTAGGGATAAAATCTCTGCAACGAGACAATATTTCCAGAGTATAATAGACTTAGATAGAAGCGATTCGCGGTTGTGGTCGGACAGGGCACGGTAGCTCAGATGAAAGAGCATCGGCACGGCAAAATGATCTCTGTTTCAGCTTTTCACTTAGAATCAATAGATACTTTTTTGAATAGAAAATACTGGAATACAAAATTTCAGTGAAATTCAATTCATACCAAACATTTTATAAGATTTTAGTCTTTTATGGATAAAGAATAACTAACACTTTTTCTAATGTTACGAGTTAAACTTAGGTTCGAAAGTTAGAAAACACTTAAGAGTAAATACAAAGCAATTGAATACTCGTTATCATTTTTCATAAGAGCCTGTTTGGCCTTTTAGTGTCATTTTCAAATTACGTGTCTGGAGTTACAACAATGAAATTTTATAGTATCTACATGCACCTATTTCCATAATAGGGCTATTTAACCTTTAAGCGGATTTTTCCGCTTATATAACCTAAAAGTGACCAAAATTATATTGCATATTTTAAAAATAGCAGGTCTGGAATTTGGAATACATTTCACGGTCAGGAACTCCTGGAAATGTTTTGACTGGACACTCAACCCATGCGAAACAATGGAATAACATTTCAGCAATTATCAGGTAAGAGGTATTTCGTACACAGATGCTTAATGATGAGAACAGGGATAAAATGACAGAATCTGTCAGTGTGTGGAAGGTGTTGCGAGCTTACTAGGATTAAAAGTATGCAAAGAATGTAGGATGCTTGTGATGTGGTTGGGTGTATGGTAAGAAAGCGGCCCCCATTTTGGGCCCCTCTAAATTAATAGGAACTAACTCAGCGGTTTAAAACGTGGCCCTTTGTGAGGAATTGTCAAAAGTTCTTATGCACCAACATTTAAAACTAGTCTGAATTTAGTGAAAGTCTATTGTTTTATATTTATCGTAATGGTTGCAGATTCCTAGTGTTGTGTTATAGATGGAACAACTAAGTGAGATCAGCATAAAGAAGCAGTTTAAGTTTCATAATCCATAACGTTCATTGACAAGATAAATCGTGAATTCTAGAAACGATGAAATTGCCAAATTCTGTCTCAATTTCTTCTTGATTGCTGAAGAATTTGTTCTTCAGGAAAGTGTAGAGGTGTTTGAATAAATGAATGCCAGTTAGTTGGGTGTATATACTGGATGAGGTAAAATTTCGCAGCTCAGCCATTCATCAAAAAGTTGTGTGTGGCAGGACATTATCAAAAGAAAAGTAGATTATTTTCTATTGCCTAATGATATGTGGTTGTCTTGCAGCTTCTGGTGCATTTTATAATTACCTGATAATAATTTTCTGAAGTAATTGTTTCGCCAAGATAAAGAATGTTGTAAAGGTACTCAGCTAGCCGCAGACCATACAGTAGTAATCTATAATTTTGGTTTAGAGAACAGGATGGCTTAGGCAGTAACTCTTGGGATTCGCATTCTGGAGGTCCTGGGTTCAAATAGGATATTTTCGTGGTCGTTTAAGCAAATATTGGGATTGCTCTTTCCTTTCCAGGATAGTTCCTCTTTATTAATTCATTTCCTTGGTTCTGTGCCAGGGCGAGGTGAGCTGGTGCAGTGTGATGTTAGTTTGCGCTTTGGAAAGGTTCGCAGCTCGACGCCTGGTTTAAAAGCAACTTTTCTGAGAGGGGCTCCAACTCTTTGGAGGGGAGTACGCTGATGTTAGAGATCCCGTCTGCTCCTCCATGTCCATAGGTTGTGGTCATTCAGTGTCCCCCTCAGACACAAACAGCCAATCCTTGAGAAATATGCGTTCCATTTATATCCGAGTCACTGATAGGTATATGCGTAGTTCGCATGCACTGCAGTGACTTTGGAATTATCCCAGTAGCGCACTAGGGGTGAATGGCCCACTATGTTTATCAGCTATGTTATATTGTGTCAGTTGCTGCCTTCTGTTTGAGCTGTAAAGACTAGATTTTGTTTATTATGCATCTCAAAGTGAACGTTTATTCAAGATATGTGTGTTGTGTATGAATTACATTAGATTATTCTTATTGGTCCACTGAAATGCTTACCGAAATGTTCAAACTTAAACAAAGAATGTTTATGCAAGATAATATACGTAAAATCCGAATCATGTAGACAGGTATGTAGACAATTTCAGGAGAAGTTTCCTGGTATTCCAGTTCCAGATAGAGAAACTGTTAGACGTCTGGTTAATAAGTGCAGGGCAACAGGATCACCAAACGTTGAACTTAAGAAGCGAAAAAGAAATGTTCTAATTGAGGAAAACATTGACGAAATTGGTGCATCATTCGAAAGCAGTCCAAAGAAGTCTCTAAGACGTGTTGCACAGCAAGTGGGTGTTTCAAAAGCCTCTGTTCAAAGAGCTGCTACACTTTTAAATTTGACCTCGTGACGACAAAAAACGAGTAAATTTCTGTAACTGAATTTTATGAAATATCGTTGACGGTACTGTTAACAGTTTTCTGTTAATACTTTTCTGTTAATAATTTTCTCAGATGAGGCAGGTTTCATTTAAATGATACTTGTTGCCTAAGAGAACAAAAGGTATTGGAACACAGAGAATTCTCATTTACTTCCCAGTGTAATAGACAGTGCGTGGAGAACGCATATAATATATTATAATTATATAACTATAATTTAATTATATAGATATAAATTGATGAGTGTTAAGAGAAATATATGCATTATCTACTTACAAATTAAAATGTTAAGAACATGATCCTTGACAGTAAACCATAAACGTAACAATAATAATTTTAATAAGAACTATGGGTCTATACTACATTAAGACTTAAAGCTTTGCTTTGTGTAAATATCATATCATAAGAAAACCAATAGAAAACTAAAGGAACTGAATTTCATTAACATCTTTATTAAAATTACTTTACCGTGCCCTCATTCCACTAAAATCGGAGTTTGTACACACTAGTAGAAACAGTTGGCCTTTAGTGAACGAGACTGGGTTTAAAGCTCTACTAATGGAGGGAATTGAACTTGATCAGTCGTGTTTATTACTCCAAATGATTGTTACGTTTCTATAGAATCTGTGTATTGTGGAGTTTGCCGAAAGTGAGATATATACTAGAACAAAGAATATTTATGTATTATTTTTATGTTTTTTTAAAGGTATTTAACACCCGTTTTAACTACTGAGGTATCACAGGTAGTGGACACTAATGATACATGAGATGAAATGATAAACTAGTAAAGGCCTTCTTTTTTAAAGGAAGAAAGCGTTTCAGGCAGTTTTAGAGTACCTCCCCGACACTTGCCATTTATGAGGACTGAGGAAATTCTGGAAGAAACCTTAGTCAGGGGGGACGGTCCTGGTGGGAATCGAACCGCAGACCTTCCGCTCACGAGTACTCACTTTAACGACCTCGGCCTCCCCTGGCGGTTTTATTATTATGTACAAGTACTGTAAGAAAAAAGATCGTGCTAAATTTCCATGAGTAATATCTCCATTGTAAATTGCAATGATCAAATTGGTGAACAAGTTCCAACTTTAGGCATTTTCATTAGCAAGAAACGAGGCCAAATAACCAGGGTTTAACAGGGTAGAAGTTTAATCAAATAGATATTGATTCGCTCTTTAAAAGTGTTTAACACGACTAACCCAGCAAGTTGGCGTATTTGCCGGTTGTGCGTATAAACCCACTCAGCTGCTACATCTTCGTCCATATAAAAGTAATGTTCTGCATATGGGGGTGCTAAAGCAAAATATTTACAATGTTCATGAGGAAGAATTGCTGCGAGTGAAGGTTGGCGAGGCTGTTAAGCAGTAACTTCCCGTAAGCAAAATCTTCCAATTTCGAATCTGAATGACTACTCTGTAACTATTTTATATTATTAATATGATGCTTATCTACTGGTGTTAAATTTTAATGACGATTGTTAGTCATAAATAAGCAAAATAAATTGCAATAAATCAGAAATTGGAAGGGAACCTTTCATTGTGGTCATCCTGTAAGGGAGATAGGCAAGAGTAATGTACTTTAACAGCTCTTAATGATCTACTATATAACTGAACGAGCATGTTCCGTCAATGGTAAAACAAAGTTAGAAACAGTACAATGTTGTCAATGTTGAAACTACGCAAACTGCTCGGCTTGAGCAAGTGACAGATGCCATTATTCCCATGCTGAAAAAGAGGATTGTAGGTTAAAAGTGGCAAAATCCCTGAGAAATGGAAATAATGAAAAAGGGGGAAAAACCGTCGAAGTATATAATGCGTAACATACAAATTAAGCCGTAGATGGCAGAGAGCAGCTTTGTGAGCATTATGTCGATACAGGTGAAGCCTCTAAGCCTCGTTACTTTTGTAAGACCCAGAATCTGTTCAAGTCTACAGTGTAATTCGCCGTGGAGGACCATAGAGGGCAGCATCGCTCTCATGTTATATTGAGGGTTTAGTTTTACATTTACCACCAGTGAAATAAGAACCGGCTCTTTTTATGTCGCCCCATTGCTAGGGAGAAACCTATAAAGCCTTCTTTATCGGGCGAGATTCGGTTTTCTTTCATAGTCGGAAACTTTGTTCCCCTTACTTTTTTATAGGAAAAGTAGCTCTAAAGCAGCGAGCGACATTTAAGTCTTTTCCACTTGCGTACTTCCAGTCGTAAACTCTTTTCACCCATCCTTCAAATTTTTCTATAATGTGAGTTAG
The DNA here is from genome assembly GCA_030762175.1 of Metallyticus violacea. Lineage (NCBI taxonomy): Eukaryota > Metazoa > Arthropoda > Insecta > Mantodea > Metallyticidae > Metallyticus > Metallyticus violacea. The sequence continues at coordinate 61,408,520 of CM060834.1, forward strand.
TGATATTCCGAAAACAAATGAAATGCTTGCACGAACAATAGACTCAGAATGTATTCCTCCTCTTGGCTCACTGGAAGGGGTTAATAATGAATAATTTTTTTTGATTGATTTATTTATGGACGCTCTTTAACAGCTCGGTCATCAGCGTCCCATTCAATTCAGGGCGTGAAACGGCCGACAAATTTTGCTCAGAGGCCTCTCTTTCAGGCTTGAGGTTCTTTATCGTGCCGTAAATGTACGACACGGGACCCACGGCTTTACTTCCCTTCCGAAAGAAGCCATACTTAGGATTTTTACGCCCGAAAAAATCCATCGGTCCTGGCCGGGTTCGAACCCGCGATCTTGGGTTTAGGAGGCAAGTGTGGTAACCACTACACCACCAGGACCGACAATAATGAATAATTTGCATGAAAAATGGGATATATCCAAGTGACAGCAGGCAACTTTTTATCGCGACTTTTTTATATTATATCCAGAAGGCGATCTTTTATGAAACGAATATGGTACATATATCGACTTGAAGTATTACATCGCCTCGTTTCGAAATTAATGTTGATTGTTACATTTAAAATATAGCTAAATTAAAAAGAACTGGAAAAGCAATTTCCATAAAACACTGAAAAAGCGACACAAATAGAGCAATATTTAGAACCGCATATGCCCTTCTTCAAAGGCAGAAGACAAAAGAAGGAAATAAAAGTAAATATTGCATCTTGAAGATAACCTAGTGCACGGAAACACTTGATAAACTGCAAGGGAAATGGATAAAGAAGGAAAAATAGGTATAAAATATTTGTTATAAATTAATCACCTTGTGAGTAAGTCATTTAAGCTCTACTGAATATTATATATGCAAGGGAACCAGGTGGAGAGAATTCGTGCATAATATATGGCTATATCATGCATATACTAATATTACATGTATTGGCATTCCGCTCTAAAGTTTATGTTGATGAAAAATGGCTTCATTACAAAAACAAAGTAGTTACTGTTGGGAGCTGGAGAGATGGCTAGCAACGTATGCGGGACGATGAGGGCTTAATCTGCCAAATAAAACATTACGCACTGCATGTGTATCAACTATTCAAATACTTACAGCGGTCCGTTACCATTGCGTTAACGAAAGCAGAATATTAATAGTGAATAGTTGGACGTTTTAAATTGCATGTTTTAGTTAAGTGCTGCAAAATATTACAAATAATGAATGTACTGCGACAACGAAAGAAAGGAAAAATGATACATAGTAAAGCTCAAGGAATTAAGAATATTGATAGCTGCATGTGACGAATCGAGGATATAAAATTTATATTAAAACAAACTTACGTGTATCCCATTATAGCGGTGTTCCTGTGAGAACAAGTACCGGGGTAAGAAGAAACAGTTGAAGTCGGGGGTCTTCTCTGTCTACTCCAGGAAATAGACCGGAGTGAATTGGGATGTTTTTGACAAGAATGGGATACACTGCTGCATAGACGACTTTTATTTAATAAAAAAGGAAGTTCTTGCATGTCCAAATGTTATATGATATTCGAAAAAGAAAGAACTGCAATTCTTTAAGGGTTCACTCTCTGAGATGAATTCTTAAAGAAATGAGCTACAAATGCAAAAAGTGCTAAAGTTAATGGAAGAAATTAATTGAAAAGCAGAATATAAATGAAATGGCGTTATTTAACCGCCAAGGGTGGCCGAGGTCGTTAAGGCACGGACTCTGAGCGGAAGATTTGGGTTTCGATTCCCACCAGAAATGTTCTCCCAGGTTTTTTTCAGTTCTCGTAAATGGCAAATGTCACGGAGGTACCCTAAATTTAGGCCTGGAACGCTTCCTTCCTTTAAAAAAAAATAAATCCTTCCCCAATTTATCATTTCATCTCATGCATCATCAGTATCACCGCCTGTGATGCATAAGTAGTAAAAACGGGCGTTAAACACAATTGAAAATGGCGCTGCAAGTATACGCCGCTTTAGAGAACAGAATCGTGCTATTGTATATATATATATATATATATATATATATATATATATATATAATATTGTGTTATATATACAATAGCGCACTATTATAATTAATTTCTGCTTTATTAGTTCTTGTTATTTTAGTTACATGGCTCCAAGTGTTTATTTTAATTTTAATATATATCAAATATTAATATATAAAATATATATTATAAATAACTATATATATGCATAATTTAACAATTAGAAAATTCTTGTAAAATGAAAGTCAACCAGACATATTGACTAACCCGAATTTCGGTAGCCGTCTCATTGCATCCACGCATGATCCAAAATGATGTTTGTGAGAAATTCATTATTAATTTTTCAAGCAGGCAAAGGCTCGGGGAGCTATCATGGTCAAATGAATTTCAGAAACTTTGAACTTTGGATTAACAATCAGCTTCTTTCCAACTTCTCAGAGGAGAGTGTTGTGGTTATGGACAATGCTCCGCAATATTCAGGAAAACAAAACCTATTCGAAATACACCTTAAAGAAGAGATGAAATTATGGTTGCAATATAACATTCTTCGTTCGCCAAGAGACATGATAAAATCCAAACTGACATACTGATAGAGACCTATAAATGTGAAGACACGTTTCCCATTGACGAAATATTAAAATTACATGGTTATGAAGAATTAAGTTTGCCCATATGCTCGTATATGTGTGAACTGAACCCCGTTGAGCTTGTGTGGTTCAAAGTAAAACTCTTGCTAAGAGAGAAAAAAGAAATGTTAGTGGACAAATTAATATGCAAGCGATACTGGAACATACATTTATGGCTTTTTCTTCCTTCACTCCTGAACATGGGCGCAGACTTCTGATATATATATTGGGTGAGGGGGGCAACCCTCCTTTGTGATATTTGTAAATACACATGTCAGCGATATAAATCACAACAAAAAGTTTGTAAATGTTCACCCTACAGTAATTAAAATTGATTCACTATTAATGATATGCACTGATAAACAGAAAGATTAATATAAAGTAAAAAGTTCATGACATGCAGTGACCTGAAAAGAATGTATGAATTTGTTGAATTATATTTTATTAATTCGTAATTATTTTTAAACACATCATAGCACAAGCACAGGCTCTGTTTATCAGCACATTCTTCTGACTAGCCATTTATCCAGCTCCCAACAGTAGTATAAGACATTTACTTATCATGTGTCATTTAAGCTCTACGGAATACTACATATGTAACGGAAGCAGGTGGATAGAATTCTTGCAGAATATATGGCTATAGCACATATATTTATTATTACATGTATTACTATTTCACTCTAAGTTTATGTTGATAGTTGTTTCATTACGAAAACAAAGCTTGTTATCTTAATCTCAGTGCAGCCCTTGAAACAGCATTACGAACATTGAAAATGCATTTTCTTCTTTCTTAGTGGCTCAACTGCAGATAAGAAGAACCGACAGAAATTGCTATCTCACATAAAAGCTTTCACGATTTCAGAAACCATTTCTTTGGATTTGTGCTATTCCTTTATGCTTTACGTTTCTTTTCCCTCAAATTCCAGCTCCCTATATCTTCTAGCCGTATTTTTCTTGACAGGCAGCTTTTCTTTTCCCTTTGTGGTCCATAATAAAACATCATATTTGTCTGTAGCGCTATATCTTCTCAAGACGTTCAACACAATTATTTTCGTCCACCCCTCCTGCCGTTCTATTCTTGAAGTTCACATGTGCAGCTATCTCTTCGGATGCTATAACCTGTCTACAGGCATAAAAGCGTGAACTAAGGACAAATGCAGGGGATCTGTGCGATGCTATTGAAACAGCGAATTTTTCAAATACGTGTTCACCTGTTCAATAAGTGACAGGAATGTTTGTAAAACACAAATATGTCACTTTTTAATTATCTGTCTATTGTGGAAGAATAATTCCTAACTACCACACTCTTGAGAGTGTGCAGGATGCGAGTAGGACAGCACCGTAATCTAAAGAGTGACAGTTACTGCTCAAAATTATTAAATAAAAGCATTATTATTATTATTATTATTATTATTATTATTATTATTATTGTTATATTTCACTTTATTGAATGGTTACGCAAAGTTGTAAATGTATTTTTTCCCACTGGTAGCTTCCATTTACTTAGTTTATTGTAAGTGCGTGTATGTAAATGTTTAAATGCAGAGTAATTTCTCTCATTCTTTCATTCAAAGGTAAAACAAATGTGTTTCATTTTTAAGTATTTTCATTAAACGTTAAAAGTTTCGCTGCAACTGTCTTAGGAAATAAATGTCAATATTAATTAATACCATTCCTGTAATACAATTGGTGCAATGTAATCACGACCGAGCGAGGTTTCACAGGCGGTAACACTCGCATTCTGAAGGTTCCGGGTTCATATCTCTTGGGCCTGACCTTGGGTTACACTTGCCAATTAGCAAAAATGTTCTCCGACATTCAGTACGTAACAAAAATGTACTGCAGGGCAGCAGTCACATTTCCCTTACACAGCGAATCTCCCATCCTTAACTGATCTACACAGTAGCATCTTTCCAGAAGGCATGGTTGTCAAATGTAGGTATTTTAGTGTTCAAAATGCCTTCCTTGAGAAATTGTTGATTAATAAAAAATGTTGTGGAACTTTTAGAAAGGTGGCTGCTCCACTCCTGTCCATGTCCAGTCATGGGGTCTTATCTATGTCGTTTCGCCCCTAGCATAAGCGTGAAGGGATATACAGTTTGTTGACAGTGCATATCAGCTTTCGGTAGTTGGTTTAGAAGGGTGTGGGATGTTTCAACTCGTGGTCCTCGAAAGATCGTCAAATGTATAGGCTCCATAAAATAGGATAAGCATATAACGCCGAGAGAAACTTTCCAAACTGTAGCTCTATTTCCAAACAGAACATGTTATGAAAGCGTATTGGAACTTGATGGCAGAAGAGGAAGGAAAAAATCATTAGCATTCATTTAAAATTGTAAACTTAATAATAATGTTATTTTAAACAGCGTTATTGACCCCGCTGTAGTCTTCGTGCATTGCTGAATACAGTTCAGTTTGTAGTTGTTCTTTCATGTTGTGTTACTGTTTATTAGTCTATCAGTTTTTTACTGCTCTTAAAGAGTGAGAATTTGCTTTTTAGGATAATAAAATCCTTAGCCAGTGATGATTATGACTTTTAAATCTAGTACTAAAAATAGAAGTGTGTCGGACGAAAGCAGATCATTTCAAGTAATGTAAATTGACCATTACTTTTTATTCAAATCAGAAAATAAACCGAAAGCATATAAGTTTAATTTGTAATTGAGTAGTTTCAGTATTAAGAGATATTAGCATACATAATGATTATATGTAAATGCCAGCAGCGATTTTGTAAAGACAAAGTATTTAAGCTTGAAGAGAAAAAATTGGTAGAGAGGTCCTGTTTAACAAATGTGTCCTCTCAGTGTAAATCGCTACTCAAGGAGAGCCAGTGGTCGAAATTATTATGAAAAAATAAAACAAATGTTGAAAATGTTGCTAACATTATACATCCTAACTAGAAAAATGGATTGTGAAGAAAATATTGAAAAGTAAATATATTTTATAAATTTGACAAAATATACTCTAAGATCACATTTATAGATCGTTCTGGTCTCAAATGCATTTACCACAGCTAGTTTTTCCCCCTGCTCTCTCCTCCTGCACACACTTCGTAGTACCGTTCTCTTCCTCGTTGACATTCAATTTTCCTCATCCTAAGGGACTTAGAATCAATAACTGCACTTGAATGAAGTATTTTCCAACTAACCAGTACTTCTCGGAAAATATGTTCTGTTTTCTTGGGCAAACACATAGGCGGCAGATTGCACGTCCTTTTTATGCGCAAAGTCACACTTAGCTATTTGCATTGTTCTATTTTTTTCCTATAATGCTGAGAATACATTTTGTCCACATCTCGCATTAATATAGTAATAGTGTTTATTTATTATTGCACGTATATTAAACTGGATATGCCACTTTAACAACCTTTAAAACCTGTGCCATGTGCAATCTTTTCCCGCATATATTTATTCAAGTGAAATAAAGCAACAATAATGTGATATATCTATACAGATATAATTAATTAAAATCACCTGCCTTCACTAGTCCTTTTTGCCAATATAGATAAATTTAAAAATTCAGTTTGGCAGCACTGACAATACAGAGAAAATCTCGAAAGATGGAGCGGCATTAAAAAAGGCAATTGTGTTTTAATTAAATATGTTTTTTGTGGAAGATTAAACACAATTTATTATTCATACAATATTGTACATAAATACTACACTTAACTAACCAAAACGAACTACCTCTTTCCACTAATTGAACGGAACTGAGAGAGCCCTTCCACAGACATTGGCACTCTGAATACTCTTGCAAAACTGACTGCGGGCCACAAAATTGCAAGACTACGTGACACTTTACATGTAGATATCAACTCAAGGAGCTGGCTTCTTCCCTTGAAGAGGTTATAGGCCTGTCATTTCATCCTTGTAGTTGCCTGCGTATGTTTTATTGTGCTACTCTTCTTTACAATTCTCTAACAGAATACCAATAAGCCTCTTGCTCAAGGATTCTTTACAAGTATTGCTACAACAGGCTACAGAAATTCCCGGGTCAGATTTCATGGCTGGGGATAACTTTCTGCACACTTGCGAGAAAATAACATTTTACACATAATAATTGAACACTTGTACATAGAAATGACATTACACTCATGGTTATAAATGAAGTTATATAAATTGACTTGCTAGAATTACTGTAATTAAATATGAGGGTGGCATCTTATAAATACTGTCTCAAAGATCAGGTCATAGTATCGAAACATTCTGAGCTTCCCTGCTAAAGTAGTCATTATACCAAATTTGAAACAATTTTTTGAAAATAAGTATAATAAAACGTAAATAAAATTGCCAAAATGCTAAAACATGCACATGTTTCTAAGTTTTAGAAAAGTGTACATTTGTCCCCAGTAAATTATACACACAACCTTAACTTACATTCAAAGAATTCGGCTAGTTCCATTTTTTGACTTAAGAAACCATGAGGCCAATATTATCTAAAAGCAAAAAATATAAAATAAGTTACCGGCATCAGCGTCCAGTAAGTATTTATATTTTAATTACAATTAGTTTATGAAAAACATGTCATTAACATATAAATCTAATTATGATTATACTCTTCATTGGATATCTGTGTTTTTAAACTATTTTAGGCAGTTTAATATTTTTTCGGCCCTTTGTTGGAATTGTATTCGATTTTAATAAATAAAATTTAATGCAGTTATATGTGTTCTTATTACATTATAATTTATATTAAACATTTCCTCCTAATTTTCAACAAGGGTTGTCTTTACTCTACTGTCTGTGCTTAGCGGCATGATTTGTTAATTTTTGAGCATTAAAATAAGCTCTCAGAGTTTATGAAAAAATATAGAACATCTTAAAATGCAATGAGATAATTTACTCTCGGTTGCACCTCCTGTCGAACACGTGTATTTAATTTCAAGAATTGCATCTGTTTATATTTGATTCTTTAGTCAACTTGAGATGTACTGAAGTACACATATATATGTTTGTTTCTGTCCTGTGTACTTAGCGATCAATACTGTGTATATGGGATGCGACTAACTTGTTTATTTAGGTGAGAATAGTAAACATTAGAGAAACGGGATGTGCACGTATGATGCAACCGTATCTTAGTAAGTTTCTATTTTATTTTCTGATATTTAAACCGTATATCATTAGGAAGACTGCGGCACCAATACAGGTTTTTGGTACATATAATAGCAGCAGAGAGGCTGAAATACATTTACCCTTTCGTCCTTAAGGAAGTTCAAAATTTTCTTTTCAATCTAGTGTTCTTTTTAAGAATAATTTAATCTATAGTAAACAATAATAACCCAAGGGAACACGAATTTTGCCTCTGGTATAATGAAACCAAAATTAACTCTTTAAATTAACCTAACAGGTCTCGTTTTTATTTATATGGAATTCCGATTATGGTAAAAGTAATATATACGGTATATACTAAGGCTTTGTTACTTACATTTTGTAGAATGGATACTAAATGTATGCAGTTTAAAACACTACTTTGATAATGTATTTGGTGAATTCTCTAATCCGTAAACGTATTGTGTGTGTCATGTGCAACTTTATTATCACAAGTTCCTTGTTGGGTTGGGAGCGCCCCAGAGAAATTTTGTGTTTTTTTTTTAAGTGTTTAACACCCGTTTTTACTACTGAGACACCACAAGGCGGTGGACACTGATGATACATGAAATGATTGGGAAAGGATTTTTTTAATGAAGGAAACGTTCCAGACCTAAGTTTAGGGTACTTCCCCGGCATTTGCCTATTATGAAGACTGAGGAAAACCTGTAAAAAAACTCTGTCAGGGAGGATGGTCCTGGCGGGATTCGAATCCCAGACCTCCAGCTCACGACTACACGCCTTAATGATCTCGGCCACCCGTAGCGGTGAAAAAAAGTGTGAATCTTAAGAGAGAAACATACAATAAACGTGTTATTTAATTTTTTTTCTGAGTTAAACTTTCGTTTGGAATTTGGTTTGAGGATTTAGTTTTGAAATCTTCGAAACAAGATAAAGGTGTGTTGTTGATCGGTGTAGTTACTTTATTTCCGTGTTTACCATCGATAAAAACGAGAGACGTCAGTGTCGTAATCGTCCAGATAATTTTCGTTATGTTTGTGAAAATTTTACACCAAAACTCAAAAAGAAAAGATCTATAAAATTAAAAAAACAGCTTACTTTTACTACTTTGGTACCAAAGTTGGTAATCAAGATAAAAAGTGGGCCCCGAAATATTGTTAAATTGCATGTACAGTTAATTTGAGAAAACGGTTTTATGAGAAAATAAAATCCTTACCATCCGCGTACCTCTGATTTGGCGGGAACAACAAAATCACGTGCATGACTGCTATTTTTTATGGAAAGTGTCATGCTTGACTAAAAACAAAATCCAATTTATCCAAATGTGCCATCAGAAATTAGACAAGTCCCTCATAGCGAAACTTTGTCAGTACCAATTCCCTCAAAGATACATAAAGAAACTGATAGTAACAAGAGTGAGGATCCAAAACCCTTTACCACTAGAAACGTGGTGCAGTCGTTCGATGATGTAAATTTGGGGGAAAACAATAGAGAGGTTACAACAGCAGAACATGCTTACTGAAACAAGGAATTACAGAATATGGGAAATAACATCGATATGTGCAAAGATAGAGGAAAGCGTCTCATTGGACCACAGATAAAGCAGCGTTTAAAAGTCGAAGTTTTTAAAGTAAGCTAATAAATATGAAACGGGCGGCCTGGTGTAATTTCACGGCAGTATTAGAAAGATTTCTTGACAATAGAAAGAATGAACAATATGAATCTCATTACAATGTTATAAAGAAATGGGTTGTAAGATGTCATTAAAAGCGCACTTTATCCAATCACACTTAGAACATTTTCCTGAAAATTTGGGTGCTCTTAGTGATGTACAGGGAGAGCTTTTTCATCAGAACAAAGTCAAAAATAAAATCGAGTTCGTTGGGATCCTGAAATGTTGGGGATTATTGCAGGTTTCTGAAGAGGTAATTTCAACTACAAGAGAAAGTCACCAGGAAGCGCATTTGTAGACCTATGAAAATCTGTGTTTTGATAGTTCTATTTTTAATGTTTTAATTGGTTTGTATAAATTGATTTTGTTGACGTTTTGATTAACAAGTACCTTTCATTGCCCTAAAAATACCAAACTTCTTTCGGCATTTAAATTGCAAATTAAACATTGATCGAATAGATTTTTCTTAAGATATCTGTGAATCAAGCCCGGCAGGAAAATTCCAGTCATTTTCGGAATAAAAACATCGTTTTCCATAAGTAGCAGTAATTTTCAGGCTGAAAATATGACGAAAACATTTTTATTCCCTTGCGTAATTACTATTATGAAAGGATCTAGTATCTCTGGATTTTATTTTATGTCATAAATTATTAAAACTTTTCGCTTTGTTTACATTGAATGTATCAATTCGAAAAGTATTACTGTTAAAAGAATTTAAGAAGGCATAAAATTAGAATGAAACTTTAATGTTAGGTTTTCGTTACTTTATTTAAAACCACGTGTTTTTTATGCAAATGTTTCTGATTTAATACCTATTCATATTTTGTTTTAGACTATATACTCATTATTTACTTGTAGCTTTATTATTTACAAAATATTGTTAACTACTATTATAAACATAAATAAATATGACACTAATTACAATTAAACATCAGATAAATAATTTATTTTTCGAAAGCATTTTTAAATTTGTCCATTGATTTAAGAAATTTAACCAGATCTTAGGATGGAGAAGAAAATTCTCACTATTTTCCTTTCTTGTCCAAACATTAGATTAAGTACTTTTGATTGAACAAGGGATTTATTGGCATATGCATTTCATTTCTATTTCTTTGAATGCTAATGTATTTTTAAATAATGGTTTTTAGGTTTATTTCGTTAATAGATTATCTGGAATTTCATAGGTTGCGTCTTACAAGTGTTCTGTCGTTGTTGTACGCATGTTCAAACTGGAACCTGTTTACACAAATGAGTTGCAAAAATCTTTCATTTGCCTGACCAAAGTTTCTTTGTGTACAAAAGTAGTTTGGTTCTTGTTTTTGATTCATCATGTCCATGGTTGAAATCTCACTTAAACTCACACATTTTTTCATAGAAAATTTTGTGAATACAACCCTTGGGCAAAGAGCAAATTTTGAAACATTGAGTTTAAAAATAGCTTAAATTGCTCACCACAAACGGAGACTGCATTTCCCCCGCTTATCATTAACCATAAATCACACACAGGCTCGATGTTACACGACTATACCTATTCACAAAGTACCACAGACGGGCAGCTCCGTCTAACTTCCGCAAACACTACCCCGTGTTTACAAAATCATCGAAGAATGATCCACTCTGCAGAAATTTGCATATTCCTTTTATAAATTTTTATATTTCTTTTGGCCCTGCAGCAATTCATCACATTGTCCTACATTTTTTCTTTCTGAAATTGTATCCGGAATATTTAAACACGCTTTTCTATAATTATTTTTTTCGTTAACTACACCTGCTTGCTTTTTTTGCTTGCTGTCTTACAGCACATAATCTCAAAAAGATGAAAACGACGGGACTCCATAGCAACCGGGTCAACATTAAGCATTGCCTGAATCCAAAAATATTATGGCAGCGCCGTTTATATTCACAAGAGCTGTTATAAACTATTTCGCGCAATGCCATGTTTAAGTTTACGAGCTAAGACCATCTAGTATTTAATGAACACTTCTAATAGCATTTCCATTATTGCGAAATTAATGTAATGCTAGTAATGTGAGGAATGAACAATTGCTACAGATGCACTAATTTTTAAAACACGTTTGTAGGTGCTGCTATTGAAGTCCTATACAGGGGATTTCAGAAGTAACGCACAGATTGAATTTTATTTTAAAAGGATTTTACATCACTGTATGTGATCGTGACATCACAGATAATATAAAATGATATCTTATTCATTTTTCCATATTATTTGAAACAAAATATCTTCCTATGTATGCAAATTTAGTTTGCTTTACGAGGCATAAGTTACAGTTACTTTATAATAATTTCGTGATACGTTTAATTATCATTTATGAGTATATTTTTATTGCTCAAAATTTTAAAATTAACATTAAATGAGAATGCAGCGTTGAGATAGCATTAAAGAATACATTTCAATGGCATAGCAGTATTTTGGAAACTAGTGTTTTTTTTCGTGGTTTTTATCTGGGGAAGGAAAAGGGCAAAATAAACATCAGGTATGTAAAAGAGTTTTTAATTCTCGAGCAAGCACCCTGGTTTTGCGTTTCTTGAGGCGCACTTAACACAACAGTGTACAGTTAGGTACTTTTCTAATTATTTGCAGGCTTTGTATTTTTATTATAATTTTCAGTGTTACAATAACTCAATAAAATATGTAATATAAACGCAAATCAAATATAAATGGTGAAATATATACGAATAAAAAGCTGGAAAATGGTGAAAGTCATTAGTCATTGGCACACTTGATATATGAGTAGCATTTTATCAGTTGTTAGGTTACATTATTACAACCAACTTTTACCATTTTTGGTCTGAAAGGATTATTTTATGTTAAACTATTTACGGAGGAGTATGATTGAAAGACTCCGGTTGAAATATATCTGAAAGAAATACTGGTAGAAACCAAGAATTTTATTATTGACAACCCTCGTGGAAGAGAACATTTTACTCATCTTTATGGAGAAAAATATATATTCATATCCAACATTTTAACAAAATGCGAAAAAAAAAAAAATAATAAAACCCATTCCTTTGCCAGCTCGCCTTTTAAGATCATGCAGAAACCTCACCATTCTAAACTTTCTGATATGACAAAATGTCACAATACCATACTCAATGATCACCAACTGAAGGTACCCGAGTTGGCTGACATTGCAAAAACCCCAATAGGCCGTGTCCACTATATTTTACACGAAGTTTTGGATATGAGAAAGTTTTCCGCTAGATGGGTGCCGCGTTTGTTAATAATAGATCAAAAACCATTTGCAAGAACGTTTACATTTGTTTAAACATAATTCCAGTGAGTTTCTCCAATTTTCATAACAGTAGATGAAGCATTGATTTATCACTAACGCTAATGACGAAGGAACAGTCCAAACAGTGGATGATAGGTGAAAATGCATCAAAGAAAGCAAAAACGCTTCCATCTACAAGAAAATTCATGGCTACGGTTTTCCGGGATTCTCATGGTGTGGTTCTCGTAGAATACCTCCAGAACGGCAGAACTATCACCGGGAAGTACTATATTTCACTACTGGACAAAATGAAGGATACTGTTCGGGCTAAACGTCCATACCTTGCGAAATAGAAAGTTCTCTTTCATCACAATAATGCGCCTTCACACGCTGTTTGGATCCGTGCGAAAAGGTTCTCCTCTTCCTCCTGCTCCAGTCCATATATTAACACTGAATTGTATGATTATTGTGGACCAGTTGCACTTTTGAGTTTTCTATTGCCCACACATTCATATTGCGCAAGTTCACGATGCCGTCTCGAGACCGTGTGACATCCGAGGAGTACTTTATCGCACGCATCCATGCAAATATGTGATATACCTCGCAAACAACCACAAGTCTTTTACCGTGTGCGCCAATCTCTGTACCACTGATATACGCCTTGTACCTAATTACTTTGGCGGTCACAATTTGGACTCCTTTTGTAGTTAAATGCACGATGTGATATTATTGTTGGGTAGATGGAGGTTTCTTGACAAAATGAGGAACACCTATCACCATACCCGCTGTCATATTTTCATGCTCAACAGAGCCCAAACCATGCATTTCCGAACTTCTTGAAAAATCACCAGCCTGCCACCCCGCACACAATTTTTAAGTGTAGGGCGTATTTTTTAAATCATTGGGTATATAAAAAGTATTTAACGCCAACACTGGAGCACCTTTTCGATTCCACACTTCAACAAATGTCTGGTTTGGTAGTCTGGAGTTAAAGAAGTCAAATGAATTTTCAAGAACACTCTTGTTATCAAAGGAGTTTACTCGAAGATGTTGGAGAGAGAGCGGAAAAGATGGAAATCAGAGGACGCAAAATAGGGGAAATATGGAGAATATGAAATAACCTTCCAACCAAGCACTTCGATCACTGATAACTGCTTTTGACAAGTTGGTGGAGTGTTAATATGTCGCAGTAGATCTTAATGCAGTCTCCCGGGGTCGTTTTTTTTTTTTCTTAAATTGTAGGTCTGAATTCTTGGCAATAAAAGTTAGTAGTGCGTGTTTATTCCTGGGAAATATTTTTTAGTAAACGACATCATCTTCATTCCACCAGAAGCACATTATTTGTGGATATTTTTGCACTGAGAGTTGCTTTTATGTTAGGGCTCAACCACCTTCTTTATGTTGACACAAAGACAGGGTTTATCGTCACCGGAACTATCCTGAATAGGAAGTGATCAAATTGTTCACCAGCAAACCAATGACGAGCAAGCAAAGTAACAGAAATGGCAACTCTATGATTACTCTTGTTTTCCTTATCCCCTAATTTTTTAACCCTGTCCATGGAATGCAAATATTCACACAATGGTTGAATGGCTAAAATTCATCTCATCAAATGACGGATGCCAATCATTGTGAATTAAAGAGTTTCAACGGTCTTCACAAAGCCCGGTGTATTTCCTGAATGTGGAGAATTAAGTTAAAAAGGCCCCTCTGAAGCAAAAAAAAAAAAAGTTATGCTTTTCCCAATGGCATCCTTCCCCCAATGTTTCAATTTGCCTCCACGGCCTTAGTTCCTGTGTAAATTCAGACAGAAGAATGTGTCAGAAGCTTTGGTCCTTTTTATTATTTTTTTTTACCTTACACCATCTTCTTTATACTACAAATAACACTAGATTTCGTCAAATTTACAAACTGAAAGTATCCACAAGCACAACATTGTCAAATGACACGATAAATTCACTAATATCGCAGTGTTGCCATGACAAAAACCAACACAATGAACTTATGCATTAACTTTGTTATTAAGACGTATTTCAAAAGGGGTTATGCACCAAATAGGAACTTTAAGTCGAAGCTCAAAAGATTTTATCCCTTACAATTTGTTGTTACATTAATTGTGAAATGAGCGGGTACATATTAATTGCTATAAAGTACTTATTGCTGCGAGCTTAATTATTGTTCCTACTTCTATTCATTTCAGCAGCGGATCACATGCTTTACTCAAAGTACTATCGTTATATCATCACAGGAATCAGTGAATGGTATTGTTCACGATGTCTGCTTCTATTTCAACTGGCATATGACTGTGTTACAGCTAAACACGCAACAAACCGATTGCTTTTGACGCAACTGGAACAGTTGATATGGCTCTGTACCTCGGGGCGTACAATAAACCAAGAGTAATGTTTGATAGGTAATCAAAAGCTACTGACTGTACAGGATTAATCAAATGTATACATTAAACAATTGTGCAGCACAATGACGTACAAAAACAAATGTCTGGAATGAGATATGCTCGGGATTTATACATAACTAAGCATCAGCTTTATATCGATTCTTCTGTGGTCCTATTATATGCCGTAACGATATATGTATAATAAAGCGTTACATTTCCGACCTGAAATGATAGTGGGATTTGAAACGCGCGCTTAAACAAAAGCGAAACATGCACCAGAGCATTGTCCACATATTATAACAGTAACCAATGAATTCTAAATGCACTTGTTGAATTATTTTAAAATTTAATAGCTTTGTGTTATAATCCAATGTGTTTAGTGCAACCATGCAAAATATATTTTATATGCAGTTGCGGTTAGGATTAGAGGTTATCATTTATATTTTTGTTCATTTGGTTTCCCTACTATGCAATCAGAATGTACATTGCTTTACATTAAAGCTGTTTGATTTACTGCTCCCAACATTAGGAAAGATCATTTTAGGGTAGCAAAAGTTTCAAAAGTTATTTAGATTGTATTTTTATTTGGAGGAATAGATTTTAATAGCACGTGGATTTGATGGAGCAGAAATATCTAAACTCTACGGTTGTGAGTTAGAATTTCTAGCGACATTAATGTTTTATAATAGCAGAGAGAAAGGAAATAACTGCAGCTGCCTAAGGAGTTTATTAGTACATTACAATGAATGCGATTGCTATACCGGGTGTCCCTTAATTTGCGTAAAAGGACCACATCCTGTGTCTCCTGGACAAAAAGGGAGAATAAAATGTAAGACAAATATCATCTGATGAACTTTTAATTGCACAATATGACAACTCTGCATAACTCAGAACATCTTCCTAGTAAACACTACTTAATGCTATAATTCTGGTAACGTGATAGATCTTAAGACTTAGGTTTGCGCCACATTTCTATTTCTTTAGTATTGGTACAGTTGCACGTTGTTTTTGTAGGCGTTATTTCATGTTATATGAAACATGAAAAATATTAAAAACACAATATTACTTAGTAAAAAGTATGTAGTATATAGAGTATGTATTATTTCATACAAAAATTGATTAATGACAGGACGATACCATTTAAAATATAACATCATCTTATGCAATGTTCAAACAGACATATTTCGCCGAGCGGAAGCTTACCTAACTGCAAATGATAGCAACTTTGAATAGCCGCTGTAATGACTGATTAAGTTTTGCCGTGGCATTAGCCAATCTTGTATGAAATAAACCATACTCTGTAGATGACAAATAATATTAAATATTTTTCTTATCTCGGGTCAAAGGAAAGAATCCATTTTTAGAAACAGTATGGTACCAGTAACACATTGAAAACCAAACTTACATAAATTGTACCCATACTGAAAAAGAATTACATTGTTTTTTAAAAAGAAGAAGCACTGCAGTGCACCTATCAAGTTCAAGTACTCATACGTTACCAGTTGAGCTAACATAACGTCAAGTAAAGCGAATATGTTTACTACTAAGACAGTTTGCGGATGCAATGTTGCCAATTTGTGCAATTAAAATTATCGGGTGATATTTTGTCAGTAGCATTTCCTTCTCCCCTTTTGTACAATCACATGATGTGGTCCATGACACTGTATTTTGATTTCACACATTTTACGTCACATAAGACGCAAATTCGCTAAATGTGTAGGAAATGCTGTACATTTTGCCACTTTAGAGTAATATCATTAACAGAACTATAAAGGCTGCGGTCTACGGTAACCGCGAGATTGATGCGTTACCTCTTGAATGCCTGCCAGCAGGTGACATCGTCTTTAAGCCGCTACGCATCTCACAACTACATTCAAAGTAATGCTTAAGCCTCTTCAAGAACAGCAGCGAAACTCTGTCTACAAACTTAACTATTGTTTCGACCTTCCCCCTTTCTTACGTCATACTTTGATACTACCTCCTGGGCTTTCAGACAAAACGTCATTTCTTGGCAAGTTTCTTCGCTGTCATATAGAGATCCCAGTATTTAAAAAAAAAACAGCTCTGACAACAAGTTGGTGCTTTCTTAAACGATAAAAAGTATTACAGGAATAGAGAACTCCTTAAAATACACCTACCCACGGTTTCTTCATCTGATCCATAACAATTAAAGTCTTACATCCAATATAAGTATTCAAATCTTATAAATGACAGCTGGTGATCATTAACAAAGATCCTCTGTTTAATTAAGCCTCAGAATCCAAAGAAAGCACCTAATACTAACAACCACACATCTTCTTTGTTACGAAAATAAAACTGCAGCAATTAAAAGCTTCAGTCGAGCGCAATAAATTAAAGGAAGACATCATTCAGCTCTAAAACCAACATAGTTTTGCGCCATATTTAGTAACTATTCCATATCGATTACTAAGTTTTTAAATCTTATTTGAGATTGTGAATAACGAAGGAGTTTTGCGGTGCATATACAGCCGGATAACAAAATCGCTAACAGCCGTTCTGAATTATGAAGAAATCGGATTATATATACATAAACTTCCTCGTTAATTTCAACGTACCGTATAACTTCTAAATTCTTTAAAGAGAAAAACACATAAATAAGCATAGAAATACATTTAAAATAAATCATAATCCCTCCCTAACTTAACATATTTTTTAAATCCGGGACCTCCCGGTGAGTAATCAGCAACACTAACCACTAAAGCAAGGGTGCAGTAATAAATATATTTATTAGTTCAAAAATACAATGATTGAGGCAAAATGTATCCATTAAAAGAACAAAACTAAAGTTTCTTTCATCCGAGTATCTGCCTTAGCAATTATAACTGCCCAGCATATTCTATGCTATACCCTTCCATACTTGCTAAATAACTTCCGAGCGATGGTTTAACGTTCTTAAATCTCTAGAGATTTGGGACAGCCAATCATCCTCTGCTTTCTTTAATGCGATGTACCCAGATCACAATGTTTAGGATCTTGCTGCAAGGTGAAAAATTTCCCTACAAGACACAATACAGATGTGCTTGATATTGAAGAACTTTATGATGTTATTTCTGAAATGCCTATCCTCCAATTTTCATAATATTTCCAATTTTATTTCCTGAAAAATATTCCCAAACCATAATAAACACCCCACTACACTTAATAGAACATACTGGAGGGAGGTATCTCTTTATATCTTCTCTTGATAACAAAGCGTTCATATTTTGATTTATATAAAAATAATTTTTAGACTAATTAGGTGTCCAGGAAGTTATCCAGTCCATTGGAGTCTTTTCTTTATTTTGGTAGGCGTTAGTATAGGGTTATACTTTCCTAATTCCTCAATCATTTTTTGAATTCCAACATTACCCTCTTCATAACTTTGAAATATTATTTACTTTTTAGTATTGTGGGACATGATATATTGTCAGCACATATTTAATATTTTCAATACATCCTGTTTTATTCCTTCTGAGGCATGTTTTAACATTTCTGTTATGTGTGTTTTAAGACATAAAAATTGTCCCGATTCTGGAAGTCTGAATATATCTTAAATTCGCTTCGGATCAGCTCCTTGTTCACATATAAAAACTACCAACCGTTTTATGTCTAAAACCAGAGTTCCATTATGTGCTTTCATCAGCAACTTACGGCAAATACACGATGTCAGAAATTTGATTCCCGATGCTTTTGAGTTATTTTATTTTATATTTTTTACAAATATATGAATTGCTTTTATGTTGTGGTTTTACTTCCAATGCTTAGTATAATTTAATTTTTTTATCTACATGTAATAGAATACATATAAATGTGTCCGTGATAGCGAATGAAAAGGCGTTTGCCCTACTTCAAATCCAGCATTACCGAGTGCCACCGACTTTATCCTGAAGTTGAACTGCAACCGAATCAATTTTTTTGGTAGGTTAGGTGTGTGTGTGTGTGTGTGTGTGTGTGTGTGTGTGTGTGTGTGTGTGTGTGTGTGTGTGTTTGGTCTGCAGGGGTACAAATGCTAATTACACAATTCATAAAATCGGCAAAGTAAATAGGAACGATTTCAAAAGCTTTCATTTTACCGATTGTAACAACATTTTAGCTATACGTCTACTACAAAGTCAGTGACAGAAAATATCAATAGGAAAACGGCTCTTTTAATGACCGGACGAAAGAAAAATTTCAATTATATTTTCGTGTTGAAAAAAATTAATATATAAGACTATAAGTAATTATACATTAACAGTGAATTAATTAACAAAGTAAGAATACGGAATAACAGAATAAGCTAGTATACTTATAAGAATTTTATTTAGTATCGCTATTTGTTACATTGATATAATATTGATTATGCTTTTTAAAGTATCAACAAACACTTATTTATATGTTGGGAAAACCATTCAAAGTTAAACGCTCTTCTAAAACTTAAGTATTATAGTGTTTTAGAAGACAGTGTGTATAATACCGCTTTTTCCTGCAAAAGTAATAATCAATTTGAAAAGATAGGCTCCTTTTAATATAAAGCCAATTCCCTTTGTGATGTCAATTTTGCAAGAAATTACACAAGAACTTGTATGTCATATGTGGTATTAACAATAAAAAAGTAATAGTAGTAGTAGTAGTAGTAGTAGTAGTAGTAGTAGTAGTAGTAGTAGTAGTAGTAATAGTAGTAGCGGTAGTAGCAGTAGTAGTAGTAGTAGTAGTAGTAGTAGTAGTAGTAGTAGTAGTAGTAGTAGTAGTAGTAGTAGTAGTAGTGGTGGTGGTGGTAGTAGTAGTAGTGGTAGTAGTAATAGTATTAGTAGTAATAGTAATAGAAGTAGTTGTAGTGGTGGTGGTAGTAAGTAAGTAAGTAATAATAATAATAATAATAATAATAATAATAATAATAATAATAATAATAGTAGTAGTAATAGTAACAGTAGTAGTAGTGGTAGTAAGTAGTAATAATAATAGTATCAGTAATAATAATAATAATAATAATAATAGTAGTAGTAGTAGTAGTAGTAGTGGTAGTAAGTAGTAATAATAATAATAATAATAGTAGCAGTAATAATAATAAATAATAATAATAATAGTAGCAGCAGTAGCAGTAGTGATAGTAGCATTAGTAATAATAGTAGTAGCAGCAGTAGTAATAGTAGTAGTGGTAGTACTGGTTGTAGTGATTTTATTTATAGACGCTCTTTAACATCTGAGGTCATCAGCGTCTGGTTGTAGTAGTAGTAATAGTAGTAATAATAATAATAATAATAATAATAATAATAATAATAGTAGTAGTAGTAGTAGTAGTAGTAGTAGTAGTAGTAGTAGTAGTAGTAGCAGCAGCAGCAGCAGCAGCAGCAGTGTTTATTAAACTAGGACTTTCCACCGTCCCAGTCTAAATCAGGTCATTACTGATCTTGCCTTTCTCCCTAGGACAAGCATATTCGCACCTGTTTATCTCAGGTTAATTTAATGTCATTCGAGAGGCTCAAAGAGACTTTCGTGTTACATACTTGGATTTCCTGTCGGCTGATATCCTCTAGCCTTGTAGTAACCTTTTCCATACATTTTATTACTCTAATTGTCTCATTACTATATTGAACCCATAGCACTTCCTCTGAGTTCTCTTTCCACCCCTGCAGCCCAAACCGTAGGTATCTGGTGTCTATAGTATTTATAGCGAAGTGTGGACTGGCCTCTACATTAGTCTAATCGTAAACAGTATTTCACTGTCCTAGTTTTACCAACGAAATCTTCATAACAACCTACCTCAACAACCGGCCCCAAAGTTTGACGTTCCTTTGGATAGTCCCAAAACTCTTTTAAAAAAATGTTGACTTGAAATTTATTTATATGTTTAGCTCTTACCAATAAATTCTATACAGCAGCATTATACATCCTCTCTAGTGTACCTACTGGTATATCTAGAACGCGAGTTAGAACACATAGCTCATTTAGTTCACATCGTGCTTTATTTCATTACAGTTCCCTCCAAAGTTAAAACAATAAAGTAAAGAAGCAATAACATAATAAGCACAAGGATATTTTGAAATACAATCATGGTGGCGGAATAAAATCCGAAATTTTTGTTTACATATAAAATACGAGGTTGTCCGTAAATTAAGGTCTCCAATTTTTTTTCAAATAGTAAACATCATTTTATTACAAAACCAAGTACAGATTATGAAAGCTTGGACCTTTAGTTATTTTTCTACGTAGTCCCTGTCACGATCAATACACTTTTGGAGTCGCTCGAGAACTTTTTCATATCCGCGTCGTACCACTCTCCCGCCGACTCGCGCAGGAAGATATCGACAGCTGCTTTCAGCTTTTCGTTGCTTGAGAATTTCGTTCCCCCCAAGTGTTGTTTCAAGTTGGGGAACAAATGGTAGTCCCTGGGGACCAAATCAGGGCTGTATGAGGATGGTCAAGGGTTTTCCATAAGAATTTGCGATGAGATCCGTCGTGGTGCGGGCGACGCGAGGGCGGGCGATACTTCAAAATGTTCGTCAAATTCTTGTCCACGGTAGTCTTAGAGACACCCCTATCAGTTCGGCAATCTCTCGCACAGTCCCACACCGATCCGCAAGCATAAGTTCCGAAACTTTCATCCGAAACTGATGGACGCCCGCCGCGGGCCGCGTCGTGCACGTTTGTACGGCCTTCTGCAAACTCCCTACACCACTTCCGCACATTTTTTTATGTCCATACACTTTTCTCCATACACATCGGTCAACTGGCGATGGATTTCAATAGGGGTGATCCCTTAAACCACAGAAATCTAATTACTGAACGCAATTCACACTTGGCGGGAGCGTCGATTTTCCCTTTCATCGTTAACGATGGAGTCTTAGAGACACCCCTATCAGTTCGGCAATCTCTCGCACAGTCCCACACCGATCCGCAAGCATAAGTTCCGAAACTTTCATCCGAAACTGATGGACGCCCGCCGCGGGCCGCGTCGTGCACGTTTGTACGGCCTTCTGCAAACTCCCTACACCACTTCCGCACATTTTTTTATGTCCATACACTTTTCTCCATACACATCGGTCAACTGGCGATGGATTTCAATAGGGGTGATCCCTTAAACCACAGAAATCTAATTACTGAACGCAATTCACACTTGGCGGGAGCGTCGATTTTCCCTTCCATCGTTAACGACTGCTATGCTAAGGCTGAGTGTGGCAGCGAGGCGGGGACCGGACAGAATAATGGTGGGGAAGCAAGGAACACGGCGCTGTTTTCAGATTTAAGCTAGCTCGCTCCGTCACAACGGGAGCTCGATGGAGACCTTCATTTACGACAATCCTCGTATTTATGCACTGAGGGACAAAAATTGATTTTTAAACATATTTTAAAATAAAAATCTGTGCTTAATGAAACTCAGACATAAATATTAAAATAGAAATTCTTTATCAATTAGTTAAGAACTTTTTGTTCATCCAACTAACACATAAGCACAAATCCTATCCCATTATTGATTTTAATGCAGAAAAGTCTTACACATGGCCAAAAACATCGCAATAAACAGAACTTTTTAAAAAATGTTGGAATTTGACACTTTTAATGGTTCTCTAGTTTTCTGGCCGTTTGTGTAAGATAACCACGGTCTCAGTAACGAGTGTTGTCACCTATAGCTCTAATTACAGCTGTGATGCTCTATATAAGGTCTACCATCATCTCTTGTAGTATCAGTTCCTATTCCACTTGCAGTGCAGCCCGAAGATCTACCAGTGATTCGGGAAAGCGACCCTTAGCACGCTTCCATGTCCCAGGCATGTTCTATTGGGTTCAGGTCTGAACTATGTGCTGGCCATACCTTTCCTTCAATCCCAACCATATCCAGGAACTCGGAAACACACCGAGCAACGTGTGTAAGAGCGTTATCATGCATAAGGATAATGTTGTCAGCTATAACGGGTGCAAAAGGCACTATATGATCAGCAATAATCTCCTCGATGTATCGATGAGCTGTCAGTGACCCATTCTCGATGAACACCAATTCCGTCAATGCTTCAATGCTGATCCTTGCCCTAATCAAAACTGTACCTCCATTAAAGGTGTCCTTGAATAGAAAGTGCAAGTGCATAACGTTCTCCTGTCCTATACTCCATACTCTCTTCCTCCTATCTGGTGTCTTCAAACAGAACTTGCTCTCATCCGTGACAGCAAGATGCTGTATTCCTCTATAGCACAGTTTTAATTGATGCGAGCAAACTAAATCCGCAAAATTGGTGTTGCCTGGTAGGCAATGGTCCCTTTGCAGGTCTCTTGGACTGTAAATTCACTTCATACGGTCTTATTCTAACTGTCCTTTCACTAACGTTAACATGCCGTGCTTGCTGCAAATTATTCCTGGCCCCCACCGATGTTGCGTCCCGATTGCGAAAAACTTGCAGTATAAGAAAGCGATCGTCGAGAACAGAGATACTCCTCCTACGACCAGAACCGGGTGGTGTAGATACCATCCTTTATAAACCTCTGAACAATGCTGCATACACTGGAATGATAAGTGCCAATGACGTCAGCAACACAACGTAGACTTCGTCCTTCCTCCACTAAAGCTACTGCATCTTCAGTTCTAAGAGCCGTTTCAAAATGTTAAAACTGACTTAAGACTGATACTAGCAAGCCTGAGTGCTTTAAATGATCATGTGGCACTGCGATAATTTTAAACATTAAAACATCGCTTTGTGGTGATATTTGTAAAAAGTCGCCTTATGAGTCAAATTAACGGTAAGCCAGAATCCAAAAGAAAGCTCCAAAGATTGGGCAAAAGCTTTTTAATTGATTTCGCATTAGGTATATTGTTGCGTTTTTGTAATGTCGCAAGAATGGCCTTATACAAGGCTTGAACCCAAGCTTTGGTGTTAAAAAAAAACAACGCTTTTTCTGCCGCAGAGTGTATATTCAGTTTATATCAAGCTAATATTATCACAATTCATGATATAGAACATTATTGTAATGTATACAGGATAAATTTGAAAAAAAATTGACTGGAAACTGCCAAAGTAAAAAGCGTTTCAGTATCGTAAAAGAAATACATCAAATATCAATTGGAATTTTATATGAATAATAAAACATAAACCCTACTTTCGAAAAGACCTGCAGGAGTACATACAAAAAGAAATTTTGATACAGAGCCACAATAAAAACGAAATGAACGACCACCGAGAAAATAAAGAGGCAATTAATGTTTGTAACGGAGCAACTTAGACAACTTTTGTTTAAACCAAAATGTGTCTGATGTTTTGCCCAGTAAGTGAACATAATGTCAATGAGGAATTAAATTTATTCAACTGATTTCAATACGAAATTAAACATGTCCACATTTCTGCTATTTGAAACATAATCACTACGTTCCTAGTTTTAAAATCACTTTGCCTGATCAGAAACCAAAGCTGACCTTATCTGAAATAAATTCGTTCATTGAAATGAAAGGCACGGGAAATGCCAACACTAGCATGCTCATGTTCTCTGCAATACAAGCGAGAAGACTTTCCCACTGTAAGCAATAAGTTCTCATCAACCGGTCTATTGATTTATCGGAATAATTAGGTACACACAACGCCATTATTTACCTTATCCTTGGCATGGAATCGATACTATGAGAGGTACACTCCCAACATCTCCTATTAATCAAGGAAGTAGTTTTATCCTTCACAATTAATTACTGAAAAATATTTTAATATTTTAATTTATTAAAGAATACACGTATCAAGCATCGTAATTTGAACAAATCGTTGTAATCCGGCGAGTACTGAGCAATTCATCGGAAGCAATTCAACAAAAATATGGTCTAATAGGTACTTTACATGTGTATTGGTACAAGTCCTTAAGAATGCAGTTGTGACTCCCTATTCCACAAAATGATATACAACACTTGTTAAGTATTAGTTAAGAGTTACAAGTGATATGATAAAACAGCAATATAAAGAAACACGACGCCATGCATTGATTTACGTTTTGTGCACTTCACAGTAATAAATTTGTATTTTTGAATATACATTATGGATTGTTGTGATCCTATCACATTGTCTGAAATTTTACTCAAAAGAAATTATCATTTGCCATACTTCATTAAATACAAGTCATATCCAAACAAAACCTTCCATCTGAAATGACCGTTGAAAGTTTTCATGTATACACTTATGTCACAGCTTCAATTTTAATCCAGAGTTTTTATTGTTTACATTGCTTTCCAATTGCGTTTTATCATTTATTTATTAGCCCATTTGATCATTTATATTTATGTACATTTATTTGTATTGTTTGGCAATGACATTTATATGTACTCAAATTCTGAATTATTCTTTCTTTATATATATATATATATATATATATATATATATATATATATATGCCCAATCCCATTATCAACACTTTCGCTAATACAGGATCGCGCATTTAAGTCAATTGAATTTCTAAATTATTAAAATATATTAAAATTTGCTAAATTTATGCAGAAAAGTATAGAAATTATAATATTAATACAAAATCGGTGAAAAACCACTAGCTCGTACATGTAAATATTGGGTTATAAAGCACACATATAGAATAAACCTTTGTATAACAACTTTTTATTAATAACTACAAGTTATAAACCCATACGCCTGAAAGTATTAGACCATACTTTTACGGAATAGATGCCTAATTGTATTATATCAAATATGTTACAGTTATAGTTAAGCAAAGTAACAACTATCAACTGGAAAGTTAATCTATTTTTTAGTATTGACATCCCTGGACAAAATTATACCGGCAATTTCACGTCCATGTAATATCTTAGCATCACACTAGATGGCACCTGAAGCGGTGGATTGGCCACCTATCCTTTTGACATCTGTTATGTGCTAAGTGTTGCAAAACTCTAATGGTTCAGGACCTGCAAAGAACTTAGGTCTAAAACATTTAAATTCATGGTGATTATTAATATTATATATAAAACAGAATTCATTAATGCAATTGGAAGACTTGGATGCTTCAGGGAATCAAATTATGTTCTCGCCTTAATACGAGCAAAAGATGTAACACATACTCAATTCTAACTAGATTTCATGCTAGAGCTTTAAAGGTAGAAAAAAGAAGGGACGATATACCGTGCGATCAGTGATGCTTTCCTATGAGCGACCTCACTCGTTTGTCCCACCGTGGAGGGTGTAGTAAGCCTGCTTGCTTGTTGACCTTGCTGAATGTCGCAATCGTAGCCAGGTGTTCCTGGATGTGTGTTGTATTATTTCGACAGTATACATGAAGGCATTATACCTCGTGTGTTTAAAACGGCACAGCCTTTATGTACAATTCATACGTGTTCTCAATAGTGAAAGAATTATAGGACCTATTTTTTTTAGCATACAGTTGATCCTGTTACTTATAAGAATACCATACTGATTTTTATCAGAGAATTATCTGACAGGAAGTGTGACCATGCATTTTTAAACAGAACTCTGCCACTACTCACACTGCGAATAATTCCATCACAGTAATTCACAATGTGTTACTACAAGAAAAGAGTTTAGTAGGGACATTGGCACCCTCGGTACCACGATTTAATAGCCTGCGATTATCATCTCTATGGTAAATTAGAAAATTCCATGCACAAGACGAATTCATACCCATACAAGAACTCAAAGATAATATTCGTCAGAAAAGTGACCGGATTTCTCAAAATGAACTACAGCGAATGATGAATAATTTCCTAAGAGATGTCAAAAATATGCGAAAAACGAAGGCGGGCAGCTTCATCACCTAGTTTGAAAATTTAGAAAATAATGACCTCTTAAACTGGTTTGTGTATTGTTGTATGGTTGATTGGTTTTATTGTTTTACACCTCCCGCTAATCACCGATACCCGGCTCGCACAAAGGAAAAACACTCCGGGGGAAAACAAAACTTATCCAACGGTGTATGAAACTACGCCAGCAATTGCAGAATATTCTTCTTCAGTGGGTTAAGTAGTCCAGTCCAGCATTCTTGGATTGCTTTTTCCTTAATATCACTTACTCATAGTTGATATCTCATACAGTGCTCATTATCGTTTTTGACAGTCAGTTATTTATCTGATAATACTGAGAGTATATAAAGTGAACTTTAATATGCTAACACTACAATTTAATATTATTTTACATAATTCACTATACAATGTGCCGAAACATCTTTTCTAAAGATTCCGTAAGGCATCAGGTAAAAAATAGCTGTGGTTGTAATATTTGAAGGAAAATTTAACCAAGGCTAGTGCTGTCAAAAATAAATTTGTTTGTTATATTTGCGAACTGTAAACAGAGATATATTTTTCTGCTTTTCTTTGCACTGGTTAGTTTAAGCTGTTCGTGCCGTAGGCGTGACTTTCCGAGCACGTAACGAGTCCTAACAGATGACAGAAAAAAGAGGAGGAAAAAAAAAAAAAGCAAATAGAGTTATAGAAGCATTTTTATTTGAGTAGTGTTTAACGCCCGTTTTTACTACCGAGGCACCACAGGTAGTGGACACTGATGATGTATGAAATGTAATGATATATTGTGAAAGAATTTTTTAAGGAAGGAAGCGTTCCAGGCCTAAGTTTAGGGTACCTCCCCGGCATTTGCCAGTTATGAAGACTGAGGAAAAATTATAGAAGCATATGAGCGTATAATCTACAATAGCGAACTATGTTTACAAACAAAATGAAGACGTTCCCTGCTATCTCCACAGATCAATCGAGCGGCAAGCGAACCAGTAATCAAATCTCAGGTACTCATGTCATGATAAAGTAAGCTTTAATGTAAACCTGCCACCTATATGTATTGCTCGAACTAGGGACGTTTCAACGCTGTCACCCAGCGTACTTCATGTGCTAATAAAACAAACATTTCCTGAGATTCCTTAACAACACTACAATCCTCTGTAAAATGTGTGGCCTGAAAAAGAAACCCTACTTCACATGTCATAAAAGGACGGGCGGGATGTGCAAGAGAGGGTGGTATTGCTTACTAATGGTGAAAAAGACATTATTCTAACGACACGCTTTCTGTGTACGCGTGATATTCAGACAGATTTCCAAATAAACTACACATATTCTTGACAATTTCCCTACATTGCATGGGAAATATGAATAGACATGTATTATTTTTGCCTAATTATCCAGGAACAAAATGCTGTTTACTTATGCTCATGGGAATTTTTTAAAAAAGGGTCTGAAAAAAATTTTGCACTCTAATCGCATATTGTTTTATTTTCTTGAAGGCAATAGATGTTTCATTTGAAAAAAAAATTAAACTTTGTTCTAAAAATTCACTTTCTACTAAAAGTTGAGTTCACAGAATGGGCTACATTGATGAGCTCTTGTTTGAACTTCATTTCAATGAAATCAGCGCACCAGCAGCACCTTAGTTTTCGGAAATATTCAGGATAGAAGTTTTAGTGATACAGTTAGTTTATGTCCTTATACACGATTTAGTGATTTATAAATCAACGCTGTCCTAGTGATTAATGAGTAAGAATATCTTTAACTTTCTAATATATTTGGAGAATTAGACCCACAAATACTAGAAACATTGATATGGCCTTTGATTCATTGTACTTATGGGCTATATATTAAAATAAAAGGCAATGAATACATCAATCTAAAAACGTTATCACATATAATTTTGTTGTTCAGAAACACGTTTTCCTAATTTTAACGTTAACTTTAGGGCACATGCGTTCAATTTTAAAATATAATTTAGTTTATGAATTTTATGTTTTAAAAACGGTAGATTTTAATTGAAACATGTAATCTGTGAGATGTATGATCATTTTTGCTATTTTAGAATGTTAAGCAATGTCTTTTATAGGATGCTTCAAATAACACAAGAGTTCTGATGTGGTCCTTTTCTGTACACGTTAACAGAACGTAACCATTGAACAAGTTTTCTGGTCACTTCAGATAAATTACGACAGCACTTTTAGTGGGATCGAGTTTATGTCGTCTTAGCAGTGCGTTCAGGCTTGAAAGTACCAGCTGGCACTCACAGTTTCCTGTGCTGTCAATCCAATAAAGTTTCTTTCTCTCTCGAGCTCTTCTACAAGAGCCCCAGCCCTTGTTTGAAAAGGCACTTTCGGTCATGTTGAACTAAACTCTCCCAAGAGCGCCTTCCTAAACTCTCCCACGCACGTTTACAAGTACTGATTTCCTCCTGTGTCAATCTCTTAACCTATTTGTTGATTACTTTCCAGCTTAAAACACTTACAATGATTCCATTCCAAACAAGTGTTCAGTTTACATTCATGTGCCCCAACAAATAAAACAAACTGTTCTGAAATGCTCTAAAACACAAAATTTGTGTTACATTAAGCTCGAATATGGACTTTCAAACACAGAATGGTAAAAACGATTATATATTTTCTATAATAGTGGAATAATTCAATGCAATATCCATTACTTTTGGTTTTTTGTAGTTAAGTTTGATTTCTTACCTAAATATCTACTATTTTACGTATTTTATTGAAAAAAATACTTAATTTGGACAATATTTTTAACACTAACACTGTGTAAATGGAAGAAATTACCATGTTCTCTAAGGAATTATAAAAAAGAGGACGTCTTAAGTGAATAAGGGAAGGAGATCAGAGAATAGAACGGAAGATATAAAAATAGTTCTACAGTTTACTATATTAATGAAAGAAATATTCACCAGGCTTTAGGACGGACGGACGGATGGTCGGTCGTTCGGAAAGATATTCTCTTTTTGCCATATATAGTAAAGATAAGACGGAAAAAATGAAAACAGAATCAAGTTAAAATTAAATACGGTGTCTGATTAAAATATTATTCTAACAAATTTTTAAAAACATTGTAATTTAACAATTATACTATTTTGACATAAAGATGACTTGGAAAACTTAACAGTATTAGAATTGCAAATATAGACATTATATTTTTGCAATGTAAAATAATGTACACTTCTAAATTTTAGATAAACAATTCTGAAGTCTTCTTATAAAAATAGCTGTAATGTATATCAATAAGTCCGTTAAAGCACTCATTTTATATTTCCTAAAAGTTTTTATAGGAAGTCCCTAGGTTAAACACTAAAAATTACCTTTAGTGTTTTCTTTTGTATTACAAACTCTCTTTGAACATCAGTAGCACTGCCCCATTTATTATACTCTCCGATAAAACAGATTGCACTAAAGAAAATAAATAATTAAGTTATTAATGCCAAGAAAGATTTTAATAGTCATTTATATAACTAAAGTATAATCTTGGTAATTGTGCCACGAGTGAATGTTTAGCTGTTCACTTCTGCTCACGCGCAAATTTTCACGAATATTCAGAATGAAGACTATGCATATATTGCACACAACGTTTATACAATTTTAGCGTTGAAATGTTTTTAAAATAATTAAAATTGGCAAAATGCAATGTTATAATGTAGTAGAATTGACCTATTTTATTACAGGGTTTCTTAGTATACTCATTTCTATGATGAGATTATTTTGCTTTTGTTTTGAACAGTTCAAATTAAAATAGATTAAATTCTACAATATTTGATATTGAGAATATGGCTATCATTTTACAAAAAATAAATAAATAAAATAAAAGGACGCTGAGTTAGATGAGGGTTTGTTAATTCCTCAAAAATTGAAAAGTGCATACGAAAAGGAATATGACAGGTTAAGTACGCGGAGAAAAGAAAAACAATATAGTTCAACTAATTAAAATTCTTGTTTGCCTAATTTTCAGAAATATAATATAATATATCATATAAATTTTATTGATTATTACTATTGTAAGTAATTTCAAATTTAGATTCTTAGATTTGTTTATTTTTTCCAGTCGAAAATTTGTATCCCTTCGATACTGGTGTATATGCGAAAGCAAAAGAAAATATATAAGTTTCGTTTTTATTTAATAAAATGATTATCCTGTTTGAATGCTGGTATGCTTGTTAGGGAGACGATTTTAGCTTTCTCTTACGTTGTTTTAAATTGTGTTGAAGGCAGTGATGCCTTCATGAAATACTAGTTGCTAGGTTACCTTTTATAGCACCAGGCCAGAATTAGGCTAATTGTGCAAGATTTATAGGGTCATAAGAAGTGTGTTTAAATCTAGAATTGCACAAACATCTAATACAGAGGCACTTTATTTAATTTATTACATATAAAATCAATATGGATTTTACAGGATAAACAACTGCCTAAAGTAGTGCCTAAAAATTAGTTTTCATTGCAGAGTATAAGATAAAAGTGAAGGCAGTGAGTTCTTATTACTAACGTATAAACAAGTAGTTTAATCTGCATTCACCGTTAATTTATTAGCACATCAAACTATAAATTCGTTGACAACACTTTACTTTCAGCTTCAAAGAGTTAAAATCACTGACAATTAGCATATATGTGAGACATTCTACGTGAAGACGATTCTAAAGATTATTTATGTACAATGTAAAAAGCAGGAGACCCAAAACTGATTCAAGAGAAACTTTCTTAGATACATTTGTTCATAATTTTAACCATGTATTTAGCAAAGGATAAAATCGTTGATTAGCTAGGCCTCTTATACTAGATTTAACTTAACTGTCAAAAATGTATGATTTATAAAATCAAAGGCTCTGCTTAGATCAAAGAGTATACCCACAACATGCAAATTATTGTCAAGACAGCAATGTATAAAGTCAACAAATTTAACACTACATTATTGGTAGATTTAATTGCTATAAAATAAACTAAATATTAGATAGAACATTTATTTAAAAAAATAGAAAAAATAGAATATTTATTTAAAAAAATAGTAATCTTAAAATGCAATAGTTTTTCAAATATTTTGGGTCTGGAACTAAGTAAAGTAACTATCCTATAATTGCTCACATCAGCACAATCACCTTTCTTCAAGATTGGCACAATCGATCCAATTTTTTAAGACATCAGGAAACGATCCACTTGAAATTTAAAAATGGAATAAATATGCGAGAGGTACAATAATAATATGAATCGCAAACTTTTGTATTTTTATACTGATTAATTCAGATGCCATAAACAGTGCCATAATAGTAAGAACATATGTATCAGATGTTTGCCGACAGACTTAATAGTAAAACGGTCATTTAATTTGTTTCTTATCAATCATTATATATTAAGATAATAGAAGCCGGTACGTGTGAATAAAATTTGTAAAAGACACCTGACATTTTCAAAAACACAAATCAACATGTGCGAAGATTGGTCTGAGACTTTGGTAGTGACTGGATAGTGTGACTGACCACGGGGACCCAACAAGACTTTGGTAGTGACCAGATAGTGTGGCTGACCACGAGGACCCAACAATACAATGCGGATGGCACTTATCGTAAAATGAAGTCACTTTTACAGTTATATTCAAGAAGACCATTCTCAGCGACATGAAGAAGGGTGGGATTGTTCAAGGTATCATATAGAAACTGTGGAAACGTCTTCAAGAACTTTTGGCAGACATCTTAGAATAGTTCGAGCGCCCTACTATTGCTCGAGAACTACAGAATGCCAGGGATAAGAATTAGTGTACAAACTGTCAGAAATTACACAAAAGAGGTTGCTTAAGCTCTCGAAGACTGGTTAAAGTTTAAAATTGACAAGAAAATATCTGAAATGAGCATGCTGTGTCTCTTGCGAGTTCCTTGTCTCCTTATATGGTTCAGATGTCTGGAGATGAGAAGGAAAAAGATGCCATTCAGCAGCAATTCAACGCACTGTTGCTTTTGCAGGAGATTCTATTATATTTTGGATACAACTGAAATGGGTCATTAACCTCGAGACAGTGTATTCAGAGATCATGGGGATGTTAATTAGGGATGGCACAATATTATATTACCAAGGCCCATATACCCAAAACTCTTCAACATTCATCCAGGAGCCCGTTTGCAAACATTGGAGCTCAGGAGTCCAACTTTACATAGAACTGAACAAGTATGAGACTAAATGGAACATGTTAGAAAGTGAGGAACATTTCAAGCTCTTGAAAAGGCGGAGAAGCCTATCTCAAGCGCATGTCAGAAGCATGCACAGTATTGCTGCTGTTCTCCGTGCCAAATTAGGCAACACTTCACATGAACATATCCCATGACCATATAATTGCGCTTTTCCTTGGACTATTTATTTATCATGGCAAGAGTTAAGACCATGGGGCCTTCTTTTCCACTCTACCAGAACATAAAAAAAGCTAAAATACAGGGTAGAATATACATAGTTATATAAAACACGGAAAAAGGCCAAATTAAAGATATATATATCTTCTTGCCTAGAAGAACTCAACGAGTTCGAAATAATATCTTAGTGTTTTATCTGTTTCTACTTTTATAATTACTGTTAATTTGTTACATTGTTAATAGTGTTACTTTATTTTTATTATTATTATATATATTGTCTGTAAATATTATATATTTTAATGTGGTTAAGTTGATAAAGATAGTGTTAGCATTCCACATGTTCTGCAATAATCTTTCTCGGGTACAAGGGGATAAGAAGGAGGAAGAGAAGGAGAAGAAATAAAAAAAGAGGAAGGAGAAGCGAGAGACTAACTGTGGTGATTCCTAAAGTTGTGATGGCGATTTAATATATGTTGAAATTGCTTTATTGTCCGGCAATCTCCTACTTCAGGAGGAAGGAAGTTCCATATATTGGGAACTGACACGCTGAATGAGGTTGAGTATGAATGTGTTCAGTGACGAAGGATAAACAGTAAAGTCATATTGCGGTTTCGAGGTAGGGCCAGGTATACGAAGCGAGAGGCACTATATGAGGGGTGAAGGTATTGAGGATTTTGAACAGGAATGGAAATTCCTACAGTTGATTGTGTCACACGATCAAGTTAACGAATGCTGAAGACAAGCGAACACAGACATTATAATAATCAAAGTGAGGCATAACAAACACTTGAATGAAATTCTTGACAAGTTAACTAGAAAATTTCTAAGTAAATGACATTTGGAAAGGAGATCACCCAGCCCAGTGATGACAAATGAGCACTGGGCGCTGATCAAGAACGCTTGGCAGCGACGTTCTTAATCAGGGCTGTGTGCTGTTGAGTAGTGGTTGCTTATGGCAAGCGAGCACGTTGGTTATGGATATTTTTGTAAATAAAATCAGTTAGCTTGAGGACAGATATAATACCCCCCCCCAAAAAAAACAAAGTATGAAAGAGTATGCAAGAGCTGGCGCATATCCTGAAATCGAAATAAAAGAGATAATACACATTAATCTAAAGAATATGATTAAAATAACTCTTGATGTAATGATGGCGGCAGTGATATGATACAATTACTTCCGGGAGATTACGTACGACTTAGGAAAATGTTTCATGGAGATAAGGGAAACATCAATAGTCTTTTAAAGAAAATGCTATAGGATCGGATTTTCATTTGGAAATAGGCATAGCGACTCTATCAAGTTGCTAATTGCTGAACTCAAACGTTACAACTATCAGAATTCCTTATTTAAAACCCAAAACTTTAAGATTCGTATAAAAGTTGTATACTAACAATCGAAACAGTAGAAGCATAACTGCACGGAATAATTTAATATACGAATGTCATTCTGAGTTTGTAATGTATAATCAATATCAAGAAAACTGCCACATTAATATCGCTATCTTCGGCTCTCTTCATCTTCACTCTGGGGTTGTATTGCTATACTAAACAGAATATATATAAATGAAGTCTTGGTGTGAAATTCAGGATTTTTCCTCTGTTTCCAAAGAATCCTTGCACATACTTCAGTGCGGCGAATGTCTCAAAACTTTTAAAAGGATTTAGTGTTTCATAGCGGAGGTCAGGCACTTCCAGTATTTAGTTGATGATGAGCATAATATCTATAGCATTTACTTCTAATAAAAAAAATATTCCGAAGCGCGGCATGACTTTCCTCGGCAGGTGGCAAAATCTATTCCCGATTGCGTAGCAGAATGAGGACCCTGTATAAGTCCCTCAGAAGATTACTACGGAGAACACAATTCCATTATTTTTTTCTTTTTATTTAGAGTAAGATGAATATAATAGTTTTGTAATTTGTTTTAACAAAATCTTTGAAATTGAAAAACAATTACTATTGCATTATTGAGTTTGAAAAAGGTTGGTTTATAACAGTTTGATAGTTATTTATAGGTAAGAATACGTCAAGTAATCTTGATGTATGCATTTTCTTTATCGGATATCATGTATATTTATATCTGCACAAGTTACAATCATCAATAACTTTAAAGCGATTATAGTAAGTTATCAGATTTTCATTTCCAATAATGTGTTAACTAGGAGAAGGCTTGGTTTATTTTAGAGCATTCACAGAAGTTTATCACATATTCCTTCTTAGTTAACTACCACTTCCAAATCTAATTAAGATTATTTCTTATTTTACGCTGGACCTAAAAATACTTCTGCTGCCGCCACCAAGTTTCTTGAAAGTCATTATCCGTATTCCAATTTACTTTAGATTACCGTTTGTTTTAATAGTTTTCTTCCTCTGCTTGCCTCTATTATTCTCCACTTCCTGATTTTCTTAACAAAGTCGTCTGTAGTTAAAAGTCCAAATAACTAAACTTCTTATAGAGTTTCTTCGCTCTAGGAATAAGGTCCATGCAATTATCTTTTTTTGTGTTTTATAACTATAGTTCGGGCACTATTTATGAGTAAAACGCTGTGCTATATGACCAACACTAAGGTTAATGCCTTTAAGCATAGGCAGTTAAGCAACTTGCACAAAATAGTGTTGATTATTTCAATGCTATTTGATAATTAACATATCGGTTTCCATTCTGGGTGACAGGCCAAATTTCAGTATGTATGCGGGAGTAGTAAAACATGCAGACTGGAAAATTTTGACGTTCGATGGTCGTGTCGTTGCAAATGAAACACATTAGTTTCATTGGCACTGTGTAGATAAATAAATGACTGTTCTGCAGCCACAACAGAAAACAGATGAAACACGATAGCCGCAGGCCGGTTGTAACTAACTATGAAACATTACATTGTGTCTGTTTTAAGTTTAAGGGCACCTCAATATTTAATATCATTAGTGCCCGTATACTCAAAGCAGAGGATTTTTCCACAGAGTAAGATATATAAAATATAAATGAATATTAATGAAAAATTAAGTAAAACTTTGAACAATTTAACTAATATAACAATAACTATAGAAAAGGAATAAAACATTTAAATATTCACAAAACTATCGCTCGCCTTACGTCAAAACAACTAGTGTCCTTCAAAAGCATGAAGACAAGTCGAGGTGGTAAAAATAAACATTGAATATCGCAGGTAACATAATGCATGGGAACACATAAACGTAGATAAATTAAAAGAGAAAAACAACAATAAAATTTAAACGGCCT
Organism: Metallyticus violacea; assembly: GCA_030762175.1. Taxonomy (NCBI): domain Eukaryota; kingdom Metazoa; phylum Arthropoda; class Insecta; order Mantodea; family Metallyticidae; genus Metallyticus; species Metallyticus violacea. The sequence continues at coordinate 61,444,756 of CM060834.1, forward strand.
CTGTAAGAGCTAGCATGCAGTAATTGTAGGACCCTATCCAGTACTGCAGAATCGTTACTAAGTTGATTCGCATAAGGTACTAGGTATCCCATATTTATTAAGTTCTTTTATTTCACGGAGTTTTAATTGACAGCAAAGTCAGATGTAGTACTAGCCTTTAAAAATAAATTTCCATAAGAGAAGTTTGATGCAGATTCAGTTACCGTCTCTAGAGAATGCAAAATTTAGCTGCCTCATCCGCCCACTCGTTGCCTCGAATGTCACAATGACTTGGTACCTATGCAAAGTTATAACATTCCAAATAAATACATTATAGCTGATTATAGCTGATCTTGGATTAATTGTGCCTTGGGATGAGCACCATACATAAACCGGAGAATTTAAAGTACTTCAGCAGTCAGTGAAGATAAATAATTGACAGCATCTACAGAAAAAGTATATTTGAGAGACTGATGAGTTGCAAAAATTCAGTAATAAATATAGAGACAAAGGGTTGAAATTTATACATAAAGGAGCTGTTATTAAAAATTAAAGCACAACCTAGAGCCATCAGTATATACAGAGCTTTAACATAAAGCCTATCCTGCAGGAGCGGCGTTTTGAATCCTGTCGGCTGTAAGTGGCACCCTTCACTCTTTCTCCTACAAGTCTACCCTCCTGTCTTTGAGCATCGCTTCGAAGCAGTGCAGTAGTTGGGCTTCGTCAAAATGAGACCGTTGACTATGGAGTAGCGCATTTTCTTGTGTAAATGTAATCACAAATACGAGTCAGCTCATGTGTTCGTGCAGAATTTCCTTTCAGTTCTTTGGTAATTATCTCCATAATTAAAGTAATTCACGATATTGTGAATATATTTGACTCTATTAGATCAGTGCTAAAAAAAACGCGGAAACGTACCAGTTTTAACAGAGGATAAAATAAATGAAATTGGTGTAAAATTGAACATTCGACTATAAAACCACTCCGAAAATTAGCACGATAATGGACTTATGAGTGGGTTCTACACATAAAGCAACAAAATTATTAAATCTCAAACCACACAATCGTACACTGTTTAAAACAAGGCGATCCAGTAACAACAGTGCGTTATTGTGGTGAAGTTTTTTCTCCTCCCATCTGTGAATAAAAGTTCAATGGACCAACGTTTCTGTTCTTTCAGACGAGGTCTGGTTTCACCTGAACGAACAATCAAAACATGCGCTACTGGTGCATCGAAAATTCATATTGTATTGGGAAAAACCCTCCTTATAATAAGTTTGGTGTGCTGCTAGTGCGCAGTGTATTATTAGCAGTTTTTTTTAGAGACAATAGGTGCAGAAAACACAGAAGGGACAATTTGACTCCATTTTTTCAGCAGTTTACAGAAGAAGAGAAATCATGTGAGGGTTTCAACAGGAATCTGCAACTGCTCATACAGCAACGGAGTCCATTAATAAAACTAAGACACCACGTTTAACAGTATGTAGTTTTTATCTATGAGGTTGCCTGAAGGACGAGTTTATAAAACAAACCCCGACACATTGGAGTAACTAAAAGAAAATACCAAATGAAATCAGAAACATTACTTAAACGTGTCAATCAGAATGTGTTTTCCCGATACAATGCCTGTTCAGCCGAAGGGAGTAACTTCATGAGGTAAGGTTTTATATACAATTTTAGAGACGAAGTTAAAGTACGTTCTCGGTCGGCCGCGACGTCCCAACACCGCGCATGAGGGATAGTTTTTATATGAAAGCTCGGTATAACAGCATATCTTCAGTGATTATCTATAAATTCATAAAAGAGCTTACGATATATTTCTGGAGAAGAGAAATTCTTATATTACCTATATAGTCCTTCCCAGCATCATATTGGATAACGATGCATGGGTATAGGATATAACACCCGTGGTGTTAGTTTTTATTATTTTTTGAACAGAGTTTGTCCAAACTGAACTGCTGACGGAGGCAAGGCAACAGTTTTATGCTCATAATAGTTGCCCAGGGTGGTATTGAAGAATAGAATATATATTGGGTAACCTAACAGCCTATACACAGAGCAGAGCATATTAAGATCTGAACATGATTGTTTTCAGGTAAGTAATTTTTACACGTTGTATAGTAAAATCTACAATTAGAGAAATACTAATAATTGAGGTTTAAAAGCGACCTACTCTGTACAATATGGAATTTCTAGAGCAAGTATTGTGGCAGAAATCTAAAGATGAAATTTTAAGGGAACAAGTTTACGAAACTTGTATTTCGGGCTGGAACAATTGTGATACCTATATAAAAAATGAAACAGGTAATAATCCAGTAATTTGATTTTAAAATTAAAAAGAACAAATCTAAAGTAGTGTGGTGCATTGTCATAATATTTATCGTCAGTTATTTCCTATTTTTCAATAAAGTTATATCTTATACATTGTATATTTTGTAACATCATACTACAACTTCTTACATAGCAAAATGTATTAATAGAAATTAATGTTTAAATAGAACACATTTATAACTTAGAACAATCAATATACTTGCTAATTAAAAAAAGCCTATCGTCTACTCATAATTGTGAGAAAATGAAATCAGTGACAGGGATTAATGAAAATATTCTGCTCTAAAATTGTGCTAGAAAGGTGGATGTTAACCTAAACCTTCTGGCAGACTTCCCACAGACCTTCGAACGTGATGAACGTCTGGAAGCAAGACATTGTTTCAGCAGACGAAACCCGACAAAATACACTGGTGTTGTATCTGGTGACTTCACTGAGATTCTTTTAAAAGGTGCAACTTCCGGCAGTAATACTGGATGTCTTATCCATGTTGATTTAAACATTTGGGGCTTTGTCACCAGCCCCAAATGTGGGAAATCTCTTTATCTGAAATTCGGTTCATAAAGTTCTCTTGGAAGTAGGCTACATTTACCTTCACATTTTGACAACTCTGTAAATCTTGAGTTGTCCCTGGGCGCAGTAACTTGATTTCCGGTAACCGGTATCGGAAAGCCCAACAATATACCTCTGCCACAAATGTGCAAATTTTGAAGCCATTATGAATTTATTGCATCCGACTGCACCAGCAGTATCTCCGATATACACTGACGCAGTGACAGTGTTTAAGAGCTAGTAGTAAAAAAGAGGAGTGTTAGAGCAATCAAGGTCATCCGAGCTTAAGTGGGGCAACCCTCCATATTATAATATAAAACTTAAAGATTAAAAAAGAAAGGCTAGCTGAACTGGAGGTAGAAACGAGAAACCCAGTTCGATAAATATTAAAAATAATGCACTGGTTTAATAAAAGTGACATAAATTCGCACAGAAGCTATTTTGAGCACATGGGTATAAACATTTGTTAAAAATATCCGGGCGATTTTTACATGTAAGGTAGGTATGTGGATATTTTCGGCTGTTTTTATATAATTTCTTCTTTTTGAAAAGTATCCTTTTGAAAAGTTGAGATACTTCCCTTTTAAGTTCACGTCTTCAATATGTTACGTGACTCAGAACCTGCGGCTTTTGAAAACCGAAATACTCAATTCCACATAGCGAAGAGATGAAGAATGGAAGGGTGGGGCTCCAATAAGAGAAGGAAGAGTGCACTACATCATCACGAACCCACCTGTCATACTTGATTGTGTGGAAGAAATCCCGGCCCCTATCACACGCTGTGGTGTAATATGCCAACGTTTAGCTTTCGTTTCCAGAGTTTTACAAACTTAAGGGATTGCAAATTATTCTTGTGTGGAAATGGATTTTTTCTTATATTCTCTATGTCAAACGCTAGTGGTTTTAAAATTCTGTTTTACATTGGTGTTGTAAATTCGTAATTTACTCTTGTTTATTATTCATTAACAGCCTAAGACAGTTTTAATTCAGAGTCCTTTAGATAGGATATTATACATATAAAGTAGTATGTCAAAGAAAATAAAATATCTTCTTTGAGTGTGATTACATAGTGAACTGGGTGTTCATTGTAATGTATAAACACATAAAATACACACTTAGAAAATAAATAAAATATTTCGAAACTGTTAAACCCTTCATCAGGGAAAGAAACGAAGTAAACAAAACAGCTTTGAGCTAGTTAACCACGGCGGCGGCTAGTAGCAACCTGAGAGATGTAACAGTGTAGTAACAGTGCGGTAAACCGCTGAAAAACGAAACATCTCAAATGAACTGCATATGGAAGGAGCAATCATGAAAAGACTGACAAAAAGTAAGAGGATGCAATGGAAAATTTAACTTAACAAATAAACAGGGCAAAAATATTATAATACACTATAGCTGCCATCTCTCTTAAAACACTTGCTGAAGCTGAGAGAGGTAAACCATCAATAAGAATGTGTCAAAAGCGATTATAGAATGTTGAGACGTGTAAGCGCGTGCTATGCAACCGGTAATGGAGTTTTGGCTTTTTCGGGGCGTCTATGATTGTTCATTATACACTACGGTTTAGACTATAAGGTCTGTTCTGTCTACACATAATAGAAGATGTTTAATTGAAATTGGTTTTTCCACATCCTTAGAGGGCATACAATATCTCATCATCCTATAGATTTATAGTCATTTACTATTTTAGGGATGCGATTGGGATCCATTATGTTTACATGATCATGCTATACTAATATGTATTTATAGATTTATTCTATACTTGTAATTCCAAGCTCTTCACGTACATCCAAATTTTGTTTATAGTCATATCCAAGTTTCTGAGCCATAGAGTAGTGATGGTATGGCTAAGACCTCGTAAAATTTAAAACAGTGACTCTTTTAGCGTTTCCAACAAGAGTTATTTTAATTGTGCCCAAATTTAATTTCCTGTTGGAATTTGGGTAATTTAATATCTATCTCATATGTATAGGCATATGTAATATTGCAACCTAAATAATTAAATTTATTTATTGGTTCAATCAATTCATTGTTGATAATCATTTTCGTTCTGCGTAGGAGTTTTCCCTGGAAATCACATTGTTGCAAATACAACTGGTCGTCAGCAAAAAGTAGGGTATTTAGAGGTATGTCATTTACTAAGAAATTAAAAAAAAGTTCTGATTGCCATATTCTGGTTATCTTTCATATATATAAAATTCGTGACAATGGAAACCCTTCTCCATTAATATCTCTTCTATCCATGCTTTCTCCTTTGTTTGTTATTACTTTTATTCTCGTATATGTATATAAACTTTGATCTTCAAAATTTCCCATTGTCATATTCTGTAGGGAAATACTTTGACCACTTTGATGGCGAATTAGCCGCCATTTCTTTAGTCTTAGACAAATAGAGCAATATGCTAAGAAAAATATTGTCTTTTTGATGATTCCAGGGCAGCAATTATGACCTTAACAACTTATAATGACAATGAATGGGATATCTCGAAGAACTGCATGGGGAAATTTAATAAGCTACTGAACGTCAAGAACCGCATTGCACTGCAGTGGATTCCTAGCCACTGCGAGATTTATGGAAATGAGCGGGCAGAACAGTTGGCCAAAAGGGAATCCCAAATGAAACAATCAGATCCACCTTTGCCCCTGCGCTATATAAAGCGTCATATATCCTCCTCTATTAAATCTACCCGCTTCATCCTGAGTAGAGAGAAAGCTTCTGGGAAAAAGTGGAACTCCCTTTGGAACAAGTCGGAAAGAATTCCTAATTCTCTACCTAGATCAGTTGGCATTGCTATGGGTCATGACTACTTACAGAGTCACCTGTATATAACTGGACTGACTAAAACAGATGCATGCTCACTTTGAGACCATCCAGGCGTATCCAGGACTGAAGAGACCTCGGCATTTGCCCTTGTTCTTAAATTTTTTTTTTTTTTTTTTTTTTTGCATGTTACTGACAATGCCTTTGGTGATTATTTCAATGTTATTCTTTATAATGGGCTCGTCGAAACTTACGACCAAGAGATCCGAGACGATCATAGGGGAAAAAAAAAATCAAGCGGCAGAGTGTTGCATAAGCTTTTCCAAAGTCGTTAAAGTCTATAAAGTGGAATACGGAATTATCTGTTTCCTTATCAATTTGCTCACGGGAAAAACTTAATCCATGCATGATCCTTTTGTCTGAAATCACTTTGTTCTTCAAAGACATCTGTTCTACTATTATATTAAATATTTTTGTTATTACTTTGTCATATATGTTATATCCTGAATTCAACAAACTTATTCCTCTATAGTTGGAGCATGCTTGTCGATTTCATTTTTTGAATATTGGAATTATAATAGTTTCTTGCTTTTCCTCAGGTTAATTACCACATTTCCAACACACACACACAAATATATATATATATATATATAATTTAAAAAAATGTTTCAAGGGCGTATTTGAATAATTCTATGTTTATTTGGTCTGTTCCCGGTGCTTTATCATTTTTAAGGGTTTTAAGTACAATCTACAATTTTGCCATTATTAAAGGATGTTGTAAAGGGTTGTTCATTCTGAGAGAAACCATTGTGGAAGTCAAATCAAAAATGCTCTACATTTATTATTAAGCGTATAAATGACGTTTATTATGCACAGTTGGCAAAAGTAGAAATTTAAAAATCTTGGTTGAGATTACGGCTTGTTATCTGCATTGATTAATTCAAAATTTAATAATGAAGATTAATGTGTAAGTATTCAGTAATGTTTTAATTTTGGTAAGAATTTGAAAATACGTTAGGACATTTTGTTTTTAGATGATTTTATTGGCATATTTTCATAGTTTATTGGTCATTAATGCTTGCGCATTTTAAACGTTTTTAGGCCATAAAAATTGGAGCCCTAGTCATGACACTAACAGACGCTAAAAACATCATATTTAAAATTATATTGTGTACGCATTAAAGCCAATAGAAATGTTACATACAACTTGATGACACGAGTCTTGTTTGTGCATGATCTGAATTCAGATGCACTGTATGAAATGTGTACCACAGCAAAAATATGCAAGCCAGCATGTGTGTTATTTCCCTTTAGGGATGTACGCTTTTTCCATACATCAGTTCGCTCTCACACCACTCTCATATCTTTTTTTATTGTTCTATCACATAGTGCGTGAAAAGAGAAGCTGTGAATGCAGTGATAAAACTACGAATAATGATTTTTGCACTGTTCTTTATTTACAGAGCCAAATAAATTACTATAGGCATGAGACATGGCAGAAATTAAAACGTATGAGCTCTAACCAATAATTATTATGGTTTTAGTTTTAAATTATATATAATATAAATGAAAAATAATATAACACTGTTAACAACGTAACTAAATTAACAATAATTAGAAAAGGAGAAAAAGGATAAAAGTCACAGATTTGTAATCCCTATATTCGGACTACTAAAGTTCTTCTATGGCAAGAAGTCAAGTGAAGGTGATAAAAGTAAATATTGAGTATCGAAGGTAACGTTATGCACGGAAACAGATGAAACTAGAAATAAGAGTGTGTGGAAAAAAAAATAATATGTAAGATTTAAACCAAAAATATAGCTGCCATTTCTCTATCTCTGAGTACACTTTCAGAGCTATGTGTGGGTAACGCATCAATAAGTGTTAGATTAAAAGCATCATAAAAATGCTTAATGAGATAAAGTATGTTGGACAACCGTCAAGGAAAACTTGGTTTTAACAAAACGTCTATGATTGTTCATACGTAGCGAAACAACGGTAGAAGTTAAACCAATATAAAACGCTTTGCAAAGCTTACAAGATAACATATACATACGACGTTCTTAGAAGAACAGGTAGCAAATGAAGAAATGTTAAATTCTCTGGATAAATTAGGGCTGTGGAATGAATGACATGGCATAAAAATTGGAGCACAGGTTTTACATTTAGGGCGTTGGCAAGGACATGAGCCTGCAACGGGACGAGGTAAATTCGGAGATAGTTTTCGGCGAAATATACTTTCAAGGTTAGGGGGTGTTCTAAAAGTAAGGCGGGGTACAAATTTAGAAAAATTATTTAAAGATGGATGCTTTAACAAAGTATCGTGACATTCTTTCAAAATAGATTCGATAAAATTTTGTGCGGTGGAATTATACGGGATTTTAAAATAGAGGAAGGATAATTTTGGTCTAGGAACTTTTGAGCTATGCCTTTATTATACTTGTGAAGAGATAAAAAGGTGTTACAAAGATTATGACCGCGGATTGAAAGAGAAAAAGGAATAGAACTTTAGATATGCACGGGATGGCAGCTATCAAAATAAAGATACTGTTGTAAATTGGTAGGCTTAATGTGCACAGACATAACAAAAGAGTCACTGCATAAAGAAATATCAATATCTAGGAACGTCGCAGCATTGGGAGAGAAGAAGAAGTGAACTTAACTGAAAGCGTGTGCGCGCGTTTTTTTTTTTTTTTTTTTTTAATGTTGCTGCTTGGCTGTAAAATTCCACATGAAATAATAAAACTAGGTGGTTTTATATATTCTAAGGACTCATACAATCACATGATTGCTATCTCATTTTTATTTCTTAATATAAATCTCTATGGCAGACCAACAGAATATGAATGTGTTAACTAAGGGGTGATCAAACCGCTGCCCTTCAAGAAATAGTCCGTGGCCCGCGAACGTTACGTTACTCTCGAACATAACTTTTAAATACAGTGTGATTATAAAGTCTCAGAACATTTTAAAGAAATTGCTTACATATCATATTTCTGTTACAGGCATTGGAAACATGTTCATGATTGAAGAGCGGATAGAGATTGTTGCTGCGCGCTAAAGAGGTCAGTCATGGAAACAGTTTCCAAAGAAAGTTCAGGAAATCGGCTCCAACACGAGGTAACATCCAGTTTCTCGCGAATAAGTTTATGCGTACAGGATCTGTGGTGGATGAGCCACGCATAGGACGACCCCACTCGCCGAAAACATGGAGGCTATCCAAAACTCGATTGAGTGTAGCCCATTGGAGTCCACTTGATGTTTGAGTCGAGAGCTGAGAATACCACCATCATCAGTCAGGAAGGTACCTCGTTTTATTCTCAAAAAATGAGCATATCATCTGCAAGTGGTCCATAAACTGGAAATCAAAAATTACGCAGCACGACGAGAAATGTGTTTTGAGCTCTGTGAAGCTGCATACCGGGATAACTTAATGAATCACATCATCTTCAGCGAGAAAGCCACGTTAGTACACGTGTTCATTGACATAATTGTTGTATATGGGCGGTGGAGCTGCGCAATGAAATCATTGAGTGGGAAAGTCATTCACAAAAAGTGAATGTTTGGCTTGGCTTGAGTAAACGAAAAGTTTATGGCCCATACATGTTCGCCGAGCAAACAATCACGGAAGACATGTATATGATATGTTGTAACTTATCTTACGCCACAGTTACTGCAGTTGATAGCGTGGTTCCAACAAGATGGAGCGCCACATTTTTATCTGACTGTACGTGATTATCTCAATGACATGTTTTCCAACAGGTGGACTGGAAGGGTATCTCCTCGTATCTGGGCACCGCGCTCACCAGACCTCACACCCCTGGACTTTTTTCGCTTAGGGCAGAACCAAGGTTCCGAATCTGCAAGTACTGAAATAACGCATACGCGAAGCAAGTGAAATGATTACAAAGGATGTGTTGCTGAATGTTTTCCGGGCAAAGGTGCATTGTTGGGAAACGTGTTCCGAGATTCTTGGAGGTCATATGGAACACTGACTTTGTAGTTGATGCTAAGTTATAACATTTGGATTACGTTATCCACAAAATGACTGCACCAAATGTAAAATGTAATCACACTGTAATAGGCTTAAAATAATAATTAGACAGTCTCCGGAAGTCCTGGGTTCGAATCCTGGTCGGCTTTTTCAGAGTTTTTCCTTACACTGAGAAGACGAATATCAGATAGATTTAAGGCAACAAGAATTCCGAGCTCATTTGCACCATCATTAATTAATTTTATTTCATTCATCCTTACACACTTACACACCTACACACTTACACACCTATAGCATTCAGTCCACAATCTACAGGCCAATGCAGTCAAGGCGACAATAAATAAACAATTAAAATAATAAAATATTGTAAACAAATGTAAACCATAAGTTTAATAATTTTACCAAACTGTTGATGAACATTTATTACATTACTAGACATCTCCCTATCTCTCCTCTTCCTCCATCTATTTACTCTTAGCACCACATCTGCTATAATTTGTACTGTCTTGTGTGTTTTTAATAACACTAAACTAATTTATTACAACTTATAAATATCTTAACTGGAGGAGACTCGAACCAGTCTCATTTCGGTTTCAACACAGGCGTCTAGACCGTTATACTACAAGAAACATGATGAAGATAGTTTCAAATATTCCTCATATAGTATCTAAAGCTAATTCAAATTAAAACTTAATGTAATCTAACCTAAAATCTATCTACATTTATTAAAAGTGCACAGAAATAACTGCATGAATTATGATTATGCATAAAAACTTATAAAACATGAAAAAAGTAATGTTATGAGCTATGACGTCACTTCAACCTAATACGAAAGCAATCAATCGGACACCATATATAAATAGAAAAAAGTCTACTGTTACTTACAGAATAAGAGATGAAATAAGCTCAAAACGAGTGAAAAATTAAGCTCATTAATAGTGAAATATGACAAGGATATAAAACAATAAATAAATAAATAAATAAATAAATAAATAAATAAATAAATAAAAGGTTTAAAAATTGGCAACATAAATGGAACACAAAACAATTCTATAGGCTATCAATCCGTGCAAAAACATATCATATGTAAATGTAAAGTGCACCACTCTACTAATCTATTTAATACGGACAGGAAGAGCATGCGTGCTCGCGTTGCTTGTCGAAAATCAGTGCGAGACAAACATAATGAGTGTAACAACAACCTAAGTACATGTTGACCATACCCTGAAGGTTAGCCAAACTTTAAAGTATATCTAAAATTACCACAAGAGAGTCTGAGATTGCCGAAAAATTCAGGAATGTAGCGGGGGAATTTATCTGGAAAGCTCAGATCATCGAGGGATATTTTTAAGCACTATTTCAAGAATAAAATAATAATTTAAATATAATTCCTATAAACTTGACTTACAATATTGTACTAATTGTACGTTTGTATTATGAACACTTAAATTTTTTAAACCTAGCTACAGCAATGCCAATGGAGAAGAGCCAATACGGGTTTGGGACTATTTGATGAACAGAATAAAAGGTACACACACATATTTGTAATTCGCGCACAGATTATTTAACAATTGTATAAAATTTTATATGTATGAATACCAACCTATTCAGAAACCGTGGAAATGAAATAGACGAAAGTGGACTATTACAATCGCTACCGTTAGATTTACTAATACAATTGAGAAAAACAAAACAGAAAAAAAAAAAAAAAAAACATTATACTATTATGAACAACGTGTGTATTAAGATTTACGGTTGCTTAGGCACATGTTGTTACATACTTTATAAAATGATTTCCGATTGTTTGGCTGAATATGCAAGAACAATTTTTATGTTAATTAAATTTTCAATTACTGAAAAAGCAGAAAAATGATCATTGATGCGTGCCTAGGAATTATATAGTGGAGGTATAGAGTTGGCACACTAACTACAAGACCAATGCATGTTGCCTGATAAAACGGATTTGATACTTTTTTTTTTTTTGGATAATTTCACTGTGATTGGTAAAATTCAAAATGTTGTTTTGTTTCATTAGTCGCTTTTAAGATGAGTGAAATAGTCATTGTGATTTAAAATTACCACAAGTAATGTCATAAGAGGGTCTGAAATGGCCAATAAATTCAGGAACGTAGTGAGATCTGTAAAACTCAGACCCTCGAGTGATATTTATTAGGACCATTTCAAGAATATAAGAATTTAAATATAATTCCCCTAAACTTGGCTTTCAAAATTGTAATAATTGCATATTTTAATTATGAATATTTAATCTTCTCAAGCCACCTTACAACGGACGATTGGCGAATGTCAACAATGCCAATAGAGAAGAATCAAATATGGGTTTAGGGCTATCTCATGAATAGAATAGAATAAAGCAATATGTACTGAAACAAGTGAAAGTCGACTATTATAATCGCTGCCGTTCGATTTACTAATACCACCTGAGAGAAACAAAACAATTCATTTTACCATTCTGGTTAACATGTATGATAAAACCATTTGCACTTTGACACATCGCAAAACGCTTTTATGCACCTCCATTTTGCGTTATGATTATCAATAGTCAATCGTTTTGTTTCTATCATATCATGCCATGGCCTGCTAGCAAAAATAGTCAGTAATGCGTGCTCAGGATTTATAGTGGGGGTTCAGAGTTGACTATTGACCAGAAGAGAATATATATATATATATATATATATATATATATATATGTTGCGCGGTAAAGGGATTTAGTAAAAATTTACGACTGCGATATTGGGCTGCAATTGGTCAAAATTCAAAATTTTGTTTCATTTTATTGTTCGATTGTATGATGACGTCACATAAGTGAAATAGTCATTGTAAAATACATATGAAATAAATAATAAATATTTGTTAGCTTGTATTCTATTGTAATCAATATAACATGTGTAATAATCTATAATAATATTATATTTTGATATTCTCAATATGGCTTGAACATACAAGACATGCATTTTCTCCTTCTGCTCCTCCCACTCTTCGAGAAATATTCGTTTTTTCTTCTTTGGTAATTATTTTTAACCAAACACAGCCATGAACAAAGAATGAATAAAGGAGAAGTAAGCAGGTTCATTTACCTTCTCCCTCACCCAACCCTCCTCTTAACGGTATTTGTTTTTTTTCAATTGAGACCCTTATGCGCATCGCTGCTAACACTCTGCGGCATGTGCATATTAAGCATTTACTGACTCCTGAGAAATAATTATTTTGGTCACCATACAACATGCTGTATGAAAAGAACTTTACTTACCTCACATTGTTGTGGCGTTGCACGTACATCTCGTGAAAGCGTGTCTGTTTACTTGACATTTCCTGGCAGGCATCCGCCATCTTCAGCATGATGCTCCGCTTAACCTGCCAATTATACGAAAACAGATTTATCAATTGATGCAACAGGGTATTGTTTCCCTTAAAAAATTAAAAGAGTTCAACATAATAGCCCAATCAATTATTTTAGCGTGTAATGGCTGTTCCAATTGCGATTCACATCACATGGCTTGGCTGCTCGTGCTGTAGAACAGTGAAACTCCGGCGCTCCGAATTTATAACTAAGTTCAGTAACGGGGAAAAAAAAAAAAAAAAAAAGAAAAAGAAAAAAAAAAAAGAAAGAAAAAAAGAATAGCGGCTGGAAAATAAATGCTGCTTAGGACATCCCTCTGAAGGTCAGCTGGCAGTGGTCTGTTACGCGGGGAGTGAGGTAGAGAACCAAGTTGTTCCATTTTCACTACGAAACTTGTGTATGTGTAATTATAGAGCAACAATTATATTTGTTTAGTCTTGTCGGAAGTTGCTGTAAGAGATTTGCAAACATTGATCTTCAATCTCAAGTCTTCCCCACTTGTTTCTTTCAGCCCTCCCCTCCTTATTAATTGGGATCGTGAAATCCAAGTCACTGCCCTCTAATTTGTTGACTGCATTAGCGATATTGGACCCGCCCTCCCATATACCCAAAACATGTCCTTTCGTTAAGTCTATGTCACAGCAACGCTGACTTAGCGCGGCAGCTGCCTTCCATCTTTGTGAATCACAAGATAAGTTTACCAATCATTCGTACTCTTGTCAGGGGCGAGTAAATTTTGCAATGAGTGCTTTTTACCCTTTTTAATGGCGGTATTCTTTTTTTCATTGTACATGCCTTTGACATAGTCCTTACTAATTGCGCCACGTCCTTTGCCAACCTGCTAAACTATACCTTATCGTTTCAGAGCTTGAAAGCGGAGTTCAGCATGACTGAAAGGGAGCAACTGTTTTCTTTGGTCTAGTCCGAAATATTTATTAATCCTTCTTGCTATTGCGAATAAAGCGAAACGTCAAGTTTAAGAATTAAGTTCAATTGATTTTCATGTGAGATTAACATCTATTAATGAGTTCACATTTGACATTCAAGGACGATTTAAAGTCAGTTCTCACGAAATTAAATTTCCAAATCCTTCACGATATATAATTTAGCACAATTATAAGAAACATAAACAAGTAAAAATATTTATTAAAGTGGAAAAATGCTTGTAATAGATCACTTATGGTAAGTTAGAATTAAAGGACATAGGATTAAAATACCAAATTATTACAATTTACAGAAATGGATTATTAATTAGCCGTTCTCATTAATGCTTTGACTTTAGAAAACTACTTACAGATGCATTATGAGTGGTACATTAGCTTATTAAATAAACTGGTGACAACATAGTTGCGGATTTCATAATCTGATCATGTTAAAATCACAATATACGTGTAAAATAATTATATCTTGTTGAATGACGAACCTCATTAATTACAATTGGACTGTTTTTTCTTTATAAAAACAAGACACCAATATATACACATTATCACAATGATATAAAATGAAGTTTACAACGAACAATTGGTTTTGAAAATATAATCGGAATGGTTTTTTAGTGAAAAAAAAAAATGTAGATTCTTCTCGAAACCAGGAGAATTTCTGTAAAATATAAAACATTAAGGAATGAAGGATAATATAGTTTATGACGGCATACCCTTAGGCGTCTCAAAATAAAAAGTGCCTTAAAACAATTTATTAGATACAAACCCAACAAACTCGTTTCATATCAATAAGTATATACATTAAATGCCTAATAACTTCACATAGTTTTCATCATGGCAAAATATATATTCCATTGGAGTAAATTTATATTCTTATTTTTATCTATTAACAACAAATTTCCTGGTGTTAGCTGCATTAGAACAAGTTTTATTATAAGTATATTAAATTTTTGAATTAATGAGGTGCAAAAAAGTAATGTAGTGTGCTAATAGAATTAGAATAAGCATTATATCCGATAATTATCATGAACGAAAATAAATATGATCCTTGAGGTATATAAAAGTACTAAGTTTCTTTAGAATGTGCATCGTTAACATAAATGTTCTGTCGCCTATTCAATTAAACACGTTTATCACAAATTTTCAATTTATTTGTTTCCAGAAATATTATTATATTCAAATTTAATGAGCAGAGTTTCATAGTGAACTCAATCTAAAGTTTCACTAATATTGTATACGAGGTCAAATGATATATATATATATATATATTTTTTCAAAGATTTTGCAAACAAAAGAAAGTTTTCAAATGTCTCTTGAATGAAATATATATATATATTTTTTTTTTCAGGAAATATATATATTTTGTAAATTAAAAAAAAAATAAACGACTGACCTCTTAGAATAACAATGCTTTAAAAACAACCAAGCTAATGATATTAACACCTCTCTTATAAGTGGCAATCTTACAAATATTTCATTATGGAGACATGCATTAATACACACAGTCAACGGTAGCAGAATTATATTGACAGTCTGCCAGCTAAAAGTACGATTTATTTTAATTTTTTTCATATTTACTGGATTGTAATCTGAAACCAGTTTAAAATATCACAATTAGAAATATTCCATCAGCAGAATATATTTTTACATATTTTACATATAAGAGTTTGACACTTAAATTTGACTGCGGTGTATTCTGACTTATAAAGTAACTGAAGTTAAAACTACATACAATTAATTATTGATATGTAACAACTATTTTATATGAGTATAAACCCGGTTCTTTGTTTTGTTCCCTCGTCTTCAGCAATTAATTTAGTCTTGTTATTGATTCATGATGATAAGCTAGATGCTAATAAAACAATGGGAGTTTTTGCTTTAATTCATTTTAAGGATTGTCATTATGACAATGATTTTGCATGCTTTTCTGCAGAATTAAGGAGCTGTTGTTTTACAGAAGGGTGCAGCCATAGCTATATCACTGAGATTAGACATGTTCAAATTATACTTGATTATTTACAGTATATTTACATATTGGGGAATCAACTTATTCGGGCTTTACCTCGTATCATTTGAAATGAATGACGCCACTATTGCGGAGCGAGTTTTTATCATCATAACAAATTGTTTTAGTTCTGAGAATTCGTTGTATAGGGCGGGAATGAGAGGGAAAGGGAATGACTATTTCAACATCATAGTTATGTCAGTATGTTTACAAATTGCAGCCATGTTAGTTCTTTAACCACTCGCTAAGTGGCCCAGTATGGTACTCTCGAAGCCGATACCCTTCAAGGAAAGGTGCGCTGACTAGCAATTACGTCATTCATTGAAACAGACCCATGGTAAAATTTGAATAAATATCTTTCACTTAGAGTTAAACAGATGACCATTGCTCAAAAATAGAGGACAAGGCCCGAAATATAAAAATTGCACCAAAATGTAAAACAGTTTATTGATGAAGAGTGTCAAATTAAAAAAAAGTACACTCCTTTCAATGCATATTGTGATTTTTTCGGAAATAATATAGGTTGCATGGTATCGATATGCATAAAAAGCACAATGTTTCAGAAAAAAATATTTTCTCGCGGCAATTGGCAGACTGAATATACGATACTTTTCACGATACTTTTCTTGATATAAAAAGTTTATAAATAAATCAGTACTATTCATCACACACTTTAAAATTCTTACATTTCTTTTCTTGATATCACATTTTATTAATGACAAACCTTTAAATATTTCAGTGTTCAAATGTCCTTAGGAGCAGGAATTACGCCTAAAATGGGTGAGATCCAAAAATAATCTTTAACCGCCAAGTATTTGGGCATTTTTTATTATGAATATTATGCACGTTGAATTTATCGTAGCGCGTCTTTGTCGCTTCTTGGTTGCGCTAGAAGCAAATCGTTATAGAATTTGAAAGACAAAGCTTAGTACCTGTTAGAATATATATATCCTAATAGATGACTTCCACGAGTCTAAGAGCACTCCTATACCATCCAGAAACGTTTGTATACATTTAAAAGCGTTAATCGAGAAAAAATTAGCAGATACGGGCTCCAGTCTTTATTACAAAAAGGTTTAATCTATGAATGAGTTTGGAAAACGTGCAAAACGTGAGCTTTATTATTAATAGTAGCAGATATTGTTCAAATGACACATTAGTAACCAGCCAAGGAAATCACAGATACACAATAATGAAGCTTGGTGAAGAATGCAATAGAAAGATAAAATACTGATTGTCATGGAGTAGTTCCTAAAATATTTATTATGACTAGTTTAGGTTGTCCAGAAAGTAGTTTACTATTGATATTCCTAGCCATATCTTCGCAGGGTGAAATGAATTTCACAAATTTCGAAAAAAAAAAAAAAAAAAGACTACAAACCAGGCTGCTTCACTATTTTCCAGGGAAAGTGTTATATTGATGGATAATAGTTTTGGATATCGTACTACCATTCTAGAGAAGTCAAAAACAGTACAAAAGTGAGGACGGTCAAGTGCTTTAGGTAGAGAACCATTTCTTGTTATGAAAAGTTAGAATGCATGTATACTTCTACACCGCCATCAACTATTTGGTGCATATAAATGCGATTTAAACGAAGTAGAGCTTATCTGGACGAAAATTAAAAGAATTTCCGGAGAGTTACACATTTCAGGGAACATGTCAGGTGCAGATTTACATAATCGCATTGTCGAACGTCTTTCGTTCCATCGTTTCAGAAGACTGGGGAGAGAGGGAGTCCCAAGAACCCTTAAGAACGCCGGGGACGCGATGACGTATTGGAAATTGATATTACAGACAGTTATGCTAATGATTCCTTCTAGTACTTTTGAGTCGGACAGCAAAGACAGTGACGGAGAATGGTAATTAAAAACCGGAAACCAGAACATCAATTTATATCAATACACATTATTTTAAAATTGTAGAACTTTAAAATGAGTTTGGTAACACTCATCTCTATTCTCGCATAACTTTTGTATATATTTCTACGTCTGGCATATACGTAACACAAATAATTCCTTTTCTCCTCTCTGTAAATGATGTCTCCTATAGCTTCTTTGGCCATAGCGCCTACAACTTTTTCAGTTTGTCTAAGCTCTTTCGTTCAGTGTAACCCGTAATAGAACTTTGTAGGTTCATTCTATCTTTAGTGTCACGTCATTCGTTAATAGTTAATTTATGCTTCCGATTTCAAATATACTTAATTTCTTGTTATATGTTTATATCATAAAAAGTTTAAATAAGCCATAACTGGCATTTTTTCATTCCCTAGCTCATTTTATTTTCTTGAACTACGCATTTTGAAACTAAAATTTCAAGGTACTGAGTTTCTGCATAAGTTTATCAAATATTCTTCCTCTAATAACTCAAAAAAACATCAACATTCTTGATTATTGTTTTAGTTGTAATGTTAAAATATAAAAGCTTTCCATGAACATTACATCAAAATTTAGCTAAGTAAGCAAGTTTTTAAGCTTATTGCAATATTTTCCATATTTGGCCGTCTTTGCACGGACTCATTAGTTACTAAGTGCCATATCCCTGTATCCCTTACTTTTTCCTTTCACCCCGTGTGATAACGGACTCTCTGGGTTCTTTCTGTCATTGGTATAAACTGGTGTAGAACCATCGAATAGGACGTCATAGTCCTGATATAAGGTCACTGAGAGCGAGTCTCGAATGGCACAGGGAGGAGTGAACATTTTTTTCGGCCAATATTTCCAAATTACTAGGATCGTTATTCCTGCACGCTTCACACACTGACCAAGGCATTTCCGTAAGTTATGTATTAGGGATTCTAATTATCCTAAATGTTAAGTTTTTATTCTATTATATTGAGCTTTTAAACATTAAATGTTTGTAATTAGAAAACCAACGATTTGCATTCATGTTTATGTTGCCTTTTACTGTGCTTGCCATTAAATATTATGAAATTCAATCCGAAGGCCGGATCTTAGTGTCACTAATGTGTAATTTACTTTTCTATTGTGCTATGTCAGCAACTTTTGTGATGTTTAATATGAAGATAAACATATAGACTTGCTAATGTTTACTTTACTTTTCCATTGTATTGTATTACGCCAGCAAACTTCTGTGATATTCAAACTGGAGGTAAGCACATGTAGTGCTAATATTGTATTTAATTCTGCTTTCTATTAAACTTTTGCATCGCCTATGCTTACAGTAGTGTTTATACACTTTTTGAGCATGATATTTTAATATTTCTTTATTATAATAAATGTATATTTGTTTTAACTTTTCTTTCGTGAATGGAACTACGTTCCCGACCACACTTACAAGATGTTTCCGAGCCGATTCCTAATTCAGATTGGATGCGCAAACATCAACGGGAGGGTACGGTATAAATGCTAAAGAATTATCAAATCACGAAGTGCTCATCCTAAATAATGATATATGCTTCTAAAAGTGCAGTTATTGCAATTAAGGACCATGTCCTTTTGTCCATTCTCATCAAAGCTTCCCCAATTCTTTTCTAACTGTTTTTGGACCTTACTTGCGTTAGGATAGGCTGTAAAGGTACGCCTTTGTTACCTTATTGTTACCTTTATATCGTCGTTGTTTTAGTAGAAATTACTAATGCCAAAATAAATATGTTAATGATATCTGCTTGATCTAAAAGAGGTAAAATCTGAACTTAATGAGAGTAGGAGGTATATGTCACACAAAAACCTACTGGAATATCACTTCACGAATTCTCCCAAACAATGAAGCTCCCTTTTCTTAAAAAAATTGTGCCTATATGACTAAAGAGTCCATTTTGAACTTGATGACTTCTGACAGAACGATGTCCGATGTTGATACGTACTGGGCAAACAACTCGTCCTGCGGATTGAGTAGTTATGCAATCCCGGCGTTTTATAGGCAATATAGGAAATACTGTTCCACTTCGACATGATATACTGTTGTAGTCCCTTTAAGGGCGTGTTCTGCTAGCATAGAATGGTGTGTGGAATTTAAATAGAAGCAGTGGGGCTCAAATTCAAAATGTTGATGTGGGGTGTACTTTTTATTTAAGATAATTACACGGAAGCCGCTAGATAATAAAAAGACAAGTAATACGTTTTCTATGCACATCTTATTTATGTACTCTACATATCAATTGAACTACAACACAAATAATTGTTAGCATCTATTTAATGTGAACCCAGAAACAACTCAACCCAGAAGGTTCTCGAAAAGATAGGTATAAATAAACGGATGTGCATGTGGGTGCAGCGGTTCGTAACCCTGATCACTGTTGTGTTGGTAAAGAGGCGTTTCGTAGCCTAATCAGCCGGGTTAATGAGAAGATGGGTGTGCAAGTAGCATGCACAAAGTTCCTACCTGAATATCGCATGGTCTGTAAAATGGAGGGTTGCTCAGTTACCAATCCTCTACATACACACACACACACACACACACAGTTAGATTATTTGAGCTATGGACCGGCAAGGAGCGGCTGCATAGTGAAGAAGCGCTCAGGCGGTCGTAACTCAAATAACCTCATTGTACATATACTATTTAAAAATTCTTGAAGGCTTCTAACTACAATTAACAATAAAAAAACTAGTACAAATGGCATCAGTAGAGCTACAAATATATATGAAAAAAACTCAGATAAAAATGCATAAAGCTGTAAAGTTTAATAGCAGTATAATGAAATTTGTATTTTCAGAATGCACAAAAAGAAGATGCTGTTGAGTTGCAGTTTTCTACATTTAGTAAGATTTCCTTATCTGATCAAATGTTTTGTTTATTCGTCTAATTTAAGAATTTCAACATTTGTTCTTTTGCACTCAAAGAGCAGAGGGCTAAGAATTAGAGATCGAATCTTTAGGCCTCACCTATATATCTATAATTATACAGATCTAAAATACATATCCAGGTCTTCTTTTACCTGGAAATATCTGAAACAAGAGATGGGTTTATCACAAGTAATATCACAAGAGGGTCTGAGATTGCTGATTGCCGATAAATACATGAGCATAGTGCGTCTGGGAAACTTAGACCCTTAAAAGAACTACTTTATGAATAAAATAAGAATTTAAATATAATTTCGGCAAACTTGGCTTACAAAATTGTAATAATGGCACATTTGTTTTACAAATACTTAACATTTTCAAGCTATCTTGCAATAGACGAACGTCGATTGTCAGTATGCCATAGAAGAGCAAAATACGGGTTTAGGATTATTTCATGAATAGAATAAGAATGAAAGTGATATATATTTAAAATTCGCGCACAGAATATTAACACTTGCATAAAATGTTATACTTAAGAATATCTCTTTGAAGAACCCTCCATTGTGCGTTATGATTGTCGATTGTCCATGCTTTTGTTGCTATCAATAGCTCCCCCATCGTCTGCTAGCAAAGTGGTCAGTGATGCATGTTCAGGAATTATATAGTGGAGGTATAGAGTTGGATACACTGACCACAAGACAAATGCACGCCGCGTGGTAAAACGGATTTCATAATTTCATTCGATAATTTTACTGCAATATCCTCCTGTGATTAGCCAAAATTTCGTTTCGTTTCATTAGTCGATTTTATGAAGACATCACATAAGTGAAATTTCAAGGTAATATGTTAACCTTTACTAAAACAAACCCTAGCTGGTGTCATAGAGATATCACGAGGCGTTAATAAAGAGACTGAACGGAAGATGTCTTTGAGAAAACGATAAAAAGTTTAACAAAAGTAACTCATCTCCTCGAGCTCCTTACACTCTTTTATTGAACTAGCTGAAACAGATTCGCTCTCTGGATTAAACTTATATTAAAGCTTGTCCCTTTGATGCGTTGCATGTATTTCTTTTCAGTTCAGGTTGAAAAGTTACTTCCATTCCCAACTTACCCCTAGGGTTAACAATTTGCGAGCTAGGTGAGAAACACACACCAGTTAAACCGTTGGAGTTCTGCCTGACGTTAAAGTGTCCCCGCAACTTAATTAAATTATTCCTAGTAATTTAACTTCCTTTCCCCTAAAGTAAGCCGACTGAACCACGGTAAGGTAGCAATGAAATGCATCACATCATCGTCTTCCTTTGCGAGAGAACGAGATAGAGTTACAAGCACTGCAGACTGTATATAGCCGGGAGGAGGTGGTTTTCATACTCAGATGAACTATTTGTTTTATTTTATATTGTTGTTGGAAGAAGTTTCTAAATGGAAGATTTACTCTTGTAATTAACATAAAAATATTCTGTAATAAAATTTCTAGGTTCTAGGAAGGCACGTTTTTTGACTTTTATTTATCTTAATAGTTTATTAATTAATCTCCACAATAAATTTAATGTATCAGCGATAGTATTAAAATAAATTTCAAAGAGAAAACAAGAATTAGATTTAACATTACATAATACTACAACAATTAAACATGGAAACTACGAAATTAAAACATAATGTAGTTAAATAAACAATAAAATACAAAATGTATTATTTTTAATTCGTTCGTAATTATTATTAATCAAAGATCATTAAGTTATAGTTCCGGATACAAATCTGATGCAAGTGACAAAGCTAGCAATCGCCGTCGTCCGAAACATGCCAGCAGCCGCTTGTTGTAATCAAGTACCTAGAGGATTTTATTCGCATTATGTTTTATTTTACTAATGCCAACATTTTTGTATTTTTTATACAGTCACCTGAAAGTAGATATATGGATTTTACAGTGGTACGCGGTATGTACTGTGTCCACTGTTATTGTTTGATATTCCCATTAAAGTTATTACTTTTGAGGTTATCGATAAATGTTCCGTATACCATTTCTCGATATTAGGTGTTGAAATTATTCCCATTTACTATTCAGAGTCCCTCTGGTCTGGTCACACTCCCGCATGATAACATTTTGAGTTGAGATGGTTCCAAATCTTTAATTGATAGAATTATAAATCAAAAATATATTATTATAGTAATGTACGCCATGTATAGTTAACAAATTGTAATAAGTCAAGCACTTTGCGTTTCCTCTTATGTCCAAATGACTGCTGGTAATAATAACAGCGTATGGAAGTTCACGAAATTGTCTAATTGTGGATGTATTATAAGAACTGCTTTACTAGAGGTCTCATTGTTACTATATATTCTTATTATGCAAAGTTTTATAAACAGATACCTCCTAATGATCACTTCCAAAGTTGATTTCGTATGAAAATTCCGTGCCTTTGCTATTTATTTTGACAGGATGTTAATATTACTATGCACACACTGAAAACAGTTTAAAAGTGCGGATATATTCCAGCCGATAGGGGCAAGTACGTACGCTGTCGCCGTATTTTCTTGCATAGACTCGCGTCGCCCAAGCGCTTCCCTATTTTAAGTTTAGGTAAACATATTAAATAACAGCATTGGGTACTCACTCTACTTACAGTAGTGCTGAAAATGTTTTTAATTTTCACTGAGACACAATTCACATCTTCTTAAGAATTTATCATTGACACGCATCAGTTCCCATCACTAATGAACCTAACTAGTTTCGAATGTTTTCCCCAATGTGTGAGCATTAATTGAATAAACTGTGCTTTTCAATGTCCCCTAAAGATAAGAATCATAACGCACAGGATATGGGGAACGAGGAGGGCTTTAATATAAGCTCTTATTTCACCATGGTTTTCTTTGTGAATACGCTACATCTTCTAATTTCGGGTCATAACCTGTTTCATTAAGCTTTTGTACTAACTTTAATATTTTTTTCAGTTGGAACGGAGCTGCTAGGAAATATATGCCTAAATACCTGTCTCGTTCTGTCACACGACATTCTGTACCTGACAGACGTTTGAAGATGAATACACTACAATATATCACCATTGCACAAGACTATAGTGCTATTATTTAATGAAATCTCACTATCGGCTGCACAACTGTTCCACTCCATCGAAATCCCGCTCGCAACTGAATGGAAGAGGGATTGGTGCTAGGTTTGCCGCATGAGAAATCTGAGCGATTAAAGGGGGGTGGGGCAGATCCACTGGCCGAAGTTGCGGGACTTTGAAACTTTCTTATTTTTTTTTTTTAAGAACACTCTTTAACATCTCAGGTCATCAGCGTCCTATTCTATTCAGGGCGTGAAACGGCTGATAAATTTTGCTCAGAGGCCTCTTCTTTCAGGTTTGAGGTTCTTTATCGTGCCGTAAATCTACGACACTGGACCCACGGCTTTACTTCCCTTCCGAAGGAAGCCATACTTAGAATTTTTACTTCCGAAAAAATCCATCGACGCTGGCCGGGATCGTACCCGCGATCTTGGGTCTATGAGCAAGTATAGCTACCATAGACTACCAGGACCGACGATTTTTAAACTGCTCTCTCTCTGTATGTACATATATATTCATGATTAGTTCCCCTCTTAATTGAGATTACATTTGAATTTAAAAGAATATAATTAATAACTTACAAAAACGCTTCTTTGAGATTCCCAAAGTGTATTAGGTGAGGACATAATAAAGCATTCATCTTTGTTCAAGTTCAGGAGCTAGACTGCTGTAGACTCAGTTAATTGCGCTGCTTTATTGATACTTTTGAAGTTTAGGTATTATAATATTTGGCATTACAGCCATTTTATAAAGTTGCATGTGACGCAATACATTTAGTGCTATGCCTTGGCTATATCCAGTATTACGGTTTAAGCGCCTGTCACTTGTCAGACACTACATTTGCCTGCATTATACCTACAGATAATACCTTTTTATTTATTTTCTGTGTAGTTACAGTGCATGTGTAAATGTTCTTTTCACACACACATGTAACCTGCACCACGCTACTTCACACAGATTCTTCCACTCATTTCCGTCCCTAAGAAATGTTCTTCTAACCGTTCTTTTGCATTGAAGCGGTTGTCAAGACTTCCATTGCACAAACTGTGTTGGAATACTTTGGCATTACAGCCAAACACGACAGAGAAAGAAGAAGAAATAAAATGCATGTAATTACTAATCTGTTAATTGATGATATGGTAATACTGAGCGTATTAATAAAAAGACGGAAGACGTTTCTTAATACGTAACCACCAAACTGCATTCAAAAGTCGCAATTACTTGTGATGAAGTTCCAGCAAACGCTCTCCACAGAGATGGAGTTACACATCGTCTTGAAGAGAGGCTTAGTGCTTGCTGTAGCAGTGGCATGCGAGTATATGCCTTCTGTGTGCTAACAACTGCCTTTCGGACTGATTTCAAAGACAACTGACTCTCAAAAGAAATTCCGAAACAATAGCTAAGATGCTGGAAAAATGCTAAAATAGTTCTTTGGTAGAACTGCATAAAACATAAGTAGGTAGGCTCCAGAACGGCAAACAAATAAAAGTAACACAGATAATAATAAATGTCAATACTTATAATTGTGGGAAAACTGATTTGGGTATTGGAGATTTTAATATTCGAGACGCTGATATCCAGGCAATTTTTTTACAGGATTTACCCATACTATAAACCAGAAATATTTAACTATTTATTAACTTTATTTTCCAGCAATGTGTTTATTATAATAAAAACAATTATCAAAATGAACAATGCTTATAGGATATGACTACAATAGTTATTGAACGAGGAACAGAGAGAGATAAATTTACAGAAATGTTTATTATAGACCCAGAAGGTACTCCATTGAAGGCGGTGAACACCTCTCTCATTGTACTTTCCATTAAGACAAGTTTAAAGAAAAGAGAGAAAATTAAGACAATTTACGGTTCTGAAACATTAATGTTCAATATCACATTAATATTTGTATAGGAAAATTATAATTAATTTTATTGTTGGTCAAAATGGTTAATGCAATGCTACTTTTCCCGTGTAACAGCTACTCTATCATTTATTAGGTTTATTTAAGGACGCTATTTTAGTTTTTCGGGCGTAAAAATCGCAAGTATGACTTCCTTCGGAAGGGAAGTAAAGCCGTGGATCCCGTGTTGTACATTTCCAACAAGATAAAGAACCTCAAGCCTGAAAGAAGGGGCCTCTGAGCAAAATTTGTAGGCCGTTTCACGCCCTGAATAGAATGGGATGCTGATGACCTGAGATGTTAAAGAGCGTCCGTACATAAAGCAAGTCAACAACAAATCAACACTATTTTAATATCTCAAGGTATTAGCATCCCATTCAAAACTTTGCTCAGGGGCCTCTTCTTTCAGGCTTGAGGCTCTTTCACATGCCGTAAATGTATGACACAAGACTCATGACTTTACTTCCCTTCCGAAGAAAACCGCACTTGATGCCCGAAAAACTATCGGCCCTACTAGGTTTAGGTTATTAATTTTGTTGTTAATTTTTGGTCGATTTGACTGCATTGGTCTTCTCTGGAAGTCTGTAGATTGGACGTGAATTCTCTTAGTGCAAGTCAACACTTATGAATGGAATGGAATGAATTAATGATGCCGCAAATGAGCTTGGAGTATTTGACGCCTTAAAACTATCTGGCATTCACTTTCTCAGGGCAAGGAAAAATACCCCTTACCCTAAGAGCTTAACCTGACCGGGAATTGAACCCAGAATCTCCGGATTAGTAGTCGCAAGAAATACCACTACTCCATGGAGGCTGTGAAATTGATTTTTATATACCATAATTACAAACAATGTTCTTGAAATTATAATGATAGTAATGATTTCAGCTCAAGTAAAATTAGCAGCAAGTGATGCAACTGAATTATCACTAGTAGGAAGTCGAAAAAGAATATCAAAGTACCTACAGAGACATTATTTAAGGAATGCTGTTTGTTGCTTAAACATCGTTTTATGTACTTCCTAAGGCAGGTTAAGTTAGCTTACTTCCCAAAGTCAATAGCAATCAAATCTACTCCTTTTCTAATAGCATATTTAATATAGTGGGAGTGAGAAGAAGTGGCTTTGTTTTGTTATAAACAGTCTTTATTGTTGGTCATAATCGTTAATAAATTATGCAATATGTATCATGACATATTGCATAAAATGATCATATTTACAATTACGTTATTAAATTGCTTTTCAATGCTAAAATGCTGCCACCAAAGGAATATTATATTACAATAACATCAAGGAAACTATTTATACGATGTGGCATCCACAATATTCGGAACTGGTGCTGCCATCTCGACAGTAGTTGCAGTAAAATTTTGAACCGCTAAGTGGCAACACTAGCACATCTGATGAGTGAATGTTTAAAGTTTCATGCTGGGTAGATGTGTTGAGATTCTATAGTACTTTTCATAATACTCTGTATGTAGTGTGTGGCGATTTTACGATGGACACAAGATTAGAACTCAAGAGTGTGCATCAAATTCTGTGTAAATCTCGAGGAAAATGTTACGGAGACCCTCGCAATGATTCAAAAAGTATATGGGGGACAAGGCATAAGCTGTACACGTGTGTTTGAGTGGCATGTTCGGTTCAGGGCCGGTCGTACAGCTATTGAAGACGATGCTCACACCTATAGACCCGTCAGCTGCACAACGCCTGGCATTGTTGTCAAAGTTCAACATCTCGTTCGTGAGGATCGACGTCGAGCCATTGAAGGCCTTGATCATGGAGTGGGAATTGGTTATGGGACATACCAACGAATTTTAAATAATTACTACTCTGACGTTTTGCGACGACTCGGTGAAAATGTGCGGAGACGACGGCCCAAAATTTGGCCACAAGGGAACTGGCTGTTGCACCATGATAATGCGCCTGTCACAATTTCTTGTTCACCAGGAGCTTTATAACCAAAAACAACTTGACGTTTGTCCCTCATCCAACGTACTCGCCTGCTTTGGCACCCTGCGGTTTCGCTCTATTCCCCAAACTAAAAAACAAGCCGAAAGGATGTCGGTTCTGCACAGTTGAGAGGATTCTAGAAGAAACGCTGTCTGTGCTAAACACTCTAAAAGAACATGACTTCCAAGGTGCACTTGGAAAATGGCAGAATCGCTGGGACCGGTGTATACGTGTGGAAGGGAACTACTTCAAGGGTAACGGCGGTCATTAGTCTCAAAGTAAGTTTTTGACCAGATGGCAGCACCAGTCCCAAATATTCTGAATACCACCTCGTATATTACTGAAATATTCTTAATTTCACATAAATAAATTCACAATTAATAAAACAATGTTAATTTTAGTTAGCAAATTAGTTGGTAGAATCGTATAATACGGACCAGCCTTTTCTAAAATATATACAAACACTACAGTTTCTGAAATATCTTTTGAACAATATTTCATTATTCATTCAATTAAAGAATCTGTTGCATTCCTTCTGATAAATACCATAACTCTTCTCGGTATTTATCATCATTTTTAAGCGTGGACTAAAATTTCTTGCGGCAAATCCATCTTCGCTAACAACAATAACAAAAGACAAACGAACTGGATAATCTCCATCGATACAATGGAGTCATAAGTGTAATAATAGAAAACATTGTCTTCAAAGTAATTATTTAGAAGATGAACATAAATATTGTTATTTTATTGATATCTTTTTGTAATGCTGGTATACAGTAAAAAGTGTATGAAACTCGTTTATAACTTTATACAATCATTTAATTCATAGCTCTGTCGCAAGGACTGCGGCGTCCTCTGCCTATCTTGCTCAGTGTTGCAAAAGGAATAGGTGGTCCATGATTAGCAATTAGGTACCACGCGGCTTACTAGATCAAAGGACGCTACCTCTTCATTAGGCACCTCCTGAATTGTCTTCAAGAACCTGGGTAGTATTCCCTAACACAGTCTTAGTGGGATGAACATTGGATCTCTCGGTCAGTAGCTAGCAACGCTAACAAATAGGTAAGAAAGGCAGTTACATTATGCATAATATTTACAAATATTGCTTAATGGAAACAAATTTCAAACAGTGCTGTATTTTGAAGAAGCAATTTGAAACAACAAAAATGAAAGCTTTCGGCCTATTGGCTCAAACTATGACTTTGGTTTGTCATAATTCTGCCAGAGGGCTAATGGAAAGCATTCACGTTATCTTCTAAGCGAATAAAGTTCAAAAAACATTTGGAACCACGACTAAGGAGTCTATAACTGACAAGAGTCAAACAATAAGGGACCACCACCAGTTATTATTATTATTATTATTATTATTATTATTATTATTATTATTATTATTAACAATTCAATACAAAATAATGTGGGTATATATCTGGAGAGCAAATAAAAGTATTAAGTTAGAAAATAAGATAACTTTTCAAATAAATGTTGACGTATACTCTATTATTATTATTATTATTATTATTATTATTATTATTATTATTATTATTATTATTATTATTAAAAAGTGAATCTTCATGTAAATCGCCGAAATCAAGTAATGAAATTGTTCCTTTTCTACCAAAAGAACTCAGAGCGCTTATTTCTTGGTGATTTCGTAAAGAAAGAGAAGCCGACCCCTCGACAGGTTAGACGAACTTGAGAAAGAATTTTCTTGAAATAAAGGTACGTGACCAAAGCAGACAACGAGAGTGGAAACAGATGAAAGCCAGAATAGGAGAAAAGCGTTGACAAATCCTTGTATCTCGCGAGCATAAAAGAACCTGAAAAGATTGTTTCATTCAATCTGACATTTTCAGGTGGAGTTATCTTCACCAAGTAATATTGTGAATATACGTGGAAATCTTCATTAATGATGTGTTTTATGTACATACCCAGTAAAAACCAGTACATTACAATTGGATGCGATTGAAAAAGAATAATTATAAGATGGAGGTCAGATATTCTACATTCAAAGAGTGTTTCTATCTATACAATTAGCAAATAAGGATAATCTGCATAGACTTTTTATACATAAGTTATGGTGGCAATGCATATACAATGCGTCCAGCCGATCCTCTGCTAGTTATTCACGCAACAAATCCCAGCCTATCTATTCAGTTATACCGTTTAACGTTCCGCTAAACACCAAGATCTTTTGCAATGATAAGCGGAATTAATGAAATTGACACAAACGAGCCTGGAGTTTTTAGCGTCTAAAATACCAAGTAATCACGCTTTCAGGGCAAAGTAAATCTCTGGAAAACGTGTCACGATGGGGCAGATGTGGCAAACGCCGAGACATACTAGGGGTTTGCAACCCGCATCACTTCATTTTTAAATAGCCGACCCAATTCATTGATCGATAATGTACCGCGATCTTTCGTTGTTAAATATACGACGTAGTGTAATTCGGATTTGACTCTGCATGTATTGCAATGTGTGGACCGTGATACATAGGTCTAATTTCTGTAAAGATACCAGGATATTTAACAGCAAGTAGTAAGGGATAAACCTTGGTGGCATTTTTACCTGAAAATAAGATCACAGCTATGCATCTACTTATTACTATGCATCTACTAGGTTGATATGAGTAAGGAATGCTGCGTATAAAAGTTCGTTCAGGAAAACAACGTTGCTACGTCTCTGCAATCTCTTTCATTATATGTTTAGTGCTAACAGAAGCACAGTGTGGAAGAGAAAATAAATAATCTATTAATATATCATTTGTGTATTAATTTACACATTATCAGATGTCTCTTAATAATATGACAAACAAGAAATAATTTTTAGTTTCTGTTCAATCTTTGATGTACAAAGGCTAAAGAGTGATAACGCTGGAAAACTTCCCGATCTGCTAGTAAAGAGTTAATGTTTAGAGGCATAGGACGAGACCCTTCAGGCATGTATAGGTTGTACCTTGTTTCTGTTGTAACAAACTAGCTTGTTTTGATAGCTTTCAAAATGATGAAAGTTTGTTTTTAGAACAAAAATGCATCCACACGAAGCCAATAAGGCGAATTTGTACCAATTTCGATTCAAGACAAAATTAAAAAGCAAGTGTTGTTATGGTAATTTTTCTATCAAGTTATGGAAAGAAATATACTACGTATTAAAACGAAAAAAACCTAAAACTACTATTTTCTGATCAAATGATCTGTTTACGGCCAAAATTATATCCAACGTATTTATTCAGAGTTGTTATTAAGTTCCTTTTCCCCCGTAAGGAACAGATTTTGGTAAACGAGTCAAATACTTTAGTTATTTGCTGTGTTAAATCGAGCACATTACATTATTAACTACGAGTATTTACTTTGTCATAGAATTAAGAAGCATTCGATATACGTGGAAGGATTTATGGAACACATTTACAGTATTATATTAAATATCTATTTTCTGAAATTTGCGCCCTCTTACAAGCATTTTGGATGGTTTAGTAGATTACAAGAAATAGAAACGTTTGAATCTGTAAAATGAGTGTAATTATTTTCCAAAGCCCTTGAGAGAGAAGAGTTTCAATGAGAATGTAGTAGTAGCAGCAGTATGCATTTATTGCTCAATATTTACAAACCTTATTGGTATACACCATCATTCGCATGGGCCTTGTATTGCTATTCAATACAAACACAAACAAACAAACACACACACACAGAAAAATAATTTATACTTTAAATCAAATTCACTTAGTTATTATCACCTAAGCACAAGCACTTAAATATGCGCCACACGCATACATAATATACGCACTCACTTGCACATACAAACACACACATTCTGATTCAAAGAGTCCGTCTACTCCAACAAAATGCTTCTAATTCCACGCACTTTGCATAGAAAAAAGTCAAGCTTTGGCTAGTTGTATTCCTATGCAAAAAGATCCCAACGTGCTAACCTATTCTTATTCGACTTAGCAAACTTAGCTCCAAGCGCAGTCAACCTTCACTGTTCGGGTTACCTGGGCAGCTCATTAGAATGTGCTGCCAATTTTCTCTGTCTCCACAAAACGCGCGTATTCTCTGCCTAACCTTGTCTGTTATTTTAGTTGTCTTCTATGTTCTCAATGTATTTTGCGATCTCATGAAATATATATTATGGCATATGGGACTTAATAATGGAAATTATGCAATAATTAATAATGGGGCAATAATGTGATATGATAAAACATTGTCGAAGTGATTAATGTAACACTAAAGCATTCTTGAAGTCAACAATCGCAAGCTAATTCCATGCCCGTGTAGTGTGTGTGTGTGAAACATAGAAAAAAATCAAGCTCTGCGCGTGTTTATAGATTCCTGTTTGGAGGATTTGGTAAGGAAAATCGCCAGTCTATAGAGAGACCTGAGTGTGTCAAACTGCACAACTCCTCTCCCTGGCCATCACAATAACGTCGCACAGATAACATTTGAAATTGTAATACGAATTATACAGAATATAAGGGCTGCATTGGCAGTGGTGGAAGTAAAAGTTCGACATTTTTGTTATATTTTACCTGTCCTCTCAGTTTGAGCTAGATTAGATTCAGAAGCTATCACCCCCTCTCATGTTCAGTCTCGTGGGTCGCAACAGTATGCAAATTTAAATATACATATCTCTCTGCCCCATCTGATTTTAAGTTTATTGTCTAGACTAAGTGATATTTTCGCTTTGCATTCTGCCACTATATCCTGTTGGTTAATTTCCTTAAGCTTTTTTGTATTCGTCCAAACATAATTACCCCTTTTTGTTTCCTTCTGCACATGCAAATACTCTCAAGATTTCTTATAATTTTCGATGCCTCATGTTTTCATCCCCACTCTGATATTGGTAGTAGGAAATAAGTCGGTAGCCCAGAAATAGAGTGAATAGGCGGATGAACGGAAGGAAGGGGACAGAATACTCTGTGAGCGACCAGGCT
This sequence comes from Metallyticus violacea, assembly GCA_030762175.1. Lineage (NCBI taxonomy): Eukaryota > Metazoa > Arthropoda > Insecta > Mantodea > Metallyticidae > Metallyticus > Metallyticus violacea. The sequence continues at coordinate 61,477,267 of CM060834.1, forward strand.
TCTAGGGGCCAAGCAAAGAGATATAAACGCCTGAATCGATCTGTTGTGGGAAGCTGCTGGTGTCCTTTGTCATGTAGGATGAACAAAGCCAACGGAATTCCTTTCTGTCACCTCCAGAGCGACTCCCTAGCAGTAGCTATTTAACTGTCTCAATAAGCGCTTCTCAGACACAACGCAAATAATAAGGCTGCACTGCTGACAGAATAAAAACACCGTATAATAAATTAAATACGTTGTACTTTTAGGAACTATTCAGAACAAGTTAACTATTGTTTTAATATAATTTTGGAATTTAAACTACAAACTCCAATTCATGACTTTGAAAACACCATTATTTGACCATTAGTCACACATATCATGAAAGCGGAGTTTTTCAGGAAGACTTGTTAAAATGTTGTCATGTTATTACTGGTCTAGGAATTGTTTTGGTGTTTTCAGCATAATGGAAACAGTTTATAGACTCATTAACAGCTAACTTGAATTAAAAATCAGTTATGTGCACATAAAAACTTAAACTTTCTGCATAAAAAACAAAACAAATGACATAAGACGCAATTAAGGGTATTGGTAACTTATATTTATAATACTGGAAACAGCCACGGGTTGCCGAGGTCCTTAAGGCGCGGACTCGTGAGCGGGAGGTCTTGGGTTCGAATTCCGCCAGGACCGTCCTCCCTGACTGTTTTTTTTTCCAGGTTTTCCTCAGTCCTCATAACTGGCAAATGCCGGAAAGTACCCTAAACTTAGGCCTGGAACGCTTCCTTCCTTAAAAAAAATCCTTTCCCAAATAATTATTTCATTTCATGTATCATCAGTGTCCACCGCCTGTGATGCTTCAGTAGTAAAAACAGGCGCTAAACACCACAAAAAAAATGACACTGGGACAATATGATTTAATGGGACAAAGTCAAGACATAAAATATAATATCAGGATAAAAGAAAATTGAAGGTTACATAAATCTTGTGAATCAAACCATATTTTCTTCTCCTACATTTAAAAATTAGGTTTAGAGTAATAGTGATAAAGAGCGAGGAAATTTTCAATCTATCACACAAAAGAAATTAATTTCCAAAAGTTTTATTTGAAGAAGCAATGCTGAAAAACAAGTTTGGGTTTTATTTTAAGCAGTTGTCCACAACTTTTTAAGAAATAATAAAGCTCCAGATTATAAAAAAGCATTGAAAATATGCTTATAGATTTTCAGAAATTACATTATAAACTAGTATCAAAATTAATTTCTCAAACTTTTATTCAGATATTTCCTAGAAAGTATTGATTATCTTAGCGTGGAACAGGTTTCACACAAATAAATGAAATAGGTAATTAGAAAGACAAAAATTATGAAACTGTTTTTCACAGAAAGCGATTTCACCAAATCAACACTAAAATTTCAAGGGGAAGAATGTTGGTTGTGAAAGAAGTAATTTCTGTAAATGTCAGGACATAAACTTTTAAACTTCTCTTACCTAAGGCTCGCAATGCATATAAAGTATTGCAGTTTACTTTCTATTAAGTTAGAAATTTAATTGTAAAAGAAAGGGAGCTTGACATTTCTTAAAAAGCATCGCCTGATTATAAAGCACATCTGCAGTGTAAAGCGACTTTCATGTTGCAACTTGCCATAGCGGCGCATGCGCAACTGACAAGGAAATAAAACAATTATTCAATGTAGTAATGGGAGAAGCTAAAAATCTACTTTGAATAAGAAAAAACATTTTAAACAAAATTCCATATCAAACAATTATACGTTTTCAGATATTTTAATGTCAACTATGTACATTAATTAACCAGATTAAGCATATAAGTAATTTTATTCCAATAATGAAAATAAAAAGTTGTCTAATGTAAAACGAAATAATTTCAGAAACATTTAATATGACCTTTCTCAATGCAGGGATTTAACATTAAAACGAAGTACATGAAAAGTCATTTCATTACCAAAAAATTAAGCCCTCTTGCTTAAGTCTGGTTAAGTTGTATTTCTTAAGTTCACGCCAGTGTTTTGTATTCCATTTGAACGAAGTTAACGTTGATGCATGGAACAATGCTAGCGGAGCACATTTTATACATTTCATATAAGAAAGAGTTTCATGTGTTATACTAGTGCGTTCCTGTACGTTTCCCACGATTAATGTACTATGAGGAGAAATGTGTCCTAAAAGTTTGACGGTACCTTATTGTTACACCCGGTATACAGGTGTACATACATAAATTGTGTGTGTGTGTGTGTGTGTGTGTGTGTGTGTGTGTGTGTGTGGTAAGATAATTTTAAATATATAATATAGAGCTGACTTTAGTGCGTAAAACAATATGTAGGTTACAAAATAAACTAATAATAAAAATATTTATTTCATCTTCATGCATTTTGGAGGTCCTTGGACAAAATTACCAGTCAATTAACGTCCAAGTAAAACCTTAGAACCACATTAGATGGCTATTGCGATGAGTTGAGACCTAACCTTCGGATATCTGCAGGTGTTAAGTAACTAAATTCGACTTGTTCATATGGTTCGCCAGGACATGAAACAGGCCTTAGTCCTAAACTTTGTAAGTCGATGATTATATATTTTGAGGTTTCCAAAGTAAATAATAATTTATTGTTGCTAATTTACGTCATAGTTACTTACAACATTCTAAAAGTTCTTGGCCTGGCCAAGACAACACAATATTTAAGAGAAAAAAAATTAACATAGTTACCTTGTAAATCAATAAATTGAGTTCAAAGATATTGTAACTCTGTAATACCCTCAATAAAATAAGTTTTGTCAAACTGTGAAAAATAAGCTTTATCTCTTCTTCAACATTTGATGTGAATTTTCGTTCATCCAGTCATTTCTTCAGGTTTTGGAACAAAAAGTAACAGTGGGAGGCAAATCCGGTGAATATGGAGGATGTGGGAGCGAAGGACATGCACTTTTGCAGCAACAATCCCAGACATATGAAAGCATTATCGTGATGAAAGAGAACCTTCTTTTTCCCAAGATGTGGACATTTAACCTGGATGCATCCTTTAGTTGGTCCCAAAGTGAAGCGTAACACTACTCGGTGATGATTCTGCCCATATGGAGGTACTAGCCCACGTAAAAAATAGAAAACCGTAGCCATCACTTTTCCTGCAGATGGAACCGTTTTTGCATTTTCACCTGTTGCCATTCACTGTTGGGCTGCTCCTTCGTCTCTGGCGCCCAGAGATGGATCATATTTCATATATGGGTATGAAACTTCGGCGAAACTCATTGGAATTGCGTTTAAACAAGTCTAAACACCCTTGCGAAATGTTCATTCAAATGTATTTATGGTTCATTGTTAACAAACGCGGCACCCATCGAGCGGAAAGCTTTCATAAACCCAAAACTTCGTGTAAAATGTAATGGGCAGGGTCTATGGAGACATTTGCAATGTTACCGAACTCGAGTACATTCAATCGGCGATAATACGGCATTGTGAATATAAGTCACAATTTCGTCGTTTGTAGTAGTTTTGGGACGCCCTGAGCGCTGATCATCTTGAATAGATGTACGATCACCTTAAAATTCAGCAATTCGCTTTTTAACCGTCGAAAACTAAGGGGAAGAATTCTTTAATGTTGAATGCAACTCCTTTTGTATTTTTGTGGTGGTTAAACGCTTCAAAACAAAGCACTTTATCTCAGCTCGTATTTCAGTTTTATCCATTTTGTAAAAAAGTAACACTAATTTGTTTACACGATCGTCACAAACAAGTGACTACACTTACGCGTCTGAAACTTTACAGCGCGCTATCTATAGGATGGTACTTAACGACTATCATAGTAATTTGGCCATCCTCTCGACATCTCTGAGTCAGGCCGAGTACTTTAAAACACTCCTTGTATATTATCTATGAATCAGTTTTTAGCCAGCATTATATGGTATTACCAGTATGAACATACCCTTTATTTATATCTTCTGTTGAACATATTGCCCAAATATGTTAAAGAAGAAGAATAGTCCCAATTTAAGTAATCATTGCAGTCTTACCCAAAAGCAGTAGATTACCTCCTGATAATTCGGCACCATCTTTACCTTGCACTGTCCTACAATTGTTACGAATAAGATTATTTGGGTAGATGTTTAAGAACAAATTAATAGTTGTTCCTTTCGTTAGCTCGTTTATATCATGGCTTCTCTTGTATTCAGATTTGATTTGGTTTATTTACGGACGCTCTTTAACATTTCAGGTCATCAGCGTCCCATTCAAATCAGGGCTTGAAACGGCCGACAAATTTTGCTCAGAGGCCTCATCTTTCAGGCTTGAGGTTCTCTTTCGTGCCGTAAATGTACGACACGGGACCCACGGCTTTACTTCCCTTCCGAAGGAAGCCATACTTAGGATTTTTAGGCTCCGAAAAAAAATCCATCGATCCTGGCCCGGTTTGAACCCGCGATCTTGGGTTTAGGAGGCAAGTATGGATACCACTACACTACCAGGACCGACTCGTATTCTGAACCACTAATAATAATTACTGACTGAAGAACAATGAATTAAATTAACAGGAGTTGTAAATGTACCAAACAAATCAACCTAAAAGTCTTGCAGAATTTCAGCATATTGTGGATTTTACAACTTAAAATGTTCACTTGTGACTTTAGTCATCGACTTCTGTTATCCAGAGTTGGTCAGGCAAATGGTACGCGGTCGGTACGGGAGTCAAACCCTCAGTACTATGTTTTGAATCGCGCAAACGCTACGTATTTATGGATTAGTTGACTAAGCAAGAAGTGCTGTCTCGTGAGATCACATCCCAGAGCGGATATTCAGCTTTATTCTACTTAGCTAATTCCGATATTTTAATCCTCATTTCCTCTGGACGCGAATGACACGAGAAGGTATAAATTGAGTACAATGGGAACAGTACCGTCACACCGCCTGGACGTCACCACAGAGAAGGAAGAATATCTGAAAGCCGGGAGCAGTGGAGAATTCTCTCGCGTCACGCCTTTCATCTTTTTCTTTATAACCCGAGGGAATTGAGAGTTGGAGTATGGACATGTCTGTCGCCGAACATGAAGCGAAACTTTCTCCAAGGATGATTGGAGCAGACATTCTCTTTTGGAAAGGTGTGCCAGGCTATGACAGCCATTGTAAATGCCGAAATGTATCCCTTAGTCAAAAATGCTTTTCTCTTGCTCCGTATTCCTTTACCTTACCCTAGCAGACTCTTTATCAGTGTCGAAACACGTGGAAATAATACTGGTCATTGCGGAAAAGAGGAATAGGTTGATGCTAGAATATACCTAATTACAATTTGAAATGCCTCTAAGAAAGATGATAATATTTAGCATTTTATTTTGTAAGCCACAGATCTACTCGATAATTATGAGAATAATCTCAAGAGTCCTTTGACGTCTAAAGTTAGCTGGCAGGATGAGTAATCACTTAAAAAAAAAAACTGGAAGGCAATTTATACCTACTAGGAATCAAACGGGTTGGTGAGACAGAACGATAGACTGTGACATGTAAAGAAAATTTGGCATTGCATGTTATTTCGCTCAACTCGAATGCTCTTAGTCCATTCAAGAAAAGTATTTAAAAAAAAAAAAACAACAACAACCCACACACACACACTTTAGTTGTAATCTCTTTCACCGGCCGAACTTCCTACCGTCAAAAACAAAATCGCAAACAACCTAATTCCTTCATCGTATGTAACTGTTAAGTTCAAGTGATTCATTCTACCATATTATTCTCATCGTACGCGAGAAAGAATAAGTTTAGTGGTAACTGCATTTTTCTACTTGTATTCAAATGAAAGATTCGTTTATTTAGGTCTTTTATTTTAAAGCTTGCCTGTCTGAATAACCTATGTAATATAAACTTAAACAAAATACTCGTCAATTTACGTATTGCGGGGTAATTTAAACACCAATGTTGATTAGATTTTAGATTTTACCTCCTCACCACTCCCCAACTATCCTACCTTTTCATATTTATATTTTGAAGAGGATTTAACTGTTATATGCATTTTCTATATTTGCTGGAAAGCTGGATAGATCCTATTGTTGTTTAAAATTGAGCAGAATAAAAATAAAGTAAATTAGTTGTAGGATGAAAATTAATTTCGATAATATTACAATTTTATAATATTATAATATTATAGCATATTTCAGAATTATTCGCTTACATTTGTTACAGTTTTTAGGATCTTCTGATTTTCTTTGAGAAGAGAAATTACATTAATCAATGTTTACTTATTCTCACAGACAGTCAGCCTACACTGAGTGCATTTAAATCTCATCAAGTCAAATCTATACTTGTATAGGAACGTCTATAAGTACTCATTACTCTTTCCACAAAGAATTAAGTAGACATTTGTTCGGTGCCTGGGCATCAGGGAGTAAGACCGACTTCATAGGACCAACATATTTTTGCGACATTAGCAAAAATATCATTGACCAAGATAAAATAGAAAAAACTTTCCAATTTAATAACTGATTAAAACATTTTAAAAACCACCTGATAGCAACCTAAGGATCTAATTAATAGGGATAGAAAACAAACTAGGTAAGCTACTAGAACCATTACTGGACTTTGGTCATTCTCGAACCCTGCGTATATATGAACAGTCTAAAGGAGGCATCTCAAGGTCATCACTGAATAGGAGCGAGTAGAGTAGTTGGTGGAGGTGGGGAGAATCCACGTTAGTGATCTACATAAAGATAGCCGAAGGACAAGGGTGTACAGCTTGTCGTGAAACAAAGCAGGGTCAGTCGATCTATGCTCCAGTCTGGACTAATTACTGATTTCAGAAAGGATGGATTGTCGTTGATTAATGAGAACAGAACTGCCAATGAATATATATAACGAAATCAAATGTAGGGATTAGTGACGTAACACGGAAATATACGAAGCAAATTCCCCTTTCTTCCGCCTCTTCCAAGGAAGGTAGGAGGAGGCACCGGTGCTTGGCTCGTATTTGGTCTTTTTGAGACCATGGTCTTTAGAGATTGCAAAACACATTTTGTCAAGTAGCGAAACTCTGTAAAGACTCTATCAGGAACCATCATTTAGCAGGTGTATTTCCTAAGCTTGTAGGGAAGATTCTAGAGTTTATTAAAGCACTCTATCTGGAACTACAAAGTTAGGATTAAAGGAGGGCATAAAAAGACTTGTGGCTTAAGTGTCAACGCTTTTCAATAAATCTGCTCACACTTTATTCTTTTTATAGGGTACATATAATTTTGAAACAATTTATTACCAACACATAACTATTTCATTAAATACTCAATCGTTTTTGTAGTTATATTTTGGTTAAATTCAAACAACAAAAACAAAAGTGCAAGTTCAATTATAATAAATAAAATATTGATAACAATTAAATTTTCTTCAAAATGTAAATGATATTAAGTATGACTACTGTTTGAAATTTCTAAGTAGGGATAGTTGAAGTAAGGACGGCGACACCTAAAATATAATCAACATTTTAATATATATTTATCTGTTTTTGTTCAAATAAAATTTATTTTAAATATATAGTTATTCAGAGTGGTAAATTTTGAAATAAAAGGCTTGTTTGTCAAAGACAATCCATCAATAATGTTGTCACCTGCTCAGGCCAAAAAATTACAAAATTACAGAGAATAGGCAAATGTAGTTCATGGGTGAAATGTTACATAGTTTTTATAATTATTGCAAAGAGAAATGAAATTAACCACAATGTTTCATAATGAATCGAACTAAGATGGCAATGAAGTGGCTAACTACTACTGTTCGCCACATACGGACAACAGGATAGGTGCAGTCTCTATAAATCTGTTTGTTAACCTTATCCAGGAAATTTAAGCCACACGAGGGATATTTTTAAACATTTTCAAGCTAGAACAAAAGTATGTCTAGATGGCTGATTTTTTTATTTGGTTTATATACGGGCGCTCTTTAACATCTCAGGTCATCAGCGTCCCATTCAACTAAGAGCGTGAAACGGCCGACAAATTTTGCTCAGAGGCCTCTTCTTTCAGGCTTGAGGTTCTTTTTCGTGCCGTAAATGTACGACACGGGACCCACGGTTTTACTTCCCTTCCGAAGGAAGCCATACTTAGGATTTTTACGGGAAAAAATCCATCGGTACTGGCCTGGCTTGAACCCGCGATCTTGGGTTTAGGAGGCAAGTATGGTAACCGCTACACCACCAGGACCGACGTTGGCTGAAATGATTGGGCATCTAGGATAAGAATAAGAACAAACAGAACAAACTCTCACGGAAAGCATTGTGGAGCTAATACCGCCACTTCCTAAATGGACCATAAGGGCGACTCTAGAGAGAGAAGTTGAAGACCGAGGGTACAGAGAACCTAGAGAAGCCACGCACCGCATCGGGCTGAGAGAGAAGGGACAACCCCAGGGAATCAGTCGACCCTGTCCTCGGGTTCCAGCCGAGCTGCTAAAACACAACGACCGTCAGTCTCAGCACTGAAGTTCTCTACGGTAAAAGAAGAGCCGTTACTATAACTTGTATTGCTAATCGGTACACGAATTATTAAATAAATAGTTCTAACAACAGATGAAAGAAATAAAAACACACTAATATAATTCCATAGAGCTTCGTTCCCCTTTTGTTCACGCCAAGAGTATGCCTGAAGTAGGCATACATTTAAATAAGGTAGTGCAAGATGGGTGCCTAGACTTCTTTCCTCAGTCTAAAAGCACCAATGAGCCGTATGTTGTCAGGTACTTTTGGAACTATGAGTGGCAACGAGAGAGAAGTTCTGCAAGCCATTGTTACAGGAGATGAAACTATGATCCTCTACTATGACCCCTTGTTCAAAAGAGAATCAATGGAGTGGCGTAAACCTGGAGAAGCACCGCCTCTAAAGGCCAAGGTCGCTCAGTCAACCAAGAAGATCATGGCCACAATATTTTGGGACTGTGAAGGAATACTCTTCATTGACTTCAAGAAAAGCAATATCACAGTAAATGGGGAGTACGATGCTGGCCTAGTGCACAGACTACGTGCTTCCATCAAAGAGAAAAGGAGAAAAAAGCTAAGTGGTGGTGTGCGCCTTCTTTACGACAACGCGCTTGTGCATAAAACTCTTGTTGCAAAGGAAGCTGTGAAGAAATGTGGCTTCAAGGAGATCGATCATCCACCCTATAGCCCAGATCTAGCTCCCAGCAACTATTTCCTCTTCCCAAAACTCAAGAAGGACATTCGCGGAAGGACATTTAAGTGTGACGAAGAAGTGATGGATGCTGTTTATGTCCATTTTGTAGATAAGACTTCTATTTTGGGGAGGAGGGGAATTGAAATGTTAATTGAAAGATGTGGAAAGTATATTGCAATAAAGGGTAACTATATTGAAAAGTAAAATATAGTTTAAGTCTCTATCATACCTAGCAAATGATTAGGCCGGAAACTTATGGACCTACTCTCGTAGCAGGGATCATACAACAGTAAAGATGAAAATGCGTTGCTCTATATAAACTCACTGAAACGCAATAACACAATATCTCCTCGCTGTTCCGTACTTAAAGACGCACTAACCAGTCTTATCAGTCACAATACGTTTTCTGACTAATCAGTCTTATCAATTTCAATTCATTTTCTGACTATCGGTATGTGCAGCTGTGATTTGCCAAATTGGATCCAGTCTGCCAGCGAGGAAAAACAAAACCAAGAACATGTAGAACTTCAACATTTTGTTACACAAATGTTAAAAAATAAAATACGGATTGAATAAATTAATCATTTTATTTCAGTTATACAAACTCTTTATAATTCTGATTCAATGGACAAGTAACATATAGATTCAAAATACGTTAAATTAATTTCACAGCTGCATTCTAAATATTTCTGCTGCAACGTAGGCTTATAAATTTAGCCAATTTAACACCGGCGAGATGGGGTTTTCTCATTTTTTAAAACGTTTGATTAACACGCATTGGGCTATTTTGCTTAAATTGAAGACATTTTTTGCAAATAAAAACATACACTTTTATTTGATAGTTTAATTCCGAATTTAAAGACCTATTTCATTGTGCTTCAAAAATTATGACGGACTTTTGGTCTATACCGTTTCAGTTTTTAATCTTTCTTGCTTTAGTATTAGTTATGTGTTTTTTAATTTTACCCAAATTTCTATTGCAATGTTTGAAAGCAAAACTCAAATAATCAGAAACTATCATCATCTCCAATATGATCCAACCTCACAAAATGACGGACATATTTGAATTATCATTCTAAATACTGATGGCCGTTAAAATAAACAAACTAAACTAACGAGGACTTACCTCAGCAGCGATGTAGGCCGGAATGACGCTCAACAGTAGCTGTTCCTGTTGTTCCTTCTCACACTCGAGCTTCACCCGGGACTCAATGCAGGTCCTCGTACCCACGAAAGTGTCGTGGTGTGCTGCCTCAGTCATATGGCGGTAGTACAGCCCTGTGCCGCTTGCACACAGCAGAAACACCGCCTCAGCACCCATCTGCAACACATTCACAAGATTCACTCCCCTAGCACACCGTTAATACTTCATTCTTATGCAACTTTACACGACCAGTCAAAGCGCTTATCACAGCCAAGGCGACCTCGAGGTGCGAAGGAAGGTACTCCACAATACATTGTGGAGAGGAAGTAAAGTATTGTAGTATAGGGACACTAGTCATTTGAACTACTTTGCATACTCAAAATTGGGAGTTAATATAATTTCTTTAGAACGGAAGTGAAATTAGAAAAGCAAATAGGAATTCCGGTAAAAACACTGCACCTTATTTTACGGGAGAACCTGACATGCGGAAATGTCAAATTGAGTGTCATGTCAATTAAGTAAGGTACAAAAGTGGACTCGCTACGAAACACGCTGCTTCAATCTGGTGAGATTTCAGAAAGAAAGGTTTCACAAGTGTTCAGCGCCTATCATGTTCGACCATCATCACCCCATACATTCTTGTCCGTGGACACAGGACACCCACTGCGCGGCAAGGCGACAGTCGACATTCTGCTCCGTTTGAAGGCCTCTGTCCACCTCGCCACTGTTCGATAGGGCAAGGCACGCGCACTCAGTGCATCCCGTAGGAGTGTGTGGCTTTGGCGTGCATTCCTGTCGCATATAAATGTTAGTTTTACACACACACTCTTTGTGAAAAAAAAAGGAAGTACCGCGGATGATCTCATAACAGGAGCAGTAATCATGATAGGATTATAACATGCCACTGATGGAATTACTAGATTTTGAGTAGAATGCGGTCTAAAAATAATTAGTAAAAAGCAAAGATAATAGTATCTAAAAAAAACAAGGATCAAAATTAAGGAAACATGAGAGATGTTTTATAAATAGAGATCCAATAGAGCGCGTGAAGAAATTGATTATTTAGGGGTGAGATTTAAGAGTAGTATATGACAGTCTAAATGTGCACAGGCCAAAGGTAAATTAGCAATGAAAACTGTCAGAATAAGTTTGTATAAAGTTCCCACATTGCCAACGAAATGGCTAGAACGAGTATATGAGGCTGTGGTTGAGTCGAAAATGATGCATGAGTAGAAATTTGGGGAGTGTCAAAAGGGGTGGACAAACGTTGATGTGATACATAGATTGTTTCGTAGAGAAGTTCTGGGTTACCAAGTTTGAAAGAACCTGGAAGAGTAGGAAGGATAGTGTAATAGAGGAGAGATTCTAGAAATATTAGCACAAATATCTAAAAATTAGGTATCAACAATATACTAAAAATGTCTTATGTATTGAAGAGATTTACTGGGAAGAGAGAATTGATAGGGAGGTGCGAAAGCTATTAGAAGATATGTGGTGACTGGGTGAAAGTGACATCAGTGGATTTTGGAAAGAAGTGAGGCAGAGGGTAGAATATATAGCGAAACAAGAGATCTGGGCTTAGAGAATAAACGTCTTTTAGACATACATAAAGTAATTAAAAGAAATTGGAGAAGGGAGAAATATATTGATAGTTGTGTTCAGTTTGGAAACAGATCTTGCATACATGGGCAGAGTATTATTTCTAAAGAATTAGGAACAAAATTTAAAGAAGGATGCATGAGAAAGTGGGTAGTGCGTTCCGTTATCTAATAGAGTGTGAAATAGTAAAAAGATGGAGGGATAGTATCTGGGATGAAAATGGGACAAACTACAACAAGATATAGTGTCAATTAAAATGTCAGATGTGAGAGCAGAGAAAATAAACAAGATTGGGGAATTCTTAGGAAATGTAGAGATAAGTGCAGAGAGTATAAGGAAGGAACTTGAGGACATACACACTTTTCACAATAGTGATTTATTGTACTAGTTCTTTACCATACGTATAATCTGGAGGGAAAAAAATAGTTGCCATGACTTATCTCTTAGATACAGTAATAAAACACAATTTTCTGCTACTTTCCATTTCATTATTGAAATTTCACGATACACGAGGGAATAAATTGAATTTGTAGCAGAAAAGGGTAGTTATCTTTCTTGTATAAATAGTTAATAAAAGCGCCATAAGAAAGTAACGAAGAAAGAATTTTTACAATAAATTATCACAAGTAATATTGGAAAGCCCAGACCATGGAATGATATTTATTAGAACTATTTAATGAATAAAATAAGAATTTAAATACTATTCCTCTAAACATGGTTTACAATATTGTAATAATTGTATATATATATATATATATATATATATATATAACCTTTACAAGCAATCTTGCGATAGAAGAATGCCGATTGTCAGTATGTCAAGAGAAGAGCAAAATATGGGTTTAGGACTATTTCATGAATAAAATAAGAATAAAAGCGATATATAATTGAAATTTGCGCACAGAATATTAACACTTGTATAAAATGTTAAACTTATAATTATCTAATCTATTCAGAAACCGTGAGACCGAAATGGACAAAAGTCGACTATTACAATCCTTATCTTTCGATTGTCTAATATCAACTGAGAGGAGAAGGAGAAGGAGAAGAAGAAGAAAGAGGAGGAGAAGAAGGAGAAAAGGATAACATACAGTGTCCCTATTTTTCTTTTTATTCTATAGTTTGGAATTCCTAATGATAAGATCAATTTGCAATTTGACGCCTCACCAAATCGCTTTGAAAAACCCTCCATTTTGCTTTATGATCGTCGATTGTTCATGATTTTGCAGTTATCAATAGCTCCCCACCGCCTATAGCAAAAGTGGTCAGTGATGTGTGTTCAGGAATTTGTGACAGGTCCTCACACACACGCAGGCCCAAGAGTGAATGTAGTTAAATAATTTAAACAGTAATAATTATTAAATACATAGCCTGTAGTAACAAATAGGAACATTTAATTTATTACGAAAATATATTCATGGCTACCTGGACGAATAACTCTATGACAATTGGGAAAAGGTTGCCTTTTGTGCCCTCTTCTACTGATAATGGCTAAAGCAATGGATCTCTCTATCGTGAATAAGCTAAGTACATGCAGTTGTCCGAACAATAGGTCCTTTGTATCTTAGTTGCTGGAGAGGCTTCAAAATCGTTAAAATGTAGAAGGGGAACAAGTTTCGGTGCTGACATCATTACATCGCATGATCACGAGCTCCCCAAGGAGACGATGGATTTAAAATAAGGGCATTCGGGAGCTCAAGAGCCCACCAATAGTATTTAAACATTTTAAAGGCTAGGGAATCCATGGGCGCTAGGCTGTGATCCCTATGAGATTTTGTGACCACGTGGCGACGTTTTGAATTTCGTATATAAGGGGAAAAAACTTTACAAATGCACGTTTTGATTACCAACATCGCCTTACCAGAGGCAATAGACGTCTTGATTACCAACATCGCTTTACCAGATTTACCTTCCCAGATGCAGTAGACGCTCCGATTACCAAAATAGCTTTACCAGGGACAGTAGACAAGAGGCACACAGATGCAATTTTAAGAAGCATATGTAGTTCGCGTCATTAAAGTCATTGAGGTTAGCAAAACCAGGTGGCTGATAATAAAGTGTGGTGTGATTAAACATCTCACTGCGTTCATTGAAGTAAATTGTGTGATTTGAACCTCCTCGTTCCATCTCCCTCTCGTGACCACTAAGACACGAAAGGCGACTTCGGTCCCTTGAACGACCCAAGGTATGAAGTGGGATCCTCGGGTACATCCATAACAACATTAATATCCGCATTAAAAACCGGTTCAAATTATACAGTGCAGGGGTAGAGTTGGGTACACTGACCACAAGAAAAATGTAACTCGCGTATAAAATTGATATGATTACTATTTTTCTCGATAATTACACTAGATAATCCGGCTGTGATTGGTCAAAATTTAAAATTTTGTTTCGTTTCATTAGTTGTTTTTAAGATGACGTCAGATGAGTGAAATCAATAACTTTTATTTATTATCAAGCTTCTGAACTTATTTATTCCTTCTTGTTATTTCCTCGACATAGGAAGTCTTTAGAGATCACAATAAAGAGCGCGGAAAACGTTTTTTTTTTCGAAAATAATAGAAAACATATGTAAGATAAAGATATTATGTATGTGATTCTGAGAAACACATACAAATAAATATTTCGGAATTTAAACGCTATGAAACATCACAAAGACTTGTGTAGTTTCATAAGAAGGCGCCTTTGCCAGAGGGAAATGCGCAACAGTTACACGCCCTATGTACTTATCTGATTGCTTGCAGATTAAATGCGAACAAATAAATTAGTTCCTAGGCACTAGATTTACAGATATGTCTGCAATTTGTTTTATTGCACTAGGAAATAACAGCTCAGCATAATGTAATGTGATCACTCACCGTTGCTCCGTAAATACCATCCTATACTTTATGTCGGTCTGGTGGTGTGGTGGTAACCATATTTGCCTTCTAAACTCAAGATCGCGGGTTCATCCCGGCCAGGATCGATGGATATTTTCGGTCGTAAAAATTAATGTATATCATACGGACCTACATGCATGCATACATATACGAACACACCGATATACTTACATAACACATTTTCTATGAATAATTTTACGTACATAAATACTGACATGAATAGAAACCTGACCCCTAAGCTCCCTCTCCTTTACTCAACCCGCCTCCCCAACTCTCCTCTCTTTTCTATAGGTATTAACGTTCATTGTCAGGTCTTCGCTAGAACGAATTTAGTAATATGACTCAGAGACAGATAACAACTAAATGTAATGTAAGTTTGGATGCTATTAATAATATAATAAAAGGAAAACTGATATTGGGTCAATTTCACCTCAAAGGAAAGGAGGATATACCCGAAAATGAATAAGTCCACAAAAGACGTTTTGGGACTGTTTTGCACTCACAGGCACTAAATGTTTGTTGGGGTAATGAACAGGGACAGATATATCCCAATTTTAGAGAAAAGAGCCGCCTCAGAACTGAAAAAAACTGGTAAAGTAATTTAACATTGAAAAGACGATTTTTCAGCAAAACCTTGCACCATGTCATGTATCGATGAATTTTAAAAACTTCGTGAAGAAAATGGTTTTCCGTGTTTGGACTGACCTGGAAATTCACTGGGTCTTAACCATGTAGATAATCTTTGGACGATCGTCAAGACGGATGAGGAAAATTGACCGCACCACCAAAGAAAAGGTGACTTGTGATGTGAAACTGAAATAATTGGTTTAGGATATAAATGATAAGAAATTAATTAATAATTACCAAGTAATATATGTATATATTACTTGGTAATTTTATATATATATATATATATATATATATTCATAATTGTAAGATTATTGTTACTTTAGCTATTATAATTGTCAGTTTATGCGTGTTTCCTATATTCTGAGGGCAGTAACAAAATACGTTTTAGGAAGCGGTGTGTTCTTGAATGCCTGCAATCAGAACGAAGGGGCTGGTAGGCTGACCTTAATTGAGGACGGAAAAACCTATTCTTTTGTTTAGTAAACAAATACACCTTGGATACTTCTTGGAGGAGTGGAGGCTATATTCTTGACCAGTGAAGTCAGTCTTTTAGTTGATTTCTTAGGGAGAGGGTTTAGTGTGCAACTCTGCTAAGTTTCCGCGAGAGAGTGTAGCGTAAGTTTACTAGATCAATCAGTGTAATATCTCTTTTCCTGTTATCTGCAGATAACAAAAATTCCAGCAAGAGTCGGAGCAGTAAGTCAGCGGAAACCATCGTCAGAGAAGGAAAACTTTTTAATTACCCCTGAGATTAAATACAACCAGCCAAATTAATTACTTTTTTTCAAATCCTACCTTCCACATATTACATATTTTAATTAATCACCTGCATTATATAAAAATAACCGCTGCAGATGTGGTAAAATGTGGTTTCATAACCCAGAAATAAGTTAAATATGTAAGAACCCATTGACTCAATGAGTTAAAATGGTAATTAAGGCCAAGAGTGGGCACATTAAATGTTAAAAACATTGTTTAGTAAAAAAAATAAAACTAAAATTTGGAAAACAACAAAAAATAGAAGAATATTTTTGTTCACATTAACTTGTACAAGGATATAATAGCAGTAAAATAAAAAAAATAAAAAATAAAAATAAAATAAAAAAAAACTAATCTTATACTACCTCAAATTCAATCTCAATTGCTGCATGAAAAATACAACTTGTCTCATTAAGATGGCAGCATGATGAGTTTGGTGCTTGATGCAGGGGCATGTCACTGAGCTATTCACATCATGCTGCAATTAACAAGATTCACGCTGTTGAAGATTGAGAGTGAATGAGATTTTAAAAGGAAGGTAACTAAAAATGTGAGAGGCTGAGGGAGAAGCATTAAGTGAATGAGGGGAATAATGAAGCTCTAAGATAATAAAGTTTCTGTGCTCATTGATCGACTCTCTCATCTCTCATCTTCCTTTATGTGCGACGGGCGGCAACTCCTTGTTGACAGATTCAGTTGTTGAGTAAACACAACTGTTACAGATGTTGTAATTATCAGTTCTGAACACAGTAAATCTTTCTGTGTGCTTGGGGGGTTCTACGCGATTTTTTTAATAGTATTTAACACCCGTTTTTACTACTGAGGCATCATAGCCAATGGACACTGACGATACATGAGATGAAATGATATATTGGGAAAGATTTTTTAAGGAAGGAAACGTTCCAGGCCTAAGTTTAGGGTATTTCCCTGGCATTTGCCATTTATGACTGAGGAAAACCTGGAAAAAACCTCATTCAGGGAGGACGGTCCTGGCGGGATTCGAGCCCCAGACCTCCCGCTCACGAGTTTGCGCCTTAACAACTTCGGCCACCCGTGGAAGTTTCTACGCGATTGCAGTAATTTTCCTAGAGCAGGTGAACCAGATAAAAACTGTAGTCCTTGAACATATGGACTATAGAGGGGAGTGGTGGCATTCTGATTAGCAGATCCGATTTGGCTGTGTTCGATAACATTCAATTAGTTTTATTTGATAAAGATTTCTTCATAATACAGAATAAAATTATTATTCCTGAATTCTCCAGCTGTTTCAATGAAAAATTAAGCTGAATAAATGTATCAGTATTTGAAGGAGATAAATTATATTTCGTTTAGCATGTGATGATATGGTATTAAAATACATTACCAAAAAATTAAGATATTTTATAATATATGTAAAAATAATTTTCAAGTTTAACATCTTACTAGAGACAAAAATAATGTTGAAATTCACGCTTTAAAATAAATTCCTAAATTTAAGTGCCTATAGTCGCCCCTCCCCACACACACAAAAGTTGAAAACAATTACTAATTGTTTTCAAACTGGACAAAGTTGTTATACTTAGCTGTAACTGTGATACAGCAAGGAAATAAAGAATATATATTGCTAAAAACAGGTAACAATATAGATAGCTATCTATACCAAAAGTGGAATTTCCTTATTAGAATCGGAAGCTAAATATTAGAAAATAAAATAAAAGGTTAGATAAGAATCAAAGTTTAAAGTGAAAGACAGAGCTGATATGAATGTACGCTGGTGGCAGTTGGAATTGACAAAGTTGACAATTTTTAGCTTTATTGTCGTAATATGTAATTATGTTATTTTAACAGTAAATACAAAATTTATCATGACTAATTGGTTTTAAAGGTCATTTTTAAACTCTTTTTAGTAGTAGTTTAGTTTACGCTGGAGCGCGGTGGCCAAATCTCCATCTATAACTCTTTTTCCCTTCATTTCTGTAGCGCAACGGTGTAATATGTTACTAAAATTACACGAAAGAGGACAGTAAAAAGTTTAGTGAAATATCAAGAATTCATTTTAAGAGTTTACATAGAAAAATGGGCATAATTTTGACAAATATACAAATAGATTAAAGGATGAATCATGAACATGAACTTTTTTAATATTGCATGTAACTTAATTTAAACATCATTTACATTATTGATAATCACAATGGTATAATTTTGAACACGAAAAAAGGATATAATATTATAAAGCCATATTTATTGTAGATTTATCATTAATTTCGACATCGTATGTCTCAGCCTGCCCTGTACAGAAGGCCACACCTTGCAACTGGTTGCTGTAGC
The DNA here is from genome assembly GCA_030762175.1 of Metallyticus violacea. NCBI lineage: Eukaryota > Metazoa > Arthropoda > Insecta > Mantodea > Metallyticidae > Metallyticus > Metallyticus violacea. Next base: position 61,495,705 of record CM060834.1, read on the forward strand.
AGTCTGGTTTTCATGGTGAGCTGGCGGTATTTGTTTGTCAACTGCTGATTTCGTTTGCATATTGACTTGTAAATACAATAATTGTAGTAACAGCACGATCTGGTTCCGATTACAAATTCTTAAAGAGCAACAATGACATAATATGGAGAGCCTTTCAGAAGCCCTTTGTCCATAATTAAAACGAAGCTGCTCTACCTGATTCTCCATCGTAAACTATTATTGAGATACCGATATTATCTCAGAATTTCCAGCAGAGTTTGTTATACAAGGGATGTGCTCTCCTTTCATATTCTGCACATTGCTAATACAAAAAGTCAGTTGTTTAACAAATGATGTAAAATCTATATTATCTGACACACAACAACATTTCAGTGTTGATAATCTGAAGAAACGCCTTGTAGTTTATGTGCAACCAATGATAAACAGTATTAAAAGAATAAATCTACTATTTTATGATTTTTTACAAAATATAATATTGCCATATAAAAAAGGGATATAGTTGGAAAGGAAAAATCAGATTTGAACAATTTGGATCAGGGTCGGGATTTGAACCCAGTGCCGACACCCTAAGCAACTGAGCTACTTTATTCTTTTCCAAGAATGAAACCACGAATATTGAACATTTATTCAAATGCTTAAAAGAGTACAAGGAGGCTTCCAGCTATCTGGCCCAAGAATGCACGAATACACGACAATTGGTGGTTAAACTAGTGAAAAATACTCGGCGTTTCGAATCGACTCTTAAGGAATATATCTCTCCAGTAGAGAAAAACCTTAAGAGGATCTCTGAGATATATGTAGGTTGTAACAAAAAGGTATGTCAAAATTTTGGGAGAACATTCCTCACATATACAGGATAAAAAATAGCAATGGCTTTATTTTCTTGTTAGAGACCTTTTTCAATATCTGTACCTTATGGTGGAATATTCAAAATAGAACTGTGGGAATCAGAAAATCATATGAAATGTTCAAAATTTCCTCCGACAGCACGATATATCCATCAACCCTCATCGCACGACTCCCTGATGTGCTTATGTATCCCTGCAGTATCTCGTATTGTCTGTCAGCCATGCAGAATACGAGCACGAAGACTTTATACACCTTCGGCTAATCCAAAAAGCACATGAGCACCTGTCAACTCCACATTTGAAAACCTCGTTTTACTGTAACTGAAACGAGGTTCATAAACACACAGAACTGACACTACCTGCTCGGTGCTACATCAAACAATGAAATAAAACAGACTGCGCGGTAACAGAACGATAACAACGGTGAACCTAGGAACTAAGAGTACACTCCCACCCCCACCCCATTTAACAGAGATAAAAGCGAACGTTTACCTACTGTATGTATTAAGCAAGCGTTCTGTTGTGAGGTTATTGCCATAGGACAGCCATGCTAGCTTTCTAGCTTGCATATCACACTCTGTAAGCGGAGTTGTAGACAAAGAGCTCTAACAAGGAAATAAAGCATTACCGAACCCACGTTCATATAACATGTTCGCATCCCCTATATGCAAGGAACATTCCCCCAAAGTTTCGACATACGTTTTTCTTGCACTCTGTATGTATTGTCAGATGAGGTTCCATGATTCGAGGACACGATAGCTCAATTGGTTAGGGCGTCTGCACGGAAACTGAAAATGTACTTCGAATCCCGGCTGTGACCCGATTTTTCAACGCTGATATTTCCTTTCCAACGTGTATATTACTGTTTAAAATTTTATTGATGATACAAAAAAAAAAAAAAAAAAAAAAGGATTTACATTTTTTTCCAATGCCACTACTTTCCATTCGGACTTGTGAGCTGCTCCCCAGCCTGGTGAGAGTATAGCCAAATTTTGATTTTTGTATGTCTGGAATGTATGCCAAGCTGCCGGGGGTGATATATAGGTGATAGTTCAGCTGAATGAGCCTAGAGGACTGTGTGGTCAAGTTTCTCAAGCATTTACCTTAAGACCTGAGGGAAAATAGGAAACTGACCCAAACGGAAATTTAACTCGGGCCCGCTACCTAGGTAGCACTATACAACTTAAGGTAACTAACAACCTATTTTAAAGTATTTTTGTAAATTTAATTATCGTTATGTTTAAATTTATTTTTAGTTACCATTAAAATGCTTAAAGACAACTCTGCCTCTAATAATCAGTATGTAAATGAAAAGATATCGGTAATAACAGAGAGTATTCTCCGTATATAAATACACTCACCAACCACTATAATTCTGCACTTTAAACACTTGAGCGGCAAGGCGCTCAAAGCCGTATCGATGCACACCAACTCAATGTCCACATTCAATCCCCGGTTACAAATAAAGCGAATTTATTTAATGTCTCGCTCCCAGCAGGTTCCGAGTCATTTTCCCCAAAGCGTAAATGAAATAAACATAGTGCAACATCGATGTTTACCCACTGTACATAGTAGAATTAAAATGGTGTTGAACTCGAGACTTTTTACCCTCCAAAATAATAGATACTCATTAAATATTCGAGGCTAATACATTTTCTTAATCTATGCAGCATTTTTGTTCATAGTCTATAGCTTCAAAGTAAATTGCGTAAAAACAGTTAAGTACTTTCTTATCCATTTAATTATATTTAGCGAGCATCTTCATTCCTAAATCTAATTTACATATATGCCGATATGAGCTGCGATGTTGCCTCAAGCGCTGAAACTTATTCTTTCCCTTGATTCGTAGTAAATAATTTACTTTTTATACTTTACTGGTATAAATATGACATTAGTTTTCACTTTCATTTTCCCTCTTGTATATTCAAAGTATAAATCACAGTTATTTTATTAACCTTACGCACTTGTAATATACTGTATATTTAAGATTTCTACAACAAAAAAGCGACAATATGCTAATACTTTATCACTGTTAAATTTCCTTTAATAGACTACAATTAGTAATCATAGGAATAAACTACGGCCATATTATACTATTATTTTCAAAATATTTCTTAAATAATACGGCAAATGTTTATACCAACGATTATTTTCAGTGATATATGAATTAAAAAATACAACCGGACTTTAGTTATGAAACTTGTGCTCTCGCGCGGTTAAGTCTTGGATTTAGCTGTGCCGCAGCTGGTGGTGCCCATATTTCAACCTTGCTTCCCTTAACGTTCATAAAATCCTTCCTTATAGATACTGGAATTGTAACTCTCCCTAGTAAAACATACATTGTATCGAGAAAATACATTGTGAATGACGTGATTAAATTCGTCCACTGTAATGTTTCTCATTTCATTCTAATGTTTTCTTATTCGTATTTAAAAATTCATTGATCAGGAGTCAACTGTCTTAAACTTTTCACAAATGAATATATACTGCTGAATAATCGGCAGATAACCGGTTCAAAAAGCGACTTCAAGGACACGACAATAGGGGGAACGGAATTATGTACGCCCACTAGCCGAAACATAAAACGCAGCGTGAGCGGACAATGTTTATAACTAAATTCTATATGCACTTAATTTAAATTATCTTTCTTCCGATACTACCTTTTAGTTACTCTAACGACTGAGTGCTGGTCTGTTTTTTCTCCTGATGTCAATGCATAACATTTTTACTTATGGTGAAATTTCAATGTCATTACATTTATGTCATCTATAAACCTCAAGGATATATATTAGTGGAACATTTTGTGTTTCTCTACCAAAATTACAAGGATTACTGCAATTGTTGATCAGTATGGAGTGCAAAAGTACTGATAAATTGATTATAACGAGAGAGTGAAACGCGTAATGAATGTTTTCGCATAAAGTACATTCACGTTAGAATAAAATATCTTACATATAATGAAACAAACAATAGCATTCTAGTACGTTAAAATACCTGGTGTGCATAAATAACATTGATTTTTAATTTAATGTATGAAGTATATGCACATCATTGATTACGTCATTGCTATTTTAACTGATTGCTAATGTGATAAGCTTGGTGTTGTGGACGAACGCAGATCGCAATAATAGCTCTCTGTATATGTTGAAACTACAGCTAACAGAATTTTGTTGCAATGGTTATGTTAACGTTTGAGGGCAGTAAAGAAAAATGTATTTAGTATTTGTAATTTTTGACATTGTTTTGTTTGAACAAAATTACCTCTTATTCTTATACCACTCATCAGTGCAGTTAGTTTCGCTAATTTCGACAAGTTGTGATGAAATAAAATAAAATTAATGTTCATACCACTATCATTTTGCATTGACTATCAAAATCTATAGGTATTTTAATACATTATGGAATGAAGTTTGAGGATTAATGAAAATGAACAAAAATTGTGGTTTTTAGGAAGAAAAAATAAACAACCTACGAAGAGATGAGAAATGGAATGTGGAAGGAAAAGAAACTGAAATAGCAAAAAGATTTGGCAATCTGGGAGTGGCACTTTAAAAGCAATGAAACAGAATATAAAAGGAAATTTACCAATGAAATTATAAGATTATGCATAGGAAAAGCATTAGAACTGAATATATACTGGAAAAATTTTATAATACGATGGGGGGTGGGAAATACAATTTTTGTGGGTCGAAGTTTTGAATGTGGATATAGGATGGGATAATATGAATATAATAAATATATAATTTTGTAAAAAAATATAATGGCTCTGGTAGTAAGTATCTGCACAATTGAAGAAGTTGGTAAATAAATGTAAAGCAATTGAAAACGTTTTGAAATGTGTGCATTTTGAGCGAATTCATTGTCCACGATTAATATTTCAAGCTATACTTCTTCTCCTTACTCCATCATATCATTCTTCCACAGGTATTAAGTAGTCATAGCCTGATATTGGGGAGTGTTCGCATATTGACTGAAGCATATTGTTGTTAGTTCCTCAGACATCTTTCAATTCTTTGATTAAGACATTGTCAAGAAGTGCCGGTGGATTGGAAATCTTTCGACTCTTTAAATCAGAAATTTTGTATGAAGCTTCTTCACTCTATTTGCACCTAGTGATCCAGGTACTTTTGAATGAAAAAAACGCCATTTTAATTATAAGGGCTCTTTTATTATGCAGTTTTAATCGTCAAGGTGTTTTGCATGGTTATCGGGTGTTTTAGGTGCATTTGTAATTTATGTGAACTGTTAGAGAAATTGAAAAACGTTGTTATTCCTGGCAAAGTTGTCAAATCTTGATTCTCTTAACATTAAAGGCTTTATATGTTTATTGTTTGTTATTCGTTTTCCCAAGAGCTGATGTAGCTTATTAGTTAAATGAGTCGACTATTTGACAATCTTTTATGAGAGCCTCTGATTTAAACATTTCGTTTTTGAAAATATTATTCATGTGAATGCATCATGTTTTACTGCTGCTGTACGATTTGTTGGTTTCCTTTTTTTTTTTATTTTGCTAATTTGTAGTAAAAGGCTGAATGCTGCATTTTACATTTTATTAAGCTCTCTTTTAATAATTTCGCCAACGCTATGCACTTGGCTTGATGCTGTTATTGTAAATTATATTTAAGTAATTGCTGAGTTTTGAGATTATCAAATTTTTCCCTTATTATTGAGTCACCTTTCCATGGACACATCTTTGAAATTTCCCTCTGACGTATTCCAAAAGAGAAAGTTTGCAGACTTCAACGAGAGGGTGCTGTTTAAAATTTATTGATAAACGGTGAACTTTCTGGTTTTGAATAAACAGCTTAAATAATGAATATCTAGTGAAAGAATGCTTAGAAAAAGCTAACTGAAAAAAAAAATCTGGGGAAAAAATTAAAACATTTTTATAAAGAATTGAAATGAGTGATGTATGGAGCTCAAGAGAATATAATGTTGAAGGATTTTGGAAAGAGGTATAAGGTAGAGGTTGAATATATTAAAATACAAGAAATATTTAGCAGTTTTACATAAAAGTTCGTTGAGATATCTAAATAAAATGGGGACAGAAAAAGTAGTGGGTTATTGTTATGTTGTAATGAATAGATTAGAACAGGGTCTGAAACTAAGGGACTAAGTAATGAAATGTGTACTGTGCATTGGAATGTTAAGAAACGAAAAGATGAAGAGAAAAAATATGGCGTAAAAATTAAGACAATTTACATAAATAAATGCTATTAAGAAGTGGGTTGATTGAGACAGGAAATATAGATATTAATAAAGTACAGAGATTATTTAGAAAACTGAGAGAAAATGATTAATGAAATAAGGATGGAGGTAGAATTTAGAACATATTTTCAAAAACTATTATTGTAAACAGGTTTTAATATACATTCAACCTTGATATTAAAGTGTAATATGATCTGGATAAGATAAAAGAACTCTCAAGAATTTTGAGGTTATAGACTAGTTAATGATATTTTATTTCTGATAAGGAGAGATTAGCATAGAAAGTGGGGGAGGCCATGACCTTGGAAAAGAAAGAATGGAATTCTTATTCCCCTATGAGTGGGGGAACAAATGAACGCTCTGAATTTACTTTATGTGTAGAGTAATTGTTTATATTAATTGTATGAGTCTGAATGTACTTATATGTCACATATATTTGTATAATTGTGTATATGGGGCTATAAATGTTGTAATTTATGAACTGCAATACTTTGAAAAATTTGTACATTTGTAAACTAGGTGATTTTCTAACTTAAAACTTTCAATAGTCTATTTCTTGAAGAAGATAACATGCTAATCTTGTCTGAACATCAGAAACGAAACGCTTGGTAAGAAAATGGTGGATCTCTTCTCTCTCTCTCTCTCTCTCTTTGAGTAGTGCTTAACGCCCGTTTTTAATGCTGAGGCACCACAGGTCGTGGACACTGATGATACATGAGGTGAAATGATATATTGGGAAAGGATTTTTTTTAAGGAAGGAAGCGTTCCAGGCTTAAGTTTAGGGTACCTCACCGCCATTTGCCATTTATAAGGACTGATGAAAACTCCTGGCGGGATTCGAACCCCAGATCTGCCGCTCACGAGTCCGTGTCTTAACGATCTCGGCCACCAGTGGCAGTATCTCTTCTCTTGACTCTACAACTGAACTTTTTCACAATATGTTTCATTGAATGTCTGTCTGTATGGGATATCTTAGCTTAGAATGTAAAATATAGAAGCTCTCTAATATGGAACAAGTTGGCGGGAACACCTGAGAAGTACATACATTAATTATATGAATATGCAACTACGCCTACTAGCCGGTATCGGAATGTGCACTGTGCACTGTGATCAATCATTTTCGGAATTCCTCGTAGGTACATACAATTCCATTACGTCACAGCCAGCTGGCAAGCATTACTTGCTACATTCGAAGCGGAAGGGGGATGAAGACATACTACCAGAGTGCACTTATTAGCTCTGAGTTTCAAATTCTGCGAGGCTTGCATAACGATTAACTATTACATTATACGGCTTTTATTACGATAAACCCAAGATTGTTATACCTGCACAGATACTGTTTGACAATTTCTTTAGTCCCTCACTGATAAATTGAAAAAATAAATTTACTTTGTAGTAGGGATCCTGAAGAAGTGCAGGAAATTTTATGGAATTATGCGGAATATTTAGCTCGCAAATCACTGATCAATCACAGCTGACTATCGCCACAATTAAACATTTTCGTTTTATCAATTTTATTTTATTGCACCTACACGCAACAGTTATACAAATTCGCACTGAAGTATCATTTCAACTTCTTTGGTCCAACATCGGTGTGTACTGGAAAGTAATACTCTACATGGCGGACAATTGAAAACGTTTCGGCGAGATGTCAGATTAAAATTCCAAGCAAAAATATACTAAGCAAAATAGAAAGAGTGTGTGAACCAGTGTAATAAATTAAATTTTATTTTCAAAATTATATTTTGAGCAATTAAACATTTATTTAGTGTTTTAGGTTACATGCTTCATCCAATTTATTAAAATTTTTAAATTAAAAAATAAAAGTGTGTATTCCGTAAATCATTTCAATTTCGATTATCATCTGTTCGACTGTTTGCGGAAATTAAATTTCCGGATTGAACATATCTGTAGGGGAATTTTATGGTTATGTTATATTATTTTATAATTTTATTCGCTAAATAATAAAAATAAATACAACTAGAGTTTCAGATTCTTGGTGACTAGTAAGAAGGTTCCATCGAGATTTGATGAATTTTCAAAAATCTTTTCATGGGTAAAACCGCAATAGCCACAATCCTTCAGAATTAGCTAAACATAATCGAAATTGGGGCGCATACCTTTGCAAGACAGGAATTGAAATCAGCTCAAGTATTTAAATAGGTCCAGTATATTAACTAAGAGCTTCAAACCTATCTAACAGCACTTTAATATCAATAATATCATTAGCACACGGCTGCGAAAATGTACTTTTCTAATTGCAGTACTTGGTGCTCCATTTTAGGAGAGTTCGAGATGAATGAATGGATAGTGTTTAACGCCCGTTTTTGCTACAGAGGCACCACAGGTGATGGACACTGGTGATAGATGAGATGAAATGATATATTGGGAAAGGATTTATTTTTAAGGAAGGAATCGTTCCTAAGTTTAGGGTACCTCCCCGGCATTTGCCATTTATGAGGACTGAGGAAAACCTGGAAAAAACCTCAGTCAGGAAGGACGATCCTGGCGGTATTCGAACCCAGACCTCCTGCTCACGAGTCCGAAACTTACCGTGGCGGTGAGTTCGAGATGATTCATATAGCTTGTGTCTATGAGTGGTTCTCTAACAGTCTAGAGAAAACACTGTATATCGAAAAATAATTATGCTAAGGAGATATTAAATCTGGATAATATATGGATTATTATTTGTTTAATTTACGGAGGATCTTTAACATCTCAGATCATCAGCGTCCCATTGAAATCATGGCTGAAACTACCGATAAATTTTGCACAGAGGCCTCTTCTTTCAGGCTTGAGGTTTTTTTCGTGCCGTAAATGTACGAAAAAATCCATAGGTCCCTGGCCGGGATCCAACCCGCGATCTTGATTTTAGGAGGCACGTATGGTAACCATTATACCACCAGGATCGACTAATATAAGTATTTTTTTTCACCCACACCGTACCGCGAATTTTAATTGACCCAAAAGAACTGTCAAGTTAAATAGAACCTATACTAGTTACAACATATAACAGAAATGTAACTAATAGGAATTCCAGAATACTTGGCACAAAAATTATACCTTAATAAATAAAAAATAAGAAAGAAAATGTTTAATTTTAAACACTGCTTACAGCAGCTATTATTTGCTTTAGCAATAAATGCTGAACAGGTTAAAAATTTCAAACACGATACCATTCAAAGTAGTGTCAAAATATCACAGAAAGCAAGATAGGTTGAAAGCAGTAAAAGACAACTAAATAAATTTAGTAAAGAGAACAATATTTCTAAAAAAAAAAAAAAAAAAAAATAGAACAGCCATTGAAACCTTGACACACAGAGGGAGAGTCATGATTGAACCAGAAAGTCTTAAAAAGTAATTTGAATATCTTCACACCAAAAATGTTAACACAGCCTTTCATGACAAAGACAGACACATTATCGGCCGCCTTGGTGATCTAGGTGTAGCGCGCTGTCTTCTAGACCCAGGGTTTGCGAGTTCAAACAATCCAGCTGAAGCCTAGTTTTTTCAGGAAGTAAATATTTCCAGCGCAGGTTCTCCGGGAGAAACTTTAAAGATGGGGGTTGAGCGACATAGATTTATGGCACGTTAAAGAGCTCCATACTTGAAATAAGAAACCTTTTAACAAAATGATCATTCCTTTCACTTCCAATTAATGACTTAGTTCCCTATCTGATGGCGCTAGATATGTTGAGCTTAGGCCAATTTACACTCTATATTAAACCAAGCTTAATTAAATTTTCCTTAGTAATTGAAAACCCCTTCACAGGAGGAACTCGTGTTTCTGTAATGGAACGTGGGCGCTTATATAAAAACTATGGAAGGCATTCTGGCATACATGAAAACTGTCACGATAAGAATTGCTAAATATTTAAAGAAGAAAGACATCAAAATAATATTCACACCCAGCACCGAAAATCGGAAACAATATTCGCCCGGCTAAAGACAACTCTGGACCCCCTTAACAAAATTTTTCAGATACATTGTAAATGCAGAGATTACTAGGACATCTATAGTTGTCCTCACAGATTGATAAGTATACTTTTTAACAAAACACAAGCACTTACTAAAACGCAAGGAACTTTGGCAGTATGGGCGCTTTTCAGGAAAGTCTTCTTGCTCTACGTAAAAGACTGTTCTTAAAGTCAGATCTTAAATTGAAACAAACTATATTAAGTGTGAAACATACCTGAGCGTAGAATTCGGCAGTGTTCTCGCGGGATCGCCAGGCAATGGCCAGAGCGAGATGTATTGCAGTGAGAACGAAGGCCAGCACCAGGGCAACTGTTCTAGACATGGGCATCATGGTGTGCACGGCGAGCAGCAGGGCAAAGAGCGGCAGGGGAGGAGTGTTCCAGCCCAGAGCCAGGGTACCTGCTCCGAGTACTCCTGCCACCAGTAAGGATACCCCCAGAGCCATCATGTCTGATCGCTGTAGACATGCTCCTGCTTGGCCGGCCACAAATACTCCCAATGCCGTCACAGTCATCACCGAGAGCACCACGGTTGGAGTCAGAGGAACCTGTAACACAACAGCATGTGCTTCATTACCCACATCACTATCTTGAGCTTTTCGTATTATACCATCGACTCTTGTCTAAGGTCTGTTCCGGGTCCTCACAGACCATATGAACAATTTGAATTTAGGTACACTTGACACTACAGATATCAGGATTAATATGTGGTCAGCCTATCCCTTCAAGTGCCGTCTTGTGTGATTCTAAGGTATTATTTGGACATTAATTTTATTCAGGTATATCTTTATCAGGCATGAAGCTTTAAAGTGCTGTAAATGAGACCCACGGTTTTAAATTCCTCCCGAAGGACATGTCTTTAAGATGTTTACGTTAAAAAAACTGTCAACCTCAGCCGGGTTCCAACTTTGGAACATTAGGCCCAGAGGAGAACGCCTTATCTCTAGATCACCGAAGTCGACATTTCATACGATATGTATATTGTGAAAATATAAAAAGAACACGTTATAGATCATAAAATCGTTCTTTAACCTACAGTTTGAGTTGCATGAATAAGCTTAAATAACTCTCTTTCTCTACATAAATACATCAAGAAACAAACGAAAAAATCTTCTAAAATCTTGCATATTAACAGATTAGCAGGGAAAAAACCGGAGAATAATATGAGCACTTTAAACAAAACATGTAAATACTATAATATAAATCTGAAAGTAAAAATCGTCTAAAAATCCAATGAATTAAATATTAAAACTCTCAAAATAACATTTTAAAAAGTGCCACGGTAGGATATTCATTACTTGCAGCAACAAATAACGCACTCGAAGATGATCAAATTCTACAAAATCTAACTGCATGAAAAAGTTTCGTCAGCAAATCACTATAAAAAATGTAATATCATTTACAACGAACCTTAAATACTATAAGCAGGGGTAGCTAACTCCGAGATAAACTACAAGTTTCAACCCTCATTGCTTCATTTCAAGTTGCAGCCAGAAATCCAGAGTCATAACATAACACCATTAATTAAAAACTCTCTGCGATCCTTCGCTGTTGAGCTGTGCTGCTTTGGATCGACTTGGCAACCCACTACTGTGTTAGTGGTTAAAAGCCGAACTGCCCTAACAGAGGAAGTCTCTCAAATAAAATATGTACCATATAAACTTCTATAAATGCCATTAAAACTATCTCTTAATAAATAGCATAAGAAAGAATAATGGTTTCGAGCTAATGCAGATGGATAATGGTAGCTTCAAAAGAAAGTACAAGATCGGGAATTTGCTGCTCTAATATTATGTCAAGGCTGCAATTTTTGTTTCAGAAATAAATGCAATAAGTACCACATAAAATATTTTACACACACCATAATAAAAGGAGGGGGGAGAAGGAAAGAGTCGTTTTAACATATTCCAAATTGGTCATCCAAGCTTTACCGATCTAGATCAAGAAATATAATTGAAATTGGACACATATACAAATCTCTAACAGCACAGGACAAAAAAAAAAATAATTATACAATTAATTCTCTCACACTTTAAAATTGTGGAAGTGGGCAGGTCAACTGTCTGGCAAAAAAAGAAACCCCCATTCAACAAAAACCACTGCAAGAATTCACAATAGAAAAAAAACTACAGAATTAAAATAAAAAATAATTAAATAAATTATAAAAATATGAAAACAAAAATTCAAGTTTAAGAAACTTTAAAACGAAAACAGAACGAATGGGATTTCTGTAAAGCTATACAATATGAAGACAGAAGAAAAAATTCTGACACTTGTCAGATTTAAATCAAGTCATTGAATACTTGTATAGAATTGAATTTCAAGCGCAAAAGTTTGCATCTCTGCAAGGAATATACAGCTATGAACAAAAATACCTTCTGCAATGCAAATGCTGCATAAGAAAGACTTTCCAGTGTTTTGCAAGAGGAAGGATGCCTAAGCCAAATTCCTGCAATTTAACAAATCCCTAGGAATATAATTATAATGGAAATTGTGGTTATTGTTGTTAAGTAAAGATTGCTTTACTCTTACTCATTTCTATTGCCAACTTCAATGACAACACATTTACTTATAGTTAGCAACTTATAGTTAGCAACGGCAGAATTACATGTTATCTCAAAAGGAAACCTGATTAATAGCCGCTAGAGAAGAGTGGGTTGATGAGCTCTATGCCTGGTAATTGTTTTCCGTTGCTGACTGAAGCCTGCAGAGACGCAATGATTTTCGCACTTCAGTTTTCTGAATAAATACAGCTAATAATTTAGTTTATAAACAATACATTTTGAGGAGAGTGAATTTCCATTGTCAACAGTATAATGCCTCTCTCCATACGAATAATGATTCCCATCTCAGCACCTCTGGATATTAAGAATTCCTAATGGCCCAGATAGAAGGTTTTCAATCACTTTGGCGATAACTTCTCAAAAATGATTCCATAAAACATCTAAAAAATTGGCAAAAAATTGAAGTAAAGTAAAGTGAGTGCAGTGGACCTACAAGTGATTATTTAATTTTGCATCGGTATAAACTTATGTTAAATTATCACAGGTTTTATAGTGAATTCTGTAACTCGTTCCATTTCTATAAAAGCTTTGAATAATGCAACAGTAAAATGCAATCTGCACACAAAATGTAATATGTGTATTACGGTCTCAAGAAATCGAGTTTCTTAATATAGAAAGAATTCATGGTCCCAACATGAAAAAGTTGAGTTTCAGAATTTACTTACAGTAAAACTGTTACATTCCATTATCTGTTGCTATAAATTATCTGATCTGGTCTTCATTAGCATTGCTTTTGCCTCAAATAAGTCATCACCACTTGACAGGTGTATACGTATGCATTTTTCCAATATACCTATAAGCCTATTTCAGTTCATTAACTCACTAAATTTCAAATGAGTTGGGCGAATTAGGCTCATACTATTAAGTAAACAGTGAGGGAATCTTGTTCGTGCAGGCATACATCCGCTTTTCTGACCTGTATCTGCAATACGCTACAGTGGTTTCCTCCATGTATTTGCTTGTTCGGATGGAAAGTACAATTAATCCGGGAGATAAATATTACCTAGGTCCTCGACGCTCTTACTGAAACTCATTGCCCTATTTCATATTCTACTTAAAAAAATGAAGAAAAAAAAGATAATATAGTAACACATAGGTTTTATGAATGAGGGCGATTTCGGCTCATAAGAGCCTTAGAGAAGGATTTACTTGTGTTTATTAAGTGGTAAATTGAATGGTAGTGTATCATATATACTCTTTAGAGCACTCATTTGCAACCGCGATAATGGCTCGCTGATGTGACGCAGAAAATGGAAGTAGCAAAAGTAATGAATAATGCATTTGCGTAAACTAAGCGAATTCCTAAGCAAGTAGAATAAATTTAAAAAAATATATAAAAACCAAATTATGACTTGTTAATTAATGAAATAAGTTGTGGTGTTACTGTGTGTTAATTAGCATGACAAACTCCAAAAGAAAAACTGAGCTGTAATACGTTGTAAAATATGTTCAAAGTGAAAATACTCTATGTAAGCGGAACAAAAGAAGAGTTCTTGCAATCTGTAAGTATTACAAAACATAAACCACATTTTTAGAATTATTATTATTATTATTATTATTATTATTACTACTACTACTATAAAATTAATGGCATAATATTAATTAAATGAATTATATGACCAAGACAGATAAAGATACACTTTGAGGGTATTTTTTAAACATTTTTAAATGTAGCCATGTTTATGAACTTAGCCCTTGCTATCATCTTTACATTCACTAAAATAGAGAAATAACAGAAAATTTCGAGTTACGTTGTGTATTTAAGAATTGTCAGTTCACCAAAAACATGTTGCTATTTAAAAACAATTACAATGTACAAAGCAAAAATACACAACTAACAATATAAAATCGAAAGTTCTGTTGCTTTTTAGTGGCATTGAACATTTAATTCAAATTTATTGTAGTAAAAACATGTAACGCAAACGTTTTCTGAAGGTTATTACACAGCGCTCTTACATACAAATATAATTCTCACACACATATTAGATTAATATTTCACATTTTATATCCTCACAACGATGCTTTGGTTAAATATGAAACATATGCATTGTTATAAATACAGTTTATATGCTGAGTTAATTTGTCCTTTTATTTTAAAACAACAGAGAGAAAATTAAACGCTAGAGTGGTTTTCAAATTACGATCTTCAGGCATATCCCTACTTCCAATGTTCCGATTTCCCTGATTTTCGGAAACTATTTTTATTATTTTTTTAATGGTATATACCCAGTTTAAGTAAAAAAAAAAAACAAATATTGATTCCGCTAGAACGATTTTTAAATAATGGGTTTCAGGTAAACACCATTCCTAATAGTTCGATTTCCGTGATATTCAGAAACTATTTTCCTTATTTTATTTAAATGATATATACGAAGTTTCGTTTCGAAAAAAAAAAAAAACAGAGGTGTTGCTAGAGTGATTTTTAAATTTTGGATTTCCGGTAAATTCCCATTGCTATTAGTTTGATTTCGCTGATTTTTAGAAACTATTTTTCTTATTTTATTTAAATATCATGTACTGAGTTTCTCGAGGAAAAAAAGGTACTATAGCGTTTTTTTCCCCTTTGGGTTAAGCGCCACCCCCATTGTGCAATTTTGCTGGTTAATGAACTCGATGAATCGTCTGAATGAGTATAATTAAGTGTTATATGCCGAGTTTACTTTCACTATCATTTTTGGTGCCTCGTAAGTAGGATCCACGGAGCTTTGAAGAAATGTTTTAAAAATATTTTCATGGGTACAACCGTCATTCCTTCAGAATTCGCTAAGGCCCTATATTGGATAGAATAGCTTATTAATCATTTCATGTTTATATAGACGAACTTTCCATCCCATTCACATTTCTACAGCTCATGTGCGACAAATTGTTTACCCACAGTTCATTACACTTTTATTTTTCAGACTTAATCATACTTCATATTTTAAATCGCTGATTTTAATTTCTTCTCACATTGCTATCCTCTATCGTCAATAAACTTAAAAATATCTCACAAATGCTACCTTTATTATATTCTTATCTCATGTAGAGTTAGAGACATTTTTTGCTCGCCAGCACACACTGTTTTGAGGGCCCATTTGTTCCGCATATCTTTCATTAACAGTAGTTTTTCTCCAAGTCTCTAAATGATAAAAATCTACATTAAATTCGTAGTATTTCAACATCATCAGTTTCAATGTGGACCAAAGATTCGTGCCAATCACACAGACAGTCAACAGTCATGTTCCTTATCTTTTTCTAGCACGTCCCACATTTGACCACGAGATCTATAGTTCAGTACTGTTTTCGTTAGTCTGTCATTTTCCATTTGAAGAATGTGGTCATACCAATCTTATTTGTCTTCTCTTGGCTTTTCAGTTAAATTGAAAATCTCATTCATATCTAATTATATCATTACTTGTTTCATCTAACCGTGTATATTTAGCTACACTCCTTAGAAATTTCTTCTCAGCTGACTTAATTTGTCCCCTACTTGATCTTCTCAGTGCTAAGTTCATTGATCAATGTTGGCACTGCCATAACTTTACAACATTTTAAAATGGTATCTTTGTTAACCTTACTTTTAATTGTTTACATTAACATTTCCAATTTTGTTTTGAGTATATGGAAATCATGTCCAGATAATTAAAATGACTTAACTGTTCAATAGTTCTGTTATTCATAATTATTTTAGATCTTCTCGAATTCTTGCCTAAAAAGTTTTTCTCAAGAGATTTCTAGGTTGCACATTTGTGTTATGCAGTAAAGTCGGTGAGAAAATATCTGATCATCTGCAAGCAATATGGTCTTTAAAATCTTAGTTCCTAATAAAAAATGGAATTAACATTAACTTCGCTATTCCTGCATGGCTGCAGTAAGATTTACAGTGTGTCCCGTAATTTGCTCACACAGAATACATCATATGCTTACTGGACAAAATGGGAGAAGCAAATCTTAGTGACAAAATATTGTCCGACGAATATTTGCTCTAGATGCTAGACGATTAGTATCGTTATTTCTCAATTGCAAGTTCATCATTTTGAGAATCATATGTGAATGCCATCTTAGGAATTTTACTAACCGAAATATAAACTTTATAAAGGATAGTAAAAATTGTGAAATACTCGTGCAACAAACAGCTTGTCATGAAAACTTTTAAAGTGAATGTGGACTATCATTAATTCTGACTCAAGAAGTTAGATGGTACCTACAAATACATTGTGTGAGTGCCTTGAACCCTTTATTTGTGAAGGTTTATAAAGAACAAAGACAAGGTTCAGCATTCTGTAGGTATTAAAAGAAAGATTAGCTGAATAAGGATTTTAAGAATTACACACTTTAAAATATCTGAAAGTAACAGCACAAAGACAAAGACATGTACCGCATTTTCAGGTTTTCATTCTTGATTCAGCGTTAATTCAACGTTCAATATATATATTAACGTGAATGTTCATAAATAAATAAACATTATCTACATTTTTACCAAAATTTGTAAAATACACAAAATGAAGGAAAAATTGAACCTTCATTCAAGTCATGCTCATTTATGAGCTTGTAATAGATAATTCTGCTTTGTAAAAGTGGAATATCTCAGGATAATGGCATTCGGAAGATGTCAATGAACATACGAGTAAATAGACTGGATGAGTGGATGGATGGTCTGGGCGGAGGAATTCTTTCAGTACTTGACCTTGCTAATGGCTGCTGGCTCTTTATGCCTACGCTCAGGGAGCACTTAGGGAGGAAGGGATGAGGTGAGGGAGACACCGGGCGGCAGCTGCGCGTACTTATATAGGATCATTAATATGTTTCCATAAAGCCAAATAGAGCACTCTGACGCCGATGAACACCCCCCTCCCTCGACCGTAGAGCTGTATGAATCCCCGAGAAGGACCACTTCCATTCCAGACGCCGGGACAGAAACCAAACCACCATCACATCGCGCCAGCCCACTTCGCTCTGGCACTTTCGACCCTGTCTAATGGAATGTAATGATTTGAAATGGGAGAGAGGAAAATTCGTGAATGCAAATATCCATTCCAGTATTCGCCTAAGTGATCAGGGGAAACCACGAAAAAACCAAGGTTAGCGTGGCCAGCTCAACAGAAATTCGAATCCGAGTCTCAACCTGAACCATTCCGCTCAGCAATGTATGGTACATAAATTACCCAAATCGGTCCATTCAGCATTAGAAATATATCTAGTAGATACAAAAAAGTTGTGTTTTATAAACTATTTAAACAACACTGTCAATTTTATTGTGTTGTTACCGAGGGATACGTGTCAGTGATAGTCCCTTAAGCGGTTATTTGTCTTTTTCGAACTACAGGGGGTAGTGGCTATCTACAAGTTCATCTCTACGGTATTGTTATGGCCCAATTTGACAACTGCCCTCTTTGCAACACTGGAAAAATGAACGCTTTTCATCTGAACATCTGCTGAACTCATATAAAAACCAAGTAAGGTCAGGCATTCTCCTGAGGCACTTGATGGCAGTGTTGCCGCAAACGGGCGTGGCATAAATCAAATTAAAGATCGTAAATTTGATTGCAAATCTAGTTTATGAACAAATGGAAATGTAACATAACAATAAATAAAAACTGTACAACATATTTACAGGAATTTTAGTTGGTTATCTTCATATAATTAAACATTTTATATTAAATAACAAAACGTTACTCTGATATTTTAAAAGAAAATTATTTTATTACTTATTTAATTTTACAACCTGCGTGGGTTCTATTACAGAACTCTGTAGACAAAATTAATACTGAAATTAGTTTAAAACAATCTCTACTATAGTAAATGCTTACAGATAACAAACTTTAGAATTATGGAACACAATTTTAAAATACCTGTATAAAAATCATGATATATGTAGTTGTAAACTTAATTGTTCCAAAATATTCCATTTTCAAAAGTTAACTGTACTACGGCACATATTTAGCCCTAACGTTCCTGTGTGTTCCTAGTGTGTGTGTGAGAGAGAGAAAGAATTGCAATCAGAATCCTTGTTTTTCTTAAGCCTTCTTTTTTATGCTGTTAAAAGTAATTTTTGTGTTGTACGCTACATAAATAAAGTTCTTGTTTTGTGCTCCTTTTTAAATTTTTACGGGTGTAATCATATTTTATTTCTTATAAAGAAAATATGATTTATAGCACAATATAAACCACCGTTGGTGGCCTGCAGGTCGATATAAATGATGTTACCTAGCAACATTTTATGATATCGTGTTTATGAGTCCCTAAACATTACATCTTACCAGGATCTAACGCTTTATGAAACAAAACAAGTTATGTTTCGTGTTTCTTTTGCAAGGGAGACGTCATAAAATAATAAAAGGCAGTACAAGATAAATATAAGGCATATTTATCTTCATTTTCTTGTGCTGAGTCTGCAGAAAAGGAAGTATATAGCTTGACGTTTATGGCTGCATAATGAGACGAAATAGGCATAGCACAAGTTCTTTACACACAGCCACATCCTGCAGAGAGAGCCAGTAGCTTAGCAAGGTTCTCTTCGACCTGCTAACGTAAGGTTGTTCAATATTTCTTTGTCGCTTTTTCCTTTTTGGAGCAGTTTTTTTTTAATTTGAACACATTTATTTTAACACACATGTAAAGATAACTTTAATTTGCTTTTATGCTTATACAGAATGTTTAAAAAATGATGTTAAAATGTATTGGTGTAAAGCACATGTTAAAAGAAGGAAAAACGTTCCAGTAAACATGGATCCGCAAATTAACCGTTTACGAGATAATGACAATTTTTTGGTTGTGGCCGCCACTGAGCCGAACACCTGGATTTTAAATCAACAACATTCATGCTTAATACGCATGCTGTACTATCCCCTTCCTCTTCCCCTCATGCTAAAGCCTTAGCAAAAAAAAAAAAAAAAAAAAAAAAATCACTGATATACAGTTGCTATGTGTATTGCAAATTAAGGTTATGTGTATATCGTGAATTTATGAAAATGTTTGTAAACATAGAAAGGAAATACAGTAGCGTAGAACACGCAGACAAGCACTTCATGTTTGTCAATGCAGCGGTCGTTAGATAGGGGATCTAGATCTGTGGCTTGCCAGATCACCGGATTTAAATCCTTTGGATTTTTGTGTATTGGGTTATGCAAAAAGTCTAATTTATAAAACGACACAGCAGAAGAATTGCAGTATCGGATTGTAGATGTTTTCTAACAAATGAAGAATGCTCCAGAATTGCCCGAACACATTCGCAGGTCTTTGTGGAGAAGATTACAGAGTTACATTCAAGGCATTTTGAACACCTGCTGCAAAAGTCTTCACTTGATGTTCATTAGTACAGTACACTAACACAAAATTCACGGTTGATCAAACAGTTTCTTCTGTGTAGACTCAGTCACATTTCTGCGTGTTGAAGTAAAAGTTATGAGTTTTAACTATCTCCTTATTGATAAATGAAATAAAATTTTTACAACTTATGTTGGAATTGGTCCTCACATGGTCAGTATCTATGCGCTTCAGTTGCGGCCCAGCAAACAAAATAAATGCAATTATCCAGTAAACGGCTAATTTGTGACCCCATGTTTACTGAAACGCTTTTGCTTCTTTTAGATTGTTTTTCTGACCGGTAAATTTTACCCTCATTTTTAAACATTCTGTATAATATTTGAATTGGATAGGAAGACCGAAGAATCAAACTTGAAAAAATTCGGTCACTTAAATTATTAGCGCAAAAAATATTTAGCATGTGCGGAACTAATGGACAAAAGTTAACATTTTACTCATATACTTTTAAAATTTTAATATTAACCAAAAAGATTACTTTATCTAGGATGCTGCTAGTTGCCAGAAACATATTGAACAAAACAATAATGGAGCCAAAGGGAGTCCTTCCAAACCAACGCAGTTCAAGTTTTTTATGTCCATATTTTTTATCTTCTTTTAGCTTTTCAACTTTCAAGGACATTTTGTTTTTATGACAGACATTTTAGTCTTCTTCGTCAACATTTTGAAATATATACCAAATAATTATTAACTAGAACTAACATTTGATTCTTAAATTAATTTTGAAGGACGTATGTTGGCAGTTCTGATTTTCACAATTCTAATCGTTGGAAGATTTCTGATGTTACTTCAGGTTTATTTTTTATAATCACAAGTATATTTCTAAGCATGTTGCGATAATCACATTTTTTTCGTGTTTTTGTGTTTTCGAAAAGAAAAAAAAACCAATTTCACATCTTCTCAAGATATAACGCTCAAAAATCAGTGCAGAGGAAAAGATTTGGAACTTAGTCAATTATGTACAACAGTTAATATAAGAGAGAAGATTTTCTGCTTATTTCAAATCGTACCTCTAATAATTCTCCAAAAGTTTAGGATTTTGCTGCAACAGAATACAAAATGAATAGCTAGAGATAATATGCGTAAAATTAGGTTGCAAAAGTTGATATTTTGGAGCTAGATAGCACGACATAAGGAATTAATATGTTCCACCATTGAGCCTTGAGGATTTATAACAGAAACATATAATTTAATTATATATATTAAATCACATTTAATTTTTTCTTACGTAAATAAATATTCCAGAAAGCTAAAAGCTCATTAGATAAAAAAAATAAGAAAATGTTTGGAAACTGTATGCATCAAATATTTTCAAAATGATAAAGAAATATCTGTAAATATCTTCAGAAGAGCATCCAAGGTATTTATAAACTTCAAGCCTCCACGATTTTTAAACTGAAATCAAAATACATGAAATGATTGGATTTAAAATGGATCGTATTTTATACACATTAATGCATGTGTAGTATAATTTCTCAAACTGCAACTGAAATAAAAACCGCAGCATTTAATCGTAGAAAAACAACATTACTCTTCTTATAGATAGGAGATGCGCAATTAGTAACG
The DNA here is from genome assembly GCA_030762175.1 of Metallyticus violacea. Classification (NCBI taxonomy): domain Eukaryota; kingdom Metazoa; phylum Arthropoda; class Insecta; order Mantodea; family Metallyticidae; genus Metallyticus; species Metallyticus violacea. The sequence continues at coordinate 61,517,170 of CM060834.1, forward strand.
TTTTTCACTCAATATACCGGTAAAAGGGGCATAGATGGCACAACTAGAAGATAATTCTATGAAATGAAAAATAAATATAACATAACATGAAAAATAAAATAACACAATGAACAGATTTAGTATCATGATAAGGTTGACATATTAAATATATAATGTATTTAAATCAAATTTAAATTGCCAGGGCGAGATGGGTTAATGCGATAAAATGTTGACTAGCACTTTGTAAAGGTTTCTGCCCAACATCTGTGAGGAAGCGGACCTCCGCAGGTACCGCCCGTAGATCCTAGCCGTCCGGGTGCACCCTCACCTCATCCTTTCCTCTCGAAAAGTGCTCTCATTAGGGCGTAGTTACAAAGGGCTAATCAAAAGCAAGGCTGAAGTACCGTAATATTATTCTGCAAACAATACAACAATTCAAACTGTATTGAAAATTATGTCCCTCAGCGTCAGTACATTCCGGCACCGGATGGTTCGGAACACGTTTATCTTGTATCTCATAGCTATTCAATAAATTGGCGAATAGTTTTTCTACCTGGAATACGATAGCCAGAATATTTTCTTGCGAATCGCCTTATCCCTTCTCTGCAAAAATCCGTTTGCACATATATGCAGTACATAAAACTCCGTTCTTCTTTGTTGAAGAAGTTGTGGTGGCATATCTAACGAAGAACAATTAACACACAATTTGCACAAAATGAAAGTACCGACTTACGCAAGAACCCACTACAGCCCAATGACTAACTACAAGCTACTATCGACACATGCAATATAGATCTCGATTTGTTCTACCAGTACGCAGCTGCATTCTGCCGGCCCGCTATTCAAATAACCTCACTGTAGTAAGCGTTCCCCTTGGATCACCAACGGTTAGCCAGAATGAGTGGAGACGTAAATCTGAAACAGACCTTCTGGGGCTTTCTTTGGTGGCAGAGAATGCTTGTTATTAGCAAAAAGTGGTACCTTTTGTTATGCGTTTTCCTTGGACGATTCGTATACTCTAAACGTTACGATTTCAGTTGAATTTTAATGTAGGACTTAAAAAAACACATTTATCACCCGAGGTTTCATTTCTTTATTATTGAATCAGGATTATTATTGAGTTCTCGTTCTAGGCATGAACCTGTTACCCGTACTTATTTTGTATCTTAATTGAAAATCAAACGGACTATTACCTCTCGGTTAACTCTGTTAACTCTTAGATTATATTCTTAATATATTCTATTGCTACTAAATGGTTTATGACAGTAATAATGAGTATTGTGCACGTTGAACTCGTTCATTGAAGATTTTAAACCAAATTGTTAGTGTTTGAAAGTATGAGACTAAATAATCAAATAAATATTTTACAAGCAGTAAGAAACACTAACTTGGAATGGTCAACTTTCCACAATTTTTAGATTCACATTAATAAAAGAACGTAGCGCATATTGATCCAAAGCCACTAACATATGCATTGTTCCTCTACGCAGTAATCTTTAAATTAAGATAAAACCTACTTATCTTGTTTCCACGTTAACACCTCATCACATTACCTTCAGCATTTGTGTGTCTATAACTGACCTTGAAAAACGGAATTTTAATTAATTAGGAATTTTGCTAATATTAATAATTCATCATTAATTCAAATAAAATTATGAAATGTTTTTCTTTACAACAAATCACCGCTCTACATTCACTGTAAAATCTACACAATGCTACATAATCTAAAACAAGATTGTGTAAACAAACTTTATTTTTCAACCTATGTTAAGAAATAACAAGTGTTACGCGCACACTTTTATTGGCTCTTATCAAAGAAACTTTTATATTTTCCTCTGCTATAACCCTAGCATTCCCAAACTTGCTCATTCCTTCTTCACCACAAAATTGGTACACATTTCCCGACGAAAACGACACACATGGACTCGCTCACGGTTTTCTCGTGAACACAAAAATACAAAGGTACCGAAGTGAAAGAGGGAGAAAATGTGGCATTCTAGCTTACTTCGAGAGCAACTTTGAACCGGCGAACCAACTTTCTCTCCCTAGTTGAAAGCTATATACTGCAAGCCCTATTGTATTGTTTCGTCCTTCGTCCATTACAACTTGTGTAGTTGTGTATTTAATGGCCCAGCCGAAAACAGGCTAATTTAGCTGTTTGGTGCCAATAAACTTTATTTCCAGATATAAAAAAAGAAACTATATTAAACTATTATTATTATTATTATTATTATTATTATGCTGAATTAAATTCAATTATTATCCATTGTCCAGGCTCTAGGTAATTTGTACATTATTTGAATATTAAGCATTTGTAAGTATAGTATATAAATAAATGTATGAAGCTCCTTGTTACAAATTAGGTCACCGCTTTTCTATAACACACTGAACTAGGTTAACTAGTATTTTAAATATTATATTTAACTATATTACACTAATAAAAGCATTAAAGGCTTAGGTTCATCATGCATTTAATAATAACGTTACACCTTTAATTCACTTTATTTAATCCATCTTGCCAATGACTTGTTACAGTAAGACATTACAGGTAACCGCATTTACTTTTACTGTGTTTGAAGGGGGGGGGGTTGCTGATTTGGTTTATTTATGGACGCTCTTTAACATCTCAGGTCATCAGCGTCCCATTCAATTCAGGGCGTGAAACGACCAACACATTTTGCTCAGAGGCCTCTTCTTTCAGGCTTGAGGTTCATTTACATTCCGTGGCGCCATGACTTTACTTCCCTTCCGAAGGAAGCCATACTTAGGATTTTTACGCCCGAAAAAAAAAAAAAGCCATCGATCCTGGCCGGGTTTGAACCCCCGATTTTGGGTTTAGGAAACAAGTATGCTACCACTACACCACCAGGACCGATGAAGGGGGAGGGTAGCAACTGATTGTTTACATCACTCATTGTACGTGTACACAAGCACTGAACTTCCGAAGACTAATAGGGGGGTTTTGGGTGGATGAAAGCAAGTTTTTAATTGTGTGATACACACAGAGCACATTTCTTAGACGTTCTCCCGAATAAATAGTTCTTCCCCAGTGTGTACAGAGCACAATGAAGCATAGAGGTGGTCGCGTCATGGTCTAAGTTTGCTTTGGTGATGGCAGAACTGGAGACCTAATCAGAATTCCTGACAAAATAGCACAAAAAATTCATTATCACATATTTGTGCCATCAAGATTGTGTGTTATTTGCAACGATTTCTTAATACAATAATAAAACGATTCAAAGCACTAGTTCTGCAAGGAAAAGGAAGAAACCACTCAAATCATGACTTGGCCCTCGCATTCACTTGCTTTATCAACAAGCGAAGAAGAAGAAACTGCTCCAAAAAAAAAAAAAACAATGATTTCAGTAATCATCTTGAACGATAAATCAGAAAACGTAACATATTGATCAGAATGCTAAAGAATGAACACTTTAATGAGAGCAAAATATGAACTTTGAATGAACGGAGTGACCTAAAACATTCTAATGTTGTATGTTGAGAGTATCAATGCTATATTATATAAGAATATAAAGCATCTCTCTCAGATTATTTTGTGAGCTAGCTTTCCCTTCACCTGTGAGTAGAGACTTTCGTACGTTAGTGTAATAAGTCAAACTTTCTAATGAAAAGTTCTACTTCAGAAACCAATCTGTCTATAAGGACCAGAATTTATTAATCAAAAATTGCACATTTCTTCAAAAATGGTTTTAGCTACTCTCTCGCACACTCAAGTAATGAACTATGAAACTTTGTTCAACAGCAAGTTGTACAAATTTGTTAATTGTAACGCCCACTTCAACATAACACCGCCTACCAAAATGTAATCACCGCTATATACTTAGTGTCACTGCGCAATATTCCACCCTCCCGACATCTTGCTGCAGCCCTTTGAGATCTTCTTTTCATTAGATCCCAAAGCTAATATAATTGAGATTATAGCGCAGCTCATGAAGCCCTGACCAGCGCGTTTCTGCAGATCATTTCCGAAAACTTGTACTGTTAAATTTTGATAACGAAATACACTGTTGTCTACTTCAGATAGAAATAAGGGTAAAATTCTGCTCAACAAGACTCTGCTAACTTAAGCTGCGAACGAAGAATACAGTAGAAGTTTTTAACACCAACCTATAAACATAAGTAGCACCTGCCATGTTGCCTGCATTGTCTTAAAAGTGGCCCCTGCAGTTTCATGTTTAAGTTATATTTATTTAGTAAACTGTACTAAGTTCTCTGGTTTGTGTCTTGAATTCGAAAGAATGACAAATATTTTAACGGGATAATCCGACTGTAGATAGAATGTACAATATACCACATGCCTTTACCTGAAGAACTAATTTGTTAGAATTTTTGGTTAATGTGCGTGATTTATTTATACGTTTTTCTTTACTAAACACTGAATACGTTCTACTTCAGTGTACTTTTATACAACTCGAGGTTATATTATTTTTCTGTGACCATAAGTGTGTATAACTTATAGTTCTGAATCAAAAGAGATGAAACACACGGGTAAATAGCACACAATAAAGCACAAAATAAATATTTCGAGCCTAAATTCTTTCTCAGGTGAGCTGGTGATTAATAAATAGACATATGCAACTTTAATGCCAGTTTAAATTTAGATTGATACCAAATGTTAATAGTATACCAATTTTACGCCTAATAAATATATAATGTGTAAATAATTATTTTGAAAATGTACTGTACTCAGTTGTTTTGGAATTTAGTTTATGTGTAAATTTAAATCTGTGTAATATATATCAAAAAAGTCTTGTGAGTTTAACAATGGTGGCTCTTCTAGTCTTTTAGCTGTAATAAATAAATAATAAAATCGCCATCTCTCCCTTCAAAGAAACAAATGAATAAATAATATCTGCAAAACAATACATTCACCAGAAACCTTTACCATAACACAAAACGAATATGAAAAATTACATAAAATATGAAAATTAAACATAGATATAGCTATTTTCTGTATCATACAATATGCATATACAAGATCAACAAATTAGTAGATAAAATTAATGAGTTTCCACATTAGCAAATAAATACATGTGCAATAAAGGTATAAACTACCCGCTCTTAGGCATTGTGTATTAACTTTTCTGCAATTGAACACGGCCATGTTGAAATATAGTAACATTAGAAAATAAACGACAGACGAATCCATGGTAACAATGCTACATTGAAAAATGCAATTAGTAATTAACACATATAAGGACAATGCATCAACCTAAATCCCGTGCCTAAACATAACCACAGGTAAAGCGCAGAAACAGGAGGATCCAATAGTATACGCGGCTCGGTATGGCTTTGCGCCTCCAATTCGAAATAAAAGGGCATGCAAACATGTTTGTGAATCGTGAAATTATGTAACGGTTGCATTGTGAGCGCTTAAAATCAAACTTGGAATCGCTCATGCAGATGTACAACTGTTGAGGAAAATGTGAAGCTGAGACGCAGATTCGCCCTGGTGGCGAAAAATATAAGACATGCAGCACAACGATACTATATGGTAAAATTAGTAGACGTTGCCAATTCAGAAAAATAGTTCGCAAAAACCACCTGTGTCCTGTTTCACGAAGCTCGTAATCTAGTAAAACCAGTCTCCTTTACAGTATTACTTGTTTATTATAAGTTTGTATTTCTATTAGTTACTAGTGTAGCAGACCGATCTTATTTTGTTTTATCAGTGTTTTGTTTCATGAAATATTTAATCTTGTATTATTGCTTATTGTCTACTAGTGGAGTTTTAATCCCTGAATCTCGAATGGTGATTTTATATACTAGTGTACATATTTTAGGTTAGGTATTGATTCTATCAGTTAAGCATTTTAATTATAAAATGCTCATTAAGGGTTATTTATGAAATGTATGGTTTCAAAACCACCACCCTGTCGCGTATTTCTTAAATGAGCTATTTTCAGCTGAAAAAAATACCATAGAAACTGAGCTACGTACATTCTTTGTAGATAAATAATATGAACGGCGAATATGAATGTAAAAGTAAAAGCACTTACTATTATAAATTTCTTGATGTTTTGCCAAAATGTCTCCTGACATTTTACGTAATCTTTCTCCGATGTAATGAACCCCAACGCTATCGCAATTAGCGTATTATTTTTCCACATTTATGCCCTTTCTTCGTAATTTTTCGAATTGCTCAAACAGTACTTCTTTATGCCAAGTAATTAAATGGAGCACTGTTACTTTCTTCTGTTCTATTCTAGATTCTATCGTTGTGAAACAGGTTTTATTAGAAAAGGTGGAATTACGGCAAGTAACTAGTAAACTGGTACACTAGTTGCTTCGTTAAACAGGGCCCTAGTGGGGGAAAACGAAAGACAAGTACGTGAACATAATAATGTAAAAAGTTACTACATTCATAACGCAACATTATAGTTTACTTGCAATCACGAACTCCGAAAATTATTATTATTATTATTATTATTATTATTATTATTATTATTATTAATAATAATAATAATAATAATAATGCCTGCAATCATTCTCCTGAAATTAAACTTGGTGTAGTAAAGTGTACGCTCACTTTACGTTAAGTTTATAAGTTTTGGTTGAGTGACGTGCATATATGAAAGTTTGTATAGCAATTCTTCCTGCAAAAGTCTCTGGCAAGATGGTAATAGAAACAAAATTAAAGCGATAAATCGGAACATAACCTGAACAGCACGCATATACATTAGCTCCACAGGAACTCGCCGCCAACTGACAAACGGATAACAGAGCTGTGAAAAATAATTACTACAACCAATCACAATCTAGGAAATAATTATGTACATTTTGCATCTACTGAAAAATCTAAAATATACTGAAGTATACGTTATTTTGCAAGTTGCATACAGTCAATCACATGTTAACTATCAACTTGATTATATTCCAACAAAAACTGAAACAACTTACATATTTAAATTTTTCCTTCGTCTACTACTGTACTGAAACATTCAATTCTCAATCGCAGACATACTCGTAATTTCCCTTTTCAATATTGTGTCTGGAACACGACTGACATTGCTGACTGCATGGAGGGACTACGCACACTTAAACATCTACATATGCTGCTGGTGAACATAACAGACATTCATGCAGAAACTTCTTCAGCCAATTTGAAAGTTTAACTCTTCCATGTGAATGTATATTATCCATCATGTACTTTTATATAAGAAATAAATAAAAATTGTTAAAAATCAAAATATACATGACAAGAATACTAGACAAAAAGCAAATCTACATAGACTGCCATCAGTACTTTCTTACAATCAAAAAGATGTTTATTTTAATGCATTTTAGTACAAAATACTCTTCCCTCTAGCTTAAAAGCCTTAATAAACAATGATAAATCTTTTAAATCTGCTCTTAGAAAATACTTATGTAAAACGGTCTATTATCCTGTAAAGGAATATATGAGTGGCAGTATATTATACTAAGTTAAAAATACTGCAATGATTTTATATAATGCATATGTATAGTTGATTGATTCACTTGTCCGTTTCTGCTTCTCTGGTTTTTTGTTTTGGTAAAATTGTTCTGGGTGTTGCTTTGTCATTTTTATTGTAACTATTTATGTAGATGTACACAATATTTTTTGTAAATGTAGAATGTGTGCTACTGTGGTAATTGTATATGACAAGTGCTATGTTCGTAGGTCTCTGTGATTGCTTTGCAAACTCACTGAATGCTCCAGAAACCAAACTAAACTACCCCAATTCAGAAATGATATCTCACCACTGAACCGAGTAGTGAGAATTATTATTATTATTATTATTATTATTATTATTATTATTATTATTATTATTATTATTATTATTATTATTATTATTGCCAAATTGACGTTCTCAAGTTGGACATAAGCGACATCATAGATGCTGGATGCCATTAACTGTTGATATATAAATCCAATGTTTAATAATGTTAGAGGTTTAAAATGTTCATATTTATTTGACGTTAGGTTTAGTGTGTGTTAGTTTTAGGTAATTATTAATAAAACAGGTTTACCTTCATTCTCCAAAATATCTCGATTCTGCTTGTTAGTGCATGCATTTGGATGCACAATTTTTTTTTTTTTTTTTTTGGCGTGGATCGGATCATTCTTATTATTGTTTAAATCTGGTACGTAATTTTATGAGATGACTTTTAAAATAGTTTCAGGTTTTTCAAGTAGGACTCCAAGGTTTATTCCAGACATGTCGCTCACTGCTTTCTCCTTTACGAGACAGACCGCACCAACTGACAGTTGTTTAAAACGTAAATATAGAATAAAGTGCCACCTGTTGAGTAAATTTCGACATGAACCACTCTTGAAACAAATGTTTATAAAAGCCCAACGAGATGCCGCTCCTCAGTCATTGTATAGCGAAGATTTCACTAGGGCAGATATAACAGCTAGAATTATAACTATAATAATAAATCCGAAGATGTCTTTGAAGGTGAAATATGGGTGGAATATTTCAATATTGAAATGTCAATATTTATGTTTTGGGTTGCAGCGCTGACCGAGCCTGTAGTTATTGTGTTCACTTAATCGCCAAAGCAAGTACACACTCCAAAGTCCAAACCCTTAGCAACGTAGGAGAATTATCTGCTAAAAACGGTTTCGAAGAAAAGAATGTCAGGATGTAAGAGTACCAACTTTCTCCTGTGCGGTGCACATCACCCCAGTACGGAGGACCTTGTCGATGACCCGTTATTATCAGTCTGCTTCCTAACATGTTCTGATAGCAAGTGGGGAACATTGTTCAAATCTACGTATATGCAATTTGTAATACAATTAATATGATCATAGTTAATTGGTAGTTAAGTGCCTTAATTCTAAGAAATATAAGAATTAAAAAAGTTAAAAGTAGATAAGATGTATTTTTATTTATGATAAATATGACAGTGTTGGTAATGTCACCGATGATGAAATTCATCCACACCCAAGTACTCCTATTCCCACGTTCCTCTCTGAAGCAAGGTCATTATCTAAAGTACATAAAGTCTGTCTATGTTGAAGTTCGGAGTATGCATGAATATTGTCAGTTATTACATTACATATATTTTGCCTAGTCTACACAATAAAGAAAAATGTGAAATTAAATTATATACATAAGACAGTAAACATGTTACGTGTTTATTAATTCATCCTAAACCACAATGTCAATTACAACTTGACAAATATTCTATTATTTTTGCGTTTTATTTATTTATTATTTTATAGTAATCCATTATCTTTCTGTACGAAATAGTTTATTTGTATACTCAGGCTGATGGGCTTAGCAATAAACGTTTTCCATAACTTCTTTGTGAATATATACATGAGCACTAAATTCATCATTTGCACTATCAGCTTCTTGGTGTCCACAAGGTTTATCTTGCAATTTTTCTAACAGTAGGTATCCGATTAACAACACTCTTTTGTCACAGTTTCTCGAATCTTTTTTTACGACAAGGCTCTTCACAACCCCCTCTCCTGATATGCTAATGTTGATTAATTGTAGGCCATTAAGAGAGATGTTCAACACTGTTGGCTAACTAGCTGCCGTTTTTGCGCGCGTTTACTTCTTGTCTGATATCTTTTCCGCTCTTCACGTGGCCCGGCAGGATGGATCGCCAGCTAATGATTGGTTCCTCTCCTGTAGGAAGTTCTACCATATTACGATATAACAGTTCTGATAGGCATGTCAGTTCTCGCCTTCCTTCCACACCGAGAGTCGTCTCCGGGACAACGTGGACTACACTTCTTTTCGGCCTTGTCTTCAGAATTGTCAAGCCCGGAGGTTTCTTCGAAGGGTGAGCCTTGTGACTCACGTATCATAAACCTTAATTTTATATTGTAATGTTATCGTAACGCTGCACCAATATAAACAAAATATGTGGCTATATTTGCGCAAAGTTGCCTTTTGTAAAACTCGTAATGACTAGGAAACTTGGATTTGCAAGTCAATTAATAAAATATACTTGTCTTTTTGGGTAGAATTCAAACTATTTATATGTTATTTAAGAGGAGAGGATTATTAAACGCTTGTGCCCATGCATTGTTGTGGCGGCGATGGTTATTGCCTATTTACACGTTGTGTAATTTTTCTATTTTAAGAATCAATTTTAATTTAGGTTTGTGTCATTTTATAATTATTATTGTGTTGGAACAGTAACTCACTTTTTGTTATTAGTAACTTTGGAACTAGTTACCTTTTTATGAACAAATCCTTGGGGTGTTTCCTTCCAGTGCATTTCTAAGGCATCAACAAGATTGGCCGATGTCGTTAAGGCACGGATTTGTGCGTTGAAGTACTGGGGTTCGATTTCTGCCACGGCAGTTTTCCTTCATTTAGTTTTTTTTCAGGTTTTTCTTAGTTCTCATACATGGCAAATGCTCCTATAATTTAGGTCTGACACGCCTCTTTTCTTAAAAGAATAGTTTTACAATATATTATTTCACCTCACATATCATCAATGTGCATCTCCTATGATGCCTCAGTGGCTAAAATGGGCGTTAAACTAATTTACAAAAATTTCCAAGGCTAATTGAACTGGCATTAAAGGGAAGGTGTGAATCTTTATTTCATAACTTCATTTGTATTTTATATTGCAAAGTGACAAGTAATTTATGTTATGTGCCTGCCTGTCTATCAACCTCCCCACCCAATTTCCATCCTTTCGTTAGGTATTTATGTGCATTGTCTGTCTTCGTTTTAGCAGTATTTTATTCAAAACTACACGTTTTCTAAATTTTAGGATAGTTTAGATTTCTTCTAATTTTAGGATCAATTATATATACCTTTAGATATGTTATTTGAATGATTTTAGGGAAAACTTTGTGACATGAAGCTCTTTATGCTCTCTAAAACTTGAAAAAAAAAAAAAACCCTACGAAAATTAAGATAAATTATAAGACAAAACTTTCCTCCGCGTGAGCCTTTAAATGCGCTGAGGCATAAGATAGTCCCTGCATGTTAATATAAGCAATAAAATGGAACTTTTTTAAAAATCGAATAATGTTTGTTTTTTTCATTAAAACAGTATATTCAGGAAAAATTAGAGGCTGCAGCACCAGGATTAATTAAAACGTCGATCATGCTGTGGACAAAGAGATGCAATGAGCGAAGAAGAGTTATGGTTCATTTCCAAGGAACCACATTGGGAAACCCCGATGAGTGGAGTATGGTTAAGGAAATTGGTGGCCATTCCTAATGAGTATAGGTGTTGCATCAGTTGACGCCTCCTGCCTCTATACGGACCCACACGACATCAACAATAATAACAATTCGTGATGGTCAGATGAGTGCACGTCAGCAAGCAGAACATCGGGTTCTTGGGTGGGAGAAGTCTGACGAATATCTGCAGCGAGCCCTGCATTCTTAACCGGCACCGTGTGGGCGGCGTCATCGGCCCATACGTCACTCAAGATGACAATGGTTCGATCATCACTATCAGCACTGAAAGATACCGAGAGTTTGTTCTTATCTGCTTCCAAACCTGTTTAGAGATCTTTTGTGAGGACAATGATTTGAATTTCGAGCATCCAGTCTTTCAGCAGGACGAGGCTACTCCACATATCGGTCATAGTAATCTGCCTGTTCCTATCCTGCCAGAAGCTAAGACCTCATGTTGTATACGTTTTTGTGGTGTGTAGTAATGGAACTGTGTTTCACCTCGGTATCTCGGACTCTTGGAGAATTGCGTGTAAACATCGAACCATACTCCAGATCAGATTGCCGACATGGTTGCACGGATCATTTGACGGCATGGAGTATATCGTGAGTAATAACAGACGCAATGTGGAGCATGTAGTTGTGTAACTTTGGTTTTTAGTTCAGGCTACTTTCAGTTACCTACTTTTGCAACATTCTTTACTAGAAATCCGAAGCAGAGCTTAAGACGTAAGCAATAATTGCTGTCATTTTGTAACATCAGAGCCCGGAAGTTAGGCAAAATGACTTTTCTATCCGGGTAGATTGAAATAAGAGTCAGATAGAAACGAACACGTTTCCATACATTTGAGGTCGGTAGGGCCAATTATTATTTTGCCTTTTTTGACTTCTGTTGCCCATTTTAAGATTTAAAACTTTATTTTTGCCTGTTTTGGATCATTATGGAAATTTTCTGCGATTATTTTATACATTTTAAAAATCACATAATGAATTTTAATGTATCCAAGTGAAAAAAATTATAAAAAATAATTGGTAGGTTCACCTCACAAAAACAGTTATTCAGATTCTTGTTATGCATTTATTTCTTTCTTCTTCACCCATTCACTTAAGTTTTTTAAATAACAGAATCTTCATTAGGGAAAGGAACACGCGGTTAACTCAGCCATATGAATACCAGGAAATAGAGAGGATGAGGGAAGTACTGTAGTTTTGAATAGTCCTGGAAAATGACTTTATATTGATCTAAGGAAGTTGTGGTGGGTGTAACTTCTCAGTTGTATAAAGGTACAAACAGTTGCAAGCGAGAAAGATGAAAGCGGTACAGCTGTGCAATAAACCATCTCTACAATGTGTTCAGTACGGAAGTAAGAGAGACACTAATTTGATTCCCCAATAAACGCATAAACAGAAAATGAACTGAACCAGAAACCACTGCGCACCTTTTGCTCATTCGCTAAGACTATTAAAACTAATTTACTTTGTCTAGATCAACATTTACATGATGTTCTGAAAGGTGAATGTTCTGTTGTAACTGGTTGCTAGTCCTTCGGAAATAGTTTGTTTTATATATGCTCCAATCACTTCAGTGGAAGTAGAACGTTCTATTTCCATGATGAAAAATGCTCTCTCTGACAAGGGACTGACTACGACAGTTGATACCTTGAAAAAACTTCTTTGTTGATGGTAAATTTAACTGGGTGATTAGAAGCTGTTAAGCATCTTAAATATCTATTTTCATTAATAATGAGTGATATTACTCTCTGTTTTCATTTTTAATAAATGTTTATTTTAATTATATTACTCCCTATTTTCAACATTTTAAGTGTCTTTTCCTGCCTATTTTAAACAAAATAAATGCCTGAACTTCCAGGCATGTGATATATTTTATTGGAATTAGAGCTGCATTACTGCATTACTGCACAAAAAAAAAAGTTTATGCTTAGTAAGTGCATCTATTTTTTTTTAATAGTTTCAACGTCCTTTTTTACTACTGACGCACTACAGGCAGAAGTGTGTCTATATAGTTCACGTCTGTGTAAGATAGCGTTGCTCCAGATCGTCCTCCTAGCTTCCAGGCTCTCATTTGTTTTTCCTTTCGATGTTAATAGTCATGAAATTTTGATGTACAGCAAAAGTTGTTATTGCTATCAGTGAAATTGAACGTTTGGCCTGAAACATGCGCGATGCTCTGCTAGTACACGAGCGACGGTAATTGGTTCTCTCCCACCAGTAATCCGTGATCTCCCTTTATCTCCTTCCCTCCCCTCGAAGCTAAAGTTGGTCTTGGAAGCGATAGAATATTAATTGAAATTAAGCTCGCGTCTCTGGAAGGGCTGAAGCAGTTAGCGCTCCCTTTACCAACTAACTGGACCACATCTGGGTTTCTGCTATTTCAATAACAGTGTACATGTTAACACGTCCAAACATAATTTATACTGTGAGCATTGGCGTTCGTTATGATTGGCATTTCTGTGGCTCAGCCGGGCGGTTCAGATCATGCTCTAAGTTAATCTATCTGAATGAATATTTTAATCAGATTTATTCTTAGTTTAGGTATTTCTAGTCTATGGACTTATATTTAAGCTATCCGTTTTGATATGAATAATATTAAATATTATTATAAAAGCTAATATGATAGTAGCAGACATTTCTTAATGGTAATATTTTGCTTAATAGATGGGAGTTTTAGTACAAGGCAAGAATGAAAATCAACTATGTATCAATGACAAATGAAAATCGTAGATGATTGGAATGGCTACTACAAACCAACAGCTAGCGCCAGGAATCTTATTTGGATGCTTTGCAGTTGTTTCTGTTGCCACAACTTGATGAAGACAACAATATGAACATTGTATTATAGAAAGGTTGCACCCCCTCACTGGGCATTGGAGGTTTGTCAATTTCTAAAGAAATTAAAAATTACTCAAGCTTTCCTAAAAATCACCCTTCTGATGTTTCAAAGGGCATGGGCTGAATTGCATCACCGTTATGGGTAGTGCAAAGTGCGCAATGGAGGCCATGTAGCTTCCTGAGAAATTTCCCATCTCTTAATGTTGTATACACCAAGTTTCAAGATGTATGTTTACAGTGTTTTCATTTTATCTATACCAGAACGGGTCATCCTAAATATGTTGGGGTAAAATAACCACACAATTTTTATGTAGGAATAGTTCAGGGTATATATATAACAAAAGTATCTAATGCTATATTAATGTAAAGTTCACATATTTTTCAGAAAAATATTTATATAATAAAATTTATAACTCTCTTATTGCATTATTATTGTCACAGTTTTCCGATATGGTCCATAATAACAGAGAATCTTTAACAAAATTACTTTAACTGAATTTTATAAGAATTAGATTTAATAAATCACTAATTTGAAACCCCTTTAGGGACAAATGCAAAGAGTATAAAACATCGCAGGCACTAAGGAAGTGTGGGGCATCTCGTGTCCTTGTTATATTATTAGTATAATTATTGTTTTATTTACAATTGTGTTTAATGACACAAATCTGTTGCTCCTTACAGCGCACTAAGCAATAAGAATGAACCCAAAAAATAAATTCATATGTTAAAAGAAAAATTGTATTCTTATTTAGGTCCGATAAATTAAATTTCAACAGCTTTCATACCAACAGCTATTGATAGGTGTTCTGTATTATCGATGTAGTTTTTGGAGACCTTGGCCTTGGCCATAGTGAACTCTAGTTTTGATTAATTTTTAGATATAAAGTCTTATGTGACGAGATAACTTTCTACATCTCCAGGGTAACAGACTCAGATGGGAACAGTTTACGGTTGTGCTCGTGTATGATACGGCAAATCATGCTTAGAATTTCCGCATGATACGCCAAAGATTCGTGGTAAGAGTCCCGATAACGTTTCGAAAGTTTCAATTAGCTGCAAATTCAAATTTAAAAAGACAGAAGCTTGCTTAAATTTTCTTCTTAAAAGTTCAGAACGCTTAGACGAATGCTAAGATGGATCTTTACTTTCCCGAGGTGGGCTGCCGCGGTGTCATAGTGGCTTGCGCTTCGGAAAGTTTCCCCGACCTCTAGAAAGAAAGCGGACCTTCTGAGGGGATCCAAATCCTTGAATGGGGGGCTTAACAGCGTTGGGTATCTATCTGGAAACAATGTTAGGGACCCCGTCTTAAGTCCGCATATCTCCTACCAGTATCCCCCTCTCCTCATCCCTTTCTTGGAGGTGCCTCTATTGGAGGACATGGGCACAAACGGTCAGCCATTGAGAAAGGCTAAAGTACCGACGTAACCTCTTCCTCCCCTAACAATCTATTTCAATCCTAAAGTATAGAAGCATTTAAACGTTTTTTATTATGATTATTAGTGAATTTTAAGATAGACGAGTCATTTTCGTGATGTACGGTTTATATTTGAAGACAATCGGTTTTATTAATGCTAATCACAATAAATGTGAGTTAATTCATTGCCCATATTCAATGAGGTACTTATGTTCTGTAAGGACTCGCAAACAGCCTTAATTTGTAAATGTGTGAAATGATAAAAAATTAGACAAGGAATTAAAAAAGAAACTACAATTGATATATCACCCAAAAACAGCTTTTAAAAGATTTGACTGTGTACATATATTCCTAGAAGGTTTCAATTATTGAACTTCATAATAGTTATTTATGTATTCGGTTTTATAGTTCAATATGAAGTTTTAAAATTATTAGCTCTACATATCAAAATAAATTAACGAATGAAAATAGAGTAATACTTTTTACATATTGTTTTAGTTAAGTGCAGGAGAAGCTTTACATAAGCCTTGTAGCTTACTGAAATTGAAAAAGAATTAAGCTTTAAACTTCAAACCTTAATAACCCCAGAGTTAAGACGTAAAAAATAAAAAGTAAAACAGTATGCAGAAGTAAATTAAATCTTTTTTAAAATAGATTAAAAATATATTTAGACGAGTATGTCTTACAAATTCCTAAAGCACAGTGACCTTTTTGATCCTGATAAATTAAAATCCTTTAAAATAATCTAAAAGCAATATGCTAAATATTTTGAAATAATTATATATAATATATTGTGAGTAAATTATTTTATTTCAATAAACTACTAACAGATTATGAGGGGAAAATTTTCAGAAATATTTATTTAAAACGAACTAAAACAAATTTGCCAATAAATACAAAAGCTTTGAAATTATGAAATTAGGTACTTTGACGAAATAAGACGGTGATTTCCATAATTAGTTGCACTAATGGCTGTAGTTGCGAATGCAAATGTGGAAGAGAACAAGATTAAACAAAATGGAGAAACATTAACGAGAACAAAGCGCTTTTCCGCTTCAGAAAGAGAAATGGGTGTAAATATTGGCACCAGGAAGAAAAAAGAGTAGCATATTTCGTCTTTTGATTGAAGAAATGAGTTAATTACCTAAAAAACTATAGTCAAAATACTAGCATTGAAAAAGAATTCATTAAAAAGTGTAGGAAACCTGTTGCTCTTCATACTTTTAGAATAAAGATGCTTTTAGTTTCACCCTGCTTGTCACTTACAGGAATTGTTGAAAGTAGTGACCTCCAACATCCCTGCAGAGACGCAAAATATAACCGCTTATCAAATATTCCTGGAGTCCCGCGAATTTCATCACATGTTAATGTTAATGTTAATGTTCTCTCCAGTAAGAGGTGGTCTGAGGCAACCGGTGTTTCGAATGTGAGGCTTTTGAGGTGTCACTATAGGTAAATTCAAGGGAACGCAGTGGCCAGGACCTCTTCTTCCAATCCAGCGATCAGGAAACACTTGGCGCATGTTTATATCGAAATGATGAGGAGCCTCATCATGCTGGAACCACATTTGATGTATGCTCAGAAAGACGTCCTCCAAAACATGGGGGATATGTAAATTAAGAAAAGATACACGTGTCCTTTAAGGTGCAGAGGAAGATGGTATGGGCCAATCAACTGGGCCAGTGCACATGTTATAAAACCTAACCGCTGTTAATGGCCTGTCTCCATTACAACATCAGTACACGAGGACTTTTATGGTCGCACACATGACTGTTTATTTAATTTAGAAGTAGCCCATCTCTGACCATGAAGAGCACCTAGGAGAGAAAAGCAGAATTTTCGTCATGACGCTCCAACATGCAGTTACTAACCGAGGAGCGAAGTTTTTCGGTCTCAAGAGCTGCAACTGCAAGGTGCCATTCACTATTGCTATTCCTGCCATGGTACATGCGATTAGTTCTAGAAATAACCTGAAGTTTATCGAGTGTCTCTTGTTCGAAGCCTGGGGTATGAAATGTTCTATTTGCACTGCCAGCGATCCAGTTTCTCTCAGGAAAGACAGCAGGCCCAAAGATGAGGATATCATTCCCGGTATAGCTGAGCATCTACGGATGCACGTATTTCAGCTTGGCCATAAGCAAAATGAATGTCTGCAAGCTTGCAAATGAACAATCATGAATAATGTTTTTCTACTGAAACTCTCAATAAAGGGCTTGAATGGCAATAGCAAGTGTTTCTCTTTCATGTATACCTACAAAGGCATAGGAGCCCATAGTTCAAGAATAGCATAGGGCATATAGCAAGTTACCAATTGCAGTTCGCGAAGCTTAGCTGTTTCTTCTACCTATTTCTCCTACAATTAAGACTAGAACTGTCAGCCTTCAGAGTATACGACATTGAGTATGTGCTGATCATGAGATCATAGTAGCAGTTAACCTTTATTACCAGTACATTTACATGAAAGACACGTGGTGGAGATTAGCTTACAAAGATAGCAGTGCTACCCTTTTATCAGTGGCGTGCATACCCTCGTTTGAACGCAATTTTTGCCAAAACAGCAATGCCCATATATATTTGGCATCGGTTCTAATAACCACTGGCTTCGAGGTTTCCCGCACTGAAGGGTGTGGAAGATAAATCGAAGATAAATCAGAAATATTTTTTGCTTTAAAGTCATATTATTATTACTAATTTCTAGTGTCATAATTTCCAAATATTTTCGATTTGGACCCAAACCGTATAATATCCCTATCTCATAATATTTGCCTACGTTCCCTCTTGTATCCTTGGAATTTATGTTTTAATTTGTGATAGTTACGGTTATCACAAATTAATTTTATATGTCAAATATTGCTCTAAAACTATTAAAATAAAATTTAAAAATTAACCAAAATATTTCCAAATTATGGAATCAAAAATTTAAAAAGAATACGTACAAGCTACTTACAACAAAATCTGTGTACTTGTGCATAAAATGCAAGGAGCATTTTATAAAAAAGAAATACTAATATTGGAAACCATTCATAAATAGCTCACATTAAAGGTACAAGGAACATTAAAATATGCCTTACGGACTTTAAAAATTACGTCTGAACACTAATTACGTTTTTTAAAATACAAGAAGATTTTACACAATTTATAACATTCAAAATACTAATTAAAAACCTTTCTTTTAATTTAATATTACACAGGTTTTGATTGCCAATTTATTTTATCAAAATTCTAAATTAGAGAAAGACGCCTAGTTTCACCTATTTTTATAGTGGCTTGCTCTAACTTTACTTTCCTAATCACTTAAGGGAAGTATTAAAGGGAAAAGGGGGTCAAAATCATAATTTTGTTATTTTACTATTTGGAATTCTATGTTGATTTTGATATGATTTTCATTAATGTTCTTTGATTATAAGTAATTTAAGAAAATTTTATTTTTGTCACTGCAGGAGTCATTTTTTTTAACATTTTTCGAGCACTTGTTCAGTTAAAATTCTACATCTATTTGTTCTATAAGGCTGTGGTTTTTCTTGAATAATAGAAAAAGTTGTATTTCATAAATTGATAGAGTTTGTTTCTATGATGCCATTCTTTGTTGTTTTACAGTGCTGCAGGGTTTTAAACTGGTGTTTCCTTCTAAACGTTTTTCTGTAAAAACATTTTTAGCTGCAATTATTGAAAAACTTACATATTTTTGCATACGTTTCCCATTTTTGTAGGATCTATATAGCTATCAGTTTAAAGCGTCTACAACTTATTCATGATATTATTGTTATGGTGTGGATCTATTATGATGGGGCTAGGACAAAGTGTGACAACATAAAAAATAAAATTGGGGAAAAAATAGAAAAAATTGAAAATAAATTATAATTAGCTTTAGAATCATAGTATAGTAATGAAATTAGATTGAGAAAATGTCAATTATGTGTATCTGTATGCTGTGAAATTTTCATTTCATTCGCTTTAATAATCCTTTAGAAAATGGAAAGTGAAGTTGGTACATTTAACATTACAATAGGCCTTTTACACTCCCTTAAGTCTTGAACAGTTACCCATCTCGATTGTAAAGAGCGAAATTGATGCATAAAGAAAACGATTTTATGTACTTGAATGTGGAATTGAGAAATTGGAAAATGCGATTTTCTTTATGACATCTATCCTCATGCATTATTGAAAACTAAGGAGCATTTCATCGTAAAACCCGATCATCCGTGATGAGCATTTCAAGAATGCAAAAAGCAACGAATGGCTAGAGAAATATCAGAGTATATATAGTAGGGACGGCTTGGATATTTCGTGAAATCGAATTCTGAGTGCGCATGTCACGAAATTGACCGTACAATTTGCAATCTCCCTTCAGCTGACACTGCATAAATAGATACTATAAATAGAGAACTTTTTAAATAAATTAAACAGCTTCAGGAATCTGTATGTCATCTGTATTGCCCAATGTAAGTATTGCGAATTATTTAAACTGATGCTAAAGGCTAACCAGCAGGATGGTGGTTGGCGATTATGTTGACACTTCCTGCTAAATTATAAAGCCTGCAACAACTTTCTGGTTGTATGATTGACGGCAATAATACAAATTTTGTTGCTGAATCACATTCTTCTGTATAGTTTTGCAAAATGATCCTAGAAGTTCCAAGTTTATTTTTTTCATTACTAAACAATGTTTAAAAAACTGAAAAGTACTCCACCGAATAATAATTTATACTCGCGTGATCCTTTCTGTTTCATTATTTCAGGTTAAGTTAGGCTATTTTTATGTGATAAAGTGCTACCAAGAAAATGAATACAGAAAAATTAACAAACCAAGGTGGTATTTGTGCAATGACATTTCTCCTTATATAGTGGCTTATTTTTACATAGCAATTTTGCAGAACGCCACTATTGTTACTTTACATATTCTTTTCTGCTTTCCGTAGCTGATTATCGATCATGGTTATCATGTAGTAAAGGTGATGTAAATCGCGGAAACGCACGCTTTTCAGAGATCTGCCATTTACGACCATTAAAAAACAAGCTACGCTCACCAGCTCCTTAATCTGTTTTTATATCAGAAATGTTGTGACATTTTTTCAGATAAGCGTAAAGTAGGGATTTAGGAAAAAGCATAAATAATATTAGCAATACTTGAAAATGCTCGACCATCATTTAGAAACCCTCAATAATCAATCAAAACCGAAAACCAGTGTTAAAAAACTCCATTTACCTAAGTACCTTAATTAATGTGGCATTCTACGAGTAATCTTTTATTTCACTGATAAATACTGCAATGTCATGCCTACTTTGAAAGGGATAAGTACATTTTCTCTTCAGTTAATGTTTTAATTTATGAATCTGCAAATTGAATGTTAACATCTGTTCGTTAGACAAGAACCAATCGCATGTGCCATGGCAGGAATAGCAGTATTGAGTGGCACCTTGAGGTTGCAGTTCTTGAGACCGACGAACTTCGGTCCAGACAGTGGACACTGATGATACATGAGATGAAATGACATATTGGGAAAGGCATTTTTTAAGGAAAGAAACGTTCCAGACCTAAGTATAGGATACCTCCCCAGCGTTTGCCATTTGTGAGTACTGGAAAAAACCTCAGTCAGGAAGGACGGTCTTGATGGGAATCAAATCCCAGACCTCCAGCTTAAGATTCCGCCTTAACGACCTCGGACACCGGTGGCGGTATGTAGTTGGCGTACATGCAAATCATCAAAGATATATATCACCTATGCTGCCTCAGTAGTAAAACGGGCGTTAAACACCAATTAAAAAAAAAAAGCAATTATACCTATCAGTGTTGCTTATGACGAGAAGAGGTTTTTCTTTAACGCTTAGAAAGTATGGTGTGTGGTGTGAGAGAGAGCACAAATACAATATGTATCTGTATTACATTACATTTGGTTACCATCTCTGCTCATTGGCTGCCAGCCCTCACACCGAACAGACATGTCTTTTCAAACAAATCAGATCGTTGTTCCTCAGGTTTCTAAGTTTGAAATACAGCTCTTCCACATTCGCAAGTGTAACATGCGCTATTACTGCTAAAACCTGGCTGCATGATTTTGTTAGTTGTGGTAACTTACGTCTGTTAAGAGCCAAAGTTTACCTTCGCTCTGAACACATCTGGAATAGGCAGTAGGCGATCTTATAGATCAAAGGCTTATGCACCAGTCATGTCCTGCTAGTTGAGATATATCGCATCTGTCCGGCAAACATAAATCAAGAAGTAAAAGTGTCTGAGGAAGAAAAAACACGTGTTTCAGCACTCCGACCACACAGACTAGTAGTAAACACAACTGCGGTATGCCACAGAGCTAGACGTGGAAATGGAATTACTGCAACACAGGGCTCAACATTTAACTAGTTTACGAGCGAGGAAGAGAACGGTAATGTGTGTGCATGCGTATGTGTTTATGATTTCCCCGAAGCTGTATTTGTCGCCAAACAGAGAGCGTACAAAATCTGGCTGCACTATACACCTGCGCAAATGGATTTTAATTTGATTTCCGAGTGCCGTCTCTCGTTTGATAAATACGGGACCGTTTTGTTTAAACTGTGAATGTTTACCGTGTTTTCATGTTGTATGTGCTTTCGGCGAAAACGTGATCAAAGAAGATGATGGACTTATTGACAGATTCAAATATATTCACCGATATAAATACAGGGTGCAATGGTTTAAGTATATATTTATTTGTTTTGTTATGTTTTCTTCTTTTTCGTTAATTATACTATGCAGATTACTTAGCTCTTAGGGATAACAATTTTAAGACCATGAAGAAAGCTGTTTTGTGCTATGTGATTCTGTGCTAAACTATCAGACCTTAGTCAAATGGCCAAGGAAATGCCCCTTAATAAACGGAAAAAGTTCTTCCGATCCACTTCCACTGAAATATAATTATAACTGTAATCTGTAAATCGTATGTCAAAAAAGGTCCTTGGCGTTTTGTTGCGGAACCCTGCAAAGCCAACAAAAGGATCATAAAAAGTCGACAGAACAGAAAGTAACTAGAAGATCGCGCGTGAGTCCTTTTTAAAAGGACAGCTACTTCAGGATTAGTAAACTAAAGTCTTTCAATCCGTTTGGGACTCTGACCCCTCTGACTTCTGTGGTTGTACAGCTAGCCCTTTAAACCAACCAATGCCATGTTTTAAACTTTCAAATAACAACGAATGGTACGTACGGAAAGTGAACTTTAACCAGCCAATGACAGATGTGTGTTTCAAATTTTTAAAGAAAGGCGCGAGGCTTGCCGATGCCTTTAGGCGTCTCTTAGCCAAAGGTTTTTATTTTAATTTAATATATAAGGAAGCGGTCGTTCCGCTGGGGCATTTAGATTGCAGAAGCAGTTATATTCATTTCAAGTTCTACATGAAACAAGACGCAGTTATAAAATGTACACGAGGCAAGACGCATGTAGTTCAAAGCAGTTCTCAAAGCAGCAAAGTCTATCGTAAGCAAAACACTAGAAGACGCGAAAGAATTTGGACGTAATAAACTATCAATATATATTATGTCGCGTGCTCATTTACACTACCGAACTCCTCTCCCAGTCCAGTTGAGTCCCAATCAACAAAATAACCAAATTCACAGCGAGAAGGTGTTGTCATTGGGCAATAACAACAAAGACGATAGCACCCATACCATATCGCTTCAAAAATTATGGCACCCACCGTGCCATACTAAACCGCTACAAAACTTAAATAGACTGGCACAATATCTCCGCATCGCGGGGGAAAACATCGCTGTTCGCACGGCACAATCAATAATCCTAGGCAACAGTATAAATTAGAAAATTGCATGTGGCTTGTTTATCATTACACAACAAACAATACCGCCACGAGTGGCCAAGATCGTTAAGGCGCGGACTCGTGAATGGGAGATCTGAGGTTCGATTCACACCAGGACCGACCTCCCTGACAGGTTTATTCCAGGTTTTCCTCAGTCCTCATAAATGGCAAATGCCGGGGATTTACCCTAAACTTAGGCCTAGAAAATGGTTCCTTCCTTAAAAATCCTTTTCCAATATATCATTTCATCTCATGTATCATCAGTGTCCACTGTCTGTGATGCTTCAGTAGTAAAACGGGCGTTAAACACTGTTAAAAAGAAAAGAAAAAACAACAACAAACAATTATTGCAATTCGGAAACTAAGCGAAATTACCAATATGTTTACACGAACTTTTTTGCTTGCTTTTAGGTCCTCTTTCAGTTTCTCAGAGCGTTCCCAAATGTTTTGATATATATGTATATATATATAAATTAACAGTAATTATAATAGTACAAAAGGATAAAACACTAAGAAAAAGTCACACTTGTGACTTGTGACTTGTCTTCTTGCCATAGAAGGACTCCACAAGTCCGAAATATAGCGATCTCAAGTGTGACTTTTTCTTAGTGTTTTATCCTTTCCTACTATTATAATTACTGTTAATTTGTTGCATTGTTAATAGTGTTACTTTATATTTCTTTTTCTTTTTATGTATATATATATGTGTGTGTGTGTATGTGTAAAATGTGATAAATTTTATAATATCAATTGTATAAAAAGTGATGGTCATAGCAATGCTCGAGTAAGTCAGAATGCTGGATGTTAACCAGTACAGAAGAAGAAGATACTGAAGCTGTCACTTCTGGGGAAATGAATGAAATGAAATGAAATGAAATGAAAGAGTTCATTATGTTCCTAGGGCCTCCTGCTGAGGGAAAGGCTCATGTAGTGAGCTATTCCATATGAATTAGGATTCTACTGAAAAAACTACACTATTTTATAGTTTCTGGTCCTTTATGAGGTCTTGCCACTTCTCACTTCACTCACTTCTGTTGCGGACGATACTTGACCAATGAACTGCGAGATGCTCCTTGAATGTGTCTGACATCTTCTCGGTCGTTCTGCATAGAGGTCCCACATGGTGGTTATCTGTGCCTATCTGTCCTGCTGTTGCCTCGCCACGTGCCCGTCCCATTTCCATTTTATCACTGCAGCTCTGTCCATGATGCTTTCTGATTGTGTGATTCCCTGCAGTCTAGTGTTGGAGATCTTGTCTCTCACTGTTACACTTAGGATCTTCCTCTCCATTTTCCTTTGATATGTTGCTTGCTCTGCCGCTGTTTGTTGGTAAGAGACCAGGTTTGACATCCATATACGAGTATCAGCACTGGGAGTTGAGTGCCTAGAGTCTCAGTTTAGAGATGCGTCTTGCAATATGAACTTTAGAGACCAGAAGGATTTCCAAGCTTGTGCTACTCTCCTCTTAATCTCTTTATACATTTTATGGTCGAATGAGAGAGATTGACCTAGATACGAGATGTATTCATTCATATACTGAATCTCTTCATTATTTATTTCTATTGTCTTTTTGGTGCATTGGTCATTATGTTAGTTTAGTGTAATTCATCATGATTGCTATACTCGTTTAGCTCTAGAAGCTTCTGTTGTAAGTCTTCGGATGTTCTCGAAAATGACACCACATTATCTGCGAATCTTAAGTTGGTTTGTCTGGTACTATTTATGCTGATGGCAATTTGCTGTTCCATTGTACTTGTCTGAAGACTTCTTCCTAAGCGTAGGTGAAGAGTTTAGGGAAGATTGGGTCGCCTTGTCTAACTCCCCTATTTAAATTGAAAGCTTGTGTGACTCTTTCTGTTCTCACTTTTATTTTGCTTTGACTGTATAAGTTGTTCATGGTTCTGGTGTATTTTGGTTTGATTCCGTGTTTGCTTAGTGCTTGTGTGATCTACCGTATCGAATGCCTTGCTGAAGTCCACGAATGCCATGTATAGTGATAGGGTGAACCATTCAGATTTTTTTATAACCTGATTAACGGACTGAAGATGATCTGTGGTGCTGAAATCGGAACAGAAGCCTGCCTGTTCTTTGGGTTGATTCTCAGCCACAGTTTTTGTAATTTTTCTAGTAATTGAATTTGAAAGTAGTTTATATATACACATAATATATACCTATTGGATTAATAGCTGGTAGACCTATAATTATCTAAGTCGTCCTTAGACCTTTCTTGTGCAACAGTATAATTGTGTTATACTTCCATTGTTTGGGTATGATTTCCCCATGCAATATATTGTTGAAAAGGATTATGTTAAATATTCTGCTCTGAATTTCGAATGTTCGTTCTTTATGCCGTCCTCTCCGGGGGCCTTTACATTTTTAGTACCTCTATTCTGAGGGAAATTGCAGATTTTAAATTTGTGGATCATAAAATAATATGAGAATAACAGGTAAAAACGAAAAAATAACTGACTGATCAATAAGAATGATTAGATCATATCCAAAATAACTTACTTTAGAACTCAACAGAAAATATTGAATTAAAAAACCAAAGAATAAAAAGATAGAATGACCAATTTAAGAATTAAAAAAAAATATGGTAACTGGAACAGGCTAATAAGCTCCTACCGTGTAGTGTAAATCATAATGTTGAAGACGAGATAAAGTAAAAATTAACATGACTTGGCTGCAGACTTTATATAGTATGTTTTCAATCGACTACAAGAAGGGAACAGAGGCACAAACTCCAGCATTACATAACATAATTATTTTTAAAGTTTGGGTTTGTTCCTTTTATATTTAATTTCTCTTACGTTGGAAAACTTTGAGTTATTCCGATTTTTTTTTTCAGAAAACTGTTATATCCTTAACTGCACCTTTTTTCCATCAAACGCTCTTTTTGTAAGACCTGCCTTCAATTATCGGAAAACTTTGCAACATTTCACAAAAAGGTACTTTCTCCAGAAGAATAAATTTGCCTTCTCTTATTCATTTTCAAGTAAATGTTGAATTAACAAATGAGCAGCGTCAAATTAAAGATGCCTTCAAATATAGCATTAAAAATATCGTTTTAGATTAGCAATGGTTTAAACTATGTAAACAGTCTCTGAATATTGTTCTACGGTTCAAATCGGTTCAAATATTTGAACGCGACTAGCTAAACACTGTTTATGTACCCAAGTAAGACATTCCTTCAAACGGCAGCACTTGTCTTTATTGCCTCGCACGGTTTGAACGCTAAAGAAATAATCATGGGCGTAGCGGAAACATTTGAGAAAGTTAGGTGATGTAGATGAACATGCATAGAAGGCAACCAAGTTAAATGCACACAGTTAGCCTGATACGTTCATTTTTCTTTACGTTCATACACAGTAATGTTCTATTTTCGTGAGCAAATTTTATTTACAGATGTA
The DNA here is from genome assembly GCA_030762175.1 of Metallyticus violacea. Lineage (NCBI taxonomy): Eukaryota > Metazoa > Arthropoda > Insecta > Mantodea > Metallyticidae > Metallyticus > Metallyticus violacea. The sequence goes on from CM060834.1 coordinate 61,543,749, forward strand.
ATACCTGTTTCCATTATTAAATTGTTATATAAAATAGTATCATAAAACACTTTACACTAATGACATAGTGTTGTCATTTGTAGTCACAGTAAGTATGTAGGCTTCCAAGAGTGGATATACTGCAGTTTTCTTGTTTGTGCACCGTAGCAAGTGAACTTGCATGGATCGTCCTCGTGCTGATAGAGGTACGGAGCGGGGTTACTCATTTCATTTTTGTACAGTGTCTTAAACTACAGTAATTAATAATGCCTCATTGATGAAAGGAAAAGGAGTGAAGGCACTTTCCCAAAATGATGACTTCTAATCCTCAAAAACAAATACCTGGCAATTTCAGGCTACATTGGAGTCGGGCTCATCTGTTCCATTATCATACATTTAATTGATGGACCGCAAGATTAAGTGGGTATTAAAGCTTAAAACAACCGAAGGAATAAGAATGGGAGTATTATCTAAAATGACAAACTTAAGTACATGTATAAAATGAATATCGCAATGGCATGGTCAAACACAACAGATCAAATGTAACAAGTATTAGTGTTTCTAATTATTGTTATCGCGATGATTGAGAAAGTCTACAAAACAATTTGATCTTTACATAGAGCTAGAGTTCCCACAATCATTATTTGCTCTCTCTCATGGGCATTCAAAATGTTTTGCAATTATCCTATCCATTTTTGGACAATAATTTACAAACAATTAACTAGCGCAGCTGGCAACAATTGACCTTAAGTTATCAAAATATGCATATGTGCAACTTTAAAATTTCATAATCACTGTCGTACAGTCTATTGAGTTCAACCGTGTGTCAATAGCTGGTAAAAAATCTTGAATATTTCTAAAGGAAACTTTAGATTCTACATTTTCATGCGCTATAAGCTAGGTGGAAGAGTGAAAAAAGAATCCTCGAGGATTTGGGCAGGTGTTTATGGTAATCAAGCGTGCTCATTTGATATCATTGTAAGAGGATTCGATCATTTGGACAAGAGCGGGAGACTTTGAAAGCAAACCTTTACTCTGACCAGCCTTGGGAAGCTGTGAACGGGAAAACAATTCAAAGAATGAGGAACTTGGTCAAGGAAAACCGAGATAATACTGTTGAAATGCTAAGTATGGAAGTGGGTAGAGTGCTAGCACCATTGACAGTATACTCCATGAACATTTAAAGATGCGAAAGAGAAAAAGGATTGCAAGGAAACTGCTGATCAATTTTTTCACCAAATGGTCTTAGACGTTTTTCAGTCAGATATATGCACTGGTGATGAAAGTTCGTTTTATTACTATACCACCCCAAATAAAGCTCTTTTTTTATTTATTTACGGATGCTCTTTAACATCTCAGGTCATCAGCATCCCATTGAATTCAGGGCATGAAACGACCGACAATTTTTGCTCAGAGGCCTCTTTTTTCAAGTTTGAGGTTTCTTTGTTGTTTCGAAGAAAGCCATACTTAGAATTTTTACGCCCCCCCCCCAAAAAAAACCCACCAATCCTGGCCGGGATTGAATCCGCGATCTTGGGTTTAAAAGGCAAGTATGGGTACCACTACACCACCAGGGCCGACAAAATAAAAAAAATAAATAAATAAACCTCAGAACTGCGTGTGGGTAAATGAGAATTGCCCAAAAGCAATTGTTCTTGGACGATATTTTTGTTCTGGGAAGCGAATATTCACTGTTCTCTTCAACTATGAATGACAATATGCCAGAAAGAAAGACAATGAATTCGGAATACTATGGCGCATATATTTTGAATTCTTTATTTGAAGAGCTGAGGCGGCAGCGTCAAAGAAAGGAACTTCAATGCTGTACGACACTGCTTCTCCTCACAGAACTTCTGCAAATTTGAGAAAAACTGGAAGTCGCCAAAGTCCAGTTGCTTGAATCCACCCTACAGCCCAAACCTTGCACCTTGTGAATGCTAGTTGTTTCATTGAGTGAAATATTGCATTGTTGGAAAACCTTTTAAAAGAGTGCAGGGCCTTGCTCAAGCTATAAACTGAGCTCTTGACAATATCTCAGTGCGAGTACCGTAGTGCTAACAAGTGGTTTGCAAGTCTACAACTGTGTGAAGAGAGAGATGGAGAGTACTTTGAAGGATTGTGGGAATAGACTTTCGAATTCGGGTTAAGGTGGCACTAGCAAAAACATTTTGAATGCCCTTCGTATGTGCATGGTAATAATTTAAAGTGGGAAGGTCACGCTATTTTTGCTAAGGGTCATAGTCACCATAGTGATGCAGTTATTTATTTCTACGCAGAAATTTAAAAATACATTGTTTATACGTTTTCCTGTTACACGCGAGTAAACTATTTTAATGGAAAACGCTTTCGTGTTTGCTGAAAGAATACAGTCAAAGGGGCACACGTCACGTCTAAATATAGGTTCGTTCTTATCGCTTTGACACGCTGCTCAGCTGGAAGGTTTATTCATTCTTCACGTGCAGCAGAATTTCCGCAAAGGCTAACTATCGAACCTCCCATGGCAACTGTGTATTAAGTTCAAAACGTGCACTATGTAAACAAAAAGAACAAAAGATACTCCCAGGAGGAAACATCGTGCTACCCGTGCTCGTGTATTTATGCATCGGAACTACAGAGTGATTCATATAGAACTAACACATTTCTTTCTTTATTTATTTCAAAACGAACGATATTAGCTGCAACATATTACATCTCAAATGTACAGTATATCTGGGAGATTGTTAACCTCTACAGAAAAAATGTTGAAATTGTTCTTCCTCCTGTATAAGGTATAACTCAACACGTCGTTCAAAGTTACTGGGCGTTTGTTGGAGGACTGTGTTGTCAATACCATTAATCTCCTGCGTAATGTTTTGCTTCGGATCGTCCCATATCCGGGGACCTGTGGGGAATTGTGTCTTTTAATTAACCCCACAGGAAGAAGTCCGGTGTAGTCAAATCAGGAGATCTCGGTGGTTACAGGTTCTTGAAGATTATCCGGTCTTCAAAGGAACTTTCAATTAGCGCCATGGATTAGTTTGAAGTGTGGCATGTAGCGCCATCTTGTTGAAATTATCTGTGACTCAGCTCTATATCGTCCAGTTGCTCAACAAACTCCATGAAAATTCGGAGGTATTTTGCAGTGTCCACAATTTGGTCCATAAATATTGGTCCCCTATTCTCTGTGCGGATATTGCGCACCAAAACCTCAGTTAACTGGGTGAACAGGTGCTTCATGAATGACATGAGGATTTTGGACGGCCCAATAGCGTGAGTTCTGTGAGTTCACATAGCCAAATAAATGAAATCATACTTCATCTGTGAACCATGTCATGGGCAATATGCCAGGATTTTGCACAATGAACGCCGTGTTATATGTTACGCAGGTGGGAGAACATTTTCAACATTTTATATAGAGTTAATAATCTCCCAAAGATACTCCACATTTGAGGTATAATAAGCTGTGACTAGCATTTTTCGTTTTGAAATAAATAAAGAAATGTGTTAGTTCGTAAGTAATCACTCTGTATATAATGTCTCAAAAGCAATGCATTACGCTACTTATTGATATGCTCTTTATTTTTTATACCCACCTCTATCAATAGCTAGTTTAGTAAACTGTTCTGTTCCTATGAAAATGGCTCGCTTTGATATTTGTTGGTAGGTACTATATATAAATGAAAAATAGTTTTTTTCTAACGCACCTAATAGAAGATATGTCTACTGATTTTGGCATAGGCTGCTGGGATGTTAACAATTGTGCAATGTATGTCACTATCCTTTTTGTTGAATTATTTGAAAAACCTGACTCGAGTTAAGATTTAAGCAGAACTACAGATTTTTTGGGTTTACGATTAGGTTAGATTTATACAGCAAGCGAGTGAGTTAATGTTGATGATAAGTATTGCAAATAGGATTAGCACGAAACATCTCTTGAGACAAAGACCTCTTTCGAATGGAAGTTGGCATTAGGTAGTCCCGGTTAGAAACTCCGAGAGAGACTACTCATATTCATTGTTACTTCTGTGCTACCGATAATATTTATCAATTTGTCCTATCAGCGAGTCATAAGACGTTCTGGATTTTTTTTTGCCGATTCTAGGCTCCAAGTCAAGCTGTTATTCTGTGGTGGGGGTGGGGAGTATTGCCATATTACATATTCCATTTTAAACATCTATCTGTAATAACAGCAACTTGAAGCACTGTTTCCTTTCTTACTTCTTTGTTTGGTATTTTGTCCTTTAATGCAATACCTAGAACCTTTCTTTCCATTTTTCTTGTACAACTTCTATTGTATATTTGAAATCCGTAAGGAAGAGATGAGATGCTCATTATTTCCCTTATAATATTCATATTGTTTGATCTTTTGCAAATATGAGTTTCTGCTTCCATCATGTTATTCTTGCACTTGTAATGCAGTGTGATATTTTGTTATTGGTATATTATTAATGGCTGTAGCTTTGCCTAAATAAGTAATTGTTTCCTTTACATATTCTAGTTTCATGCCAATGACTATTGCATCTTCCTCAAAGCTCATTAGTTTAATCAGTAGAGATTTTAATTCTGCTAATCTGTTTATACCATATTGAGTTTTAATTTTTATAAATTGATCTTTCAAAACACTTGTAAACTATTTTTTTATATTACCGCATTCAAAGTAACTCACGCTTACCTAATTTTAGAACTGAAAGTAACAGTCTAGCGGCACTAGAATAAAACAATTGAAGACTAGTGCTGCAAAGTAGCTTTTCACCACTATTTTTAAATTACAACTGAAAGAAATAGTCTTGCTGTATCACACAATGTAATAGAATAAATTTACCAAATTATTCAAGCAATGCAAACTGTTAATGTGAATAGTTATAGTACACGAGGTACAGTGGGTAAAACTAATTCCTGGCACTTTATTTACAATAGTAGGATCTGAAACAACACATGCTTCATAAAATATTCTGCATTAGGAGCTCACACCCAAAATGTCCTTAATGTCATCTCTCGTGAAAATACTGGACTTTTTGCTTCATATCTAACAGATTTTCTGTTCAAGAAGGCAATCAAACTTCCAAACGTTGACTCAAATATAACAAAAACTTTAACATGGAATAAATAGATCATAATGTTGAGGATTTTATTATCTTCGATTTCTCCAAAAAATATGTCAACACCACATTCTCTCTATTGTCCTGATATTTTTCTTTTTGTACCAAGCTGTGAATAAATCCGTTCAAGTTTATACATTTCTCAAGGCAACAAATCATGTCTTATGTTAGTCGCCTATTCAACCACCTCGGAGTTCCCTTGAAATCTTTTATCACTTTTGTCAAATTTCATTATAATTTTCTATTAACCTTCATATTATCGAGTTACTTAATGTTTCAATAAACTCAATAATGAATAGCAGTACACTAACGCGTAACTAGTATGAGCAAATACTAATCGATTCGATATTTCTTTTTTAACTTTCCAAGTTAAAATAAACTATAATAAATTTAACATAAGTTAAATTAAGATGTGATAGTATAAAAATATGTAACATATTTGCTGAAAATTTCATTACGATCCTCGCGTGAAATGGAACTAATGAGCAATACTTGTCTTTCAACATTTATATTACATATACTATTGGAGATGTTTTAAGTACACAAGTTATGATTCATTTTAGTTTCATCTTTGCCATTGTATCTGCCATTACTTGCCATGATGTCCATACACCCAAAAAACTGTAAATTGATTATTATGAGAGCTTGGAGACATTCCCATACAAATCTAGAGTTGAATTGATGAGCTTTCCCAAAACTGTGTGTCAAACCAGTCTTATTACAACAATTTATCCTATATTAAACTTGTTCTAATTGTTTTGGTTCCCCACATGAACCCAAATTGGTTTACGATGCACCCCACTCGGTTTGCCATATCGCTTAAGCGTCACGGCAGCTCGGGGAGCTCAGTGCAACCAGAGTAAGCTGGAAGGTGACTGAATTGTGTTGCTGTATAGGAAAGTAGGCACCGTCTGAGTTGCATTGATCCTGGAACAACACACACACACACACACACACACCCTCTTTCTGCGTTGCTTTGCTCTTGATGGTGGAACATGCTCAAGCTAAATCCCATACACCATCCTCAAGACGCGCACCAGCGTCCTTTGCTTTCAACTGACGTCACGTGTGTATAATTCTCTGTGTCAAGATGTTCAACACGCGGATTTGATTAATTTCAATAGAAGCCTCTTCCGGAAATTCGATACACCACCGTGGCATCCCAACTGTACCTCAAAGTTGCAGAACCACAAATAAAATTGATTTGTACTAGGAATGAAATAGTTTTTGGTTCCTAAGTTCCCATAATAATAATAATAATAATAATAATAATAATAATAATAATAATAATAATAATTTAAGTCATAATAACAATAATATGATAGATTTTATCGCAAAAGAGAAAGAAAGAACGACAATTTGAGCTAATTCTATCAAAATTAAGTACTATGTACAATCATGCTATTTGTCCATATATTCAGAGCTATGGTAAAAACAATAATATTACAAATGTTTATTATGTTCGTCTTTTATTCAGAGGAAAACGTTGAAAAAAACAAAATCTAAACTATGTAATTTATTTTAAGTGGTAGTCGAACCTCTATCGCTGATTTTGGATCGACGCACTAATCAACTATACCACGAAGTCAATGTAAACATTGTGAGGGGCTTGTATATTCAATTGCGTTTCCCCTCTCTAAATAGCATTGGTTATTCTGTTCAAACCAAGGCAACTGAGGGAGTTGTGGGAGAATTCATGACAGAGGGATTTGAAATGCCAATAGTAGAATGGTGTTGAAGAACAAACCGGAATATGCTGTCCAGATATTTAGATTCCTTCCAACCATGAAAAAGAACGGAAGAGAATTATAGACGTCGGTAATTTTGTGCTCTCAGTAACTCTTCAGTATCCAAACCGAAATGGTAATTAGAGTTTTGATAGGCTTTTATATTTCTTGTTTAATGGCTACCAGATCATGATGTCTTAAAAACGCTTTAATGGAATCTAGTAAAATAAGCAGATTTCTACAAAATATGTGCGATCCGTTTGGATATGGATAATATTCAATTTTATTATAAAAGCTAATATGATAATGGTAGAAATTTCTTGCTGGTAATATTTTACTTAAAACAAGGGCATTTTCGTGCATAGCAAGAATGAAAATCGTACATGCTAAAATGCCTTCTACAAAATAACAGCAATGCGTTCTTTGATACGCTAAATTTTAGAATGTTAAACAAGTTCAAAGTTAATTTCGACATTAGTATGGTGTGTGTAATGAACCTAAATACGATTCCATAATGTTTTGGTATCTAACATTTGTAGAAACAGTTTTTGTGTTATAAAGCATGCAGGAGTTCGCAGGCGAAACCCAGTTCAGAGGCTACTATCTCTGAAGCCATGACAAGAAGCCCTACCAAAAGTTAAAGACGACTGTCAGCAGAGATGAATGGGCATGGAAGGTTAGTAATTTTTTAAATATCAATTTCAATTCTATGTGGTGTGGTCGTGACGGACCAATTTCTTGGCCCCCAAACTCCCCAGATCTAACCCCTGCTTATTTCTTGGTGAAATAACAAAATTTGCGTTAAACGAGCACAAGGCCTAGTCAATTGCCCAGTCCATTTCATCAAAGAAAACTTCATAGAAAACCTGATAGAAATGCTGAATCAATAACCCTAACCTGCTAGCGTACCGCCCAATGCATATGAAATCGGATACCAAGGACTGATAATAAATTAGCATTCCTTTGAAAAAACGTGTATATATATTATTTTTATATACGTTTTACAACGGAATGCTAATTTATTAAGAGACACCATTAATTTCTAATTTAAGGAACCAACCACAATATGCCTAATCTCAGAAAATTGCTGCTAAAGTTAAATCTAAATGAATTTTCCAATAGTGGATGTAACAAATAATTGCAGACAAAGTTTTCAAACAGATAAATTTTTACTTTTTTAATTTCATTAATTATCCATCTATATACTTCTTTCTGAGGATGTGATCCGTTTGAGAAAATCATTTTTGAAGGGCACAAACCAGAAATAACTAATATTTCAGTTGATATCGCAGAAATCATACATTCTCTAAATGTGTATGTGTTATATTAAATATATCATTTCAACACAGATATAGATTAACTAATTAATTAGCATTTGACTAATTTTCCCATGGAAAATCGTAACAACAAAAATATGGGCTGATTTCTCTCTCTCTCTCTCTCTCTCTCTCTCTCTCTCTCTCTTTCTCTGACAAACAATGTATTTTTATGTCCTAACGAGAAGAACTGTTAAATTATATTTAGCACAAGTGGTTCTTGCAATTAATGTTGCGTCCACATGCGACCGAAAGTGAAGTGAGGTGTACTTTGACTTAATAGTGCTGGTTGTGTGCTAACTAAAGCCCACATTTTATATAATTACATACTTTAATACCAAATGTTTATGCACAATGTACAGACAAATGCTGATGAGATATACAAATAGGAATGTCCTTGATGATTATTATTTTACTTGTTTTTAAATATTTGTATAATATGACATATTTCTACTACACAATTTTAAATATTTTAATACAATTACAAAACCTCTATCAATTTTGGCTGCCAATTTCACCCCATGCTACAGCATTTTAATGTTTCAACATTATTAATTTATTAAGTTACTCACAGTGTTGCATTCAAAGCAAATTTATAGAACAATATTCATGTTTTACATTATTTTGCTTATTATTATTATTAGCACGATAATCATTGTGTGCTGCTTAATCCCAAAGAGTAAGGCAGGTTAGTGGTTGACGATCTGGAATGAACTTTGTGCGGCTAACCCAGTCCCCCAGCTGTTACTGTTATATTAAAGTTGTTTTCGCCATACTAAATCTCAGTGAGACAAATTCCTTACCTGTGGAGGGCTCCAAACAGTGTATGATGCATTCCGCGATTTTGTTAACGTGCGCACAGGCATCACTGATGGATGATACTTGAGGTGATATAATAACTTGGAAAAGAATTTTGGGAAGGAAGCGTTCCAGTCCTAAGTTTAAGAGCTCATTTGCCATTGATGCATTGAGAAAAACTTAGCGGTAGTCGAACCTCAGACTTCCCTTTAGGGACAGTGCCTCCATGACTTAAGCAGTTAAAATAATGATGATGATGATGATGATGATAATAATAATAATAATAATAATAATAATAATAATAATAATAATAATAATAATAATAATAATAATAATAATAATAATAATAATAATAAGCTCAATATTAGCTTCATATAAACATCCAGAACATAAAACTCCTTCCCTGTTGTCAGTAGAACAAGTGAAAACAATATCATCTATTAGCATATTTTTAATTCAGTTTATTTCCCCCCCCCCCTGCCACTGTTTTCAGCTTTAACAGACCTGCGCTGTCTCACCTTCGACAGGAATCTGGCTCCTCATCCTTGCCTGCCAGCAGAGTTTGTTTGTTTCAGTAAAGGAAAGCAACTAGCACTGCTGGGAGCTGGGAAGATGGCTCGTCAGAAGAAGTGTTGATAACGTCCAGCAGTTCACTATTAATATTCTGCTTTTGTTAACACAAAGAGATGGACCGACTCTTTTAAGTATTTGAATAGATGATGATATGCATGCAGTGTGTAATGTTTACTTGGTAGATGAAGCCCTCTAGCCATCTCTCCAGTTCTTCCTCCACGCCTCAGTGCTGTTACAGTTCGCTAAGATGTGAGACCATGAATTATTCTCTCCACATAAAGGGAAAATTCTCATCTCACTTTCACCTGAACTTCTGATCTGTCATCATGTTCCAAGCTTAAGCTATGCAAGTTCCTTTTTACTGAGTCTCCATTTGTTCATACACAGCTTCAACCCCACCCAGATTTTACCCGTTTGCACTTTCAACGAGATCTTCTGCCCGCATTGCGTCATTGTATGATGCCTGGTTTTATTTATTATTTTAATGGTGTTTAACGCTCGTTTTTACTACTGAGGCACCAGAGGCGATTAAAATTCTATTACCTTGATCTGCTGTCCAAATATCGCCCAACCCAATGGTTTTTAACCCCTTTCTTACTTTGAAAGTCCATGTTTTATTCCCTTCCAATCTAAGCTGTTCTTGGAAGCAGTGTAATTAAAGATTGATGTTCCAGAATAATTCGCAGCCAGTGTTCGCAGTTCTAATTCTACTACATTCTATTATCTCACTAAGAACCTCAAATTCTCTTTCAATTCCGCAGTTCACTGTATCCTTCCCCTCTCCAAAATCCTTTCAAGAAATGCGTTTTCATCTCATCTAGATTTTCCATTTGCTCCCATCTCCAAATTACAGCGCCATATGTCAACGTGAATCACACCAGAGCCCCGTAAACGTTTTCAGTAAACCTACCGGCAGCTCTGGAATTCTGCTGCGTATCCGAAGGAATGTAACCAAAAATAGACGTCCTGAAGGTTGTGCTTTTTAAAAGCTTCCAAAGCCTTCTTTTGTCCTTAAAATTCGAATTTTAATAGGCATATATACCGCTAACCAAATAATTTTTTATCATCAACCTGTTAAAATATTTTCCATTTAGTGCGAAGACTTCAGCGATTCCGTTAGTGTTATTTTTTCTTGGTGTCAAAGAATTAAACGCTTATCATATTACTTTCTTGTGTGAAAAGAAGAGCTCTACACTTTCCACAGATTCCTATTGTTATTGAATGATCAGAGGAAACGATAAAATCCCTATAGGAATGTCTAATAGGAATTTATTAATTTTATTTTCTTAAAATTAAAATATAAATCCAGAAAAATAAAACTGTATCGTGTGACAGACTCTCACATCCATGCATGCCAAAGAGTGCATGTATTTATATAATTTAAATAGTAATAATTATTAAATATTATATAGCCTGTAATAACAAGCAAGAATATTTCATGTATCACAAAAATGTATATATGATTACTTGCACGTATAACTATTTGACGATAAGGAAAAGCTACCTTTTGTTATCTTTTGTGTTTTCACTTACTGATAATGACTCGAACAATGGGTCTCTCTATTTTGACAAACCTAATTGCACGCAGGTGTCCGAAAAATAGATATTTTGGACCTCTAGTTACTGGAGACGCTCCGATATTCGTTAAAGTTTGAAAGGGAACAGATGTTGGCGATGACGTCATTACATCGAATGATCATGAGCTCCCCAAAGAGGAGTCAAAGAGTTGATGGATTTAAAGTGAGCGTGTTTGGGAGCACAAGAGCTCACCAAAAATATTTTAATATTTTGAAGGCTCGGATTCCGTGGGAGCTAGTATGTGGACCCCGCGAGTTCTTATGACTACGGGGGGGGGGCACGTTGAATTTAGTATATGAGGGGAAACAACGGATCGCAGTCACAGTTCAAATAGACAGTAAAGGACAGATCAGACAGTAGGAATCGTCGCAGTCCCAGGCATCTTCATAGTCAGTACCGAACAGCAGAGAACAGGACAGTAAAGGCATTTCCAAAAGGCATCTCCAGTTAGTAAAATGCAGTTATTACCGAGAGGCAGTCCAGATACAGTAGGAAAGTGTAGACAAGAGACAGACGGATGCAATTTCAAGCAGCGTATGTAGTCGCGGCATTAATGTCATAGAGGTAACGAACCAGGTGGCCGACAACAAGGTGTCGTGTGAATAAACACTTCTAGGCGTCCAATAAAACAAATAGTGTGATTTGAACCCTTCCCTTTCATCTCCCTCCTCCTGTGACCACTAAGGCACAAAAGGCGACATCGGGCCTCTGAACGACTCGGAGTACGAAGCGGGACCCGCGGGTACACCCTGCATCATCATATTACAAAACTGCTACAATCGAGAGCAAAATGTTCATGCGGGACCACAAGAGGGTTAAGGAAAATTAAATAGAAAATATATTTTCTAATATAAATGAAAAATAAAAATAAAAGAACACTATTAACAATGTAACAAATTAACAGTAATAACAAAAGTAGATCTTATCTACTTTTATTATTACTTTTAATTTATTACATTATATATATAATATTAATGAAACATAAAAATAAAGAAACACTATTAACAATGTAACAAATTAACACTAATAATAAAAGTAGATAAAGATAAAACACAGAGAAAGAGTCACACTTGAAACTGCTATATTTCGAACTACTGCGAGTTCTTCATTGAACATAGCAGTTTCAAGTGTGACTCTTTCTCTGTGTTTTATCTTTATCTACTTTTATTATTAGTGTTAATTTATATATATATATATATATATATATATATATATATATATGTTACATATAACTGCTTCATTATATGTTAACAACCTTTGCCTGCATATTTATGTACATATTACTACCTTCTGAACTTTAATGATAATTATGTACGTGCAAGGCAGATAAAAGAACTCCACGTCTAGACAAAATATTCTGTTCAATCACAAGTCTGAACTGTATTATTTGTCTTTATAATTTAGAATTTTTCCATAGTTTCATTTTCCATTATTTTTATGGGGAAATTGTTCAAATAGACATAAAACAGAATTTCTTCTTTCTTATATATTAATGATCATGTTTTAAAAAGCGTTATGTTTGACAAGCATTTGTGTAGCAATTGCTTAGATTTCTTATTTAAGAAGTTCGAAAGCGACATCTCTATAACAATACACACTTTTAATAAGATTCATTATCTATGGCGATTTTTTGTACCGCTCGCACTAATTTATTATACCACACAACGAAGAACAAGTGATGAAGAAAATATTAGTAATAGCATATAGAGAAATAAAAATGGATGCTTTCTCAAATGAAACAGAGAAACTCTGGGAAGTTTCGCGGCTTCTCGGGACTCCGCTGCGATTAGTTTCAGGGTGCTACCGCATCATAAATGTTTAAAATATTAAAACTGTTTGGCTGACGTTTCGGGCAAAGTAAGCTGCGTTTTCTCAGAGTTTTAATATTTTAAACTTTTACGACGCGGCAACACCTGCAAACCATGCATAATAGCGTTGGAAGTTTGTTGTGGAGAAAGCGAGAGAAAGAGAACGATTATATTGACAAACGTTGTACTATATACGGGAATGGTGGAGGAAGCTTGCGTACTAAATTTAATATACTCACATGTGTCAGAACTTGGGCCTGACTGAATTTTTATAAACCATTTGAGAATAAATTAAATCTGGCACAGCCGATATCGATCGGGTAGCATGGATCCGTAAAGGGAAGTCTGAGGTTCTACTACCACTAGGTTTTTCTGTCCTCATCAATGGCAAATGAACTGTAAACTTGGGACCGGAACGCTCCCTTTCCAAAATTCTTTTCCAATTTATCATTTCATCTCAAGTATCATCAGCGATGCCAGTGCAAACGGGCTTTACGGGCAGTCACGACAGGTGAGGAATTTGCCTCATTGAGTCTTGGTTTGAATTGATTGATTGATTGATTGATTTTGGACGCTCTTTAACATCACTAGGTCATCAGCGTCCCATTCAATTCAGGGCGTGAAAAATGTACTCAGATGCCTCTTCTTTCAGGCTTGAGGTTCTTTTTCGTGCCGTAAATGTACGACACGGGACCCATGGCTTTACTTCCCTTCCGAAGGAAGCCATCCTTAGGATTTTTACGCCCGAAAAAATCCATCGATCCTGGCCGGGTTCTCTTGGTATGGAGGAAACCATTTTATCATATGGCCAACCGCACAATCATCGTTCCAAACCAGTCAATCGCTAACCAGCCTTACTCTTTGGGACTAAGCAGCACGCATTGATTATCGTGTTAATAACAACAATAAATTAAAAATGTAATATTATCACAACGCTTATAAAGTTTATTATAAATGATTGAAGATGTTTCACAAATTTACTTTAACTATATTATTTTATATATTATTACAAAACGTTACAGGCAGTAGAAAAACTCAATATTTTTTTCCGCCGCGTTTCGGGTTTCTGCCGCGAAAGCGCAGCAGTTAGTAGTTAATAAGGATGGCGACAAGCGCTGAGAATGCATGTTTTGTGCTTGAATTTTATTCACGCCAGTCTCTCATAACCGTACAACCGTACAACCGTACAACTTCAGAACGAAGCTTAAAAAGAGGCACCAGATTCCAACTCCATTCAGCCTTGGTATGCGCAGTTTACAACTTCCGGATGCCTCTGTAAGGGGACATCAGTGACTGAAGAAACTGTTGAGGCTTGCTGGCGAGTTTGACACCATAGACCATAGAAGCCGACAAACAGAGCAAGCAGAGAGCTAGACATTTCACAACCGACCGCTTGGGGACCTTAGGGAAACGGTTGCAACAGAAGCCTTACCACTTGCAATTGCTCCAAGTCCTGACACCCGATGAAAAAGTTCGACGCTTTAAATTTTCTGCACGGTCGCAAGAACTTATGGAAGAGGACGTATTTGGTGAGAGACTTGTCTTCAGCAGTGAAGGCAAAGTGAACAGACAGTCTATGCAAACCTGTGGTACAGAAAATCCCCGCACTATCGTGTAGCACATTCGAGCCTGGCCAAAAGTTAATATATTCTGTGCAAAATCACAGTTGAAAGTTTATATTCTCTGCCAAGAGATTCAGGACATGCTGGAAAATTAGCTCATGTCGCAGTTGGAGGTTGACAGTGTGGATTTTCTCTACCAACAGGATGGTGCTCCACCTCACTTCCACCACAATGTTCACGAATTTTTAATCAGAACATTTAGAAACTGAAGGATCGACCGAAGTGGTAGTGATGATCAGCAATTCCTATCATGGCCTCCACGCATCCTCTACCTAACCCCATGCGATTTTTTGTGTGGGGCTTTGTCAAAGATGTAGTGTTTGTGCCTCCGTTACCATCAATCCTAGCAGAATTGCGAGCTCTTATCAACAATGTCTTTGAACAGATTTAAAGAAAAGTGTTAAGAGGGGGAAGGACTTGATTATAAACTTGATATCTGCAGAATCAATACAGAAGGGACACATGAAACACATGAAACTCTTTTAATGTGTGTAAAAACTTTTTGAGTTTTCCTATGTGCAGTAAAGTTTTGTGATAATATTTCAAATAATATAGTTACATTAAATTTGTGAAAGCGCTTCAATCATTTGCAATAAACCTGTATTATCATTATTCATAATCACTTATACTGAGCCTCCCTTAGTTCTCACTTTTCACTTTCATGCTAAAGGGAAGTTAATAGCCATTCAGAGTTCGTAATAAATAGGGGAAATATAAAAACAGCACACTAAAGGCATACAATAATGAGAAGAGAAATAGGAACATTGGGTGTCCTCTTAAAGCGCGCATGCTCTATGCAGAGGATTATTGTGGAGGTGAATGAACTCTACGGCACCACAAGCCTCATCTGCCAGCCATCCGTAGACATACTCCCTATAAAATATGGATAGCTAAATGGTCCCAATCCCCTTAAAGCCTAATAATTATACTAAAACTGAATTGCTTTTCTTTTTATCTTCCTGTGTGCTCTCCAGCTGACATATTTAATTTCGCTAAATCATGTGTTTGGAAATTGCCAAAGAAATGGTATCGCATTTTTTAAAATTTTCATTGACTGGCAGTGGCACACCATTCTGTTAACCGCAGGAAAAGTTTATTAAACCTATTGCAAACATTATGTTGTGTTTTACTGTTGATTGTATTTATAAGTAGAAATTGATACACCCTTAAATGTTTTATTCATTTCACAAATAACTTTGCTAATATTATTTATTATAATGTTAGAGCGTTTGATTATTTGTGAGAATTTTCATCCTGGAGACACGTGTTTCTTGGTGATGCAATTAGCCAGTTTTGCATCACAGAGAAAATATATGTTACAATGATCCCAGGGTCACGTATTTTTTTCAATTTCGGAGCAAAAAGAAAGTCCTAAAATCCAAAAGAAAGATGTCACGTTGAACTTAGTGGAGAAAGACAATGCTGCACCACCTGAAATCAACCACGAAACCTCCTTCGAAACCATTCTCCCACCCCTTGCATTCTTAGTACAAGTAGGTCGAGGAAGAAGAAACAGCTTTCCAAAGAACTCACTTCTCAACTAACACCCAGGAAATAAAGGGAAAAGCATGTAGTGCAAGAGGAAAATGAAAATGGAAAAGCAGCCAGAGAGAAAAGGTTTGTCCAGAACAAAGGAAACAAGAAGCATATAGGTCATCATCGAGAAAATTAAGTACCACAACAAATCGATCCAGATCTTGAAGGTGATGAGGTTGGTATTGCAACACTTGTGACAACTACTTTTACAATAAATGGCCGTCCTTCCATAAAGTGTAAGAAACGATGAGGTAAAATGTATATACTATTACAGAACATTTGTTTAAGCTTTTGTATTGAAACTGTATTTTGCCAAATAAGACTAAATTTTACTGTTCTTATCATTTATTTTTTCAATGCCGGGACGTACCATAAACTTAGGTCTAGAACGCGTCCTTCTCAATATTGGTTAAGCAATTTATGTTTCATCCCATTAAAGTATCATGAAAACGCAGTGTCTCTGATGTTACAATAGCTAAATACTACTCAATAAAAGTAATGAAATTGTATAGGTGCTTAAAAATGAGATAAGCTATTTCAGACGAAAACGTAAATAATTGTAAAAAAAAAACTAGCAAATATGTGATTTAATTATCGTAGATAATAAATATATCATTAAGCGTTTGCGTGCTATAATAAATTATTTTCTAATTGGCTTTTATACGCACTATACTTTATTGAGTGGCAGTAGGAGGAGGGGGACGATTATTTATTCCAGTGGTACCATTACAACAAAACTTCAACAGGACATAGGTCCAAATTACTATACGTGCTTAAATAATATATTATATTTGTTTGCTTTAATAAGGGATATTATATATTTCATATTAAAATATAAAATGAATGTATAACAATAAAGTAAAAAACAATAAAATGAAATGAAATAACATAAGGAATATCTCACACAGAGCTGCATTCACTCAATTTGTTTCCCTTATCACCCTGTTATATATGTCGGTCCTGGTGGTGTAGTGTTACCATACTTGCCTTCTATTCAAACCCGGCCAGGACCGATGGCTTTTCTCGGGGCCTAAAAATCCTAAGTACGGCTTCCTTCGGAAGGGAAGTAAAGCCGTGGGCCCCGTGTCGTACATTTACGGCACGAAAAAGAACCTCAAGCATGACCTGAGATGTTAAAGAGCGTCCATAAATAAACCAAATCAATAAAACAACCCCTATTATCACACCTTTATCCCGTACTTTGACCATGAATGAATATTGTTTAACGCCCGTTTTTGCTACAGAGGCATAACAGGCGATGGACACTGGTGATACATGAAATGAAATGATATATTGGGAAAGGATTTATTTTTAATGAAAGAAACGTTCCAGGCCTAAGTTTAGGGTACCTCCCCGGCATTTGCCATTTATTAGGACTGAGGAAAACCTGGAAAAACCCCAGTCAGGGAGAACGGTCCTGGCGGGATTCGAACCCCAGACCTCCCGCTCACGAATCCACGATTTAACGACCTCGGCCACCCGTGGCGGTACTTTGACCACGTAAAGCAACAAACGGCATGAAATAATGTGAAATGGAAAAGCGGAAAATTCGTGGAAAGGAAAGATCCAACCCACCATTCGCCTAAGCACCCAAGATCATGATGACCGGCTTCAAGGGATTTTAGCCCGGTACCTCCGAAAAGAAAGTCCTGAGTGTAACCGCTTGAGCTTCCCCGCTCAATGTGACGAATAGAAACGCTTACTTCTGAAATCTTCATATCAATTATCTGCTTTCTCATCGTTTAAAAAATTAAAACAATACTTTGAGTCAATCCGACTGAAAAGGTGGAAATCTAACTCTGTGCAATCCATAGGCTAGAGTAGGTTGATTCCTGGTTTTCATGCGACGATTGTTGTCTAGTGTACTCAGGGACGTTAACAAGACAAACAAGATAAACAAGTTCTCTTGCGTTTACAAGGCATCAGCTTTATTGCAGATTGCTAGGCTAGTCTTCCGTTGTGGAGGAAATGAAGTATCCAGGGGTCTCTGGGGACGGTAATGCCAACCTCCTGTGGTGTTATTATTGTGAAGGGCAAGGAGATTTGTTGGAAACGAGACTCCCTTTCACGATGATAACTGCCGAAACTAGAACCGCTATGTATTTTTCCTTCTACTTTTCCTTTCCTCTCTCTTCTTTACTTTACCAGTCCTTATCCCTTTCATTTTTGTGCTACTGCTTATTTACATGTAAAGCTCTACTACGTCTTTTTCCTCTTCCCATCTGCATATTCAGGCACGTTTCAATGTATTTGCTTTCTAAGTACCTCTTTAACGACCACAGTGCATTTTACATATCGCGTGTGCTGTTGGCAACCGCATTACTTGCTGTGATATGTTATGAATACATCATAGGGAGCAGTACAGTTTCAGTTTCTGAGAGGCTAAGTCACCATCAGTTTCATTTTTCTTGCCGCTGTTATTTTTAATCTAATTTACACAATGTTATGACGGATGTGTATTAGAGTTTACTGCCTTGCGTTCTCCCTCTTTTGCTTTGTCATTAGCCGCTCCTAAGGTACGAGGGCTGTTCAATAAAGAATGATAATACTTATTACACATGCATAATTTCTCGCGCTAAAGTTTAATTTTACAACATTTTGACAGCTTAATGTATACATGGTACAAGTTTCATTGTTGTCACTTCTTTTTCCCCATGTGTGAGGTGTTCAAGTTGATACATGTTCAGTTCCACCTGCAACAAAATGGAAGTAACACGCCACGAACAATATGCTGCTCTGAAAGTTGCTTTCGTCTCAACAAATCTTCAGCTGATGCAGCGTCATAGCTGGGCATAAGGAGGGTTTGTTTTTCTCTATAGCACTGCTCGAAAATGATTTAAATTTTATAAAGAGGGGAACTATCAATTTCAAGCTGCAGGTTGTGCTCTAAAAATTTCACTGGGGGCCACTCACGCGATGGTAATGAAAATGTGCACATGACACGTGTTTGTGCAACATTACTAATGGACGTTAGCATGCATTTGAAGATGATGTAGAAAGGTGTGGAGATTCTTTGAAAGGTAATCTATATCATTTCGATCCTGAGAGCAAACAGCAAGGTTCTGTGTGGGTAACCTCCAGCAACACAAACACAAAAACACACAAAGTTTGCTATACTGGAAAAATTATGGCCATCTCATTGTAAGATATTCAAGGAACAGTTTTACCAGCAAGTCGTGCTTATTCATACAACTACAATACTACATATATGTCCTAAAAACTATGCAAAAGATCCACATTTCCGTATAACAGGATGAATGTTGCAGCACGATAATGCACGGTCGCACATCGCAAATGTTGCCGAATATCTCAAAATATCAACGAAGCGTGTGTCCCTCAACATTCCTCTAGTCCAACTTTAGCTCCGTGTGATCTTTTCCTTTTTCTAAAATTGAGAAAACGCCTTCGTGTGAGGCA
This sequence comes from Metallyticus violacea, assembly GCA_030762175.1. NCBI lineage: Eukaryota > Metazoa > Arthropoda > Insecta > Mantodea > Metallyticidae > Metallyticus > Metallyticus violacea. The sequence continues at coordinate 61,563,181 of CM060834.1, forward strand.
TAAGCCGTGATTAAGAATGCGGAGATGATTCTTCAGGACCTGTCATAAAATGGTCTCCACCTTGTCTTTGGGTACTAGCAGAAACGCTGGGAGAGGTATTTTACCTCCAATTTTCAGCAAGGTAAAGATATTTTCTCAAAAAAATTATGAACATTCTTTATTGAACAACCCTTGTAATAAAAAAAACAGGAACAGGACAGGAAGCTATGACTGGTGATTGCCAATGATAAGGCATTGAGCTCTCAAACAGTGAGAGTTAAAAATAAGGGTGGTGGTGAAGCAGTTGGCAGAAATATCAGGGGAAATGGAGAAAAAGTTTTACAGATGCCTCTTCATCTGCTACAAATTCCACTTATGGCCTTTGGGATCGTGTAAGAAAACGGTTCTACCTCTCAGTAATGCGACACGGTGTCATACTTTCAGAATTATGATATACAGAATGAATATAGTTTCCATTTTCATAAAATAATCGTTCGTCATAAATGATCTTTGCATAACATTGGATACAGTATGTATAGTTTGCCCTGTAACTGAGATTACATTTATACAATTGTTTATTTGTCTCTGCAATATCTTTCAGTAATGGGATGGAAGGGATTAGAGTACACTCCTTCCAAGAAGTAATTCTTTGCGAGTAAACAAAAATATATATTACTGTTTTGCTGCAATGAGGTCCATGTAGCCATAAATAAACTGTTGATCATCAAATTGTTTCCGCTCATATTACAAAAACGTACAAGAATTAGGGGATAAATCAGAGTGGAAGTAACGAATTATTTCTAACCCAATTGTATCCTAATCTTCTGGTTTTCGCTCAAATTGATGCTACGTGCTGCAAGAAAATGCTGTGGAGAAGCTGTAAGTGGTAAGAGTTAGTGGTATCCTTGCAACATGAGATGTACGCCAGTCATGATTCTATCACATCATACGACCTCCTCATGCATAAATAAACATTTGACATTACAGCAAGAAAAATCCGAGTGGTGCGGTAGATCTACAGTCCCGAGCGACAGCGGAGAGTCCCCAACGGGAGAGTCCGAAAGGGAAATAACGGACTGTGTTTACGTGGTCGCTTCTAAAAGTGCAAATGTTGCATGTATTATTTTTTGGCTAAACGTAAAGTAACTTACACGCCAACCTCCGTAGCCTTCTAGCTGCAACGTGTTGCTCTTTATTATAAAACTGAGTTTTTCACTTTTACCTCCCCCCCTTGTCTTATGGGAGTTCGCAATTAATTCATATATGCGCACACACTATCCTTAACGCTAACCTGGGGTAAATCCTAGAAACCGGTGGGCCCAGTGGTTTGCTGTGGCTCGCTACGGCCTGAAGTCTATGCTCGCCTCCTTTTCGTACATACAAGTTGAAAGGGGCGAGTAAAATACTGTAATGGTGGCAAACATCCTTTGATTCCAGGAGAAAAAAAAAATTAAATATCAATTTATATCGCAATCTGAGCGTGGTACTATGTTAGCGAGTAAATTGTAATGGTGACAAATGTCCTTAAACTCTGGCAGAAAAAAAAAAATAATAGGACGTGAGGATTAGAACCGCTATCTCAACAACTATAATATGGCGCTCTTAAGCGCCTGGGCTATCCTGCCTTTGCAGTTGAAAGTCTTATTATCTATCTATATCTGGGAAGTCACACTACCTTCGGCTCTCTCCTCTATCGCTCGGGACTGCAGCTCTACCTTTCTGTAACATCAGGTCTCAGTACCTACTTTGCAACCCAGCGTTATTTGCTAGTTCAGTGATTCCCGCAATACTATTGCCATGTACTGCATTTCTTGGCAAGTGCCTACTGTGCGAAATTGCAATTGGTATTTTAAAAATAATTGCTATATACAAAATTATAAGAGATACAAAGAAGTATGTTCCTCTAACTAATCTCTACATGCCCTTAAAAGGAGCGAACTCTAACCCTTTCCATCCTGTATGTTTAGTACACCGGATTTGGAAAATAAGAGTACATATGTATTCATTAATTCTTTATTTATCAATTAAGACGCAGTGACTACGCTGGAAAATTACCAAGTATATCGTGCCAGTGTGTTCATGTTCAGAAGAAAGCGAACACACTGGAACAAGATCGATGAAGCGAGGTTAAGACTTATCCAGCACTTTTTATTAGTATGAGTGTGTGTATTTTTATCTAATTTCAACATGGCCATCATCCATTTCAAATATTGTGTCTTACTGTCACAAGTCCTGAACATATTGGTGGTTATTCTTTTATTTCAGACTATCATTATAGAATATATTTTCAAGCGGAACGAATGATTAGTATCAATACTCGCTTGCGCAGGGGTTCAATAGGAATTTAGTGAATTTTTTGAACATCGTTTATCGTTTTATGTGAAAAGAAGAAACATCCCTCCATTTTGCCTTGGATGTGAGATACACTTTAATCGATGATTTCCAAACTCATGGATAGGCAGATATGGAATAATAATCATCGCGTTCATCCAATTTGATGACCTTAGACTTTCATTTTATCACGTCGCGAATATACAAAACCAAAGTAAGTGATTTACAGGATTTGAAAAACGTGTGGCAATTTCACGCGACATGCTTACAAACGTCTTTCGGACTACGTTCCAACGTTGAAAACAATACTTTGAAGTATATGATTGCTATTTTAAACTAAGATAAAGAGTGAGTATAAATAACATACGTGTACATGCCACATCTCCTACTTGCCATATAAATTTAATTTACGACAAACTATTTAATTAACATGAATCGAAAACTTATGTTCACCCAAATTTTTTTAATTTTTAAGTGCCACTATTTATGTTTGACACATGAAAAGTCATACTTGCAATAAATAAAAGCATTCATATTTTGACGATATATTTGTGTTAGATGAATTTTACATCACTGGAAAGAAAGCATTAAAGCTTTAATACACAAACAAATGCAGGAATAATGATAAATATATTTTTTGTACACCAGAAGTATAGTTGGCCAAAATTATTAATAAAATACTAAATTGTGACTCTAGTAGCATAAAAATAAAATGGTAAAAATGTCATTAAATTGTTTTCATTGCTAAAATACTGCCATCAATTGAATATTAAGTAACGATAATGTTAAGGAAACAATTTATGTACTATTGAAAATATAACCCACCATTCCATAATTTTACAGAATGCATAATTACATAATTAATAAAAATAATACGTTAACATTAACTACCAAATAAATTAGTAGAATTTGATCACACATACTAAGCTTTTCTGAAATATATGTCCCACTAAAGTTTCTAAAATATCATTAATCTTTTTGCTGTTCATTCAATAAATAAATCTATTGTATTTCTTCTGAAAATGACATTTTCTCTTATTAGTGATAATTCGGCCTTTTTAGTTTTAGCTAAATGCGATAAATCCATATTCACTATCAACAATAAAAATAGGCAAACGAATTATATAACCTCCATTGATATAGGGAAACATATAATAAAGAAGGCATTCACTTCAAATTAGGTCATGAGAATGACATTAATATGTATTTTATTAATATCATTTTATAATTGTGGTATAAAACCACATATGAAATCCATTTGTACTGTCACACAATTATATGTATGTATTCCATCTGCAATTAGGTTTACATCCGGTGGCCGTGGAGAAATAGTAAAATTACTGTGTTTACAGCATATACTTACAGCTAGTTATACATGTCAGAAAAATTAAATATATTTCCATCTAATTAAATGCATGTCAACGTGATTATACATTATTTATTTCATTGTAAAATTACATCTGCTTTGCTCGTTTCTTAAACATGCAATAAAGGTATGGCATTTATAAACTAATATCGTAATATAGTACTACTCTAGTCTTCCGTTCAGAAAAACCTCTAACTAATGAATGAAAATAAATTAAATTATAAAATCTGGAACACATATTACTAAAGTAAAATAACATAAGGATATTATGCACTAGTTATTATTATTATTATTATTATTATTATTATTATTATTATTATTATCATCATCATCATCATCATCATCATCATCTTCATCATCATTTTGTAGTATACATTTGATCTGAGTTTCATTTATCTTAGCTCGTCTTTTGTTTCAGTTAAACCACTTTAACTATTATGTATCTCTCAATAAGGCAGAGCATTGAAATTGTTGCTATCAAGACAAGTCGTTACTTCGAAACACTTTAATCCAATTTAATCCAAATCATTGTCATTCACCCCTTTCGTATTTCACGTAGTTGTGCTTTTTCACCTTTTCTGTCATAAGCCCTGTGGCAAATTTTTGCCTTTCTTGTATTCTAACATAATCTTGACTTGCATGTAATTCTAACTGAAAATTTCAACTGAAATCTTGAACTAGATAGAATTCGTTAAACCTCACAGCTACACACTTTATTAATAATTCTAAAATATCAAATCTAAAAATGGAACATGAAAAAATTGATAAAAATGATTTCCAAATCATTAATATTGTATTTCCTGTAAAAATAACAATGAAATATAATTTCTGTTCACAAAGCTATAGCCCCTCATAGTTTCAGCCGTCTTCAGTTTTCTTTTTGTGACTGTGCTATATTTTTTAATATTTTAGCCCTAATAAATACACCAGTTATTTATTTTTTGTCTGTGAATTAAAAATAAGCGAAATCTAACTAAAACAATACCACAAATACTTTAAATCACTATAAGTACAAGGAAATGCAATAAATTAGGCATGGAGAAACTTTTCTAAATTTTGTGAGTGAATGCATATTAAATCGGATGGAAAATTAAAAATGAACTGAAATTTTTAAAATGTTTATACACACGTCATACATCTTTTCAAGATATATCCTCGTGCCCTTTCTTGACACGTATGCCACATTGGTTACATCTTGCATGGGTTAGGAATGAACAAAATTAGACGCCATGCTTCCTTTTATTAAATTTCTCTAATATTTACATTGCCGAATAAACTACAAAACTAATATTCAATTGCTACCCACTTTTCCTCTACTTGTTTACTTATATTAAGCATAATTTTTTTTGTCTGTTAGTGATTCTGAACTGCTGAATTTATTGTCGAGTGAAGTATTTAAGCAAAGACAAACAAAGGAAAAAATTTAAAGAAAACATATGCACGAAATATCTCACTCCGGAAAAGTATGCGGTGATTCTGGGATGCCATGTAGTAGGAATATTAGTAGTACTATTAGGTGCATCTTTATTGTTATAAATTCTATATGCATGTTACAAATACATTTTATGCATGGGTCATAGATCGTACATGCTTAAGATAGAAAAAGGGACAAATAATACAAATAAAACAATAATAATTATTAAAGTTGAACGGTATTTGCAAATATATGAATGAAAACATATTGTATATTATTTATAATTACGTGTGTTATTATCTTCTAACCCAGAAAATAAATTGCTTCTAGCTTTGCGCACTTTGGCCAGGAAAATGCCCATATTCAACCAATTAGTGTGGTTAGCAAACAGGACCCAGCATGCCAGTTTCCTCTAATTACCTTAAAATTTTTCAGGAAACAGCGCTAGTCCCAGGTATTCCCAGTGCGTACATTCTGCCAGAATATGTATCCATTCCTCATCCCCTGCACAAAATGGCAAATTCTCCTCCTCGATTTCCTGCCTGCTGATAGCTTCTAGCCTTGTTCTTACGTTTTTTCATACATTTTTATTGTTTGTATCGCCTCGTTACCATATTGCATCGTCTAGTTACCATATTGAACCCAGACCAATTCCTGTGAATCCTCTTTCCACCTCTGCAGTCCAAAACATTGGAATTATATTTTGCATCGACGGCATGTATTTACTACTACAATATATGGAGAAGAAAGTTACGCTCTCAAAGCTCTTAAAATAGAAAACTAAAAACTGAATAAGGGCTCATTTTAAAGTTCGTATCTGACCAAGTATAATGGTTGTAAAACACAGTCATTAAATTATAATATTAGAGGAAAATATGTTTTAAGTATATTTGTACGATTTCCCCCAAAAAGGCAACAAAAATGTTGCAAAATTTCAATTTATTAAGACAAATAAATATACTTTCCAAGGTAAACAAATATATAAAAAAGTTATGCTTTATATGAATGGGAAAAATGTGGTACCAGTAAGATGGAGCGCCACCACAATTTGCAAGACGCACACGTGAATTATTAAACACTAATTCCGCGATAAATAATACACATACAGGGACCAATGTATAACTACCTAGCTCATCTGACCTTGCACCCTTTGATTACTATTTATGAAGTTGCTTTAAAACAAAAAGCCGTTTCTTCAACACCTTCAACAAAATACAATATTGTGATACTATCACCCATGTATGTTAGGATATGTTGGAGAAAATCTCTGGAAAAGAGTTTTTAAATGTTTAGATGTTAATAGAACTCATTTTGAGCATTGCGATTTAAAATAATGAATTTGTTTATTACTTTTTCTGTTTAATCTAAAATTACATTTATAAAATGGTATAGTCTCTTAAGATTTAATTTTTTTTAAAAAATTAAGTTCCTTAATTTGTTGAAGACTTCTAAATATCTAAAAAGTATACTAAGGTTCCATTTAAAATTCTGTTTATCCTCTCGGAGCCCCCATAAAGGGCACACTTGAGTTTTTCTCGTGGCACTATTAGTTCATTTAAGATATATTGGCTTATAGTACTTTATATGGGCCATAATGCACAATGAGATACTGAAACATTGGAAAAGGCAACATTAGGAGCATTCTGGTGTGGGCTCAGAAAAAAAAAAAACGCGAATACGTTAATTGTCTCTCAAAAAGATAGAAAACAAATATCTTTGTATCTTTATATCTTATATTTTTGCACATAACAAGTAACGTTTGATCTTATAAAATAGTGTACCGAAACTATATCCACAATGTTTCATATCTCTATTAGCCATAAATATCAGTTTCTTTAGAGAACCCGGATTTCTTGCTGAATATGAAAAGCAACATTTCTTTCTTAGGTTGTCATTTACTTACATATTAATCTATACATATTCCTAAAAGAAACTTCTAGTTTGTATTAACAGAACAGTTTTTTTGCCGAAGAACTATGTATGCTTCAGTTTACTAATCAAATATTGACCGTTATTTAACAAGTACATAGAAGCCGTACAAAACCACTTTAACACTCGGGTGGTTTTCATTGAAGCGTTTTATCCACGTAGCTAGGGGAAATGTGGGCGGCATTTATAGGGTATTTTTAAACTGTGTTTGTGTGGGGTAGCAAAGGTCACACAGCGACAGAATCTCAATGAGCTCTTGACTCAACAGGTTTCAATGGCTATGTACCTTTCATAAGTTGGCAGTGTCGAGAGTCTCCGACAACTGTTGAACATATATCATTGTAGGTACCATTTCTTGCTGGCTTTACTGAAATGTTAGTAGCATTGCAGCTAGTCAGTAGATGAATAAGCGACTACCCTCCTTTAAAACGATAGCTTACTGCTTATCTGCTTTAAATGCAGATTCTCTGCATATCCTAGCAAAGTTTACCGTTTTTATGTTTCGTGTTCAGAAACGACATTCTGTAAGATTATTTATGTATTTGTATAGCCCAATGAAAACTCAAAAAACATAAATGGTGCAAATCTTCTTAATAAACTAGCCGATTTACAGCAAAGTACTAAATAGTCGTATATTTCTATTATGTTAAACTTATGGAATTATTAAAGGAAAACCATAAAGTGGCATGAATGAATGAACAGTGTTTAACGCCCGTTTTTGCTACAAAGGCACCACAGGCAATGGACACTGATGATACATGAGATGAAATGATATATTGGGAAAGGATTTATTTTTAAGGAAGGAATCGTTTCAGGCCTAAGTTTAGGGTACCTCCCCGGCATTTGCCATTTATGAGGACTGAGGAAAACCTGGAAAAAATCTCAGTTAGGGAGGACAGTACTGGCGGTATTCGAACTCAGACCTCCCGCTCACGAGTCCGTGCCTTAACGACCTCGGCCATCCTTGGTGGTTATAAAGTGGCATGAAGATAAATAAATTTGATACAAAAATGCAGATGAAAATTTCTTTTAAGGGGGAGTAAAAGGGATTTGGGGTCAAAATATATTATTTGTTTATTATCTTAATTTATAATTCGAAATGTTTACTTTAAAATAGTTATTTCTATATCTTTATTGCAAGAGCCTTATTTTATATTTGCTATGATTTAAAGTAATAATTATAATTCAGGATATTTTTATGTTTCAACTTTAAGGTCTATTTTCTGTAATTTTTCAGTATATAATTCACAAAGTCATCATCCTCTTTTCCTTGTTGCAATTGGAAAGAAAAGTGGAAAGCGTTCCTTTACAGCTGATTTTAACCAATGCTGTAGCATAGTTAATACGGTGGCACAAAGTATGTTTCATATTTGGATCTCTGAAATGCTCTATAAATTGATTTTATGGAGCTCCTTATGAATGCCTCCCTCCCTTAGCCAATCTTTTCACTCATGCAGAATGCCCACTTCTTTTCTCAGCAACTTTTCTAATACCAGACGCAAATGTCCTTCCTGCTCGGCGTTTCCTTAGTACGGAAATTCCGTTGCACATCTGTAGTACTCTTATTTTTATCGAGTTAAGGCAGACAAAAGTATGAGCTGCATTAGATTTTACCCTCGTCTTCACTAAGATGATGGCGAACTAATTGCCTTCCTGAAAAAACTAAAATTGAAATATTTGAGTATATCTTTCAAATAAATTTGATATAAATTCGAAACAAATGAATAATATATATGTTAATTGATGATTAATGGTTTCAAGAAGAAGTGAAACAGAGTAGAAGTTTAAAAAAGAACAAAAATTAGGAAAATATACAAGGAAGATTGGAAAATAATCCTCTGGTGATTACTGACAACCCGAAGAGGAAGGTTAGTAGGTTTGTAGATGATAGAGAGGGGGTATTTTAATTACATGTCATTATTTTATTTTGTATTCGTTCATGAATAGGAATAAAAATAATTATGTTCACTTTATAATTTAGCAAAGAGTATATCTTTTTATGGCATTCATTGGAAAATTAATATATATAGTGTAATAAATTAAGGAAAGTGTAATTGGACTTTGTGAACACTCTGTATGAAGCTTCTTAGAGGGTCAAAACAATTTTTTTGTTATTCAAATATGGCTTGGACTCTATTACGATTGACAAAAGACTCGTGATTTGAGCTTGAACAAATTAATAAATGGTTAAAGTGTAAATTATGTGGAGAGAGTTTGAATTTACTACTAAGCGCAGGTACAGTCCGGAACATAAAGAAGTAGCAGCAGCCTCGGTTTTATTCTTACTAATGTCGAAAACTACACCCATAAAAGATCACATTATACCAATCTACGTGTATGGCTTATATCTGCAAAGTGTGTTTGCTGGTAGCTATTGTGTTATCAACAATAAAATGGTGAAGAGAAGGGTAGAGAATACTATACACTGCAGTGATTTCTATTTCTCATTCCAGCGTTCTGAGAAACCTGCAATTTTTTAGCAAAAGTTTAGCATGCTCCTTTTTTTTTTTTATTTAATTAGTGTTTAACGCCCATTTTTAAGTCACCACAGGAGGTGGACGCTGATAATACATGAGATGAAATGATATATTGGGAGAGGATTTTTAAGGATGGAAACGTTCCAGGTCTAAGTTTAGGGTACCTCCCCGGCATTTGCCATTAATGAGGACTGAGGGAAAGCCTGGAAAAAAACCTCAGTCAGGGAGGACGGTCCTGGCGGGTTTCGATCCCCAGACCTCCAGCTCAGGAGTCCGCGCCTTAACGACCTCGGCCACCCCGTGGCGTTCATGATCCTTTAAAGTTAATAGGAGACTTTATAAACATTAAGATTTTATCATTTCATTTGCACATTCCTAAAGACCTTTTTAGTCACTAAAGGCTTTTGGCCTATTGCAGCGATCGCTGCGTCCTCTACCTCCGTCTTTCGACATCACAAGTAGACCCCAGTTATTTGGTCGAACCCGGGACCTTCCAGCCAGTAGTCAGCTACGCTAACTACTAGACCAACAAATCGGTCAGTTTTCACATAAACATTTTTATCATCAATCTAATGATCCTTTTACCATTTTCGTGAATATTGCTATAAAAAGCACATTAATCTGGACCGCAGTTTTTTTTTTAAGATTATTCTATTCGCTAAAGATCGTTTAAAATATTCTAAAATTATCTTGATCTATCCAATTGTATGCGAAATATAATCATTTTTGTACATATAAAATGCAATCTTAATATCACAGAGTTCCCAATGATAGCAGGCTAATGTATATTTTTTTTAAAATTGGTTATTAATTTAAGAAATTTAGAACCTTTTCTCAATGGATCAATGAAGAAAAAAAAAAAAAAGACAATTTTGAAACCATTAGGAAGAGAGAAATTTATTATACAGTCATATCAGCGACTCTCATGTCAGTATCACATCGACACGGGGCAGGTGGCCGAAGTCGTTTTAAGGCATGGGCTCGTGAATGGGAGGTCTGAGGTTCGAGAACCGTGCTTTCTGGCTGAGGTTTTTCCCAGGTTTTCCTCAGCTCAATAAATGATAAATGCTGGGGAAATATCGTAGACCTAGGCCTTCCTTCTTTAAATAATAAAATCCTATTAAAATTTATTATTTCATCTCATATATTATCAGTGCCCACCATCTGCGGTGTCTAGTAGTAAAACGGCCATTAAACACTATTCAAACTTTCAATATTTCATATAAAAAGAAATTATAAAGCATTTTTCTTAATTTCGTGATTGTAATATGTCATATATATATATATATATATATTTTAAGGTAATAGAAACCTTTAAATAATATATATATATATTATTTAAAGGTTTCTATTACGTTAATTTTTCTCTATTTCTAGGTATTTAATGCCCTTTGTGGTCCTTGACATCTTAATTAGTCTACAAATTTCTCACTACTTTGCTCTGATTCCAATTGGAGCATCTCTTACTTTTTAGATCTTGTTGCACCATAAGATCTAAATTGCTTTTCTCCTAATTCTTACTGTGTAGGGGCTGTTTGATATCTTCCTTCTTCCAGTATATGATATTATTAGTTGGGTTTTGTGCGTTAGAAGCATATGGAGTCAATAAATAATATTAAGGCCAGAGTTTTATTTTTGACTGGAAGAGAGAAATCACGAGTAACATTAGATGTCCTTGTAACTCATAAGAGAACGGCTTCGGTGATTCAATTAAAAGTTATATTATGACCAATTAAGATATACTACATTTAATGGTGAAAGCAATGGTAACTTTATAAATAATTGTTGAAAATTGATAGACGGCAGCACCATGCATTCAGCTAGCGGTGAGGTTTATGGCTTTGCTCAAGTTCACTGGAGACCTTTTTCACCTCCTACCTAGAGGGCAAATGCCAAGTAATTATGGGCACTGACTTGCGTCATCGTTTCTTCATTGAATTCCATTCATTGTCTTTCACTATTTAAAAGGTTAGCATGAGATGTTAATATATATAATAAGATAAAGTCACACTTGAAATCGCTATATTTCGAACTTGTTGAGTTCTTCTGTGGCAAGAAGACATGGGGTCCGTGACAACGAACACATTCGTGCAATCAGCTCGGAAAGCTGATAACTCGCTGCCATAAAACGTCAATGTCCCTAATTTCACGAGTTATGTTTTATTTTAACTACGTTTGTGGCCTGTCGCAGTACACTTTACTTTTCAAGTATCCCCATAAAAATAGTCTGCAGACGTTATCGGGCTAGCCAGGCAACATCAGCAAATAAAGGAATTATGCGTCCATAGGAAACAGGATCCGCAGTGTTCATTGTTTCACGAGCGGTGTGAACTGTGGCACCATCCTGATGGAACCAAAACGCACTTTTATCATTATCATCCATCTGAAAGTTGAATGTTGCCAGTATTTCTGGCGTATTAAATTTTACCGTAAATTTTCTCTGAATGTAGGGAATTGACTTAGATTCAATAAATCTTGCTACAACAATGAATATACGTCCAATTATCAATACTGTTGTTTACTAAATGGGCAGAATAAATTGCATAGTTACATAGCAACCAATACCATAACTGTAATGAACAATCGCCAGAAACGGTAGCGTTCTGAATACCGTCATATTCTATTGGGTCACTTGTGATTTTTAAAAAATAAGTTCAGGTTAATAAATTGAATTGTGTTACTTGTTCCTTTAAAAAGTATTTTTATTTAGTTCTGTACGAGTACCCCCCAAGAAGATATTCTGAATACCGTCATATTCCATTGTAAAATATAATTTTCTTTGTATCATACAATTGTCTCTATTTTATGTCTTACACGTTTACATATACAGCTATTTTAAGGAAAAGCTGTACCTTCCATTATTAAGCAATAATACGTCGACAATGTATAGACAGCAACCTTGATGAAAAAACAACGTTGTAGGGGCAATAGAAACTGCATTGTCACATATTGTCGCAGATTAGAGAGTAGGCGACGGTTGAAGTGAGAGTTCATGATAAACATGGATGAGGGAAGTAGCGGGAGATAAGCGGTATTGGTTTGGACGCGCCAAGACAGTTAGGCTCGGTGTCATAATTCCTGCTATTAAAATGAATGCAAAAGTGTTGAAAAACAAATCTTCCTCGTTTATATTGAAAAGGGGTACACAATTAATTGATAATTACTTTTCTAAAAGTTCTGGTGTAATATACATTATATTTTCATACACAGAGAGAGATCTCTCAACATCGCAAAATGTGGCCTGTGTGTATTTATACAGAGGAGCTATACTGGCAATAATATTATCAAGGGGTTCTACAGTTTAATCACTGAATACGTGATACAAAATGAGACATTTTAAATATCCTGATTCTTTTTTTCAGCACAGCTTAATTTTAGTGGAAACTACGCCACCATCTCAGATGATACAACACTAACCTAAACTGCCTCTTGCATTATTCCAATGGCCTCTTGAAGAGGCATGCCTGTAGTTTCCAGTTTCTTGACACTGAGGGAAGGCAACTGAAATGACATGGTGAATGAAACTGAAACGAGCATTTTGAAACGCTCAGTACTGACAAGGGCTTATAAAACTATGCAGGGTCAGAAGAATAGATTTCAATTTGATTTCACAGCTTCGGAGTACTTACTGCAGAATGTCACAGCTTTAATCCTACCGTGTAATAACAGTTTGTGGAGGCAGGGATTTTTTTGATTGATTGATTTATGGACGCTCTTTAACTTCTCAGGTCATCAGCGTCCCATTCAACTCAGGGCGTGAAACGGTCGACAAATTTTGCTCAGAGGCATCTTCTTTCAGGCTTGAGGTTGTTTATCGTGCCGCAAATGAACGACACGGGACTCACGGCTTTACTTCCATTCCGAAGGAAGCCATACTTAGGATTTTTACGCCCGAAAAAATCCATCGGTCCTGGCCGAGTTCGAACCCGCGATCTTGGGTTTAGGAGGCAAGTATGGTAACCACTACAGCACCAGGACAGGACCGACTGAAGGCAGAGAATGTACAAGTAGCTGTTGCTTATAGCATTTTTTCAGGATAGCGAGGTTTCAGAAAAAACAATTTCTTTGTCGATATTAGTTCATTTACTTACTGGAATATCACCGTCGGTTGCTGAGAGTGAGACAGGCAACTAAAAGACTCTAAGTTCAGTAAATAATTATATTGCGTTATGAAAACACATGCTTTCAGTTTGGACAATAATGAAGATACGACTGACTTATACAAATTTTAATGCGTTTTGAGAACAAAACAGGAAATATTTGCAACAAGTTATTTGTTAATGAAAACGAATTCATATAATTTCATTTTGAATGTAGCGACGAGAAATGTAATAATGTTAAAATATGATAATTTTGTAGTACGATATAAAATATGTACTATTGTGGCATATGGGAGGTTAACAATGTGGAGAAAGTTTGCGTACTGTAGTATACGGGCGATTGTGTTCCAAATGACGGTTGAAGGTTTGGACTTGGGAAAAGTTTAGTTCTGCACATGCGCAGAATGGGAATGAGTAGTTTTGTAACGGTTACTCATAGAGTCGAGCTCGGAATTTTGGAAGGAGAGGATGTTGCATCATCAGTTCCGGGATGGTAATCTTTATGATGGACAACCGGAGGTTAGGTTTGTTTTCTTTGACTTAAATCTTTAGTAAAAGAAATAGTTTTTACAAATGTTGTAAATCTTTCGCACATTTTATATTCAATATTGTGCAAATTAAAAACAGAAAACTGGCGATAATTTAAGAGCTATCAAAATCTGACAAACATCTGAAATCTTAAGATTTATGGATATTCTGGTCCTTCGTGAAATTATCTTTATATGAAACAGAGAGCAATATATATTGATTATTATTTTATGTTCAATCTCTGTAAAAGTTCCAGTGATTATTGAAATTACTACGTTGACACATTCTTAGTAAAAAAAAAAAAATACGCTAAAGAGCATAACAATAAATCCAACATTACTGCAACTTTATTCATTCCACATTCTGTTACATGTTTAGACACATGCTAAAAGACAAGAAGGTTCGAAACCTTCATCTGGAATTTATTGACGTTAGTCAATAAATACAGTCCTATTACTGCGTGTAACAAAGGTATCATACAGAGTCTCCGTAGTTGAAGAGGTTAAGTTGGTTTTTGTGACATCATACCTAAGAGTAGTGCTCAAGAGTAGGAAGAAAAAGAACTTGAAGAGCGGTAATGAAGCCAAGTAGGCAAGTCGTGGTAGTTACCTACCTTGTGACTGAAGAGCGTCGCGAAGAAAAAGAACTATTCCGTTTCTTGTTCATTCATTACTTTATTTCGTTTATTTTAAAGGAATTGTGTAAATCCAGATCAACGAATACATATACCTACGTTACATGTTTTACATTCTCACTTCGCTGCACATCGCCCTCTGGTTTAATGTTATCTCAGTAACGAACAGTCAATCTCACTATTTCCTTATGGTGTATATAGTTTCCAACCGCTGTACCAGATGATTAGCAGATACGATTTAACAATTACTATAATAATTGCTAAAAGGAAATATAATAAATATCAGCATATATGCCATACACTGTATACCGCAATGGGATTCCCTTCAGCAGTGGATAGCAGATAATGGGGGGGGGGGCTCCCTAAATGCGTAATTATGTCTCATTTTATCTTACTTTCGAGATATAGTCATGCTTAACGTCAATTTAATTCTCTGGTAGTCTTCTTTCTTGCGTATATTGACAAAATATTTCGATCCTGATCGATTCTAAATTGTTCTCAAGTGGCCCAACAACTTAAGTGCATTAAATCTTAAAAATCTAATGCATTTTACTCGAAAGTCAAGTTAGTAAACAGGTCCTGCGCGACCTACTAGGAAATTTATTGTGAAAGAAAGTTTAAGTAACTCGGCTAATATGTGACGGTGTACCATCATGCGTTAACCACAATGCCAAATGGGACGTCATACAAAAAGCCGGTCCGATTAAATGCTCTTCAAATACTTTTGTCCATACATTGACGTTTGTCATTGGAGTCGAGATTGACTAATGGAGAGGGCAGCGGGCATTCCAACACTCAGGCCTGTATGGCTATGTTGTAAGACCGTTCAATCCTATTTTTCTCCCAAATAAACAGATCAGTTTAATTAACCACAATTCCCCATCATCCAAACACACGTACAATGAACTAGCTGTAAGTAGAAGCAAAATCAGATAGGATACATTTTTTTTTAACTGTTTATTGCACTAATCTTCTCTCCATCGCTGTAGTGGTGTCTTCGGGCGGTAGGCCTTTTAGTATCTATAATAGGCTTATGTCTTCTATTTGCTGTTATACATTTTGGGAACACCACACCTCTCTACAAAGATGATGATTTTGATACAATCATTTCTTTCACTTAATTATTACCACAGTTGAGTAATATTGAAAGGTTTTGTACACAGCACGTTCACTTTTCGTGAATCAAGACCATGACTACACTATATAGTCAAGTCGACCAGTGGGCACATCTGCCATGGGAGTTTAAGGTTTTACTCTAAGCCATATGCACCCACAGATTAGAAAAAATGAAAAAGATAGGTTTGTTGAGTTTGTTAATACAATACATTGAAATAATATCACTTTAACTAAATTAATATTTCTGTATAGTAAAGGCACCCGAATTCTCAAATATATTTATATTAATTTTAATTGACTCGGTTTTTTTTTTGTAAAAATTTCATCATTATTTTATACATTTTAATGTTAATTATAAAAGGTTTTAATGTAACTTTCTCAAAAGAAATTAGGCCTCTTTGATCTTGAACTTATTGAGCTTAATATTATTGAGAATTTGTCTTAAATAACTATTAGTGTGCTACGAGAGTTTCTTGTTGTCTGCTTAATTGTATTATGTATTTTTCCTGCTACAAGTCCATTTAGGAAGCTTTCTTTGTCTCCCATTTTGAAGCATTTTTGTTGCATATTTAGATTCTTTGAAGAAAGTTTTGATAGTTTAATTACAAATATGTTTTATATATTGTTTTAATGTTTCATAAATTACTGTATGTAAAATTATAATAACATATTGTGCACTGAACACTCTATTTTGTACCAAATTTACAAATACATTAGGAAACTACAAACACACAAGTGCACGTTTTCACGGATCCTCTAGGACCTAGGCCTTTAAGTTCGTTTGTTTATCATACCCCAATGGCAGCATGTAGTAGCAGTGCAGGGTTATTAAAATACACAATAAAATTAATTAATTACATTATATAAGAGACCCACCTCCCCCACAACTAGTTATTATGTATCTACCGTTGCACTGCTTGCGAAAAAATTGTCTCATAGACACATAGGTAGACCTCGCAGACGATAATTTGCACTTGGAGTTCATTGTTGTGAGAAAGAGAATTTTTTTCAGCGAGGGAGAATATCCCGGGTCTACGCACAACTGAGAAAAGTACACGCGTGACAAGCGAAAGTCAAAGTATGTCCTCTTTATTTTTTTTTAAATTGATTTATTTATTTATGGACGCTCAGGTCATTAGCGTCCCATTCAATTCAGGGCGTGAAACGGCCGACAAATTTTGTTCAGAGGCCTCTCTTTCAGGCTTGAGGTTCTTTTTCGTGCCGTAAATGTACGACACGGGACCCACGGTTTTACTTCCCTTCCGAAGGAAGCCATAATTAGGATTTTTACGCCCGAAAAAATCCATCGGTCCTAGCCGGGTTCGAACCCGCGATCTTGGGTTTAGGAGGCTTGTATGGTAACCAGTACACCACCAGGACCGACTGTAGTTTATGCTATTAAATATTTTAAGATAATAAGCATCCAAATAGTATTCTACAATGCAATATATAGTTTAATTCACAAGATGTTCCCGCAATTGTCCGAAAGGTCAATGTCGCCGTAGCAAGTAGTAGGGAAGCCGTCTCCAGGTGTGTGACGTGGACAAAGTGCAGAGATATCGTGCGTTAGATCTGCCCGTTCAATTACCCCATGTCCCGGCCAGGACCTACTACTACCACCACCACTACTACTACTGCTAGTACCTACTACGACTACTACTACCACTGCTACTGTAAAAATCCTAAGTATGGCTTCCTTCGGGAGGGAAGTAAAGCCGTGGGTCCCGTGTCGTACATTTACGGCACGATAAAGAACCTCAAGCCTGAAAGAAGAGGCCTCTGAGCAAAATTTGTCGGCCGTTTCACGCCCTGAATTGAATGTGACGCTGATGACCTGAGATGTTAAAGAGCGTCCGTAAATAAACCAAATAAAACAATAAAAAAAATATCCCATATGCATTTATTTTACATTCAAGAACTTACTACTCTATCTATATCTGTATTTCGACCACACTCCACCTATGAGTTTTACTCAACGTACACGTCTGTGGGAGATTCAACTACTATAAATAAATAAAAAAAAAAAAAACAAAGGGTATTTCAATGAGCACTACTAACGCCAAAAATAAAGTTCTCAAAAGTCCAAGTGTGAGTAGCTATTTTTATGCTGTTGCATAAGTTTTCAAATGCATAGTTTATTTAACCAGTCATATAAATTGTTGAATAAAAACACATGAAATATAAGAAGCGTTTTGAAAAGCAAATTTACGTTCACAACGATAATAAAAAGGAAAGAAAAGGGCAAGCCGTTATGCGATTCCCTTCCCAGCACAGTGCTTCGTTATCTGTTCAACAAACGTAAAATAATTATATTGACTGTTTCACAGTCTTTGTTTAGTGATCTCCTTCATATCACAAGTTCTCTTTTACACATGCCTTTGTCATTTTTTTCTCTGAGAGGAAAGAAAAGGACATATATTGAGATGGTGGAAACAACAGTCTATCCACACCGAAAAGTAAAAATAAGCAAGTCTGCACACTTCTGTTCACAGCATAGGACAGCCCCAGTACTAGAACTAATTAAAGCATGTTTTAAAACTGCAATATTTAAGTAATTGCTCTTCGCACGTATTTAACCACTAGTTTATATCTCGCTTAAAATATTTTGCTGTATTATCCGCTTCAAAAAAGGTGTTGTTACTTGCATCATCAGCTGGTCTGTAATGATCACAATTCTGAACTCCTAAGACAGGATAATGACGAGAGAGAAAAGTGGCAAAATAAGTAGAAGGTAATGGGGGATTCTTATTATAGTTATTCTTCATGTAGCTATTCCACAAAAAGAGTCGATCCTGGAGGTGTAGTGTAACCATACTTGCCTCGTAGACTCAAGATCGGAGGTTCGATCCCGGCCAGGGTCGATGAAAAATTCCAAGTATATCTTCCTTCGGAAAGGGAGTAAAGCCGTGGTTCCCATGTCGTAGATTTACGGCGCGAAAAAGAACCTCAAGCCTTAAATAAGAGGTCTCTGAGCAAAATTTATCGTTCGTTTCACGGCCTGAATTGAATGGGACGCTGATGCCCTGATATGTTATAGAGCGTCCGTAAATAAATAAATAAATAAATAATAATAATAATAATAATAATAATAATAATAATAATAATCTACAAAATGAACATGGAGGTGCTCATCAAAATAGTGACAGCTGTTTAACTTTCATGTTACCAGAAAAAAAAAAAAAAACAATCTGCAATAAAAGTAAATGTTTATAGTTCTTTGTAGTGGTATACTGACTGCATTTTCTGTTTGGCTAGCGTAGTTTCAAGCAACAGGCATTGCTTCCACATAGTTCGAAATACTAACTAAAAGGAGTTTTTCTCTGCACTTAAAGAACTAAAAATAGTACACATGTTTCATATTATTTTTAAGTGCAGCTATCAAGTAACGTAGTAAAGATTTAATGCTCATGCATCAACCAAAGCTGCACACGATTCGAAAGAGGAAACGCAATAGTTGCGTTGGAAGTCTGCAATAAGAACACTTTCCACTAAAATAAATTTCTTTTAGACATAATTAATTCCTAAAATACTATATAGAGAAGTAGCAGGGAAATGTCTGTTTGATATTTACTCTACCTCTTACCAAGAGAGTATGTTAACGAAAGAAATGCCTTCATAATAATGACATCAATATGTCTTTGGAAAAGTATGTCATTCAGAAATATTAACGTACAAAGTAAATCAACTATTTCAAAAATTTGTAATTGCTTCATGTGGTCATTTTAAGATAATGTCTATATCTTGGAATACTTGACTACAAGCTCTCCTCGCCAGATCGTTTATCTTAGAAATATCGCTTATTATGAAGACGGTATAGATATGACGAACCAAATATACAAACACATTGTTGCAATTTAGTAGTATGTGATGTGCACAAGTGAAGTGGAAAGTTTCTCTAAGGGAATTATGTTGCTGGCCCTGTGTTGAGAAAAAAACGTTTATTTGATATCCTGAAGTCTCTTAGAGACTAATGCAGACAACAGAACTTTCTAATACAGTCTTCATATATACAGTAAGTCAACATGAATAAACCATTTCATAATTATATTAAAATAGCTACATTTTTTCAGGTATTGCCTATTTCCAAAACTACCTTGCAGCGGTAATGCATAAATTTTTGCATCTACTTAAGTTTACTATGTTCATGAATATTTTCAATTGAGCATAATCAAATGTTGTGAATCATAATTGCTCATTACAAACACAGCTGGCTCGTTACCTCGCTGGAAATACTAAGAATGGAGAGATCGAATTAAAAAGTTTAACTTTAATTGTCTCTTATTAAAATAATCTCATTTTGCGGACTATAAACACCCACGATCCATAGAACGAAAACAGAAATGCAATAAAAGAATTTAGTGGTACTAACAAGTGAATGTAGTTGCAATGCAATTGAAATTGCAAGTAAATAGGCAGTTCTAAATGTTATTTTAATAATAAATACAATATAACCCTGCCAGCCTGAACTAAATGGATGGGCAAACATTTGGATTATCGGGGTTAATTTATAATCAAAGTAATTAAGCCGCAAACTGCGGTGTTACTTTTGTGACGGGAACGCCATTGTTGAAAGCGAGCTCGTGAAGGTCATTCACACTTGGCCGCAAGACTCATGGGGACTTTGTTTATCTTCCTGGAACTAGGATTTGAGTACTCGATCCGTTGTTTGTTCTGAGTTCAGTTGAGTTGCAGATACATTATCAATCACTAAAACGTCGTGAACTCTTTCAGTGCATTTACTGTACTGTATTGTGTTTGGTTGTGTTTTTCAATCCGGTGAAGCGGTTATAATTTTTGAAATTTATTTAAAAATGGTAGGTAAGTGAAAATATTGTACTTGTTTCTTGAGAGATAAACCTGAAATTTTAAAAAGCTTGACTAAAGGCGAAAGTGGGACAAAATTAGTAGCTGAATTCGGCGTCGGAAAAGCAACGATAAATGACTGGATGAAAAATCTAGTAAAGATAAAACAAATTTGTGGAACTGTGACCAAAAAGGCATTCATACAAACATAAAACATTTCAGACTTTGAAAAAGTTTATGATGCCGTTAATGTATGCTTTTCGCAAATAAGGGAGAAAAGTGTTCCACTGAGTGGTCCTGTAATCCAAGAAAAAGCACTCCAGTTTAGTAAGCTGATGAATAGTTGCGAGTAATTGGTTGCACCGATGGAAGAGGAGGCTGGAGATACGACAGTTATCTATCACCGAAGACAACCCTACAACAACCCCAACGCCACAGCGACAGACATAATGTGTATGAAGCGATCATCCTCAAGATTTTTGTCTTTACGTCAGTAGAAAGTGACTGAATTGTTGTGTAACAACGAGTGATGTAAACATACTGTATTGAAATATCATCTTCGCTGTTAAATTTGTTGAGCGTTAAATCTGCTGATCTGTACCTATCATGTTGGATTATTTTTACAGTGCATTTTATGTTCTACGGTAATGTGTAATACAAAGCATTTTAGTCTGAAATTTCTTCGATAATTTTCCTTTCACAAATATTTGGATTCGGACTATCCGAGTTTTCGCACTGGGTTATACTGTATTCTCTTTGTAGACCTTGGTTCATTCATTCATTTGTTTTATTTACGGGCGCTCTTTAACATCTCAGGTCATCAGCGTCCCATTCAATTCAGGTCTTGAAACGGTCGATAAATTTTGCTCAGAGGCCTCTTCTTTCAGGCTTGAGATTCTTTTGCGTGCGTAAATGTACGACACGAGACCCACGGCTTTATTTCCCTTCCGAAGGAAGCGATACTTCAGATTTTTACGGCCCGAAAAAATCCATCGATCCTGGCCGGGTTTGAACCCGCGATCTTGGTTAATGGTTACCACTACACCATCAAGACCGGCAGTAGACTTTGGTGTTTTGTATGTAATGCATTTTAGCTGTTATGGAAAGAAATTAAGATTGCAAAACTTTTTAAACTGAATCAGCTAATATTACAGCTTATTTTAATGTAGACATATAGCTAAATTTTAGGTTATTGATGTTCATTAATTATGGTTATAAGGCTATTTCATTTTACTTATTTATCTCTTTCGACGTTGATTAGTATTTACTTTTAGTCTAGTATAATGAATTAAAAAGCTTTAAAGAAAAGTATGCCATATATTTCGACAGTTTTTATTATTATTATTATTATTATTATTATTATTATTATTATTGCTGTTGTGGTTTTGTTTTAACATCTCTGATCATTAGCGTTTCATTCATTCAGGGCTTGAAACGGCCGATAAATTTTGCTCATCCCTCTTTTTTCAGGTTTGGGGTTCTTTTTTTTGCCGTAAATTTACGACACGGA
The DNA here is from genome assembly GCA_030762175.1 of Metallyticus violacea. Taxonomy (NCBI): domain Eukaryota; kingdom Metazoa; phylum Arthropoda; class Insecta; order Mantodea; family Metallyticidae; genus Metallyticus; species Metallyticus violacea. The sequence goes on from CM060834.1 coordinate 61,585,368, forward strand.
ACCAACAGCTTTACTTCATTTCCGAAGGAAGCCACTTTATGGTATGTGTACAGCACTAGTAAATGATGGATTATACTACACTAGTTCAAAATGGAATAAATATTATAGATATGTCAACTTATCCGAGCGTTCTGTATTACGTAATCTCTTGCCCAAAATGATTCAAATGAAATTATCTTTGAAATTTCTCTTCCATATTATATACTCAGAGATAATTTTATATAACACTGATGAATGTTATCAAATTATTTTGTAAAACAAACGAAATTTCCATTTAAATAATGCATATTTAGCAATAGGATAAAATAAAATCTGTGAAAAATGCCTTAAATAGCAATAAATCTAATTTAAGTATTATGTGAATTAAGTGCCAGAGAAAAGAGCAACCGCCACGGGTGGCCGAGGTCGTTAAGGCGCGGACTCGTGAGTGGGATGTCTGGGGTTAGAATCCCGCCAGGACAGTCCTCCCTGAATGAGGATTTTTCCAGGTTTTCCTCAGTCCTCATAACTGTCAAATGCCGGTGATGTACCCTAAACTTAGGCCTGGAACGTTTCCTTCCTTATAAAAAAATCCTTTTCCAATATATAATTTCATTTCATGTATCATCAGTGTTCATCGCCTGTGGTGCCTCAGTAGTAAAAACGGGCGTTAAACACTACGAGAGAGAGAGAGAGAGAGAGAGAGAGAGAGAGAGAGAAACAGCAGCTAAGAATGGGAAGAATTAGTTTTTGGGTTCATTCCCAAATAATTTATTCTTGTGGAAGTTTTTCTGATTATATCAAACTGTATTAAGTTCAAAAAAGATACATTATTCTCTTTTGCCAGTGACTTCTATTGCTTATTTTTTTTTTCTTTTAATGTTTGGTTGCTCTATAAAGTAAAATGGTTGTGCTTAAGTCTAGATAATTTAGTAAATAATGTAGAAACGTCCATAAAGCGTAAAATATAACACAAAACCCCAAACTTGATCGTTAATTTATGGATGAGAGAAATGGAATTTAGAATGAAAAATTAGATTGCAATTAATTAAAAAGCGCGAGAACAGCAACGTGGTATAATGCTTAAAATAAATTAAACATAAAACTAAATTCAACCAACTTTAGCTTTGAGTGGAACATTGCGACAATAGATAAATTCTTTTTTTTAAATAATGTTTAAAGCCCGTTTTTACTACTGAGACATCACATGCGGTGGACAGTGATGATACATGAAATGAAATGATAAACCGGGAAGAATTTTTTTAAATAAGAGAGCATTCCAGTCCTAAGTTTAAGATACCTTCCTGGCATTTGACATTATGACTGCGGTAAACCTGAAAAAACACGTCCTGGCAGGAATCAAAACCCAAACCTTCCACTCGTGAGTCTACGACTTAAAAACCTGTCACCCTCGTTACTGAAATAATTGCCATGCCTGTATGTGTTCAATAATATAACTTACGCTATAATTAATTAATTAAATAATCAAAACAGCATTAATGTGACCTTTACGTAGATGCTTGAGCTAAGAAGTGAATAATACTTTGAGTTTTGTGCAGTTCGCCTTCTTTTACTTTTTAATTTCACTTTTTAAGATTTTATGTTCCATACTTACTGAAAAAAGTAAATGAAAACTTTATTAAACAGTACTCTTAAATTAAGGCTTTGCACCGAAATGGGCGTCTTCATAGCGTGTTCCAAGTAATCCTGCCCACCCCCCGAGAAGCTGTTACGCCTTGCTAGGGAGGCAATTACTTTAACATCACTGCTATACAGGGCTAAGTCTAACAAGCTGCAGGCGTTTCAGGATTGCGTAGCCCTATTTTCAGCATTATGTTACATTCACTGTTAGATGAAGTTACTATAGAGTGCATCTTTCAGTATCTAAAATATTTCACCAGGTTAAACTGCCAGGGCAAGATTTTAATCTAAATTTCTCTCGCTCTGAAATCTGCATGTCAATGAATTCGTGCTCATTTTGGTCTAGTGGTGCAAACGCATCATCAGGCATTCTCAGCTATTTCACAATTTATTTCTTAACATATTTCAAATTTCAATTGCATTTCGGTAGAATTTTCTTACATACCTTATATCATTCATTTTTCGCCTGAATCCTCCATTTTGCTTTAGAGAATATTCGTTTAACATCAGCTTACAAACCAAGTGAATAAGTAATCGAAAGTGTATTGAAGCATAATCTGACAATATCAAACAGAAAAACCACAACATTTTTTACATTCCATTAATGGATTGAGAAGATTATTGTAAGCAGTGGGGTATGCAAGTATATACATCTAAAACTAAAGATCTCATCTTTAAAAATGGCTAATTTACGGCAAGCTGAAAAAATAAACTTATAGGGTAGAAGTAATTCACACCGTTAAACAATTTGACTATCGTGGAATAAGATTTGAAATGAGTGGAAAATGGAATAAGCACACAGTTTTTGCCAAGCACAAGGGGAGCGGTCAACTGTCTGAGGTATTGAGACTTCTAGCTGGGATACAGGATGTGCCAGTAAACATTAAAACCTATGTATGAGGCAACCATTAGGTCCTCATTGTTATATGGAAGTGAGGTTTAGGGAAGGGATAAAATAGACGGTCTAAATACATTACAATGTGATTTCTGGAAGTGAATTCTAGGGGTGGGGAGGGGCATATCGAGAGGTGATGAGAGGTGGGAAGATGCAGCATACAGAAATTAAATGTAATTAGATACTGGCAAATAATAATTAAAGACCAATAAACAACCCTGAGGGCAATATGTTACCGGCACCAATTAAATAACATGGAATATCCGAAATGACGGGCGGCGGTTATACAGCGGAAATTGTCAAAAATCAATTGAACGATATTTGGCAGAGGGGTAATGAAAACAGGCATGGTGCAGTGAAAAAAGTCAAAAGAGGCCTGTCTGTCATAAACCGGCAGGAAATAGAGGCGCGATGCATGCAGATTTCATCTCTGGACCTGCAGAGGGATAAAGAGACCTATATCATGGAGTTAGGCATGAAACAAAGGTCGGGAATAGCATGAGGCTAGAAGGCACGTAAGGTTGTTGACGAGGATAGCAGGAGGATTTGCCCATTGTGCTCGGAACCGGAAGACTGGGTGCACATTTTGACTAAGTGTACACAGAGAGAGACTGCGGATAAAATTTCTCCCGGATTCATTTTTGACTTCCAGTAGGGGGAGGCCGGCATGTTCGCACTTATTTGTAAATATAAAAAAAACTTACTGAACGTGGTCATTTTCTTAAATGAAATAGGAAGTTTTAGGTACAAGAAATTTCTGTAAACATTGTACATAAATAATACGAATTATTTATATGAATATCAGAATTATTGTATGTACGTATGTATGTTTTATGTGCATGTGAGTGCATTTTTGTTAATATTGTTTTCTTTTGTTGGAATAAATTTCAGAAATGAAGTATTTTACAAGAACATGAACGGTCTTGCGACCTATGCAAATGTGATGTGCAGTATAAGTATACCTAACATAATTGCAATTGTAAATACTACTGCTACTGCTAGGGCTACCATTACCACCATCACCAACAACCCCACCACTATCACCACCACTACTAACCAAGTGGAACTTAGGAAGAAAACTAAATTCTGCAAGTAAATATTAACACGTTTATCATGATTTTATATTCACTGAATATTACAACTTAATTTTATTCTGTTGTACATCAGAAATAGAAAAAAAAATTGATAAAGTATTATTTCTGAGATACCATAGCTAAATAATAAAACAATTTAATTGTGTTTTAGAAGTAAATAGGAAATAAATATTTTAAAAATTACCCGCTCTAAAAAGTAAACAATTACAGTACTAAACTTTTAAACTCTTCCAGTTCTCCCAATACTGCAGTTTAAAACACCAGCAGCACATTAAATTTTAAAAATAAAAAGAACGTTACTGTCTGTAATTACATTAATTACATTTGATTGTATGAGAAAATCATAAAAATGACTGAAAACTAGAAATATGATTTTACTAGGAGGTATAGTATACTTTAAATATATTTTCCGAAAGTTTAACACGTAAAATTTTCTTCTACTTCACCACATATACATTTAAAAAAGAAAATGTATTACAGAAACATCATTAAGCATTTTCTTTTGGGGCGAACAAAGAAGCCATGCAAAAAATCTTCAAATCTTTAAACGTTTATGCTTTTTTTATTTTTCACAAATCATAAGTGAGCAATGTTAGCAAAATACTCCAATAAACAGTACCCATTGAGTTGCTTACTCACATCTGTGTTGAAGATGCAGAGTGTTGCAAGCACGAACGCGCATGTCACTGACGTCACCAGAAGACAGTTTAGATAAAGCGAGTGCTTAAGGCGGTCGCAATACCGCTTGTAAAGGTCTTCCAGCTCCATGGCCTGGAACAATAGAAAAGTACATTCCTTACAATAACTAATACCTCAATTATTGGCACCCATACCCAACAAATTATTTAAGATTCTATCCATTTTCTCGATATGTCTTATCTATGCTTAGACCCAATAGGTAGGCCTCTGAGTTCCTGATACGAGAACCTAAGGGAAGTTTGACGCTAAAGGTTAACTCCGTTATTAGTACAGATTGCGAAAAGGCAAAAACACCACAAATGAAAATCAGCCTTACTAAGTTGGCTACACTGGGAATGCCTATGCATGAGCCAGCATGTGATTTAGTAGGAGAAGTCAATGCATTGGTTGATTAAACTTACATTTCCTTTCTGTTCGGTTTTAGCTATTTGTATTATAGCGCCGGACGTTTGAATCATCCTGTATTTCAGCAAGGAAACACAATCTCAGACTCTGTCTGGGATTTGTGAATGGAAACAGAAACTGCACTGCTCCCCTTATACAGTTCACATTCTGCTGGAATTGAACTATATTGATAAACTGTTTCATAAATGTGGTCCTTTAACAATAATTTAACTGCTTCAGTTTCTTCCTTTTATTAGTAATTATATTTGATACAATAATAAGAAAGTATTAGTGGATTTAATGTTTCATATTTTGATCTTAGCAGCCTCTTGCAAGACACTTTGATTCCGTGTTGCTCCAAAACAAACTGCAAATACAAAAGACACAAATCCTAATCTTTACTAAGCTCTACCATTTTCTCTTGTAAAATTAAAACAAAACAAAAACTGCATTAAACTGTCGTTCTCTTTCTTATGTGAGCTTCTCATCTGAAACCTCTAGGTTTAGTGTACTCGTCCCATGGTACATTTACTGTAAAAACAAATTGTAAAACAAATAAAACAGAACCAGATGAATATGTATGTACATGCAAATTCACGATATGAATGGTTGTGGTGATTGTTCATACCGTGTCCCACATTGTTCCCTTCAGTCAATTACTTCCCACTTGTTTGCTCGGTTCATATGATTGTCATTTGTTCTTGTGTACCTTCCCTATCTCTAGGCTAATTCAGTGATGCACAAGATCAGTGCATTCTTTTCTATTTGTGGCGTGCTATTTTTGTTTATCGATCTCATGTATCAAAATCTTACACTACTCATCTCATCCATGAGATGAGTTCTATGCATCTGCTTCAATTGTAATACAATCATGAACGAGCCGAGAAGTTATGAAGCGTAAAGAAAACTCTTCCTATCGTTTCAAACTATTTTCAGTCCGCAAATAGAAGGCAATTGATTCAAGTTTATATTCTAAAGGTGATGAGTTTTTATACTTAGGTTACAACTACGATTACCATATTCTGAAATCTGGAAATGCTGATATCCTGTCACTCACCAATATGTTCATGTATCATCCTAATCATTTGTATCACTTAAAAGCTCCTGCATATTTCTCACTACATCTAAATTTTAAAGTTCTTTGTTTCTGTAAAATAGTTAAACATATGTTTACATGTAAAATGTCTGAAATTAAATTGAACTAAAACAAATTCTTTCGGTTGTAAGTTTATTACTTTCCTTGATCTATGTGCTTGTATTGTACTCAAACACTGTCACTGTGGCCTGGAATTGCAAAAATAAATTGAGCCATCTTCACACTGTTTTTAACTTCTGCAAATTTTAATATAGTCGCACAGTTTTTCTTCGCCTTACTCTGCTCTCCCATTATAATTATGTAGAGACAAATTTCCTGAAATTGGAAAACTGATCGAAACATTTACTGTCATCAGTTTGTACATCTCACTACCACATATCGCTGATGTGACGTCACTTATCGAAACATACATTCGATTGTTAATTCATCTGGTCTATAACCAAGACCCACTCCACTAATCAGACCCCAAAACAGAAATAAATGGCGGCCGTAGTCGTCCAACTATTGTCAATAGCAAACACGAAAATTTATGTATTATGTTTACAAAATGACATTATTTATCACAAGTAATATCACGAGAGGGTCTGAGATTACCGATGAATTACCGAACGTTGTGACTGAATTTATCTGGAAAGCTCAGATCCTCGAGTGATATCTATTAGGAATATTTCACGAATAAAATAAGAATTTAAATATAATTCCTGTAAACTTGGCCTATAAAATTGTAATAATTGTAAATTTGTACTTAACCTTTCCAAGCAAGCTTGCGACAGAAGAATGGCGATTGTCAGTAATGCCAATGGAGAAGAACAAAATACGAGTTTAGGACTGTTTCATGAATAGAATAAAAAATGTTGAAATTTGCGCACAGAATATTAACAATTGTATGGCATTGTATTAACAATTAAAAATTGTATGAGTATTTAGAAACCGTGAGGCTGAAATGGACAAAAGTCGACTATTACAATCACCACCGTTCGATTTTCTAACACCAACTGAGGAAAAAAAATAACATACAGTGTCTCTATTTTTCTTTGTATTCTGTAGTTTGGAATACCTAATGATAAGATCAATTTTCATCACCAAAACGCTTTGAAGAACCAACTATTTTGCGTTATGATGTCGATTATTCATGCTTTTGTTGTTATTAGCTCCCCATGCCTCTAGCAAAAGTGGTCAGTGATGCGTGTTCAGGATTTATATAGTGGAGGTATATATATATATATATATATATATATATATATGGCTACACTGAAAACAGATTTGATAATTTTTTTCGATAATTTCACTACATAATCCGGCTATGATTGGTCAAAATGCAAAATTTTGTTTCGTTTATTTTTTCGATTTTAAGATTACATCACGTGAGTGAAATTATAAAACATTTAGAGCTTTTTTTAAGAATCTGAAATTGTTTACAAACAGTATTTCTAATATGTAAATTGAACATAAATTATATGAATTCGGCTCACATAAAATATTCCATGTACAAAAACGGTTAATCAACGGCAGCCCATTTCCGTTCACTGCAGTGCAATAAGTAATTAAATAATAAATAATAAAATAACAATAACTTAAACTGGTATTGTTTATTAACATGCATAAAATTATATTAAACAAATTTACAGCAGTGCAAAATTAATGAATCATTTAATCCACTTTTTGCTTTTGTAAAACCATAAAAATATAAAATGGTCAAACATTTATATCTAATTACAGCGCTCTCTACAAGCACAACAAACAACTTTAGTTTGGTTAAAATTGTTTGTTCTGCTTGTAGAGAGAACTGTATATGAGAGTACTTATATATGTGCAAGAAAAAGTTGCAGCCCATCCAAGAGCTCTGTTTAAATGTAATTTGATTTGCTTAAAAACCTTCTATTTTCTAAAGCAACATTTATTTTACCAGCTTTCTCTATATCCAAATAATAATCTAGTGATAAATTTTCCTTGACAGTGTTTATTAATGAAATCACTCTCTCAAAGAGCGAGATACCGCCACGGGTAGCCGAGGTCGTTAAGGCGCGGACTGGGTTTCGAATCCCTGACTGAAAAATGTTTCAGCTTTTCCTCAATCCTCATGAATGTCAAAAGCCGGGGAGGTATCCTAAAATTAGGGCTGAAATGTTCCCTTCCTTAAAAAAATATCCTTTCCCAATATATCCTTCATTTCATTTCATGTATCATCAGTGTCCACCGCCTGTGGTACCTCAGTGGTGAAAACGGGCATTAAACATCATTCAAAATATCGAGATATCATTATTGTTATTATAATTAGCAAGGAAACTTACAAAATCATCAAATTTTATCCATCTGTTACATTTTACATCCACAGCACTGAATGTCTCCATAGACAAGCACAAGTCTTTAAAAAATACACGAACTTTTAATTAACTGGACACTTTAAACTTAGTGGACATATATGGGACAGCATCTATTTTAATGAAAAGGACATAGTATTCCTTGGCAAAATTTATAAATGGGTATGACTGTTTTTTCTTAATCTCACTTGCAAAGGAATCGAAACATGTAACAACATTTTGCTCACACCATTCATTCAAATTCTTTTTATCTCGCTCCAAAACCTGTCTAATAAGTTCTTCCGTTCTTCCGAACCTTTCCTTACATTGCTAAGCCTCATGTCACTTGTGACGACAAATTAGAGAAATATGCAAAGGAAAATGTCCTTTTTAACATTTTGGTACAAAATATTAATACACACAAGAGTTTTATCATGAATTTCAAAATTTGTAAAGTGTATACTCTTCATCTGCTTTTGCTTTAATGACTGTTTATTAAGAAATTTAAATATGGTAGTATGCACTGCACTGCCATAATTAGAAGTACACCCGGATATGCAACAAGAGCGACCCAATGTGTACTAAACACTTTTAAGTTGATGTAAATTCAGTAAATCAATATTAACTTAAACAATCAACAAAGAATTAACTTTGTATTACTTCCAACTATAAACCACTAAACCACATAACTAAACGGATCAAATAAACAAATCCATGTTTAATAGCAACAACATGCCTGAACCTTGATCACTGCCATTTTATGTACTATCGAAACCCGCATTATACTCTGAGGACTGGAGTCGGTCTTGCTGCACCCTTCATTCACACTATCATAAAACACTTAATACAGAAAGAACGCTGAATATTGTCATTTAAGCGTACAAAAATGAATAAATAAGCCTTTAATGTGAAAAATACGGATAAATCAGAGGATTTACAAAATATATATACGGCTATTTTATTATAAACACGGGTACATCGGCATAATGTAGCTTTAAGCAACACCATTTTAAATATATATATAAATATATATATATATATATATATATATATATATTCAAAATCGATTGAATGAAATTATAGTATTATGATAAAAAAAACGAGATAATGAAATCTAATTTTTGGATGAATGTTTTTCATAATTTCATATAAATGATATCCCGAAGTAAGTATAAAAGCAGAAAATCGGATAAATACCAGATTACAGAACAAAGATATAAAATAAAACTAATGTTGAAGAGACTGTAGTAAAAGCAAGGGAATCAAATTCATACAAATAAAATTAAACAATGCAATAACAAACTGGTTCTATTAGTTGAAAGACATTGGCGTCGCCTTGACTGAGTGTCCAGACTTATCACCATCATATCATACAGGCAAGGGCATTAATGGCTAATCAACAGAGAGACGATTCGCTTGGGAAATTATCTTCACCATTTTAAGGGCAATAAAGGGTAACATTCCTCTTTATTTATCACGCTTACAGTACAAGTGAGCAGACGAGATGCACATTCACCCCTCCAACCATTTGAACTAAAATTAGAGCAGATCATAATGATCGTTAACGTGTCTAAATTGTATTAAATAGCAAAATACATTAACAGCACTTTGTGAAATTTGTTTTCATTGAGCTACCGTGATGATTTAACAGAGAGTAGTTTGAAGTTCCTCTTACTGACGCAATTTCCTACCACGAATCTTGGGGTCATCTTGTTTGCTTATTTATTCATTCACTACACGTCCTTTATGGATTACTCAGCTTCAGGTAATGGATTAGTGATTATGAATAATAAATTGTACACTGAATGAACATGGGGTCCGGGAGCTCTTAAAGCTACACTGCACTAGTCCTTTCGGGTGAGAAAAAACCTTCAAACGATACAAAACTCATGTACCCTTCGGCTACATCTAAGATCAGCATTGGTTATGTTTTCAAGTATGTGATTGTAATTTGAGAAAGCTATTCTGTTACTATTCTAAACTTTATTATACTTTATTGGGGGGGGGGTAAAATTTATGGTAACGACATATTCCACCATCTATTGCTAAGCGTCCACGAAAATGTTCTACTGCTTGAGGAACAGTGCTTTTTGTCTTTCTTACCCATTTTAATATTTCGCATCTGGCAGGGAATGGTCACAATACTTTGAATACAATAAAACTTGTTCCCCCTGAAAGATGTAAATACTACATGTCCAGTCATAAAACATGCGGTGCCATAGTCAACAAATGATTTCGTTAGAGCCCATTTCCAACAAATAATTAACATATTGTTTACTAATACAATGTCAAGTTTATTGACAAGGGGAAAACAATAAAATCCATCCAAAGGAAACGTAAAGTTGTGTTTACAGGCAAACTCGTAAGTGTCATTATGATGGAAGTATGAAATTATTGGAGTTGAAACGCAATGAACTGTAACAATTGCAGTCATCAGTTCATAACAGCATGTGTTCATATTTCACACTGTATAAGGTGTTTTTAAATAAAAAGATGAACCCATTTATAAACTTTATTTTCTCAGTCCTCAAGCAACTTCAATTAATGAGTGGTCATATTCTATTGGAAAGAGCGAGTTTCTAAGTGTTGAACCACCAGAGCGCGTGCCAGCGGTTGCCTCGCTTAACCTTACAGACTGACGTTCCTGATGCATCAGTCACGTCTCCTTTTACGAATGGAAAAAAAAAAAAAAAAAAAAAAAAAAACCGAATGGCAATTTGATTAGATTAGGAGCTGTGAATGTTTTCGCTCCCCTTCTAAAAAGACAGCTGTTAGTTACGTACTAGTGTGGTGGTTCGTATGCGTGGAATGTGGGAGGAAGTATGGAGTAGAATAAAAATATATGACAGCTTGTCTCTTTAATTGAGTATTATGTGAGGAGTGCTGTATTATTTTTTGCTAATAATGAGTGCATCAAAGCAGTGCGTATGTCTCCAATATGGGAGGTAGTGTGAGTACGGCAGAACCCTAAGAAAGCTTGTTTCTAAAGTACACCCCGAAAAGATGAATGTTCTAAAAAAACAGCAACCACGTGCCTATCACTGTGAAGTGTGCAACAAGAGTTTCAATTACGCATGCAACTTCAAACACCATCAGCGAGGTTACCATGGTGAGGGATTAGCTAGAAAGCAAACAATGACGTGCAGCTTATGCAGTCATGAAGCAACCACGGAACTTCCTTTATTTCAGCATTAAAATTAGTACATGAAATAAACGTAAAATCGGAAGAATTACAATTCTCATTCTTTGACGAGTTTAAAAACTGGAAGCAGAAAATTTAGGGAAAAAAGGGGTCAATGTTTGCAAAAAAAAAAAAAATGGTGGTCCTTATACTGCTTCCCACAATATTATGCGTGTTGCTAAGGCAATTTCGTTTCTAAAAGCTTTTAGCGCCAGATTCTTAAAATTGCAAGGAAACAATAAAATTGATGGAATATGTTCTGCAAAGATACGATTCAGTCAAGCCGAAATTTAAATTAAGAAATATTTCGTTTATACAGTTCGGAATATATGCAACACTTGACTGTTATTCTCTTGCATTTGTTCAACTCACCCTACCACTTCTCCGCTTTGCAATGATTCCTTGGAACGGGATTCAGTTTTCTACGCTGCCGTTCGTGAAAGGAGGCGTTACTATGCATCAGGATTGTCATTCTGTAAGGGTAAGTGTTGCCAATAGAGATATGCTGTCAGTTGCATAGTAACGGTCAGAATGATAGCAACTCAGCAAAAGGCGCCCTGCATTCTTGAGTTTCCGAAAACCAATTCTGTTGTCATAGAACAGCGTGCTTTTAGAACGAGATTTAATAACGAGCATACGCCTTCTCCCAAGAAATCGACTTTTTTAAAATTAAACTCTGCCTCAGCGATGAATGTCGCAAGGGGGCTTAGGACCTTGCTCTCCGGCCCATAGCCTCCGAATTTATTTATTGATTTGTTTTATTTACGGATGCTCTTTAATATCTCTGGTCATTAGAGTCCTATTTAATTCAGGGCGTGAAACGGTCGATGCTTTTGCTCAGAAGCCTCTTCTTTCACACTTGAGGTTCTTTTAAGATCTGCGAAAATCTATCACATGAGACTCTCGGCTTTACTTTCCTTCCGAAGGAAGCCATACTTAGAATTTTTACGCCCAAAAAAAAAAATCTATCCACCGTGGCCAGAATTGAACCCGCGATCTTGAGTCTAGGAGGGAAGACGTGGTCTCCAAGATCCTCAGGCCTAACTCCTAGCGATTTCTTTTTGTGGAGATACGTCAAGGAAAATATCTTGTTTCCTCCACTACCCACTAACCTGGATAGCCTTAAACATCGGATAAATACGGCGGTCAACTCAGAGGATCATTGATATGTTGCAACGCGTCTGGGAAGAAATCTCATATCGCCTTGATGTGGCTCCTGCTGCAGGTGGTTTCTTGTAGGACGAGATATACAACCCGAGTATCAGTACGTGTAACTTGAACTTGTATAATACTTTTTCTTAATGAAAATAGATTAGTGAAATCAGTTTACTAGCCTTGTATATTGTTATAATTGCCTAATTGAAATCTATCGTTTGACATCCAATACAACTAAAGTTTTCAAATAGTAAGAAAGTATATAAAATTAACAATTTTTAAACATAACAATAATGCTCATTGGACTATAATTTAAACAACAAGGACAGACCTGTGACTTAAGGGGAAGAACGGTGACGTCGAAGGGGGGATTCAGGAGTGATTAGTTGTGAAGATGCAGGTAGGAGTAGAGGAGATCAGATGACGGACTGGAGAGCCACAGAGGGGAAGAGAAGAGGACGAAGTATGGAAGCTACGAAGGAAGAAATTAAGGTTTATATAATGGTGAAAGTATAAGGTATGATGTAGAGTGTGTGAACAGCTTAGTTGTTGATTAGTTTAAATTGAATGTTTCAATTGTTTTCGGCCATAATTGAAACACTCAGGAGTGAAGTAATTTTGGAATGGAAATGGAACTCAAGTAAACAAATTGAAATGAACAAGGGGAAAGTAATATAAATAATGTGTATTAGAATAATTATAAAATATAAATATCTATAAATCAATATAACTGATTAAGAGAATATATAGATTAAGCAAAATTTTAGCTTAGGGATGCCAGGTTACCAGCACCGTTAGCTTCAGCTTTTAGTTTGGAATTTGGAATTTTCAGTTTTAGTAATTAAATTATATCCCAGTTATAGTTTTCTTGCCTTTCAGTTAGAGAATTGTTTGTATGCATTATTTTGGGGTTGTTTTAGTTAATTTGTGTTTTTGTTAGTTATTTTGTGTAATTAGTTATACATAATATAAAAAATGTAAGAGAGAAGAAAAGTATAATAAATTATAGAACTGTAATATATATCCTGCAATAGGCATCTGGGTGCCAGGACGGAGTATTAGAGGTTGTTTATTATTATTATTATTATTATTATTATTATTATTATTATTATTATTATTATTATTATTATTATTATTATTATTATTATTATTATATTGACATGTTAGTTACATGGGAACAAAAGTGCATCGTTCTATTTTGTTATGGAAAGCAGGCATGTAACACGGGTTTAAATAGAAATAACACTATTAACTAATCAAGATAGCTACAGAAACATTCTTAATCGAAGGTGCAGCTAAGTATGATATAACTGACCTGGAGACTGCTTACACAAGTGAAATTCCCCTGAAAGCGGCTTAAGTCAGGAATGTTACATATTGCCTTTACTCAATTTTTCCCGAAAAGAAATCTCATTTTTAAATACTTTTGGACCTTTGTGGTAAGAATCAGGTTCCTGGTGCTGATAATTCATGAAGTGAAATGTGGAATTTGACTATGGAAATGAAAGATATGCAAATAAAATGTCATTGTTTATTCCTGCTATTTTGGGACAGTAAAGAAAATCGATACGGAGTTTTCAAACATTGTTTCACGCAATATGAGCATATTCATCTCCCAAAGCAGACTAGTGAGTTCCGTAACAAAAGTACAATGTTTTCATGAATTTATTATAGGAAAAATACTTGTGGTCATTGTCAGTTTAATATTTGGCAATATTTATTATTAAGTAAACTTTAAGAAAAAAATATTTTTCAAGTTGTCATATTCAAGTGATATTAAGTTTTTATTCAAAATCTATTAAATTGGATTTGTGTAACTATGCAAGTCTTTGCTTCAGTTTTCAAACAGGAAATATATACTGATTTTAAACAAGCTAAAAAGGAAACAGAATGGATATGATTTTGGGTTGCTGGTTATGTGTTGATCTTGATACCTCATGTTTTGTAATTTTTAAATCTTTCAGACGGACAAAGTTCGTTATCCTCGTGTTTCCAACTGTGAGTTTTCTTTGTTAGTATATTTTGGCTAAAACCTAATTAACATTTCTAATTGCCTAGAATGATACTCCCTTCAATGCAGTGATGTCTTTTGAGTAATAAAATAATAAACAAGATTAAGGCATTTAGGAAATTCCGTCTTGAATAGCTGTCTTAGCCCATGGTATGCCTCTATCCCGTTCCTGCTGGTTTATCATTGATAAGCTAGAACAACTGTTTCTCATTAATTTTGTGCTGTTTTCCTTAATTTTAATCCAGTATGATTTATTTTTATGCCTACAAATAATTAATGGTAATGAGAGAGTAGCGCGCGACAACTAAGTTGAAGAACTGGATGACGAATCTTTTCTCAGAAGATTGCGACTGAAAAACGAAACGATACGTTGTATTTTAGTTGGATGTCCTGGACTGCATACTGAGAATTCAGTCTCCTGAAGTGTTGTCTTCCGTAACAGAAAATTTTATTTTTTATTGAAGCCGGAAATAAGGCTGCCTTTATTAATTTAATAACTAAAGGCTGCAGAGTTATATTTCTAAGGGCATTAGATTTGATAAGGGTAATTGTTATGTATATGTATAAGAAAATCATTTAGAGATAGGTATAACAGAAATAGAAATAATTTGTAACTTGTACTTATGTGTAGGTCATTTGACAGGGGATTGTATCTTACAAAAGGGTTTTGTATACATTTTGTGGTCAAAGATGAGAGAAAGAGACAGAGATGTATACCTGACGCCTCGTCCACCGACCGCTCCTTAGACAAGACTGAGGAAAGGGTAAACTATCTTTTGTTAGGTCACGAAACTTCTACCAAGGAATATTTAGGAATTCACAATAGGAAAACATGTGGCTGTAACGGGACAGTATTTGAACAAAGTCAGACGTAGCAATAATTTAAGAGAAAATGGGAATGTCAGAAGGGAGACGAAAATGTTTTATTACAGGAAAGCCGGGGGTACAAGGTATTGAAAACAGCCCACAATCATGCGCGTTATCTCTGAGAACATTTAGAAATCTACAACTAAAGGGAGGCAAAAGATATTTCAATAGAAATCAGCAGATAAGCAAAGTGCCGAAATTTATGACAGGCTGTTCTTGGAAAATTCAGGCTCGTGAGAAGATATTGTAGATCAAGGAGGAGAGAATAATTCTAGCCAATGGACATCGGATAAAAGTCAACTAATAAGGAGAACTTAGATACAAATAAATATTTTTAGGATAGCCAATGATGAACATATAACACGGAAATAGGATAATATACGAGGGAATTTAATTTAGCGAGAGGCGTGACGATGTGGTAGAAAACTCGACAGAAGTCAGAGATACATTCAGACGAGAAACAGGCGACATCATCAGAGGAGAGACACACGAGAGACACACGAGAGACACACGAAAGAGATATACGGAAGCAGGCAGCCTGAGTCATTCGAAAGTAATCAGTCTAGGGCATTTCTAAAGTTCAGTTGAGGGCAGTGCAAGTCATTTCTGAAGTCAGTCTAAGTGAGTAGCGAAGTCAGCGACGAGCAGTCAGGAAGTAGCCCCAATATTTTTACATGCGAATAAAATATTTTGAACAAGTCAACCTGGTGTATCTTTTGGGTAACACATTTCTCGTTAATCTGTACTGATCCACGAAACACTCCAGTGGACCCTCAGATCAAACTCAACAGAATAGGAGCAGAAGTCTTCAGTGAGCAGCCCGGCCGGACATCGAGACCACGACCACCAGCAGTCAACAACACTACGCCCCCACACCATCCTATTCCTGCTCCATCATTAAATGTACTGTCTGTAAGTGATACAAGTTTCATGGTAAATCTTTTCTCAGGTTTTTCGCTTTTGTTTCCAAATCACTCCTTTGTCATTTTATTTTGTAAAACTGCTTTGCATGTTTATGCCATGTCTACTTGGGTTATTCTAAAAGTTCTCGGCCTCACTCAGAGATGCCGTCAAGATGACCAAATTACTATGATAGTTGGTTAAGGTTG
Organism: Metallyticus violacea; assembly: GCA_030762175.1. Taxonomy (NCBI): domain Eukaryota; kingdom Metazoa; phylum Arthropoda; class Insecta; order Mantodea; family Metallyticidae; genus Metallyticus; species Metallyticus violacea. The sequence continues at coordinate 61,601,779 of CM060834.1, forward strand.
CGCGCTGTAAAATTTCAGACGCATAAATGTAGTCACTTGTTTGAAGATAGTGTCTAGTGCTAACATTTTGTACAAAATTGAAACACGAATTGTGGTAAAGTACTTTACTTTGAAGAGTTTAACTCTAACAGGAATATAAAAGGAGTTAAATTCCACATTAAAAATTTTCCCTTTGTTTTTAACGGTTAAAAGTGAGTTGATGAATTTAAGAGAGTGGCCCTTCAAGATGACGAGCCCTCCCAAAAATGCTTTTGTGACACAAATTCACAATTTCGTGCTCAGTGATCGTCTATTGAAGGTTCGCGAGCTGACTGACATTGGAAACACCTCGATAGGCCCTGTTCACTACATTTTACACGAAATTTTGGATAAGATAAAGTTCCGATAGATGGATGCCGAGTTTGTTAACAATGAACAAAACGCACCCAAATGAGCATTTTGCAAGAGTGTTTAGACTTGTTTGAACACAATTCCAGTGCATTTCTCTGATGTTTCACATCAGTAGATGAAACATGGATTCATCACTACAGCCCAAAACGATGGAGCAGTCCAAACATGGGGTGGTAACAGGTGAAAGTGCACCAAAGAAATCAAAAACGGTTCCATCTGCAGGATAAGTCGTGGCTACGGTTTTCTGGATTCTCATGGTGTGGTTCTCGTAGACTACCTTCAGAAAAGCAGAAGTATCACCGGGAAGTATTACGTTTCATTATTGGACTAATTGAAGGATGCTATTCAGGCTAAACGTCCACACCTTGCGAGAAACGAAGTTCTCTTATATCACGATAATGCGTTTCACATGTTCTAGATTGTTGCTATAAAACTGCATAACCTTCGCTTCAAAGTGCTTCCACATGCACCATAAATGCCGGATTTGGCCCCCAGCGATGACTTTTTATTCCCAAAACTGAAGAAATGGCTGGGTTGAGGAAGACTTACATCAAAAGAGGACGATGAAACAGAGACAGAAACTTATTTTTTACAGTTGGATAAATCCTATTTTAATGAGGGTATAACTTTTGGAAAGTCGTTTGTCTAAATGTATTGATTTACAAGGTAATTATGTTGAAAAAAAAAGCTTTCTCTTAATTCTTGTATTTTGTTGGTCAGGTCGAGAACTTTTAGAACGCCCCTCGTAAAGCACCAAATTTTACAGCTCACTAAAAAGTTGGCGGTTTTGAACTCTAATCGCTTTGTTTTCCATATTACCGCTAGAATTCAAATACGAACACAATATAAATAATCCACTTCGAGAACATTCGATATATGAAACCGTGGTATAGTGAGGAAGCGAAATCAATGGAGCACACTTTTCTCGGAATATCGCAATTCCGAAAAGGCTGGTTTGGTGAAAACGTGCATAGTGCAATGAGTGCAGATAGCAGCAATTAAGTGGATGCAAGTAAAAACACCACAATAAGGGAAACTTTTAATTGATCATTTTCAGTATAATCGTTATTGCGCCAGCACTGTAACGCCTTAGGCCCACATGAAGACAACAAAACTGACATTTTTTTCGAAATGCTAAGCTTCAGCTCAAGTTTCAGAAAGTAATTGTGCACAGTTTTCTTTTGCTTAAGATAACATTTCAATGTAATCCACATTGATTATACAGACTGTCAATTTATTTTTTGAGGGTTCTTCACTACAGACTTTGATTTCTTGATTTTCTCAATCCAACACTTATTCATATTTAGTCAGAATTCTCCATCATATTTCTAAGAATTTTACTTTTTGAGTTGTAAAGAAATATTATTGCAAGTTTCAAAAGTTACGCTGATGACCTGAGATGTTAAAGAGCGTCCATAAATAAATAAAAGTTTCAAAAGTAATCATTAAAAAAGAATTACTATTGTTTGTTACCGTAGTTTTCTAAAATATATCAGAACAGCACAATGCCAAGTTTGATTTTTAAGTAACGTTTTCAGTTTTTATTTGCATTAAGTCCTGTTATTTCAGTCGACATGTGCAAACAAGAATTTGAATATTCGTGATGACGAATGATTCGTTTGTAATGGATAACGATTTTATTCCTTTTTTCGGGGTTCTGTCTTTTTCCGATTTTTACTACACTTTCACTTTTCCCTCACCTTCCATCTTTTTTATGCTTATTTCATCTTATTGTCGACCGTCATTTCGGCAAAGATATAGCATCGTTATCTCTGTTGATATTCCCTATTCATCCTGTGCCGATTGAAATCCATGTCTCATGTTTTTCCCCTTCTTCCTTTTGTCTTCTTTCCCTTGCGCCTCTCTGTCTTATCCCCTCCCCTACTACGTTTTTTCCTTCTCGAAACGGGTTGCTCTGGCCGCTCTAGCACACGACAGAGAGACAAATGCGCTGAGAGATTCTCCAAAGCAGCCACATGGAACATTGGAGTGCACGGACTGTTCGGTAATTCCTGTTACTTCATAATTAGGACTGCTTTCGGTATTTAACTTTTTTTGTAAAGTACTAGGGATTAGTCATAAATCATGGCAACTATTTTCTTTTCCTCATGAACAAGGAACAACAGAAAAATCTAAGATGTACGATTGAAAGTATATTACTGAGTGGTGCCACCAACGAAAAGCTAGAGTAGGTGGCTCTCGTAGGGAAGAAGCAGAACACAGACAATTGAAAAACTTCGGTTTATTATGATATGATCAAAAGTTGCACACAACTACTGACACAGGGTTGCAAATCCGTCATAGGACCGGTCTCTCAAGTAATCCACGGTATTTAGCAACCTTCCAAGTGGTCTCCAAGTACATCGACGGTTCGTTGCTAGCGATGAGAAGACGCAGAATACGATGTCAGTTGCTAACTTGAGCCATTTTGCGCCGAAATGCTGTCAAAATGCCCTCTTTGTTTGCAAAACGTTGGCCACGTAGTAGCTGCTTCAATTTGGGGATAAGATCATAATCACAGGAACTGAATTTGGACGAATATAGCGCTTATGAAAGAACTTCCCATCCCCATCTCTGTAAAAGACACTTGGCATTCTCGGTTATGTGAGCTGTCGCGTTATTGTGGAGAATATTGGCGTTGTTCAAAAGTTCTGGCCATTTCTGGTGCGTACAGCACCAGAATTGTGACACAAAAAGACCTCATGCATTGGATGACACACACGCACACCTTGGCTGTCATACACCAGAATGACCATGACTTTTGTTGGTGAAGAATTTGGCGAAACTCGTGTTTGTGTGCTGCCTCAGGGTGACGTAGAATCAGTAGTCGACATTCTGCATCGTTTGAAGCCTTCTGTCCGCCTCGCCATTGTTTGATTGGGCAGGGAAAGCGCACCCAATGTTTCCCGTAACTCTATGTGGCATTCTCGTGCAATCCTGCAGTGGAGAAATGCTGTTTCCACATACTCATGTTGTTCACCCTTCGTTACCTCCATTCCTGATCACTATCGCTTACCAACTGAACTTCCAGCTCTGCTCACATGCACCAATCTGGTGACTTCATTTCAAAGTAGATTCCTTTCACTTTCAATCGTATATCTTTAATTTTTCGTGTTGTCCCTTGTATCAGAAAATAAATATTGCTATGACTTATGACTTATTCCTCATGTAATATTATGTTAAGCATTGCTTTTGGTCTTAATTTCCCCCGGTGTTTATTTCGCACATTTAATTCTTATGTATTTTCTATGTATACGTTAATTTGGTTCTATCACATGCAATTTAATTTCTTTCTTAAATTTCTTGTTTTTAGGTCTTGGAGGAATCTCATATATTAGTGGGTTATCTATTTAATTGCTCTGTATTCTGGTTTAATGATTAAATTGTTTATTGTTGTTGAGAGCAGCTATTTAGATGTTTATATGTGGAATTTCTAGGCTCGTATTGTATATTAATTGAATTTATTAACATTGGTTTTGCACATGCTGAACGACAGTATTTCAAGATCCGGGCCAACCACGTATGTTCTAATTTCATATATTTTTATGGGAGTAAATTGTTCTTAATTTTGAATAAAAATAAGATAGTTTTGGGCAAAATTGAGAGACAGTAGCAGGAAAAATCACAACCCATACAGAAACTCGTGCACCAATGTAATGCGCTCATGATCTTATTGTTTTGATTTCCCTTCATGGCATAGCGAATTCAGGTCCCTGAACCCAAAATTCGCACATAGAGCGTTTTGATATTCTGTGATCCTCCCCAAAGGGACGTCGCGTCACTAGATATGCAGGGAGTGTGCCTGCTGAGTGCTGTGGCTTGTGGTGCCGTACGGTTTATTTATTCTCAAGCTCTGATGTGCTTCAAGGATCGCTCGTACTCCATTCCTCCCTTGTCCTTCGTGTCATCATGTGTCACATATCTTTTATGCAGTGATTAATGAACTCATGTTATAATCTATAGAATATATTTGTTAATTATACCAACGTAAATAATTGCTGTTAATGAGATAGACATACATTGTTATCTGAATATTAAACAGAAATAAGAAAAATCTGCCGTAAAAACGATTATCTAATTTGCTTATTTTTAAAGTTATCTGTTTCAATACTTTCCTTCAAATTTTTGTTGACGTATGGCTGTAATTGTAAGAATGGAACAAGCAATATAAAATAAAATTTTTATTAATATTAATATTATTAGGTTTTATAAGCCAGCTCAGGAGTCCTGGAATGCTCTATAATTAGATGGGGATACTATGCTGAAACAAAGCTGAACGGTATACACTGAGCTTTGACTGAGAGAAGAGAGCAAGTGGTTTGATTAAGGTGAGATAAATACAGCTGCACGTTGTAGTCTGCGGCATTGTATTTGCGTTGTTCTCTCAACAAGAGAGCAGAGACAGAATGCTTTGTTATAAGACAAGAGATTCAGCCGAGGTATAATACAATGCACTATTCAGAGAACAGTCGTGTGACGTAGTTAACATCATAGTAAATTTAGTTATCTTTGAATTCATGCATTAATAATTAATAATTATAATTACTGTGTTGATAAATAGCATACCTATGTTTTACTTTAATTTTTGCTAACAATCAGTTTTGCTAACAGCTGATTACTAAAAGGTTTAACATTTTCTATAAATAAATGTTGTGTAAAGCATTTCCCATGCATAATTTTTACTACTTTTAGAAAAAAATATCTTTTCTCACATTTGTCAAAACAACATCTACATAATATTTACAAGTCACTCCAACAATAACTAATATGGCTATTATTACTGACATGTTATGGGGCACATATAATAAGTATTAATTCAATTTACTTAACACAATATGTCTCCTCAAAAAACTTCAGCACAATATAATGATTTTGCTGTAAAGATAAGGAGATTTTAACCAAACTTTAACATAATATATACTAAAATTTTGGTTGATTATAATTAATGATATACGTACAAATATGCATTTTTGTTCACAAATATACTTAAGGGAAACAAGGATTTCACTGTTCAACATTGAAAAATGTAAACTGGAGCTGATTAATCAGTTCTTGTCAGTTTTATTGTCCTGATCATGAATATGAAAAAGAAAGTAACAAATTAGCTCTAGTTTTAATTTTACACTGCTTTGCCACAATGAATGAATTTCATGCGGATTTTGTGGTAAGTTTTAAAACCATTACAACAATGAGGCAGAAAATCTTTAAGATCTTTAAAACGGGATCATTTATAGTCTCTAACTTTCTTTGTGGCTCATTGTTCTGGAGGTAAGCATACTTTACCCAAGTTTCACGTGGGTTATTTTTTTTTTTTTTTTCGCTCCTACTGGACAGAAATAATTTTTTATTAATCTGCCATTTTGTTTTTCATAAAACTATCAGCTGTTAGTGTAATTGTTGATATATTTTTAAGGCCCGGTAGTCTTACAGTTGAAGCTTAAGCCCTAGCTTAACTATACTTTCTTTCAACTTAAGCTTGAAGCTCAAACTCTTCGAGTGATACAGTTACACTACATAACCTTTAGCTTTGGTAAGCTGAACATTAATTGATATAGCTGAGGTTGGTAATGCTTGGGCATACGCAGTTATTTCGACATTTCTCTCTCTCTCTCTCTCTCTCTCTCTCTCTCTCTCTCTCTCTGCTAATTGTTTACTAAGATTTTGCTAAGTTAAGAAAATAAAATATAGGGCTATAATATAACATAATATTTATTTCCGAAATGACCGATCAGAAAGGCCAGCAAATTTTGCTAGAATTTCTCTCTACTCTAATTCTCTCTTTATATGTTGAAGGAAAGCTTATAAATATTTCTCTTAAATATTTCTCTTATATGATGCGAATCGTCTTCCCCACTCTGCTCGCTGTTGATTTTGATTTGCCGCAGAACGCCTGTTGTTATCAGCATATAGCCTGTTGCTTCTGATGGCAATAAAATAATAATAATAATAATAATAATAATAGAATCTTTTTCAGGTAATCAAGGGTATTAATATTACAATTAAAAGAAGAGCCCCAATATTATATGTATTAGTGTATGTATGTAGGTATGTCTTTTTGACTAGTAAGTAATATTCAAGTTATCTTTCTATAATATCATGATTGAGAGATATATGTCTTTATTATGTTTGTTGTAAAAGTAATGGAAATGCTGCCTTTTTCGGAAAAGTCAGAACATTAGCTTTACCTGAGAAAAGGGTATTTTGTTAAAACCTTAACCTTGCAAACCCTCTCGGACAGACTCGCCGGTCCCAAGGCGCCATATGCCATTATACATAAACGGCTGCGAATATGCATTCAATTGAAAACGGTACTTGCCATCAAAAGGAAATACTGCCTACAGAAACATGAGTTTGCACAGAAACCAAGATTAAGCTGTTTCAAAGGGAGGCCGCACATGTTGCAGAAGCATGCTTTATCGCAAGAATCTAGTGAAGGGTAGATATCTCTTTTTTCCGTAGCGTGGGAATATAAAATGCATATTTCCTGGTGAATCCCAGAACTTTAACCAAACAATGTATTTAAAAAACTCGACGAATAAAAGCAAACTCGTAATAAACCATGCACTTGTGTGATCCAATAATATTCTAGAAGGAAGTAAACTCAATAATGTTTAAAGGAATTAAATTTGCGCGAAGGGCGGAGTGAATTCACATAATAAATTTAATTTTAACTATAAGAAGTTAAGTTTTAGGGATTCGTGACAGTGGAGTAACAGCAGCTAGAGTCGTCACGAAGTAATAGAAGTAACAGCAGTAACGGTAGTAGCAAGAGTGGTAATTGGTCATCAGTTATTCAGTGTCATAGCAGAATAGTTAAACCGTCGCGAAGAGTCAAAGTAAATCGGTCGGTCAGTGAGAGTCAGTCAGGCAGTGCAAGCGTAATTATAAGAGTAGTCGCGCCGAATTATTGATAAGGTGACTGCTAGATTTCAAAAGTGTGTTAAAGTGAATAAATACGCGAGTGAATACAGCGAATTATTATCCGAAGAAGCACAGCATGTTCCAGAACCTTCCAAATGGTCAAATAAAGTAAATATCTAACCAGAGTCGAACTTCATTATTGCAGTGAACAACACCCTTCCTCCCCAATGACTTCAAATCATTAAAAACATTCCAAAATTCCCCTGAGATCCCTATCCTCTGCATTGGAATAGAGAGTTAGGAAGCATCGAACTGATGACTCCGAGAGCCGAGGCAGGTCAAGAAAAGCATCTAATTGTCCGATCAAATAAATAATAATAAATCACCCATCCATATCAAAAATAACCCAACCCACGATAATTACGGTTCCAGTTCTAATTCATTATATCTTTAGAATTATATCACGAAATCAGCAGTGTACAGTAATAAATTATACCGGCCTGCGATTTTTTTTCTGCTGTCTCAAATGTGAATGATGATTTTAATTAATTCTTGCATGCTAAATTTAATGCTGAAATCAATTTTCCCCCTATTACGAAAGGTTTTCAAACAAATCGCAAAAATAATTTTACAAGAAATGAATTTTTGTGAAATAGAGTATCATGAAATGGAAACTAAAATGTCATATTCCTATCTAATACACAAAACGGGTACTTACATACATTTAAAAAATTCGGTGTCTGAAGATCAGCATCTTTTCTTTGTTTGCAAGGAAGACTGTGTTTACGTTTATATTTTGGTTGCATATCTTCTATCTTCAAGCACCAGTAGTAATCCGGCAGTATTGCTTCGTTCCAACGTCCCTGATATCGTCTTTCCATCTCCTTAATCATTTGATGAAATATTTCACCTTGCTTATCCCTCATTAGTCTCAAATTAGGTGGAAAGTCTTCAAGGTGAGAATTTAAAAAGTGAAATTTTAAATTTCATATTGTAGTTTCCGTAACATATTTCTTGTATTGCACATCTTTTATATTTCCAAGTAAAGCACACCATGCCTGAAGTTCTGTATCGTTCATAGTATTCAAAAAAGCAGTATCTTTCGTTAGCTGTCAAATCTGAGGTCCATCAAATACACCCTCTTTTATTTTACCCTCAGAAAGGGCGGAAATTTGCGGTATAAACACTTGAAGCACTAGTCATTCTTGTCCAGTGCTTTGGCGAATTGCTTCATGATATCAAGTTTAATGTGAAGAGGGTGCAATGGCATCTTTTTAAAGTCAGTTAGACTGACACGTACTACCTTTCTTTTCTCCCAGCATTAAACGTTTTCTCTTAGGCCATTCTTTCGTTGACTAGTGTTTGTTCCTATATCTACTATCCCGTTCATACAAAAAGTAAGAAAAAATTTATATACCCCTCTGCTTACTAAACTAAATCTTCATATGTAGTCTTTGATGTTTCGGGTATTTACTTTTTTCTAAAAGGGGTTTCCAAAGTTAACTTTATAATATACAAAATATGCTTTCTTAATAAATGGAGTAAAATTTTGATTTTTAATAATTACGAACGACACATAAAACAGAAAGTATTTTGGTTTTTCATACATTGCCATCTTGATATTCCACAGTTGAAGCATTCTTAATTTTAGTTCCCTGGCACTTTGCCCCACACAAGGGAAAACTGAAATAAAGCACTAAACAACAAATACACTATCAACTACCATGGGTAATTAATTTTAACTGATGTCTTTGTGGTTTTAGACTACGATGCAACCACTTCCGCTTACTTTCTGACCACACGTTGATAAGCTCCTGTCACTTTGGAAACTTTAAACACACGACAGGAACTGGTAAGAAAATAAAGAAAGATTTCTTATATTCTGTATTATATTGTAAATAAGCATTTATATATAGCTGTAAACCGTCACGGGTGGCCGAGGTCCTTAAGGGGTAGACTCGTGAGCGGGAGGTCTGGGGTTCGAATACCACCAGGACCGTCCTCTTTGACTGAGGTTTTTTCCAGGTTTTCCTCAGTCCTCATAACTGGTAAATGCCGGGGAGGCACCCTAAACTTAGGTCTGGAACGTTTCCTTCCTTAAAAATCCTTTCCCAATATATCATTTCATCCCATGTATCATCAGCGTTCATCGCCTGTGGTGCCTCAGTAGTAAAAACGGGCGTTAAACACCATTAAAAAAATGTATGTGCTAAAGTAATTCATGTTTTGCTATTGTACCATTATCACCGCAATATAGCAGTATAATTAACTGAATGTCAGATTACAAAAAAAAAAAAAAAATGTAGATATTATAAAAAAACTGATATCATTTCGAAATCTCCAGATTATTTTCCATAAAAATTGTTTATATTTACCAAGACAGCAAAATAATCACAGGCTAGTGTTATCTACCTTAAGGAAATGTCATCTATTTTTTATTTTATTTGTTTGTTAAGTATAAGTATAATAAAAAAGGACATGTCGAGCAAACTAGCTAGGGGTTTCAATGCCACGGCGCAGTTATCGAAAAGCACACAGCGACTCTTTTACGGAGACTAAAGAAACACTCGTACGTTATAAAAAAGAGACCATTGTTTTAATGTTTCAACGAATAAAAAGAGCAACGGTGAAGCAGTAAATTTGAGCGCTACTATGGAATCGCTGGAATTGTGAGAGAAAACGAAGAGGGCGAACGGTGCAGTAAACAATGGGGCTTTATTGCAGTACTAACAGTGAATTATGTTAGAAAGAGATATTGAAAAAAAAAAAAACCTTTCCAAGAAAATTCCCCGAAGATAAGGGGCGAATTCCTGGGAAAACTAACCTGTGCAGAAGCACGGGATATAAGAGGGTCTCTAGGGACAAAAAGGATGGAGAAAGGGTACGTTTATAAACGTTACAACGCAATATCGTTTTGTATCCTTTACTCTTTTTGTTTCTTTTCGTTTGTTTTTCTCTTTTAGTTGGTGGAATCTGAGTAAACGTGGCTTAAAATACTCTAATAAATGTTTCTAAAATATAATTTGGCAAATTAATAACAAATGTTGATACTTTCAAGATCGAGAGTAAATTCTAGCATTTTCTTAAATCTATTTATTTATATTGGTTTGTTTTGACAGATGTGCTTGAATTGCACGTTTTATTTATACTTAAAACAGATGCAGTGTCTTCTAGTTTTCTTAAAACCTTTAGAAGCAACTAAAACTAACTTTAACATTTCCTTAATTATCGCCTATTTCTATACAGTTCTTCACCATCTCTATAGCATAACTGCTTCAATTATAGGCAAGAGAGAGATGCAAACTCTTCTTTGATAAGCTGTTTGCTTGAGATTTTCAACCTCAGTTCAAAATACCAAGATACTTTGGCAGCTCTAATTGTTTTGCAGGAATCATAAAAAGGGACATATGACCGATAGTTCTTATAGATATCACCATCGACTTAACAAGGATTAGACCTAGTGCTTGTTCCGGGTTTTAACATTCAATTTTAGTTACACTTACCATCTACAGATGTCAGCCTCTTCAACTGCTATCTAGTGTGATGCTAAGGCATTACCTAGACAGGTAGGTTCGTTCAGGAACCCCTTTATTCAGTATGCAGCTCTTTAACGTGTGAGACAATATAAAATGATTTTAACCCCATGTTTATATTTATTTAGATAGCACAATTAATTATATGGATTGTAAACCTTAGTGTAATCAATTTGTACAGTCTACGTGTATGTATATTTATCATTAAGTCTTTTAGGTATTTCAAAAGTAAGAGAGTAACTTGTTTACCAGACTTTTAGACATAAAGCAGATAGAGTATATTGTAAAGGGAACGAGAAAAAGCAGATGTCCATTCCTTTGTATATTTTTAAGTCTTTTGTGCCAAGGGTCTGCCTTAAGAGTTTGAAAAACTGACCGGGTCAGGTCGTTAGTTATGGAGTAAAAGGACAGAAAAGGCTAGTTTTGTGTTCAAAGACAGAATAGACTGGTCAATTATCATCTATTGACGCCACGGAACCTTGTGGGTGTCATAAATTGCACTTGACATTAGACGAGGACACACAGAGAAAAAGGGGGTGCAATAGAGAGAAGAAAGGCATTCGCATTCGACCAGAGCACTTAAAGAGACCGTTTTAGTAAGAGGCGACGTAATACTATTAACTGATAGTTATTGGGCCGCGAGAAGGAGAGTAGTGCTGAGGAAGATACTGATTGGACATTTTATATAGACTCGAATTTATTAAGCCAGTTGCAAGCAAACACATACGTTTTCTCAAAATCTTAAAGGCGACCCTCGAACACCTAATTCAATTTACTGTAAATAAATGGTCTCATTATAAGGAGTTCTACTTGCGTTCATGAAGTTCCTAGTCCTATCCCTTGGACCTGAAATAGGCCATAAAATTCCAGCACTCACCGAAGCTAGCCCGGGATTGCAGTAATGTTAGGCAGCAGAAGAAGAGGAGGTCAACAACAATCCGTTTGTTAATTTAAATCAACAACCCTCCCCCACTCATCGAACTCAGATCCAACTTGGAGGCCAAACATCTTATTACGACCGCAAATGACGCCCAACTGCGAGGCCTAACTAAATAATTCTTTCATTCCGACTGCACGTGCCTTAAATGTAGGTACAGGACCCATGGCTTTAAATCCCTCTCGGAATATTCGCGTTCATAAGAATCTATAATATACTTTTTTCAACCTCCTATCGCTCTGCTACGTGACCGGACAAGCATAAGGGGGAGGATCTGCACTTTGTGCTACTATCCCACCGTAACGTCTGCCAAGGCCAAGTTCTATACACCAGTTGGAGCTGAGCTACATGCACAGCAACATGGCCGGCATGATTAATTTTCCCGCCAAATGCGTTTTGAGAAGCTCATTCGTTTACTACAGGCAGAAGGGAATAGTACAGCAGAAATTCATCTCAAAACGAGCAGTGTTTATGGTGCAAACTTCAATTATTTGGGATGTGATATTAGTTTTAAATTTGGTAAGGACATTGAGAAAAAAGTTAAAAAATGTCAAACCATTTGTGGAACAATTAGAACTTTAGGGGGGGGGTAACTAGAAGAGGAGCATAAATGAAGTTTTATAAGATTATGGTTGCTCCTACTCTTATATATGGTTCTGAATTGTGGACAGTGACAAAAAGAGAAAAATCACATATGCAGTCTGAGGAGATGAAATTTTTTGAGACATTTAAGAGGATGCCCTAGAATTGATAAAATAAGAAATTAAATAATAGGATCAGATTTGAATATTTTTTAATTGACCATAGGACAGGCGAAAATAAATGAAATGGGAGGAGCATCTTTATAAGATGACAGAGAATAGATTCCAAAAGAAGATAATGAATTATCAGTCAATTGGGAGGAGATATTTGGGTAGACATAAAAGGTGGCTAGACGATAGAGATCGGAACAGGTGAAATCACCCAATCCTTGAAATAGGAAGCAAAAGAAGAACAAGAAGAAAAATAAGAAGAAGAAAAAGAAGAATCTTTAAACAACGGTCGGGTTTGAACGCGCAAGCGACGGGTCCAAAGGAAAACGATTTACACCTCGAAGAGAGAAGCTGACCTTTTTAAAGATATAAAAACATAAGGTATTGCTTTCTTATCTTACAGAAAGAATACATACTTTACTTCAAGTTATGTTTGCTACATAGCTTTAATTCTACATAGATAATTACATATTGCTTACACTGTTGCTATACAGCATTTATTTGAGTGATAACCTATGTCTTTTCTGTGCGTCATATTGAAGATCCGTTTATTATAATAAAATCTAATGGAGTAGCTCAGACGGTAATTCTTGGGATTCACATTCGAGAGGTTTCGGGTTCAAATCCCTTTGTACGCGACTATCATGACCTTAGATTTATTTTATTATTTATATTATTTTTCTCTGGCCACTTAGAAGATCAATGGGATGGATCTTTTCCGCTCTCCAATTTCATATAATTTCTGTTACAGGGCAAAAGTGCCAAGGCGAGGTGGGCTGGTGCGGTGTGACAGTAGCTTGCGCTCACCGGCGTCTGTATGGAAGCGGGATTATGTTATGTGTGGAAACATTGTGAAGGATTCTATCCTCATCTGTGAATTCTATTTCTACCTCACCTCATTATTTTCTTCCGAAGAGGACGTAGGTACAAACGTCCAGTCTTTGAGAAAGGCTGAAGTGTCAAAATATCCTCTTCCGTCCCTAACAATTCAATCCAACATTGAGTTAACGATACTTATTTTTAAGTTTCAGATTTAAGGCAAGTAAGTTCGTTGATATCAAACATTTTAACAAAATGTGAAAAAAAAATTATTAGAACTTCAACTTACAGATAAAAAATTTGTAATTTCAACAAGAATAGTAAAATTAGGGAAACAAATTCAATTAAAAGAAACTGAAATCAAACAAAAGAAAAAGTTTCGCAAGGTGGAAAAGGCAAAATGAAAGTTCAGGATGGGTAAGGGATGACACTGAAAATAAGCTGTTGTTTTATTGTAAAACAATAAAAAAACAATCGATAAAATATGTTTATACAATTCATAAATACTGATGGAAAATGCTTTATTAAAATATTAAGAAAACATTTATAAACCAGGTAAATATTACTTCAAATAATATGCAATTTCAAGCATTTTCTTTCTTATTGTTTAAATAAGTTTAATGTTTCATTCTCAAACATTTTCATCGCTAGGTTTATATTTTTTAGGCACCCATTATGTAATATCTGGTGTATGAGAAGTTTCAGATATTACAGAAAGGTTAACTGCTCTTTACTGGTAAAAAAGAATGGAAAACATGAAGTAGGGAAATAAAATGCGAGCATATCGTGCTTCAAGTCATGACAACCTTATCATTGTTTGTAAAAACCGAGGACGATCCCCATTTTCCGCCAAGATAATACGTGTTATCGACCGTTTCCGATGATTGAACATTAACCACAATTTCTGGAAGTGTCCTAAATGCCACAAACATCACAGTGACTCTTTAGCAAGTTACAGTTGTACGTCCAGCAATAGATTCAGCAAATTCCGAAGAGGGAATGCAGTAGCTATTTCGGTTGTGCCCGTGAAACGATTTTTGAAAACTTTTCTTCAAATCTCCATCGATCCTACTTACTAGGTAACAAAAATGACAATGAAAAAAAAATTATATATAATATAAATGAAATATAAAGAAATACTATGAGCAATGCAACTAAAATAACAATAATTAAAGAAGCAGGATAAGAATAAAACACAGATTATCTCTTGCTTAAATTTGCTAAACTAAAAGTTGATTATATTACCTTAAATACTTTTTTTTTTGAGTAGTGTTTAACGCCTGTTTTTAATATTGTGGTACCACAGGCGGTGAACACTCGTGATACATAAAATGAAATGATAAATTGGAGATAGGATTTTTAAGGAAGTAAACGTTCCAGGCCTAAGTTTAGGGTACCTCCCCGGCATTTGCCAGTCATGAGGACTGAGAAAAACCTGAAAAAAACCGCAGTCAGGGACGGCGGTCCTGGTGGGATTCGAACCCCAGACCTCCCGCTCACGAGTCCGACCTTAATAGTTGCCATAATATAATAAAGTAATGGAAACGTAAATAACCAAATCTTACTTATAATAATAATAATAATAATAATAATAATAATAATAAAGCGCATTAAAATATTTAGAGAAAGCAAGTATTTAAATTAATAAAATATCAGATAAATAGAAGAGAAGGCAGTAGCAAAACACTAAAAGCAAACTCAAATTAACAAACCCAGTATAAAGCCACACCAGAGGAGCAAATAATATAAATAAAAAATAAAGTATCACTATGAACAATATAACTAAAAAAAAACAATAACTAAAGAAGTAGAAAAGGATCAAACAGATAGAAACAGATTATGTGTGTCCGTTAACGCTATAGCGCCGCATCTTTGTTTTTTCTCAACGAAACTTGAGAAGAATTAACAAACGATTCGCCAAGTTCGTTATGCAACAAAATTGGACTATTGGGGGGAGGGGTTTTAACCTAAAGCAAAAATGTTTTTAAAAAAATGATCTAGCGGCCGCAATTTTTGTTTTTCTCAATGAAACTCGGTATATACTATTTAAATAAAATAAGAAATATAGTTCCTGAAAATCAGGAAAATCGGACCATTAGGAGTGGGGATTCACCTGAAATTTAAATTTAAAAAATTATTCTACGGGTACCAATATTTGATTTTTCGTAACGAAACATTTAAATAAAATAAGAAAAATATTTCTTGGAAATCAGGGATATCGGACTATTAGGAGAGGGGGTTACCTGAAACCCAAAATTTAAAAATTGCTCTTCCGTTTAATTTTCACTCTGCTGTTTTAAAGGGCAAATTAATTCAGCACATAAACTGTATTTATAAAGTTTCATATACTTTATATTTGACAAAAGCATTGTCGTGAAGATAGTAACTGTGAAACATTAATCTAATATGTGTGTGAGAATTATGTTTGTATAATCTGCAGAAAAAGTTTTCATTACATGTTTTTACTATAATAACATTTAAATTAAGTTTCAAAGCCAATGATAATCGATGGAACTTTCGATGGTATACTGTTGACTGTGTATGTTTTCTTGATGCATTGTAATTGTTTTTAAATAGGAACGCTTTTTTTGTTTTGTTTTATTGAAACATATGAATATTTTTTTAAATACAAAATGTAACTTAAACTTTCTGTTATTTCTCTATTTTAGTGAATGTAAAGATATCAAGGGCTCAGTTCGTAAACATGGTTAAATTTAAAAATATTTAAAAATAACCACACAGTGTAGCTTTGTAAGCCTATGAATGGGAGATTCATTATGACTTATGACATCATCACACTCCATGGTTCCACAGCAATTTGCACCAATGAAAGAAAAAATACGGGGAGACGGTTACCATACGGAAGAGAGGAAAGGGGCAGAAAAACAGGGATTTAGCAAACAGCAACTAATGAGTCAGGCAAAGCCGGCACAAAACAAAAACTTATTTCTGAAATAAAATATTATTTCTGGGTCTGAAAATAAGTACGTGGTCTTGTAGAGGTCACACTAATAAGCTTTTTAACCAAAGCAGCAATAAACTCAAGAAAAGAAAACTTGAAGATTTACTATTAAACAGTTGGGAGAAATTTTCCTCGCGTGTTGCAGATCTTGTAAAAGGGTTGTCAGAGGTATTGCCACTAAGAGCAACAAGAAGGCTAAACAGCTCATTCATAGTATCCATTACTTTTGACTTTCCATAAAATCTTAGTGCACAATCCAGCAGCATTTGAACCCTACATTATGCATGCTTCTATTATCATCCGATCCAGTAATTCCACCACAGAGAAAGAGCAAAAGTTAACCCTGCAAATCCCCCATCTCTCATTGAGCCCTCTAGAACGATACAGCAAGGAAACTGAAGAGCAGTCCAGCACCAGTGATGTCATATTTGTGGATTGCCTCTCCATCTCAATGGAAAAGGGGTAAAGAAATCGATTTTCATGAATGCCGAAATACGTAGATACTAATGCAATTTCTATGAGACAGTATATTAACATTTATAGCATTTCTTTTTATACAAATAAGACTTCAACTTTTACTTAAAGTGTTTATAAAATTTTTCATATTTTCATATTATTGTTATTACTGTCATATTTGTAAAGCTCACTAATAATATATCGTATTTCTCTAAGTAAAAGCCAAAATAATATTTTCATCCTTATGGTAAGAAATAAAAATAATCAAAATACATGATACTTGTTGCTATTGTGAGCAAAAAAATTTTGTGATGTGCCTCCTGATAGAAGTATGCAACATATTGTTTATAAAAAGAAGTTTATAAATTCTATTAGCACATTAATTTAGTTGGCTTGAAACAAAATTAACTTTCAATTTAATCTTTCAAGATAACATAGGCAAAATTTATTGTTTTTTTATTTATAGAAACTGCACATTGGGGTGAATCCATGAAGAGGTTCTTGTAGCCCGAAATAATTGGGGCGCATCCAAACTTGACACACTTAAACAGATCAGTAAGCAACACACAAAGTTCCAAGCAAATCTGATATTTTGGAATGAAATTATGATTTTGTCCAAACTTGGCTAATTTTGGACAAAAATTGTTGCACGTCGTGCGCTGAAACAAAATATCCAGGATTAATTCCGGTGTGGTCTCAATATCTTTTCAAAAGATTTCAGGAATTTATCACAGCGAAGAGCAGACGCTTCCGGCATGTACTGCAATATCAACTATTTTCTACTAATAAATAACGAAAGAAACAAAAAATGTGTTCTATAAATTCCGACCGCGCGACATAATTTCCCTCGGCAGGTGGCGAGGTAATTACGCAGTAACTTCCTGTCGGCAAAACCAATTTCCGATTAACTAGCGGAATGAGACCCTGTATGTGTACCGGTATATAAAATATATCACGATACTTATTGCAAATATTTATATGCAGTGGCGAAGTGTGGTTTTTATATAGAGTAGACTGAGATATTGAATGTTAAAATTAATGAAAATTCTAATTTGTGTTAAATATACCATTAAAATGGCTCTGTGATGTTACTTTTACATGTTCAAAATTATTACATTGAGGTGATGAATAACGTGAGTGAGTATTAAATTAAATTTCATGCAATATTAACAGAAGTTCATATTCCACGATTCTCCCTTATATCTGTTTGTACCCCCACGGGTGGCCGAGGGGTTCGAATCCCACCAGGACTGCCCTCTCTGACTGAGGTTTTCTCCAGGTTTTCCACTGTTCTCTTAAATAGCAAATGCCGGAGAGGTGCCCATAAATTTAGGCCTGGGACGCTTCTTTCCTTAAAAAATCCCTTCCCAATTAATAATTTCATCTCGTGTATCATCGGTGTCCAATACCTGTGATACCACAGTAGTAAAAACGGGCGTTAAACACTATTCATAAAAATCTGTTTGTATAGAAGTGATAAGTGACGAACCTTGTTCTGTTGGCCCCATATTGAGAGAGGTTTCTCAGTCCTCCGGGCCTATTTCTGTGCATATGCATAAATCACTCTTAAAATTAACTTTTTTATATTTAACTGAATTTATTAACGTTTCTCTCTCTATAATTATTGCAAGACATACCACCATTCCGCCACAGTTAAAATTACGATTACATAGATATGGAAGGAAAATGGGATACAGAGCTGTTTATCTAAGATGAATATTTACCAACTAAATACGATTGTAGACGTTTGGGAATAAGTTTTAAAAACAATTAGTCAAGGTAATTTGTATTTATTGTTAAAATTAAATAATTACATCATGCCATATATCGTCACAATATAATTAAAATAGCTAACAACTATATTTAAAATGATATCGTCTGCATCCTGGTCTTTTTGTTGGGCTTCAGCAGAGGGTAGAGATAATCATATGGAGGCGAGGCTAGCCTATGACAGTAACAAAAACTCCATAAAAGATCCCTATTCACCTCTCCCTGACAGTAACAGAAATGCACTGCATCGCTTGCGCAAAGTAGGCTGAACTTTAGATGATCGATTATCTACGTCATAGACAGTTCACTAGTTCAAATACATTTCATTCGTCAGTTAAAAGTGAGCATATTCAAGCTCAGCCTTACAGCCTTAATGAACGTTTCCCCCCTGGTTATATGGGAATTTAAGTATTTACTTCTTCAAAATGCCTGTTACACATTTTACATTTAATTACACCCATGCATCTGATGACCTAGGCGCGTCAGGAACTGCATCGGTCAATAAGTTATCCCTTAGGCGGGTGAAGTAACTCAAAAATCGGAGGAAGAAACGCTGTAATAATAGGTAAATGTATTCTAATACACTTAAAATTGATGCAATCAGCCATGTCACACAAGGAAATACTGAAACATCCTTCATTTTCCTCACATTTCTGACATTTTTTAAAGATATCATTCATTACTTACCATTCTCAGTTCTCTCTCAGAAATTAAGTTTATCTCTGAAATAATTTTATTCTTTAACTCGTCTAAAGTGTGTACATACTACTGAGTTTAATCGCATTATAACTTGGAACCCGATTATCTGGGAAGTTCTCTGCAAATATTCTCCTGACAGTAAGCACAGACTCGGTACGGACTTGTGAATATTAAATAAACACTTCCTGTGTAATAGAATATGTAGATCTCGTATTTGCCATTTATTATGTTTAACACATTTCTCTCTAGATCATACACGTATTGCTTCTTGCACAATCAAACGAACACTAAACAGTGGCGTCAGACTCAAGGCCAACGTAGCAGTTTATAAATTCACCCGTCCCTTACTCGTGTATCCTAGATGGCCTAAATGATAACCTATTGGTCAATTATTATATGTTTGAATGACTAGATACAAGCACAACACCACATTTTATGCGTTTTATTAACAGTATAAATATCTAACGCATACGTTTTCGAAGTAAAATATATAAAACATAATAAATAGTATTGATTTAGATATAATATATCAAATTAGCAACATTAACAATCTTGTTGATACATTCGGTGCATGATAGTCAAAGCGTAACAGACATTAAATTTTATATATAAATATTAATTTTAAATTTGGTGTAACTTTGTTAAACTTTTTAAAAATAAATATAACTCTATGTTGGGTTGCTAAATAGGAATAGAGATGTTTGAATCTTATAAAATATTAAAAAAAAAAAGCTTAGTTAAATAATACAACTCAACGAATATAAATAATTTGCTATTTTAAGTGGTTCTAAGTAAAACAATACTACAGATCTCGTCCCAAAGTTTTGTAGATCTGGCTACAATAAAGAGGAAAGCAGAGCAAGAAGTTTAAGAAACTACGAATTTAGTAACCTATTTTATTTTTAATAATTATCTGATAATTATAAAGACAAACCACCATCATAGCTTGCAATTCTAAATTAATAATAATAATAATAATAATAATAATAATAATAATAATAATAATAATAATAATAATAATGCATTTATTTGAAATTCTACTAAAACAAGCTATAGATTCAACTGAGATACACTATGTATTTAGTTCTAATTAACTAATTTGAAAATTTATTCCGAAATGTAGTAATATAAATAAAAAGATTTTGTAATATCCTTATGTATTTATGTTTTATTTTGTTACTTTGATTGCATGTTGGTATTATGTGTTATTGTAAATGATTAACTTGAAGATGTAAGAGTAGTGTAGGTATATAAAGACGAATGAAGTAAATTAATGACAGTGAAATGAGCTCGGAGTCTTTGCTTAAAGCTATCTGGCATTTATCTTCTCAGGGCACAGGAAAACTCAGGGAAAAAAATTATCCAGTCAGTTTGACTGGACCTGGGAAAAAACCTAAAACCTGCATATTAGTAATCGCAAATGATACCATTAGACACGGAAGTGTTCTAAATTTCAGTGGTATGTCCCTATAATATTGAAAAAAAAAATAACCTTCATGCATACACTAGGGTTGCTTTACAAGCCTTGAAACATCCTCTTCAACATTAGAAAGAGCGAGAGAATTGATATATAGCCATAGGGGTAATGCTTTCACCAGCCTTATTCCCTAAGTAGGGCAGAAAAACACACCAGTAGTACTTCCAACTTCATATTGGGGAACTGAATGTGATGGGAAAGTTGGTTAATATTTTGCTACACTCTATACGAGAGCACAGGTGTGAAAATTCGCCTTTCAGAATATTCCATTCGTTTCGAAAAGGTTCTTTTATTAGACCCTTGCGAGTTAGTACTCCTTAACTGCCATTTTAAAGATTCATCCTTGCACAGTAAAGTGAACCTGGAGTTGTAATAAAATGCATTACCGCGGCATTTCGCTGTAGGGATTTATTAAATAGAAGCTTGGACTAGGTGCTGCTTTACTAGTTTGGCCAACAATGTTCTTTTTTCCCTTATATTCGTACCCTAACATAATAGAACAACAAAAACTATTATTCTTCAAAATATACGTCACCGTTATTGACGACTTTCATTCCAATCTTTGGATTTAGAGGTAAAACATTCTGAATTTTTATTTATTTACTTATTTATTTGATTATTTATTTTTCACGTCTTCAAGATTATCGAACCGCTTCTCTTAAAGAAATGTCATGGACAAGTCAGAAATTGTATCATTTGGAATATAAGTTGAGTGAGGCAGTAATTCAATTCCTTCTAGTTCCTGGATTTTTTGTTCAGTCAGTCTTGATCGATGGGCAGGAGCATTGTCTTGTTGCTGTAGAGCGCACTTGCTATTAAAGCCTGGTAGTGTAGTGTTAAAATATACCAAGTGCAGCTGCTCCCATTACAACTCAGTATCAATTTCACGTTCTGAATTTGTTTGCACAAGTAGCAAGCATGATATTTACACCTTTATAAAGCTTGAACTCTTCATTCACGATACTCGTGCTACCACAGGTCCATTTTCCTGTTCTTCCACAGTGATTTTTAATTTCGCTTTTTACTTCAAAGAATGATTGTCTCTGCTTTATACCTTTTATCGTGTGATCATATTTACCTTAGTCAATTCCGCTAGACAGTTAAAGGTGGCTCTACCGTATGCTACATGTTTTGTATAAGTCCAGAAAACTTAAAATATAACGTTCGCAAGAAAAAAAAACATTATAAATATGGATGAAATATGTCCATATCATCGAAATATGCATTAACATCAAAATATATTCACAAATATGAGTTAGTCATCTTAATTATTCTAATTTTGTAATTGTTCCGTTTTATTAAGATGTATATCTCCAGTACAATGTATTTCTCATCACTAGATATGAAATCCACGTATATTGTTGTATTCAAAATAATGTCCACAAACAGGACTTAATTCAGCTAAAATTGCCTAAACTAAAACATACAAGAAATTTATAGGACAAGAAAGATTATTTCCTCTTTATTAATGATAGGGTATACTGTCGGTTTTTCGACAGCGAATAATACTTTTGAAATTCTATGCCGAATTCATGTATATTCATCAATGGCATTATAAAAGTTCCCCAAAAGTCTTCTGTCGTATTTTGAGGATTTACGGTATTACGCGTCCTATTTTTGCCCTCCTACTGGACAAAACATTACAAAATCGTACATGCAACTTTCAGAATGTATATCTGATGAGTGTTGTAAATATAGATTTCAACTTTCATCGGGAACCGTTTTTGTGATTTTGAGCACCAATTTCCTTCCTAAAGTATACCGCTATCATCTTTGTCGCGGTCAGTGTAAAGTATTTAAACTGTACTTTTGACAAATAAGCATAAACAGAACGATATGATCCAAAGTTGTATTTGAGATACCGTTGCTGAAATCTGGAGAAGCAACCGATAGTTTCATGAGGAATTTCGTTTCGCGGGTGCTGAATGACAGAGTGGAGCAATTTTATGACCACCTGTGCATACTGGAAAGCCACATACATAATACTCTTCCAGCCATATGAGCCAATTGTGCTGCAAACACTATGTGCAATACAGACAACTCCGAGTAGTTTTTCCAAGCTCAACGTTATGTTTTTCTCTCTTCATCCTCACAAAATTACAAAGTTTACTAAATGTGCAAAACGTTCGGTGTAGCACATAAGAAAGTGTCAAACATAAAAATATCACAAAGAAAAATGAGTACGTTAATGCAAATAAAATGCTAGAATTGCAAAACTGCGTTATCATTAAGTATACTTTTGAAACATACTGTCAGAATTTCTTTCCACCACTTGACAATATTGAATTAAAAGTTTTAAAACAATATATAGCTACATATTTAAAACTTAATTAATAATTATAAATATTAATAAACATTTTCAACCAATTAACAACTAATGACAAACCAAATCAACATAACAAGCGAAGAAAATGTTATTGGTAAATATGCTGAATTAATTAATGTAATCGATTTAGGTACATTTATCAACTTTCAGACCCCGATAAACAACTAATATGGAACTTTTTTGACAATATCTAGCCTTCAACATATTATTAGCGATTATTTTGAAATTATCATTATTTAAACTTCAAATAATTCATGTTTTGAAAAGTAATAATTGAAAGTATACTTTTAATTTAAAAATTATGTTTACAGTCCCAGCTTGGGTATGATTAAAAAATACACTGATAAATAAATGTAATCCAAAAAACATTTCATAGGAAAATATTATGTTTCGTTCTGAGGACGAGCTTAGCTGTGCTTTGAGATATTAAATTACTTTAACAAGGACAAAATACTTTTTTCTCTCTCTAAAAAAGTAAACACCGCGGATTTGCATTTCATTAATTCCTTTAAATCTGTATGCACAATTTCTAAGGTTCTACAGCTTAACAAAAGTAAATGCAAGAAATAAAATATAACGTACAGAGATGAGGAGATGAGGTGGGGCGACGAATTTTGCCATCGCTGTATTTACCTTCCAAAGCCGTTTGTTAGATTGAATTTTGGAGTGTAGAAGACGAGATTCCGTGCCGGTGATTTGATAATGAATAAATTTAACTATTTCCTGAGTAAATGCCGTTAAAAGTTACGTGAAGCCTACAGGTTTGTGCCGTTTCATTTGTTGTAGCGTATGAAAAGTTCATAGAAAATTTCGTTTAAGTGCGTCAACACAGAATTGAACGCAGATAAATTTTAGTACATATGAAGGGCGGTGGGCCATTTTGTGATGTTGGTCCTACAGCTAGATAATTTCAAATCTTGGAAATTTTCCTACAATAAGTTCATTTTGGTAACTGAAGATACATTTTGTATATCAGAGATATGAGAATGTGGTGAAAGAAATGTGCAATGGAATAATTTGGGGCCACAGAGAATCTGCACCATTTTGTAATACTAACAACGTTTCGATTTTTTTTTTTAACCGACGCTCTTTAACATCTCAGTTCATCAGCGTCCCATTGAAATCAGGACGTGAAACGGCCAACAAATTTTCTCAGAGGCCTCTTCTTTCAAGCTTGAGGTTCTTTTTCGTGTCTTAAATGTACGACACGGGACCCATGACTTTACTTCCCTTCCGAAGGAAGCCATACTTAGAAATTTTACACCGCGAAAAAATCCATCGATCCTGGCCGGGTTTGAACCCGCGATCTTGGGTTTAGAAGGCAAGTATAGTTACCACTATATCACCAGGATCGACAACAACGTTTCGCTTATCTATGAACAGTAGAAATAATTAAAACTCGAAATGAAGTACTGTTTTTTAAAAGTAAAAAAAATGTTGAAAAGGAAGAATTAGACTAGAAAAATTCACTTCACAGTCGGGATTCGAACTACGAATCCTCAGTCTACCGTGTTGAAGCTCTAACCGAGTAAGCTACCATATTCCCTCCAAACAAGGAACACGGATCTCTTTTATTTGATTCTATACACCCCGGAGACCTCCCTTAGGCTTTTTCTACTCTGACTTCTAGTTGCAACACTTACTATACCTACGATTTAAAAAATCTGCTTCACACTATATGTGTGTAGAATATTAGTTGGAAAGAAGTCTGCAGTGCCCTCTTAAGAGATGAAGGAAGGCTGAAAAGCTGTGCTGTCGCTCTAACATTTATGCTACCGTACTGATATTCGTGGCTCGAATTATTTTCGTATATAAAATAAAAACATTGTTAATAAATTAATGAATTATTAATAAATTCATATCAAACTGAGTTTAACCTCTCCATTATTTTGCCAATCTAAATAAACTAAAAAAATAAAGCTACCTGTAGCTTGAAATAGCAGTTTTTATGAGATTTCGGCCCATAATGTTCTATTATAAAACCTCGGATTTTTACGGTCTAAAAGTGTGTGTATACTTGTTCTAGATCGTTTATACATATAGAATAAACATAGGGCATTGTCCTAAGGCAAAAACACACAATATAAGTGATGAAGAAATGTAATTAGAGAAAAAAATAGATCCAAATTTACAAGCATACAAAGTAATGGGTGGTCGAGATCGTTATCACATGGATTAGTGAACTAAACTCTGGGATAGAAATATTCACCCTGAGGTTTTTGCAGTTTTTCCTCAGCTCTCATCAATGGCATGAAGAGTTACCTTAAACTTAGATCTGAAACGCTTCCTTCCCAATTTTTAATTATTTCACAATTGATCATTCCATCTCCTGTATCATCAGGCCACCGTCTGTGATATCTCAGTAATGAAAACGGTGAACAGTTTTAAAAAAATGTAAGTATAAAGATCAGGAATAAAATAGCAGAAAGTTTTAAAGACCACTTAAAAAGCTCTAACCTCCCCTATTTATTTCTGAACATATAGCTGGAGTAAGCATTAGAAAGACTATGTTAAAATGTGTAGAAATAAGGACTTGGAATATATGATCCCGAAACAAAAAGAAAAACGGAGTCTGATAATCAATTACAATAACACAGATACAAGTACAATAGTGCAGTGTTTGTGGTAGGGAAAAGTTTGAATGTGTGATATATGAGGATTTGATACTGGGGAAAAAGTACAAAACCATTAAATCAAAAAGACTTGATTTTAATAGGCCAGGAGTTGTATCTGCTTGCACCAAATGACCGCCACGGGTGGCCGAGGTCGTTAAGGCACGGACTCGTGAGCGGGAAGTCTGGGGTTCGAATCCCACCAGGACCGTCCTTCATGACTGAGGTTTTTTTTTTCCAGGTTTTCCTCAGTCCTCATAAATGACAAATGCTGGGGAGATACCCTAAACTTAGGCCTGGAACGTTTCCTTCCCCCCCAAAAATATCCTTTCCCACTATGTCATTTCATTTCATGTATCACCAGTGTCCACCGCCTGTGGTGCCTCAGCTTAACGGGCGTTAAACACTATTAAAAAAAATTGCACCTAATGATCTTATGGAACCCTTTAAAAGTTCAATGGATGTCATCCAGTAAAGTTCAGCGTATCCTTCGGCTGGTCGGTTAAATTTCTTACGACTTTGTTAGTAAAAGTGTTTTCCTTTAAACTTCAGCCAGTCCGGATGGACCACTATAAACTCTTTTGTAAAAAAGTATTTACGACCATGTTACAAGCCCAGCTACCCTGGACGAAAGACACCAAAAGAAAACTTCTATTCACAATTCTCACGTTTTACTTTGCATTATGAACAAATATTAACAGGGGTTTTATTACTAATTATATTACAACGATAAAGGCTGATTATATGGCTGCAAAGAAGATATACATGATAATATTACATTCATAAAGTACAATAGTATGACTGCAAAGAAAACCATACAGAATAATTATATACCATGCATATTAATTACATTTACTTAGGATGGGATGAAAGGAACGGCTTCAATAAACACTTGTAAGGTTTACAATTTTGATGTTGTGTCTTTCAAGATTTGTGTCAATTTCGTCTAATTTGTTTTCTTTCAAAATTGTACTTATTAGTGTATGTTTCCTGTTTTTCACCGAACTAGTAGTATTAATTTTATTACAAAATTATGAATTGCAGTTCTGGAAGGAGGCAATTACTCAGGAAACTTCCGAATAAATTCCTCACGAACGTGACAAGCCGATTCCTATTTACAATAACATTTGTACACAAAAATATGTTGTTATAAAGTCAGCTATCTTCCCATCTTCGTGAACGATGTAGACTAGTGACTGCTCATAAGTTCAAGGACAGCGGACGGGCGGGCAGGCAGGTGACCATGAGTGGGGAAGGGAGCCAGCCAAAGTCGAGACGTAAAACATCTTGCGAGCGGTGAGAACATATTCTGGAAATCCGGTATTAAACACTCCTTTAATATTTCCTAGAGAGGGAATGGGAGTTTAGACTCCGATTTCGGATACATTAATGCTATATATAAATAAATTCGTTTATCGACTCTCAGACCATACCAGTGGCATTATTATATATTACAGTTTTATGCAAATAATACATGTTCATGTTTTCCTTCTTCATTGTTCGTTTTATTTTCATTCTCATTTTATTTAATTGCTTGGTTTTCAGTCCATTTCAACCGCACGCATGGTCAGCACAAAATTAGGGGATATAATTTCAAAAATTTCAAAATAAATTCTATGTAATTATTTATTTCTCTCTTGACTTATCACCATGGCCACCCACACAGAAGATATTTACGCTCCGATATAACGTCATTACCAGTACGGCATGCAGCAGACTGCGTTTTCGTCACGAATATGCAATTTCGTGCTTATCATATTATCCTGACATGATGAGCAATTACAAAATCAATATAACACACTACAGCTCAGTTTTAGCAACGCCTGTATATTGCTCGTGGAAAAAGCTGTTAAAGGAAATACGCAATAGAAAAATATCAAAAATAAGGAATAATAATAATAATAATAATAATAATGATGATGATGATGATGATGATGATGATGATGCAATTCTTATGGCGATAAAAATCATTGAACATGGGTAGTTTTTAACATGAGACTTAACCAAACATTAATTATAATTGGATTTAAATTGAACCGTAAACTAAAGGAGAAAAAAGGTTATAAAACTTATTTTCTCCTCTTTCTTCTCCAACAATTAAATTAGTGTAATTGCTACATTTTTGTCATTGTGGATAATTAAAGTGTAAACATATACGTAGTTTCTTCCGAAACTAGTCTTAGTTTATGAAAGTAAGTGGAGTTTTAGTGTAAGCAAATTGATTACATAAGTGTAGGATTTATCCACTCCATTGTCAACAGCTTCGTAAGTACAATATAATTTATTTATATACGTAGTAGTCTAAATAAAAAAAAACTTACACTAACTGTAGTAGGGATGTTCTAAAAGTTCTCCGTTTGGCTCAAGATATGTCGTGAGGTTGGTCAAATTACTATAATAGTGTTAAGTATCAACTTTAATATGGCGTGCTGTAAAGTTTTAGAGGCGTAACTTGTCAATTGTTTGTGACGATCGTGTAAACAAACTAGTGTTAGCATTTTACATAAAATGGATAAATTGAAATACGAACTGTGATAAAGTACTCCGTTTTGAGGGGTTTAACCACAAAAGAAATACAAAATGAGTTAAAATTCCACTTTAAGGGATTCTCCTCCTTCATCTTCGAAGTTGTTGAATTTAAGCGTAGTTACATCCATTCAAGAAAATGAGCGCTCAAGTAGTTTCAAAACTGCTTCGACCGACGAGTAGAGACAGAAATTCAAGAAATGCTACACAATGATCACCAATTGAAGGTACGCGAGTTAGTTAATATTACAAAAACCTCGATAAGTCAAGTATACCACATTTTACACGAAGTTTTGGGTATGAGAACGCCTTCCGCTCGATGGGTGTCACGTTGTTAACCATGGACCAACGACGCATTCGAATTAGAGTTTCGCAAGAGTGTTTGAACTTATTTAAACGCAATTCCAGTGAGTTTCTCCAACATTTCATTACAGTAGTTGAGGATTCATCACTATGTGCCAGAAACGAAGGAACAGTCCAAACAGTGGGTGGCAACAGGTAAAAGTACGCGAAAGAAAGAAAAAACGATTTCGTCTGCAGGAAAAGTCAGGCTCAGTTTTCTGGGATTCTCATAATATGGTGCTCGTAGACTACCTCCAGAAGGGAAGAATCATCACCGGAAACTATTACCATTCACCAACTGAAGGATACTATTCAGGCTAAATGTCCACACCTTGCGAAAAAGTAAGTTCTCTTTCATCACGATAAAATGCCTTCACAAACATCTGGGAGTGTTGCTGCAAAACTGCATTACCTTCGCTTTCAAGTGCTTCCACATCCGCCATATTCTCCGGATTTGGCTCCCAGCGATTACATTTTGTTCTCAAACCGAAAGAAATGGCTGAATGGATGAAGATTCACAAAAAATAATTCTTCATTTGAAGAATTGAACATTTTTTTTTAATTGAGGATAAAAGTATTAACATTTTTGAAAGTCATTTGATTTAATATGTTGATTTAAAAGGTAACTATATTGAAAAATATAAGAACATTTCTCTTAAATCTTGTGTTTTCTTTTTCAGGACGAGAACTTTTAGAATGCCCCTCGTATACCAGCGTATATCATAAAAATGCATTGTTTATCAAAATTGCTATTTGTAACTATAAGGGCACCTATTTAAGTTCGTACCGTGTTTTTGCTGTGAAAAAATTGTAATTTTATGCTCCTTTAAAGAAACACAAGAGAGACTCTAATGAGTAACACGTTCTGCAGTATTTATGACTGCCAAAGCTGGGGAAAGTCTTCGAGTTCGTGCTTGAAGAAATCCGCTGGTTTATAGTTAAAGAAGGATAGAGTGAAAAAGGTTGAAACCTGAGGGCGTAAGATCGAGAGAATAAGGAGGATTTGGAATAATCTTCTAACCTAGCTCCTGAATAGTTGTTTTTGTAGTGTTGGTGGAGTGAGGGCGTGCATTATTATGTACAGCAGCATTTGAAGCAATCTTCCTGGTCATTTTTCTTGAGTTGTGGCACCAGGGCACCCGAATTGTTGCCAATAAATGACAGCAGTGATAGATATACTCCTAGGAAGCAATTTGTAGTATACGACACCTTCTTTGCTCCTCCAGACGCATAGCATTATCTTCCGTATTACGGAAAGTGGCTTTTTGGTAAGGGCTCAATCATCCCTTCATTTTTTTATATTGATAAAAAGGTACAATTTCTCGTCACTACTAATAATCCTGGAGAGAAATGATCACCAACTAACCAATGACAAGCAAGCAAAGAAGCAGAAAGGATTATGTTTTTCCTTGAAGCGTGCAGTATCCATACATCCAATATATGAGCTTGCCCATACAATGCAAATGTCGCACGATGGTTGACTGCTTATATTTCATCACGTTTGCCAACTCTCCAGTTAACTTACGTAAATTTATGAATTATAGAAAAACGAAGAGAATATAACTTGAAACACAAGTGGCATTTGTTGTCCTAGAAAATGCCTTTAATAGAGTAGACCGTTCAACATCATGAAAAATATTATATCAATCAGGAGACCCTATACATCCAATAAAAGTCATAAAAGCTTATATATGAATACAAAATTGATAATAGATGTAAATGGAAGTCAACAAAATAAATAAAAACTCATTGTGGTCTAAAATGAGGATATAATCTCCAATATTATATATATATATATATATATATATATATATATAATATACGACAATCTTAAAGAATGGGGAAAATGTACATAAAGGAATAGAGTTAGGACAGAACAGAACAGAGTAAATAATTTGCTATTTGCAGATGATACAGTATTACTTTTTGACAAGGAAGATAGAAAGCAATATACCAGCAAAATAGAATAAATAAAGAATACAATATGATAATTTCAGAGACTAAAACAAAAGTAATGGCGTTTTGAGGTAAATAAAAGTGAGAAAAGGCACACAATTAAAATTCTACAGAGCCATGGCCTTACCATTTATTTTCTCTGCAAGTGAGGCTTGCACTTAAAAAAAAAAAAAAAAAAAAAAAAAAAAAAGCAAGAGAATAAAATTCAATTCAAGCAGAATAAATGCGCTTTTTACCTTCTGTCAGAGTTTGCAGAAAAGAAAATCACATAAGAAATGAGGATATAAGAAAAAAACTACAATATTACAACAATTAGAGAATTATAAACAAAATGGGTAACACCTTAAAAAGAATGATAGAAGATAGGATACCAAAAAATATGTTGATATATAACCCGAAAGGAAGAAGATCAACAAAAAAAAAAATGATATAAACAAAAATGTGAGATCGGAAAAATCAAAATCTTGTCCACGATGGAGGAAGATTATTTGTGGATTAAAGCGTTTAAACCGCTTTCCTGGACGTGGGGAATGACAGGAATGGTCCTCTTCCTTACCGTACTTTCCCAGATGGCATTCTCCCGTACACAACTTCAATTTAAATATAAGACTTAAGAATTAAGTATGTCACTAGCGTTTGTTTCTTTCTTCGTCACACTCCATTTTCATTAGCCCACAAATAGCCCACTTTCTTCCAGTCAGGGGGTTTCAAGGTGTGCTCACAAATATATTGTCACTTCAAGTGACGAACGGTAAACTGCTACCACGCAGTGTTGCCATGCCAACAAGCACAACAAACTTAAGCATGAAGTTAATAGGTATATGTTTCCCCCCCCCCCCGTTTTTCGCTATAGCTACTCATTCTAGACATGCACATGCTTTTCTACTTTAGTATTGTAGTGTAAGGATGAAATTTTAAATGAAAAAGATACATAATTTCCATTAAACCTAAATAATTTAATCCGTTTTTAAATTTTGTCGTTTACAATTAATAGAACTCCTAGGTACAAACCAAGCTACAGATTATAACGAAAAACAGCATACATTTCAGGGTCGTACTATAATATGCTTGTTAACTTAAAATCTGTGTTCCAGATGAGCTATAGATTTATAACAATGTTGTAAAAAAATAATGTATAACTTAAATACCTAATGTAGATGTTCTAGTAGTATCAGTGGTCGATGTTCCACTACTTTAGTTTTTTATCAATTAAAATTTATTAATAACGCAAACTATATACAATAATTTTCTTATAAGAATTAGAATATGACAGCACAGAACATAGGGAAAGTGCCACTCCGTGTATTAGACATCGATGACGACATATGCTGTGACCTCCAGATGGTATGCAACTTCGTAAATGTAATGAATCTATGTAAAAGTTTAAAATTATGATAAAATGTGTGTTTGCATGGTCTACATTTCAGAGCTCTGTTGTTCGTACAGTTGAATATATTAATAGTGCTGTTGTGAGTCAATGTGAACGCCCTTTTTTATAGATAGTAGGAATTTAATGAAGGAACGAAACTCAAATACGTTTTACTCATAGGTTGTTCACAAAAAGAACAGCGTCAAGATATGAACGGAACAAGATAAAACAGCAATACACTTCTATATTCGTGATAATATAAGTGATGTATCACACGAGAGCATTTCGTACAACTCAACAAACCAGACTGTTTTAACGTTACCTTAGCAACATAGTGACTATTTGTGCACGATTTAAATAGTTATAAACAGTTACAAAGCTTAGTCTTTTTTGAGAGTCCTTTTCCTTCTTAAATTTGTAAACGATCTTTCATATGGAAAAACACGCTAGCAGAAACTATCGTGAAGTTCGAAAAACATTACAGCGAGTCTGTACCTTCGCTTAGAATGGTGTATAAATGGTTTCGTGAATTTAGATTGGGCACAACGAGCACAAGCGATGCGGACCTTTCTGGATGTCCTGTCAGAATCAAGTTTCAATAATTTCCGAGTGGTTACTCGGAAATTATTGAAACTTGATTCTGAGATATTGGAGACTAAAGCTGCGAGGTTTGCTGAAACTGCGAGAAATTCCGGAATAATAATTTGAGAGAGGGGAGCCTCAATAACGAAAAATATTTATTAATAATAGAGCAATAGGTATCCCGATAAAAATGTTGATGTCAGGTAGATATCTGATTTTATTATATTGTTAAAGTGAGAAGGAAATAAACCCTGCGATGCGCATCTACATAAATGTGCAAGGTTTGGCGTAAATAAGCGAACAGTCTGTAGAGAGTAGTAGGATAGGAAGAATGCTTGACTGGTTCTACTGGCTCTCTTAGCGGCGTCCTCGGATATATTATTTCATTTATGTAAATTCCCTGTGGTTGGAATCCGGGAAGCTATAGATTAGTAGGGATTAGAATTGGGGAGTACGTCCCTAGTGTCCAGTCATAAGCTAAGTAAACTGTAGTAAAGAATACTCTTAATTATGCTATGACAATATTTTGAACAATGCTTTGAAGTGAAAAAGCTATTGGCGAGGTGGGTAACGCATTTGCTAAACATTGACAAGAAAAGAGAGAAATTTCTCACCACCGCGCAGAATCTGCAGCTAATACGAAATCCAATTGAATTTTGGAGACGATATGAAATGTAGATCCATCAATTCACGCCGGAAACGAAGAAGCAGTCGAAACTATGGGCTGCAACCGGAGAAAGCGCCCCGAAGAAGGCAAAAATAACTCCTCAGCAGGAAGTAGATAGCGACTGCGTTTTGGAATTACCACGCCGTAACTTTAATTCCATTTTTGAAAATGTGCAAAATCATAAAAGTTAAAAATTACGCTAGCCTAGTGGAGTAATCAAAAGACGCTGTCAAGAAGAATTCATCCGTCCCGTCCCATCATGATCTGGCCTCAAAATTATTGATCTTAAGGTATTTGATCCTTATTCAAATTCTCTCTCCGAATTTGGCTCCCTTGGATTACTTCCTGTTCCCCAAAATGAAGAAATGGAAAAAATTCACATCAAATGAAGAGTTTATCGCCGAAACACATGCGTATTTTCAAAACTGAAGAAATCGAATTTTATGGATGAGATAAACAAATTAGAAAATTGTTGAAATAAGTTTATATGTTTTAAAGGCATTATGTTGCGAAATAAAAAAATTAAAATACCCTTATAAAAGCATTAGGTCATATTAAACTGCATTTAAATGCCCACATGTAATAAAAGTAATGTCAAATGCGTTTCTGAAAGGAATACCAGAAGTGTTAAGGTATGTTTCGTCATTTGTATCTGGTGTGCTGTGAAACCTGGCACTTTCCGTACGTTCACTGCAATCACATTAGAACTAATTGATTGAGTTTAATCGAAATTTTTAGTGGAAAGTTTGCATACTTCGCTTGTAACAACATTTTAACTCAGAAGATCCTAATTAAAATAAATTAATAATTTAGAAATGACTGCTGTCTTAGTTTATTTTGTTGATCCTTTTTTTTTTGCCATATATGTACGAAGCTTCCCTTAGAGGCTTTTTCTTTAAAACCAGCATATTCCTAAAGAGCAGCAGCAGGTGCAGCATTAGCCGCAGTGCTCAGTGCCACCCTGGTACTTTGTAATACATTCTTTTTCATTAAAGTAGGAGACTCTCGGGTTAAAATTATCTTAGAAGCTTATGGAGTAAAGTTGCATGCACTCATGCATAGCTCTGATCACAGTCGTAAATGAGTTCATTTACTGAGTTTGCAATGTCAACTGATAAAAAACTAAGCAGAGGCAAAATGGCTCAAGAGTGGACACCCCAACATTTCAGTTTTTACTGCCAATAGAATGCAGTAAAAAATTAAAGCATACCATTTAATTGGTTGTGAAGTTGTGTTCAATCTGCCTTGAATACTTATATTGTGCTGTTGTTCATTTTGCACGCCTAACATTTATCTGTGCCCCCAGGGTGATTCTTCCGAATGCACATCGACCGGCTTAAGAGTGGAGAAAATCGATACTATAGGCACTCGGCAAAATAATCTGTAATTCCTTAAATTTTTCTTACTTTATGCTTTCTTTAAATTCCTCTACAGTATGGGAGCTATTTATATTTTTTCTCTGTTCTAGGGGTAACATTTCATTACAGTAAAATTTGCTTCACTAACAAACTTTAATTAATAACTCTTACTCACCAATAACTGTCGTAAAACAAATACTTGACTTGGACTGAACTCTTAACTTCAAACTGAGTTATAATATAACATAAAAACAGAAATTATGCTTGCTCTCATAACAGCAAACTGCAACTGCAACCATTAGCGCGAGAGCTGGCTTGACCCACTATACAACCCAAATGTAGCTCTCGGTATTATTGAAAACTTAAAGTTCAGAGCACTAGCTAATGCAATGTCCAAAGAATGCGTATTTTAATTGGAAATCTAAGGGCTGGAGCGGTTTTAGGATGTGGTGGGGGCATAGGTAGTTTAATAAGTTGAATGGTTAATGGTGTTTGTTTATCTCAATGTCCCACGTTGGAGCGGCATTTGGAGCGGGTTTTATGGAAGGTGTGTACGGGGGAAGCGGTGACTGGTTGTTGTATTGGTGGTCTACTGCTCCAATTCTATTATGATGAGTTCTCAGGGTTCACTGGAGTGTTTTGTGGATCTTTTGGATCCACAGGAACAGGGAATTTATCACAGAAAAAACACACGAATTGGTTTCTCCACCAACAGTTTGTTCAAGTTCAAGACAGCAGTCTATCTATACCTACTGCTCACCGCTGCCTAATCAATTCCTATTGCTTCTCTGTATTTGATCTAATATTCCCTCATTCATTTCTCTGTCTTACTTGTCACTTCCTACTCTCCAGATTATAACAAATCGTTGACAGTCTACTTCTGCTTCGGCTATTTTAACACTTGTCCTATTCTCGATTCTCAATTGACTTCTCTGAATTAACAAATCGTTGTACTCAACTCCCCTGACTACTCTGTTCTCAACTGCGTTCTTCAATTCTCAATTCCCAATTCCTGAACTCCCTGATGCTCTTTCTCTAACATCTCTATTCCACTCTCAATTCCTGAACTCAGTTCCCCATATTTAATTCTCAACTCTCAATTCCTGAACTCTCTGATGCTCTTTCTCTGACATCTTCACTCCACTCTCAGTTCCTGAACTCTGTGTTGCTCTTTCTCTGACGTCTCGTTTTCTATATTCTCGCCACGCCCACGCGAAAATTAGACTCTATACTTTACTCGTTTAATTACCGACTTATAAGTTCACTATTGCTATCTTAAAATATTTTGCATTGTTAAGTTACTCTCATTCGTTCATTCTAGTAAGACAGCCATTAGTTGAAATTATTTAACCCCTTCTGACATGCATTTTTCCCACAGACTGGGATTTCCTAGAAAATAGCTCCTATCGTATTTTTCGGCCTCGCCTGTGATAAATTTCATAATTTCCCATTTTATTATCCTCTCCACTATTCTAGATCTGGGAACTAAAACTTAGAGGTAGCGCACGTGTGGTTCCTTTTAACCCCAGTACCTATAATTCTGACTAGGTTTCTGACTCTTTGGTTTGTACCTTTCCCTGTCTGACAACTATAAAACACTTCGTCTCGATTTTGACATTTTGATTTCCTTTTGAATCCTATTTCTTTCAGAGCGTGCTCGTCGTCTTTGGTTCTAACAACCCGTTATAGTAATTACCTTATTAGACCCATCTAAACTTCTTTGTCGGCTCCTAGTTTACCGAAATATTCACACACTGTGCCCGGCGCGTAACCATTAACAAAGAATTTCCTTTGCCTATTGTTTATTTTTGCCATGGGTAGAGCATTCTGTCCATACAATCTGTAGACAAGAATTCTTCCCTTCCAATGGGCTTTTCATAGATGGCTTAGATCAACAAGTGGTAACAACATGGAAGTAAACAAAATGCCTCTTGCAAATTACTATTACCTGCCAAAATACGCATACACATGCATGGAATAATCATGTAAATCCATAGTAAACGTATTTCTGAATCTTCAAATTATATACATACTTAGTAAATAACTACATTAGCTCATTAGTTTAATAAATATAACTGTGTATCCTCAATTCTTAGGCCTATGTAATTATTACTAGTATCAACTTATTAGCATAATAAATGTAGCCTAGAAGTAGAATTACGGCTGCAGGGCAGGAAAAACAAACAAAAGAATAGCATGCTAAACGGTTGTTAAAGTTAAGAAGCAGATAAATTATGACTAATAAGATGAACCTAAGCTAGATTCAAAGCTGTCCATATGCTATAATGAAGGCATGAATACGAATAAAGGCTAAAATAGCAAGCAATCAGGATGTATGCTTGATATAATACAT
This sequence comes from Metallyticus violacea, assembly GCA_030762175.1. Taxonomy (NCBI): domain Eukaryota; kingdom Metazoa; phylum Arthropoda; class Insecta; order Mantodea; family Metallyticidae; genus Metallyticus; species Metallyticus violacea. The sequence goes on from CM060834.1 coordinate 61,638,526, forward strand.
ATAATTTAACAAGCGATTCAAACATGAGGCAATTTTAAGACGTTTGTGAAACACATTTATAAAACAAAACGCTTATGTCATTAGAAAAAGTAGAAATATCTGTTATATTCCATTTAATCATTATTGTTTCAAAAATGACAGTAGTTAAATGCAAAAAAATCAAATCAATGCGAAAGCACATCCAAGTCACATTTCGATTTAAATTCACATTTCAAATGGATCTGAATGTGATAAACTAGGGAATTCCCACTCGGTAACATTGAGGTTGGAAGCGCTGGATTTCCCAGGGGAATATGGGTAGATTAAGGCTACACCACTGTTCGATAATCCCCATAATACTCTTCCCCAGGTTTAATTACCGTTATAGTTCGGGAACAGTCCGTTTGGAGCGAGCTTGCTTTTCCCTTTGTGGGGAAGGTGAGGGACGAGATAGAGTGAAACATGGAAGGAGGGGTTAAAGTTTAATAACTTATATTATTCTCGCGCTGAATTTCACGTTCCCCCAACCCTAAGGCTCTTTCAATAACAAGATGAACCAATTATTTCAACTTCTGTGTAAAGAGAGAAATGTGTTAATGAACCTTCTTGATGGCAAGGAGTGAAATGCATTCAGGTAACAAAAGCATTATTTCAATGTTTCCGTAGAAACTCGGCAAAGAGATGGATTACAAGCTGGGTCACAAAGTTTCGAAGGCAAATCACCGACTTACGTGATTATTATTCACATAATATAACATACTATTAAATTGTGTTGTTTTAAACCATTTATTTATTTTGTACCTATTGAAATAATGATTTTCTACTGTTCTATTTATCTTATATAACTTTTGTTGACCTATCTAAACGCTTTTACTTTAAAAACGAGTCATTCTTGAGTAGGTACGAATTAAGAATATACAATTTATGAGTTTGATCACATATTTAAACTAAAATCATTATAAAAAGAGTGAGGTATTTTATTACACAAAAACCTTGAAATAAGAGAGCAAATTCCATATTTCTTTGTCACTAAACAAATTCAAGAAAGCGATCAGAGGGAGATTTTTACATTATAAATGAATTATCTGTACCTTTTCATGTAAAAATAATTCTACTATTTATAAAAAATAATAAAAGATTACTAGCATATGGTTGAATGAAAACTGGTAAATACTATCTTGAACAATAACTAATTGGAGGCAAATTTGTTTTAATTTATTTTATGTGATTGGAACCTCTGAACAAATGCAGCGCAATAGTCCTTAAAAATTATTCGTTTTTATTTTGAACAGCATGGATAAATTTACTGTCAGCCACGACATATCACCAATTTTATAAACTTTATTATAATTGATGTCTGCTGGCCATTTTATTTCACTTGGATGTATCCCAAAGTCGGCCCATTGTTTCATCAACTTGTGGGCATTTCCCCTGGTATGGTGGTATTGTTACTGTGAATCAAATTATTTAATGTACAAAATATTTATTGAGCAAATCTGATAAAGGTTCATCTGAAATACTTTAATGATGATGCTTATTGTTTTAAAGGCGTAAACAGCTAAGGTCATTAGCGCCCAGAAATTCTTTAAATGACTACTGGTATCATCGACAATGAATACTGGTAAAGCATTTTTGTTTATATTCAAGGAAGATCATTAATATGTATTATGGCATTAAAGGGGTTTAATAATTAATGATGAAATGTAATAAATGAATTGTAAGAAGACACACAGTTGTACAAACTACAGAGCAATGATATCATTACAGTTCCTTACTTAAACGAACTTTGGAAATGTTGCGACTATGTATAGGGGAGATATAGATACTGCGCGTGCGCAGTGTTAGAATTGGGGAAAACTTACTAACAGACAGTAGACTTAACCATACAGACGTCGTCTCGAAATAGTGGAAGAAAAACGACACACGGCTCTCCAGCTATCGCGCTGGCGTCCATTTTGTCTTTTTTTTTTTATTCGTTTTATTTACGGACGCTCTTTCACATCTCAGGTCATCAGCGTCCCATTCAATTCAGGGTGTGAAACTGCCTACAAAGAGGCCCCTTTTTCAGGCTTGAGGTTCTTTTTCGTGCCGTAAATGTACGACACGGGACCCACGACTTTACTTCCCTTTCAAAGGAAGTCATACTTAGGATTTTTACGCCCGAAAAAATCCATCAATCCTGGCCGGGTTTGAACCCGCGATCTTGGGTTTAGAAGGCAAGTATGGTAACCACTACACGACCAGGACCGACAGTATGGCGTTCAATTGGTGAATTCATTTTTTGGTCAAATGTATCTCTATATAACTTGACTTCAATATAAGTGTGCGTTGGCAGTTGTGGAACTATCAGTTCGTTATATTGTACCTGTCCTCTCAGTTATTGAGCTAGATAATTTCAGAAGCTACACATGTCCCACCTGCCATGTCCAGCCTCGTTCTGGGCTGCGACGACAAATGTGGACTCAAAATGCAGTTCTATAGAACACCATGTTTAGCTTCGCACAGCTCCAAGTCCTCCCTCTCTCACTTAATGTTTTATTTATTGTCGCTTTCACTGCACTAGTCTTCTGGCGACGTGAATACTGTAGGTGTAAGTCTGTAGGGATGAATGAAATGAAATTAATTAATGATAAGCAAAAGAGCTCCGGGTCCTTGGCGCCTTAAAACTATCTGTCACCCAGCTTTTCAGATAAAAAATAGACGTTAGATGTCGCAAACGCTCCCACTAGACCATGGAGGCTGTTTCTAAGTATGTGCGTGTGTGATTATCTAACGAGAATTTATTACAACTTTCTTTTTTCTATTTTATGTAAGTAAAACACATTTAGCGCATTTTATAGTCATAGTGAATTCATTTCTTTTTGACAATGAAGTGCATACGTCAACTTCTCAGCAACAAATTCAATTAAATTTAATTTGGGTGGGAATAAGAATGAAAAGGCAGGCTGAGCGAGCTTAGGTTGTATTAAGAGCGTATCTATTCATGCGAAATCGCTGCATAGAGTGAAGGTGGTAGAATGCTTGTGATGTGTTTGATAGAAAGGTACTCTTTCGGACCCTCTCTCGGCTGGTAGATGTTTGGAGTGTGATAAAGAATACTGATTCTCTTTGATCATTCCAGATCGCTAACCAATGACCAAGATTTAATCATAAAAACCTATTTTATTAATTCTGTTCTCACTTAAATACAGGATATACATTTATACACGTTCTCTACATAAAAGAAACCAAAACAAGGTAAGGGAAGTATTATTTTAGCTTTAAATACGAGTAACTATGAATATATGCAAAATATGCGTGCGACATTTTTGTTTACACTTGCGCATTTTTCAAAGGATCCAAAATAAACAATGTACATAAAAAGCTGGAATGATCTACCACCGTATGCCCTTTCACGGCAAACAAAACTGATGTTATTCATCGTGCAAGGTAAAGCAGGAGATTCGTGTTACCGCTTAAAACGTGACTTCATTAAAGAGAAATATGGTACCCAGTGGGTGTGAGCTGGCAGGAATGCCAAGCCAAACATAGCAATATACAAAGCTAAAGTAGGAGCACATGGAAATAAAAACAACAAATGATAATTAACATGCAGAGCTCTGATTACTATTGCTTTCTACTGAAACATGCGAATGTCACTACAATTGATGATTTGGGATTTGAACTTTTCAAGTATTTCCTTACTAGGCAGTTCATATAAAGTACAGTAATAACTTCGGTGATATAAAAGGCAAAATTCTACCTGGTTGTCATTTATTTAGTGCTGTTCATAAGAGTTCTGAGCTTTGCAGAGTAACAGCTGAATGTTTTAGTGTATGGAGTAAAATCACTATATACATAAAGGGTGCAACATGGTAAGCGTTTTATTGTTTATTTTTGTAAGTACACATGGCTACCTCTATTAAGATATGGCATTTCTTGCTGAATCATCAAAATGGTTAAAATGTATGATAACTATTACTATGACTGAGCCTTGGTTATTTTTTCGTGGTTTCTCCCGTCACAAGCGAATGCTGGGGTGGATATTTACATTCTAAGAATTTTCCGCTCTATTATTTCATATCTTTTCATTCCACTGGTCCGCTGCAGGTCGAGGCTGCCAGAGTGAGGAGGTTGGTGGTTTAAGCATTGGAAAGGTTTCTGCCCCAGCGCCTGGAGTAGAGGCGAGCCTTCTGAGTATCTAAAGTCACTCAGGAGGACGTTCTATCCGGAAACATGTTGGGGACCCCATCTTCGTGTGCGTAGCCATCCGGTGTCGCTCTCCCCATATACCTTCCTCCCGGAGGTGCACAAATGGCCAGCCGTGAGCAAGGTTCACTAACTCTGAAGCAACAGTTCAAGGAATGTGAAAAATATCGGTTGTTTGTAATAGTGTAAGAACTAAATACTGTTCAGAAATAAATCATGATTTGGAAAAGGATGATATATGAAAGTTGACAGACAACAGATCAGCACTGCCGCTAGTGGCTGAGATCGTTAAGGCACAGGCTGCTGATTGGAAGGTGTGCATTTTTTATAGTATTTTGTTGATTTGGTTTATTTACGGGCTCTCTTTAACATCTCAGGTCATCAGCGTCCCATTCTATTCAGGGCGTGAAAACGGCCGGTAAATTTTGCTCAGAGGTCTCTTCTTTCAGGCTAGAGGTTATTTTTCGTGCCGTAAATGTACGACACGGGACCCACGGCTTTACTTCCCTTCCGAAGGAAGCCATACTTAGGATTTTTACGCCTGAAAAAATCCATCGATCCTGGCTGGAATGAACCGCGATCTTGGATCTACGAGGCAAGTATGATTACCACTACACCACCAGGACCGACATTTCTTGGAAAGTCAATGCCACGTTATCAGCAGGGCCCGGATTTTTGGGTTTTTATAAATCCTGAAATAGTGCTTTCAGCATGTTAAAAAAGCTTTTTTTAACACTTTTATGGCAATTTTTAAGTTTAAGTTTATCTTATCTAGAGTTAAATGAACATTTTGAAATAAATATGTAATAATGTGAATTTATTTTAATTTAATTCTACTTGTATTTCCATTGTTCTCAAATACAAAGCTACATAACTACAAAACTACATGAACATGAACTATGGTAAAATTGGGATAGTTACCGATCCACTATCAACTAACTTTAGAAACTTTTTGGTATCTTGCTGTAGCTGTTTATAAAATGTAAGTGTAAGCTTTTTAATAATGCATTCAATTTGCTGCTAAGCAGCATTTGTAAATAAGAGTTACATTTGACAATTTTCTTTAACAGAACGTGACTGACAATAAAGAAACAGAAGGCGTCTGTTACAGAGTCATTTGAGAAAAATAGCGTTCAACATGACTGACAACAATGGCATTACGAAATTACATTCAGTTTGTTTCTAAAAATAGGTAAATTTCGACAATGGTATTAACACATAGCAACAATTCCATTACAATTTTTTGATTGATTTATTTATGGACGCTCTTTAACATCTCAGGTCATCAGCGTCCCATTCAACTCAGGGCGTGAAACGGCCGAGTAATTTTGCTCAGAGGCCTCTCTTTCAGGCTTGAGGTTCTTTATCGTACCGTAAATGTACGACATGGGACCCACGGCTTTACTTCCCTTCCGAAGGAAGCCATACTTAGGATTTTTACGCCCCGAAAAAATCCATCGGTCCTGGCCGGGTTCGAACCCGCGATCTTGAGTTTAGGAGGCAAGTATGGTAACCACTACACCACCAGGACCGACGAATTACAAATTAATGCAATGCTTTGTCTTTGAAGTTCATCAAGATGAACAGTGTTGGCTAACCTTTTAAAAGTAATTTTACCATAAATATTATATTTAATTTTAATAACTGAAAGTTAATTACATTTAAATTTAATTTTAATGTTTTAAACTAAAGTTTCCGCCGTTTTGGGGTTTCAAAGCCATTTTTAAGTTTCATGAGATTCAACTATGTGATTCCCATGATAAAGAAACAGATAATTATGTTAAAATATCACAGTTAGCTAGCATGGAACAAAAGAGTTTAAAACCTAAGAATCCGGGCCCTAGTCATCAGCGCAAAAATATATGGATATTCCTCTTGAATCCTTTTTTATTTCTTCTACACCTGATGGTGTAGAAGAAATAAAAATGTAGGGGTATTTCTTCTACCCCATATTGAACAGGATGGGGCTGAGCGGGTTTCCTTGCAGTACACCATTCTGTTGCTCTATTCACTCCTATATAAAAAAGACTTCATTTTTTAAACAGAGTTTATACTCTGAAGCGTTTAAAATTGAATGCATAATCTGAAAAGTGCTTTCAAATTGCTGTTGCAGCAGATGTCTCATGAACGACGTAGGAATGAAGAAAACAGTCAGTTAGGGCTGTAATAACTTTATTTAACTTTCTAGCATGGCCCCTGGCCAATAGAAGCCATTTGCCTGATGGCTTATAGAAAGACGATTAAGGGGAATATGAAAGGCCTATTCTTGTAATGTTAAATTTACTAAGCTAATAAAATGAAACTTTTACAGTCTACAGAAGCACACAATTGAAATTTACTGATCTATTTTCACTACTATACAATGACTCTGAAACAAACAATAAATTATTTTCAATTGTTTGCTTTTTTTAATGTTTTCCCAATCATTTTATTTATTTATTTTATTTTACATTTTCGCATTTTGTCCTAGCTCTACAATAGTATGAAACTTATGCAAAAAATGTAGTGCTTCAATAATTGCAGTCAAAAAGTTTTTATAGAAAAAATAACTTTTTGAGTGAAACACTAATACTTTCCAACATTGTTATACAACAAAGGATAATTTTATGAAGAAAAAAACGCTGCCAATTTATGAAATATAACTTTTTCTACCATTCAAGACAAACTATAGCCTTCTAGGACAAATAGTTTCTGAGATATAGAATTTTAATGGAACAAGTGCTCGCGAAATAAAAAAAAAAGACTTCTGCAGCGATGTAATTACAACTTTATTAAAAACATTATTACCAAGGAACATTAATGAAAATGATATCAAAATAAATAAAAAAATCCAAAAATTAAAATGGTACAAAAACAAAATTATGATTTTTGACCCTCACCCTTTTTCCCTTTAATACCTCCCCTTAAACAATAACTTTTGTCCTTCACAGAATGTGACTGAAAATAGAAGTACTGCGACAGCACTAAAATTGGAAGGAACATTAAGAAAGCCAAAAAGATTGAAGACTGGAAAAGGAGAGGAGGAAACGACACGTGCAGCAGTGCAAGAAAACAAAAAACAAAACAAAATAGCTATATAGACGGGAACACGTTATTTGAACTGTTCAAACGAAAAATTCATCTTATGAAATCGAATCGAGATCACGTTTTCTAGCCAGCATAAATTTCTCCCTCGGAGGACGAGGATGAGATAGCGGTGTACACAACAAGGTTCGCTTTAGTATGTAAATTGCCTTTGTTATATTTAGTATAGGTTCTACGAGTAAAGTTAGTTGTCTGCGGTAGATAGAGATCGACCTGAGAGCAAACATTTGCCAGTTCATGCTAAAATTTATTGTGCTCCCAAGAGCCACACTTGATACGATAAGCATATCGGCATAACGTTAACAAGTTTGTACGATATACAAGTCTATTGTAACTAGCGCGAGATCATTCAACAGATATTTCACTAAATTAACAGTTCCCATACTTGTATTTATTCGATTGCATTGTTAATTAGCGGCAGCATAAAAATGGGTGCATAATTTTATTACTTTTATTGCTAAAGATAAGAATTGAGAGTTTCTAGAATATTTATTATTCAGTTATATATAATTAAATAAAAACATCGTTGCAATGCCAATTAAAAAATAACATTATCCAGTGCCCTGTTTCACAAAGCTAGTAAAACTAGTTTCTATTCTAGTATCATTTGTTTATTTTACAAGCGTGTTTCTAGAACTTACGAGCGTAAGTTACTAGTGTGGTAGAGTGATGTTATGAGCGGGCGTTTTTGTTTTATCAGTGTTCTGTTTTACGAAACATTTGGTCTTGTAATATTACGTATTGTTACCTAGTGAGATTCTACCCGTGAATTTAATACTTTGTACATATTTTGGGTTAGATATTGATTCTATGAACTAAGCTCGACGCATTTTAATAATAAAGTGCACTAAGCGTTATTTTTTCAATATGTTTACCACCCATTCCCGTACTTCTTGAATTGTCTATTTTCATCTGAAAAAATTCCATAGAAACCGAGCTACCTACTTACATCAAAATATGAATGGTGAATATAAATGTAAATGTAAAATAAAATACTTACCATTGTAGCTTTCTTAAAGTTTGACAAAAAGTGTTTCTCACAAATACGTAGTCTTTCTCCGATGCAATTAACCATAACACTTTCACAGATTGCGTTATTGTTTTCCGCATTTCGGTTTTGTCTTTCTTCGTAATTTTGTCCGAGAATTGTCCAAATGATACTTCTTTATGCTCATTAATTAAATGCAGCACTGTTACTTTGTTTTGAATACCAGAGATTCTTTTCGATGTGGTAGACATAATGCTATTTCTTGTCTTGAATATACGATTTAAAATACATGCCGCGTAAACAAAATCGCATCAACAAACAATCCACGAAGTAATAAATATCCCCGAAACAGCCTTCTCGACGCTCGGATACAGTCGCTACGCTAGTAATTTTGACAAGTGACTAATGACAAACTTTTACGAATAAATGTTAGTTTTTTTGTTTGTTTGTTTGTTTTATTTATGGACGCTCTTTAAAATCTCAGGTCATCAGCGTCCCATTCTATTCAGGGTGTGAACGGTCGACAAAGTTTGCTCAGAGGCCTCTCCTTCAGGCTTGAGGTTCTTTTTCGTGCCGTAAATGTACGACACGAGACTCACGGCTTTACTTCCCTTCCGAAGGAAGCCATACTTAGGATTTTTACACCCCAAGAAACTCATCGATCCTGGCTGGATTTGAACCCGCGATCTTGGGTTTAGAAGGTAAGTATGGTTACCACTACACCACCAGGACCGACATAAATAAATGTTCGCGAAACAGTTTTTATTAGAACTGGTGGAATTACGGCTAGTAACTAATAGCTAGTACACTAGTTGTTGCGTGAAACAGGGCCTCATTTTCATACAGAACTAATGATAACACTATAATTAAAGCCAGTAATATGCAGAATGAAGCCTGCCTCTACAGAAAGTATTATATATTTCCTAGTTGACACCTCAGTTTCACTAAAATTAATATTTAAATTTGGCCTAGTCAATGTATTAATATCAATGTTCTCCTCTAATGGTCGCAAAAAGAAATATACTGAGAATGGAAGTTTTTTACATTGTTCATTTTCTTTACATTTAGTTAACACAATACGAAATAAAGCAGCTACTGCACGAATTCACGCGAAACTTCATTAACTGCCCTTTAGCTACAGCTTACACTACGGTAAAAGGAGATTCTTATATTGTTATCATATGATTGATCATCCCTGCTGCAGAGCGACCGCATGAGAATTGTTACTTCGCATGTAATATTGTATGATGCTGAAATAAACTCATTTCCCCATGTTTAATATAAATAAACAATAAACAAACTGTATTTACAAACAATAACTACTACTTACATTCATAATGGACCCAACCAAGATAGCTACCCCGGAGCAGTCGCCGGTACGCCCTCTCTCCTCAAGCTCACACATTAGACCCTCGTAGTTGTTGTTAAAGTAGCTATCTAATTCCTATGTTGTGCACGTACAGACCCTAATTTTCTTTATTAATCTTTCCAACGGTCACTTCTACTTCTTAACGAACTTAATGCTACATCATTTCTCCACATTGTCACAACACACCCCCCCCCTATATGCCACAACAAGACGTTTTAGCCCTTTTCCAAAAAGTCAATTGGATGTACGCTGTGGCAATCCTACACAATCGCCATCACCTTTCCTGTTGAGCAGATTGTTTTTGCCTTCTTTGGATCGTTTTCCCCAGTAGCAACCCACTGTTTCAATGCCATGTAATGGAGGGTCCACGTTTCATTGATTGTTGCATATCGTGTTCGAAATTTACTTGGATACCGTTTAAACCGTTCTCGTTCTCTTTTCTAATCGTTAATCGTTAGCAAACGCGGTACCCGCCTCGCCGATAACGTTTTCATTTGCAAATGATCATGAAAAATATTATGCACCCGATCTGCAGAAATGTCCATAGCTTGAATCTCCTGCATCTCCTGCACCTTCAATTTCATATTGTGGACTTTTTTCAATGTATTCGGGAGTCCTTGCGCCGACACGGCATCCGAAATGGTCTGCATCGCTTGTGCTCATTCGGCCACATCTATACTCACCAAACCATTTATACGCTATTCTAAACTAACCGTAATGTTTGTCCAGTTTCGCCTAGTCTCTTCGGACGTTGCGTCTTTCAAAAAGTGATGTTTTATATTGAGAAAATCCGGTTTCTCCGTTTTTTTTTTTTTTTCCTTATTTACAAATTTAAACACGAAAAGTAGTTTCAAACACAGACTAAGCTTCATAACTATTTATATCCTCCCTCAACAGTAACCATGTTGCCAATGTAACATAAAAAAACAATCTATTGCTAACTTTTTGAGCTTTCACACACTTATACAACAATCCTTTTATATTTTATATTTTCCCCGGATTCAAAATATACTGCCAGTCACAAAAAAAAAAAAAAAAAAAAAACACGTAGCACTCGCGGAAAATGTCGTTGTAGTTGAAATGTTTTGTCGCATTCTATTCATTTGAGTTTATTGCTAGAATTTGTTTTCATGTGCACTTTGCAAACAAGAATGTGAAATCTTTTCGCTCTTAAGGGATACCCTCTCATGCATTTTGGAAGTCCTTGCCTGATTTGCAACAGTTGTTGCGGTAAATCTGTTAAGCATTAAAACCCGCGCTTTTTCACCAATCTGACATTGTTGCGATTCCACACTGAACATTGTTGTGATTCACTGATGTTATCATACATTGTAAAACGTTCATTGATTATTTCCTATAGTGTCGAGATTTTACGTGTCCTGAACGATGCCTTTGAACTCTGATGATTTCTCTAAAGCTGTTGCACAAGTTGGGCGCATGTTTAAGGAACAATTCCCACAAGCTGTAAGACGACTTGGGAAAACAACACTTACAATAGGCATCCTGGATCATATCGTGAGGTGTACACTGTAAAGAAATGGCCGTTTTTTTAAATTTAAAGATTTTAAGTAATCGTTCAGGCGAGAAATTGTATGGAAGTGGTTTGAAATGTTAACATCAATGAATGAACGTGCAGAACACTCAAAGAAGAAAATCTGAACTCAAGGAAATCTCCCAAAGGACCGCTATTAACTCGACAATATCGAAGAGATCACTTTGCCTAGAGCACGTGGACTGAATAATTGAGCAATCGAGCCAAGTTCTCTATACAAATGAATCCAAGTTCAACCTTAGGGCCCCAGATGGAAGAGAGAGGGAAGTCCTAGAGAACGCTATGCTGCTTATACGATTTCCTCAAGTGAGCGTTATAGAGGAGGCTAAGTTATGACATGGGATGGTGTAAGCATTGATACACGAACTGAGCTCATTCTCGTTGAAAATGGGCGTTTGAGGAGATGTAATTCCCTGAGCTCCACATATCAGCGAGAAGTTCTCTCTAATGCACGATAAAGCTTGACCGCAAAGCGCTCAGTGTTTCTGGAGGAAGACTGGATTGTCGCTTTAGAGTGGCCTGCTCTAAGTCCGGAACTCAATCCCATCGAGTATGTGCGGGATTTGCTCTTATGTCGTATTCGTCGATGGTTTTCCACACATTGGACGATCTTCGGGTAGCCCTCGTTCAGCAATGTGAGATGTTATTCAAGTCAGCGGTGGTAGCACCCCTTATTGAACATACGCGAATATACAGTGTTGTTCTATATAAGTTTATTCCTCTTGAAAAGCAAAGATAAAATAAAATAAACCACAGACATTTGGATACTAACATATATCTTAATGAAAATGAGAGATATAGTTTTAGTAGCAGTAGCAAAAGCATCAGCAGCATTAGTAGTAGTAGCAGTAGTAGTAGTAGTAGTAGTAGTAGTAGTAGTAGTAGTAGTAGTAGTAGAGCAACAGCAGCAGCAGTAGTAGTGGTAGTAGTAGTAATAGTAGTAGTAATAGTAGTAGTGGTAGTAGTAATAGTAGTAATAGTAGTAGTAGTAGTAGTAGTAGTAGTAGTAGTAGTAATAGTAGTAGTAATAGTAGTAGTAGTAGTAGTAGTAGTAGAGCAACAGCAGCAGCAGTAGTAGTGGTAGTAGTAGTAATAGTAGTAGTGGTAGTAGTAATAGTAGTAATAGTAGTAGTAGTAGTAGTAGTAGTAGTAATAGTAGTAGTAATAGTAGTAGTAGTAGTAGTAGTAGTAGTAGTAGTAGTAGTAACAGTAACAGTAATAGTCTTTACTATTTCAGTTAAACAAGGTATACATATATTGCACATCACAGTCGCATGGGTCGCAATAACCGTTCATGTTATTGTGAAATATTCCATTTCTAAAAATTAATTCCAACAAAAGAAAACAACATTAACAAGAACTCACTGACTCACAGAATCAAGAAACAGACAAACATGCAATAATTGTAATATTCATATATTTGTTTCGTATTATTTATGTACAATGTTAATGGAAATATCTTGTCCCAAAACTATGTATTTCATTTAAGAAAATGCCCAGGTTAGGCAGTTTTTATATTTACAATTAAGTCCCAACATGCCAATATGAAAGTCAAAAATGAATCCGTGAGGAATTTTATCCTAGCATCTTCTGTTTGTGTACACTTAGTCAAAATGTACACCCAATCTTCCGGTTCCGAGCTTAATGGGCAAATCCTCTTGCCTTCCTCGTCAACAACCTTCGTGCCTTCCAGTCTTCCAGTCTAAGGCATGCTATTCCCGACCTCTATTTCATGCCTAGCTCCATGATATAGGTCCCTTTATCCCATCTAGTTTAAATTTTGTTTTACAGGTCCAGAGATGACATCTGCATGCATCGCGCCTCTATTTCCTGCCAACTTATATCAAACAGGCGTCTTTTGACTTTTTTTTTTTTCACTACCTTTCTGCCAAGTATCTCTTAAACATCTTTTTTTGACAATTCCCGCTGTACAATCGCCGCCCACCATTTTGGATAATGCATGTTGTTTAATTGGTGCCGGTAGCATATTGCCATCAGGGTTGCTTGTAGACATTTAATTATTCTTAACCATTATCTTATCATATTTATTTTGCCGTATACTGCATCGTTCCAGCATCCCACCTATGAGAGATATAATATTAATACTGTTTTAAAATATATGTGAAGGTGATATAAATTGTTTCTTTGCCTAATAAATATTTTACGTAATCAATTTATCAAATAAATTACAAAGACATTTCCAAAGAAATCCCAAGTGTTACACTTTTTTGCCCGGCAGTATTTATTCTGCTTAATAATGCTGGGCCACAAACAAAGACGGAAGTTCAAAGTTCCTTCCACCTCTTACATGGTTTGTGCTTCACGCTGTTTGCGATCTAGCGATATTGAGTATGATTCCTGTTGTTAAATAAGTTGTATGTATGTGTTTTACCTTTAAACGAATATGTCCCTCACTCTAACAATGGAATGACAGATAACCTTAAGATGCCGATAGACTCCGGACTCATTTTCAACATTATTAATTTGTCTTATTCGTCATCTCGAAGATTTCCGACAGTTGAAAAAGGGTACTAAGTTCTTGCAAAACAATCCTCCCCTGCTGTAGCTGGTTAATCAAGAGAGAAAAACGTCCGTAGCATTCTGGAGAAGTTGTGTTAACTTGATATAGAGACTGAAGAGAAAGGCGGTCCCAGTCTGCAGGACTTGAAATCGTCGCATCGTGCTCTGCGAGATGTTCAATTATTGGAGCCATCATATTTCTTCATTAGCTGCACGTCCTGCCCCCCCCCCCAACCCTCCCTAATGGCCTCACTATCTCAACAGCGTCTAAAATTGTGGCTGGAACGTGCTGGGTTTCGTCTGCTACAGTAGCACTGAGAAATACACTGACGAAACTGCACGTATCGCGTCTAGCCAATGATTGAAATCTATTCACAAATAATACTGAGGGCTGAAAGTTGGTAATCTGGCATGGCTGGATTCTACGGCTCATTTCTTATCCCCTCCCTCTCCATTAATACAGAATTGAAGCTAAAGGAGTTTGTTTAACTTCACTTATGTTGAAAGAGAATGACAAGTCAGTTGTGATAAGTAGCTACGGAGATAAAAATATCAAAGAGAGCGAATAAAATAGCAACCAATTTGTATGTGTATTAAGTGTTTAATACCCGCTGAGACACCACAGTTAGTAGACAATGGCAATACATGAGATGAGTTGATAGTTTGGGAAAAGAATTTTTATATTAAAGAAAAATACGTTCCAAGCCTTGTTTAGGGTATCCCACCTGCATTTGCCAGTTATGAGCACTGAGGAAAATCTGGGAAAACTTCATTCAAGGATGATGGTACTGACTCAAATCGAATCTAAGATCTCTTGCTCACTAGTCTTGCGTCTTAATGCACCCGGCACCGTGTTGGTCAATTTGTGTTTTGTCGCTTAGTTCAGCTCTCATGGAAAGCTGCAGCCATGAAGAACCGAACTTTACTTTACTTACTACAAAGGAAAAAGCATACGGTTCGTTGGAGCAAAACCAGAATAATAAAAGAAGAAAAAAATGTACAAAGGCAAATTTAAAAATTTGAGACATTAAGCTCTGTTAGAAATATAAATTATGTTATTTGCTACACGATTATACTTCTCACATCAAGTTCTATATTTTATAAAATAGTTTAGTTGCGCCTGCAGAAATGTCTTGTTTCTTTGATTTCATTATCTGAAGAAATAAAGTCAGAGCTCTAAGGGGGATGTAATAAGATCTGATCTCCGAATGAGTTGCAGCGGCTGTGTGAGGTCATACGTTATCATGAAGGAGAAGAACGGTTTCGCACACAGCATTCCTCTGCTCTCTTCAGTTTCTCCTTTAGCATTGCACTGTATCGGATAATATTTCCTTTCCTAATAGTACTCCACAATTAGTCCTCTCATATTCCAGAAGAAAGTCAACAGGATCTTTCAAGCGGAGGGTTGAGTCGTCTTCCTGGCTGGAGGAGATGACTGTATGCCGCCACTGCTTTTGTTTCGAGTGATGCAACCAAGTTTCATCTCGTGACAAATCATGTAGAAAGCAATTTTACCTAACCAAAAATATTGTGGAAATCTGCACACGAACCTCTTGTGCTCATCAATGAGCATTCTAGACACACAGTGTGCACAGAGCTTAAGAAAACTCAGTGACCATGGTATGTGCGAATCGAATTTCCTGACAAGAATTTCTGAAGATATGGGCCTGTTTGCACGAATAATGGCGACATCCATCTTGACGACCTAGGTAGCTCACCATGGATTTCCATTCTTTTCTCACCAATGAAGGCAACTCCATACTTTAGCAGCAATCTTTTATCGAATTTCACCAGATTTTATATCTTCAAACCACAGATATCACTCTACGGTTCAAACAGGTAATATGCCACCATTTTATATGTGCTGCATCTCCAATCAACCCAGCCATGCAAGCTCAACACCTCTTCTCAGAAAATATCTTCATCAAGAGGGAGTTTGAAATCCCTGGGATTTTGTTTCAAGTAATATTGTGAATTTTGTGTTATTTATTGAAACGGCTTTGTGTTTATAAAGTGGAAAAATGTACAAATAATTCGTTTTTAAATAAGAAAAATTATTTTTGTGTCATTCTTTACATATGTTACAGTAAAGTTCTTACTCAATACCCACCCCTCTTTTCATTCCTCCTCTTCTTGTTTTGTTACCAGTGTCTTGTTCCTATTGGTTGTGGGACAGGCAAGGGAATAATGTGACTTAAATTTGTCCTGTGGTCAGTTTTCCTCCTGTTGTCCGCTAGCAGAGATTGCTTTGATATCAAGGGAGTAACACTCGTTTAGGCCTTTCTTATAAATTACAAAGACCGACCTCTTTCCTTTAGTCCGTTCCCGTGACTGGTGCTGTGGAGATTTATTAATGTTTACTCATTGCGTTGTAGAGGTTACTTGCTTTAAAGTTTTTTGTTTTGTTTAACTGTAATAGAAATGTGTATGGTGTATCATTTTTTAATTAACTATTTCATGGTGGCACTAAAAGTGTATTAAATTGCTTTAAACTGAATTTTTATAAAGTGCATCAACCGGCAATTGATTTGATATTTTAATATTTTGAGCACTCAATTAAATTTTCAATTTACAAGTTATATTGCTAAATATATTATATTGTGGGAGACAATGTTAAGCTTATTTTCGCATGTTAATCAAGTTTTTTTTTTAAATATAGCACAATATTTGTAAATTACCTTTTCACGTTCTTTAAAGTTGCCTCTGGGGTTTTTCCTTCTCTCATACTCAACTCCTGTCTAAGCATCAGCGGGTTGGAGTCGAATGGAACATTACATAGCACGCTACCAGAAATGAAGTATAAGTTGCATTTTACACTCAAGGGTGGTGTTGCCGAGAATTTATGATAACTGAAGCTTCTTCAGAGAGGGCGAATCAGTACCTTCTACGTCTTTGGCACTTCGACTCAGGTTCAAAACATGTCATCTCCCGTAATGACGTGAAACAGGAAACCATTACCTTCGTTCTATGTCATTGTCATTCGATAGGTACACTCTTTTGTTCGGTAAAAAGATTAGGGAGATATAATGAGCACACGTCACAATGCTCCTGTTTATTTACTTCTATAGAACTCTGAATGACAGGTAACAAAGAGCTACCATTTTTCCCTTCCCCAGCACACGTCTTAAGTCAAGGCATCTTGACGCCTGTGTTGTCTTTTGCACGGCACAGTTATCATCGTGCAGTAAGAGTGTTTAAGTTTTGTTTTCTTACTTTGGTCATTGAACAGGTGGCCTGATTTCAATTGATTGCCTGTTATACTGAAAATTAGTTTTAACACAGCTGAGCGCAGCGCGCACGGGACCAAGGCCACGCCAGTCATCGGTCACAATAGCAGATGGTTCCCGCTCTGATAGCTGCACATGAAGTTTGCTATTACTAGAGAAAGCGGTTTTTATATAAAGATAAAGGTAGCCTATTGTGTCGCTTAAGGGTAAAGGCCTCCTAACAAGAAGGGAGAGCTCGTGTTTTCCTAACGTGGTGAGCTATTCCACGTTAGTTCTGCATATGCTGTTTAAGACACTCTGTCTGATTTGTTCTTTGGCTACGCTACTTCTCACTGCACTAGTTGCTTCTCGAGAGATTTCCATTTTTCTCTTCCTCGTGCTACTCTCGACCCATCTGGGCCTTCATCCTCCTTGAAGAGGCCTATTTTCTTCTTCTGGGTCTGCATTGTATCCTTTTCCTATCCGGGGGTCCCACATGGAGATCTTGTAGGTCCACCTTTTGTCCTGCATTCTTGCGACTTGACCGCCCTATCACCATTTGCTTCCAGTGGCTAGTTGTGCGATGTCTGTTGGCTGAAATAACTGGTTTTACTACTAAAGTAGGTATTTTATCCTTCAAAGTTATTTCCAGGATCTTGCGTTGGATTTTTCTTAGACATATTTCAATTTTGTTCTTTCGTTTTTCTGTTAGTGACCATGTCTGGCACCTATATAGTAATACAGGGTATACACAGGTTTCGAGCCTCTGGAATCTGATTTTCTTAGTTAGTGCTTGGTGTAGCAATATAAATTTAAGGGCCACAAATGCTCTCCAGGTCAATGAGATACTTCTTTGTATTTCTTTTTCCATTTTATCACGGAAGGAAAGCTATTCTTCTAGATATGTATACATATGTGAGAACCGTTCCATCTATTTTAATTGGGGTTTCGATCCATTTGATATTAACTGCGTCTTTAATTTGTTTAGTGACAGTCCTGCATTTTTGCTATGCTCGTATAATTGTTCCAGCATAGTTAGTACTGCTATCGATGTTTTGGCGAATAGGACTACACCGTCGGCAAATCTTAGATTTGTTAGTGAACTGCCGTTTATATTGGGTCCTAAATTATTGTGCCAGTTCATTTTCCTAAATATATTACACAGATGAAAAGTTTGGGAGAGACTGGATTGCTGTGGTGGACACATTATATGTTATTTCAGACTATAAGCACACTAGTGCTATAATAGTGAAGTAAAATTTACTTCAGTATATTGCATTGAACTGCTACCTCTAGAACAGAGAAAAAAATAGTCTTCAGGCATAACTCTGCATACTAAAAGGAAAGTTAAAGAAAACTATAGACCAGAAACTGGAAGAAATGTGGCAACAGAGCCGTTATGAGTGAATACAAATGTATTTAAAATATCAGAAACGATTGACTGCAGACGGATATCAAAGAAAAGTATGTTTGGGTTGCTTCCGTATGCCGGTATTCCATCCTTCAAACGAGAATTTGCTTTTACATTTAATAAACATTTATATTTTATTTATTATATTACTATTTAAGAGATAATGAACCTTCGGTCTAAAGACTTGAGCAGTACTAATAACTCTCAAGAAGCAAAAACACAATCTTCAGCTTTCAGAAATGTAATATATAATATGAGGATTATATCCGGGGAAACTCGTTCACGTGGAAGCACATATTGGCATCCCAGAAGAGCAATCGATCTCATGTTAAGTCTGAATTAACGAAGGAGAGATGCTTTGGTATAGCTTTCTCTGGAGACCGATGTAATCGGCCATCATTCACGATTATCTCATTCTTAACTGACAGCCCACAGACTCGGGTCACGTACAGAACTCATAACTTTAAATCACCTGTGGATACTGCAATAAATAAAATTACCTGTCATTCCGCCAAGCTCTGCTTTGTGTTGCTGTGTAAGGGAACAGTAGCGTTCACTTGTTATTCTAACACTTGCGTTTACTTTGGGCAAGTAGCTTGACTACTTGGGAAGTAGCAAATGGAATGTAGAAATAAGACAAATATTACCGTTACTTAATTAAGTTTTAACATCGGTTATGTTCTACATTTTATAAACATATACATATTAAAATTGAATTGGTCTAATTTTCGACTAACCTTGACATATTCTAAGGGCATTTTAGAAAGTTTCTGTGATTACGTTGTTAATTTGATGGAGTCTTAATCCTTTAAAATGTAAAAATATATCTCCATATAGTAAAAGTACAAATCGAATCATAAACAGTAACACACAACCACGATACCCGGTAATTCTCCAACGTTGTCACTGTTACTTTCGATACTGAATATTCCCTGTTTCTCACATTACATATATAAAGATATTATTTTTTATTACATGGCAATTTTGAATGGCATGTTCCGTAATCGCAGGTTTATTTTTTATTTTTTTGCTCTTTAACGCTTAAATGTCGCTTATGTTCTACGAGTCGAGTTTAAATGGATCTTTAAGTAAACCAATGTGTACAATTTCATATTTGCATGGTACTTTATATATTCCTGTGGAGATGAGACTATACCTTGGGTCTTTCACAGAATGCATTTTTTAACTATTTTTTGTTGTGGTGTAAAAACGTTATATTCTTCTTTCTCAACACCCGAGCAATGCGCAGCATGGCGTTTTCTACTGGGAAATGGCAAGAATGCTTTAGTTGGTTATTTCTGGTTTTTCAAGGTTTCGTTCTTTGTTGCTTTGGTAGGTTATTGCTTGCAGAGGTCTCTGGATATCATTTAAGTTTAATTTTTGGTTCCTCAGGTTTGGTAATGATTTTGATCGGTGGACCAGTGTTTTATTTAGAGTTCTTTTTTTTAACTGAAATATATATTGGTATGAGTACATTTTCTGCATATCTGGTGTCCCGGAGCGTTAGATGCCTTACGTCGATCCAGAATATCCCGGAATGGAAGTGTGCATTATTTTCTATTTCACTTCGTATATTCTGATAAATAATATTTAAGGAAAATGTGCAGTTTTTTTTCGCATGTGGCCATATTACGAATGCGTCATCTACATAGATAAAACAGTGAGCTGCTTTATATTCTGTAGTCAGAAAAACTTTTTTCGTCAACAATATTGTAACAGTTCCTCCGATTCAAACCCACTAAAATATAATTATAATGTATATTTATGTAAGCATAATCATCATATTTTGGCATTGTTATTGGTAATATAAACATTATGTATATATTTGTGTAATAAACTTTGACTTCAATGAAAGAATTGAACAAAAGAGAAAGCCTCTGGTGTTTTACCGTTGCAGTAGCTTGAATAGGCAAGAGAGTTTTAAACCCGATCAAAGGAAAAGGGACACGGTACAACCATTTTTTAAAAAGGCTGTCGTTGCAAGGTTAATAAGTCTGAAGGACTTTTAAACCGTTTGGGTCTTTGACCCCGATAGGCCGTTGGACTGATATTCTTTAAACTAGTCAATGTCAACAAAATGTTTTAAACTTTCAAAATAAGTGAATGGCCCGTTGGGCAGGTGAACTTGAACAACCAATGGAACACGTATATTTGAACTTTCGCGAAGATTACGCGTGCTTACGTAACCCCGGGGCAATCGTTAAAGCCAATAATTACTTGATTTGAATTTAAATATAAGGGAGCTTTCTCTCGACCTGGACAGGCAATTCGTAGAAGCAATTCACGGAGTCAGTTCGACTCAGCTAGGCAGTTCGCAGAAGCAATCAATGTTAAGTTTAACGTTGGTGAGCATGTAGTACTGATACATCAGTTAGACAGTTTGAAAGTCGATACTCGGCTATGAAACAGTTATTAATTACGCAGTTCAGATACATCAGATGTTTAGATCAGAAAATAAGAATGCTAACTAAAGGAAAATGCTATGAAAATGATAAGAAGCGGTGTCACGCGCCGCGATACTCGTATGTAAGTTTCACAAGCGACAACTAAGTTTGTATGGGCGTAGCTGAGTCTATCTTACACTAAACACCAGATTAAATACCAGTATACATCGCGTGCTTATTTATACTATTGAAATCCTCTCCCAGTCCTGGTGAGTACGAGTTAACAAAATAGCAGATATCACCCAAAAAAATTGTTGCTATTGAAGAGTGGGCAAAACCGAAGCAACCAATAATCAAGCTACAAAAGTTCCATCACAACCTGAGGCCACTTGACGTCGAAACCAATCGCTTCAAACTTGGTGCCCAACTTGAGGTACAAACAATTAAACAGCTTCATAATTTAGCGGCAATGTGAAGCCACTAATAAACAAATTAGGCTCTAATTGCTGGGTCCGACCAAAGCTCTTCAATATAACATAAAAAATTAATATGATAGCAGAAAATAACTGCACACATCCATTATTAAGAGTTCTGTTTGACATAAGGTATCTGACACTCTAGGACACAAGGTTTACAGAAAATCTATGCATACCAATGGATATCTCAACACACGACCGAACCATCACCCAGCTCAAAAAGAACTCTGATCCATCGAGCCCAAAACATTACTCAACACGAGGGATAAAACTGAACTTGATCATATTCAGAGAGCCTTGCAAGTAAACGCCTCTCGCAAGAAAGAAATCGATCGAACCTTTAAATCTCGAAAAACCATAACACCCACAACAGGCCATAAAGACCCAATTAAAGCATTTTTGCCACTTAGAGTAGAAGACGTCACACTACATATTGTTCGGGTTTTGAGAAAGAAGGACATAAAAACACAACCACAACCAACATAGGTCCAAAACTGCGTTCCGTGAAAATGACACAAATAATCCTCTCATCTCCACAGGAATGTGCAAAAGCATACGTTGGTATGACAGGAAGATCCATTAACACTCGCCTCGTAGAGAAAAAACAGCATTTTCGATTTAATCAAGAAACATTTGCGATTGCGAAATATGCCATTGAAAATTACCATGGAATAAAATTTGAATAAAAACCAAGTAATTACAACAACAGGATATTTTAATCTGGCTAGAAGAGAGGTTTTAGAAATGGAGCAGCATCTAGACAATATAGACAAAGACAAAAATTTTCAAATAAGCAAGACTTTGGACCCGTTACTGGTCAACAAACCACCACAACTTTCCTACCCCCTGCCTCTTCTAACGGTTCGGTACCTCTGCCTCTGCAATCCTATAAAAAATCCGACCGTAGCGTTGGTGAAAGCTCTGGTATATAAATTAACTCATACTAACGATCACAACCAAAGAGCCGGGCAATTATCAATTTTGATAATAACAACACTAGCGGCGAAAGCATGTTATAATAATGAAGGTACCTTAGCTAGTAAATAAAGACAAATTTAATAAACTGTTTACTCTCACCCCATCTGTGTTAGCACTAAAAATGTATTGAAAGGGATTGCATAGACGTGAAAACGTTGTTTTCCTAAGCGAACTCTGATGCCCCTCATTCCTCACTCTTAATATATCAACATAGCATAAATTAATAACTGGATAACTAATCATAGCACACAACTGGGGTATATAGTGTCTATATTTTTACAAATTGAATACATTTTGTTCTATCCCCTTAATAATATGTACTTAACATTCTTTTTTCACCTTATCACAATGAAACGTGTGCCTCCCACTCTCTCTTCGTTCTGTCTAAATATTGTTTAAACTAAAATATTCCCCAAAAATGTGATATTTTTGCTTCCCTATGTCTACAAGCCTTAACTGGTTGTTTTCCCAAAGCATAATCTTATTTATTTCTGCAGAAATTGCTTACTGATTTTTCACTCTTGTTTACCCAGCAATTTGGAGGTCTTAATTCATTTTGGAAGAAGTATATTCACCTATACGAGGTAGTTACTGGGCTCGTTGACTGTACAAACAATTTCAGTTAAAAGGACTGTAGTAAACAAAAATACTCGTATAGAATATTATAAACTTACAAGTTTACAAAAAGTTATTCAAAACTCAGTTCTAACTACAATGGCATGTAAACATTAAACTATTTTATGTAAGAAGTTTTGAATTCACAACTGCAGAATGTTTCATTCCTTTATTCCATAGCTTTTCCAGTTCAAAAATAACCGGATATCTCGTTTCTTTTGTTTAATAATATGAGCCTTTATTACGTTATCCATTCTTTTGGCAGAAAATATTTTGAAATTGCTTTAATTTCCAGTAAACTTGCATTCATCTGTTGCTTTTGGCGTTTAAGTAGTGCTAATTCTATAGAATAGAAAAAAATATATAATAAAACACATATACATTTGGATATTGTGGAGGTTATTTTTTGAAAATCCTTTGCTGATAAAATGATCACTAAATTTTTTAATTGTTTTTCTACGATATGAATGTGGTGTGATACATGAGCTTAAGTGAAGGTGATCATAACCGACTTGTGATTTTCATTTTGGAAATGGCAAAGCTGTGATATATTAAAGTAACACTCTCCGACGACAGTGACAGTTTCTACAACTCTATTTTGATTGTTCTTCAATAATTATAGTCTAATCAGAAATATGGCGAAAGCAGTGATACTATTGTTTTGTAGTCATATATTTTCTTATGTTGTCAAGCAACTTTGAAAATTCAATTTTAAGAAATAATTCCTCAGCAACGAACCTCATAAGAAATAAAGATAATATTTCAGTTCATACCTGTTATGCTCTAACCACAAAATACTTACAAATATTTCATATACATGTAGTAAATTACCTCGAACCTAGGTTACTGCGTGAAAATTGGTTTGACCCCAACTTTGCAAATTTTGAGGTAACCGCAGGCAGGAGGCACTTACTAGTGAAGAATAATTAAATTATAACACAAACCCCTCAATGGCGACTCTTGTCTGATGAAACGACAGCCAAAACGAACTGCCTTCCCCGAGCCAAATCATGCTAGAACTCAAAGGCAAGACGTTTATAATACGGAAAGAATTACATCCCATAGCCGATATGGCTGATATCCCTTACCAAAGCGGTCTAAGATCCAATAAGGAAAGACTAAGGTTTTAGGAAACAGTGCCTAGTGAAAATAATGAGGAGGGGTGAAGAGGAAAAGGAAAGGAAAGGTCGATCGGCAAATATTCCAATTAAATACGGATGGCCGTGCCGAGTTGTACTATGCTCGCAAAGCACAGCAGTAAAGGACTGCAGTGCGTTATCTTCCTATGGTGATATGGTATGACACTCTGATTACTGTTCGCCACTTAGAAATGAAAAGCGATTCGGGTTACAAACCAGTAGGTCGAGACCCATAGGGGGATCACTGAATTCTATCTGGGGGTTCGCAGTGGCGATGAGGGGGAAAAAAAACTTATCCATTTTCACGTTCGTTCTTATTAAGAATGTTTAACTAAATGTTGCATTATGATTATTTTGACCAGTTATACAACATCGCAACAATTTCTATTGTGATTGAATAGATGTTTGATGTCATATTGTTGAGTCGTACGCGGGAACTTGCAAATTATTACTAAGCAGCGTGGTGAGTGGAAGGGTCGCCAATAGTAATTGTCGAAAAGGGAGTCGTGCATACAAAAAGCTTGGGAATCGCTGCCGTAAAGAAGTAGTAGTAGTGGTAGTAGATGTATCTTTATTGTTATGAAATTCTGTATACACATTACAAATATATTTTATGCATGGGTCGTAGACCGTACATGCTAAAATATGATACGCAATTAGAAAGTGGAACAAATAATAGTACAAATAAAACAACAACAACAACAATAATAATAATAATAATAATAATAATTAAATAAACATTAAAATGGGATGAACGTTATTTACAGATATATGAATGGAAACATATTACATATTATTTATAATTACACTAGTTATGGCGTTCTAACCAGAAAATAAATTGCTTCTAGATTCGCGCACTTTCGCTAGGAAAATGTCTATATTCAAACAATTAGTGTGGTTCGCAAACAGTTACCAGAATGCCAATCGTCCTCTAAGTGCTTTAAAAAGTTTTAGGAAGCAGCGTTTTTCTATAAACATTCTCTTAGAATTCTCAAATTTTGCAGCAATATACAACTAATACCCTTTGATCTGCGAGATATTTTCCTTACAAAACTTGTTTACTCAAAATCTTGATCAAATCTGTATAGTTTCCAATGAAACTTATATTTTATACCTATTTATTAATCTTTTAATTACTTTGAAACCTCCAGAAAGGAATTCTTTCAGGTTCCAATAATATTAGAAAAATGAAACCTAACGGATATGGAAATAATTAACATTATATAACACGTTGCTTTTTTAATCTCAAATATAATCATTTTATAACAGTTCTTTAGAGTTTATATTGATTTCTGAATAACATAAAAATAAATATATGATTTCGTTTGATCTCCCTTAAATTCAAATCTTAATAATTTCTAACTGCACCTGCCGAACGAAATTTCTCCCACATATGCTAATTGCTTAAAGAAGAAATCGGGCATAGTATATAAATAATAAAACAGTTGATATTAATACTAGTATTGGATTTATAAGAACACTTAGGGCCATGTGCACCATTCTCGATCAAATCCGTATTGATCGAAGGTTATTGAAACGTGATCAAACTTTGACCGCAGTGAAATTGCAGTTGTGTAGTTAATTATAGTTCAACAAACCGCCATCAGCTGGCCGGGCGCTAGGTTTCGAACGATCACAAATCTACGTAATTACTCAAAGGAAAGCATCTAACTCTATAGCCACAAAGACTTTAGTGCAATTACAACCTGTTTGTCTATAACGCTTTGCTTTTGTGTTGTGTTTGATTACCATACGTAAGTAAACGAAAGTGGAAAACAAATAAAGATCTCCAAAGTTTTCCCAGCATGAGAAAGACATTCTGTTCAAAATAGCTATCTTATGTTCCAATAAATTGGAAGATAAAAGACTGATCATGTTCTTTAAAGGAAAAGGAGGAGCCATATATTTCAACATGGCACCAGGCGAGTTTTAATTACCAAATAAATAAATCGCTATTTGTTAAGATACCGCGAGTCATGAAGTATAAACTTCTATTCATGGGTGAAACAAGGTGATTATGGTTAGTAGGAAACTGGACTCTCAGTCATTTCATTTTCTAGCCACCACACTGTATCCTTTGATAGCCGGCATCTTTTTTTCAAGTTTCCTGTCTCCATACTCTTCGAAGGGTCACCTCTTTCCGCAATAATCCGGTTTTGACGCTGGTGCCAATTTAAGCAATACACGTTCATTATCTCGTCCTCAATACCTTCAAGATAATTGAAACGGACAGCCTTATTGTGTAACTTGACTGCAATTAACGTAGTTGATCGATCCAGCACTCGCGATCAAAGTTGACCACAATCAACTACCTCTTTTAACTTTGATCATTGTCCATGCACCGCAAAATCGCACTGAACACGTTCAAATTCAACATTGGTCCAGGATGGCCGTAAATGTTGAAAGAATTCATTCGTTTTAAAGATATCAAGAGAATATATGCTTGAATTAAATTATACGAGTTTGCAACAGCGGAAGCTTAATAGCACCTATAAATACAAAACCATCTTCATTACCAAGAGCTTCAAATTTATAGCACTTTTATAAGGTTTCTCTTTCATGTTCTATTCTTATCGCCAAAATACGCAGTTACTCGAGGCAGGATCTTTACATTGCTTCTTTTCCTAACCAAGGTTACTTGTGATATTTAGAATTCTGTTTTATTTACAGAAATCACATTATTTTCTTCTTATGCAGTATTAGTGCTCTATCCTTTAAACAAGAATGCAAATAAATGATTTTAAAGTCGATATGAGCAAAACTTTTAACCATAACATTACCCTCTCATAATTTAAAATAATTTATACATAGTTCTTCATTCATTTTATACATTTAATTAATTTTATTTATTTGAAAATATATCCAGTATGAGCAGTCACTATCTATACTTTGCAATTATGATTATATTTGATTTTGTGCTGCTCTTTATAATTAAATGTTCTACTATTAAATAATTTCATAATTATTGTGTAGTCATTCGCTTAATAAACTATAAATTCATCAATGATTATTCCTTTATTTTTAATTGCTCATAGTTTAGAGAATTAATCTATGGGTAATATTCACAACTTCAAGAAACGCCTATTGCTTGAAACTGGAGAGATGGCTAGTTAAAGAAATGGGCTAATAATGTTCAACTGTTCATTATTAATATTGTGCTTTTGTTAACACAAAGATGGACCGACTCTTTAGTATTTGAATAGATGATTATACACATGCAGTATGTAATGTTTACTTGGCAAATTAAGCCATCTCACAGCAGTACAAGTCCAGAACTTTACCGCAACAGTAAGGTTTTACTTGTTTATTTGGCATGAAACAAGGGTCATTTGTCTCTATCTCAATTTGTAGTAAAACTATCTGATAAGCAAAAATAAATTCTTCAGTTTATGTATTCCCCATCTCGAACAACGCTGGACTATGTACTGCTTTAACGTGAAACCCGAGCAAATTTGTTTGCACTTTCGCGCGGACTGACATATAATTAGCTAATCAGTTCACTTTTACAGTTCCGCCCGCGTGTTTAATGAACTACATGCACATTTTAATTAATAATTATGGACTAAACTGGTTAAAATGCAAATACAGCATAGATTTACTTCAGCACCCAAAATAGCAATATGAAATTAATTTTCTATCTTTCCTGTCCGATTTGGAAAAAAAAAAAAAAATGCAAAACTTTAAAGGGGATTGAAAATATATTGTACGTTAGTGTTAAATGTGTTTCTCCATGTTTAGCTCAGTTATAATAATTATCATTAAATTTTCTATTAGAAAGTAATACAAAAAACAGACTTATAATTTTAAGGATTTTGTGTGAAGGATTGGTATTTTAATGAAAAAAATTATGTTCAGAGCATATACATTTCAAAAATAAGTTCTACGGATAAATTCAGCAATATCTGAAACAATATATATATATAAACATGCGAAAACCAATTAAGATACTAGTATACACCATCCAACTTGAAGGGATGAAAACGATGATAAGTTGGCAAAGGCAGGAATAACCATAACACAAAAAAGAACTAAATTGCCTTTCCATAGCCTCAGATCACTTTTACTTAAAAACACACAAGAACACAATAAAGAGCAAAACCAAACTCATAAATGGAATCTGAAACAAATACTCCCAAGTAGCAAGAAAGGATGCGGTGGCAATGTTCAGAGCCCATACATACCATGAATGTTTGGCCAGCCTGCAGAAATAAAACATTCTCCTATTAGCACCCAACAACCATCAAGCACAGCACAGCAGGGACCACCCTTCTAAAGTAAAAGACAGAAGGGGAATAATAATCTGCCCTATATCGAAGAAAGAATCACAGGAACGTGTTCTGGCGTACTGCAATGGGAAGGAAGAAGGGAGAGTAAGATATCTACCGGCAGTGACAATGTTGGGCTTTGCTGGTAGATACGAAGGAGGAGGAGGGAGTCGGTAAATTTTTAAACAATATGAAGCAGCTCAAATCGGAAGAGGTAGACAACCGGGAACGGGGGAAGAGGAACATGAGTCACAATATTTTTATTAATTATTTATACATATTTGTGAGGAATTGTAAGTTATTTACTTTATTTACCTTTTCTTTTTCTTTTATTTGCGTATTTAAAATGCTCTATTATGTATATTTTTCTTTTTAAAATTATTAATTTATTTCGTTATTATATATGGATATTGTTTGTCTCTTAAGAGTTAATATTGGTTTGAACAATTTCATGTATTTCCTAATGTAATGCGAAAGCATGTACGGTCCCAGGACCAGTGCGGCATATGAGTTAGATTTGTAAAAAATATATTTTGTAAATAAATACACTACTACTACTACTACTACTACTACTACTACTACTACTACTACTACTAGTACTATTACTACTACTATTAGTACTATTACTACCACTATTATTACTACTACTACTACTACTTCTACTACCACTACTACTACTACTATTACTGATACTGTTACTGCTACTACTACTTCTTCTACCACTACTACTACTACTACTACTACTACTACTACTACTACTATTACTACTACTACTACTGCTGCTACTGCTATTACTACTACTACTACTGCTACTACTACTAATAATAATAATAATAATAATAATAATAATAATAGTACTACTGTTACTACAACTACTACTACTGCTATTAGTACTATTACTACTAATACCATTACTACAACTACTACTACTGCTATTAGTACTACTATACTACTATTGCCACTACTCCTTCATAAAAGGACAGATCTAACAAACAAGAAAAATTGACTTCCGAAGCTTGCCATTGGAATTTAAAAAAATGATAAATTATAATAATAGTAAAGCAATTATTTGTATAAACTTGAAACTGAATTCGTGTAGGGCAAAATATTATTAATTGGTACATAACATTTAATTTATTCTATGATAACGGAGTAAGTAGCTGGTCTGGTGGTCACAAATTGAGCACTTACGCTAACTGTGAAGTAGGGGAACCTAAGGGAGCACTAGTTCCTCTGAATCATTTATAAAATACAGTTGCCATTCATTACTTAAACCGCCTGCTGTCTAACTTCTCCCCCGCATACTGCTGACAGACTTCTTCTTTCTTTGTCGGTCACATGAGGTTCTTTTTTAAGCAGACGACTCATTTTTTAATATTGTTCTATTTCCCAAATGATCGAAATAAATACTGGTTTTGGTTTTTATTTACTCAGAGCAAACGTCAAAATAAAGTCTTGCATGACACAAAATTAATGATAAATGTGACAACAAGCGAAATTTATTTTGAACTTTATAATCGTATTAGGTCGATAGAGCGTTCATTTCAAAACTTCTATATCTGAATAAACATAATTTAATTTAAAAATGACGTATATTTATACATTGAGGTAGAAGTTTAAAACCGTGTAGGATTAAATTTTAGGTTTCATCCCCTCACCCCAATCAAAAGCACTGCGAAATTTCAAATACTGCCTATCTTTTGATGCTTAAAAGGAGTATGCAAGTGTTTATCATTGCTTTAAAACTAAATTTGATATCGTTTTTGGAGCTAGACTGCTGAGAATGTATTGTTATACTTGTGTAATGGTAATAAATTGTTCCAAAAAGACCCACAAGAAAGAACATAATGCAAGCAGACTGGATTGAAATTCCGAAATAGTTTGTATTACTGTAATATTCATAATGTTAACCCAAAATATTTTAATGCCTTATTCAAACAAAAATAACTCCAGCCCAGGCTGCCAGGAAACGATATAAATCAAAATATGTGATAACAGTATAATCCACTTTAAAATTTAAGTATCAAGAGGTGGGGGTACCATTTCAAATTACGGAATAGAAGTTGTTAGGAATGAGGAGTGAAACCAAAATTTTAATAACATAGTTTTACACTTTTTCCTCTGTATTTAAATTGAAATCATTTTTATTTAAACTAAAACTATTATGAATAAGTAGTTGTTTAAATTCGACATTTTTAAAATTAAATTTCCTTATTCATAAATAATGCTGAAAATAATTTAACACTTTTACCCTATTAAATGTTAAGGATAGCTATAAGGGAGCTTTAGATTATTGTATTTTATGAAATAATGAACGAATTAGTAATCCCACATTAAATAAAAATGGTTCTCTTTATCAATGTTGCTGGGCATAAAGCTAGCAATTTTATTTTAGTGCTTATATTTTTACAAAAAGCATAAAATGATACTGTTCTTAAAATAAAAATAATAATAATAATAATAATAATAATAAATCAAGTAAAAAGCATAAGAGTGGTCCTGGATATATTTTGGGGGAAAATCTGGCCCGTGACTGAAAAACAACCACACTGGACCAAATAGCAAAGACACAAAGACGAATGCAAAAGGTCGATAGAAGAAACTCGGCCATTATGTATTTTGCGCGTGAGTAGTTGGACTGCATTTTCTAAGATACGCAGTTTAGATATAGCATAGCAAACCGTGGGATTTAAACTATTTAGCAGTTACCAGTTTTTAGATTAATAATCTAAAAGTTGACTATAAGCTAAAGGGAAGAGCTATTATTTTCCCTGTATTTCTTTCATTTTTATTAACTCTAAGGAAGCATGTGCGGCATCTTCTCCGAAAATCAGAGCGCAACAAGTGAAAGGCAGGAAAATGCAATATCCCTAATCGCGTACACATCTCTGAAACACATTATAAACTTATAAAGCAACTCCCATATTTTTCACGTGTGTAACACCATCCACGCCTTTTATATGCACCATTTTATAGCTCATTCAGAACCAGATCATACGTGCAACAGATAAATAATAAAGGGGCTGCAAATGATTTGAGGAGATAAATGAATCCTATTAAACCATACCCACAAGTCTAGCATTTTTTGAGATTTAGGCTTGTTTTTTTAAATATTCGAAAGTACGTTGTTTAATTTTGAAACTAATCATTTTAGTATTATTGGCTAGATATAATTTCATGGAGGAAAAACATTATAATACAATTAATATTGAATTATACACAAGAAATGCCCCTCTTGTAAGAAAGGCATGCTGTTTTAGAATACGAGAAGATTCAAAACGTGTTCCAAATTTTCTTTTGATCCACTGTATCGAGTAAGACAATTTGTTTCTATTCAGTAGATTGAATAGCTTTCTTACAACATGCCTTTACTAATCCTCCCAATTCTGGTGAGACATGCAGGAAACTTTTTTTGGACAGATCCATTAGTATCGTCTCCGGAGCCTTCACCACTCTTCTCATGGAAATGTCTCGCACGAAAGTGTGCGGCCGTGCAGCATCCAGCTTGTTGCAAGATAATATAGCATTTTGTATTTTCAGTTGTCCAGTTACAGTTGTGTGCGCAGGTACGATATGCTGGTAAATATTGAAACATGAAATGTCCTTAACTTTCCCAGCAAAAGCAATAATTTTTTTTTTTTTTTTTTTTATGTTGGAGACTTTCACACAAAGTTTGCTTTCAGAATCGAATTGTAGTCAAATTTCATCAGCAGTTATGCCCTTTGAAAGAAACCTCATATTTTGCTGCAACATCATCTTTAACTGCATGCAAACCTACACGCGAAGATCAACAGTCTTGTAACCCACCGTGCACAAGCACATCTCATGTGCATCTTTTCAGTTTCCAACACGTGAGGATTATTTTCAGAATTATTAAGGTGTTTTAAATATTATTCGACGATCATCCCTCACGACAGCAGCGAAATGTGTTTTCTTCCAGTTAGAATACAAACTGAAGCATGTGGTCCATCTTCTTGCCTCTCCTCTTTTAAACATTTTAAACCATCTTCGAGATGTGCTAAAGGGAAAAAACTCTCTATAGCCCTCCTGTAACATTGCATAGGCCTCAGCTGAAGATTTGTTGAGACGAAAACAGAATTTGTAAACATATTGTTGTCTTGTGTCACTTCCGTTTTCCTGCAGGCGGAAGTGAATTCAACTTACACATCTCTCAG
The DNA here is from genome assembly GCA_030762175.1 of Metallyticus violacea. Lineage (NCBI taxonomy): Eukaryota > Metazoa > Arthropoda > Insecta > Mantodea > Metallyticidae > Metallyticus > Metallyticus violacea. The sequence goes on from CM060834.1 coordinate 61,670,855, forward strand.
GCAAGAACCGGAAGTAACAACCATGAAACTAGTACCACGTGCACATTAAGCTAACGAAATATTGTAAAAGTTAAATTTCAAGTACCAGGAAGTATGCCTGTAAAAGTAGCATTCTTTTTGCCTTCGTACTAAAAATACAAATTAATTATGTTTGTATCAAGGCATGCATTACACCTAGAGGGTTTTAATTAATTTATAGCGTTATTTATATGTATATAAATGCGGACACTGCATTGATCTCTTGCTAAGCAGCTTGCAGCAGTTGTATTGTTTGTTTCTCTTAGTTTAATGGAGCAATGTTTATTTAATTAAATACTACCACTGTTGGTGCACATAATATAATGATTGCATCACAATAATGTTTACATTCTGTAGGCAGCCTTCTAATTTGCTGTTATTATGAGATGCCGTTATCCGTTTTAGCTTGATCTCAAAATCTTAATTGCTTAATTAACAGGATATGAAATTGTAAAAACTAGTACAGTGAAAACTGCCCATTTTGGAACCTGAATAATCCGGAAACCTTTCCAATTCGAATGGTATCTCGGTTCCGGAAAAAATTTGTATGTTTTATGTGTTACTTTTCTCGAATTAGATGAAAAATTCTCAGCGCGAAAACGGAAACTACTATAACTGTTCAAAACGGAGAACTAATATTCAAACAACTAGCTATATGTACAGCGGGGATGAAATTGGTTAATTTTTAGGGTACTTTCTACCAAACCATCATCTTTCTATACAGTGTCATGTAGTGCTGATTTTCCTCCCGTTTTCAGTGGATAAACAGTATTTTAAATTACTTAAAAATTATAACATTAATTCGGAATAGATGTTAAGACCGAGTCAGTTCCATCTTGAACAAGATTCACTGTTTACAGGTGAACAAAAAGATATATCAAAACTTTGTGAAAACATTCCTGTATATAGATGTCAAGTATGTTATGTTTCCTTGTTAGAGCCCTTTGTCTACAGCTCCAAGTTTTCCAGATTCTCGTCAAATTCTGGGGAGGTACCCAAAAATTAGCTCTGAATTGCTAGCATATCTTTAAAACACCAGATATAGGAGCGAAACATTTATTAGGTTTTCTATGAGGTTCCATTTTTATAATATGCTATTTTAATCTCCTATGACAATAGTCCTTTTCCAGCGTATTGTCCATCGTCTGTAATGCCTCAGAAAGGAAAACGGGCGTTAAACGTTATTAAAAAGGACGTTAAAAGCAATTATGCAATATCTACTACTAAACTCTTAGATCCTTTAAAAAGGGAAGAAAAAAGAGATAGAGCCTGAAAGAGAGGCAAAGATAAATATTCCTAATGGCAAATTCAACTCCCATAATTCTTGTAATTTTTATATATTAGTATTTACTTAGAATTAGTAAGTAATATTAATCGCAAGGATGAGAAGTTAATAACAAGAAACTTACTAGTCCAATGCTGATGTTTATTTGTTCTGGCATATAGAATTTATTAGCTTTAATGGTGAAAACGATAGTCCCCAAATAGCGTTCAGTAGAAAATTAAGAAGTCATTACTTGTTTGAATGTACCAATTTCAGAGGGTTTAAAAATAAATGAAACTTAGAAATTTAAACGAATAGGCCAGAATAGAAAATCAATTCTCTTCAATAATGCGCTTTAAGGTATAATAGTGGCAAATACAATGAGGTTATTTGAGTTACGGGACGACAGACCGAGGCTTCTCACTGAGAGAAAGCAGTCAAGACCGTATAATATAATTAGTTTCACGGAGACTTTGTCAGCGACTGGTTGTGCGATAGTGTGTTACTCATTGCTTTGATTGTATTTGTGTGCAATTGTTCTTCGTTAGTTATGCCACTACATAAATATAGTTTTCAAGAATGTTTTCTCATGTATAATACATATGTGAAAACGTACTCTTATAGAAAAGTGGTAAGACAATTCGCAAAAAAATGTTCTGGCAATCGTATTCCAGGTTTACAAACCATTTGAATTTGTTTAGGTAAAAGGAGACCTCTCATTGACAAGAAACATATTCCGAACAGCCTTGTTTTTATGGAAGAAAAGTTGAGTGAAATACAAGAATTACCTATGCAGATGCCGGCAACGTATTGCCTCTGAGGAGCATATCTCCAACTTGTTATAACACAGTTTAATACTCAATATCATCAATTTTAAATTTTGAAAACGTCTCTGAGGAGCAGCATTTCCAACTTGTTATAACACAGTTTATTATTTGTTATTATAAGTTTTAAATTTTGAAAATCGAACCGAAATCAGATCTTTGATAATGTCATCGTTTAAAGATGAAAGACATGGAGTCTGGATACGCAGAAGGGATATAGATTAGCTAAGAGTTTATCCTATATTTTTCCCTACTTTATATAGTCTTATAATTCAAATACGGAATGAGTACAAATCATATTAAAAGACATGATAGAACACGGCTGTTCAATATTTTTGTAATCTTCTCTTTCTTCCCTAAGTTCTTTGTTTCAGCCACAATTGATCATTTTTACTTTATATTTTTACATTGTAATTTATAACCTGAGTTCGATGCTGTGCCAATGCCTGACAGTGAGAGGGTTGAATACATGATGCTGAAATGGTACACACTCCAAATTGGTTTGGTGTGAGGGAGTGAGTGCGCAGTGGCGAATCAGCACTTGCACGCTTTAACACAGTGATTTATCGTTCAGTTACTTTTGCATCTGAGCACGCAATCACGGTAACATTCAGTGAATGTTTAAATGAATGCAATTATTTATTTTCATTGTATTCTGTAAATTATCAAATAAAACATTTTTGTTTTTATTTCGTTTTATAAATGGTTACATAAACACGTGAAACTTTCTTTTCTTTCACTAATGGCTCAACTAAAATGTATTACCTATTTGAGTCTACTTTAATATTTAAGTAAATATTTAAGTGCAAAACATTTGTTTTCTTTAACTCTTACATTCAAAGCTAAAAGAAATATGTGTACTTTTTAGGTGCTTTCATAAAATGTTGAAACATCCGCTGCAAAGACATGAAAGAACTCTCTTAGGAAGTATCAAGCATTACAATACTCATAATGCAATTGGTATAACGTAATCGCAATGCTTTCAGTGCGACTACAGGTCACATATCCGCTCCAACCGCGAAACTCCTATCCTTAACACGCACGTGCACAGTAGCGTCATTCCAGCAGGTACAAGAGCAAGGAGAGGTTGCCATACGTCTCTTGATTCAGACTGGTTTTTCTACAAGTCACGAAAGATCGAAGAAAAGTGTTCATAACGTTTTTCATCGTCCTTATCCAGATCTCTTTCTGGGCCAAAAGAGGACACCTATCAGTATCTCAGTCGACTATCTCAAGATATACATGATAAATAGTCCATTCCAATGTGTACTAAAATTCTTCCAGCTATTTTCCCATCATCTCTCACTTGCGAATCAAGGCACTGTGTATATGGACAGGTTTTGCTGTATGACCCTAAGAAAAGCTGTTCAAATGTTGGTTTAATTCTGTTTAAAGTCTAACTCAGATAGAATTTGGTGCATGAACTAAGCACCACTACTGGATTGAATTGTTAAGGATGAAGAACTAGCCTTCTGTACCTATGCCTCCCACCAGGGGTGTGAGGTGAACACCGGGCGGCCAGGATCCACGGACATAGACGGAGTTCGCAGACGCAGCGCATCCCCCCCTCCTCCAAGGAGCTTGAGCCCCTCAGAATGGCCGCTTCCAAACCAGAAGCAGGGACAGAAATCTATTCAAAGCGCGAAACATTGTCAAACTACCACAGCACCAGTCCACCTCGCCTGGTACTATCGACCCTGTAATCAACGGAATGAAATAAAAGAGTGGATAACTCGTGGAAAGAAAAGAATCAAGCAACGACCAGAGGAAACACAAAATGACAAAATGTCATGATGACGGTCCAACGGAATTTGAAACCGGGATCCGCCGAATGCGAACCACAAGCGTTACAAATCAAAATACCATTATAGGCACCGATTACTTTATCTAACTTTCCTACTCCATCCTTCAATTGTTTTTTTTTTTTTTTTTTTTTTTTTAATTTTTGCAGCACCATGTTTATACCAAATTAAATGTTTTAAATATTCATGTTTTGGAAATATCAGTAATAGAATGGATCACGGCTAGGTTTGCCCGGGAGAGGCAAGTAAATGGACTGGAAAGGGAGGAAGGGTGGGTGGAAAATCAGCGCCATTTTTCCCCTCCACTTCGATGTTGACATAATTGATCCATCAGCCTAAATCACCCGATTGCAGCATCTGCCATTAAACGTGCTTTAGCTTATCTCTACTCATTGGAGGTTTCACATGGAATTTAATGGAAATCGCTTTATGTTACATTTTGCCATAATAGGTTATAAGGAAGATAGAGGAAAGCGTTCGACAATAATTGCTCCTGTAGGTTAGCCATAAAAGTACCAAGAGTAATTTAATCTGAGTTACTCGATCAAAAATAGAATCACAAAAAGGTCCATTGATGCTGAAATGAAAGAAAACTCTGGGACTTCTTGACAATACTTACACACATGTAACAGAAGCATTTAGGGAAACGTCTTTGAACCAGACATTGAATGACGTTAATTTTAGAATTAAATGGCGTCATGTGTTTAAAAATAATGCATCAGTTAAGCATGCTGTGACACTGAGGAAATTTCTGGTAAGGGTTATGTTAAAAAGGATACACATTTTGATTACAACTGACGCAGTTAAAACTTGGACTTCGTTCATGCTCTATACAGATACGGAAACCAAGGAAGCATGCTGGTCATTGGTTTGAAAACCAAGTTTCACATTAATTAATAAGAATGGATACCGAATAAACATATTCTTACTAACCTAAGAGTTTCAGTAGTAAACTGAAATCTTACCTACGTCCTTCTGTCCTGACTTTTTGAGACCAAAAAGGAATATTGTTGTACTGTTGACACACTTCTCCCCCGATCGATATTTTCTTTCTCGTTTCCTATCTAAGGTTATATTAGCATGGTGACCTCAGTTTATACACTTAGTTTTATTGACTGCTACATACCTTGTCTGTTTTTATTTGGGTCGGCGCTAACACTTGTCTCGCGCAGTGACAGGTCATAGGTAAGAAGTTCCCATGGGTGAATGGAATTGTTTCGGACAACCTTGCCTACCATGGTGACCTAAATGTGGTTTTATTGTGTGTGTTTTTTGAGGTCCGGGAACAATGCAATTCAGGTTAATTTTCTATGGTTGTTATAAAATTTTGAGATTATTAAACAAATTTATTTGCTGTGACCTTTGTCAGAATCAAGTCACGATACTTTGGTCTGTAATGAAGCAAAGCACTGTGGTATTGCAGAGACATTGAATGCAATTTATGCTTAGCATGCCTCTATGTATATGCGTTTCCGCGACACTGTCCGTTCTGCTGTTTCGGTGACGAACTATAGGGAGAATCTCGCTTATGTAACTGATACAAATATGAGTATGTGACATGTTAAGGGCTGTGAATGGACTTTCTCTATAGAACACGGGTCATACCCTATCAGTTCTTCTAAATCATTGAATTATATTTTTTAAGGCAAGCCTACGCTAAATTCTCACATATTTCAATGATAAACGAAATATTGCATGCATGTTAAAGATTCGTGTGCTTCTAAATACAGAAGCCCGTTAAATTATTGCAGATAATTTTTGTTATAAATGTATAATAGACAATGAGAATATTTCAGTTACATACACGAAAAACTGCACCGCAAGAAGAATTTGTGTGCTGAGAAATATGAAGCCTCGAACAACATGAAACCTGAAGGTAATGCCTGCCAGCACAGCTATTTAAATTCACACGTTACAGCTTATGAAAGCTCAAAGCAACGTTCGTTACATCTTAGTACCCAAAGCTGACGATTAAAAAATATAAAAACAATAAAAAGGTGTACGTTTATAACCTTAGTGTAAATTGCATACATTGTAATAATTTGTTCGATATGAATGAACTTGACTGTTATAAAAGTCTGCATCATTAAAGTAACAAATGCCTAAGACTTGAAGGGGGAATTTATTTGGAAGTTTAGCGACGCTCATCACCATCATATACCTGGAATAGTCTAATCAGCTCTTTCCGGCGTTATACGAACAGGAATTCATCATTTCTTAGGTCTTCCCTACGTTAGATTATCTTGAAAGGCTTTCTTGGGTATCCGTCTGCTATACTTTGTGATTCTTCACACGTCTATTTCGCATCCTCTCAAATATATTAGAAAATTGCGTCCCACTTCTATTTTTACTTCTGTGTTTACGTCCAAGTTTGACTTCCATAGAGGAAGGTGGGTACTGTTGTAATTTATTTACCTAATTCCAGTTTTGTTTCATTTCTTATCTTCCTTCCTAAAGTTCGTTTAAAATTTCCCCAAATGCATGTCTTGTTCTCAGGAACTTGAGGGTATTCTTACCCCTGACATGGCGGTACTGTAGCAGACTTCTTAAACCGGGTTGCCCTTAGAGTCAGCTAATTTGTCTCAATGAAGAGATGATGGGTTATGGTGCACGGGGAAGAGACAAACCTATGAGATCTAATCTAGCCAGACCATTGTCATCATAGGGATCATGCTATTAAAGAAAACATCTCCATTGAAGATTCGGTCAAGGACCCGAGATCCCATGGATCTGATCAGTTCTTTTAACATTTCCAAATATAGATTGAAATTTTATATATGGTTAATATATATCTTTCCTATAGTTTATAATGGACGGGTTTTCTTTCGTGGGGTCGCTGCACGTGCAGTAGTCTGCAGTTGACCGGGCTCTGCAATTCTCGTCTCGCTCCCACGATTGAAAGCCGGCCGGAAACGGGGGGAGGGGAGGTCAGTACGAGTTTGATTCTAGGAACGTACGGACGTGTTCTTGTGTATTATGTGACAGTGTATTAAGTATTCATTAGGCGGCATAATACATTCTATTAAATACGTTAATATGGTTCAGTTCAGGTATTCTGTTCTTCAAAGAGTATTTATTTACGATTCGTACACAGCCACATACCCACATATCGTACTCACAGAAGAAACGTTAGGTAATATTGGAAATGCTCTGGAACATTCCTCTAAAAAATCACTTCCATATCTTTCTCAGCAAACGCTGTTTCCTTTGCAAAGCTACTGAAGTTAAAACCCCATAAAACTACTGTAGTGCAAGAACTTAAACCGGGTGAACCTGCATCTAGGAGTAGATTTTGTGATATTAATCAATAGAGATAGATATGTGCAGAATATTTTGCAACTCTTTTTCAGTGAGCTAACTATGAGGGAACATAGGCCACTTTCCAACAGGACTCTGCCACGCACATACAGCCAATGTTTCCTTGCATGAAATATTCGATGGTAGAGTCATTACTAACTACATATAGCCCTCGCCCTGTTATTTTCATCTCTAAGGGGCATTGAAGAAAAAAAAAAACAAATGCACACATTAAATGAATTTATAAATAATGTTCGTGGAGAATGTGTTCCATTTCTTAGAAGGAACTGCAGAAGGTAATGGTTAACTTCATAAGTCGATGCCAGAAATGTTTTGAAAATGAAGGGAGGCAGTTTCAGCATCTTCTTGCTTAATAATAGTGAGTAAATGTGTCTGTTAAGTATTAGTAATAATTTATGTGACAATTATAGCTAAGAACTTTCTGACTTCCGTTCATCGTGGTACCAGTTTGAACCTACCGATTGACCGTTACGCGTGGAAGGAAAATTCTCCCATTATAATATTCTTTTTTTTTTTTTTTTAGTAGTGTTTAAGCTCGTTTTTACTACTGAGGCACCACAGACGGTAGACACTGGTGATATATGAAATGAAATGACAAAATGGGAAATTATTTTTTTTATAGGAAGGAAACGTTCCAGGCCTAATTTTAGGGTACCTCCCCGGCATTTGCCAGTTATGAGGACTGAGAAAAACCTGGAAAAAACCTCAGTCAGGGAGGACGGTACTGGTGGAATTCGAACCCCAGACCTCCCTCTCGCGAGTCCGCGCCTTAACGACCAATGCCACCCGGGGCGGTTTATGACAGCCTAATTGGGTATTAGGAAATAGACAATTATTCAATTCATGTATTTTCAATTATTTTAGATCTTCCATATACTTTTTTACAATATCTAGCTTTACATATATGTATTTTATCCATATTTTACATATTAATTGTTAAATTAATGATTTTAAATTATTTTAGATAGTTTACAATCTCTATATTTTATATATACTAATTTCGGGATCATGATATTTGCACTAATTACCTAATTACCATTGTTTCTTTCTCGTTTCCTCTTATTTCAGTGGAAGAGAGATCCGCTGGAATACAATTCCTTTATGTATCGTTTAACTCTCAATTCTTTGGACTCCAAAGTTCCTACAGGATGTGCTGAGAGTTACATATCATAAGTGGACGAAATGAGGTTACAAAATAAAATACTATAAGCATAATGTTTTAGAAGCTTGTTACATTCATACATTTCTATCATTAAATATCCATAAAGAGATGCCTTTTTTTACATATTTATCCATTTAATGATAAAGGGCGGGTAGGAAAACGATTACTTAGAGCCTGGGGACTGTAAGCGCTGTAGGAATGCAGCACTCCTGTTGGTTGAAACACCGGAACTTGATTTAACTTGAGCCACCAGATGTCAAGCCGCCACCTGTTCATCTGTAGCGGAAATTAAAACCGAGGCCTAGTCAACTGAATCACAGAAGCAATTAGCTACCAACCGAAATGTGAATATATTTAGTATGAAGTGGACAAAAATAATAAGAGAAGAGAGTAGGTTGACTTCAAAAGTCAGATTACGATATTTCGGAAAATTAAATATATTTTGCAGATTATTAGTTCTAGAAAAGTAATTCCTGGAAGTAAGAAAAACTCAAATTTGATCCATAGTTTGTGAACCACTTAAATTGCACGTGCACCCTGCACCCTATAATCGTTTATTATTTGTATTTCAAATGTTGTCACCAATTTTGGCCGGTACTACAATAAACTGTATCGGATAGTTTTGCATAATAATCATATAATCTTCTAATAGACTTACAATTTAATTATATTTTCATATACATAATGCTAATTACAACATTTAATAGACAATTTTATTTTTATGACTTTTATGAAACTCTTAAAAACAAATATTTTTA